>CM060408.1:55598078-56923912 GCA_030545235.1 Helianthus tuberosus | reverse complement strand
AAAAATATTTTTTGTGTATATGTCAGCAGCTTGGGCCTCCAACACTTGGTAATTACTTTTCAACTGGGGGCGTTTGTATCGAGATTCATGATCATTTTTCCGGTGCGTGTGACGCTGTGCTTCTATTGTAGTCTCATAATGATTCATGAACTCAACAAGAGTAGCTTTTGAATTGCACACTTGACCAAAAAATGGTTCTCACTCTCCGACCTCGATGTCGATCGCATAAGGCCCGACAGCTCCCCATTCTATAGTATGTAGGGATCCAAGATTCCCTGAGTGCAAAAATATCAGAGAGCCAATCATTGCTAAATTTAACTCTCCAATAACCTTTTCCCATTCTGATTCAAACTCTTTGGGTGTAAGAATATCCGTCCAAACAACACCACAAATACGTTCTTTGAAATTGGTGGAATTGCATAGCCTAACACCAACCTATGTATAACACAAAAACGCCAGGCAAAAAGCATATATATTAAACACAAACAAACTTACATGAAAAACAGTAACGAAGCACAAAACGCCATATATTTTAAAACGCCATATATCTTAAAAATAAGAAAATCAACCTTCAGAGAAAGTTTATGCATCACGTGCCACATGCATAACCAATGCCTCGTTTCAACAAATACAACATAAATAGCCTTCTTCAATGTCGGATCTTGGTCAGTGACAACAACTTTTGGTTGAGAACCAACAGCTTTTAGAAAAACTCTCAAAAACCATATATATATGTATCAGTAGTTTCTGACGCCAATAATGCAGCACCAAATGTAACATTGCGGTGGTGATCGTCTATACCAGTGAACAGTACAAACACCATAGCGTATCTGCATATGAAAACGCCATTTAGAAAGTGAAACGATAACAAAACACCAACGCATGTAAAAAAGAGAAAAACGCCAATGCATGTAAACAGTGAAAACGCCAAAAGAACAGAAAAAGGAAAAATAGAATTATAAATATGACTTGTTGCAATGATACGTGGCATCAAACGAAATCACATCACCAAACATGTGATAATTACGTTTGGCTTGATCGTCACCCCAAAAAAGTCCCTTCAAACGATTATCTTCGTCTGTGAAGTATTCGTATGAGAAATTAGGCTGGGACTTTTTTTTTCATCCAAATGTCTCACAGCCAAATCAGTATCGTATTTCCCTATAAACAAGTTAATTTGCCTCTTGTAGTTCTTAAATTCAACTTTACTTGCACCCACGTCTTCAAAGCTGCCAAAACAAGTCTTCATAACATTAAACACCTTAACCGGACCCAAATTCAACTTAGGCATGCTGTGTATAACAAGCTTCTGGAGCTGAGTGAGGTGTCGTTCAGTTGGAAGAAAATGCTTATCAGTACATTCAACAAGATCATGGTTGTGCTCCTCAACAAACTTATATACCTTCCATGATCCAGCCTCAAAAATTACACATAACAGTGCACCACAATCAGTCCTCTTTGAAAAGTTGGATCGCACAATCCGTTCCTTTTGATTGGGTTCCAACGTATCCACCCTCTTGTCCTTATATACCTCAGCTCTCGTACACATGTAATATTTAATATGTCTTTCACCTTTGCCGTTTATCTTTTCAGTCCCTTTCTTGACAGAAAAACCACAAGCCTTGGCATACGTAACATACATTGAATAACAATCATCGAGGCTTGTGAATATCATGTCCATTTTGGGCTTTATCTCGTCACTAACGTAAGGAGTGATAAATGGTAAACCAGTTCTCGGGCAAAACCTTTCATTCGAAGAAACACCTTCGTCTGAGAAAACACAATGAGAAACAATTTCAGAAAAACGCCATTAAAAATAGAAATTGTCTTCTTATAACATTATTGATGAAAATGTCATTACTTGAATAATAAACAAGACATAATAAACATATATTGAAAACACCATAATAAAAACGCGATAAAACAAACACCATTAGTTGAAAAATTAACAATATTAATGAAACATGATAATCAAAACGCCATGAGATGAATAATTAACAATATGAATAATTAACAAAGACAACATGATCATGAAAATGCCATACTTAACAAAACTGATGTTTACAAATATTACTTAATAATATTCAAAACTAATCAGGTGTAAAACGCCAATGATCGTATAACATAAGACAGAAATATATTAGATCCCAAACGACAATTAACATTAATAATGAAAACTCCAATTATCAGTTCTGTAGGATCGTGTAGCGACCCGAACGAGTCGTTCAGAAGAGCTCTAATCTGTTTCAGAGGCGGAAACTAAGAAACAGACGTGAAAAACAGCTTGTTTCACAATTAATTGTCTTGTATATTGATTAAAATCACAATACAGATCAAACGACGCTTCGGCAGCAGTTCGGTACCGGAAACAAGAAAGTTACAACTGATTTCGCTTTGGACCTATATATAGGGATAGGGTTTCGCTTGAAAGTGACTAGGTGTCATTTCAAGCGAAATCACTCTTGTTGATTTCGCTTGAGAATACACAAGTTTCTTTCAAGCGAAATCATCTACTTCAAGCGAAATCAACTTAAACAAACCCTAAAACCTCCTATTTTCTCGTACAACGCGCCCTGATCTAACAATACTAGTACAAGACTCGATACAAGACGAAGTCGACAGACGTATGCACCAACAGACTCCCCCTCGGATGTTGACGAGTCTTAAGTGTCGAGTCTTCAACGTCTTCAGTCTTTATCAGTCTTTGGGCTTCCAGAATCTCTATCTGGTTCTTATCTCAATCCAATTCATTCTTCAGGATCAAACTCCTAGCTCTATCAACTTCAGACTCTCTTTCTCTAACAGACTTCCCCTCAACTTGTGCTGGGATCGTAGTCTGACTTTTGCGAAAAATCCTCAGGTATCGGAACCTGGCTCTTTCCAAACTTCATTCCTGCATACACTCCACCCAAAACATAAGTTTCATAACAGATAACATATAATCAATTTAGAAACCCTGCTAACCACTTATAAACACAAACTGAACATATCATATTCATATAACGAATAGAAAGATTTATCATGATAATCTCTGAAGAGGCATTTGTATGTATATCATTTTCATTTAAAACATCTTCAAACAAAATTTCCCAAACCTGTTCGTCATGTTCAGCACTCGGAATTTTGAAAATTAGCTCTTCAATATCAGTTGTCGAAAATCTTTTTGGATTTTTCAAAATTTTTGCTATAACATACTGAAAATCTTTTTGGAATTTTGTGAAATAACCGAAATGAAATGCAGTAAAGAAATATTTACATACAATATTTTTGTGAGTTTGTGTAAGAGGATCATATCAGTTTTTGAGACAAATCACCAACACCGTTAAGCTTTAAACATTTTAAGTTCTAAACAATTCACTTAGATTGTCGGTATACTGATCCACTTAAATTTTCACACAAAGTTCAACTGTTTCGAGATACGAGATTAATGTCTTAAGCACTTAAACTTATTCGCGTGTCCCACCTCAGAATATACTCCCGTATCCAGATCCCAATATTCAATCTTACAGGTGAGTATACCTAGATGATATCTGTAAGGGGTTAAATTGTGAGGGCCGTGAGAGCTCAGGTCAGAACTTCCGTTCAGCAGAGAGATGATGGCTTGACTTTTGGTGGGTCCCCTTTAGAGGATCTTTTCTTCAACAGCACATGATTAGCATTTTTCAATGTTTCATCATTTTTTATGTTGAGGATAGGCTATATTTCAAGCAAGTGTAAAGTATTCTCCGGGGACTAGGCCATTGCTTCTGCATTATCAGAAGTCCCGGGATAATACCCCAGATATCACTAAGCATAAAGACCTAGTATCTCAGAAAGAGGGGTCCTTCAAACAAGATTTCGGGGGTTACCCATATATCCGAGAGATGTTACCCACGATATAAGCAAGTTTGAATTTAGGTTTATATCTCGTCACAATCTACTAAATGTGCAAAAACCTACTGGCACATCATCAGTGAGACCGTTTATCACATTTTAACTTTCCATTTCTTTAGCATGTTGTGATAGTCCACTGATGTACTATCATTTCCTCTTTTATACAACAAAACTCATTTTGAATTTTATCATGTTTTTGCCTTTTTCAAATTTTCAAAAATGTTTTTGAAAATGTTTTTGGAATTTCTGAAATTTTTACTCCCCCTAAAATACAAACACATTTTAGGAAATTTGAAAACAAACTATACAATAAAGTGACAACTGATATCAAATCGCCATCCACTTGTCATAAACAATCAGAACTTCCCCTCACAACAAACTATTTTCCCATTGATTTCAAAACACTTAAGTTTGTTTTAATCAAATAGTTTTTCCGGAAAATTAGTTTTGTTGATTTTTCAAACCACTTGTAGGTTAGGGGATAAACTCATCATTTTGTTCTCCAAAATACCACTTGTAAGTATGGTCTAATCAAGTTCAACTTAATGACCTTGATTAACCATTTGAAGATGAAAACCTTCATCAACCTCTTGTAGGTTCACTTATCAACCCAAACCACTTGTAAATCAAAATATAACAATTTAAAGATATCACCTGTAGATTTACCAACCAAACGTTTCAAGAATGATGCCGATTCCTGCTCCACTCTTACCAACCTGGGAGCTCCGGCAAGTCAGAATTTTCAGTTAGGAAATACTTTCCCCCAAGCCTGATCAGCCTCGGGAGATTCTGGTACACACCTATCCCACCAACATTTTGATTTATAAAATTCTTTAGCACTTTTAACCTTCCCATCAACCATTTTCCCGAAAATATGTTTAACTTTTCCATTAAATTCCTTTTCAGCATCAAATTCTTTGTTACCAGCAAAGAATTGACCTGAAATCTCAAACCTACCTTTTGATTTCAAATTATCTTTTGTCAATGGTGGAAAGTTTTCCTCGTTCAACCCAGGAACGGAATTATCAACCTTTTTCTCAATAAATGACTCCTCTGATTTTATGGAATCAGTTTCATTGTCAGAACTTGAATTAGATTTTACAACCCATCTTTGTTTGTTCAAATCAACATTTCTTTTGTAAAAACATTTTGAAGTTTCACCAACTTCCACAGTCGATTTATCAACACATTTCCTTCTCATTTCAGAGTTAGAAGAAACTTCCTATTTTGTATAATTGGACTCGTGGCAGTTCCAAGAAATGTGTCCAGCCTTTTGACACTTGAAATAGGTTCTTCTGTCAACTTTTGGAGCAAATTTCTTCACATTCTTCCTTACTTCAGCAAGAAACTCTTGATTCGACTGTTTCCAGAATGGTTTCTTCTGCTCATCTTCACAACTTCCACCTGCAACAAATTTTGTTTTTGGTTTATAATTTTTCTCATTTTTATAATTTTCTGGGGGTATAAAACCAAGACCTTGTTTTTTGAAATTACCGTTGTGGTTTGGGTTCTTTCGATAACCTGAACCAGAACTGTAACCCTTTTTCTTGTTCAATCTCTGTTGAACTCTTGAAGTGTACTTTTTAGGTTTTTCATGAAGATTTAAATCTTTTATTTCAGAAATATTAATTTCTGTTAATTTGAAAACCTGTTTGATCATTTCAATTTTTACACTTCTTATTGGAAATTCCTCATCAGAATATAATTTGTCTGAATCATTCAAAGTATAAGCCACTTTGATTGATCCGTCATTCAAATTAGATTTTGATAACAAGAATTCTTTATTGTAAACCCTCTTAACCGGTGAACTCGGACTCTTTTCTGACGAACTCGAACTTTCAGACTTAGACTCCGGTTTTGACTCTTCATCCATATCCAACACCTGATCGACCACTTTCTTTAATAACTCAGACTCATGATCAGTGTCAGACGCTGTTAATGTAACATCAATATTGTCTGGTAATTCATCAATGATTTCAGACTTTAACTTGATGTTGACTGCCTTTTTTAGACACTCCTCATTTGGCTTTCTGGGAGAATAACTTTCATGGATCAGGGGCGGACATCTGTTATACTTGACACTTTGTTTCTTACCAGTATCAGTATCTTCAGTCTTTTTCTCCATGAATGCCTCAAGACCTGCAACAGTAGGATAAACACGATCAATCAAATAATCACATGTTGTATAACTCAACAGTAATCGTTTAATCCTTTCACTCTCAATCTTTTCAAGTTCCACTTCTTGTTTCAGCTTAGCACAGTCTTCAATATACTCATTTATGAGGCTCTGTTTTGTCATTAATGTTGCGCTCATTTTTGTCATAGCATTTTCAATTTATGAATTCGTTCTTTTCAAACTATCAACTGTTTTGTTCAGAACATCATACGATTCCTTCACATACTTCACATTAGATAGTAAATCTTCTTTAATCTTCTCCAAATCAGCAATCTTCTTATCTTTCACTTCACACTGTTTGCAAGATTTCTCACATTTCAAACACGGTTTAACGATCTCAACTATCTTTTCGACTTCAACAACTTTCTCTACTTCAACAATCTTTTCTATTTCAACAACTTTTCAACTTTGATGACTTTCTCGACTTCAACTAATTTTTCCACCACTTTCTCCACTTCAATAATTTTCTCTACTACATTCTTAGTTGCTAGTTCTACATTTGCTTCCTCAGTTTCTGTCTTTGCCTTTTCATCAACTAGAATTCTTGCTGCTTCCAGCTCTTTCAACAATCTGGCAATCTTCTTCTGATACAGTATCTCCATTTTATCTGCAAAAAACAAATTAAAACTAGTAGAATCTATGCCTTTTCTAGCTTTGTTGAGATGTTCTTCCTCATCATCGGTATCCACATCACTTCCAAGATCTGGAAAAATCGGGATTCTTTTCTCACTAGCCCCATCTTCACCCAGAATTCTAGCAACAAAACCTGAACCAGATGGAATGTATTTATCCCAGCTAAATCCTTCAGCAACAAATTCATCATCTTGATCAATGATACCAAAATAAGCTTTTTTATTTGCATCTTCGATCATTTTCCTTTTGTCATCCACAATTGGCCGAGCATGTGCAGTTTGTGGTTCCTTTTGTTGAGTAATCTGATGAAAAATAGATTTCTGATAGTAATTGTTCTTTTCTTGATTCCCAGTTGCTTCTTGGTTTTTGCATTCTCGTTTAAAATGACCTTTTCCTTTGCAACGGAAACAAGTGACTTTCTATTTGTCAAAACCCAATGGAGAAGTAGCCATTCCTTGAAACTCATCTCTACCAGTAATTTGTTGAAACTTTTCTGCTCTCCTACAAGCACTAGCCAAACACCACTTCACATCCATCAACTCAAGTTCCTCTGCATCAATTTGGTCATAATCTTCTTTTGTAAGCATCAGATTTCCAATCTTGCCAGCAATCAAATTCTCATAGGATTCTAACATAGCAACGAGTGATGCCATGTGTTGCTTGGCTATTTCTGGAGACAAATTCTGACCATTTTGAATATTCAAAGTGACGTTGCATTGAAGATTTGTTGAACTCTGTTGTTGAGGACTTGATGTTGTATGATTTGGATCAAAGCTTGAATATGAAGATGAAGATCCACCACTCTGTGTCATATTACTGCCCTTTGTTCCAGACGAACTGTCAGCACTAAAACCAGTTTGAATCTTTGGACTAGAGCTGGGAGTAGCTTCAAACTTGTTCCCTCTGTAATACAAACTGACATCTTGTTTGGCATTTGGATTTGTCATGATAGCAGTTTTCTGAATATCCAGCTCCTGCTCTTCAATCTTTTGAATAAACTGTGCCAGATTCATACTCTCAGACTTTCTTGTGTGTTTTAAAATCATCAAATAAGTTCCCCACTTATGTTGTGGTAATGCTTCAGCTAGTTTATCGACCCACTCATCATCCTCTTTCTCAATGTTAAATCTTTTCATTTCCAATACTAGATGACAATATCTATCAATGGTCTGCTTTGTTGTTTCATGGTCGAAAGCCGAAAACATATCAAATGATTTCTTCAATAATGCCTTTTTGTTTTTAATCATATCCGCGCTTCCTTTGAATTTCTGAATCAATGCTTCCCAAATTGACTTAGCTGTATTATCATGTTGGAGCAAAACAAATATATCTTCTTTAATTGCTTGTTGACGAATACTTATCATCATTTTCTCACTTGTAAATTTCAATTTGTCACCCTCAGAATAGTCACAAATAGCTTTTTCAATCCCACGTTCATTCTTTGGTTTCTCATAATCTTTTAACAATGAACACCATGCATCAAATTTATAAGCTTGCACCCAATTCTCGAATCGATTTTTCCATCCTTGAAAATCTTCAATGTACATAAGTTTTGGCGGTTTCTGGTGAGTTCCCGTTTCATTCTCACTGTACACTGTTTCAGCAACAGTAACATGTGCAACTGGTGTCGCAAATGCATTGAAAAATTCCTCGTCCATGTTTCGGAAAATTTTTTTCACACAAACACAATTTCAAGCGAAATACCACACTCAAGCGAAATAACCCTGAAATGGACTAACACCCTTGAAGCGAAATAACCTCAAGCGAAACAACAAATTGAAGCGAAATAACACCCCTGAAGCGAAATCAGCACCCTGAAGCGAAATCAGATGTAATTTCAAGCAAACCCTCAATTTCAAGCGAAATCTGATAAAAATTCAAGCGAAACCACGTTTTCAAGCGAAATCAACCTTCTGAATTCGCTTAAAATGCTGCTGACGTAATTTTTGCGATCTGTTTTCAAGGGAAATAAAGTATTTTAACCAGTTTTAAGCCGAATTAATGTCCAATTCTTTCAAGGATTACTTAAAACACAGTTTCGACCACAATGTGTGAAATTCAAGACTTTTTGACCGTGAAAACTAGTTCAATTACGAAAAGAAGATGTAGAAGTCAGAAAAACGGCTGTTTTGGTAAGAACTCTTCTTCCTTAGCTCTGATACCACTTCTAGGATCGTGTAGCAACCCGAACGAGTCGTTCAGAAGAGCTCTAATCTGTTTCAGAGGCGGAAACTAAGAAACAGACTTGAAAAACAGCTTGTTTCACAATTAATCGTCTTGTATATTTAAAATCACAATACAGATCAAACAACGCTTCGGCAGCAGTTCGGTACCGGAAACAAGAAAGTTACAACTGATTTCTCTTTGGACCTATATATAGGGATAGGGTTTCACTTGAAAGTGACTAGGTGTCATTTCAAGCGAAATCACTCTTGTTGATTTCGCTTGACAATACACAAGTTTCTTTCAAGCGAAATCATCTACTTCAAGCGAAATCAACTTAAACAAACCCTAAAACCTCCTATTTTCTCGTACAACGCGCCCTGATCTAACAATACTAGTACAAGACTCGATACAAGACGAAGTCGACAGACGTATGCACCAACAAGTTCTTACTAATTGTTAAACAACCAATAAAAACGCGAAAAAATTGGATACATGAAGAACGCCACTGAAAACATACAACACATTGTGAAATATTAATTTGAAAAAAAAAATGAAACTTGCATAAAAGAACAAAACGCCATATCTGTTCTATGTGTGTTGCATGATTTGCTACAACAAAAATATGAAAACGTGATCAGATATTACTTTGTCGAACGGAATCCATGTTAGACGCCATAGATCTAGGAAAGCTTGGAAAGGAGGTAATTGCTAATACGAAATCTTTGGAGTTTTATTTGAAACAGATTTATAACGCGAAATAAGGAGGGAACGTGCACAATGACAATCGTACCACTGCATATCATTTAGCGCCCCCTGCCACGTATTGGGCCAGGATCCGTTCTCACCATTTCTCCTGATCCCGTACATATATATATATATATATATATATATATATATATATATATATATATATATATATATATACATATAGAATGAAAACCACCTCTAGTTGTAAGAACCGAGAGAACCACTTTCTAACCACTAGATCTACAAGATGGATGGATGAGATTAAAAGTAGTTAAAATTAATATTAATTACTTTTTATCTTATTATGTTTTTAATATTTTAATGCAAAAGTGCAGTTTAGTAAAATTACTCTTTTTTGTCTTTTTGTCTTTATTATTTTTTATTACTTTTTTGTATTATTATAATAGTTGGTTTTTTTAAACAATATTTTTTATGAAACCCCATTTTAAATTCAGATTTTTTAACAAAACAAAATTTTTTTCACGACAGTTTTTTGCGCGACATTTTTACGCCCCGTTTACGCCCAAATTTTTTTTACGCCCCATTTAGCCTCGTTTTTTACGCGCCATTTTTTACGTTCCGTATTTTACGACCCGTTTTTTTTTCAAAAAAAAATTTACGGTTTACGGGATGAAAATTTTTACCTTAGTTTTTTACGTTTTACGTTTTATGTTTTTACATTTTACGTTTATACGTTTTTACGTTTTACGTTTTACATAAAAACGTTTTTACGTTAAATTTTTAAAGTTTCACGTATTATGTTTTACATTAAATTTTTTACGTAAAGTTTTACGATTTACAATTTACATAAAAATAGTTTTACGATTTACTTTTTTTTTACAAAATCTTTTTTACACAAAATGAACTCACCCAAAAATCGTGGTGTCTCAGATAGATTGAACTTATCATCCTCGACAAAAAAATATATATTAAAAACCAACAACAAAAATAAAAAACAATGATTCTTGAAAACAAACGGGGTTTGGCTCAGAGTTTCCAATAATCAAGGGTGTAAAGTGGGGTTGGAGGTTCTAAAAACCTACCCTCCACCATCCTTGCCGCGCCATCGTCCCCAATTTTCGGAAAAAATTGTTTCAAACTATCACTGCCAATCTCAACCCCCAATATCAAAAACACAAATCAATCGCAGAAGAATCCCACCAGAATCACTTTATGCAAACACAGAACCGACAGAATCAAAAACACAAATAAAAAATTGTTTCAAAAACTATCACTGCGAATCTCAACCACCCAATATCAAAACCCACCACCACCATCAAAACAGCTTACACAATCACCTTAGACGAAGCTATGAACTGATAAATTGCACTCTGAAAAAAATAATAAGAAGAATGATTAAAGAAACAAAGCTGCAATAATAACTATTGCAATCAGATAAACTATACCTGACCAAACCCACAACCACCGTCGCCTTCAAAACCCACCACCATCATCGCCGTCAATCCTCACCGGCACCCTTCACCACCGTCGTCGAGAGAAACGAGGGGGGCCGCTGTCACGGGTGATAGGGGGTGTGGGTGACCCACCACCACCGTCGCCGTCAATCCTCTCCGTCACAGATTGCTTCAGGGGGGTGTGGGTGACCGGCCGGAGGGTTAGGTGTGACAAGAAAAGTGAAAGTTACCATGACCGGTGTCGCCGCCGATGAGATTGACGACCATGAAGATGTCGGTGACGCCGTCAAAACCCACCACCACAACTGCCCTTCACCACCGTCATCTCCAGAGACGATGGGTGTAGGTGGAAGACATTTTAGAGTTTGGGTGGAGGTGGGAAACAGTGGTGTTTGAGGGTTGCCGGTGTGGGTGTTGTGCTGGTGGTGTTCATAAGCTGAAGATGATGACGGTGGTTTTCATAACCTAAGATGATAAAGATGATGATCTCTTCGTCTTCATCAAAGAAGAAAGAGGGAGATGCTTGAGAGTTTCAAAAATTGAAATAAAGAGAGAGAGATGAAAGTGACATTAATATAGAGAAAGGGATAACTAACAAATGAAAAATGACATATAAACAAAATTATCTAAATACCCTTTTGGCTAGCATAATCTGATTGGTGGAGAGTGGTTCTCACATTACTTACAACTAGGGGTGGTTTTCATTTTAGCAGCTCCATATATATATATATATATATATATATGATTAGGTTCAAGAGTGAACACTAGTGTAGTTTGCGAACAGAGCAAACTAATCCTGGCCATACACGTTTGTAGATCAATGGCCAGGATTTGGTGATGAAATACACTAGTGTATTTTACGATTTGATGATGAAATCCTAGCCATCCACATGTGTAAATCACTGGCCAAGATTTGTTCACTCGGTTCGCAAATACATTAGTGTCCACTCTAGAACCTCACCCTATATATATATATATATAGAGAGAGAGAGAGAGAGAAAGAGAGAATATTTGCATTATATTATAAATTATTGATATCCCACCGTGATAACCGATATCGCAAATATCGGTCCTTGACCGATATCTGATATTTTTCCACATTAACTGCATAGGTATCGATTCACTTCGTTATCGCTACATTGCCAATGCTATATTAATGAAATAACGTTTATAGAAATACTTGGTGTTGGTGCATGCGTCTGTCGACTTCGTATTGTATCGAGTCTTGTATTGTTTTAGATAAATCAGAGCACGCAAAATGAGAAAATAGGTTATAAGGTAAGTTCAAATGAAATTACAAGATGTAATTCCGCTTGAAATGGTACAGGGAGTTCAAACGAAATTACCTAGCTGATTCCGTTTGAAAACGTAATTTCGTATGAAACTAATTCCGTTTGAGCATGTTCAAACGGAATTAGCTTGCCTATATATAGTTGCTGCCTGATTTCGTTTGAGTTGAGTTGTGTATGTGTGTTTCCGGAGCTGAAGTGCTGCCGAAATGTCGTCTTGCTGTAAAACTTTGTCAGATTAATTAGAAAGGCATTTAAAGTGTATATCTAGCTGAATCGAACTCGATATGTCTGTTTCCGCCTTTCATATTGAGTAGAACACCTCTGAACGACTCGTTTTGGTCGACAAACTGATCCTACAAGTGGTATCAGAGCTCAGGAGGAGGAGTTCTGTCATTTTCAGCCTGTTTTCTTCAGATTTTCTATCTTCTACACCTTCTTTTCTTAATTGAACAAGATTTCATGGTTAAAATCGGCTAATTTTCTCACATATTCTGCGAAATAGTGTTTTAACAAAGCCTTGAAAGAATTGGACCTTAATTCGATCTAAAACTGATAAATTTTGTAATCTCGCTTGAAAAGTTTGTCTGAAATGATGATGTCAGCATAATTCCGTTTGAAATTGCACCTTATTTCACACGGAATTAGTTATTTCGCTTGAGTATTTCGTTTCAATAGGTATTCCGTTTTAAAAGTTTCAAATGAAATCAGTGATTCCGCTTCAAAGAGTGATTTCGTTTGAAACTGTGTGTAATTTCATACGAAATTACATATTTCGTTTGAAATAACTAATTTCGTTTGAGTGATTATTTCGTTTGAAAGTTTGCAGGTTATTTCGCTTGAAGACTTAATCCCGTTTGAAAGTGTCAGATTTTGAAAATTTTTCCCGAATCATGGAAGAGGAATTCTATAACGCGTTTGCTACATCCCCGACCACTCCAGCTGCCATTGCTCAAAGCATGAACATGGAAAATGAGACAGGAACTTTACAAAAACCCCCGAAGCTTATGGGCATTGAAGAGTATTATGGATGGAAAGATCGTTTTAAGAATTGGGTTCAGGCAACTCACTTGAGATCTTGGGAATGTATCGAGAAAAAGTATGTTAGACCACGTACTGAGTTGGGAGTTATCAAAGCAATTTCTGAACTAAATGACAAAAGAACGAGACATGTATAAAGCAGAAAAAATGATGATCAGTCTGCTACAGCAAGCTATTAAAGAAGACATTTTCATATTGCTTCAACATGACAATACTTCACGATCGATCTGGGATGCGCTCAAAACTAAGTTTGAGGGTAGTGAAAAGATGATTAAGAGCAAGAAAGCATTGCTAAAGAAAGAATTTGATTTATTTTCTAGTTTACCGGGAGAAGATACAAAGAAATTAATTGAAAGATATTGTCACCTAGTTCGTTCAATGTCGTTGTTGAGTATAAATAAGGAGCGAGAGGAATGGGTTGATAAATTAGCTGATGCTTTACCTCAGAAAGAGTGGGGTACGTATTTGATGATTTTAAAGAACACTGGAGAATATGATGGGTTGACGATTTCTCAGTTCATTGAAAAGATTGAAGGCCAAGATCTAGAACAGCAAAAGATTGCAAGAATGAACACTTCAAATGCACAACAAGATGTTAAGATGTATTACAAAGGGAGTGTTCAGAATTTCGAAGCAAGTCCGAAAATCCAAACTGCTTTTAGTGTTGATAATTCATCTGAATCAATCAATCAAAACTCAAACAGCAGCAGCAGTGGATTCTCTTCATATCCGAGTGTTAATCCAGAAGCTTCAAGTTCAAGTCATCAAGTTCAAAATTCAAACAGCAACAATGGTCATGTCTTAAATTGTAACATTGCGTTACATCTTCAGAATGGTCAAAATTTTTCAGAAGAAGTGGTCAAAAGTCATATGTCTTTGCTAACTAATGTGTTAGAATCATATGAAGGATTGGTTGCTGGAAAGATTGGAAATCCTATGTTGACAAAAGAGGATTACGATCAGATTGATGCTGAAGAAATGGAGCTGATGGATATAAAATGGTGTTTAGCGAGTGTTTTGAGAAGAGCTGAAAAATTCAAAATGATTACAGGAAGAAATGAGTTTATGGATGCTAATGTATCTACTTTGGGTTTTGATAAATCTAAAGTTACTTGTTTTCGATGCAGGGAGAAAGGACATTTCAAGAGAGAATGTAAAAATCGAGAAGCAAGTGGAGCACATAATCCGTTTGGAAAAAATGATTACTATCGGAAAGCCATATATCAACAAGTTGCTCATCAACCACATCAACAAAAAGAACCACAAACTGCACATGCTAAAATGATCGAAGATGCAAATAAGAGAGCTTATTATAGTATCATTGATCAAGATGATGAAAAAGTTGCAGAAGGTTTCAGCTAGGATAAATACATTCCATCTTATTCAAAAGTTGTAGCTCTCATTGCACAAATAATTCAAGAGCCTGATCTGTTGACAGAATGGATGAAAGTGTTTGCTAGTGATGAGAAAAATCAAGAAGGAGAGTCTGTTTCATCAGAAGAAAGCTCAGAAAGAACAACAGTTTTTGATCAAACACCATCTGATTCTGGTTCTTCAGATGATAGTTCAGAAAAGACAATAATTTTTTTATCAATCATCAACTGATGATAGTGATGATGAGGAAGAAATGCATATTAATGTTGCAAAAGCTCATTTATCTTCTGAAAGTTTTGAATTTTATTTTGCAGATAGAGTGAAGAAGCTGAAGGAGAGACGAGCAGCAAAAGAATAGATGAAGAATAAAGATGGTGCTCAGGAAAATATTTCTGAACAAGGTGAAGAAGTTACTGAGCAGGAAGTTGAAATTGAAAAGGTAGTTGCTGATGAGAAGATAGCAAAAGTTGAGAAAGTGGTTGAAGTCGAGAAGATAATCGAAGTTGAAAAGGTTGTTGAAGCGGAAAAGATTGTTGAAGTAATCAAACCGTGTCTTAAATGCTTGGAATCTTGCAAGCAGTGCGAAGAGAAAGATGAAAAGTTGGGAGAATTTGACAAGATGAAAGAACAATTACTGGTCAATCTCAATTATGTGAAAGAGTCATATGATGTGCTAAATAGAACAGTGAATGATCTTCAAAAGACGAATTCTGAAAGAGAAGACGCATTAACTATGATGAATGCGGTACTGATGTCAAAGCAAAAAGCTATCAATCATTACATTGAGGAGTGTGCACAGCTAAAGCAAGAGTTGGAGACTGAGAAGATTGAAAATGAAAGAATTAGAAGATTGTTGCAAAGTTATTCTAGTTCTGATTATTTGATTGATAGAATTTATCCAACTGTTGCAGGTTTTGAAGTATTTCAAGATGATGAGAAGCAAAAGAAGAAGGATACTGGTAAGAAACAAAGAGTTAGTTATAACAAGTGTCCGCCTCCGATCTGGGAAGGTTATTCTCCCAGAAAACCAAATGAGGAACAAGTCAAAAAGGCAGTCAATATACAGTTAAAGTCCGAAACAACTGATGAGTTACCAGAAAATATTGACGTTACATTCACATCGTCTGACACTGATCATGAGTCTGAGTTAATAAAAAAGGTGGTCGATCAGGTGTTGGATAAAGATGAGGAGTTAGAGTCAAAGTCTGAGTTAGAAAGTTCGAGTTCATCGGTCAACAATCCAAAGTCATCAGTTAAACGGGTTTATAGTAAAGAATTTTTGCTATCAAAATCTAATTTGAATGATGAGACATTTGAAGTTGCATATACTTTGAATGATTCTGACAAATTATATTCTGATAAAGAATTTCCAATAAGAAGTGTTCAAATTAAAAAGATCAAAAAGGTTTTAAAAATGACAGAAATTAATATTTCTGAAATAAAAGATTTAAATCTTACTGAAAAACCTAAAAAGTACACTTCAAGAGTTCAACAACGATTAAACAAGAAAACAGGTTACAGTTCTGGTTCTGGTTTTCAAAAGAAACCATACCATAACGGTAATTTCAAGAAGAAAGGATTAGGATTTATTCCACCTAAAAATTATAAAAATGAAAAAATTTCTAAAACAAATACAAAATTTGTTTCAGGGACAAGTTGTGAAGAGGAATCAAAAAGCTCATTCTGGAAGCAATCAAACAGAGAATTCCTTGCCAAGAAGCAAGAGAGAATGAAGAATGGAGCTTATCAGAAGAAGGAGACAAGAACCTGTTACAAATGCAATGAAGTTGGTCACATTGCATGGAACTGTTCTCAAGCAACAATAACAAAACAGGAAGTCTCTGAAAAATTCAAAGAAAAATTTGTTGAGAAAAATGAACCACCAACTGACAAATTTAAAATTTTTGAAAATTCAACATATGAAGTTGGTGAATGTTCAAAGACAAATTTTTATAAAAAGAGAGCTAAACATGAGAACCAAATGTGGGTTGTTAAGAAATTTTATGAGAAACTTGGCAATAAATCTGATTCCACAAAGTCAGACGAGCCACAAGTTGAGGTTAAAGAAGAAAACTCAGTGCCTCCAATGGATGATGTAAATTTTCCACCATTGAGGGCTGAAAATTTTAGAAAAATTGGAAATGTTGAGATTTCAAATCAATTCTATTCTGAGAAGAAAGAATTTGATGTTGAGAAAGCGTTTAATGGAAATGTGAAAAAGATTTTTGGGAAAATGGTCGAAGGAAAGGCCAAAGGGGTAAAAGATTCTTATGCAATAAAGAAAGCATCTTACTACCCAGGTGAAGTTGAGGAGGAAACATCCAAGTTTGGTGAAGCTTGGATGTTAGTTTTTCATAAGTGATAAGTATGACTTGCCGGAGCTTCCAGGTTGGTAAGTGTGAAGCAGGTATCGGCATCTTTCTTGAGAAATTCACTGTGGTGATTTCGACTTACAAGTGGTAAATCAGGGACATTAAGTTGTACTTGATTTTCTACAAGTGTTGTTTGTTGGTTAAATCTAAAATTGTCATATTTCTACATGAGATTGAAGAAAACAAGGTGATGAACGAATTCCCTAACTTACAAGTGGTTTTATGAAATCAACAAAACTTATTTTCCGGAAAATCCATTTGATTAAAACAAACTTAAGTGTTTTGAAATCATAATGGGAAAATAGTTTGTTGTAAAGGGGAGTTCTGATTGTTTATGCTAAGTGGATGGCGAAATGAAGTGATTCGATATCAGTTGTCACATTACTTGTACAGTTTGTTTTCAAATTTCTTTAAATGATTTTGAATTTTAGGGGGAGTAAGTTTTTTTCAGAAAATCCAAAAACATTTGAAAATTTGAAAAAGGCAAAAACATGATAAAATAAAAAATGAGTTTTGTTGTAGAAAAGAGGAAATGATAGTACATCAGTGGACTTTCACAGCATGCTAAAGAATTGCAAAGTCAAAATGTGATAAACGGTCTCACTGATGATGTGCCAGTAGGTTTTTACACATTTAGTAGATTGTGACAAGATATAAACCTAAATTTCAAACTTACTTATATCGTGGGGAACATCTCTCGGATATATGGGTAACCCCCGAAATCTTGTTTGAAAGGTCCCTCTTTTTGAGATACTAGGTCTTTATACTCAGTGATATCTGGGGTATTATTCCGGGACTTCTGATTTTGCGGAAGCAATGGCCTAGTCCCCGTATAATACTTTCTGCTTGCTTGAAATATAGCGTCGCCCTCAGTACAAAAAATGATGAAACATTGAAAAATGCTAATCATGTGCTGTTGAAACAAAAGATCCTCTAAAGGGGACACACCAAAAGTCGAAGCCTGTAGGTCCCGTTTTTCCGGTGGATCGATAACGAAAACCTATCCTTGTTTATCACAAACACGGTAACGGGTGCAGAATCCCCGTGACGGTGCAAACCAAACACAGTGTAGTAACAACACGGAATAACCAATGAAACACAATCTATTGATTAAACGGGATGAGAACCGAGAACAACTGATACACACACAGTTTTACAGAATAACTCTTAGGGTATGCTCTCATCTAGTTTCAAAGTGAAACCAGAAAGCTGTTTATATAGTAACCTAGACCTTAACTATGATGAAACACAAGTGGGCTCGACGAAACAACATTTGGCAGTCATTGGGCCTGAAGAAGCCCAATCACATGACGAAACAGGAGTGTTTCGTCGCATTTCGTCATGTAATGTGATGAAACACTTGTGTTTCATCGTGGCTTTGTCCTGTAGTGGGTGAAACACAAAGTGTTTCTTCATGTTTTTGTCCTTTATGGATGAAACACAAAGTGTTTCTCCATGTTTCGTCAGGAAGGGTATTGGCCCAAAGAAGGTTAAGCCCAAAGTCCAGGTTTGGCCCACATGAAGATGTTTTGGCCCAGAGACTAAATAAACACATAAACAAATAATACCCTAAACGCAACATGCATTGTTTGTTTATACATTACAAATTAAACGGAACAAACTTGTCGGACCCAAGTGGGATAGGAGGATATCCGACTTGGTCTTCATTCCGTTAAAGGCTCGAACCGAACGTGCCGCGTCCACACAAAAGTGTATCAACAAACTCCCCCTTGGACGCTGCTGTGATGGTTTGACTTCCATGTCTTTCATGTCGGAGGATCTTCAAAATCTTCACGTGTCGTAAGAAGAAAGTGTATCAACAAACTCCATTTTCATTTAGGAAGTGTGTTAACAAACTCCCCCTTAGATTGAACTCTCCATTGAGTCATGCTCGTGAATCTTTTGATCGTCAATTCTTCAGATCCTTGTGGTGTTGATGAAGGGTCAGCGGCAACTCGATCATTTTATCCTTTGAGTGCCTCCACTTCGTGTCTTCATTCCAAAGCTTGTCATCGAACATGTTCTCTCCTTTAGCATATGCACATGCAAGAAAGCTAAACGTGTAATGAGAACAACCGCTTGGAATATAGTTAACATTTAAACAAATGACACATATGAGATCAAATCTCAATCAAACACCAACCGACAACAGTTTGAAAGTTTAGAAAATGTTCAGTTTTAACCCGTTAACTTTCAAGAATTGTTAACTTTGACTGTTTATGAAGATGCAATTGTTTTCCGACTTACAATCAGGATTTTGGGTAGGATAGACTCGAGTTCCAACATCGGTCAATCAAAAATAAACTAGAAGCAAAATCTTTTTGGCTTTTATAAAGTTTATATTAAAACACACCTAAAATCTTTTTGGAATTTTACATTTTTCAAATGTAAAGACGGAAAGCAATAAATAAATATATACAAAGATGCAGAAACTGAAAGCAGTAAACAAATATTTACAGACATTCTTTTTGCGAGTTTCGAGGGTAAGAGAATCATATCAGTGTACGGTCATGTCAAAACGCTCTTGTTGTTCATTTTGTTAACAATTAGATAAGCATCCTATAACAATTATCGGTATTGTTGTCCACATAAGCTCAATTTATCAGATGTAATCATGGCGAGGGGATACGTTAAGGTATGATTTATACTTACCGACCGGTGTTCATCCACACACGACACATTCCCGTATCAAGGTATGCACGAGGGTTCATCTTACCGGTGAGTATACCGTTTATCATATGTTTGACCGTATAAAAGATGTGAGAAACTCACTTATTTGATTTGAAAACAAGCCCTATGTGAATGAATCAATTATTGATGAGGAACTTGATTTTCGATGCATGAGGGCACAGGAGCAAGTCCGTGAACAGGTCAGTACTTTCGTACAGCAAAGAGACGAACTTGACTCCCGGATAAAGAATCTGTGATATATTATCACTTATTTGATTGGACATGTGATTGTTGATCACTTATTGAGGTCGAATGCAATATGTACACGTATGTATAGTATCATGGAAGATCTAGACTTCGTCTCCATTATTTTTCGGTAAAAGATACAACCATGATACCCAGATGATAAGCAGCATAAAGACCGAATATCTCAGAACCTCGGCAATCTCTCAAACGAAATTTCGGTACTAAGACCATATGCCAATGAGTGGTTCCCACCTGGCCTTCAGTCGATTAAGATTTATATCACCCTACACACTTTAAAATGATTGTGAGCCTACCGATACATCTTATATAGAGCTGCTTAACATATTTTTCATTTTGCATTTCAGTTCGAAGAGATTTCAACAGACCACTGATTTACTATCATTTTCTCTTTTTCTCGCCAGGAAACTCATTTTTGTTTTTCCAATGTTTTTGCGTTTTGAAATTTTTCGATGTTTTTGAATTTTCAAATTTTGGATTTACTCCCCCTAAAATCAACAAACTATGATAAATTTTAAAAACACAAAGGTATTTACAAAAACGATTTTCCGATGTTGGTTAACTCATGTTTTACTTCAATGCCATTTACCAAAATTAATTTTAATCAGAAATGATTTCTCGAATTTTGGAAAAAACAGGTGGCATGTCGGTAAGCGGTGTGGACCATGACAACATTGACGAGTTTCATAGTGAAACAATCACGTGTGAGGTGATATTCGAGTTCAATGTGTCAGGCCAAAGAGTGCTGTACGAGAGGATAACAATTTATAAAGCAGCTTAAATATCGACAAGTATAGGAGAGATTAGAAATTCAAAACCGTATCCTGCAACTGTTTCATGCATTGCAAGGAATCTGATCGCTCTCCCAAACTGGATATCCACCCGGTGTGGATTTCAAAGTCGATTCTTTGTAGCTACTTCAATGAATCCGAGAAAATTCTTCACAGCAACAAGATCATAAACCTTTGGGTCCGGCTGGTCTTCCACATTGCACCAGCGAAGGTCTTTCTCTTTCAGAAGTAGTGTGCGGTTGTTCAATCCAAGCCAAGGCATCCGCACACCCGGTTGGTTTGTTCAACAAACACATTTTCTTCAATCACACCGCAAAGAAATGTACACTGCACGTTCATCTTGTTGAGTTTGAACTTCAGACGTGCTGCAGGTGCGTACATTTTGATTGAATCTATCCTGGGGACCCGATCAAAGCCTTTAACAATCAAACTTTGAAATGATTTTCATTTTGTCGAAGCTTTTCAATTTCTTTCGACAGACAATTATGTCCCCCTTTTCTTCTTCTCTCCATCAAAGGCAACAATTTCTTTTGTCACCGATCTTGTGCATGGACATTCCACTATCAATAATCCTATGACTATCGAAAGTTCCTCCTGGAACATCCTGCACACTCACTCAGAGATTAGTTGGAGAGGGGGACCCAAGCCTTAACAGACTTAGGTCGCCCATGTTTATCGACGTAAGTTATCTCAACTTCTCGATGATCTAGAACTGATGATGCTCCCCTTGAAACTTTATCCGTTTTAGGTCTCCAAGCTTGTTTCCGTATACCAAATTGTGTATTATGTACACTTTCTGGTTTTAATGGTTGTGGCAAACTAGGTTTCCTTTTAACAGATTTTACTTCAGTTTTTAAAGCCTTTTCGATCACCTTCACATTTTTATGTCGTTGTTTTGTTTCTTGTTCTTTAATAGTGCGTTTATCATGTTTTGGAGAAACAGAACGACGTTGTGAGTGACCTTGTTCAGAGGGGGCTCTTTCAACAAAATTTGGTTTGGGCGAGTTTGTGCAGTCTTTAATGATGTGCCCAAACTTCCCACATTTGAAACAAGTTCTCCTTTCAACAAACTTAGGAGAATCTGATCGACAACCTGATGTAGAAGTTGTAGACCCAGAGGTACTAGCTTCACACCCATTTGTGTGTTGAGTGTAATTGTTATCATTATTACGTTTCAAAATGTTGACTTTTTGAACAAAATCGGTATTTGACTTGTTTTCAAAAGTCTCCACTTTATCAGTACCTTTGGAGGCCACAAATTTAACGTCTTTTGCCTTCTTCTTGTAACGAGCTCCTTTTGATTCAACCTTAGCCTTAGGCTTTGGAGCTCGTTGTTGTTGTTGTTTACCCTTAAAAGCGACAGGTTGTTGCTTTGTCGGTGATTTTTGATTTCCAAATTTTCTTCTAACTTCAGCTTTTGGAATAGGATCACATTGAGTTACAGAAACTCTCGGGATCGCTTTACCCAAAAACTTAGTTGTATTATCTTCAAACACTTTATCAATCAAGGATTGATTGACGTTTTTTATTGGAAAATGTTTGTCTGAATAAATTTTGTCATCACCGACTAAAGTGTACAACATGTTATCACTTTTAACAGTAGACACTGTCTCAGTGATAGGATCTATATGTTGTTTAGCACCAGTTGATTGCACAGCAGAAGTAGGAGGATCACACAGAATGTGATTCTCAAAAGGCACTTCTACTCCTTTTCTATCGTCAAGAGATTTATCCTCATCACGCACATCTGATTCATCATCCGAAGAATCATAGTCCTCAATGGTTGGAGGACTTTGATTTGAAGCACATGATGACTTTTCCTTTCTATCAGATGAGCCCTCCGATGAATTGTCCGTTTTGAACCCTAAGCCAGTTGTAACTTCCTCATAATCAAGAGGTACAGTTGGCTCAAAATGCGGCATTTCCTCCTCATCGGGCGTTCTAGTATAGTTGTGTCTCAAAGGGGGCGGACACGACTTATACCCAACGCCTTTTACATTCCCTTTCAGCTTTTGAACATCTATGATGTGATCAAGCACATATCGGGAGTTAGAATAACTATCCAATTTGAGCTTAATCGCATCATGCTCGCATTTGGCAACAGCTAGCTCTTTCTTTGTTTCCTCTATGATATTAATGTAATTGTTAATACCAATTTGCTTATTGAAAACAGTTTTTGTTAGCTCGGAAACACTTTTCTTTAAGGTTTCAATCACAGATTTAAATTCTTTTTCGTTTCTAGCTAGAGCCATATTTGCCTCCTTAAACTTAGAAAACTCAACAACCAAACTTTGGTTATGAGTGTGAACCTTTTCAGCTTCATCTTTCAATTCTGCACAAACATTACAAACACTAGGAGTAGGAGGATCAGAATTTACCTGACTTGTCGAGGCCGAGACATTCGCCATAAAGGCAGTCTGATAAGAAAAAGATCCATCTTC
Organism: Helianthus tuberosus; assembly: GCA_030545235.1. Classification (NCBI taxonomy): domain Eukaryota; kingdom Viridiplantae; phylum Streptophyta; class Magnoliopsida; order Asterales; family Asteraceae; genus Helianthus; species Helianthus tuberosus. Next base: position 56,900,660 of record CM060408.1, on the reverse strand, counting down.
AGAATTATAATCTCCCGCATTCGAGCTTTCTTCATCTGAACTCCCACTATAACCCGAGCTATCATCACTTTCAGAAAACTCTTCCTTGTGAACATGCTTGATGTGATTGATGATTTTTACATAGCATGCAGTTCCACCTCCTTGATTATTATCTCCTAATTATACAGACCAATCGCACCCTTCATCAACTTGAACGGTTAATGCTCGATTGGTGTTTGATGGTCCAAACTGGTTCTGATTGTTGTTCACTGCTACTATCCTTCTTTCACGATTGTCTTGATTTGCATTAGAAGTACTCGTCTGATTTCTGAACGGATTCTGATTGCCTTGTTTGCTTGGTAGGGTGCACTCACGTTTGAAGTGACCCTTTTCGCCACAATTGAAACATGTAACCGTATTTTTATCAAACCCGTACTTCGTATCATTTTTGCCTTCCATGCTTGTTCTTCCAGTTCGAGTCATGAAATCCTTTGCCCTTCTAACAGCACTTGCAAACGCCCACTTGATATCCATTAACTCCATTTCATCACGGTCTATCTGCTGATAATCTTCATTGGCCATATTGATGTTTCCAATTTAACCTGCTACCAATCCACAGTATGAACTGAACATTGTGTTGAGAAGTTCCAAATGTTCCTTTGCAACTTCTACACTGACTTTTGAAAGATTGGAAGTATCAACTCTGATAGTGTTGGTGTTTTGGGGTGAAGGATTGTTGGTATAATGCGCTTGTTGTTGTTGTGGTTGGGCTTGAGGTTGGGGTATGGATTGTGACATGTAAGCACTTTGATTCCACTGTTGTTGAGTAGTGGTAACTTGAGGTGAAGGTATGGATTGTGAAAGATAAGCACTTTGATTCCACTGTGGAAACGGAGATGAGCTTGTATTGGAAACAAGCGCCGTTTGAAGCTTCGGTTGCTGAATGGAACTAGAACTAGCTGAAGGACCAAAACCAGGCAAATACATTTATGTGTTTTGAGGAGGTGCAGTTGCAATCCTTTTTGCTTTCCGAATTTCCTCTTCGTTCTTTTGCTCCAACTTCTGAATGAATTCATAAAGACTGACATTGGCTGCATCCAGAGCGCCCGTATGCTTTAGAAGCTCAATGAATGGACTCCACTTAGGAGGTAGAGCATCAGCAAACCGTGCAATCATTTCCGGATGAGTTACAGCAACATTATAAGAACTCATTTCACTAATCAAATGATAAAAACGAGAAGTCATATCATTTAGAGTTTCATTCTCCAAGAACTGAAATGATTCAAACTCTTTCTTCAATAAATCATGGCGTATCTTTCTAGTAGCTGCATTTCCTTCTCCTCTCGCTACCAATGCATCCCATAAACCTTTCGTGGTCTTACAATATGAGAATTGATGAAAGATGTCTCTGTGAAGTGCTTGAGTGAGAATAGCATACGCCTTCTTCTCCAGATCATATGCCTTTTTGTCGGCTTCTTGCATATTATTGAAAGTTGTCGCATTTGATCCTGCTTCTTCAAGAGCTTGACTAAATTCAGAGGTGAAACACGTCCATAATTCTGTGTTTTGCCCTTGAACATAATTATGGAAACGACCCTTCCATGATGGATAGTCGTTCATGTGATTTAACTTTGGCGGGCGATTGTTGCTACCCGTCTCACTCTCGCTAAGCAAAAGATTTTGAATGCTCTGATTTTGATTTGACACCATTGCCCATTGACTTGCACTTATTGACTGTTGTTGTTTAGGTATGGTACTTGCTAAATATTCGGCCATCGACATCTGTTTTTGAGCTGGTTGTGGATCCGTACTCCAATCCCAAGGGCTAGTACAACTCATGTTTGATGTATGTATGTGAAAAACTGATCACACACTTGAACACAGACTGTTATCACACTTTTACAAACCTTCTGTTTAAAAATGATAACAAACTCGACGAAACGCTATCGACGAAACAGGTTTGATATTGACTTGCGACGAAACTGATTGATGATGTGTACTTCGACGAAACAGATTTTGTTCGACGAAACAGATTTATGTTGATGTGTACTCTTGGTCGACGAAACAGAAGTGATAACTGGCTGTGATGAAACAGATTTGATATTTGTATAGTGACGAAACAGATGTGAAGAAAAGACGACGAAACTGATTGACTTAAATGATCATGTATGACGAAATTCAGACTTAATTGAGTTGATTTTGATGAAATCTAAATGAGTTTAATGGATTTTGTTTTTGTTTTTGAAAATCTGAATAATAAACAATTATGACAAAACTATGATAACTGGACGAAACCTCAGTTGATTTTATCTTTTGACTTGTGACGCAAACTTTGAGAAAATTATATTTGACTTTGGTGAAACCTAATGTTGGACGAAACCACTTTTGATTTAAACTTTATTATTATATTTTTCAAGCCAAATCTAATCCTACTGATAAAGTGGTCACCATTTTCAAAAGTAGACCTTATCTTATGTCTGACACAAGACATCATATTCAACCTACCATACTTATCTATTTCAACAACCCATCATAGTTTTATACACCCAAGTCAAATTAATATATTTTAAGCACAAACACTTTAATTCAAACAAGAAACGGATCAAACACTCATATATTATGAAGAACAGTTTGAAGATAGCTTATGAACTATATGAATATCAGATGAACACAATTTTCGGAAACAAGATTTTACTTAAATTTTCAACAAAAACCCACTAGTAACATGTAAACATTTAAACAAACAAGGTTTTTGAACAAACTTTTAGCAAAAACAATAGGATAAACACTGATTTTAACGACTTTTTCCAGAAAAAATATAAACTTTTCAAGAACGAAATCTGAAAAAAATCACAATAACACTTGTTTCAAACACGACAATGTTTGGTTTTAAACAAGGAAAAGAGCCAAGGCTCTGATACCACTTGTAGGTCCCGTTTTTCCGGTGGATCGATAACGAAAACCTATCCTTGTTTATCACAAACACGGTAACGGGTGCGGAATCCCCGTGACGGTGCAAACCAAACACAGTGTAGTAACAACACGGAATAACCAGTGAAACACAATCTATTGATTAAACGGGATGAGAACCGAGAACAACTGATACACACACAGTTTTACAGAATAACTCTCAGGGTATGCTCTCATCTAGTTTCAAAGTGAAACCAGAAAGCTGTTTATATAGTAACCTGGACCATAACTATGACGAAACACAAGTGGGCTCAACGAAACAACATTTGGCAGTCATTGGGCCTGAAGAATCCCAATCACACGACGAAACAGGAGTGTTTCGTCGCGTTTCGTCATGTAATGTGATGAAACACTTGTGTTTCATCGTGGCTTTGTCCTGTAGTGGGTGAAACACAAAGTGTTTCTTCATGTTTTTGTCCTTTATGGATGAAACACAAAATGTTTCTCCATGTTTCGTCAGGAGGGCTATTGGCCCAAAGAAGGTTAAGCCCAAAGTCCAGGTTTGGCCCACATGAAGATGTTTTGGCCCAGAGACTAAATAAACACATAAACAAATAATACCCTAAATGCAACAGGCATTGTTTCTTTATACATTACAAATTAAACGGAACAAACTTGTCGGACCCAAGTGGGATAGGAGGATATCCGACTTGGTCTTCATTTCGTTAAAGGCTCGAACCGAACGTGCCGCGTCCACACAAAAGTGTATCAACAAAGCCGTCATCTCTCTGCTGAACGAAAGTTCTGACCTGAGCTCTCACGGCCCTCGCATTTAACCCTTACAGATATCATCTGTGGTATACTCACCTGTAAGACTGAATATTGGGATCTAGATACGGGAGTATATTCTGAGGTGGGACACGCGAATAAGTTTAAGTATCTAAAACATTAATCTCATATCTCGAAACAGTTGAACTTTGTGTGAGAATTTAAGTGGATCAGTATACTGACAATCTAAGTGAATCGTTTAGAACTGAAAATGTTTAAAGCTTAACGGTGTTGGTGATTTGTCTCAAAAACTGATATGATCCTCTTACACAAACTCACAAAAATATTGTATGTAAATATTACTTTACTGCATTTCATTATATTCAAAAAGCCAAAAAGATTTTAGTGTGTTTTAGCATAAATTTTGAAAAATAAAAAAAGATTTTCGACAACTGATGTTGGAGAGCTGATTTTCAAAATTCTGAGTGCTAATCATGATGAACAAAAGGTTTGGGAAAGTGTGTTTGAGATGTTTGAGTTGAAAATTATTAAATCATTATTGTATGATACTTGAAATGATGTGTTTGTTTCTACAAGTGGTAAGCAGAGAATAAATTTGTCAAATTTTAAATATGTGAAATTTATTTCTGGGTTAAGTATGTGCAGGTTAGCCAGGTTTCGATCCTGAACAGGATGAGAGGTTGTGATGAAATCCAAGCACAACTTAAGGGGGAGTCTAAAGATAGTAGAGCCAGATTCAGATCCTGAAATTCACGCAAGCTGATGATGCTGATGAATTTAAGGAATCAAGAGATTTGATCAAGAGAATTAGAGTAAAGTTTAGAGCCAGGTTGTGATTCTGAAAGAAAGAGAAAGAAGATTGAGGATGTTTTACAGTGTCAGATACTTCAGGAAGAGTAAAGATTGATAAAGACTGAAAATGTTGAAGACTCGACACTTAAGACTCGTCAACATTCGAGGGGGAGTCTGTTGGTGCATGCGTCTGTCGACTTCGTATTGTATCGAGTCTTGTATTGTTTTAGATAAATCAGAGCACGCAAAACGAGAAAATAGGTTATAAGGCAAGTTCAAACAAAATTACAAGATGTAATTCCGCTTGAAATGGTACAGGGAGTTCAAACGAAATTACCTAGCTGATTCCATTTGAAAACATAATTTCGTATGAAAATGATTCCGTTTGAGCATGTTCAAACGGAATTAGCTTGCCTATATATAGTTGCTGCCTGATTTCGTTTGAGTAGAGTTATGTATGTGTGTTTCCGGAGCTGAAGTGCTGCAGAAATGTCGTCTTACTGTAAAACTTTATCAGATTAATCAGAAAGGCATTTAAAGTGTATATCTAGCTGAATCGAACTCGATATGTCTGTTTCCGCCTTTCATATTGAGTAGAATGCCTCTGAATGACTCGTTTCGGTCGACAAACCGATCCTACACTTGGGGTTGTAGTTTTAATAATAATACTTGTTAACATAATAATATTGAAGATCTAAGTTATATATATGTGTGTGTGTGTGTGTGTGTGTGTGTATAATGTAAGTTTATGAAGAAAACCCTCCTGATTGAGAAAACCTTGCAAACCTTGTTTGTATGGACAAGATTCATCCACATCGTTCACTAGAAACACATGGGTAAAGGGCATTTGTGTCTTTTGTTCAACCTGTACCCTAACAACCAACACTCTTATCACACCCCGACCGCGTTAAAACAACAAACCACGGTGGAAACGTCGGGGAGTGGAGCGACAGAATTATTGTTTCACAACCATGGATTCAAAAGTTTCGTTTTATTTACTTATTAAACATTTACATTGTCTTGAAGTTAAAGATAAAACACAACCACATCGTCTAACATTGTTATTCAGTCACTAAGGCCTCGTCCGGTCCTATATGAAACATGCATCCTAGAAACAATCAACATCATTCAACACCACCTGAAACATATGTGAAAATAAAGTCAGCAAAAAAATGCAGGCGAGCACATAGATTTTGTGAGTGTGCAGATTCATGGCTCGTATACATGTTGCAATACCTCGTTTGACTACAAAAGTTGACAATTGAAAACCTCGTTTTGAAAAGTGAGACCTCGTTTTGAAAAGTGTTTAGTATTGCAATATGTTTAACCAACTCAAAACAAGTTGGTTATAGTTCATAAAACCTTATTGCCATGAATCTTGACTAAAAACATTTGTTTTTGTAAACCAAGTTGTAAATCATTCTCGTAATAAAACTCGTATGGTTTATATCATATAGTAAACATCGTTACGTGACATCGTTTAAAAATCATTCGTCCAAGTGAACTAAATAACACCATGGTATGTAATATGATAAAGGCACTTATATATAAGAAGTACCAGCGGTGTATCCACCGTGCTTTTATCACATTATACCCGTCCCATTATCTAATCACATACCAAAAACCAATCGTTTAATCGTTTAACTCGTTTGTGTTAAAAACCATCGTTCAATCGTTCAAATCGTTCAAATTGTTCATATCGTTCAAATCATTCCAATCGTTCAAATCGTTCTTGTTTTAATTGTGAAAACTAACTTTTGGTCGTCTCTCTTAATGCATTCAAACCTTCGTAACCCGTCATCGTTCAACTCATATTAACATACCACCAAAGGGTAAGTTCACAATCCTCAGGTTCAATCGTTACCCACATAACCCCCATACATAACCATGGTGGCAGTCCGATAACGGGATTTGTCAGATCCTATGGCAACATAACATACTACTGGTCGGCTCGGCCAAAGCTAATGAATGTCATTCGTTATGTAATTACCTCCCAACAAGTTCGTTTACATTATCAAAATCGTTATGTTTAATATAAACCATAGTACTCGTTTTTGAAAACATTGAAATCGTTTAACACATATGAATCACCCCAAAACAATTGAAAACAGTAAAATAGGGGAACTATGTACTCACTTTAGATTGTAAAGTATCCTTGATTTAATGAACTAACAATGCTCGGGCAATCAAGAAATTAAGTGGCACCTAGTATCGGATCACTACGTTAATATATCGACACCTAAATCGGAAGATCGGGTAGAATGAGGTCTCGTAAACCAAATGAGTATTGGAACTCATGTGATATGGTTTAAAAAAGCCTACATTCTAAATCGGAACCTGTCCTAAGTGCTTACAACCCGTTACGACCCGTTAAGGTAGTCTACGCTACTTTAACGCGTCGTTCGCATGAATGCGCGTTCGAGACGCCTAACTAGTCTGATGACAAGTATTATATGCCCTAACATGTTTAGATATGTTGCATAATCAGTTTAAGTGACAAAAATTAAGTTACATATGCTTAGAATCCAATTATGCATGAAAAGGGCATTTTGGTCATTTATCTAAGGCATATAAACTACCTATCATACAACTAATTAAACTAAGTGACCATAAGGTATAACCTCGGAAGGTTATTCCCTATACAACTATGGTCACAATATATGCTTGGTCGGATCCTAATGATCGACCAAACGGGTCGAGTTCGAAAGTCTAAGCGGTTGTTTAGACCGCTTATCTTACAAACCTAAACAAGCACTATACTAAAAGTGATGAGTTAAACATGTTAAATCATGTTTAACTAAGTTAGAAAACAGGCTTGATATCAAAACAAAGTGTTTTGATACCCGAAAATAGCTTCGTCGCAAAATACGCATAAATACGTATTTTGACCGAAACTTTGACTCGTCACTTCGACTAATCAACGTGGTAATCAGTAGGTATAGTCACAAGGGACTATAACCATCGTGATTACGCTCACGTTGCAAAGTTCAAACGAACTTTGTGTTGACCAATTCATGGTCAAAGCAGAAAGTCAAACACTGTTTGACTTTCATGCTTGAAATGCATAACCAAGCATGAAGGAGACTTACAAAGGGTCCAAGCTTGGAGATAGAATAAAGAAAACTCAAGAATACTCAGGTATGAAGCTTCAACTAGTGAGAGCTTCAACTTAGAGGAAATCTTGTGATGAATGAGCAAGGAACAATGAGAAAAACCCAAGCTATTTATAGGAAGTCTTGAGTTTCTAGGATGATTGCATGTGCTTTTGAACAATTCAAAGCTTGATCTAAGCCATACACTTGTGGCACATTGTTTAGAATACTAGGGGAGTTCAAATACCAGCCTAAAGTATTGCAAAATAATGTAAAAATTCAAAGAAATCAGCTGCTGGTTGTTGAAACATGTTTTATGTCTCTGGGCTGTGCTCGCATCACGCCACCACACAGGGGGTACCTTTCCACGCGACGCCACCACTTGTCTGGGCCAGAACTTTCAGAAAATGGCAAGAATGGTCCCTGTAGCATGTTTTGATTATTTTCGACACATTTAAACCCCGTTAACCCATTTTCAAGGCTCTACAAGGATGTTAAAGCATAGGGGACTTGAAATATGCTTGGAAATATCTCGGATCTCGGTTCGTTTGGTCGTATGGTCGCGTTATTCGGTTAATTACGACGAAACTCGAACGGACGCGAAAACGATCCAAATTATGCGACGAATGGTATTTTTGCATTCCAATCACTAAAATAAAATATTTTAATGATTATAAAAAATTTTAGATGTTCGGATATGTTCAGAACGTGAGATATGCACGTAAATGCAAACTTATGCACTTATTAACGCTTTTAGTCCCTATTGGTGAAATAAGCGCTTTTTCGCATACCGAACCCCTCAAAGCCTATTTATAAGCTATGTAAAGGATATTTATGTATGTTTAGCTTATGATCATGTTCCAGAATGTTTGTTACAGTACGAATCGGCATAGTTTCACAGTTTGTCACAAATAGTCCCTGCGATCAAATAAATTTGTTTTCGACACACCAAACCCTCCAAAACTTATTTCTAAGTTATATAAAGGTTATTTGAGGTATGTTAAGCCTAGGTCACTGTTTCGGAGTGTTTTTCGCGTTAAAATGATTATGTTTACGCATCAGTTTGCGTATAACTTTCCAGAAAGCGATTTAAAGCTTAAAATCGAACTAGAATCAAAATGTAAAATCGCCAAACACAAATACGCAAATATTGACACTAAAACACATCGTTTTATTGATAATTGATATTGTCTTACATCGTACATCATTTACAGAGCACAAATGTTACAGTTTCCCCTACTTTAGGAAATTTCGTCCCGAAATTTTAACTAGAGGAAACTCGTGAAAACAAATGTAGGGATTTCGCCTTCATTTGGTCCTCACGTTCCCAAGTAAACTCTGGGCCATGTTTGGACTCCCAGCGAACCTTGACTAATCGTATTCGCTTGTTCTTCAATTTTTTGACTTTACGATCCATTATTTCCACAGGTTTCTCGACAAAGTGTATCGTGTCATCACCTTGAATTTCATCGAGTGGAATATGAAGATCAGTATCGGCTAAACACTTTCGTAAATTGGACAAGTGAAAAGTTGGGTGAATATTCCAAAGTTCAGGAGGTAGCTCAAGTCGGTAGGCAACCTTTCCGATTCTTTCAACAATCTTAAATGGTCCAGCGTATCGTGGTGCAAGTTTTCCTTTCTTTCCATATCTCACCACTCCCTTCCAAGGGGATACCTTGAGTAGGACATGGTCTCCAACTTGAAATTCCAAGGGCGGGGGGGGGGGGGGGGATATTCCACGGTCCTCCCAACCGCCGAGGTGACACCACCTCGCAGACCGCCACCCTGCAAGCCTGAGTCTGGGGGTAAATCCGCTACCGTAGGGGCATTGGGAGCGAGCCATAGGACTCGAACCCGCCACCTCCGGGTTCGAATGCGGGCAGGTGGCCATTGGGCTAACACCTTGCGTCGCATATCCGCATAACTCTTTTAACACCTTGCGAATTTTCTTGATTTTGTCTATTGTTTCCAGAATGAGCTCAGGTCCAGTAAGCTGAGCTTCACCGATCTCATTCCAACAGACAGGTGAACGGCATTTTCGACCGTATAAAGCTTCGAACGGTGCCATATTAATGCTAGTATGATAACTGTTATTGTAAGAGAACTCGATCAACGGTAGATGCGAATCCCGATTACCAGCAAAGTCTATCATACATGCTCTAAGCATATCCTCCAATGTCTGTATCGTCCTCTCGGATTGTCCATCCGTTTGGGGATTATAAGCAGTGCTTAGATTTAGTTGAGTTCCCAAAGCAGATTGCATGGTCTTCCGAAAGTGAGATGAGAATCGAGCATCACGATCGGATATGATATCCAAAGGAACACCATGTCGAGAAACAATCTCATCAACATAAATCTTGGCAAGTTTATCATCACAATCGGATATGATATCCAAAGGAACACCTCGCGAATCGGTACAAAGTGAGCTGACTTCGTAAGACGATCAATGACTACCCAAATGGCATCATGACCTCTAGATGTGCGCGGTAACTTAGTAATAAGATCCATCGCAATGTTCTCCCATTTCCATACCGGTATCTCTGGTTGTACAAGCAAACCAGATGGTCGTTGGTGTTCAGCCTTGACTTTGAGACAAGTTAGGCATTTTGATACATACAAGGCAGCATCCTTTTTCATACCAGGCCACCAGTACTGAGTACGAAGATCCTTTTACATTTTATCAGCACCAGGATGGATAGAATAACGAGACTTATGAGCTTCATCCATCACTAAAGTCCGAAGATCATCTTGTTTTGGAATCCACAAGCGGTTATAGAAATAAAGTAATCCATTGTCTTTTGTTTCGAGTTTAAGCTCAAGTTGAAGTGGTAGCTCGTATTTCAATAAGCCTTGGGTTACACATGTTCGTTATGCTTGAAGGACACGTGATTGGATATCGGATATAGTGCGAACAAAATGAAGCTTAGCTCGTTCCTTTCAACTTAGCGCATTGGCTACGACATTCGCCTTACCAGGATGCTAGCGAATTTCACATTCGTAATCGTTCAAGAGTTCAACCCAGCGTCGTTGTCTCATGTTTAGCTCATTCTGATTGAAAATGTGCTGGAGACTTTTGTGGTCTGAGAAAACCACACATTTCGTGCCATAGAGATAGTGTCTCCAGATTTTGAGTGCAAAAACCACAACACCCAACTCAAGATCATGAGTCGTGTAGTTCTTCTCTTGAACTTTCAATTGTCTTGACGCATATGCTATGACTTTAACTCATTGCATGAGAACATAACCAAGGCCTAGATTCGACGCGTCACAATAGACAACAAAATTGTCACAACCCCCGACCTCCACCCTGGGAGCGGGCGGCCGTGAGCCAGTATCGGTGTTTATTAATTTGGCAGTGGAAATTTGCATCAGGACCGTAGTTAGGAAATATTTTTATCAGATTTACTCACCAAAATCTTTAAACTAAACAAATGGGATAAAACCCAAGTTTTTCTGATAATACATTTATAATAAACAAGTGGGACAAATTCTGACTTTTATTTGTAATATATTTTGTAGGGATAAACCCTAATTATTAAAACCAATTCTCCTTTTTATTTAGATAAACTTTATAGCCACTTTTCTAAGCCTTCAGTGCTCCCCAGCTGGCTTTTATTGGCTTCATACTAAGTTACCTGAAACACGTGTTTAAAACATTTTATCAGCAAGAAATATTGGTGAGTGAATCCCAGTTTAATCAAAACAGGTTTTATCATTCGCAGTATTGAGGGCGATCGCGCAATTACATTTGTTTCCAATTCTTACTTTAATTACCACCCACGGTACTGTCGACCCGACTTATGGTCATGTTACTACTCACAGTGTAGTAACAAATTTTGTATACAAAACCCCAAATATACCGACGATAATTATAGAATTACAAATACTCAATCACTGGCAATATAGTGTAAAACATTGAGATTTTGTAAAAACAGTTTATGCAAAAAGGAGATTACTCACATTGCTATTTTAGGTATTTCCCTTGTAACTTCCTGGTTAGAATCTATTAATTAAACAATGCACACGCTTTAGTATAATAACCCATTTTACATTAGTTATACCCTCCCCGAGACAGAAACTCCAACGACTACGTCGGGCAGAGCCACGACAGCCGTTACGGAGCAGTAGATCGATCGGGTAGCGTATCTAATACGTAACCGAGGGTTATAATACTTACAACGAGGCAGAGCTTCGCTTATTAGGGGGTATTATATCCGATATTATTATTGTTCTTCAGAATTTTTGAGAGAGAAAGAGAGTTGTGAGCGAATTCCAAATGAACGCCGATGCCTTCTATTTATAGTGTCTGATCAACACTTTCTCGCGCCCCGCGTAAGCCGAAGACATAGTCTTCGCGGCCCGCGAGCTAGAGTAAGGCGATGAGGGTTGCTGAGTCATCGACGCGTGGCGGCACCGGGTATTTGCCTGATTTTGAGCTGTCGTGGCCCACGAAGGATCTTCTTTCATCTGTCGTGGCCCGCGAGCGAAGGGTAAATCTTGTTTTCTTCGAATTTTAATAAGTATAAGGGTATTTTGGCTCGTTTCTTGTGTAAGGGGTAGATTTAGGAACATTTAGGGTTGTTTTCGAGGGTTGTTATATCTTGGGTATAACTCCAGAATATATATAATGTACTTGCATTAGGTATAGTAACCCAATTCAACTTTATCCCTACGTCACGAGACAAAACCCCAACGAATTTAGTCGGGCAGAGCCTTGATATGCGTTACTGGGCCCTAGATCAATCGGACAGGGTATCAGTGATCAGGGGTTAAAATACTTAAAATAGGGCAGGGCTTTATTATTATTATTACTATTGGGTGAAATAAAAATAGATATGAAAAGAATAGATGGGGCAACAGAGATAGCAAGAAAGGAAAATTTTTGTGTGTAAAAGTGATGCTCATCCTTCCCTATTTATAGTTAAAAATCATTCAACTTGGCAAGCACGAAACACATACGTGGGCATGAAATATTTAAAGGCAACATGCATCGTCCTCACTTTCATTTAATGCACGTCCATTTGGACTTTTATTCATGTAGATTTTGATTATTATTATTTTATTATTATAATTAATTCAACTGATTCACTTATTTGGCATTTATAACTTCTAAAATATAACGTTTTTATAAAACAATGAATATGTCATTAGAATGAGAATATTTGTATCTACATTTTGAACAAAGTTTCATTAAAAACAGAGTAGGTTCAAATACAATGTATTTTCATAAATAAATTATTAAACGGGTCCTACGTTTGCCAAAAATATCTTATATGTCTATCGGTCAACTTACCCATGACCTATTTGTGTAATGACTTTATTTTAAATTTAAAATTTTGGGAATGTTACATCCTCCCCACTTTGTTTTAAATCTCGTCTTCGAGATTTGGGCTACAATATCTTCTCGTGGTTACTGTCACGTCTTTTAGTTGGTTATCAAGGTGTCTGGGATAAGACAAATATAAAGATATCATAGGATAGTTGGAATTCAATGGTCACAAAACTTAGTTTCAGGAATTGATGTTAACTGAATGAGATGAAATGATACCATTATCAAGGTAACTAAGTTTCACAAATCAAAAGAGAGATTTGATAGGAATAAAATTTGAAGTGCAATGACTTGTAGAAATAATAGGATTCAATGCCAGAAAAGAACTTACTTTGATCATCAATTGAGGGAGATTCTGAATCAATAATCTCAAAATAGAAGTATGAAAAATGATTTGTAAATGATCAAACTAGAAATTAGTGACGTTTATTCAAATGGTGAGGATACACTGGACGATATAATGGAATTTAATGTATCATGGTCTTAATTCATAATTGTATCGAGACTAATTGAATGATGAGTCAAACAAATGACGTATGATTAGGGTTTAGCACAGGCTACAAATTTATACAGACACCGCAAGGTGTTGTAATGATTGAAAGAATTCAATGATTACGGTGACCGAACGAATTCACCGTTTCTCGAAATTAACCGAAAGTTTCAATGAAGTGAATCTGGATATTCAAAAGATAGGATGCTCAGATGAAGGGATAAATGAATATCGTAGGATTTGATCAAAGATGAAAGAAATGTTGGAGGTACATTGGAATAGGAATCTAGGTACCTTTATCTTAACACAAAATTGTATTATGACTAGTTTAGGGTAACGATTCAATAGGTAGACAAATTCATACCTTAGGCGTGAAAAATGAAAGAGTTCAAATTTCAAAGGAAATGTCACCGCAAGGTGTCGTATTTCAATAAATGATTTGAAGACTTTAAACAAGTCTAATAGGGTTTAAACAAATGAAGGGTTAGTTGAGATTACCTTGAATATGATGATCTCAATTCATCATATGGGATCTTTGTATGCTGAATGTATATTGTGAACAAGTTCAAACATTTGAGCTTAGTGTGGATATATTCAACAATGGATATATGTAGTTAGCAAGAAAAGGGTTACGATGGAAATCTGGTAAGAATCCTTGCTGTTATAGGGATTGTCAAAACGAGTATAACGAAATATTTACTTGAACTTGTGAATAAATGATCTTTTGAAGTGAAATTACATGCGTAACATGCAATGCATGTGTGACATAGGAATTTGTCAAGAGATGAGACAGACGAGTCTTGGCTTTATGAAAGAAAAATAAAGATCTTTTATTGGTGAAGTTTTTGATCGAAATTAAAAGTTAACTTAATACTTTAGTACAGACAACACGTAAGGGTGTTTATTATTATTATTATTATTATTATTATTATTATTTTAAGTTACTGTGGTTTCCGATGTTTATGCGTTCTCCTTAGCTTCATCTGGGTTTCTATCCTCGTTGTCGGGTGTCTTAGATAGTGTTGGGCAGTAGAGACGGAAGTGGCCTGTTCTCCACATTTATAACATACATTGGTTTCCTTTCTCCTTCTACAATATTCCTCTGTATGCCTAGCTTTTTTGCAGTAGTTACAACGGAGTGTCTTCTTAGAATGGCATTTTCTTGCGTGCTTTTTGCTGTTACAGGTATGCTGTGCGGTTTCTGGTTTCATTCCTTTGTCCTTGGAGGATTTGTTAGAGTAGAATTCCTTATAGGAGTAGCCATAGATTGTGGTTTCCTTTCGTTTGGAAGATGGAGTTTTGATACGAATATCATGACCTCCATTAGAGTTAGAGCTAGGTTTGGAATGATGGGTATGCTTATAGCAGATAGTAGGATTCTCGTTTATAGGCATCGAGGTTTTAATAGCGTCAATGATCGAAGGTATGGCATTCTGTAGGATCGTATACACGACCAAATGAGTCGATCAGAGACAATACACAACTGTTTGAGAGGCGGAAACAAACAGCCTAGAATCAGTGTAGAAATGAGTAGAAACAGAGTATGATACTTAAAACAAGCTTCTCATTGATATTAGACTTGAAAACACGGTGAAAATTGGACAGCACTTCGTTACACTTCCACTAATTTCGTACCAAATGAGAAGCACCAATGCCCTATTTATAGGCAGGTAATTTCGCATGAAATTACCACTGGTAATTTCGTGCGAAATTACAATACTTAATTTCGTACGAAATAGCAACTGGCTATTTCATGCGAAATTACATCAAAACAACATAAATTTACATTTTGACCCCTATACAAGCTACCGACATGACCTAGACTTTAGACGTAGGCTATAGACATTATGCACTAACAAACTCCCCCTTAGATATTGCCGGAGTCTTCAGTCAGGTCTTCAGCACTTTCTTCACAATGACTTAAACTTTTCTTCCCTCTGCTTAGGCTTCCTCAGCAACAGCTTCCTAAGCTTTTCATTATCTTCAACCTTCTTCTTTTCCTCAACAGCCATTCTTTGTAAAACTGTATGCCTTAGCATGTTGTCTCTATCTTCACGAGCCTTTCTTTCTCTTTCAGCCTTCAACGCTTCCTCTTTCTCAATCTCTCGCCACTTAGACGACCATTTATTGTCAGCATTGATACCTTTTTGAAAACAGATAGACACCACTTTCTGAAATTGCATAGCCTATTCTTTATCTTCAGCTTTAAATCCGATCTTGTTCGCAAATAAACATTCTATATCCTTTGCTGAACAGTTTACCAACCATAAAGGATCATACACATGAATGTATCTGACTTCATTTTCAATCCTATAAGTGATCACAGCCTCAGTAGTCAAACAGCTGTATACCCAGTACAAGAACCCCTTATAAAAATCTTGCTCCATTTTCGGTACTGGAATGTTCTTTATAACTCTAGGTTTCTTGATTTCCAAGATCGTTTCTTCAATACCAGTCACTAGATCAACCCTCTTCACTTTCTTCGGTTGATGTAGCTTCCAGTGTTTGAAGTCTCTGAAAGCTTCAAATTTCATCAGACCCCAAATGGGTACATCATGCTTTCTTACAGGATAATCCAGAGTTCTAACTTTCGATAACTCTTCGACATCCCACCAAGGTAAAGACATAATATCTTGAATATACGCAAAGTATTGAACACCATACTCTCGACGAGTAGCATATGCGTTAACTTGTGGTAGAAAACCCCAACTTATAATATCCCCCAAAGACACATCCCTGTCTCTCTTGTAGAACTTCAGCGGTCTTTTAAACTTACGTTCATTACTCTTTTTAAACCACTTCTTGCGTTCTTCGCGTTGTGCATCTTTCGTTGTACCATCAAAGTTCTTATCTTTCAAACATTCTGCAACTTTCCTTCTCAATTCATCTACATTCTCTTGTCTGAAAAATTCAACAAGCGTTGGAAAATCAGAAGTATCAACATTTCCACTTTCATCATCGCTGCAATCCTCAACTTCAACTCGATCATAGTTATCAGCCTCATCAACATACTTGTACTGATACTCAGGCTGTTGATTCATATCAAATGCATTCAACTCTTCTTCAAAGTCAAACTTGAATTTAGGATCATCAATACGTGTCATCTCTATAATATCAGCCATGGTGTAAGTCTATCTAATTTCTCCTTCTTCAACTTCAGGTTCAAGACGCAATATCAACTTTTCTTTTTTATCAACGTTCTCATCATCAACGTTCTCCCCCTCACCTGTAGCATCCTCAGGCTCTTCATTCACATCATCATGAAGATAATCTTCGACATTCTCTTCATTTGATGCTTCAGTAACTTTAATTCCTATACCATCCTGACCATCATCATCATCATCATCATCATCACTATGACTACTAGCAGAGAATACATCATCTGCATCATCTACTTTATCTTCATCATCATCCTCTTCATCATCATCCTCCTCAACCTCTTCCTTATCATCAATAATATCATCAATCAACACGTCCTCTTCAAAAATAGCAGAAACTGCAGATATTGGATGAGGATTCTGAATAGGTGATTCAGAAGCAGTAGATACCACAATTGCCCTTTCAGAAACACCTTCAACACTTTTACCCTTATCTTTCATATCAGCATCAATTTCAGCTTGACGTCGAGCTCTAATCTCCTCAATCTTTATTTCATCGAATTTCTGCTCAACAGTCTTTCCAAGCAGGTTTTCTAACACTTTATTCCTCATGTATATCTCGTGTTCTTTCATTGCTTTAGCAGCTTCCAATTCTTTGTTCTTTTACTCAAAGTACTTGTTCTGCTCATCTCTGCGTGCTTTCTCTTCTTCCAACTCTGCAACTTTAACTTTCAGAATATCAATCTCAGCTTGATCAGATTCAACTTTCTTTAACAATGAAGAATTTTCAGCTTCGACTATCTTTACACGCTTCTCTAGTTTCTTCTCACGATCCAACAACTTCTTGTTCTCAACCAATACTTCTTCAACTTTCTTTTCCAAACTCTTAACTTGCACATCAGTTGCAAAATTGAAATCACCAATGTCTTCAAGAGTAATACCTTCCGGAACATTTGGAAAAGTTTTGTATCCAGAAGAACCAGGTGTAGTTTGGACAGGTGGTTGTGTAGATGGTGGTGTTTGAAAGATTTGCTGAGAGGTAACAACAGGTTGTTGTTCATGGGGAGGTGTAGCAATATGAATATGTGGTGGTGAAAGATGTGGTGGTGATGGTTGTCTAGGTGGTGATTGATGAAGTGGTTAATGAATTGGAGATGGTTGATGTTGAGGTTCAGGTGGTGGTGATGGTGGTTTACTAGGTTTTTGGATTGGTTTCTTCTTCAATAGAACTTTCAACCTTGTTGCTGCCTTCGGAGTAACAACTCTCTTTCTTGCAGATTGCTTCTTTCTACCACCAGATGATGGAGGTGTTTGAGATTCTACAACATGTTCAGGAGATGGATTGTATAACTCATCATCTTTATCTTCTCTGATTTTTCTCTTGAGCTTCTTTTCTTTTTCAATCTCAGCTCTAATTCTCTTTGCACGTTCTGTTTCATCAATTTCTTCATCAGACGAACTTGATGAGCTTTTATCTACATCGTCACCTTCTTCATCACCAGCTGCTTTCTCTGGTTCAGCATTATAATCAGTAAGAGATTTCAATAACTTTGCAGATTCAGGAGACAAACGAACATCTTCTTCAACATTAACTTCTGTTTCAGTTTCAGCTTCATCTTCTTTATCAGATTCATCAACAAGCATAGTCTCAACAACCTTCTTTTGACGCTTCTTAGGCTGAGATGATGAACCCTCCTCTACTTGAACTTTCGGAGTAGCTTTCCTGCTCCTCTTTTTCTTCTCCTCTTTCAAGAACCACTCATTTCGACTTTCTTTGAAATCTGCAAGTATTTTCAACTCATTTGCATAACTTGCTTCTTTCATCTCTTTCTCATTTCTCCAGTTTAGATGATTTACTGGATCTGGATCTTGATAATTCTTATCTTTGATGAATCCAAAAAATTCAGCTTTAGTCTTTGGCTCTGTATGATTTGGGTGATATCTGGCCAATTGCTTCAAAGACTCATTATCCATATGGAATAAAACCAACAGATCGTTGTTTTCATCTCTTTCCAAATCAGGATAAGCGTGATCTATCATCATTTGAACAAATCGTGGATATACCTAAGTCTTGCTCTTTGAAGTGATATTTTCAACCATATAATGGAACATAATCTTCGAAAAATTATACTTTTTGTTTAACACGAGAGTTGTCACCATGTTCATTTGATAGTCTCTCATCACATCGTAACCTCCTTTCCTGTGACTGAGTGCATGCAACACTGAGTGAATAAGAAACTTATAAGACTTTGGAAAACACGCTTTCAAGTAATTTGCCTTGTTTAGTGGAGCATTGTAACCCATTCGCAACATGCAACCCTTGACCATCTTTTCTGGAAACTTTGTTGGAGAATCCTCATCATCTGGAAAATCTATCACCTCTCGTACAAGATGCTCTGTGATAATTATTGGTTTATCTTGGCCATTTACGTTCACAATCGAATTTATTGTCTTTTTTCCTTCATCATATGTTGCGTTCTCCCAAAAACGTTCAATGTGCGAACCGAATACAAGATGTTGATTTGTCAAAGCTTTCTGTATCGGTAATCTTTCCATAAAATCCAGAATACTTGTGAATTCTGCCATCTTTGGAATCTTTTTATCATATACACAACAAATGTTGTGCAATGGATCGAACTGCATATTAGAAGCCTGAAAAAAATAACAACACACAATCAAATTAAACACTTAGAATAATTTTCATCAAAACACTACTTTCATACAAAATACCACTTTCATGCGGAAAAACAACTTATGCAAAATAACAGTTTGGAGCAAAATTACAGTTCAAACGGAATGACATGTTGAAACGAAATCACAGTTTGAAACGGAATAACATTTTGATGCGAAATAACAGTTTGGAACGAAATACCTGTTTCAAACGAAATTTCTCAAACACTTTCTGATGATGAAATTAATCATCTGGGTTTGTTCTAAAGTGAATTCCGAGCATAAGGATCCGTTTATTTTTCAGTTTTAATCACAAAATTGATCTAGATCTACATTCTAAGTTTCAGATCTACCGATTACAAACGAAAACATGTTATTCAAATCAAATTGAAACCCTAGATAAGATCTATAACACAATCCGAGTTCAATAATGTGATAATCGGTCATTTTTACCCACAAACAAACCCTAGATCTATGTTCGATGTCCTGTTCATCATCGTTCAAATGAAATAAGTTCAGATCTGGGTCAAATCAGTAAAATCTCTCACCTTTCCCATGATAATAGTTGAGTAAACCAACTAAAATCAAGATTTCAAACAACAAATGGGCAGAGTAACGGCTTAATTTGATGAACAAAGAGATTTCGTATGAAATCGCCTTTGATAGTGGTTTTGAAACGAAATCAGAAAACTGAACTGTTCAAACGAAATCAGACCCCTTTATATAGACAGCATAATTTCGTATGAAATAGGCATTGAGGCCTTTTCAAACGAAATCATGTTCAAGCGGAATCAACATGTTCAAGCGAAAATACCTGTTTCAAGCGAAATTACCTGTTTCAAGCGGAATTACCTGTTTTAAGCGGAATAGTAATTTCATTTGAAATGACAATTTTTCAAATTTTTTCAATTTTTAACTTTTTGATATTTTACCGTCACACCCAGTTAACCAAGTTCAAGTTAATGACCCTGATCAACTGTTTAGCCTACCAAGTCCAAGTTAATGACCTTGGCTGACCATTTTATGAAGTTTGCTGACTTTTGAAACAGATTTAAGTTCAAGTTAATGAACTTTTAAACTTTCAAGCAATTACCAATCACTTTTTTTCTCAATCTTCTGCTTACCCAATCCTCATGATCCAGACTTGTTCAGCACATAGAGACTTTGATCATCAGATCCTCAACGTCCGTTGTCGAAAATAAGATGAAAAACAAATCTTTTTGTATTTTATAAAATGCTAAACAAACAGACAATCTTTTTGGATTTTTGATAAGCAACAAATCTGTACAAACAATATTTTTGGTGAGCGTGTTAGAGGATCATATCAGCTGCTGACAAGCTACAAGCACCGTTAAGCTTTGATTTCATACTCAACATTAAACAATTCACAGTGATTGCCGATATACTGATCCACTTAAATTTTCACACAAACTTCAATCTGTTCAGGATACGAATTAGTGTTTTAAGGCTTAACTTTTACACGTGTCTCACCTCAGAATATACTCCTGTATCCAGATCCCAATATTCAGTCTTACAGGTGAATATACCTAGATGATATCTGTAAGGGGTTAAATGCGGCCGTGAGAGCTCAGGCTATTGCTTCCGCAAAATCAGAGAGATGACGGCTTTGACTTAAGGTGTGTCCCATTTGGGGATCTTCTTTTACAACAGCACATGATTAGCATTTTTCAATGTTTCATCGTTTTTTATGCTAAGGGGAGGCTTATATTTCAAGCAGCTTAAAGTATTCTCTGGGGACTAGGCCATTGCTTCCGCAAAATCAGAAGTCCCGGGATAATACCCCAGATATCACTAAGTATAAAGACCTAGTATCTCAGAAAGAGGGACCTTTCAAACAAGATTTTGGGGGTTACCCATATATCCGAGAGATGTTCCCCACGTAAAAGCAAGTAAATTTAGGTTTATATCCCGAACAAACCTACTAAATGTGTAAAAACATATCGACATATCATCTGCAAGACTGCTTAACACATTTAAACATTACATTTCTTTAGCTTATTGCAACTGTCTAGCTGATGTACTATCATTTCCCCTTTTTACACAAACTCTTTTTCAGTTTTTCAATGTTTTTGGATTTTGACATTTTATCATGTTTTTGGATTTTCTGCAAACTTTCTCCCCCTAAAAACAAAAACATATTTTTGTGTTTTTGGTTTTATCAAAAGCAGAAAATAAACTGTACAAAAACTTGAAAACATGACGTGGATCACTTCAGATCGCTGTCCACTTCGGCTTCACATTCTATTACCCTCCCAGAAAACAAATTTTTCATCCCGTTTAATTTTAAAAGATAGTTAAATCTTGATCTGTCAAACGGTTTGGTGTAAAATCAGCCCTCTGATCATCGGTGTGAATATGTTCAATACGAATCAATTTCTTCTCGTGACAATCACGGATGAAATGATGCCGAATTTCTATATGTTTTGTTTTAGAATGGTAAACCGGGTTTTTAGTAATGTTAATCGCTGCTTCATTGTCCACAAAAATAGGGGTGTCCAAGAACTGCAAACCAAAGTCTCGCATCTGTTGTTGGATCCAAAGGATCTGAGAGCAACAGCTCGAGGCCGAAACGTATTCTGCCTCGCACGTAGAGAGCGCTACTGAGGTTTGTTTCTTGCACTGCCAAGTGACTAGTTGAGTTTCAAAGAACTGACAGCCTGCAGTGGTGGATTTAGCATTTTGCTTGCAGCTACCAAAATCCGAACCGTCTTCCGATTCTGATTCGTCAGAATTATCAAACGTTGGAGCTGGTTCCTCTGGGGGTTCATGTGTCATTCCACTTGGACCTGCCTCGTGATCGTTTGTACCACATGTAGGATTGCTTGTACCCACGTCGGGCTGAGAAACTACCAACGGTCTTGGCACCTAATCTTGTGACATAGATTGTTGATGTTGTTATAGTAAAACGAGTTCCTCTACGCTTGGCTCAGTCGGCAGTTGGAAAGACTCCCAGAGTTTATCATAATCGAACAGAAATCTTTGTCCGAGAAGTTGTGGTGGAGCAGTATGCTTCTGACAATCAACATGCTGAACTTGAATTATCTTCCCCAGGCATGGCACGAACACCCTCTTGAGCGGACTCGCATAACCTACAAAGAAACCCTCATTACTTTTAGCACCAAACTTACCATCTGGATCAATGAAAGTACTAGGCGATCCAAACGGTTCTAAAAACTTCAAATTTGGTTTGTAACGATGAAGAAGTTCAAAACAGGTTTTCTTGTATTTCTTCACTGTGAGAACACGATTCAATGTATAGCACGCTGCTGCAACTGCTTCACTCCAAAAAAATATCGGCAGCTTGGAATCGGCGAGCATCGTTCGAGCTGTTTCAATCAAGGTGCGATTCTTTCGTTCAGCTACACCATTTTGCTGTGGAGTGTATGGTGCACTGAATTCATGAAGAATTCCTTTCTCATTGCAAAACTCGAGCATCCGATTGTTCTTAAACTCCATTCCATTGTCACTCCGAATTCTTCTGATCGGAACTTTGTACAGAGTTTCCATCTTCTTGAATAGAAACATTAACGACTCAAAAGTTTGATCTTTGCTTTCCATACACATTACCCACGAAAACCTTGTGAAGTCGTCAGTGACCACAAGACAGTACAAGTCTCCGCTTACGCTTTTCACATTGACTGGCCCAAAGAGATCCATATGGAGTCTCTCGAGCGGTACTCTGATTGAATTAAGCAACTTCTGTGGGTGTGTCTTTTTGGTCTGCTTTCCTTTCTTGCACTCTACACAATCATCATTCAAATGAAAATTTTTCAAATTTACACCTTCTACAAGATCATTGTGCACAAGAAAATTCATTTTTCTGACATGAATGTGACCCATCTTTCGATGCCACATTTTGGACTCTTTTTCAGTCGCTTTTGTTTTTGACACAAAACATTGTTTCTGATAATCTGTTGTTGTTGCGACACTCATATCCAGGACATACAAATCGTTTTCCCGAGTAGCGCGCATCAACACCATGTCCTCAGGAATTTTAAAACCAGGTTTTATGATTAAACATTCATTTTTAGTAAAATGTACTGTAAAAGACTTGTCACAGATCTGTGAGATACTCAGCAGATTGTTTTCAAGTTCGATGATATAATTCACTTTTTCAAATGACACAACTCCATTTGTTAGAGTTCCTTCACCAACTATTCTGCCTCCCTGATTCCCTGCAAATCCAACATATCCCCCGTTGATTGATTTAACATCGTAGAGTAAAGCCAGCATTCCCGTAATATGCCTTGAAGCTCTGCTGTCCATTATCCACTTCAAGATTATCGACCTCGGAAGCCCCTGCATACATCATAGAAAATTTATTCAAACAATGAAGCCCATGATTTCTTTACCTTTGGAACACTACCAAACACAAGATCACACGACACATCAACTTTCGGAATGTTAAAGATAACGTTTAGAACAACAGGTTTAGATTTTGGTTTTAAATCTCCTTCTTTAATTGGAGGAAATTCCTCAAGCAACTTGTCTAGTTCAAATGCCACTTTTTCAACATCATTTTCAAAAACTTTTGATTCAGATTTTAGCTCATTTTCCATTTTCTTTTCTTCAACTGATTGTTTTGATTTTTCCACCCATGATTGGTTTTCAAAAATTTTCGTCTTCGGATAAACCTTTGAAGTCTTTTGGGTTTTCGAAGATTCACCAATCTCAAATGTTGATTTTGGCTTATCCTCGGTCTTCAAAGATTCACCTCTTTTCAAAATACGAACAGGGGAAACCATTTGTGTTTTACCCTTATCATCAGTTGGAGTTTTAGGTTTAGGTTTTTTAAAAACTGGTTTCTCAAGCTTTTTCATACACTGCTTGGCCATATGACCAATTTCATTGCAGCGGTAACAAATTCTTTTGTCATATTCGACAAAAGTTGATTTGTAGGTCTCTTCTCTTAACTTCTTAGCTGCATTGAAATCGTCAATGGCTTTTTGACTAAAAATATAATCCTTTTCAGCATCAACACTAGGACCAACAACAAAAATATCACTCATCTTTTCTTTTGGCTTGACATACTTCTTAGCCATTTTCTTTTCAAACCCAATACCTTTGTTTTTAAAGTTGTTACCATTTCTTTTGTTAAACCCATTTTTACCCACCAAATCCTTTTTCCCAGGGTTGTTGTTTCACAAAAGGCTTCTTTGGTTTTGAAAAGAACTCATTGTTGTTAACCTCTGAAATATCAATCTCAACAAGCTTAAACACCTTCTCAACGTTTTCCAATCTGACATTTGAATTGGATACTCAAAATCAGAATAAAGTTTGTCAGTTTCGGTCATTGTGTAGACCACACTGATCGAATCATCATTCACAACTGTATCTGATTTTGGTATAAACTTGTCTAAGAAGTTACCATCTTCTTCAGACTCAGAAATGGAATTTTCAAAATGAGTTTTCATAGTATCAAACTCCGAGTTATCACTTTCTTCATCCAACACTTGGTCAACAACGGTTTTGATAACCAGTGACTCGTTGTCAGTGTCAGACGAACAAAATGTAACATCAATATTCTCAGGCAACTCATTCTCAATGGTTCTCAACTTGAGATTCAATGCAGATTCCACCCCATCTGGATACTTTTGAGTGTAATGATTCCACATTGGGGGTGGAACACTTTTGAAGATAGGTTTCGCATCAGCTTGTTTAAGAAGAATTTGATCAATCACATATGATGAAGCATCATAACTCATTAGTTTCTTATCAATTCTCTCAGTTTCAATTCTCATTAACTCAAGTTCTTTTTTCAAAGAAGCAATTGTGTCCAGATGAATGTTAATTTCCATCTGTTTATCCATGACAGTAGATTTTAGCAATTTCGTGGCTTTATCATTTTCAAAACTTTCCTTTTTAATCATTTTGATTGATCGTGCTAAAGTGTCATATGCTTCTTTTATCTCATTGAGATCATATTTTACTTCATCAGTAAATTTCTTCAATTCTTGAAGTTGTTTGTCTTTTTCAAGACAATCCATGCAGGGTTTTGAATATTTTTTGCATGGAATTTCATGAATTGAATCAACCTTTTCTTCGTTATCAATTTTAATATCCTTTTTACCAAAACCATCAGACTCTGACTCTGACTTTTCTTCTGATTTGATCTCCTCATTTTCTGATTTCTCGTCGGACTCCTTTTTTATTGACTCCATTTTGACAGACACATTTTCAACTGACTCTGTTTCGACCAACTCCGTTTCAACAGATTCTGTTTCTACCTCTTTTAGTTTGCCCATCAATGCTTTGTCAGCAATCTCTTTTAGAGTCTCTTCATTCATTTCTTTTGAAACGTCAATTATCTCTTCAACTGGAACTGGTTCAACATCATATCTTGGACAAAGACCAGTAGTTGGCTCACTGAAGAAACCTGCAAAAGATTCAAACATATTAGGAGGCATTATTTATTTGAAAGAACTAGCAATAATCTCCTGTTCAGATTAATAGTAGTAAACTTCTGCAGCTACTTCTTCCAACTCAGCTAAACTTTCTTCAGATGTCACTTCACTGACTTCTTCTGTCTCAACAACACATTCTGGTTGTTCCACAATCTCTGCCATCATTGCCCTACCCTCACTACCAGGGATGTACTTGTCCCAACTAAAACCTTCAGCAACTTTTTCATCATCTTGATTGACTAAGAGAGCCTTCTCCGGTTTGTTTTCGATCTGAGGTCTTTGGGTGAATGGTTGTTGACTTGTCTTATGATAGATCGCTTGTTTGTAATAATCATTTGAGAACGGGTTTTGATGGTTGTTGACCTCCTTGTTTGGACACTCACGCTTGAAATGTCCTTTCTCTTTACATTTAAAACATGTGACTTTTGATTTATCAAATCCAAGTTTTTGATCTGGTCCTGAAAGACTGTTCCGACCAGTTATCTCCATAAATCGTTGAGCTCTTCTCACCAAGCTTGCCATTCCCCATTTGATGTCGATCAACTCCAGCTCCTCTGGATCGATCTGATCATAGTCTTCCTTTGCCATATCGGGATTCCCAATTCTACCTGCAACCAGGCTTTCATACGATTCAAGCACCGAAGCAAGAAGTGCTATGTGCTGCTTCGCTGATGATTCAGTAAAGTCTTGAGCATTTTTTATGTTCACTGTTATGTTGCACAGAATTCCTGAACCTTGACTTTGACTGTTTGATCCTGACGAACTTTGAGTGTAAGATTGATCAGGTGAATTTTGAACCTTTGGATTTGGTTCAAAACTTGCAAATGGTGAGTTGTTGTTGCTTGATGTGACAGATGATACTCCGAATGTTGAATCTGCACTAAAAGTTGTCTGCACTTTTGGACTTAGATTCGATGTTGTTGGAGTACTTCCTTTGTAATACAATGAGACATCTTGTTGAACACTTGAAGACTTCATCTTTCTAATCTTTGTCAGCTCAAGCTCGTGTGACTCAATCTTTTCAATGAATGTGCTAAGGTTGAATCCCACATACTTCAAATTATTCTTCAATACCAACAGATACGTGCCCCATTCATCGTATGGCAATGCATCCGCCAATTTATCAACCCATTCCTCATCCGTTTTGGTTATGCCCAATCTCTTCATCTCAACAACCAGATGGCAATATCTTTCAATCAACTGCTTTGTTGTTTCACCTTTAATACCCGTAAAGATATCAAACTCTTTCTTCATTAAAGCAGTTTTGCTTTTTATCATAGACACGCTTCCAAGAAATTTTACTTTCAAAGAATTCCAAACGAACTGTGAATCACCCTGATGTTGTAGCAGAACTAAGATATCCTCTTTGATGGCTTGTTGTAGAATGCTCATCATTTTCTTTTCTGCTTTGAAATCATCTTGTTCAATTGGAGTCAAACTGCCAATCGTTTTCTCAATTCCCGAACCATTCTTTGGAGGAACATATTTAGACTCGATTTTCATCCAGCATTCAAAATGGTTTGCCTGCACCCAAGTCTTAAACCTTTCCGACCACCCAGCATACTCATCAATGTTCATCAACTTCGGCGGTTTCTGCATAGTACCGAGTTCATTTTCCATGTTCACATTTTGCACTATACTGGCTGGTGTTTGTGTTGCTGTCATTCCCCCACCGGCAAAGAAGTTGTAAAACTCTTGGTTATCCATTTTACGAAAACAGTTTATGGAAAAAATTTTCAAGTTTTGAAAAATGGTTACTTTCAAGCAATGAACTTCAAACGAAATACCACGAACGAAATGGACTTTCACACGGAAACAGACTGTTCAAGCGAAATCAGACGAAATACCACCTTCAAGCGAAATCAAGTGTTATTTCGTGCGAAATTAGCCAAACGAAATTAGTTTTCAAACGAAATCAGTTATTTCAAACGAAATTAGTAATTTCGTGCGAAATTACCTCAACTTTTCAAACGAAATCAGAGACACGTTCAAACGAAATTAACCTTTTAGCCCATTTTTGTCACTTTTAGTCAGAATTTAGGTCTGATTCTTTCAAGGGTTTGTTAAAACAGTATTTTACACGTTATATCAAAAGATCTGTCCATTTTGTCCATGAATTTGTCCAGAAGTCCAAAAAATGAGTAGAAAAAGCACTGATTCAAGTGTATTGACTCATCCTGAGCTCTGATACCACTTGTAGGATCGTATACACGACCAAATGAGTCGATCAGAGACAATACACAACTGTTTGAGAGGCGGAAACAAACAAACAGCCTAGAATCAGTGTAGAAATGAGTAGAAAAAGAGTATGATACGTAAAACAAGCTTCTCATTGATATTAGACTTGAAAACACAGTGAAAATTGGACAGCACTTCGTTACACTTCCACTAATTTCGTACCAAATGAGAAGCACCAATGCCCTATTTATAGGCAGGTGATTTCGCATGAAATTACCACTGGTAATTTAGTGCGAAATTACAATACTTAATTTTGTACGAAATAGCAACTGGCTATTTCATGCGAAATTACATCAAAACAACATAAATTTACATTTTGACCCCTATACAAGCTACCGACATGACCTAGACTTTAGACGTAGGCTATAGACATTATGCACCAACACATTCGATATCCCTTGAGCTATTATATTTTCTATAGTATTTCTATCCAAAGTATTTTCATTACTAGCCTGAATTTCTTGATCACATGTTATTCCCGTTGACATCTGATTTACAAACATGTTCAGATATAATTATCACAAAATTAAACAATTACACAAGCATATTTTGTTGTTCATATCATGTTTAGCACAATTATAGTCATACCTATCAGTGTTATGCGTTGATAGATATATTCATACATTCACATTATATTTAAATTGTTTCTTCCACTATATATTTTATCAAAATATAAGGAAAGTGTATATATTATATTATGTGCTGTTTTTCCCTTTGTTGTAATAGCTTTTCTCTATATTGTCTTAATTTAGAGAAAATCTACTGTAGGTTTTGATAACCTGTGACTCGTTGTCAGTGTCAGACGAAGAAAATGTAACATCAATATTCTCAGGCAAATCATTCTCAATGGTTCTCAACTTGAGATTCAATGCAGATTCCACCCCATCTGGATACTTTTGAGTGTAATGATTCCACATTGGGGGTGGAACACTTTTGAAGACAGGTTTCGCATCAGCTTGTTTCAGAAGAATTTGATCAATCACATATGATGAAGCATCATAACTCATTAGTTTCTTATCAATTCTCTCAGTTTCAATTCTCATTAACTCAAGTTCTTTTTTCAAAGAAGCAATTGTGTCCAGATGAATGTTAATTTCCATCTGTTTATCCATGACAGTAGATTTTAGCAATTTCGTGGCTTTATCATTTTCAAAACTTTCCTTTTTAATCATTTTGATTGATCGTGCTAAAGTGTCATATGCTTCTTTTATCTCACTGAGATCATATTTTACTTCATCAGTAAATTTCTTCAATTCTTGAAGTTGTTTGTCTTTTTCAAGACAATCCATGCAGGGTTTTGAACATTTTTTGCATGGAATTTCATGAATTGAATCAACCTTTTCTTCGTTATCAATTTTAATATCCTTTTTACCAAAACCATCAGACTCTGACTCTGACTTTTCTTCTGATTTGATCTCCTCATTTTCTGATTTCTCGTCGGACTCCTTTTTTATTGACTCCATTTTGACAGACACATTTTCAACTGACTCTGTTTCGACCAACTCCGTTTCAACAGATTCTGTTTCTACCTCTTTTAGTTTGCCCATCAATGCTTTGTCAGCAATCTCTTTTAGAGTCTCTTCATTCATTTCTTTTGAAACGTCAATTATCTCTTCAACTGGAACTGGTTCAACATCATATCTTGGACAAAGACCAGTAGTTGGCTCACTGAAGAAACTTACAAAAGATTCAAACATATTAGGAGGCATTATTTATTTGAAAGAACTAGCAATAATCTCCTGTTCAGATTGATAGTAGTAAACTTCTGCAGCTACTTCTTCCAACTCAGCGAAACTTTCTTCAGATGTCACTTCACTGACTTCTTCTGTCTCAACAACACATTCTGGTTGTTCCACAATCTCTGCCATCATTGCCCTACCCTCACTACCAGGGATATACTTATCCCAACTAAAAC
Organism: Helianthus tuberosus; assembly: GCA_030545235.1. Taxonomy (NCBI): domain Eukaryota; kingdom Viridiplantae; phylum Streptophyta; class Magnoliopsida; order Asterales; family Asteraceae; genus Helianthus; species Helianthus tuberosus. Next base: position 56,870,933 of record CM060408.1, on the reverse strand, counting down.
CTTCAGCAACTTTTTCATCATCTTGATTGACTAAGAGAGCCTTCTCCGGTTTGTTTTCGATCTGAGGTCTTTGGGTGAATGGTTGTTGACTTGTCTTATGATAGATCGCTTGTTTGTAATAATCATTTGAGAACGGGTTTTGATGGTTGTTGACCTCCTTGTTTGGACACTCACGCTTGAAATGTCCTTTCTCTTTACATTTAAAACATGTGACTTTTGATTTATCAAATCCAAGTTTTTGATCTGGTCCTGAAAGACTGTTCCGACCAGTTATCTCCATAAATCGTTGAGCTCTTCTCACCAAGCTTGCCATTCCCCATTTGATGTCGATCAACTCCAGCTCCTCTGGATCGATCTGATCATAGTCTTCCTTTGCCATATCGGGATTCCCAATTCTACCTGCAACCAGGCTTTCATACGATTCAAGCACCGAAGCAAGAAGTGCTATGTGCTGCTTCGCTGATGATTCAGTAAAGTCTTGAGTATTTTTTATGTTCACTGTTATGTTGCACAGAATTCCTGAACCTTGACTTTGACTGTTTGATCCTGACGAACTTTGAGTGTAAGATTGATCAGGTGAATTTTGAACCTTTGGATTTGGTTCAAAACTTGCAAATGGTGAGTTGTTGTTGCTTGATGTGACAGATGATACTCCGAATGTTGAATCTGCACTAAAAGTTGTCTGCACTTTTGGACTTAGATTCGATGTTGTTGGAGTACTTCCTTTGTAATACAATGAGACATCTTGTTGAACACTTGAAGACTTCATCTTTCTAATCTTTGTCAGCTCAAGCTCGTGTGACTCAATCTTTTCAATGAATGTGCTAAGGTTGAATCCCACATACTTCAAATTATTCTTCAATACCAACAGATACGTGCCCCATTCATCGTATGGCAATGCATCCGCCAATTTATCAACCCATTCCTCATCCGTTTTGGTTATGCCCAATCTCTTCATCTCAACAACCAGATGGCAATATCTTTCAATCAACTGCTTTGTTGTTTCACCTTTAATACCCGTAAAGATATCAAACTCTTTCTTCATTAAAGCAGTTTTGCTTTTTATCATAGACACGCTTCCAAGAAATTTTACTTTCAAAGAATTCCAAACGAACTGTGAATCACCCTGATGTTGTAGCAGAACTAAGATATCCTCTTTGATGGCTTGTTGTAGAATGCTCATCATTTTCTTTTCTGCTTTGAAATCATCTTGTTCAATTGGAGTCAAACTGCCAATCGTTTTCTCAATTCCCGAACCATTCTTTGGAGGAACATATTTAGACTCGATTTTCATCCAGCATTCAAAATGGTTTGCCTGCACCCAAGTCTTAAACCTTTCCGACCACCCAGCATACTCATCAATGTTCATCAACTTCGGCGGTTTCTGCATAGTACCGAGTTCATTTTCCATGTTCACATTTTGCACTATACTGGCTGGTGTTTGTGTTGCTGTCATTCCCCCACCGGCAAAGAAGTTGTAAAACTCTTGGTTATCCATTTTACGAAAACAGTTTATGGAAAAAATTTTCAAGTTTTGAAAAATGGTTACTTTCAAGCAATGAACTTCAAACGAAATACCACGAACGAAATGGACTTTCACACGGAAACAGACTGTTCAAGCGAAATCAGACGAAATACCACCTTCAAGCGAAATCAAGTGTTATTTCGTGCGAAATTAGCCAAACGAAATTAGTTTTCAAACGAAATCAGTTATTTCAAACGAAATTAGTAATTTCGTGCGAAATTACCTCAACTTTTCAAACGAAATCAGAGACACGTTCAAACGAAATTAACCTTTTAGCCCATTTTTGTCACTTTTAGTCAGAATTTAGGTCTGATTCTTTCAAGGGTTTGTTAAAACAGTATTTTACACGTTATATCAAAAGATCTGTCCATTTTGTCCATGAATTTGTCCAGAAGTCCAAAAAATGAGTAGAAAAAGCACTGATTCAAGTGTATTGACTCATCCTGAGCTCTGATACCACTTGTAGGATCGTATACACGACCAAATGAGTCGATCAGAGACAATACACAACTGTTTGAGAGGCGGAAACAAACAAACAGCCTAGAATCAGTGTAGAAATGAGTAGAAAAAGAGTATGATACGTAAAACAAGCTTCTCATTGATATTAGACTTGAAAACACGGTGAAAATTGGACAGCACTTCGTTACACTTCCACTAATTTCGTACCAAATGAGAAGCACCAATGCCCTATTTATAGGCAGGTGATTTCGCATGAAATTACCACTGGTAATTTAGTGCGAAATTACAATACTTAATTTTGTACGAAATAGCAACTGGCTATTTCATGCGAAATTACATCAAAACAACATAAATTTACATTTTGACCCCTATACAAGCTACCGACATGACCTAGACTTTAGACGTAGGCTATAGACATTATGCACCAACACATTCGATATCCCTTGAGCTATTATATTTTCTATAGTATTTTTATCCAAAGTATTTTCATTACTAGCCTGAATTTCTTGATCACATGTTATTCCCGTTGACATCTGATTTACAAACATGTTCAGATATAATTATCACAAAATTAAACAATTACACAAGCATATTTTGTTGTTCATATCATGTTTAGCACAATTATAGTCATACCTATCAGTGTTATGCGTTGATAGATATATTCATACATTCACATTATATTTAAATTGTTTCTTCCACTATATATTTTATCAAAATATAAGGAAAGTGTATATATTATATTATGTGCCATTTTTCCCTTTGTTGTAATAGCTTTTCTCTATATTGTCTTAATTTAACTATATTCCCAGAGCTCATGGCTGTATAGAAATTCAGAAAATAAAGGTAAGGGTTTTTATATGAAATTCTTGATATTCTCCTTCATTGACACATTATTATTCTTTAAGAGGTGGTGCTAGTACAGATATCCTTAAGGTATTTTCTGAATTAAAGCTAGGTATCAAAACAAATTTTGAATAAACATGTAGATTTGTTTCTTTATATAAAAGTTTGTCTTCTACAGAAGATATTTGATTATTATATTGTGGATGCTATTAAGAAAATTGTGTCTTGCATAAATGTATAAATTAAAATTTTCTGTAACCCATACATATAATATAAAAGTTTAATTACATAACCAATTGTATTAGTTATCCTGTTTATTTTCATAACTTTGTTTATTCCTTTATATTAACAAAAGAAATTTCTACTAGATTTATTAAACATAATATCTTGGAATAAAAAGGAATTTTAACAAAAGGAATAAATTTGATAAAGATATAAATTTTCTGGATTCTTTTAGAACAATTTAGATCTTTAAATGACAGGTTAACTCATTTTGGTTATAACATACTTAGAACTTAATTCAAATTCTTTATTTATTATATCTATTTATTAAAGAGTAAAATAGATAATACAAAGTCTAGTGTTTTTAATTTTTTGATCTTTAATATCTTAAGTAATGAAGTATTATTCTCATATCAGAATGTATATATGACTTGAATATAGTTTAAGAAATAAATTAAACTTATCAAACAATAAAAATTGGGTCTTCTTGAGATATATATGTACATATTTCAAATCACATAGTTATACCGTACCTAAATGTTTTTTTGCATATCTTTATTGCATGGATGAAACATCATTTATAAGATTGATACCAATCATATATAAAATATATATATCTGACTTACACATAATTTAAGAAATAGGTTTACGCTATTTCCTGTTGATATATAGGTATTATGTATTAAAATCATTTAATTACACAATACTAGGTTGTGGTATATATTCATGTTTCATAAATACAGTTTTATAAAATATTTTCCATGGTATATGTATATGTGCTTAAATTTTAGAGTCATCAAACTATGGGTTACAAACTGTAATAACTATTGTTCATTATTTGTATAAATTAAATTAAGAATTATGTTTTATCATAACTTTATTCAAGAGCCGAATATTTTATTCTTCCAAAATATTATTATTAATTTTAATTTAAAACAAATTTTGATAATATTGAGTATACATAAAATTTCTAAATATTACTTAATTTTGATGAATAATCTACATATTTTTAATAATACGATAAGAAGTAATTATAAAGTGATTTACAAAGTATTTTAATTATTGTATCTAAATAATGCTAAAACATTTTAACAAAATTTATATGTTTTATCAAAACCTTGACAAATACATACCTTTAAATTTGAGTAAAACTTTTGGATTATATTGTCACACCCCCAAAACACCACGTGTGGGAACCCCCGCGAGGCGTGTGAAGTACCAGGATCTAGCCACCAATCACATTGAACTCATACATGATTTAAATAAAAACTTTCATTTATTAAAGTAAAGTATTACATCACCTAAAATATAACTCATGGTATTCAGCAGAAGCATAAATCATTTGTTAAGTGTTACATAAACCGTATGTACGAAAACCAATAAACTTGTCTCGCGGTCCCATGCATTACGACCCATGACCACTCCAGCATCCCAGACAGCAAGTCCCACGATCCATATAACCTATAACCTACGAGCATGCACACACGTGTATCAGACAACACTGGTGAGTTCATAGTTTTACGAAAACGTTAGTTACCAAGTGTTTAATTCCGTTCAATGATTTCAATTCCGAAAGTAATGTTGATAATACCCCGAATACAAGACGGCTCCTGATTTACATTGCCCTTTCTCCAATGCTCCTATCAAAGCATTGGTCATGACTAGGTCATTAGTTCAACACCCGTCCTCCCAGGTACGGGGTGAGGTTGCCAAACCTAAGTAGCACTACTAACTAATACCTTGTTACCTCTCAGGTAACCAAACAACACGGAGGGACTTTAAAGGTGATAGGATGAGTATATTATCCAACATTACCGATTTACAACAAGACGTATTCCTCTCAGGAATACCCAACAATTTACCCAAAACCTATCCCTCCCCGGGATACCCAAAGACTGTCCCAACCACCAGGACGCATGCTCAAGAGAGATGAACTCACCTTAGATTGCTCGGTATATTATGTTACTTTGTTTCCCGCTGATCAATCAAGTCCTAGTACAGTTATCATTAGCAGTTAGGTTTTTATGCAAGAAATCCACGTATAACAAGCAAATCATATCTCATTTAAATGTCACATAACACGTAAACAAGTATGTGGGCCATATACTATAGTGCATAACATAAACAGACCCAGTGAACGCATTCTATTCGTGCGGCCCATCCAGTTAACAGCCCACTCAGATGTGTGTGGCCCAAGGTTCAGCGTGCGGTTCAACGCATAAGTGTGCAACCTAAAATGTGTTGTGCAATTCAGTTATAAGTGTGTGGCTTGAGCTTCTAATGTGCGACTCGGGCTTGGCCTGTGGACCAACCTGTTCATGGCCCAAAGAAGTCTCAGGCCCATGAGTATTGTCTGATCCAAAAAGAGTGGTGTGTAACATATGGTAAGTGTGTGATATACTCAGCTAGGAGTATGACTCAAGTTCCATGTGTAGATCAAGTGGGTGTTATGAAGAAGTGTGCAATACACATGATATGTCAATGTGTGGCGCATGTGTGGGGTTGACATAGTCAACTCTGCCATTTGCAATCTCAATCACCACTCCACTCCTTACATAATAAATGCAGTTACTATATCACAATTTATAAGAATCTTAATTATCTTTTATATCTAAAAGTGATAACAACATGCACATGCCTTAATTATCATTTATATCAAACGGTGATTACACAACATCAACAATCATCTGACATATTCCCTGAATCATCATGCCACTCAACAATCATCAAGACACCTATTATTTTATTTTATTTTTTTCCTAATCGGTTTGTCAAACCCTTACTGCCGCCACCACCATTATTAACAAACACAGTTTTATCCAACCCTTATTTGTGTTAAATCAAATAATATTTCACCTTCAACAGTTTCATCATCTCGAAATTGTGTACCCATACCCCTTCAGTTGTCATCGCACACCCCCAATGAAACCCAATGTTAACCGTTAATATAGATTAGCATCAAAACATAAGCAAGTCACCCCTAATGAGTTCATATTGCAACCGTTGTTCAACACTTCACTGCCATGCAATTATTCATATTATTGTTATTAAAAAAAACACATCCATCTACATATTATTATCATTCAGAAACATATCAACCAACAAGTTTGCATCAAACTGACAATAATTCCAAAAGCTAAATGAGTATAGTTAAACTAACCACAGGATGTAGGATGCTAGAGATGTTCAGATCGATGGAGAAGGAGCTTTGTAGGGGAGGAGATGATGCCAATCCAACGGAGGCTTTGAAGAAGGGAGAAGGTTGCCATCAGTTGTAGAGGAGTAGGAGAGAGCTAGGGTTTTTGATTGTTTTGTGTGATTACTAAATTATGGGAACCAATTCTCTAAATTGGTTGTGTATATGCGCTGAAGGAACAAGTCGGGCCTATCTTTGGGCTCCGCTTGGGCCATGCATCATAGTCTAATAGATACAGATTTGGGCCGACACAAAAGGGTGTTGTGCGGTTACGAGGTGAGTGTGCGACTACCGAGCTTGTGCAACCAAGGATATGAAACCGACGACCTTCAAATCAAACAACGATTCCCGAACTTAAGTTCATCCATTCGATTATAACCAAACACACCTAGTCGTTTCATACAAGGTACATATAGTTTACTTCACAGAACAAAGTGCGAGAGAAACCAAGTACATAGGAAAAACCTTGACAATACGGGTTGTCACATCATCCCCAACTTGAAAGAAATTTCGTCCCGAAATTTGATAAGCAATACAAAGGAGTAAAGCGATAGATCAGGATGACTGTGGATTTCCTTGGGTGCCACATCATCCCCAACTTGAAAGGGAATTTCGTCTCGAAATTCGCCAATGATATCAGAAGTTGGTACAACCGTTTGAACAACTAAGGATACTAGAGCTTCCTCTGATCATTGCATTCCCACGTGAACTCCGGTCCATGTCTTGAGTTCCAACGAACTCTCACGATTGGAATTCGACTATGTTAACGAATCTTGACGTCCTGGTCCATGATTTCAGTAGATTCCTCAACAACTGCAACCTGTTATTAACCTCCGACTCTAACAAGGGTATCACAAGCGTTTCATTGGACGAACACTGCCTTAGATTTGAGACATAAATGATATCATGCACGTTACTCAACTCGACAGGTAATTCAAGCTTGTACGCCCCTTGCCAACACGTTTCCAGGATTTTGAATGGCCCAACATAACGTAAGTTAAGCTTACCACGCTTCCAAGGTGTACTGCACCCTCCCAGGGTGAGACTTCCAATATGACACGTTCGCCTACAGCGAACTCCCAGTGCTTCCTAAGTTATCAGGTTTCTTGGCGATCACACGTTGTCGCCACACGATTTCCAATCTAAATAATCTTCCCAATAGTTTCGAATACATATCATGATCTGTGATTAGGTTGTCACCCACCTTAATCCAACAAGGAGATTAGCGTTTCTGTCCATGCACTGTCCCAAATAGAGTCTCCTAAATACCAGAATGGTAACTGCTACGGTAGAACTCAACCATAGGTAAATGTCCTTCTAACTCTTACTAAAGTCCATCACACACATGCTCGCAGCATGTATCTGAGCGTCAAGATGGTTCGTTTACTCAGACCGTTCGTCCTACGGTGATAAACAATGCTCACATCTAGACGTGAGTCGAGGATTTTGTGTTTAGTCTGCCATCAATCAGGTCTAGACCAAAATCAAAGGTATCAGGAGTTGGCACCCCGTGCCTCAAACCAGCTCTCTCAGAGGAATATTCACAAGTTGTTAAGACTCGCCAGTTTCCTTGGTTGCAGGAAAGTGTGCTGGTTAAGTGGGACAATCAACAATCACTCAGGTGATATCGGTTCCGTTCTGAGATTTAGGTCCAATTGTCTCCCATCAATTTCCAGATAACTAGAATATCGAGGCTAGTGTGTTTCGCTTGACACAAGTTTCCCTTGGATTGCCGTATAGTGAGACCCAAATTCGTTCCATGACATAGCGAATGTTGTCCGGCTTGCCAAAAGTTGTTTCTCCATGCCCCGCATGGACCCAGCTTGAAAATTTCTTCCTTCAGTGCTTTGGGTTGAACAGAGCGAGTCTGATCAGGTAGGTTAGAGTCGATAGTGAGTCGCAATGCTCGTACGCGGTTAGGTACTGCAGTCGAAGTCATTCAAAGGTTCCATCCAGCGATGCCATCACATGCTCAGCTTCTTTCAAAACCAGGGTACACGGGAGGCCCTTGTGATCGGTCTAAGTAGTGCATTCGGTACTGTCCAAGTAACGCCTCCATCTTAAACCCAAAGACCACGGTTTCCACCACAGATTGTGTGTCGTGCAGTTCTTCTGCGTAACTCCATCACATAAGTCGTCACTCTCTCGTGGTGCATCGGTGTGTAACTGGGACTCTGATTCGGATAGAAGCGATGCTCAGGGCATTGCAGAGTTGAAATTCGAAAGCTGAAAAGATGTCCTCCTGTTCTGTCTTTCTCGAACACAGCACCCGACTGTGCTAAAGAGATTTAAGCTGCGTGACCTTCGAAAATCCTGTGATTAATCTGTGATAGTATCAAGCGAGACCAAGAAATTGCTGCATCCTCGAAGGGATCTTTGGTGCCGATCAATATCTGATGAAATGGCTCTTTAGCGAGATCCACATGTATTCCCACTTCGTTGATTATATGACCAAAAAGGTATCTCTCGAATGCAGAAGTTATTTTTAACAAGACTTCGCGCGGAGTGGCTCCTCCCTCAGGAGCTCTAGAATAAGATACAAATGCCGCCCATGATGTTCCTTCCTCCTGGAAATGATCCAAAACATCATCCATAAACACGGCCGATCCATGTGATCCATAAAGCTGCTGGTGTGTTGATTAACTCAGTGATTGTGGTGTACAAAGTCGCAATGGTCGTATTGCGTTCGATACGCCGTTTCAGGAACATTCTCTCCTTGGACTTCCATCTAATAATAGTCCGTTCGTTTATCAATCCTCTAATGAAAACTTGTCCCTCGCAACTAGTCGACAGGTTGTCAACACATGGTCGAGGCAAACGGTCCTCGACTGTCGCCTTGATGAGTTCTCGATGATCAGTACACATACAGAAAGGCTTATCTTCATGGATATAACTGGGGCTTCCCAAAGCGAAGACTAGGTCCGCCAAAACTCCTGTCCAACAGTTCTCGTAGTAGCTTATACAGTCCTTGCAACCTTTCTGGTGTGAGACGATACCGGATACTAGTAATCAGGGCTGCTTCTGACATGATACCGATCCGATATTCCACCTGACGATGTGGAGGTGAACCTGATAGTTCTTCTGGTAGCTCATAGGGAGAAATCACGAAAAGTTGGTCGATCCTCTTCTCCTTAGCCTTCGCATCAGTAACGAGTGCTAACATAGCGGGGTAATCCTTTCGTAGACACTTCTGGGTCCTTATTGCCGAAATGATACTAACCTTTACACAACTCTGGTACTTTGGAACAGATGACGATTCTCCACTAGGGAGAGGGGTACGCAAAGCTTTCTTCTCGCAGGGTGTATCTGCGCGATGTATGGATAACCAATCCATACTAACTACTGCATCAAATCATCGAGGATAGCACAAAGAAGGTTGACATCGAACACTTGTCCCACAAGGTCGAGTTTACATCCCAACGGACATAATAGGTTTCATTTGACTTGCCATCAGTTGCTGCCACAACAGGGCTACTTATACAAGTTACCATACTGCTATTATGCCTGGCGTCACCTACGCCAATCCTAAATTCCCTTCCGTACGCATCATTTCCAGTGTTGTTGATTTCGTTGCGAGAATTCCTAGTACCGTCTTTGTTCGCTTGGGTGTGGACACTTTGCTTTAACACAGTCAATCCTTGTCGAGGTCACCTTTGTCTCCATACTGTAAGTTATGGTTACGAGTTCCTTGATGTTGCCGTGACTGTTGCCTCTACTGTCGTTGCTTAAAATAGGGCCCTACGATCTTTCAACAACGGGGTCCATCTTGTCCCATTCTGTGTCGCGTACTAAGGCACTACTCACTGCGTGGGAAGTTACACATTCCGTGTCCTGATTAATTCGTAAGAGTTGACTTCCATGAGTCGCTGACTAGGGTTAAAGATTCAATTGGAGTCAAATTGCTTATGTTCGTTGCTGGTAATCAGGGTCATCCAAATACTGAGTTCGGTAAAGTACTACGCTCCTCCTCTTGTCTATCGATGTTGCAAGTTGTTTGAGTAATACACGGTCTGTTGCGGGAGTGTTGCAGAAGTGATCGCACTTCGGAGTCTAAGACGCCAATACATAGAGTTCCAACAAACAAAGAGGAGTGAGAAAGGTATCGACCAATCATTCGACGCTGCGACATCCAATTCAGGGGCGTTCGTACAAGCACCTAACACTCTACCCTGTTCGCTAGGCGTTCAGATGGGTGTTCAGGTAATACTCGATGGCATCGAGATTAGTAAGGATTCAGAGTGGAGTGAAAAGATCACGTTCAAGTAAGAGATAATTACTGCTATGACTCTTATAGACTGTTGTATTTCACATCGATCAAATAACAGAACGGAACCCCTTTTTCACTTGTTAAGCCTTACTGGGACTCGCATGCACCCCACATTATTATTATGCGTGCACCCACAATAATATTGTGATTTGCATGCTCATCTCAGCTCCTCATAACTCATGTCAAATGGTTCCTCAAACTCGAGTAGCAAACAAAGAGCATCACGAAACGTAAGTCATGAATGTTTAGGGAAATACCACCCCATCAGTCACATAACACATTCAAGTAATACATGAATTCATAATGTTGTGCTAAACGTGCAATCGCATGCAATATCATATGTAAGTGTTCACTAGTATGCAGTGCAATGAATATACGAGAGACGAACCTTGCAATCTGGAGCTGAGTGACATGGTCGTATTCACGTATTCAGAACTGTTCGGTTATAGTCTGGTTTTACAAAAACGTTTTAAAACCAAGTTCACTATAACCAGTGGCTCTGATACCAAACTGTCACACCCCCAAAACACCATATGTGGGAACCCCCGAGAGGTGTGTGACATACTAGGATCTAGCCACCAATCACATTGAACTCATACATTATTTAAATAAAAACTTTCATTTATTAAAGTAAAGTATTACATCACCTAAAATATAACTCATGGTATTCAGCGGAAGCATAAATCATTTGTTAAGTGTTACATAAACCGTATGTACGAAAACCAATAAACTTGTCTCGCGATCCCATGCATTACGACCCATGACCACTCCAGCATCCCAGACAGCAAGTTCCACGATCCACATAACCTATAACCTGCGAGCATGCACACACGTGTATCAGACAACGCTGGTGAGTTCATAGTTTTACGAAAACGTTAGTTACCAAGTGTTTAATTCCGTTCAATGATTTCAATTCCGAAAGTAATGTTGATAATACCCCGAATACAAGACGGCTCCTGATTTACATTGCCCTTTCTCCAATGCTCCTATCAAAGCATTGGTCATGACTAGGTCATTAGTTCAACACCCGTCCTCCCAGGTACGGGGTGAGGTTGCCAAACCTAAGTAGCGCTACTAACTAATACCTTGTTACCTCTCAGGTAACCAAACAACACGGAGGGACTTTAAAGGTGATAGGATGAGTATATTATCCAACATTACCAATTTACAACAAGACGTATTCCTTTCAGGAATACCCAACAAGTTACCCAAAACCTATCCCTCCCCGGGATACCCAAAGACTGTCCCCACCACCGGGACGCATGCTCAAGAGAGATGAACTCACCTTAGATTGACCGGTATATTATGTTACTTTGTTTCCCGTTGATCAATCAAGTCCTAGTACAGTTATCATTAGCAGTTAGGTTTTTATGCAAGAAATCCACGTATAACAAGCAAATCTGTGACACCCCGACCGGAGGCGAAAACGTCAAGGGCATCACGAAACTTGATAGAATGCATATGAGCACATGGTGTTTAAATTAAAGTTGAAATATAATTAAGTTGATTGATAGGATTGCATTCACATCCAAACTAGTACAAAACAAATACAACACATTGTTCAAAGCAGTCTTTGTTTTTATTAAAGCTAAGGCACTTGTCTTGAGCAATCCTATGTGATCCTTGCAAAGGCTAAAAACATCGACACCTGAAACATATGTTAAAAATAATTTGGGTCAACAAATGGTTGAGTGAGTTCATAGGTTTTGGTTAGTTTGGTAATAAACAAATAATGTGATAATGAAATAAAATGTTTAACAATGTGGCATTTGATATGTTCTAAACAATTGAATGAAACAAGTCCCGCTTGGTTAACATTCAAACCTTGTAGACTGAACACGGCATTGATCACCCAAACTTCTGCAATGAATAACATGAACAACAACAACAACAACAACAACAATGAACAATAGAGCTGAACTGGAACTCAGATGGGGCCGTCACCCCTATAGCGCTATAATGTACCGTTCGGCTTGTACGGAGTTAATGAACGTAGGTTAAGCATCAAGTAATCAAACAATTGCAAGAAAACAATCAAGATAGCCACAAAATGCAAATGAGTTTGTATCACATTATTACGTACGTTTCACCCTGAAAATATTGTAAAACAGAAAATGGGGACTATGAACTCACCTTGTTTGCGAAATAAATCCCAAACAAATATATAGATAAGAGTTTGCAGGAACAAGTCTTTCCACGCTACTCTATAACATGCATGAAACAAACACATATGGAACATAGCATTAACAAGGGCAACACTGTGATTTTGTATAAACGGGTGACAAGGTTTTGTGTTGTACGGTTTGACAATCTGTTTGGGGAACACTTGGTAAATTGATAAATTTAAGAAGTGTTTATATAAAATACTAAGTTATACAAACAATAAGTATGATATTATTATTTGTATATTTAAACAAATAATATATATATAAATAAATAATTATACTTTAAGTTTATTTACATATATATATATATATATATATATATATATATATATATATATCTTATAAAAATTATGTAAACAGTTTGTATAATTTAAGAGTTTAAAATATAATTCAAAAATCAAAGTTTAATTACAGAATGTATAAATTATTTTCTGTATTATCAAAACATATGAAATTTCAGAATAATATGATAATTATACAAATTAATTATCTAATAATTAATTTAGGGTAGAATAATTAAAAATGACATTTTAATTATATAACAAGTATAAATCAGATTAAAAATAATTATCATGGCAGAAAATAAATATGTTCTAAATAAACAGTTTAATTATTTGTTAAAATGAAATAATTGGATAATTGTGTAAATAATTACCTAAATAATTGTTTAAAGCAGAAAAATTAGAAATAATATTTTTAAATATTGACATGCAATAATACAGATTTAAAATAAATATTATGGCCTTTAATTAATTTTACATAATATTCTGGAATTAAAAGAATAATTGCACAAAAACTGATTTTATAAAGTTTTTTATCTAAAAATAACTTGCAAGGTAATTAAACATGGTTTCTGATTTTTTTTTATAATCTCAATAGAACATGCATAATCTTTTAAAAACAGTTTCAAATATTATATAAAATTTTATTTTTACAAAGTATACTGTTTAATATACATAACATAAAAATTTAATTAATAAATTCCAAAAATTCGAATTAATACAAATATTTAAATTTGAAACTGTTTTTAATCAGAGTAAAATAGATTTATAAAAATTTTTACAGATTTTATATTTTTATTAAATACACCAATATGTAAGTAATGTATGATAAAAATTTCAGATTTTATCAAATAAATGTCGAATTGATATGAATTAATTTGTAAACTGTTTTTAAAAAAAATGTAAAATAATTACATATATCATCATCTTCCCCAATAAGCAGGTCAATAGAAGTCAACCGTCCTGATTAGTCGATCAAACCACGTTTATAATCAAATTAAACATTACAGTACATTTAATGATGGATGTTATACCTAATGATGATCGGAGACGGGTCCGGTATCGACCAGTTTAGTGTTCCGGGTACTTCCGGCGGGTAAGTCCGACTGACCAGTTGCAGGTACGAAACAGAGGTGATTTGTGAGTGTTAGTGGATTTTGAGAAGTGTAGGAGGGTCGTAGAGGTTTCAGGTAGGAATATCCGATTTCGTAAACAGGAATGCATGGTTTGGTGGAATTGAAGTGTTGGACGGTTTCAAATTGTCGAGGAGAACATGCAGGTATGCTCATCGATCAGTGTAACTTGTTTGTTTGTGTTTTGGCCGATCTCCGGCGATATACGCGGCATTAAACGGTTCAAAAACAGATTTACGGTTTGGTCCCTGGTGTTTCTGAATCATGCACAGATGGTCCCTCTAATGTTAACTAAAATGTCTAACTAGGTTAGTTTTAAAACAAGATTCCTTTATATAATATCTAACTGAGTTAGTTTATCCGGTTAAAATAACTTTGAAAACGACAAGAACAGTCCCTGGACTTGTTAACTGAACAGACTAACTGAGTTAGTTTTCAAATATGAATCCCTTTTATATTATCTAACCCGGTTAGGGTTTTTCCGTTAAATACAGTTTCAAAAGTAGCAAGAATAGTCCCTAAACTACTAGTTTGATAAGATGACCCAATGGTCCTTGGACTTTTAATTCAACAATATATGTATTTTGATTTTTTTTATAAAACTAGTTTCAAAAATGTCATAAAGGACCCTAAACTTTATGTTTTACAAATTTTACGTTTTTAACCCGAACTTTCAAGTTTCAAAAATTACAATTTAGTCCCCGAACTTTATATTTTGTAAAATAGTGACGGTTTTATCTACGGATTTAAAATCGATTTTCAAACTAGTTTCAAGAAATGACAATTTGGTCCCTCAACTTATACTTTCACAAAATGATATGTTTGGCCCTTGTAATTAGTGTGGCCTTGTTTACAAGTATAAAATTAAGACCTATCGCAATTATTCACGCGTTTGGGCTGGTAAACCATGTAAAGAGCAACAAATAAACATGTATTAAACAGATTGCATCTCAAATATGATATGTGTATCAAACAAGTACATGTTTGAAAATCAAGGTTGTTACAAAATCATATCTCATTTAAATGTCACATAACACGTAAACAAGTATGCGGGCCATATACTATAGTGCATAACATAAACAGACCCAGTGAACGCATTCTATTCGTGCGGCCCGTCCAGTTAACAGCCCACTCAGATGTGTGCGGCCCAAGGTTCAGTGTGCGGTTCAGCGCATAAGTGTGCAACCTAAAATGTGTTGTGCAATTCAGTTACAAGTGTGTGGCTCGAGCTTCTAATGTGCAACTCGGGCTTGGCCCGTGGCCCAACCTGTTCATGTCCCAAAGAAGTCTCAGGCCCATGAGTATTGTCTGATCCTAAAAGAGTGGTGTGTAACATATGGTAAGTGTGCGATATACTCAGCTAGGAGTATGACTCAAGTTCCATGTGTAGATCAAGTGGGTGTTATGAAGAAGTGTGCAATACACATGATCTGTCAATGTGTGGCGCATGTGTGGGGTTGACATAGTCAACTCTGCCATTTGCAATCTCAATCACCACTCCACTCCTTACATAATAAATGCAGTTACTATATCACAATTTATAAGAATCTTAATTATCTTTTATATCTAAAAGTGATAACAACATGCACATACCTTAATTATCATTTATATCAAACGGTGATTACACAACATCAACAATCATCTGACATATTCCCTGAATCATCATGCCACTCAACAATCATCAAGACACCTATTATTTTATTTTATTTTTTTCCTAATCGGTGTGTCAAACCCTTATTGCCGCCACCACCATTATTAACAAACACAGTTTTATCCAACCCTTATTCATGTTAAATCAAATAATATTTCACCTTCAACAGTTTCATCATCTCGAAATTGTGTACCCATACCCCTTCAGTTGTCATCGCACACCCCCAATGAAACCCAATGTTAACCGTTAATATAGATTAGCATCAAAACATAAGCAAGTCACCCCTAATCAGTTCATATGGCAACCGTTGTTCAACACTTCACTGCCATGCAATTATTCATATTATTGTTATTAAAAAAAACACATCCATCTACATATTATTATCATTCAGAGACATATCAACCAACAAGTTTGCATTAAACTGACAATAATTCCAAAAGCTAAACGAGTATAGTTAAACTAACCACGGGATGTAGGATACTAGAGATGTTCAGATCGATGGAGAAGGAGCTTTGCAGGGGAGGAGATGATGCCAATCCAACTGAGGCTTCGAAGAAGGGAGAAGGTTGCCATCGGTTGTAGAGGAGTAGAGAGAGCTAGGGTTTTTGATTGTTTTGTGTGATTGCTAAATTATGGGAACCAATTCTCTAAATTAGTTGTGTATATGCGCTGAAGGAACAAGCCGGGCCTATCTTTGGGCTCCGCTTGGGCCATGCATCATAGTCTAATAGATACAGATTTGGGCCGACACAAAAGGGTGTTGTGCGGTTACGAGGTGAGTGTGCGACTCCCGAGCTTGTGCGACCAAGGTTATGAAACCGACGGCCTTCAAATCAAACAACGATTCCCGAACTTAAGTTCATCCATTCGATTATAACCAAACACACCTAGTCGTTTCATACAAGGTACACATAGTTTACTTCACAGAACAAGGTGCGAGAGAAACCAAGTACATAGGAAAAACCTTGACAATACGGGTTGTCACATATATCATATAAAATATACTGCTTTTATATTATGATATTTCAGTGATATCCTACTTAAGGGTGTTATTTTATATCTTTGATTAAGATATTAGTGTTAATATCATGATATTATTATAATTTATTTCGAATTGTATTCACATAATTATGTTGATATAGAATTGAATATTATATTATGAATATATTCCCTTTTTATTTTTATTTTTTTTATAGCCTAACATTATTGTAAGGTACAAATAGGAGTTATATATTTTGAAAATTTAAATGATATAAAATCATTCAGGTATAATACATATTATTTTAATATTTATATTATGATATTTTTAGAAATATCATAGCTGAGTTGTATTACTTTACATTAATATTAAGATATAAATATTAATATCGTAATAATATTATTATAACATTGTAAAATTCATATTGAATTACTTCATACAAATATATGATATATATATATATATATATATATATATATATATATATATATATATATATATATATATATAATATCATAAAATTTAATAGGACATAATTTTATTAATACCTTAATTATATATAAGCAATATCTAAGCACATCATAACTGTAAGGTACAGATATAGGTAACACATATTGGGAATTTAAAATTCATTAAATAACATAAATATTATAATAAACACATTAAGATTTTATGTTCACAGGATAACACATAAGATATTAATTTCCTAACGCAAATATTTAAGGTTTTAGGTATTGGAAGAACACCTAAAGGGCTTAAACCAGTGGCAAGGCTCTGATACTACCTTCTGGCACAACCCCCGACCCCTACCCTGGGAGCGGGCGGCCGTGATCCAATTTTCGTGGTATCGGTGTTTATCAATTTGGCAGCGGAAATTTTAATCAGGACCGTAGTTAGGAAATATTTTTATCAGAGTTAAACACCAAAATCTTTAAACTAAACAAATGGGATAAAACCCAAATTTTTTTCTGATAATACATTTATAATAAACAAGTGGGACAAATTCTGACTTTTATTTGTAATATATTTTGTAGGGATAAACCCTAATTATTAAAAACAATTCTCCTTTTTATTTAGATAACCGTTATAGCCACTTTTCTAAGCCTTCAGTGCTCCCCAGCTGGCTTTTATTGACTTCATACTAAGTTACCTGAAACACGTGTTTAAAACATTTTATCAGCAAGAAATACTGGTGAGTGAATCCCAGTTTAATTAAAACAGGTTTTATCATTCGCAGTATTGAGGGCAATCGCGCAATTACATTTGTTTCCAATTCTTACTTTAATTACCACCCACGGTACTGTCGACCCGACTTATGGTCATGTTACTACTCACAGTGTAGTAACAAATTTTGTATACAAAACCCCAAATATACCGACGATAATTGTAGAATTACAAATACTCAATCATTAGCAATATAGTGTAAAACATTGAGATTTTGTAAAAACAGTTTATGCAAAAAGGAGATTACTCACATTGCTATTTTAGTTATTTCCCTTGTAACTTCCTGGTTAGAATCTATTAATTAAATAATGCACACGCTTTAGTATAATAACCCATTTTACATTAGTTATACCCTCCCCGAGACAGAAACTCCAACGACTACGTCGGGCAGAGACACGACAGCCGTTACGGAGCACTAGATAGATCGGGTAGCGTATCTAATACGTAACCGAGGGTTATAATACTTACAACGAGGCAGAGCTTCGCTTATTAGGGGGGTATTATATCCGATATTATTATTGTTCTTCAGAATTTTTGAGAGAGAAAGAGAATTGTGAGCGAATTCCAAATGAACGCCGATGCCTTCTATTTATAGTGTCTGATCGACACTTTCTCGCGCCCCGCGTAAGCTGAAGACATAGTTTTCGTAGCTCGCGAGCTAGAGTAGGGCAATTTGAGGGTTGCTGAGTCATCGACGCGTGGCGACACCGGTTGTTTGCCTAATTTTGAGCTGCCGCGGCCCGCGAAGGATCTTCTTTCGTCTGTCGTTGCCAGCGAGCAAAGGGTAAATCTTGTTTTCTTCGATTTTTAATAAGTATAAGGGTATTTCGGCTCATTTCTTGTGTAAGGGGTATATTTAGGAACGTTTAGGGTTGTTTTCGAGGGTTGTTATATCTTGGTATAACTCCTGAATATATATAATGTACTTGCATTGAGTATAGTAACCCAATTCAACTTTATCCCTACGTCACGAGACAGAACCCCAACGAATTTAGTCGGGCAGAGCCTTGATATGCGTTACGGGGCCCTAGATCAATCGGGCAGGGTATCAGTGATCCGGGGTTAAAATACTTAAAACAGGGCAGGGCTTTTTTATTATTATCAATACTATTGGGTGAAATAAAAATAGATATGAAAAGAATAGATGGGGCGACAGAGATAGCAAGAAAAGAAAAAAAAATTTGTGTAAAAGTGATGCTCATCCTTCCCTATTTATAGTTGAAAATCATTCAACTTGGCAAGCACAAAACACATACGTAGGCATGAAATATTTAAAGGCAACATGCACCGTCCTCACTTTCATTTAATGCACGTCCATTTGGACTTTTATTCATGTAGATTTTTATTATTATTATTTTATTATTATAATTAATTCAACTAATTCACTTATTTGGCGTTTATAACTTTTAAAATATAACGTTTTTTATAAAACAATGAATATGTCATTAGAATGAGAATATTTGTATCTACATTTTGAACCAAGTTTCATTAAAAACGGAGTAGGTTCAAATACAATGTATTTTCATAATTAAATTATTAAACGGTTCCTACGTTTGCCAAGAATATCTTATAAATCTATCGGTCAACTTACCCATGACCTATTCGTGTAATGACTTTATTTTAAATTTAAAATTTTGGGAATGTTACAAAAATCATCGTTTCCATCGGGCAAAGATAAGACAGGAGCATCACAGAGTTTTTGTTTCAGTGTTTGGAAAGCTTCCTCTTGTTTGGGTCCCCGCTCAAAAAGCTTATTCTTCTGAGTCAAAGCAGTGAGAGGAACCGCGATCTTTGAGAAGTTAGAAATGAATCGACGATAGCATCCAGCAAGACCAAGAAAAGAGCGAACTTCTGGAGGTGTAGTAGGTGTGTTTCAATCCTTAATAGCAGCGATTTTTGGAAGGATCCACATGGATACCCTGCTCGTTAACAATATGACCCAAGAACTGAACTTCTTTAAGCCAGAATTCACACTTGGAGAATTTGGCAAAGAGTTGCTCCTTCTTCAGGAGTTCCATAGTCAGACGAAGGTGTTGTTCGTGATCGGCTCGAGACTTCGAAATAAATAAGATTGTCGTCAATGAACACAATGATGAACTTGTCTAAATAAAGTTTACAAACCCTATTCATTAAGTCCATGAAGATAGCTAGAGCATTCGTCAAACCAAAAGGCATGACAGTGAACTCGTAGTGACCATATCGCGTGCGGAAACCAGTTTTGGGAATATCTTCTTCAAGTACACGAAGCTGATGATACCTAGAACACAAATCGATCTTGGAAAAACATGTAGCACCATGTAGCTGATCAAAGAGATCATCAATTCGTGGTAGGGGATATCAATTCTTGATGGTAAGCTTGTTAAGCTCATGATAATCGATACACATTCTAAAAGATCCATCTTCTTTTTTCACAAACAAGACTAGAGCACCCCACGGTGAATAACTCGGACGGATGAATCCTTTATCAGATAGTTCTTGAAGCTATTTCGATAACTCTTGCATCTCAGACGGTGCAAGATGATAAGGTGCTTTAGCAATCGGGTTGGCATTAGGTACAAGATCAATATGAAATTTGACTTGACGAACTGGAGGTAAACCAGGCAGTTCATCAGGAAACACCTCTGGATAATCTCGAACAATAGGAATGTCTTGAATACACTTGCTCTTGCCTTTCTCCCCTGTGACATGTGCCAAGAAGGATATGTAGCCTTTTCGTAGGTAACTTTGGGCTTTCGTACACGTCATGAGTTTCAAACCAGTCGATGGTTTCTCACCACGAACTTCTAGAACTTCACCAGATGAAAGAGGAATATGAACAATCTTATCAAAGCAAACCAGCTCAGCATGAAACTTAGTTAACCAATCCATCCCTATGATAATATCGAAACTCCCAAGTTGCATCGGTGTGAGGTTAATAGGAAAAAGATGGTTATCGAGGTTCAATTAACAATCGCGAATAACGGAATCGAGTACAATAGGTTTACCAGTAGCAACTTCGACAGATAAAGGTTTCCTCAGTTTAGTTCTAGGAATCGCAAGTAATGGCTCAAATGATAATGACACAAAACTTCTATCGGCACCAGAATCGAAAAGAACAGATACAGGTTGATGGTTAACAAGGAACGTACCGTTAACAACCTCGTTGTCAGCACGAGCCTCGTTATCATTCAGGTTGTATGCTCGTCCACGAGCGGGATTTGCATTAGCGTTGGCATTTGCGTTTGCCAGTTTCGGGCAGTTATTTCGGAAGTGTAGGATCGAGTTTCGACCTAAACGAGTCGTTCAGAAGAGATCTCGTTCAATACGAAAGGCGGAAACAGACGTATCAAAGTTATTTCAGCTGTATACACACTAGAATCACTTTAACTATCTCGTATATTGATTTGATGACGTTTTACAGCCTGGAGATACTTCGGCAGAGCTTCGCTACTGGAATCAGGAATGTTCCAAATGAAAGAACCAAGACACCTATTTATAGGCAAGCCACTTTTTATGAACTGGACATGCCACTTCCTATGAACTGGACACGCCACTTCCTATGAACTGGACATGCCACTTCCTATGAACTGGACATCCCACTTCCTATGAACTGGATATCCCAGTTCGTGTGAACTGGTCTGTTTCACCTAAAATCCTATTTTCTTGTAAACTGAGCTCTAGTCTATCCTATTTTAATACACGACTCGATACAAGACGAAGTCGACAGACATATGCACCAACAGACTCCCCCTTGGATGTTAACGAAGTCTTCGGTGTCGAGTCTTCAGTATGTCAAGACTTCAGTCTTTATCAGTCTTCTCGCTCTCTCCAAAGTATTTGACATTGTAAGCATCCTTCAATCTCTTTCTTTCTCATGCTCATCAGCATCAGCAGCTTCTATCTTGAACACAGTTCCAGGATCAGAAACTGGCTCTTTACATCTTCAGACTCTCTCTTGGATGTTGATCCAAAATCTTCAGTATTAGCAGACAAGATTCGAACCTGGCTTTAATGTCTTCAGACTCCCCCTTTCGATAAGCTGGGATCACAGTCTGGAATAGCTCTCGTTCTAGAAACGAAACCTGGCTCAAACTCTGCTCACGCTTTGCAGCTTTCACAAGTTCAGGACTGTAGCCAGGCTCTCCATAGCCACAGGATCTGGAACCTAGCTTTAATCTGCATATCTTTAGGCGGAAAATTCTCAGGAATCGGAACCTGGCTTTTTCCTGCATATACTCTACCCAAAAGTAAGATATAACAATTTTATTATCTCTGCTTATCCATTTGTAAAATCAATCTAAAAACATCACTTGTAGATATCATCAAAAAATGATTTTTCATTTATAATCTCTGATGACCACTTGTACGAATATCATTTTTCTTATTTTTCAACAAACTCTCCCAAGCCTGTTGTTCATCATGTTTAGCACTCGGAATTTTGAAAATCAGCTTTTCAACATCAGTTGTCGAAAATAAGATGAAATAAAATCTTTTTGACTTTTCAAAATATTATGCTAAAACACCAACATCAGTTGTCGAAAATAAGATGAAATAAAATCTTTTTGACTTTTCAAAATATTATGCTAAAACACATTCTTTTTGGATTTTTGTTTTTAATGAAAAGCAGTAAAGAAATATGTACAGACAATATTTTTGTGAGTTTGTGTAAGAGGATCATATCAGTTTATGACAAAACACTAGCACCGTTGAGCTTTAAACACTTTAAGTTCTAAACGATTCACTTAGATTGTCAGTATACTGATCCACTTAAATTTTCACACAAAGTTCAACTGATTCGAGATACGAGATTAGTGTTTTAAAGACTTAAACTTATTCGCGTGTGTCCCACCTCAGAATATACTCCCGTATCCAGACTCCTATATTCAGTCTTACAGGTGAATGTACACTAATGATATCTGTAAATGGGTAATGCGAGATCATGAGAGCTCAGGATATTGCTTCCGCAAAATCAGAGAGATGATGGTTTGACTTTAGGTGTGTTCCCTTTAGAGAATCTTTTCTTCAACAGCACATGATTAGCATTTTGCAATGTTTCATCATTTTTTATGCTGAGGGTGGGCTTTAAGATTAAAGCTGTGCAAAGTATTATACGAGGACTAGGCTATTGCTCCCGCAAAATCAGAAGTCCAGGTATAATACCCCATATATCATCACGCACAAAGACCCAGTATGTCAAAAATAGAAAGCCCTTCAAACAAGATTTCAGGGGTTACCTATATATCCGAGAGATGTTCCCCACGAAATAAGTAAGTAATGATATTTAGGTTTATATCTCGAAAACAATCTACTAAGTGTGTAAAAACCTACTGGCATATCATCAGTGAGACCGTTTATCACATTTGACTTTCCAATTCTTTAGCGTACTGCGATTGTCTACTGTTGTACTATCATTTCCTCTTTTTCACAACAAAACTCATTTTTGATTTTATCATGTTTTTTGCTTTTTCAAATTTTCTAATGTTTTTGGATTTTCTGAAAATTTCTTACTCCCCCTAAAATTCAAAATCATTTAAAGAAAATTTGACAAACCGATGTGAATTGCTTCAATTCTCCATCCACTTGGCATAAACAATCAGAACTCCCCCTGACAACAAACTATTTTCCTATTATGATTTCAAAACACTTAAGTTTGTTTTAATCAAATGGTTTTTCCGGAAAATTAGTTTTGTTGATACAATTTGTAAGATCGGGGATTAATTCATCATTTTGTTCTCCAAATACCACATGTGAATGAAAGTTAAATCAAGTTCAACTTAATGACCTTGATTAACCACTTGTATGTTCACTTATCAACAATTACCACTTCTAAATTGAAATATGACAATGTTGAATTTTTCAAGAAAGATGTCGATTCCTGCTCCACGATTACCATCTTGGGAGCTCCGGCAAGTCAGGATTTTTATTCATAGAGATTCTCCTAAGCCTGACGGTCCTTCGGAGTTTCTGAGTCAACCTCACTCGGTTTGTTTCCTTTCTTTTTCTTTTCATAAAATTCCTTTACCCCTTTGACCTTCCCGTCAACCATTTTTCCAAAAATATTTAGAACTTTGGGGTTAAAGGCTTTTTCAACATCAAATTCTTTCTTTTCAGAAAAGAATTGATTTGAAATCTCAACTTTTCCAACTTTTTGTTTAAAATTTTCAGCTCGCAATGGTGGAAAGTTTGCATCATCCATTGGCGGAACTGAATTTTCTTCTTTTAGATCAACTTGTGGCTCTTCTAACTTTGACGAGTCAGATTCATCGCCAGAAAATAACTCCTCTGATTTGATTGAATCAGAATCATTGCCAGAACTATTTTCTGATTTCTTAACAACCCACTTGTGGTTGTCAAGTTTCACTTTTCTCTTGTAAAAGTGTTTTGAACTCTCACCAACTTCAAATGTAGAATTTTTAAAAACCTTGAATTTTTCAGTTGGTGGTTCATTTTTATCAACAATTTTCTCTTTGAGTTTTTCAGAGACTCCCTGTTTTGTGTTGGTTGCCTTTGGACAGTTTAAGGCGATGTGACCAACTTTGTTATATTGGTAACAGGTTCTTGTCTCCTTCTTCTGAGCAGCTTCATTCTTCATTCCTTCTTGCTTCTTAGCAAGGAATTCTTTGTTCGATTGCTTCCAGAATGAGCTCTTTTCTTCTTCTTCCGAACTTGCTCCTGAAACAAATACAGTTTTTGGTTTATCAATTTTCTCATTTTTATGATTTTCTGGTGGAATAAAACCTAAACCTTTCTTTTTGAAATTACCGTTATGGTTTGGTTTCTTTCGATAGCCCGAACCAGAACTGTAACCCTTTTTCTTGTTTAACCTTTGTTGAACTCTTGAGGTGTATTTTTTAGGTTTTTCAGAAAGATTTACATCTTTTATTTCAGAAATATTAATTTCTGTTAATTTGAAAACCTTGTTAATCATTTCAGTTTTAACACCTCTTATTGGAAATTCTTCATCAGAATATAATTTGTCAGAATCATTTAAAGTATATGCTACTCTGAATGTTTCATCATTCAAATTATTTTGTGATAATAGAAAATCTTTATTGTAAACCCTTTTGTTCTTTTCAACTGTTAGACTTGAAGTGTCAGACTTTGACGTTGATTTTGACTCTGACTCCTCGGTTTCATCTCTATCCAACACCTGATCGACCACTTTCTTTATTAACTCAGACTCATGATCAGTGTCAGACGATGTGAATGTGACATCAATGTTGTCTGGCTAGTTATCTGAAGGTTCAGATTCCCACTTTAAGTTGGTTGCCTTTTTTACTCTTTCTGAATTAGGATTTCGTGGAGAATATCCATTTTCAAGCGGGGCTGGACACTTGGTATAGTTAGTACTGTGTTTCTTACCAGTATCCTTTATTTCAGATTCCTCTTCTTCAAATGCTTTCATGCCTTCAACTGTTGGGTATCTCCTGTCAATCACATAAGAAGCACATGAGTAACTTTTTAATAACCTGTTTACCCTTTTAGTTTCTATTCTCTGGGTTTCCAATTTCTGTTCAAGTACAGCACATCTCTCAATGTAATTATTGATGATTTTGTGCTTTGTCATGAACGCTCCTTGAAGTGTCTTCATGGCTGTTGCTTGTTCACTACTTGATTCATTATATTGATTCATAGCTTTGTTTAGAACATCATACGATTCTTTCAGTCTGTTTATGTTATGAATTAACTTGTTGTTTTGCTTTTTCACAGTTTCACAATTTTCACATTTCTCAGACACCTCTTCTGCAACAGCTTCCTTTTCAATCTTGAAAGCTGGAATTTCTTTGACCTGTTTTTTTATCACACGAACATCTTCATCATCACTGTCATTTTGTTTTTTAACCTGCTTCTTTATCACTCGAGCATTTTCAACATCACTGTCATCTTTCTCAGCTCGTAATTTTTCATACTCTTTCATTTTCCTTGCATAATACAAAGTATGATCATCACTGTCATCTTCTTTTATAACTTTCTTCTTTTTCGCAGCTTGTTTTTCTTTGATCTTCTCCGTTTTACCTGCAACAAATGAATCATCATCATCACTATCAGTTGGAAATTTTCTTTGATAATATTTAAGTTTTCGAATTTCTTCGGCATTATCATCACTACCTTCAACGATTGGTGCTTTTCTTGAAACTTTCTTTGTTGAAACTGGTTCTTCTTCTTTCTTTTTCGGACTTTTCTCTTCTTCAGCAGTTGAATCGTCAAAGATTTGAGCAACAAATGCCTTAGGCTTTAAGATATTTTCATCTGGACAATATTTGTCCCAGCTAAAACCTTCTGGCAATCTCTCATCATCTTGATCTATCAAACCAAAACAAGCTCTTCTTGATGATGACTCTTCAATCATTTTCTTCTTAGCATGTGAAATTTGTGGCGATTGTTGTTGATTTGGAGCAACTTGATGATAAATTGCTTTTCGATAATAATCATTGTTGCCAAATGGATTTTGAGCTCCACTTGCTTTGCGATTTGTACATTCTCGCTTGAAAAGCCCCTTTTCCCTGCAACAAAAACAAGTAACTTTAGATTTATCAAAACCTAGAGTAGAAACATTAGCGTCACGAAAATCATCTCTTCCAGTGATCTGTTTAAACTTCTCAGCTCTTCTCAACACACTAGCCAAACACCACTTAATATCCATTAATTCCATTTCCTCAGCATCGATCTGATCGTAATCCTCTTTTGTCAACATTGGATTTCCGATTCTTCCTGCAACTAAACTCTCTTAAGACTCTAACACGGTCACCAACAAAGACATATGACCTTTGGCAACTTCTTCCGAGAAATTCAGACCATTCTCAAGATTTAATGCAATGTTGCATTGTAGTACCTTACCATTCTTGGTTGCTAAAAAATTTGGATCGAATGATGGATATGAAGGGAATTCATTATTGTTGTTCGATCCTCGAGAAGATCTTCCAGAAGAACTTTTTACATTAAATGCAGTTTCGATCTTTTGTGCAATATTGGTCTTATCACTAGTACCTCCTTTGTAATACAGACCAATGTCTTGTTCACCATCAAAATCCTTCATTCTCGCCATCTTCCGTTGTTCCATCTCTTGAACTTCGAGTTGTTCAATAAACGTGCTCAACGTTAGATTGTCAAATTCAGGTTTATTTTTCAACATCATAAGATACGTGCCCCAAACATCTTGTGGCAACGCATTTGCCAATTTTTCAATCCATTCTTCATTATCTTTCGTGATGCTCAATCTCTTCATGTTAACCACCAGATTACAATATCTTTCTATAATCTGCTTGGTGTTTTCAGTTTTTAATCCACGAAATAGATCGAATTCTTTCTTTAAAAGCGATTTTTTGTTCTTGATCATTTCTTTACTTCCAACAAACTTTGTTTTGAGGGCTTTCCATATTGAGTGTGCACTACCGTTGTGTTGCAGCAAAATCAAGATATCTTCTTTAATAGCTTGTTGCAAAATACTGATCATCTTTTCACTTTTGTATTTCTTTTTCTCATCCACACTTAGATCTTTAATAGCAACCTTCTCTCCGTCATCATTAACCGGTCTAATATAACGTGTTTCAACACATTCCCATGCATCTAAGTAATTTGCTTGAACCCATTTTTCAAAACGCTCCTCCCATCCACTATACTCCTCAATATTCATGAGCTTTGGCGGTTTTTGCATGGTGCCCATTTCATTTTCTAACATCGCATTCTGAGTCATAGTGATCGGGGTAGCAAATGCATTGTAGAATTCGTTCTCCATGATTCGGTTTTTGAAAATTCATAAAGACTAACTGTTCAAACGATCTGGAAACAATCCAAACTACCTGGTCACTAATTTGATGCGAACTGGGTTAATTTCAAACGAACTTAATCTAATTCCAAATGATTTGAACCTCTTACGATCTGGTTGAACCTCAAACAACCTGACCTTGATCACTTCGTGTGACCTCGTACGAAATGGAGTTCACTTCATGTGAACTGGAGGTTCAACTCGTGCGAAATGGACCTTTTGATGCGATCTGGGACCGAATCGTGTGAAATGAACCTTTTGATGCGAATTGGAGTCACTTTCAAACGAATTGGAACAACTTGGTGCGACCTGGGCGACTTGGTGCGAATTGGAATTTCAATTTAAGCGAATTGGATCAACACTTCATGCGAACTGGCTTGACACTACCCGGAATCAAATTTCACGCGATCTGAGGTGCAATTTCGTGCGAATTGAAAGGTATTTCACACGATCTGGTGAGCAATTCGTGCGAATTGATGCTGATGTCACACAAACGGCTATGTTTTTTACAAAATTTATCAGGTTTTAGTTCGATTTTTGGTCTAATTCTTTCAAGGATTTGTTAAAACAGTATTTCGCGTGTTATATGTGAAAATCAAGCCATTTTAACCATGAAATCTCAGTTAATTTTGAAAAATCGTGAAGAAAGTGAGTAGAAATCAGAAATTTCGGTGAACAACAGCTGAAATCGGTAAGAACTCTTCCTCCTGAGCTCTGATACCACCTGTAGGATCGAGATTCGACCTAAACGAGTCATTCAGAAGAGATCTCATTCAATACGAAAGGCGGAAACAGACGTATCGAAGTTATTTCAGCTGTATACACACTAGAATCACTTTAACTATCTCGTATATTGATTTGATGACGTTTTAAAGCCTGGAGATACTTCGGCAGAGCTTCGCTACCGGAATCAGGAATGTTCCAAATGAAAGAACCAAGACACCTATTTATAGGCAAGCCACTTCCTATGAACTGGACATACAACTTCCTATGAACTGGACACGCCACTTCCTATGAACTGGACATCCCAGTTCATGTGAACTGGTCTGTTTCACCTAAAATCCTATTTTCTTGTAAACTGAGCTCCAGTCTATCCTATTTTAATACACGACTCGATACAAGACGAAGTCGACAGACATATGCACCAACAGGAAGTGACCCATCTCTCCGCAATTATAACATGAACCAGGTGGGAATGGTCTAGCAGCAATTTTCCCTGAACTGGAGCTTGATTCTGAGTAGCTTGATTCGGACCCAATCGACAGATGTTGGCCGTGTGCCCAAGTTTACCACAAGTGGTGCACTGTTTACAAGCTTGATGAGTCGCATGATGACCATTGCACCGATTGCAGTACCAGCATACTGTTTCTTTGCAAGAGGTTGAGCCGGTGGGTTCTAAGCGTTCTGTGCGGTAACAGCATAATTCTGGGAAGCATTGTGCTTCCTCGACCTCCTTGACGACTCGCCCTTTTTCTTACCCTTACCCTTTTCTTGTGTAGTGTCGGTTGACTGCTTCTTATCACCCTTGTGGGTAAGTTTACCCTTCCTGACCTGAGACTCAGTCAGGATTGCAGCCAATTCGATAGCCTGGCGGACAATGGTAGGGTTACTGCCAGTAACTATGTCTTGCACAGAGTCAGGCAAACCATCTATATACCTCTCGATCGCTTTCTCCAACAGGGTAACCATAGTAGGACACAACAAACTTAACTCCTCATAACGATCCGTGTACGCACGGTGTTCTCCCCCATCTTGTTTTAGATCGTCGAACTCTCGTTCCAAAGCCCTTATCTCGTGTCGGGGACAGAACTTGTAACGCTCAGCTTTTTCGTAACCTTCCTTAATTAGAAAATGTGTCTTGTATTTCTATTTTTGGAAGCTTGTTCCTTTTGTATTTCGTATTTTGTTTCAAACTATTGTAAATCCAAGACTTCGATCATAATGAAATTCTATTTTTTTTATACAAACTTGTCGCAATACTTGGGTTATACGTTACCAACCTCGAATTCATACGCGCAACCGATGCTCGACATACTGGTACTTATACATGCTTGTTAACTATTAAATACGCGGTTAATAATAATAATAATAATAACATCATAATAATAATAATAATAATAATAATAATAATAACAACATAGTAATCATCAACGATGTTGATGTATGTTATTACTATTAAAAAAAAGTAATAATAAAATGATATACATAGCTTCATTTAATTGTTTGTTTTGAAGGCTTAAACCACCAACCACCTAATATTACTTTGGGTTAAATGGGTAGTCATAAGATTAATTAATTAACATAGCACTACCTAACTTATGCATTAAATTGTTATAAAAAAAATATATTTTAGTGAACAGAAGCTGCCAAAGGATGTGTCATATATATTTTTTTCTATTGTTTAAATACCTACCACCTTGATGTTTTAAATAAGTAGGTTATGGATTTTATTATATAACTTAACATGATATGCCACTAACTTATATGATAGAATGATAAAAATAAAAAAAAATTAAAAGACATGAAGGCTGCCTATGCAGCGACCAGATCTTGTAACAACCATTCAAGTCTCTTTTTTTTTATTAAACAACTTCCACTAAAATTTAATATCATACTACATATAGTGGACCACTAATATATTAAGTATATGTCACAAATTGAAAAAAAAAAAGGGTATTCATGGCTGCTAAACAGCCTGTCCAGTCACAGGCATCAAGACAGCAACAACTTTTGATTTTGTTTTTCTTCTTATTATTTTAAACCTCAACCACTTGTATTAATTGCAACCCACTTAAACCCTAATCATTCCCTATAAATACCATGCCTCCTCCAAGCTCATTCCACTTTGCAAACTCAATCAAATCACTCTAAAACTCTCCTAATCGCAGCTGCAAATCAGTGTTCGAGCAGATTCATCAAGCTTCACTAAAGTGAGCATAACTCACTCGTTTCTTGTCCGTTTTAGCTCATTCTTTTTCCTATGTGCTTGGATTGACCTTAGCTTCAGTTCCATGGGTTTTTCACAGTAAATATGTCACTGGAACTCCTGCAAAAAGGCTCCAAAGTTCACTGTTCATTTCTGTTTTCAATCAAACTTCACTTAACTTGTTCAAACTTGAGTCAAACTCATCTCAAACCTATGTCCTTATGCTTATAACCACTTCTATGGTTAGTTAGGCTTAAAAACAAGGTTGAGACATTCAAAATCAGAGGTTAAACCTCATATACATTCTGTTTTGTTTAGGGTTTTTAACCCACAAGTAATGTTTAAGTCCTAGACTTGATGTAGGTGTGATTAAGGACTAACTTGGGTTGTCCTATATAAAATCCCCACATTGCTTGATAATTTCTTATAGATTAGTTGTTTATATTCTTGTATTACTTGTAGTTCATGACCCTCCTTGTATGTTTTTACATCAAGTGTAGTGGTGAACACTTAGAGATACCTAAATGGAAGACTTATCTTCCTACCTCCTACATGAATTCTATGACACAATAGAGGTACCTAAATGAAGATTAATCTTCCACCTCATGCTTGATTATTGGACTAAATAATACATATAATACTTATACATATATTTACTATTCGAACTATTGATGGTGGACTTGTGTTCATTCGTCAAAGTATTAGAATACATCATCCAAGACATATGACTTGTTACGATTCTAATGAGTATACTACTCATGAAAACATTAACCCTTGAGGTTTGATAGTGTCAAGAACAAGTACTTAGTGTTAAAGGAATATTACTTTCGAACACATATATTCTTGTGTTTTAACTTCCTAAATCCCTAATTGAACATATTCAACCTTCTAACCTCTTCAACTTCGTCACATTGGATAATCGGAAAGCATATGCAAATTTGTGAGTATACTCGCAACCCCCTTTTTATGTTTACCACTTTTTGGTGTGTAACATGTTTAACTATTAAAGTACACTTAAACTTATTCTTTATGCAATGCACGAAAACAATCCTTATACATGAATACTATGTTATTATACTTGATGCTTACGTGGACCATACTTATGTGATATGTTTTAGTCATTAGCTTTCACGAGCCTCCATTTGACATGTATAGCGCTATAGGAGTAACGCACCGCCCGTAGACTTGTGGTCATGTTGAATTATATCATTGTTGCGTAAACAGAGGATTGGCTAGAAATATTGCATGCCATGTTAGGTTGATCTTGTATAAACAAAGTTGCCATGTGGATTCGTGTTTAAACTTTATACTTATACTTATTCATAAACTTGTATAATCGCATTTGCTTTTGCATTGAATTGTATTTTAAACATGTTACAGGTTGAGGATTGATGATGCTATGAAAATGGACTAGCAAAGATACCTAGATACTCACTTAGACGTTTAGGTTTAAAGTGTTGTATCAATTTTGTTATTATCATGTTTGAACAATGTTGTTATTTGAATTCTTGTAATGTTTTGACAATTTATCTATGAAATGAAATCGGTTGAATTAAATATCATCACAAATAGTGTTATGAAGTCTCTTGCAATCTATTTCGTCTCACTCCGATGTTTCCGCCATCGGTTGGGGTGTGACAGATTGGTATCAGAGCCATAACTATAGGGAATTAGGAAAAGTATGAATGTTTTTACCTAGTCTATAGTTTTAGAGGCTTATTTTTATGTTTTGCTACATGCATGTCACTTTATGTGTTTCTTATTTATTCTTTTTTAGCCTTTTAAACATATATGTCGTTTTATCCTTATGTATCATACTTGACATGCTATTCTTATGTGTTAATACATGTTTCATTATGTGTTAAGATTTGTTTTAATATTTCATTCTTTATGTGTCATTCTTGACATGTTTATACTTGTTTGTTTAATCCTCAACATACGCTTTTCCTCATACATTTTACTTGACTATTCTAAATCCACAAACACTCGTATTATACAAAAGAGACGAGTTTACCAAAATAGGCGTGAAACCCACAATTTGGTGAACGACTCTCATCCCACTTATTCTTATTTTTTTTTTGCACGAAATTTCGCCATTTAGCTAGGAGTGAAATCCACATCTAAATGGTAAATTTCCAATTCAAACTCTAGTGGACCCTCGTCATAGTGTTGAAATTAATTTTGACCCGACGAGTACCAACCACACCTAGGATACGAAATCGCCAAGTTAGGGGTGAAACCCGCACCTTGTCGACTAGTTCCATTCCTTGATTTTTCATAATCCCGCCAAGTCTCGAAATTTTGATTGATTTGGGACATGTAGTAACCGGAAGGGTAGATACCGTTAACCGACTTGTCAGCGAGAGTATTTCACCTATTAGGCCAAAGCATGCTCCTCGAATTCGAAAGACTTTTCGACCACTTTGGTTAGTCAAAGTTCCGTTTTTGGAACCATCCAAATTTTAATCAAACGTGTGTTTCTATTATTTATCTTATACGATACAATCTTTCAAATTCAAATTTACTTTCGATATTTTCTTCTCACACACACAACATATTGATTTTTTTTTACATATGCATGATTTCATATAATTCTATTCATATTCCTTGTAACAATAAATGGAGACATATCATCTAGATAGGAGTGATTTCCTTACCTTGACGATTAAGTCCACTCCCTTTTTTTCCAAAAACAACCTCACCAACGAGTTACGGGTGATTCCCTTACCTAGGTGATCGTTACCAAAACTTCCCTTCAAAATATTTTATTATGCAAACCCGATCATGTTTGTACCTAAACCGTTTATCATTATTCAAAATGCATACTTATACCGATTTCAAAATACATTGTTTTACCAAATGTACTTCTTATTCCACAATCTATTTTCACTCAACTCATATACGCGAGAATCTTAATCATGTCTTAAAATGTTTTATTTCCCGAATTTCAAAACCTTCCGAAATGCTACCTATCAATTTAATCGGTCCAATGAATCGTTGGCCCATGAACTTCATATTCAACTTAATCACTAAAACACGCACACGTTATATCATCATACTAGAATCAAACCAACCTTTCTTAATTACTTATAAGATCTTATAGATGTTATATGATCGTTTTACCAAATACTCTTTTCAACATCAACAAATCATTTGTTAAAACTTTTAACAATCACTAAGTCCTTTTGCTAAATTTCTTTTCTAAGGATCCTCATTTTCACAAGAATCTCCTAAATTCATAATTTCTTGTTTGATGAAACGAACTTACTTTTTATCGAAAACCTTTTTCCTACACCAATTTACAAAACACATGGGCAAGAAGACTTGATGGGGACCGACCATCTTCGGATTACGTAAACTCTTTTAAAACAAAAGTAGCATTTCCATTCGTTACAAAATACATTATGCTTAACCAATGAGTACTTTATATCCTCTTACATATACCAACTATATTCTACTCTTCAAATCAAGCTCAATATTTCGATAAACTCAACGTTTCGTTTAAACAACTATACATGCATATCATCATACACATTTTAGTCGATATCCCGCGATAACATCATTCATATCGTTCGTATTTACATACTCAACCTTTTGAATGCTTTTATATGCTTAAATCCGCTATGTCCCAACGTACACTATATACGTAAATTTTATTATTCGTACCTACACTTATACGCATACATTTTATGCTTATACTTATACTCGTACTACTAGTACGTTTTATGTTTATACTCATACTTACGTGCATATTCATACTTAAACTTATACTTATGCTCATACTTCCATTCATACTCATACATTCGTACCCGTATGCGAGTGGAATCCGAGGGATTCGCTTGCGTGGGTCCCATACATACTTAAGCATGGACTTGCTTATATACATTCTTATACGTACTCATTCATATTTTCAAATACCTTAATTCATATACAACTAGTACAAGCTATGCAGATCATGCGACAATCGGTATAATCGCGGGTGCACACAGGATTATAGTGATAAGCGCATGAGAACCATAGAGTGTACTTGTCACACCCTCAAATTACCACTTAGGGAGTGTCCCTGTTAGGCGTGTGACCACTAGTAATGAGCCACCAATTACATTGATTCCATAAGTTTAAAATAAAGTTTCATCATTTAATAGTAATAAAATCCAAACATAAGTAATTCGAAAACCATCAAGTTCAGCGGAAGCGTTAACGTAACATAATGTAAATACTTTCCAAACAACCATAGTAAATAAATGTTTGATAAATAAACCCATCAATGCAACCATGACCACTCACGCCCTCCAGCCAGCAAGTTCCTGTTCCCAAGTACCTAACGACCTGCGAGCATGTAACAAGTGTATCAGACAAAGCTGGCGAGTTCACAGTTTTAGAAAACGTTTGTTACCAGTTGTATGTAAAACAGTTCACTGACAAATGCAAGTAATATTGTTAATATCTCAATTCCGAACAAGACGGCTCCTGAAATACATGACTGCCCTTCCCACGTACTCCTATCTAGTACTGGGCCCCGACTGGGTCATTAGTTCACATCCGTCCTATCTAGGAGCGGTGTGAGGGTGCCAAACCAAAGTAGCGCTACCAACTAATACCCGTTACCCTCCAGGTAACATAATAAGGGACTTACAAAAATGATAGGTGAGAATATTAACCAATATACCCGTTTTTACCCAAACCACTGACTGTCCCCAACCACTGGGACGCATGCTCGAATGTAGTGAACTCACCTTAGGTTTGCTCGGTAAGACTAATTACTTGTTTACAGTTGGTCAACCAAATCCTAATATGGTTACCATGTGACGGTTAGTTTTGTGTATACATAAATCACGTATCACATTATACAAGTAGTGGACAAGTAAAGCGCATATCAACATACATGTCATACCAGTCAACCATGCTACTCATTAGTCTTTCATACATTCACATAACAGATACTTGTGCCTCATACATGTTTGCATTTACAAGTTGTTCACGTAGTCACACAAGAAAATTATCACATAAGAAAATTATCACACACATCATACATTTCTTAGATCTCATACGACTCATCAGTAAATCATACACCAAATCAGTTAATACGCATAACTGCATATGTCATATAAATATGCGGCCCAACGAGAAGTCTAGCCCAATTATTCAGCTTGTGCGACTGATACGAACTTGTGCGATTAGCACCACATGTGCAAGTGTGTGACTTATTCTAGAACATAGATTCAATTCTTGGTAATCATGCCAATCAGTTACAAAAGTCAAACAACTTTCCACGTATTCATGAAACCTCTAATCACCATTAATTCACTAACATAGTTACAAGCAATCATTCACTCGGATCAAAGCATCACCGTCAACCTCTAAACAAATCTGACATTCATCATAATCATGTGACTTTATGAATGTAACAATCATTCAAATCGAATCAATCCCAATACATCTTATACGAAACTGTTTCCTTAGACAATCATCCTCATCGAATTAATAAACCTTTAGCACAAGATCAACATTCAATCGGATCAAACAACACAATCCTCTATGTTCAAATCTTCTACTAAACTCAGTTCACTAGTTCATAGTTTCAACATTTTCATCCAATTCTATTATATACATGAATCTTAACATTAAACAATCATCACAAACAATCAAAATCATGGCAATCGTTATGATCAAGCATCCCTAATTACCAAGTAATAACACAATCGGTCACAACAATGAAAGGATCATTTACAAGGATGATAACTAACCAAAGGATTGAGTGTACGAGGGTGCTCAGACGAACAAGGAGGAGAGCTTCGGATGAAAACTTCTGCCGTCGAACTATGGGGGAGATGGAGACGTCACCGTCCAGTGGTAGAGGGGATTAGGGTTTGCAAATGATGAGAGAAACTGATTGTGTTCAGACTCCTCATGCATGCCCGTACAAAAGACTAAGTGGGGCTCGGTTTGGGCTTCAAGAACAGTTTGGGCCGAACAGAATATGTGGGCCGGGTTTTAATAGACACCGAGACTAGATCATGCGTCCAAACTACTTTCTAAATGTTCCTCTCATTTAATAAAGCATTCACTCGATTAAGCATACTAAGGCGTAACAATACAAGTCTGAGATCATGGAAACGGATAGCACTAGTCTCGAAAGTTCGGGTTGTCACATCATCCCCTGAAAGAAATTTCGTCCCGAAATTTGATAAGCAATCCAAAACAGCATGGTGTTAGATCAGGGTGACTGTGGATTTTTCCCAAGTGCCACATCATCCCCAACTTGAAAGGGAATTTCGTCCCGAAATTCGCCAATGATATCAGAAGTTGATACAACCGTTTGAACAACTGAGGGTACTAGAGCTTACTCCGATCATCACGTTCCCACGTGAACTCCGGTCCACATCCTGAGTTCCAACGAACTCTCCCAATCGAAATTCGACTATGCTAACGAATCTTGATGTCCTAGTCCATGATTTCAGTAGATTCCTCAACAACTGCAACTTGTCATTAACCTCAGACCCTAATAAGGGTATCACAAGCGTTTCGTCGAACAAACACTGCCTTAGATTCGAGACATAAATGATATCGTGCACGTTACCCAATTCATCGGGTAACTCGAGTTTGTGAGCCACGTCACCAATTCTATTGAAAATCCTGACTGTCCCAACATATCGTCAATTAAGCTTGCCACGCTTCCCAAAAGTGTACCGTACCCTCCTAGGGTGAGATTTCTATTCATGACGTGTTCGCCTGCAGCGAAATTCCAGCTTTCCTGGCGGTCACACGCTACCGCCAAACGATTTCCGATCCAAACAATCTTCCTAAGAGTTTCGAGTACAAGTCCTAGACTTGTGATTTGATTGTTATCCACCTCAGTCCACCAGGAGATTGGCATTATCATCCAAGCAATGCCTCAAACAGAGCTGCATACGTACCAATACGGTAATGGCTGCAGTAGGACTCATCCAAAGGTAAGTGCCCCTTCCAGATGTTTACTAAAGTCAATCACGCACATGCTCGCTGCATGCCTTGGTGTGCCAGAATGGTCAGTTACTCTGTCCGGTTGTCCTTCAGTGGTAAACAATGCCCATGTCTAGACGTGAGCCAAGGGTGTTGTATATTGCTAGTCACTAATCAGATATAGCTCAAAATCAAAGGTAACAGGAGTTGGCACCTCGTGCCTAAAGCCGTCTCTCTCAGAGGAACATTCACAGCTGTGAAGACTCGTTGGTTTCCTTGTTTGCAAGAAGGTGTGCTGGTGACGTGAGACAATCAACGATCACCCAGGTGATATTATCCCTGTTTCAGGTTGTAAGTAGACTAGTGACAAAATCCATGTCAGTCTGTTCTCATTTCCATATGGGTGTTTCTGGTTGCTAATACTTAACCTTGACTTTCCCACAAGTCCAGCATCAGTCCCATAGCTAGGTGGGCCTTCATGCCCGATCACCTGTACAAGGTTTATAAATCCTAATGTCTCTCATCTTAACCCAGACGACTAGAATATCGAGACCGGTGTGCGTTGCTCAACATAAATTTCCTACAGTTATTGTATAATGAGATCCACATTCGTTCCATGAGGTGGCAAATATCGTCCGATGTTGGGATTGAACTCTATCAGAGGAACAGATAATTAAAGCCAAAACTGGATCAGAGTAGTGGATCCAGAATAAGCAGACGATTACAGTTGGTTCATACAAATCTCTCCCCTTGAAAGTGGTTTCATATCTGCTGACCTCCTATCTGCTGATCTTACTAAGTGCTGACCTACAACTGCTGCCTTGCATCTGCTGACCAATGTCAAAGACTGATGGAAGACCAAAGCTCTGCTGATTCAATCTACTGCCTTGAGTCAAGTACTGCTGATCCGGACAAGCACTGCTGGGTTCACAGCAGTGGAAGGATGCAGCAGCTGTTTAAGTGTCTTTTATGTAATGAAATGTAATAGCAGTAGTTAGTACATCAGTGTTTGTATAGATCAGAGGTTAGAGTTTGTTAGGAGGTTAGATGTCACTTTCATGGTGACGTCAGCTAAGATGCTCAGTGGTTTGCAAGTGCCTATAAATAGTTCAGTACTTTGTACTGTTCTATTAGTTCTTTTACAACATCGTCTTCTTTGCACGAACAAACTACTGAGCTCTGGCTAAGGGGGAGTTTGCATTCATTCATCAATCATTGTAATCGTTGTTGAAACAAATTCAATCTTTCGATTCATTGTGTAAAGATGTTTGATTAAAGTATTACTCTCATTTGATTGTATGCAAAGTTTGTTTTCATCTTAATTCCGCTGCACAACTCTTTCATTTCCATCTTAATTTCAAACGAAAATACAATCAGAAACAAACTCAGATCCAACAATTGGTATCAGAGCTTGGACAGTCAAATTTGATTTAACAATCATATTGACGTAAATAGTTCAGCTCATAACAGTTGATACTGATCGTTTGTTCGTCCGTTGAAAAACAGAGCAAGGATTAATCACCATTAAAAGTTGATTTCTCAGTGTCTGTAAAACAACAAGAATGACGTCACAATCTCAAGATGATAAAAACAACATCGGCTCGCTTTTTAAACCACCTATGCTAAAAAGAAATGAGTACAACATCTGGCAGAGAAGGATGGGTCACATCCTTGCTCAACAAAGCACAGGTTGTTGGAAGTCTGTCATTTATGGTCCCCATGTTCCTTCAGTGCCAAGCGCTGAAGATGCTAAAAAGTTCGTTCCAAAACCAGTTGAAAATTATACCGAAACCGACTTTCAAAAGATCGAACTAGATGCTAAAGCGTTTAGCATCATAGCATCAGCGCTGCCCAATGAGATATATGCTGGACTGTTACACTGTAACAGTGCCAAAGAGTTATGGGACGCACTTAAGGAACAGTTTGGGGGAACCGAGGAAGTCATAGAAAACAATAGGGAAATCCTGAACCAACATTATGAAACATTTTGCTACGTTAAAGGTGAATCACTAACGCAACAATTTGAGCATTTCAGTTGTCTCATCAGTGAACTGAGGCTTGTTAACACTACTTTTACAAACTCAACTCAAAATAGCAGGTTCCTCAGGTCACTGCCAGAAAAATGGGACACAATAGCTTTTGTCACCAGAAACTCACCTGAGTTCAAGGATCTGACCTTGACCCAACTCCACGGCCGACTCTTGACCTACGAAAGGGAGTTGAACCAGAAAAGGAGGTTACAAGAGTCAGGAAAAGTTACCGATGATTACACTTTCGGTAATACTGCTCTTCTGGGTCAAGAAGAATCTGGGAGCAGTGGTAAGGATCAGGGTTATGATCACTTCATTGACATAACTGCTGGTGCAAATTTCAACAACCCTGATCCTCACTCTGCTAGTTATGCATTCACTGCAAACGAAAACCAGATGTCAGACAATTTAAGTTTTGAACTAAATGATTTGCAACATTTTGATCCCACTGACTTAGAGGAAATGGACATCCTGCACCAACTGGCTTTGCTAAGTGTTAGAACTAGCAAATTTTACAAAAGAACAGGGAGAAAATTCCCAGGTTTGCATGGGAATCTAAGTGTTGGGTTGGATAAATCGAAAATCAAGTGTTACAAGTGTAATAGGTTGGGACATTTCGCTAGGGAATGTAGGAGTCAAACTACTGGTCCCATAATTACTCATCCTAGCTCAAATCCTAGACCTCAAAACCAAAGCACTGTGCACTATGCCCAATATGCCCCAGCAGCTCAAGTGAACACTGCTCACTATGCTGCTGCCCCTATGCCAGTACATTATGTCCAAACTACTGTTCCACAAATCCAATATGTTCAAACCCCTGCTCCACAGGTACAAGTGCAACCTGTTGCACCTCAAACCACTGCTCCAGCAGCAGCACAACCAGATCAACAAAGTTTTTTCACTCAAGGGTTTGTTGACTGGAGCAGTATGCCTGAAGACCTTAGTGATGAAAATTTTGCACTCTATGCTTCTAATGATTCTTCTCATGATGAGTTTTGTTTGATGGCATTAGAGTCAATACAGGCGGGGGTTGAAACTGAGGAGGAACAGCAGAGCTTTGAAACAGTGGAAGAGGTGACTGAAGCAGTGGTTACTGCTGTGGCTGGTGAACTACTGTTGGGAGAAAGTTCAGGTACCCTGATTGAACCAATGACAGATCCATGGTCCGAAGAGGACAAAGAAGAAGAGAAGGAAGAAAAAGCTGGTGAAAAGAAGGTGGAAGCTGATGATGAGGAAGATCATCAATGTGATTGTGCAATGATGGCAGTTGCCAAGGTATCTCCTCAAGTTCTTGAAAAACTGTGTTCTGACAATTGCATAATTGCTTTTGCTAACATCAAAGAGGTGAATGAAAACCTTCGGGATAAAATCTTGTCTGATGAGGTTAAATTTGAAAGGTCTTTAAAAGAACTTAAAAACAAATTGACTGAAAAAGAAAAAGAGATCAGCTGTATAAAAGAAGAGCAAAGCATAACCAAAACCCAACTTCAAACTATGGTAGAAAAATACCAAGTTTGCAAAAAGGAGTTGGAATCTACCCAGATTACTTGTGAAAGATGGGTGGAATCCTGCAGAGGATATGAGGTTATGCTTGAAAAACAGATAAAAAGCAATGTGAAATTTGGGGTTGGCTATAGAAAACATGATGATGAAAACACTGCTTTTGGAAAATCTGTTCAAACCACTGATGTAACCACTGAGTTCATCCCCACAAACAAGAATGGCCAAGAAGTGAAAATCACTGACAAACTTGGTAACAAAATCACACTTGACAGACCAATGGGATCCTCTACTTTTGAGGAGCTTGAAGAGTACCAGTTTAAACCAAAATGGTCTGATGAGTGTGACATTCTTGAAAATTTCAAACCAATGGACTTTACATCAATTGATTGTGTCAAGGCTCCAAAAGCTAAAGTCATACCTCTCAAGGACATCCCAGCAGTGGTTAAAACCTCTGCTGCAAAGGAGTCTGAAAAGAGAAAGAAGAAAGAAAAAATTGATAACTTGTTTTGTGAATTCTGTGAGAAAAGGAATCATCTAACAAAAGATTGTTTCCACTTAAAAGCTTATGATTTAAACAGAACAAGTGTCATTGTTTCAGCTGAAGGTTGCATTGTCTGTGGTAAAACAAACCACAAAACTCAAGCATGTGTGTATCTCAAAAACTTTGATGTGAAAAAGAATGAGTACATTGCTAAAACATCCTTGAGTCCATCAACATCATCACATCTGTCAAATTCACCAAGAAACAACCACTGTTTGTGCCAGTTCAAACAGCTGTCACAAAACAGCTGAACCAAACATCTATCAAAAGAGATGTTCAGGTTACTGATGCACCCCCTGCTAATCAATTCAGAAAAGGCAAGGAAAAACAGTCTTACCAAAGGATTCCACACGTTTATGAGGCCTACAAAAGGCCCTCTAAACCCAAAGTGAATAGGCATCCTTTTGGTTACCAGCAGGTGATTGGTCAGGACCCACAACAGTGGTTAGAGAAACACTGTCCTAAAACAGTCCAAACCTCTGACCTAACCACTGTTCTTCATTCTGCATCCATCCCAGACACTGTTGAGACCCCATCCAAAGCCTTGTTGGCTTTGGAGACCTTAATGAACTAACCCTTTTACTTCATGTGCAGGGAGCTTCTGCATGCTTTGATAGTCTTTGGTATGTAGATAGTGGAGGCTCCAGGCACATGACAGGATGTAAAGCCCTCCTCAAAGACTTTAAAATCCATGGAGGGGGTGATATATCCTTTGGGAATAATAGTAAAGGGAAAGTTCTGGGGTCTGGTACAGTGCAATCTGGAAATGTAAAATTTGAAAATGTCAATCAAATAGACAATCTAAAATTCAACCTTCTGAGTGTGTCCCAAATGAGTGACAAGGGATTTGGGTCATTCTTCACAAAAGACTGTTGTAGGATTGTTGGACCAGAAATGGTCAAAAAGATTGAAGCAATAATCAAAACTGGTCAAACTAAACTTGTTGCTCAAAGAAGTGGCAATGTTTATGTTGTTGACATGTCAAAAGAGTGTCCCAGAGCTGATGCCTGTCTGTTCTCAGCTGCCTCTAACAAAGAGACAAAACTTTGGCACAGAAGGCTGGGGCACACAAATCTTAAGACAATTATAGAAATT
This sequence comes from Helianthus tuberosus, assembly GCA_030545235.1. NCBI lineage: Eukaryota > Viridiplantae > Streptophyta > Magnoliopsida > Asterales > Asteraceae > Helianthus > Helianthus tuberosus. The sequence goes on along the minus strand of CM060408.1, from coordinate 56,828,206 downwards.
TCAAAAAATGGTTTGGTGAGAGGCCGACCACAAAAATTGTTTTCATGTCCTGAACACTGCATTTCCTGTTTAAAAGGAAAACAGCACAAAAGTTCTTACAAGTCCATTTAAGAGTCCAAAACAACCCAGTGTTTGCAAATGCTACACATGGATTTGTTTGGCCCAGTTCATGTCATGAGCCTCAAAAAGAAAAGATATTGTTTGGTTATTGTTGATGATTTTTCTAGGTTTACATGGACTTTCTTTTTACACTCAAAAGATGAGACTGCAAGCATTTTGCAAGACTTTGTAACACAGGTTGAAAAGCAATTTGACCTTCCAGTGAAAAGCTTCAGGAGTGACAATGGCACAGAATTCAAAAATAGGGAGTTGGATGCCTTCTGTGTGAAGAAAGGGATTGTAAGGCAGTACAGCATCCCTAGAACACCAGAACAGAATGGGGTAGTGGAAAGGAAGAACAGAACTTTGATTGAGGCTGCCAGAACCATGCTTGCAGATTCAGGTTTGCCATTAACTTTTGTAACGACTCACACAAGAACGTCCTAAAAACATTCTGTAAATATATATCCGGACCTTGATGTAACAAACCTCATTAAAAGTCCTATTTATATTATTATTTTATTCACTAGGAAACCCTAATTGAGACACCCAAGTAATTCTATGCAAACCCTAAAATTTTCATAATTTTCAGAATCAGGATTAGGGCCCCTAAAACTCAGGGGGGGGGGGGGGTTAAACCCTATTAACGATTATCCATATAAAACGTAGGCAGAAAGGAATTAATGAAAACCGTCGACTCAGCTGAGCTAGTCCCACACGTGGCAACCCTATACATAAAAATAATTTCTACGCGGGCCGCGTGAGGATAAGCATAAATGTCACGCGGGCCGCCTGAGGGACAAATTTCGACTATAAATAGATGAGTTTGGGACTTGATTCTGGGAGTTGAAACGACGCTCAAATTCACTTTGTGCGCCGAGATATTGTCTGTTTACCACAATTAACACACACAGGCACTAAATCGACGCCGTAATCAGGGTATTAGCACAATCGCTGCTACGATTCATTTTCTGACGATCAATATATCCAATGAATGTTTAAGTGCCGCCCACATTAGGGTTATACTTTATCGTTCGTCATTAATTTGACGGATCATCGTTAAATCGATGGATAAAGTATTGCACTTTGTCGTTCGTTGTGAGAATTTGATCTCGTGAGTTATCGTAAATGCTGGATTGATTACTAACCCAGAATTGTGTGCCTATTATTAGATTTAGGTTAAAAAGACTAATCAGTAGGCTAGACTCTGCTCAAATTAAATCTGCAATCCATCAAGGCTTATCTGTAGACTTTGGTTGTATAAATCTGCATGATTATAAAGTGAGTCATTCTCTCTTTTTATCAAATCTATTTACAAAATCATGTTTATTTTCAAAGTTATAATTACGGGGATTAAGTCTTTGTAATCACCAAATTACAGCCGGTATGTGGGGTTTTGTATACATTACTTGATAATCGTCACCATTGGGGCAGCCAATTGGGGGATATGACCATAGTCACAGATTCGGTCGAGTGACAAATACCGTGGGTAGTTGGGTTGATATCAGAAACATTGTAATCGCTCTTAATACTGTAAATTATAACAAATGTGTCATTTTAGTAAATAGAATGATTCACTCAGTATTTCCCGCTGACAAAACCTTTTTCAAACATGTTTCAGGTAATTACAGTAGAGATGGATACAGCACTGAAAGGCGTCAAGAAGTGGCTTATTTTATTAATTAAATCAAATTATGATATATTGTTTTATGTAATAAAATTTATCTTTATTAAAGCTACCATTGTAAAACATGGGTTTATCCCATCTATTTAAATAAATAAAATCCGGTGTTTTCTAAACTCTGATATTTTTCCTAACTCACGGTCCTGATGAAATTTCCGCTGCAACGTTTTCAAAATAAAAATAATCACCGGTACCACGGGCTGTTCACGGCACTCGATTCCGTCCAGGGTGGGTCGGGGGCCGTGACAACTTTCTGGGCAGAGGCAGTAAACACTGCTTGCTATGTTCAGAACAGAGTTTTAATAAACCCCAGGCACAAAAAGACTGCCTATGAAATTCTGTATAAAATTAAACCACTGATTTCATACTTCAAGGTGTTTGGCTGCCCATGCTTTATTTTGAACTTAAAAGATTCCATTTCAAAATTTGCAGCCAAAATTGATTGTGGTTATCATCTGGGATACTCAACCACTGCCAAGGCCTACAAAGTGTTCAATACACGGACCAAGGCAGTGGAGGAGACTTTGAATGTTAAGTTCAATGAACTTTCATCAATGAAAATCCCAGCAAACCCTGCAGATCTGTTTGATCTTGAAAAATTTACTTTTGAAAATACTGCTGTCAAGACTAACAGTGCAGGTCCATCAGAGGATACAACACCAGACTATGGATATGAAATCATCATCCCTCAAAGGTCTGCCACAAAGGGAAAAGCACCAGCTGTTCAAAACAGTTGTCAAAGCTCAACCACTGCTACCTCAACAGTTGTTGACCAAAGTAGCCCATCAACCACTGCTTCCACATCCTCAAACACTGCTGACAAAAGTCCTCAAACAGTGGATAAAAGTCAGCAGTTGTCCACTTCATTACCTCCTATTCCACCACCTTTTGAAGCCACTGCTGGATCATCAAAGTCCCCAGCAGTGGTTAGCTCAGATGATACACATTTGCAGCCTTCACCAACCAATGCCATCATACCATACCAAGGAGATTTAATCTTCTTGAGATCTCATCCACCTGATCAAATCATTGGCAACATAAATGAAGGGGTGCTCACAAGAAGCCAAACCCAAAACATTTGTCTTTTTGCTGGTTTTCTATCACTCCATCAGCCAGTCAAGTACCAAGAGGCGCTGAAAGACAACAGCTGGGTAGAAGCCATGCAAGAGGAGCTCCAACAGTTTAAAAGACAACAAGTATGGGAGCTTGTACCACTGCCAGAAGAGGTTAGTCGCATTGGCACAAAGTGGGTCTTTAAGAACAAACCTGATGAAAGGGGTATTGTTGTCAAGAATAAAGCCAGGCTTGTGGTTCAAGGTTACAGACAGGAAGAAGGGATTGATTATGATGAAACATTTGCCCCTGTTGCAAGATTGGAAGCAATTAGACTGTTCCTGGCCTTTGCTGTCAACCACAATATGAAGGTGTTTCAAATGGATATCAAAAGTGCTTTCCTCTATGGTACAATTCAAGAAGAGGTGTATGTTTGTCAACCTCCAGGTTTTGAGGATCCATTTTATCCAGATCATGTCTACAGGCTAAACAAAGCCTTGTATGGCTTGAAACAAGCACCAAGGGCCTGGTATGAAACTCTTTCAAACTTCCTACTCTCAAATGGTTTCAAAAGAGGTACCATTGATAAAACACTGTTTTTAAAATGGAGAGGGAAGGATTTAATGATTGTCCAGATTTATGTGGATGACATTATTTTTGGAAGCACATGTAACTCAATGTGTGAAGAGTTTAGAGAACTCATGACAGCTGAGTTTGAAATGAGTGCAATGGGTGAGCTGCAATGCTTTCTTGGTCTCCAAGTACAGCAAATGCAAAATGGAACCTTCATTCATCAAAGCAAATATGCTAAAGAACTTTTAACCAAATTTGATATGAATGATTGTAAACCATGTAGCACACCCATGGCAACAAATAAGCTGGTCATGTCTGATGAAAAGGATGAGCTGATTGACCAAACACTTTATAGAAGCATGATTGGGTCTTTACTGTACCTAACTGCATCTAGACCAGACATCATGTTTGCAACATGTGTCTGTGCAAGAAGTCAATCAGCTCCCAGAAAATCAAATCTCATTGCTGTAAAAAGGATCTTCAGATACATAAAAGGTGCCCCCACACTTGGTATCTGGTATCCAGCTAATGGGAACATCAAGCTTTCAGGTTTCTCAGACAGTGACTTTGCTGGATGCAACACTACAAGGAAGTCCACATCAGGAGGGTGCCAGTTTCTAGGTGATTGCTTAGTTTCATGGCAAAGCAAAAAGCAAGCAGCTGTTTCAACATCCACTGCTGAAGCTGAATACATTGCTGCTGCAAGCTGTACAGCCCAACTCCTGTGGCTTCAAAATCAGTTACTGGATTTTGGTATCACTGCCTTAAAGACACCACTCATGTTGGATAGCCAGGCAGTAGAAAATATCATCAAAAATCCAGTTTCCCATTCAACTACCAAACACATTGACATCAGACATCACTTTGTGAGGGATTGCTATGAAAAAGGTTTGATTTCTCTGCATCATGTCCCAACTAAAGACCAGCTGGCAGATGTGCTCACAAAAGCACTTGATACAGCCACTTTTGAAAGCTTGGTCTCTAGAATTGGGATGCTAAACATGGAATAACAAGCAACATCTTGTTTTTCTATGCATAAAAGCAACAAAATGTTTTCAGAAAATCAAAACTCCATCCTTAAAAATAGCTAAAAATGATATTTTTCATTAAAATCCTTAAAAGTCTGCCATTAACCACTGATTGTTCAAAAGTCTGCTCTACTTCAAAAGTCTGTCCACTGCTGAAAGTCAACCCCTGTTCTCTCATTCCTTTGATAAACTCTGTTGTTCAAAAAGCAGTGTTTTATCCACTGATATGCTATCCACTGATAGTGAAAATCATCCACTGTTTTCATACCACTGCCTTCATTAGTCACTTTCATAAAAGTACTGTCCTTCACTTTCACCAGGGGTTGTCACGTGGGCAGTACATAGTGGTCAGACCTTTTGTAACGGCTGCCACCTCAGCATTCACTTTCTTCCATATAAAATCCCCCACTCACCACCAAAACAGGGTTTTACTGTCGAATTGAATTCTTAAAAATTCTCTTCTCAAAACAGTTTTTCATCTCATCTTCCACAAATTTCTTCGATCATTCATCTTCAAAATGACAAAATCGAAGTCATCTTCAAAACCCTCATCCAAATCTTCATCGAAAACAGCCTCTCAAAAGGCAATTTCCACTGAAATTCCATATAAACCATCTCACAATCTCCTGGGTCTTCTCACAAAACCAGGAACCACCAAAGTTTTCGATTCCATCATTGACATCATGGCAAAATCAAAGTACAAAACTTTGTTCACCGCCGATGCACCAATCTATTTGGCGACCCAAAGGGAGTTCTGGAAGAATGCAACCCTTGAAAAACAAGGCGACACTGCAACCACCATAAACTCTTCTATAAAGGGTAAAGCTGTCCAAATCACGCCAAAATCCATTTCAGAGGTCTTTCAACTCGGTGATCAGGAAGGTAAAATTTCTTTCACTAAAAACGAGTTACAAACTGACTTCATTGAGAGAGGGTATGAAGCCACAATGATGAAGAAAATTACCTTAGAAAAAGGTTATTTTCCGTCTGCAACCAGATTTTTATTTCATACCCTCCTACTATGTGTTTCAAATAAAACCACTTCTTTTAATGAAATCCCTTTAAAGATTCAAAATCTGGGATATGCAATTCTTCAAGAAGAAAATTTTAACTATTCTCGGGAAATCTTTAAAGATTTGGTTAATAATGTTGAAACAAAATCATTCTTACTGTTTCCAAGGTTTTTAAGTTACTATTTTGAAAAGAAATTCAGTAAGGATGATTTAGCTGCAATAAACCAAGGTGATCCTACTCACATAAACAGTTTAACTACTGAAACTTTTTCAAGGATGTTAGCACCTTGCAAAACACAAGCAGGGGTGCCTGAGCAGATTTTAGCAGTTACAACTGCTCCTCAGGTATCTGCTGCTGAGCCCACTGCTCAAGGTGATCAAAGCAGCAGAACAACTGTTTTGAAACCCACACCTAAAATCACCAAAAAGCCACCACAAAGAAAAACACGAACCCCCCCCCCCCCAAAACCATCAAAAACGCATCTCTGGAGGATGAGATACCAGAGCTCCTGCCAGTGACAACACAAAAGTCACAAGAAACCACTGCTGCTACTTCCTCACAGCAGTTGGTACAAATATCTCAACCCATAACCAAAATTCCTCCTGCTTCTTCACAAAAAGAACAGGTTGTACAAATAGGGTCTCCACATCATGATGCTCTGGAAACACTCGTTTCTATCATCCACAGCTCAATACCCGGGGCAATTCCACTTTCTATGCCACCCTTCACATCCACAATTCCCACACCAACTAAACTGCTGTTGGATGCAATTGATTTGAACCAGGCATTAACCAGTCCTTCTCAATCACCTATCAATGAGAATATACCTCAACAACTGACTGGGTCTGATGTATCAATCTTTGCTAACCCACCAACACAACCTGAGGAGGTTAGACCCCTTGAGTTACAAGTAACTCTTGGTGGTAATCCAAGTGAAGCAGCCACTACAACTGTTACACCCACTGGGTTACATTTGGACAGTGGTTACATTAATAAGACTTCCTTGGAGGCAATTCCTTTTATAGCACCTCTGCCAACCACCAGTGGATTTATTTATCCTACTGGCAATATCAAAAGGTTGTCAAGTGTTGATGGAAGAAGACCCCAGTACCAAGACAAAGGGGCATCAGTGGTTAATGTTTGGAGTATACTCCCTACATCAACTACTGATAAAACCACTGCTAGTGGGAAATCAGATGATCCCATTAACTTGGGTGATGGTTTAAAGTACCAAAAATTGATGGATCGCATTGAAAAGCTTGATAACTCTGTTGCCGAACTCAAAGATATGCTACAACAGGTGTTACAAGTACAAAAGGTACAATCAACTGTTGTTCCACCTCAAGCACCTGCTCCACAATGGGTACCTGCTACAAATGAGCTCTGGAACTTGTTTCAACCTTTTCTCCATCAACAAGCAAAATTAGCAGATCAGCAACATGAGAAACATGTCCAACAGCTGAGAAATGCAATGGAGTCAAGGTTCAAGAACACTCAGGCTGATCTGAAGGCTCTCAAAACTCAGATCTTGCAAACCACTGGCACTGCTCCTCCAACAGTACTTTTCATTGATCACCTCCCAGAAGATAATGCCAAAAAGGGGGAGAAAATTCAGGAGTGGAAGAAGAAGGGAATAGATGATGGTCTTTACATTGAACCTGAAAGGGATGCTATGACCAGAAAAATTCCTGTGCCAGATGGGAGTAAAAAGGTTGATGCAACTCAAGAAGCACTTGATGAAGGAGTAGCAAGTGTTAAAAGAGATAGAATGGCAAAGGATATCTCAAGATGGAATGAGGAGAAAAGAGCTTTCATGGAACTGTATGAGCAAGGTTGTTCTGGATCAAAGGATTCCAAAAATCCAAAGACAAAAAGGAAACCTAAGTCCATCCCATCTAGATTTCCAAAGCCTCCAAAACCACCATCCAAAAGCCATCAGCATCAAACCTCCACCCAAACAGCTGTTGTAACTCCTGCTGTATCAACTACTGCTGGTACCTCAGTTGTTTCAACATCTGTTCTCACTTCAACACACACCACTACTTCATCACCACCACTGTCACTTGTCACTATTCCAAAACCCATACCTCTCTCTTCAGCTCAAATTACACAATCACTACCTCCTGCTGGTGTCTCATTCCCTCTAGAACTCATTGCAGTTAGGGAAGAAATCAAATCCTTTTATTATGAGGATGACCCAGCCAAAAGGAGTTTGCCATCAATTGCAGAATATCCCAGGCCTAATAATATTGAAGAATACTTGAAACTCAAGGTCAAACAAGCAGAGGATATTGCAATCAAAAACAGAAAAGGGAAATCTGATAGAGAATTTCAACAAAACTATCAGTTTTTACTCTCACAGGTCAATGCTATGGAGCAATTTGCTAAAAATGTATGTCAGCAAATTTCAGAAAGGGCAGATGAGTCCTTGAGAAAAGACTACATTGAGAACATCATGACCTACAAGAAATACAAGGGGGAGAAACACATGTACAAAAACTGGACCATTCTTGAGCTTGAAAAGGAAGCAGCCAGGATTCAAGGAATGATTAAAAATAAGGTCAAGCAGACTCCTCCTGAAAAGTTTAAACAATTTGAAGCTGAGAAGATGTTAGAGTTGAGGAGAATGAAAGAGGAGCTGATTACAGCTGATTATGGGTCAAAGAATTCAGTGACAAAGTGGGGAGAAGATAGAGTCAGGGCAACCTATAAAAGCTTAGAGGAACTTAGAAAGAAAGATCCAAGAGTTCCACAAAAGCCTGACGACTCCAAAGCAGAGGTCTCAAAAAGACCACCAAAGCTGCAAATCAAAAGAACCACTGCTCCAGCTGGTCCTGCCATCTACAAAAGAAGGAGCAAAAACCAGTTGAGTATGGAAACAATTCAAGATCTATTAGCTGGAGATGCCATTGTAAAAGCAGGCACGAAAGTAATGATAAAAGAAGATCTTGAATTGGAACAATCTGCAAGTGCTGCTCAGCCAGCTATGAATAGGCCAGCCTCACCAAATACTTCTGCAAATAAACATCTCCCAAGAAACCCACCAGGCTCAAAAATACAAAAGTGGGAAACTGATAAACAGACCTGCGTATTGACTTTGCTCAGGTCTGGTGGAGTAGTGGAGAAAATATCAAGGGCACAAGCTCTTGGCCTGAGTCTTGAAGATTTGCAGGATCTCCTTGATCTTCCACTTAGCAGGGATGATGAAGATACAGACGCCCTAGACTTTGAATTACAATTTAAAGGTCAGATAAGGGAACTGTTGATGAGGCAATAAAGATTTCCACAAATAATGAAGAGTTTTGGCATTATCTGTTCCAGGGGGAGATTGTTGGGATTGAACTCTATCAGAGGAACAGATAATTAAAGCCAAAACTGGATCAGAGCAGTGGATCCAGAATAAGCAGACGATTACAGTTGGTTCATACAAATCTCTCCCCTTGAAAGTGGTTTCATATCTGCTGACCTCCTATCTGCTGATCTTACTAAGTGCTGACCTACAACTGCTGCCTTGCATCTGCTGACCAATGTCAAAGACTGATGGAAGACCAAAGCTCTGCTGATTCAATCTACTGCCTTGAGTCAAGTACTGCTGATCCGGACAAGCACTGCTGGGTTCACAGCAGTGGAAGGATGCAGCAGCTGTTTAAGTGTCTTTTATGTAATGAAATGTAATAGCAGTAGTTAGTACATCAGTGTTTGTATAGATCAGAGGTTAGAGTTTGTTAGGAGGTTAGATGTCACTTTCATGGTGACGTCAGCTAAGATGCTCAGTGGTTTGCAAGTGCCTATAAATAGTTCAGTACTTTGTACTGTTCTATTAGCTCTTTTACAACATCGTCTTCTTTGCACGAACAAACTACTGAGCTCTGGCTGAGGGGGAGTTTGCATTCATTCATCAATCATTGTAATCGTTGTTGAAACAAATTCAATCTTTCGATTCATTGTGTAAAGATGTTTGATTAAAGTATTACTCTCATTTGATTGTATGCAAAGTTTGTTTTCATCTTAATTCCGCTGCACAACTCTTTCATTTCCATCTTAATTTCAAACGAAAATACAATCAGAAACAAACTCAGATCCAACATCCGACCTGCCAACGGTCGCTCCTCCATGCCCCGCATGAGTTCAACTTGGATATCATCTTCGCTCAGTTCTCCAATTCGAACAGAGCGCGTCTGATCAGGTAAGTTAGAGTCGATAGTAAACTAGAAAACTCATACACGTTCAACTTCCACAGTCGTAATCCTCCCAAAAGTTCCATCCCACGATGCCATTTACTGATTTAGCTCTTTCGAAACCAGGGTACACGGAAGGCCCTTGTGATCGGTCTAAGTAACTCATTTGGTACTGTCCAAGTAATGCCTCCAAGTACATCCAAAGATCACGGTTTCCACCACCGATGGTGTGTCGTGCAGCTCCTCTTTGTAACTATGTTACGTAAGTCATCACTATCTCGTGTTGCGTCGACGCGTATCTGGGACTCTGATTCGAACCATAATGATATACCACTGAATCACCCGCGCCCTCGGGTAAAGACGATGCTCAGGGCATTGCAAAGTTGGGATTCGGAAGCTGAAAAGAAGTCCTCCTGTTCTGTCTTTCACGAACACAGCACCTGGCTGTGCTAAAGAGATTTAAGCTACGCGACCTTCGAAAATCCTGTGATTAGTCCGTGATAATATCAAGCGGGACGAAGAAATTGCTGTATCCTTGAAGGACTCTTTGGTGTCGATCAATTTCCCACTAAAACGGGTCTTAGCGAGGTCCACGTGCATTCCCACTTCGTTGATTATATGACCCAAAAAGGGTACCTCTCGAATCCAGAAGTTATATTTATCAAGACTTCGCGCGGTGTGGCTCCTCCCTCAGAAGCTCTCAAATAAGATACAAAGCTGTCCATGATGTTCGTTTCTCCTGGAAAAGATTCAGAACGTCATCCAATAGCATGGTCGGTTCACATGATCCATAAAGCTGCGGGTGTGATGATTACCCCAAAGGTCATGGAATACAAGGTCGTATGGCCACACTGCGTTTGATATGCCGCTTTAATAACATTCTCCCCTTAGACTTCCATCTGATAATAGTCCGTTCGTAAATCAATCCTCGAATGAAAGCTTGTCCCTCGCAACTAGTCGACAGGTTGTCACTACATGGTCGAGACAAACGGTTCTCGACTGTCACCTTGTAAAGTTCTCGATAACCAGCACACGTATGGTAAGGCTTGTCTTCATGGGTGTAATTGGGGCTCCTCAAAGCGAAAAGATAGGTCCGCCAAAACTCCTGTTCAACAGTTTCTGCAATTGATTAGGCGGCTCTTGCAACCCTCCTGGTGCAAGACGATAAAAGTACGAATATTCGGAGCTGCACCTGGCGTGAGATCAAACTGAGTTTCTGCCTAACAGTTGTGGAAGTAATCCTGGAAGTTCTTCAAGTAACTCATCGGAAGAAATTTTAGATAACTGGTGGATCCTCGATCCTCTCTTCCTTAGCCTTATCACCAGTAACCGTTGTTAACAATGGCGAGGTAATCCTTCCGTAGACACTTCTGGGCTTTCATTGCAGAATTGATGCTAACCTTTACACAACTCTAATATTCTGGAACAAATGACGATTCTCCACTAGGGAGAGGGGGGGTACGCAATGTTTTCTTCTCACAGGGTATATCTGCGTGATGTATAGGTAACCAATCCATACCGACTACTGCATCAAACTATCAAGGGTAGTAGAAGGAAGGTCGACGTCGAACACTTGTCTCAGAAGGTCGAGTTTGCATCCCAACAACCATGTGGGGTTTCAGTTGACTTGCCATCAGCCGATTCCACAGTAGCTTCGGTTTCAAGGAGCATCCGGGTTAAGCAGAACAGTGACAAAGTGATTAGTTACCAAGAACGTGTAGGCCACCATGTTGTTATAATCCTGGCGTCGTCCTCGCCCATCCTAAAGCCCTTCCACTAGTACCACATCCAGTGTTGTTGCTACTGCTACTAGAACTCCCAAAACTGTCATTGTTCCCTGGGTTGTTGGCGCCTTGCCTTAACATTGGCCATTCCTTGTTGAAGCCACCATCATTTCCATACCGAAAGTCAGGATTTGCGAGTATCTTGATGTCATCGTGACTGTTGCTTCTAATGCCGATGAAACGGAGTCCTGCGGCCTTTCACCGACAGGGTCAACCTTTTTACATTCCGTGCCACGTCCTAAGGCGTTACTCATTGTGCTGGCAGTTACACATTCTACACCATGGCCGACTGTCATCGTTTATGTCCCAATTGATTTGTGAGAGTTGACTCTCATAAGTCGTTGACTAGGATTTAAGGATCCAGTTGGAGTCAATTTGCTGGTGTTCGCTGCCGGTAATCAGGGTCCTTCTAGTACTGAGGTTGGTAAGGCACTACGCTCATCCTCTTGTCCATTGTTCTTGCATGTTGACTGAGTGCTACACGATATGTTTCCAGAGTGTTGTAGAAGTGACCGCACTTCGGGGTCTAAGTCGTCAGTACATTGAGTTCCCACAAACAAAGAGGAGTGAGAGGGGTACAAACCAATCATTGATGCTTCAACGTCCAACTCGGGGACGTTCGTACAAGCACCTAACATTCTACACAGTTCGCTAGGCGTTCAGGTGGGTGTTCAGGTAGTACTCGATAGCATCGAGATTTGAAAGAATTCAGAGAGAAATATAAAGATCATGTTCGAGTAGGAGACAATCACTGCTACGACTCCTATAGACTTGTTACGTTTCACATTGATCAAATAACAGAGCAGAACCCCTTTTTCACTTGTTAAGTCTCACTGGGACTCGCATGCACCCCACATTATTATTATGTGTGCACCCACAATAATATTGCGATTTGCATGCTCATCTCAGTTCCTCCTAACTCATGTCAAATGGTTCCCTAGACTCGAATAGCAAACGAAGAACATCACAAAACATGAGTCACGAATGTTTGTGGTAACACCACACTATCAATCCCTTAACACATGTAAGTAACCCATGAATCCATACTGTTGTGCTAAACGTGCAATCACATGCAATATAAATGTTCACTAGCTATGCTGTGCAATGAGTAAACGAGAGACGAACCTTGCTATCTGGAGCTGAGTGTCATGGTCGTATTCTTGCTTTCAGAACTGTTCGGTTATAGTCTGGTTTTATAAAAACGTTTTAAAACCAAGTTCACTATAACCAGTGGCTCTGATACCAAACTGTCACACCCTCAAATTACCACTTAGGGAGTGTCCCTGTTAGTCGTGTGACCACTAGTAATGAGCCACCAATTACATTGATTCCATAAGTTTAAAATAAAGTTTCATCATTTAATAGTAATAAAATCCAAACATAAGTAATTCGAAAACCATCAAGTTCAGCGGAAGCGTTAACGTAACATAATGTAAATACTTTCCAAACAACCATAGTAAATAAATGTTTGATAAATAAACCCATCAATGCAACCATGACCACTCACGCCCTCCAGCCAGCAAGTTCCTGTTCCCAAGTACCTAATGACCTGCGAGCATGTAACAAGTGTATCAGACAAAGCTGGCGAGTTCACAGTTTTCGAAAACGTTTGTTACCAGTTGTATGTAAAACAGTTCACTGACAAATGTAAGTAATATTGTTAATATCTCAATTCCGAACAAGACGGCTCCTGAAATACATGACTGCCCTTCCCACGTACTCCTATCTAGTACTGGGCCCCGACTGGGTCATTAGTTCACATCCGTCCTATCTAGGAGCGGTGTGAGGGTGCCAAACCTAAGTAGCGCTACCAACTAATACCCGTTACCCTCCAGGTAACATAATAAGGGACTTACAAAAATGATAGGTGAGAATATTAACCAATATACCCGTTTTTACCCAAACCACTGACTGTCCCCAACCACTGGGACGCATGATCGAATGTAGTGAACTCACCTTAGGTTTGCTCGATCAGACTAATTACTTGTTTACAGTTGGTCAACCAAATCCTAATATGGTTACCATGTGACGGTTAGTTTTGTGTATACATAAATCACGTATCACATTATACAAGTAGTGAACAAGTAAAGCGCATATCAACATACATGTCATACCAGTCAACCATGCTACTCATTAGTCTTTCATACATTCACATAACAGATACTTGTGCCTCATACATGTTTGCATTTACAAGTTGTTCACGTAGTCACACAAGAAAATTATCACATAAGAAAATTATCACACACATCATACATTTCTTAGATCTCATACGACTCATCAGTAAATCATACACCAAATCAGTTAATACGCATAACTGCATATGTCATATAAATATGCGGCCCAACGAGAAGTCTAGCCCAATTATTCAGCTTGTGCGACTGATACGAACTTGTGCGATTAGCACCACATGTGCAAGTGTGTGACTTATTCTAGAACATAGATTCAATTCTTGGTAATCATGCCAATCAGTTACAAAAGTCAAACAACTTTCCACGTATTCATGAAACCTCTAATCACCATTAATTCACTAACATAGTTACAAGCAATCATTCACTCGGATCAAAGCATCACCGTCAACCTCTAAACAAATCTGACATTCATCATAATCATGTGACTTTATGAATGTAACAATCATTCAAATCGAATCAATCCCAATACATCTTATACGAAACTGTTTCCTTAGACAATCATCCTCATCGAATTATTAATAAACCTTTAGCACAAGATCAACATTCAATCGGATCAAACAACACAATCCTCTATGTTCAAATCTTCTACTAAACTCGGTTCACTAGTTCATAGTTTCAACATTTTCATCCAATTCTATTATATACATGAATCTTAACATTAAACAATCATCACAAACAATCAAAATCATGGCAATCGTTACCATCAAGCATCCCTAATTACCAAGTAATAACACAATCGGTCACAACAATGAAAGGATCATTTACAAGGATGATAACTAACCAAAGGATTGAGTGTACGAGGGTGCTCAGACGAACAAGGAGGAGAGCTTCGGATGAAAACTTCTGCCGTCGAACTGTGGGGGAGATGGAGACGTCACCGTCCAGTGGTAGAGGGGATTAGGGTTTGCAAATGATGAGAGAAACTGATTGTGTGCAGACTCCTCATGCATGCCCGTACAAAAGACTAAGTGGGGCTCGGTTTGGGCTTCAAGAACAGTTTGGGCCGAACAGAATATGTGGGCCGGGTTTTAAAAGACACCGAGACTAGATCGTGCGTCCAAACTACTTTCTAAATGTTCCTCTCATTTAATAAAGCATTCACTCGATTAAGCATACTAAGGCGTAACAATACAAGTCTGAGATCATGGAAACGGATTGCACTAGTCTCGAAAGTTCGGGTTGTCACATCATCCCCAACTTGAAAGAAATTTCGTCCCGAAATTTGATAAGCAATCCAAAACAGCATGGTGTTAGATCAGGGTGACTATGGATTTTTCCCAAGTGCACCAGTACAGTTGTATATGGTAGGACACGGAACGTAACATGACACCGGATACGAAACGGACGTAACATGGTCAAAACATGGTGGATACACCGCTGGTACTTCCTATATATAAGTGTTTTCATCATATTGCCAAACTCTCGTAAGACGTGCAATGAGAAATTCAGTGTTTTGCAGACCTTTTAGACCTAACTCAAACTCTAAACAACTCAAAAACGCATTATATCCGATTATCCACGACGAGACCTCATTCTAAACACGTTACCTTTGTCTACCCTATACTTATGCCATTCTTGTACTTGCATTCGTTTATTAAGAGTTAATCGTTCAATTCCATACTCCTATTACTCCCTATTATTCTTTGTTCTCTTATACGAACCTCGTTCACAATCTAGTCCGTTTAAACATTTGAATCCTAACTTGCCGCCTTAACTTTAAAAACCATCTTTCTATCCTTATTTCTTGTGTAAACGAACTTCGTAAACCGTTATCACTTTATTCAATGTACTTGACCTTCTCGTCTTTAAAACACCATACTTTTTAAAACGTTTCAAATTCCCAAGTCTCAATTCTTAATGACCACCTTTTGCCAACACTCCTTCAAGCCTCCCTTTTGAATAAATTTCGGGACGAAATTTTCTAAAGGAAGGGAGACTGTAACGCTCCGCTTTTTCGTAACCTTCCTTAATTATGTAACGTTCCTTTTGTATTTCTATTTTGTTTCAAACTATTGTAAATCCAAGACTTCGATCATAATGAAATTCTATTTTTTTTATACAAACTTGTCGCAATACTTGGGTTATACGTTACCAACCTCGAATTCATACGCGCAACCGATGCTCGACATACTGGTACTTATACATGCTTGTTAACTATTAAATATGCGGTTAATAATAATAATAACATCATAATAATAATAATAATAATAATAATAATAATAATAATAATAATAACATAGTAATCATCAACTAACGTTGATGTATGTTATTACTATTAAAAAAAAGTAATAATAAAATGATATACATAGCTTCATTTAATTGTTTGTTTTGAAGGCTTAAACCACCAACCACCTAATATTACTTTGGGTTAAATGGGTAGTCATAAGATTAATTAATTAACATAGCACTGCCTAACTTATGCATTAAATTGTTATAAAAAAATATATATTTTAGTGAACAGAAGCTGCCAAAGGATGTGTCACATATATTTTTTTGAGTAAACTGCCATTTTGGTCCCTGTGGTTTGGACACTTTTGTCATTTTAGTCCAAATCTCAAACTTTTTAAATCTGCGTCCCTGTGGTTTCACTTTTATTGCCATTTTGGTCCAAAATTCAAAAACTCTCATTTTTTACTGTTCCAACATGCCTATTTTGTCTTTTTGTGAAGGGGTATTTTTGTCCAAGTGCTTTTCATTTAACATTTTGTTAATTATAAAACTAAATTAAATACCCTTATTAATTCTCGTTTCCCCATTTACATCATCTTCAACCCCCAAATCTGAACTCAGTCTCTCTCTCCCATCTCTCTCTCTAAACTCACCAGCCTTAACATCCATCATCTAACACAGTATCATCTCCGTTAATCACACCTCTAAACAAAAGACCCAAATGGATCGGAACCGGACGGAGAGTTCGGTGTACACCCGACAGTGGAGCAGCACCGGTTCATCTTCTCCGGCGATGAAACCGGTGAACAATTAGAGATATAAACAAAAGGTTTCGTTTTGCCGTTGAACAGTTAGAGAGAGAAACGAAGGGTTTCGCTTCTACTGGAATCACCCACCACCACCGTCTCCCCCCCCACCACGGCACACCCACCACCACCGTCTCCCCTCCACCACCGTACACCCTCCACCACCGTACACCCACCACCACCGTACACCCTCAATACTACAGCCTCTACCCTCAGCCGACATTGAAGCCCTAGTACGCCGCCTATATCCTCAGATCTAGTATCAGAAACCGCATCAATCCACCTAAAAACGCACAGGTAGTTGTCGTCATCTAACGAACCCTTATTTTCACATCGAAACCCTTTCAATCCATGTTTTCTCTGCCAAATAAACCTCCATTGCCGATAAAACCCTGATTGCTGATAAAACCCCAGTTGCATATCTGTTTGTTATCAAAAATTGAAGGATTGCAGGTCTGGGATCTTTACGATTGAACATTCAGAGATGAAGTTGTTGCTTGATAGTAGTTGCAGAGAGAGAGAAAGAGAGAGAGAGGATGTGTATGAGAGAGACGGGTTTAATTGTTTATATATAATTTGATTAGTTATATATTTATTTTTAATTAATAATTAATAATTAGTAATAATAAAAATATAATGACCAAAATGCCCCTGAAGAAAAGGACAAAACAATCAGCTTTCAACAGTCAAAATAGAGGGTTTTTGGATTTTGGACTAAAATGGCAATAAAAGTGAAACCACAGGGACCCAAATTTAAAAAGTTTGAGATTTGGACTAAAATGGCAAAAGTGCCCAAACCACAGGGACCAAAATGGCAGTTTACTCTATTTTTTTTTCTATTGTTTAAATACCTACCACCTTGATGTTTTAAATAAGTAGGTTATGTATTTTATTATATAACTTAACATGATATGCCACTAACTTATATGATAGAATGATAAAAATAAAAAAAATTAAAAGACATGAAGGCTGCCTATGCAGCGACCAGATCTTGTAACAACCATTCAAGTCTCCTTTTTTTATTAAACAACTTCCACTAAAATTTAATATCATACTACATATAGTGGACCACTAATATATTAAGTATATGTCAAAAATTGAAAAAAAAGGGGTATTCATGGCTGCTAAACAGCCTGTCTAGTCGCAGGCATCAAGACAGCAACAACTTTTGATTTTGTTTTTCTTCTTATTATTTTAAACCTCAACCACTTGCATTAATTAGAACCCACTTAAACCCTAATCATTTCCTACAAATACCATGCCTCCTCCAAGCTCATTTCACTTTGCAAACTCAATCAAATCGCTCTAAAACTCTCCAAATCACAGCTGCAAATCAGTGTTCGAGCAGATTCATCAAGCTTCACTAAAGTGAGCATAACTCACTCGTTTCTTGTCCGTTTTAGCTCATTCTTTTTCCTATGTGCTTGGATTGACCTTAGCTTCGGTTCCATTGGTTTTTCACAGTAAATATGTCCCTGGAACTCCGGCAAAAAGGCTCCAAAGTTCACTGTTCATTTCTGTTTTTAATCAAACTTCACTTAACTTGTTCAAACTTGAGTCAAACTCATCTCAAACCTATGTCCTTATGCTTATAACCACTTCTATGGTTAGTTAGGCTTAAAAACAAGGTTGAGACATTAAAAATCAGAGGTTAAACCTCATATACATTCTGTTTTGTTTAGGGTTTTTAACCCACAGGTAATGTTTAAGTCCTAGACTTGACGTAGGTGTGATTAAGGACTAACTTGGGTTGTCCTACATAAAATCCCCACATTGCTTGATGATTTCTTATAGATTAGTTGTTTATATTCTTGTATTACTTGTAGTTCGTGACCCTCCTTGTATGTTTTTACATCAAGTGTAGTGGTGAACACTTAGAGGTACCTAAATGGAAGACTTATCTTCCTACCTCCTACATGAATTCTATGACACAATAGAGGTGCCTAAATGAAGATTAATCTTCTACCTCATGCTTGATTATTGGACTAAATAATACATATAATACTTATACATATATTTACTATTCAAACTATTGATGGTGGACTTGTGTTCATTCGTCAAAGTATTAGAATACACCATCCAAGACATAAGACTTGTTACGATTCTAATGAGTATACTACTCATGAAAACATTAACCCTTGAGGTTTCATAGTGTCAAGAACAAGTACTTGGTGTTAAAGGAAGATTACTTTCGAACACATATATTCTTGTGTTTTAACTTCCTAAATCCCTAATTGAACATATTCAACCTTCTAACCTCTTCAACTTCGTCACGTTGGATAATCGGAAAGCATATGCAAATCTGTGAGTATACTCGCAACCCCTTTTTATGTTTACCACTTTTTGGGGTGTAACATGTTTAACTATTAAAGTACACTTAAACTTATTCTTTATGCAATGCACGAAAATAATCCTTATACATGAATACTATGTTATTATACTTGATGCTTTCGTGGACCATACTTATGTGATATGTTTTAGTCATTAGCTTTCACGAGCCTCCATTTTACATGTATAGCACTATAGGAGTAACGCACCGCCCGTAGACTTGTGGTCATGTTGAATTATATCATTGTTGCGTAAACAGAGGATTGGCTAGAAATATTGCATGCCATGTTAGGTTGATCTTGTGTACACAAAGTTGCCATGTGGATTCGTTTTTAAACTTTATACTTATACTTATTCATAAACTTGTATACTCGCCTTTGCTTTTGCATTGAATTGTATTTTAAACATGTTACAGGTTGAGGATTGATGATGCTATGAAAATGGACTAGCAAAGATACCTAGATACTCACTTAGACGTTTAGGTTTAAAGTGTTATATCAATTTTGTTATTATCATGTTTGAACAATGTTGTTATTTGAATTCTTGTAATGTTTTGACAATTTATCTATGAAATGAAATCGGTTGAATTAAATATCGTCACAAATAGTGTTATGAAGTCTCTTGCAATCTGTTTCGTCTCACTCCGATGTTTCCGCCATCGGTTGGGGTGTGACAGAACTCCTTCATCATGAGAGCCCGTAGTTCTTCCCAAGTTTGTTCCATCGCCACATTGGCACCCCTATCCCTCGTCACTCCATTCCACCATGTTAGAGCACGTTTCTCAAAAACACTGGACGCAAACTCAACCTTTCGCTCATTCGGACATTGGACATGTCTAAACGTGCTTTCCAGACTCTCGAACCATTGTAGGAGCGCAGTTGCTCCTTGAGACCTAGAAAACTTTAGTGTTTTAGCCGAGTTGAAAGTCTTAAAACTGCACTGAGCATTGTTGTTGTTCGCTTGATTAATCAGAGTTATTAGGTTCGGGATCACAGCAGCGATCTACTGAATGATAATAGCTGCGAGTTCGGCGTTAGGTTGTGGTTGTGCATGTCGTCGAGGAGGCATATTCTAAAAAGAACAAGGAAACATGAGAAACGAGTGAGATTGACAATTTGATAAACAAAAGAGGTATTGAAAATATCGGCGAAACATAAAGAAGGCGATCATTCGTTCGTTACCACGAACAAACAAACGATATGCAGTGACTAATCAAAGTAAATGGGTCAAATAATGTATCGCGAAGACATGCTTTAGCCTATAAGTGGACACTCGCCCCAAGAGTTCCCAGGTAAGAGTGACTGGTCCGATTATGTGGATTTGTACGAACACTCTAGCCTTAGATAGAAAACTTGAGGTACAGGCATTCACCCTTCCAGATTGCACGTTTTCACATTATAGGACCCAAACTTTGACGAGATTTTGAAAACTTTGAAGGTTCAAAACCTTATAATAAATCATCTACGAAGAGATGATTGGTTTTCAAAGCCGATTTGTTATTGTGTTCTTGTTGTGGTTGTCACCTAAAGATAGGTGACGGTTTTGTTTTAAGATCTAAACGCAAGAAACTCGCGTTAGGGTCCTAGAAAAGTTATAGTCTAGGTCAAAGCATTACTAATAATCTAATTCCCTATAACCATGAGCTTTGATACCAACTCTTATGTCACACCCCGACCACGTTAAAACAACAAACCGCAGCGAAAACGTCGGGGAGTGGAGCAACAAAATTATTGTTTCACAACCATGGATTCAAAAGTTTCATTTTATTTAGTTATTAAACATTTACATTGTCTTGAAGTTAAAGATAAAACACAACCACATCGTCAAACATTGTTATTCAGTCACTAAGGCCTCGTCCGGTCCTATATGAAACATGCATCCTAGAAGCAATCAACATCATTCAACACCACCTGAAACATATGTGAAAATAAAGTCAATAAAGAAATGCCGGTGAGCACATAGGTTTTGTGAGTGTGTCAGATTCATGGCTCGTATACATGTTGCAATACCTCGTTTGACTACAAAAGTTGACAATTGAAACCTTGTTTTGAAAAGTGAGACCTCGTTTTGAAAAGTGTTTAGTATTGCAATATGTTTAACCAACTCAAAACAAGTTGGTTATAGTTCATAAAACCTTGTTGCCATGAATCTTGACTAAAAACATTTGTTTTTGTAAACCAAGTTGTAAATCGTTCTTGTAATAAAACTCGTATGGTTTATATCATATAGTAAACATCGTTGCGTGACATCGTTTAAAAATCATTCGTCCAAGTGAACTAAATAACACCATGGTATGTATTATGATAAAGGCACTTATATATAAGAAGTACCAGCGGCGTATCTACCATGATTTTATCACATTATACCCGTCCCGTTATATAATCACATACCAAAAACCAATCGTTTAATTCATTTTAACTCATTTGTGTTAAAAACCATCGTTCAATCGTTCAAATTTTTCATATCGTTCAAATCATTCCAATCGTTCAAATCGTTCTTGTTTTAATTGTGAAAACTAACTTTTGGTCGTCTCGCTTAATGCATTCAAACCTTCGTAACTCGTCCATCGTTCAACTCGTATTAACATACCACCAAAGGGTAAGTTAACAATCGTCAGGTTCAGTCGTTACCCACATAACCCCCATACATAACCATGGTGGCAGTCCGATAACGGAATTTGTCAGATCCTATGGTACCATAACATACTACTGGTCGGCTCGGCCAAAGCGAATGAATGTCATTCGTTATGTAATTACGTCCCAACAAGTTCGTTCACATTATCGAAATCGATATGTTTAATATAAACCATAGTATTCGTTTTTGAAAACATTGAAATCGTTTAACACATATGAATCACCCGAAAACAATTGAAAATAGTAAAAATAGGGGAACTATGTACTCACTTGAGATTGTAAGGTGTAACACCTCGTAAAATATTGTCCACTATAACAACGACACGTGTCATTAACTTTAAACGTGTAATGAATGGAGAAACGTATGAAGCCGTACGAGAAGGGAGTGAAAGTTTACAAGACGCGAGGGTTAAATGTGTCAACATGCTTAATTACAACCTCTGAGTGACCTTTTAACAAACTCGAGACTTTGTAACGATTAATTATATTCTCAAGAACAAGTGACGAAAATTTCACAAGGTTTCGATATCGTTTGAGATAAATACGATTAACTTTCGTAAATAACGGGATAAAAGCGTCAACGAGGCAAAACTAGAGTTTTCGGTTATCGTTTAACGAAGCCGGACCTAATGATGTTTGGTTATATTCTAAGGATCATTAAAATATGGATTTTATGGGTTAAATGTGCTTAAAATGAAAGTTTTTACGTTCTAAAAGGTCCAAGGGTGAAACTGTCATTTTTAAAACTTGTTTGGCTGGTAACCTACCTGGTGGCGTCGTGCCACACCCATACCCCTCTGCCGTCGCGCGACGCGACAGCGTGACCTGACCAGAAAACATGCACCAGTGCAGGTTCTGCACCCTTCTTCTCCAAAACAACCATGCACTCACAAGAACTCGATACTAGGGACTATTTGACGGTATTATAAAACCTCTAGACACCTGTATGCTTCAGATTTCACTTGGGGGACACCTGCATTGATCCTATTTCACCTCCTTCACTATATAAAGGGGCATGTTGGGAGCTCATTCCTTGCACCTCAAATTCTCAAACTCTCAAGCTCTAAATCTTTCAAACTCCTTCTCTGGAGCATCCTGACTTGGAAGGAAGCTCTCTTAGTAATTTTTCATGCTAAGGACTCTTGTAAGTGTTCTTAGCCTCTGTAATTAAGTTTTCATTCGTGTAATGACCGAAAGTCAAAGATATCATAATTATGCTTTGACTTTGTGATTAATCACTAACGGTCCATCCATTATTCGAATTGAAAGTGGCTATGTGTTGGTAATTATGTAGGTGTTAAACCCTTAAAAGGGTACCTCCTAATTATCATGTTACCTCAGTCAATTGTCGGGTCAAACTACTTAACAAAAAGTCAAACGAGTCAGTTTTAACAAAAATAATTCATAACTAATAATACAGAAGTTATGGGACATGTTTTAACACTTAAATAACTTGGTAATTAATATAAGAACATGTTTAGGCATGTTCAACCTGACAATTCTGAGTATTAGGCTCGGTTCGCAACCGAAAGTCGCAAAAGTAGACTTTTGCTTTGACTTTCAGTTCTGACCCGAATTAGCTTAGTTTAGTTATGCCTTATGGTTCCTTTAGGACCATATTATATGTTAGTATAAACCTCTAAGGTTATACTACATGGTCCCTTAGAAATCTGAATCATTTGCATATTTCCGTTAAATGCTTAATATTGACCATTGTGCCCCTATTTTATAAAAACGAGATTTTTGATAATGTGAGTGGACAAAAAGCTTTAATACTGATATATAAGTATGTCCAAAAAATTTGACATTGATTTCTGGTCTAAAATGAAAGTTATGCAAGATATCGTAAAACAAAAGCTTTTTGTTAATTAAATAGCATTTTCAGCATAAATCATATTTAAACCTAATTTTTGGCACCAAACTTGCTACCCACTATTATGGTATAATATTTAGGGATTTTTGGAATTTTTTGTTAAATTTTATTCTTACCATAACATAGAGTTCTAGCATAAATTCGGTAAATGACGGTATTACCCTTTTTGTTAATAAAATGAGTTTGACATATGATTTGCATACCAAACCTTTTCCTACTGATATCATATGTTAAATAAAATATTTTAAGTATTAGAAACTGATCAAAACTTCAGAATTTCATAAACATCTTGAATACCGCCAATTACCTACTTTTACGCTTATTAGGCGCATAATATGATTCAAAACCATATTTAACGCCTAAGACTTATTACCTACTGATATTATCAATTAATTTTTATACTTTAACAGTAAGTATAAGTCTTGTACTCAGATTTCCAAATTTGACCTTAAAAGCATATGTGAAATACCCAAAATGCCCATTCGGTGCATAGTTTGGCCATAAATGATAAATCTCACATATGTATGATATCTTACTGATGTAACTTGATAAAATAAATATTTTTATTAATTAATTTAGACCAGAACCTCAGTTATTGTTTAAACCTTTTTATAAACTTTACAATGACCAAAATACCCTTACGGGACTTAAATTGGTTTTAAATTCATTTTGGGCATAATTGTAGATATCCTACTGATATCATGTCATATTTAAAGCATATTAACTTGTGGAACTTGTACATGACTCATCCGGTTGCCCGTTAAGAATATACGTGTCGGTACGGTTTATGTAACTAGTTTATGTAAATTAGCCGAAACGGGTCAAACCTTATCATTTTTTGCCTCAAAATCCAGAATGTATTTAGTTTATCCAATTTATACAAGTCTTCATACTTGTTGGGTCTAAATCACATTCCAATCCGGTCATCGCTTAATCTAGCGTTTCGTGCCATTAACTTTTCTTAAACTAACCGGCCTAAGTTTATAACTAAAATAAGACCCGTTAGTAATCTCATAGGTTAATATAACCTTCATTCCAGATTTAGAGGCCCAGTAGAAGTACTTGCACTTGTTGATTCGATTATACGACTGAGAATAAATTACATTTTAGCTCAGGTAAATACTTTTAACTTATTTTCCCTTATACGGGCTTGGGATACAGTAAATTATTACCGCTTGGTCGGGTGTAGAAACCTTTTAATCGGAAATGGTTAAATTGTATAATCCCGTTTAAACCAGTATTGCTTGATAACATATAAAATTGGGGATTAACGACCGTGTCCTGGATATCCTTGGCTCATTTAAGAATTATAAATGACCACGACTTAAGCACGGGGTGTTGACATAACACCTGTCCGTTGCATATATAAAAGATATACTCATTTGCTGGGGTAACCCGCTGTGAGTTTATACTTGTGGTGTGTTGTTTAATCTTGTTTGGTTTATTTAATACCGGCCCTAAATGTTGGACAAACATGTAAATCTGATACAAGATTTGTCACACCCCTTTCTACGGCGGAAGCACGAGGTGTGATCATGAAAGGTTCTCATTGCATACGATTGGTAAACATACTACATGCTCGTAAAAATAACTCCAAATGCCAAACATTACATAACTGAAAACATAGTTTAAGTGTTTACATCACAAGACAACATATTGTCTGAAAAGTTTACAACTTTATTCAAGGATAAACATAAACAACATCCAAGAGCATGAGTAAGACTGCGCGCACATCCACTTTAGTTACCTGAAATACATGTGAGTTTTTAGAAAATCGTCAACATAATGTTGGTGTGAATTCATGCAGTTTTTGTATTGAACGTTTGTATACTTTGTATGAAAACATGGTATGTAATTAGTATAAATCAAGTATTTCTGTAAGTATCGAGATTGTTAATGGGTTGCAAGGCCATTAACATGTGACACGACATAGGAAGCATCCAAACCATAGGCATTTTTCTAGTTGTCGATTCACGACTGAGACACAAAAGCACTATTTGGTACTAGTTTTCACCAAGAGTGTGGCTGCCCGAAAACCCATTAGATCTAACCTTTTGTTCTGCGGTTTAGGTATATTGTTGATTAATGGTGCTTCTGGCACCCTATTCGTGACACGATTTAAAGTATCATTCCTTAGTCTTTGTATCCAGCATACCATAACACATGTATTTTCCCAAGTTTAAAAAGTATGTAAAAGATTAAAAGTGGGGACATGAACTCACTTGTCTGTAAACATTTAGTAACATGTACTTCACCCCCGAAGTTATAAAACTGAAAACAGTTAAAAGAAAAGGGGGAGCATGAACTCACAACTTTGTGTTTCTTGCGCCGTAAGCTTCACCGGGTTTGCTTATATAGCGTCGTGACCTATCGTGTTTTATTAACGTTAGTCACTAGACTTGTATCGCACAAGTACAAGTCACCATCTTTCATGTATTTGTTCTTTGTTGTTAAAAATAATTTATATTTTTAACTATGTATCTTACTTATATTATTTTCTCAAAAATAAATATAAGTTTCTTGTATTTTTCACTCGAATTATGTATTTTGTCCAAAACTTCATTTCATGTTCATAACTCGTCCAAGTTATTTAATCTATCAAGTAATATATTTTCATAAATATATTCTCTTGTATTTGTCTAAGCATATTGTATGTGCATTTTTGTATTTTCACTCCTTAGGAGTATTTAGTGTATTTTTAAGTCCTAATACACTATCACATACAATACATATTACATACACTTAGCACAAAATTTGGTGACCAATAAATATATATATTTTCTTTAAACATATACATACTTAATATCAATTTTTATCTTGAAGAAATAATCATTTCTTAACTTGAAGTTTAGATAAAAATTAGGGAAATCTTGGTAAATATTTTTAGGTAAACTTTTAGGGAATAAGTTTCACCAAAACTTATATTTTTTTCTAAGTGTCAAAATTTTATATAAATTTTGACATGGTTTCCCCTAAAAATGGAGGTTTCCAATGTTTTCAAAACATGTGTTTATTTTCTTTTAAAATCATCACAAACAATCATCAACTTATTCAACACTTACCGAGTGTCAAAATCAAGTAAATTACACTACATCATGAACTTGAAGTTTTGTAAAAACTTGTAGTAACTTACCATGTTATTTAGTAGGTTGAGTTACCCTTAAAAACATGGTTATTTGTTTGTAAATTACTTTATTAAAAGATCTAGTAATTTCAACTTGTAAGATGATTTTTCTAAAAATACTTCTTTTGTATTTTTCTTGTTACAATCATGTTCCTAGTCTTGTTTAAACACTAAAAATATGACTAGTTTATTTAGAAACCATGACCTTGTAAATCTCATAATAAACTTGGTTTCTTGAGAAAATTATTTTTGTAATCATCTATTTACAAGATTTGTATTTTGTTTAATTCACCTTTTCATATAAAAACCAATTTCATCATTCAAGTTCATGAAGACATAAAGCATGATGATATTGGTCTTTCACAAGATCACCACTCTAACTTACTAGATCATGTGTTTAATCACAATCTAGTAGGTTTCTTATGATGTCTAACATCACTAACACAAATCATCATTCATCAAGAAGCAAATCATTATCATTTACATGTATTCTTATGTATTCAAGCTTATGTTAAAGTATCATGATCATGTTCTTTTGTGTTCTTGTGATTAACAATATTCATCATTTTTTTAACTATCAAAATATGAAGTAACAAGTTACAAGGAGCTTACTACTAGCACAAGGGCTAGGGAAGAACACAAGAGGTTAAAGATGACAAATGGGTTGGATGAAAGCAAATGGAGAAGGTTCTTAAAGATCCACAAGCTCTAAACCTTCTTAAACACCTTCTTGCACCTTGTGACTAACTTGGAATGGATGAATAATGGATGAAAGTGGGTGATGTATTGTGGGTGTGGGTAAGCCGAGAACAAGGGGAAGAAGAAGGAGGTTGATGAAGGTGAAGTGAGAATGAGGGTCTTCTTATAGTACAAGATAATATCTCCTAGTGAATCTTACAAGATTATGTAATATCTATTGAGATCTTCCAATATCTAAATGAATCCAAGAAGATCAAGAAAGATCATGTAGGATTTAACAAGATTTTGGTGGGGTCACCCCCATTGTGACCGTCCACTCTTAAGAGGGGGGGGGTAAAGTGTAACTTCCAATTTCTAATTTCATAAATAAGATAGTTTTCAAGTATAAAGTTTAGGGATTTAATGTGTTATTATGTTATAAGAGGTGTTATGGTGTTCGGGGACCATAACTAGCTCAGAAATATTAAAACAATGCTTCTAGTAATATTTTGATGTTTCGGGTAATGTCCGGTTGTTTGGTTAGATACCGGTTCGTTAAAGTGCTAAATTGCACCGTTTAGTGTCCTTTAAGTACCCTTTTGTGATGCTTTTAATTCCCGACACTTAGGAGGGTATTCTAGATAATAAAACATGATTTCTGCATGATATTTATGTGTTAAAAAGCTTATTATAGCTGATTTGTGCAGAATTCTGCATTTAAAGTGCGTTTCGGGTGCTTTTTAGTGCATATTCTAGCTTCCGGAAAGTCTATATGTTAACCCTTGTATATATTCTTGGGTTTTAATGTATTTTTGACGTTGGACCTACTCCTAGGCCCCAATTCTATTGTCTGACTGTTTTCTGCAGAATTGTTGACACAATGTGTCTTACCGGTGAGTTTACTAGTATTTCTGACGCAACGCTATCGTTAATGCATAAAGCAATATTTATATTATAAAACGTGCATGAATTCACAAGTATAGCATGAAATCAGACAATGTTGACATTTAATCACATAACTGTAGATATTAAATAATTATTAAATTGTACGGAAATTACCAGTTTTGTGCCAGTTGTCATAGTCTCCCCCCGTTAAAAGAATTCCGTCCCGAAATTTAGGCTGATCTATCTCTCGCAGGAGTTTTCTTGAACAGGTGGGGTACTTTTCTTTAAACTGGTCTTTACGTTCCCACGTGTACTCGAGTCCGTGCTTAGAGTTCCAACGTACTTTGACAAGTTTGACACTACTCCTTCGGGTCTTGTTGACCTTCCAGTCAGTAACCTCAACAGGTTGTTCTGTAAATCGGAGGGTGTCGTCAATATGCACTTCATCCGCAGGGATGATCACTGTTTCTTGGGTTGGGCTCTTCTTGAGGTTGGACACATGAAACGTATCATGTACTCCGTTAAGTTCTTCCGGTAATTCCAACTTGTATGCCACGTTACCAATTCTTTCTAAGATCTTGAATGGTCCGATGTATCGTGGATTCAGCTTTCCATATTTTCCGAATCTTACTACGCCCTTCCAAGGTGAGACCTTTAACAAAACTTTGTCTCCCACCTCGAATTCTAAGGGTTTTCGTCTTCGATCAGCGTAGCACTTTTGTCGATCTCGAGCCGCCTTAATGCGCTCTCGGATCTGTATGATTTTGTCGGTTGTCTCTTGCACAAGTTCAGGACCAACCATATGTTTGTCTCTAGCATCTGCCCAACATAAATGGCGTCCGGCACTTGTGGCCATATAAAGCTTCAAATGGTGCGGCTTTTATGCTCGTATGGTAACTGTTATTGTAGGAAAACTCAACTAAAGGTAGGTGAGTATCCCAGCTGCCGCCTAGGTCCATAACACATACGCGAAGCATATCTTCCAGCGTTTGTATGGTTCGTTCACTCTGGCCATCTGTTTGCGGATGGAAGGTCGTGCTTAGATCTAGTTGAGATCCAAAGGCTTCCTGAAAGGATTGCCAGATCCTTGAGACAAAATGTCCATCTCTGTCTGAAATAATTGAGATAGGCACTCCATGACGTGCCATAATTTCTTTTAAGTACAACTCAGCAAGCTTTCCAGTGCTATCCTTCTCTCGGATCGGTAGGAAATGCGCCGATTTTGTCAATCGATCAACTATCACCCATATCATATCGTGCCCCCTAGGGGTCCTAGGTAATTTCGTTATGAAGTCCATTGAGATTTGCTCCCACTTCCACATGGGTATCTCGGGTTG
Source organism: Helianthus tuberosus (assembly GCA_030545235.1). Lineage (NCBI taxonomy): Eukaryota > Viridiplantae > Streptophyta > Magnoliopsida > Asterales > Asteraceae > Helianthus > Helianthus tuberosus. The sequence goes on along the minus strand of CM060408.1, from coordinate 56,798,771 downwards.
TTGCAGTAGACCGGATGGTTTTTGAAATTCAGCCTTAACCTTGGCACAGGTTAGGCATTTTCCAACATATATAGCAACATCACTTTTAAGTCTCGGCCACCAATAGTAGTCTTTCAAGTCTTGATACATTTTGTCCGATCCTGGATGGATCGAGTATCTCGACTTATGAGCTTCATTAAGGATGACTTCTCGAATACGGCCATAGAGCGGAACCCAAATACGCCCCTTAAAGTATAAGGTTCCCTCTTTGTTTGGCACCAAATTCTTCAGCATACCTCGGAGGTATTCAGCTCTACGATTCCCCATCTTAAGGGCTTCTTGTTGTGCGTCATGAATGCGTGTAGTGAGGTTCGTCTGAATAGTCATTTCCAATGCTCGAACCCTTAGGGTCTTAACCCTTTCTTTTCGGCTTAACGCATCTGCTACAACGTTTGCCTTTCCAGGATTGTACTTAATCTCACAGTCATAATCGTTCAACAGCTCGACCCATCGTCGTTGACGCATATTTAATTCCTTTTGATCAAATATGTGTTGCAGGCTTTTGTGATCTGTGAAGATTGTACATCGGGTACCATATAAATAGTGCCGCCAGATCTTCAAGGCGAATACCACCGCGCCTAGCTCCAAGTCGTGCATGGTATAATTCCTTTAATGCACCTTTAACTGTCTGGAAGCGTAAGCGATGACTTTTTGGCGTTGCATGAGCACGCAACCCAAGTCTTGACGCGAAGCGTCGCAGTATACCACGAAGTCTTCAGTGCCTTCGGGTAAGGATAGTATCGGTGCATCGCATAGCTTATTTTTGAGCAGTTGAAAGGCTTCTTCCTGCTTATCACCCCAGTCATACTTCTTGTCTTTCTGCGTAAGGGTTGTCAGCGGTTGAGCTATTTTGGAGAAATTCTCAATAAATCGTCGGTAATAGCCCGCTAAGCCCAAAAATTGTCGAACTTCAGTTGGGGTTTTGGGGGCTTCCCAATTATTTATTGCTTCAATCTAGGATGGGTCTACATGAATGCCTTTCTCGTTCACAACGTGACCAAGAAACTGTACTTCGTGAATCCAGAATTCGCACTTTGAAAACGTTGCATAAAGTTTCTCTTTCTTCAGTAGTTCCAAAATGGTTCTGAGATGTTGCTCGTGCTCTTCTCTCGTTCGTGAGTAAATCAGGATATCATCGATAAATACAATCATTAATTTATCGAGATATGGTTTGCATACGCGGTTCATCAGATCCATAAATACCGCTGGCGCGTTCGTCAGTCCGAATGGCATCACAAGGAATTCGTAATGCCCATAGCGTGTTCTGAATGCAGTCTTTGGTACGCTTTCCTCTTAGATCCTTAACTGATGGTATCCCGATCGAAGGTCGATCTTGGAATAGTAGCTTGATCCTTGCAATTGATCAAATAAGTCATCAATCCTCGGTAGTGGGTACCGATTCTTGATAGTGAGCTTGTTCAGTTCTCTGTAATCGATACACATCCGCAGTATTCCATCTTTCTTCTTTACGAACAATACTGGAGCTCCCCAAGGTGAGAAGCTTGGCCTTATGAATCCTTTATCCAACAACTCTTGGAGTTGTGTAGATAATTCTTGCATCTCGGATGGTGCAAACCGATAGGGTGCCTTGGCTACAGGAGTGGCTCCTGGAACCAAGTCTATATGGAATTCGACTTGTCGTTGCAGAGGTAGTCCTGGCAGATCTTCGGGAAAAACATCAAGGAATTCCTTCACCACAGGAATGTCTTCGAGTTTTGGCTCCTCAGCCTTCTTATCTACAACGTGCGCCAGGAAAGCAACACATCCTTTCCTTAAACACTTCTGCGCCTTCATGCAACTGATGATTCGCAGAGGCGCGTCTTGTTTTTCTCCATGCACGATGAGAGTTTCATCATTCGCCAGAGGGATGCGAATGATTTTCTCGTGACAAATAACTTCAGCCTTGTTCTTGGACAACCAGTCCATTCCGACCACTACATCGAAGCTACCCAATTGAATAGGTAAGATATCGATGCTAAATTTTTGCTCACCAAGTTCTAATGTGCAACCCCTAATAACTTCGCCCGTTTCAAAAAGTTTACCATCTGCTAGTTCTATGGAATAAGGAATATCTAATCTACTCGATTTTATTCCAAGCATACATTTAAATTCCACAGACATGAAGCTATAATCGGCACCAGTGTCAAGTAGTATGGATGCAAAATGATTGTTAACGAGAAACATACCGGTGACCACATTAGGGTCCTCGCATGCGTTCTTTGCTCCAATCACAAATGCCCGAGCCTGAGCATTGTTCCCCCTTGGGCAATCTTTTATGAAATGTTCCTTGCTTCCACAACCAAAGCATCCTTGGTTCTGCCCAGCTCCATTACCATTCCGGTTACCATTGCCATTTCCATTTCCACCACTGTTTCTATTACCAGCACCGTTGCGGTTTCCGTTCCCGTTCCTATTTCCTTTTCCCCAACAGTCTTCGGTATGGTGACCCAGTTTTCCACACTTGTCGCATTTTGGAATGCGACAAACTCCTTCGTGATGACGCTTGCATTGGTTGCAGGTGGGCAGAGTGCCCAAATATCTTCTGGCAGGTGCGTCATTCATGGTTGCAAGAGTTTTCGCCTCCTGGGGCGGGTTGGGGTCTCGTTTCTTGTTGTTGGAACCCTTGTTGTTACGTGTTGCTTGATTCAGGTTCGCATGCTTCCTTTTCTTGTCACCAGACGACTCAGCATGCGTCTCGGTCTTTTCAGTTGGGTTCAGTGATAACTTCTTCATATGAATAGCGTCTTCAGTAAGGCTGACAGCCAGAGTTACAGCCTCAGTGATCGTTTGAGGTTTGGCCGAAGTTACCATGCTGCAAAATTTTGAGGCCAATCCCCAAATGTAGCGTTCAATGCGCTTAAATTCGGGAGTCACCATGTAAGGGATCACTCTAGACAAATCGTGGAACCTTCGGGTATAACCAGTAATGTCAGCACCTTCCATGGTTAAGTGCCAAAACTCAGTCTCCAACCTTTGGAGTTCAGCACGTGAGCAATACTTTTCTCTCATACGCTCCTTTAGCTCATCCCACGTCATGTCGTACGCAGCATCATCACCCAGAGTCTGGACTTGCAAATTCCACCAAGTCAAAGCTTCATCAACAAACAACCCCGTAGCAAAAGTGACTTGCTGATCCGCGGTACACTTGCTCATATGGATAGTGGCATCAGTCTTCTCCGTCCAGCGTATAAACGCCACTGCACCTCCAGTTCCATCGTAGTTCAGTGGTTTGCAGTCGAGAAACTGCTTGAAAGTGCAGCCTTGAGCTGTGTTTCCTCCAGATGTATCTCCCTGCCCATTACGTCTAGCATTGATGGGTCCTCCACTTTGTTCGGTGCGGTTCGCCTCGTATTGAGCAATAGCTGCGGAGATCCTTTCCTCCAGTAGGGCGTTCAGTTCTTCAGCAGTCCTCGGTAGAAGAGGAGGAGGAGGTTGGTCGGAACCTTGATTGGTCACAGCTCTCCTAGGTGCCATGTTCTGTCGGAACATAACACAGCAGGGTTAGACATTTGTTTGATATCATCATACAAGGCAGTGGTAGTATATATACACAGGCATATACCACATAAGTGACATCAAACAATCCACCCAATGTATAAATCAATTCACACAGCAACAAGCATGCATAAATAGAAAAATACTGATGTGTCATAAGATATTCACCGAGTCTTTACACATATCAGAACAACTTGTTACACCATTGTTTGCGAAGTAAACAAAATGCATAAGGGTTACATCTCCCCAAAGTACAAGTTTAATATATGTAAAGGACAAAATATATTACTTCACATTTGCGGTTTTTGTCTTTATACCCTAAATCATTACTCAAAAGAGTATTTAGTAGGTTGGGGGAGGGGTGTTCACGTTTGACCTTCTCTTGTATTGAAGGAATCTCATTTGATACGTGACAAGACTTGCTGTGGTTTCTGTGCACTGAATTCCATAATTATGTATGCATCCATAATTAAGTAACTCCTTGCACAGTCCGCACAGTTCGTTTCATCCTCGTATCACTTCCTTCAGATAGGCCATTGCTTTTAGGTAAAGTCACGAGTACCTGAGATATTCTATTTCTAGTATATGTATATATAAATTATCACACATAGTTGCAAGTAATTTCTAGTCAAAGTCAAGTGCTACTCCAGTGCACCCTAAGTCTCGTAGTGTCTTTTCTTGATCCTTTGAAAACAGTTTCAGGTAGTGGATGTCACAGAAAGTTTTATGCAATGAAAACTCTTTGAAAAATTGTTTTCGTGAAAGGATCCTAGAGATTGTAGTCTAGACTTGAGAAGGAATCCTGGTTCACTACAATCGCAGCTCTGATACCAATCTGTCACACCCCTTTCTACGGCGGAAGCACGAGGTGTGATCATGAAAGGTTCTCATTGCATACGATTGGTAAACATACTACATGCTCGTAAAAATAACTCCAAATGCCAAACATTACATAACTGAAAACATAGTTTAAGTGTTTACATCACAGGACGGCATATTGTCTGAAAAGTTTACAACTTTATTCAACGATAAACATAAACAACATCCAAGATCATGAGTAAGACTGCGCGCACATCCACTTTAGTTACCTAAAATACATGTGAGTTTTTGGAAAATCGTCAACATAATGTTGGTGTGAATTCATGCAGTTTTTGTATTGAATGTTTGTATACTTTGTATGAAATTCGTATAAATCAAGTATTTCTGTAAGTATCGAGATTGTTAATAGGTTGCAAGGCCATTAACATGTGACACGACATAGGAAGCATCCAAACCATAGGCATTTTTCTAGTTGTCGATTCACGACTGAGACACAAAAGCACTACTTGGTACTAGTTTTCACCAAGAGTGTGGCTGCCTGAAAACCCATTAGATCTAACCTTTTGTTCTGCGGTCTAGGTATATTGTTGATTAATGGTGCTTCTGGTACCCTATTCGTGACACGATTTAAAGTATCATTCCTTAGTCTTTGTATCCAGCATACCATAACACATGTATTTTCCCAAGTTTAAAAAGTATCTAAAAGATTAAAAGGGGGGACATGAACTCACTTGTCTGTAAACATTTAGTAACATGTACTTCACCCCCGAAGTTATAAAACTGAAAACAGTTAAAAGAAAAGGGGTAGCATGAACTCACAACTTTGCGTTTCTTGCGCCGTAAACTTCACCGGGTTTGCTTATATAGCGTCGTGACCTATACGTGTTTTATTAACGTTAGTCACTAGACTTGTATCGCACAAGTACAAGTCACCATCTTTCATGTATGTGTTCTTTGTTGTTAAAAATAATTTATATTTTTAACTATGTATCTTAATTATATTATTTTCTCAAAAATAAATATAAGTATCTTGTATTTTTCACCCGAGTTATGTATTTTGTCCAAAACTTCATTTCATGTTCATAACTCGTCCAAGTTATTTAATCTATCAAGTAATATATTTTCATAAATATATTCTCTTGTATTTGTCTAAGCATATTGTATGTGCATTTTTGTATTTTCACTCCTTAGGAGTATTTAGTGTATTTTTAAGTCCTAATACACTATCACATACAATACAGATTACATACACTTAGCACAAAATTTGGTGACCAATAAATATATATATTTTCTTCAAAAATATACATACTTAATATCAATTTTTATCTTGAAGAAATAATCATTTCTTAACTTGAAGTTTACGTAAAAATTAGGGAAATCTTGGTAAATATTTTAAGATAAACTTTTAGGGAATAAGTTTCACCAAAACTTATATTTTTTCTAAGTGTCAAAATTTTATAGAAATTTTAACATGGTTTCCCCTAAAAATGGAGGTTTCCCATGTTTTCAAAACATGTGTTTATTTTCTTTTAAAATCATCACAAACAATCATCAACTTATTCAACACTTACCGAGTGTCAAAATCAAGTAAATTACACTACATCATGAACTTGAAGTTTTGTAAAAACTTATAGTAACTTACCATATTATTTAGTAGGTTGAGTTACCCTTAAAAACATGGTTATTTGTTTGTAAATTACTTTATTAAAAGATCTACTCATTTACAACTTGTAAGATGATTTTTCTAAAAATACTTCTTTTGTATTTTTCTTGTTACAATCATGTTCCTAGTCTTGTTTAAACACTAAGAATATGACTAGTTTATTTAGAAACCATGACCTTGTAAATCTCATAAATAAACTTGGTTTCTTGAGAAAATTATTTTTGTAATCATCTATTTACAAGATTTGTATTTTGTTTAATTCACCTTTTCATATAAAAACCAATTTCATCATTCAAGTTCATGAAGACATAAAGCATGATGATCTTGGTTTTTCACAAGATCACCACTCTAACTTACTAGATCATGTGTTTAATCACAATCTAGTAGGTTTCTTATGATGTCTAACATCACTAACACAAATCATCATTCATCAAGAAGCAAATCATCATCATTTACATGTATTCTTTTGTATTTAAGCTTATGTTAAAGTATCATGATTATGTTCTTTTGTGTTCTTGTGATTAACAATATTCATCATTTTTTTAACCATCAAAATATGAAGTAACAAGTTACAAGGAGCTTACTACTAGCACAAGGGCTAGGGAAGAACACAAGAGGTTGAAGATGACAAATGGGTTGTGTTAGGGGTCATTTTCTTAACATATGTATCCTGATCAATATCCTGCCTTTGTTTGTTTATCTGTGACTAGGATGCTGGAAGAGGATATTGCTAACATCTTGGGCGATATCCTGAGCCTTGTTGAATTAACCACGTGCAGGTTGAAGGCTGAGACTTGCTAACGGTCAAGAAGACTTCTTCTCCTCAAGACTCGGACGAATTTGTTGAGGAAGAGACGTTGAGCCCGAAAGACTAGGTCTACAACGTTCGAAGAAGGAATATTCGGTGGATCCCGCAAGTTTAGGGTAGTTTGTTATTTTATCTTTACTATAAATAGATGGGGGCGGATCAGCTTAGAACACACAACTTTTCACTAACACTCTCGTACACTTACACTCTCTAGCTCATTGCAAACACCACACTTGTATTCAAGTTTCGTTGTAACACTTAGTCGATCCGTACCACATCCTGCACTGTATCCTGATTTTTGAAGCAATAGAAGAACTAGGCAGCTGCGATTGTCAGCTCCCGAGGTTTTATGCCGGCGATCTAGATTGATAAAGGCTTTCCTCGTACATCCCGTGTCGTTTACTTTACTTTTGCTCATTGTTTGATCATAGATACAGCTCTATATCCTGAGCCGTATCCTGAAACTGTTTTTACAAATTAACTTGATTAACATATTTTCGACACTCATTTCTAGCACACTACCTCACTTAACTAATTTGATCACTTAATTGCTTCGGTAATTTTTGACCAAAACAATTTGGCGCCCACCGTGGGGCAAGTGGTGCTCTCTTTACTAAAATTTTTTGTCAAATCGCTAATCGGTTTTCTATTTTCAAAACTTTTTGCCACATTGTCCATAATGGCCTCAAGATCAAACATGAGTTCCTCTACTGTGTCTGCTCTGACTTCTGCTACTACCGGTTCGGTGCTTCCACCACCTCCTCCAAGGATGCCAGCCTCTACACAATCTCAAGATGTTATCCCTACTCGGAGTGTCCAGGGATCTGCTCCCGTTTTAGCTTCTAATGGTGAAATTTTAACTTTATTTGGAAGTGTGCAGGAACAAATGAGGCAGCAACAGGAAACAAACCAAATGCTTTTAAGGGAAATACAACTCCTGAAGTCTGGCTCGAGCAGATCTGCTGAGGACAATGTCACTCCATTACACCCCAGAGCGTTGAACTTTAGTTCAGCTGTGTATACCGAGGATAACAGGGGGAATATCGTGCCCAGTCTTCCTCAGAATCATACTCCTGAAATACCCTCCTCGGTCAGGATGTCAACCATGAGGAGCTCAGGATATGCTTCAGGATATGGGCAAAACCCTCCAACGGGTAACGTGTCAAATAATAATAATACTCATGCTACTAATAATAATGGATCTTTGCAGGATACAGGTGTAACATCAGCACTTACTAGGGAACTTCAAAAGTTGAAGGACATGATATCTAGTGTACCTGGGGTGGTCCAGCCGATCCCAGAAGTGTCCCAGGACAGCCACAAGATATCTCGTTTTGCATATCCTATCTGTGATGCTGAGATCCCAAAGAGATTTCAAACCCCCAATATGAAGCTTTACGACGGAACTACGGATCCTGAGGAGCATATTGCTCAGTATAGGGAAAGAATGGAGATTAACCCTATCCCTCCGGAGCTCAAGGAAGCATGCTTGTGCAAGGGATTTGGTTCTACTCTAACAGGATCGGCCTTGAAATGGCTATTAAACGTTCCTCCTCACTCAATTACTTCGTTTGCTCATTTGGTTAATTTATTTAACAGTCAATTTTCTTGTAGTCGGAGTTTTGAGAAACTAACCAGTGATCTTTATAGGATAACTCAAGGGCCTCAGGAATCCTTGAGGGATTATGTGAACAAATTCAGTCGAGAATCCTTAGATATCCCACATCTTGATGTTGCAACAGCTGTGCAAGCTTTCAAGATGGGATTACAAAAGGATTCTCAGTTTTATCAGGATCTTGTAATGAATCCCTGCAGGAATCTCGACGAAGCTCGTAACAGGGCTTTGAGATATATCCGTCTGGAAGATGACAGGAAGATGCAAGAAAGGATGAACTCATCCAACAGTTATGAGTCAACTAATAGGAAGTCAGAATCCTCATTCAAATCGTATCGGCCTAAGCCGTATAGTAGAAATGAAAACAAAAGAGTGAACGCTGTCGAAGATGAGGATCCTGAAGAATATCCTGAGTTGTCCGAATATTGCTTTTCTGTTAATATTCCTGAATTGATGTATGCTATGCAGGGTCTAGGAGACAAGGCTAGGTGGCCTCGAAAGAATCAACAAAAAGCTGACTGGAAAGATAAGTCAAAATGGTGTGCTTTCCACGAAGATTTCGGACATGTGACTGAGGATTGCATTGCTCTGAGGAAAGAAATAAGCTATCTTCTAAGCAAGGGATATCTGAAAGATCTCTTAGGAAGAAAGAAGAATAAGGGTCAGGATACTGAGAAGGATCCTGAACGAGCAGCATCACCTCCCGCGGATGCCAAGATAATCAACTTCATTTCGGGGGGATCCGACATTTGTGGAACTTCGTATTCGGCAGCAAAGAGACATGCAAAGGAAGCCAAGGCCGAAAGGGGAGACAAACCAGTCAGGATGACGACCCTCACAACTGAAAAAGTGATCACTTTTGATGCTGATGACAGGGATACTGTCTAGGATCCTCACCATGATGCTCTGGTAATAACGTTATATGTGGCTAACCATTTTGTACGCAGGATATTGGTTGATAATGGCAGCTCCGTCAACATAATCCAACTAGAGACGCTTAAAAGAATGAATGTATCTCCAATGGGTATCACTTCAAAGTCTACCGTGCTTGTTGGATTCAGTGGAGAGGCTAGAAACACAGTGGGAGAGATAGAGTTGCCAGTATACGTTGAAGGAGTCAACTCGATACAACGCTTCTGTGTGATGGATTCTCTATCCTGCTATAACATCATACTGGGAAGACCGTGGATTCACGATATGAAGGCCGTGCCATCAACATATCACCAATGCATCAAGATACCTACCCCCTGGGGAGTGGTCAAAGTTGATAGTGGTCAGCAGGAGGCGAAAGAATGCTACTCATCCTCGATGAAATCCTCAGCCAAACCTAGTGCAACATAGCAATTAAAGACACGGGCCCAGGATATCGTGGAGGATCCGGAGCAGGATGTGAAGAAAGTTGTCCTGGACCAGGATAATCCCGATATTTCGGTGCTCGTAGGGACCAATATCCCTCAGGATGTTGGAGAACAATTAATTAACTTTTTGAAATGCAGGATGTCTACGTTTGCATGGAAGCATGAGGATATGACAGGCATATCCAAAGATATTATCACTCACAAGCTTGGAATTGATAAATCCTTCAAACCTGTGCAGCAAAAAAGAAGGAAATTTGCTCCTGAGCGGAACAAAATTATCCAGGAGGAAGTTGAGAGATTATTAAAATCCAGGATGATCTGGGAGGTTAAATTCCCAAGATGGCTAGCAAACGTGGTTGTAGTACAGAAGAAAAATGGGAAATGGAGAGTTTGTGTGGACTACACAGACTTGAACAAAGCTTGTCCTAAAGACCCATTTCCTCTTCCCCACATTGATGCAATGGTAGATGCCACTGCCGGGCATGAAATGCTGACTTTCATGGACGCATCTTCAGGATTTCAACAGATCCAAATGGAACCTTCTGACCAGGAGGATACTGCCTTCATGACACCAATAGGTATTTATTGTTATACAACTATGCCTTTTGGTCTGAAAAATGCAGGTGCAACATACCAAAGATTGGTAAACATGATGTTCAAAGAAAAACTGGGGGACACCATGGAGGTATATATCGATGATATGGTGGTGAAATCTAAAAAGGCTGAGGATCACCTCCAGGATATCAAGGGAGCATTTGATATCCTGGATCAATACAACATGAAGCTGAATCCTGCTAAATGCCATTTCGGAGTGGGGGCCGGAAAGTTTCTTGGATATATGGTGACAAAAAGGGGGATAGAAGCAAGCCCAGAGCAGATCAAAGCTATCCTGGATATAAAATCACCCTCAAACATGAAGGACGTACAAAGATTAACAGGCCGAGTAGCAGCTCTAAACAGGTTTATCTCAAGATCCTCGGAGAAATGCAAAGACTTCTATGATATCCTGAAGAAGAACAAAAGATTCGAATGGGGGGAAAGCATGAAGCAGCCCTGCAGGATTTGAAACGATATCTATCAACCGCACCTCTATTGATGAAGCCTGAAAATGGTGAACCACTATCCCTGTACCTTGCTGTATCAGGGAATGCTGTAAGTGCTGTTCTTATAAAAGACCATGAAGGTCAGCAATATCCTGTTTATTATGTCAGTAAAAGTTTGCTAGATGCTGAAACTAGATATTCTCATTTAGAGAAATTGATACTAGCATTAGTCATGGCATCAACGAAACTTAGGCATTATTTCGAGACACATAGGATACATGTTAAAACAAATTATCCTATCAAAAATGTGCTTAGGAAACCAGAGATGTCAGGCAGGATGGCCAAGTGGTCAGTAAAGTTGAGTGCTTATGATTTAGTATACGAACCTAGAAATCCCATAAAATCTCAGGCTTTAGCTGACTTTGTGGCTGACTTTAGTAGTGACATTCAGGACGAGGTAGACCTAGAAGTTCAACAGCTAGGAGAATCCTCAGGATCCTGGACATTATATACTGACGGTGCATCTAATGTAAGAGGAGTAGGATTAGGAATACTACTAAAATCGCCACAGGGGGACATATTACCCCAGGCTATTAGGTGTGAATTTCCTGCTACTAATAATGAAGCAGAGTATAAGGCTTTAATTGCAGGATTAGAGTTGGCTAAGAGCATGAGTATCAAAAATTTGCAAGTATATGTTGACTCTTTGTTAATTACTAACCACTTTAATGGATCCTATGCAGTTAAGGGTGAGAAATTAATCGAATATCTCGATATTCTCAAAAAATTAGCAGGATATTTCGATGTTTTTATACTTGAACAGGTACCAAGGGAGGATAATGCTGAAGCGGATGCCTTAGCAAATTTGGGATCATCGATCAAGATACCTGAAGGGACGCAAATACCAATATTACATGTCTTATATCCTGCAACGAATCCTCAGGATAAAGAAGTAGCTAGTATTCAGGATCCTGGAGTAGAACATCCTAAAGAGGATCCTAAATCCTGGACGGCTCCAATCATGAAATATCTCAAAGAAGGACACATCCCTGGAAATGAAAATCCTAAGGCATTTAGGATGAAGGTATCACGATTCACTATTATAGATAATATTTTATATAAGAAATCTCTTGCAGGACCGTATTTGAGGTGCTTGGAGGATCCTGAAGCCAAGGAAGTACTTCAGGATATACATGAAGGGGATTGTGGTAACCATACTGGGGGCAGGTCGTTATTCTCAAAAGCGTTAAGGACAGGATATTATTGGCCAACAATGAGAAAAGATGCCGCAGAATATGTTCGAAGATGTGACGCATGTCAAAGACATAGTAACATACTGCATCAGCCGGCTGAACCATTATATCCTATTGTTTCCCCTTGGCCATTTATGAAGTGGGGTATGGATATAGTGGGAAAGCTACCAAAAGCTCCGGGAGGCAAAGTCTTTATGCTAGCAATGACGGATTATTTCTCTATGTGGGTTGAAGCAGAAGCATTTGTTCAAGTTAGAGACCAAGAAGTAGTATCCTTCATCAAGAGGAATATCCTGACCAGATTCGGAATACCAGCCGAGATAATCTGTGACAATGGTTCTCAGTTTATAAGTAAGAGGACTACTGACTTTTGCAAGAGTTGGGGAATCAAAATGATTACATCTACTCCGGTACATCCTCAAGCAAATGGACAAGCAGAATCTTCAAACAAGATAATTGTCAATAACTTAAAGAAGAGGCTTGGAGCCAAAAAAGGAAGATGGGCAGAAGAATTACCCTTTGTTTTATGGGCTGATAGGACAACGGTAAAGAATGCAACAGGCCAAACCCCATTTTCCTTGGTGTTTGGAGCAGAAGCAATGATTCCAACGGAAATGACAATACCTACTGCAAGATTTGTCTTAAGTGATCCTGAGAAGAATCCTGAAGCCTTGAGTCAGGATTTAGACACTATAGATGAAAAGAGAGATGCGGCAAGGCTAAGGATGGCAGCATATCAACAGAGAATATCCAGGGCATATAACAAGAATATTAGAACCAGAAGATTTAAGGTTGGAGATTGGGTGTTAAGAAAGGCTTTTCAAAATACTACTAATCCTGCCGATGGCAAGTTAGCTCCAAAATGGGAAGGACCATATGAAGTTGAATCAGAAGCAGGGAAAGGAGCATACAGACTCAAGAATATGGAGGGGGATATGCTACCGAGATCTTGGAATGCTATACACCTTAAGCTCTATTTCAAGTGAGTTTAGAATTCAATTTCTAACTCAGAATGGTATGAATTCTATCTTGTTTAAATATGTTTTGGTTTAATTTATTCTTTGAAACTCAATACTGACTTAGGCATCGGAGGGGTGTTAGCCAAGCTAACACCCACCTTAGTTTACAATTGTTTTGCAAGATATGTTTCAGGATATAGCTCCAGGATATGCACTCAGGATAACTCAGAAGATTAGAGGATTGGCCCCCTCTCTAACGTTTAAGGGATACTGATCCCTTCACAGGTTTAAAGGTATTCACCTTTCTTCGGAATTGGGTTTAAACACCCCGCCTGGAGCGCAAGTTATTCAGGGATAGTTCAAGGTGGCGGGACCAGTCCATGTTAAAGTGGCTGACAATTTCGTTACTGTTGGCTATATCCAGAATCCTAAAGGTATATGAGGATTGATCACCCTCTCTCACGAAAGGGTATTTTCATACTCTCTAAGGTTTAAAGGTTTTCACCTTTCTAAGTCTTGGAGTTTATACACTCCCGCCTGTAGCGCATGAAAAGTTGGGATTTTCCCCAGGATACAAGGGATTTATCTCCAGTACATCCTTGGATTTTACCCTTGGGACGTAAAAAATTGCTTATGCAATGGAAACTGACGTTAATTAGATTTCTAAGATACTTGAAGACATTGTATACAGGGGACATTCCCACCAAGGTGGTGGTGTAAAGCTAAAAGGATGAAGTTTGCAACTAATGCACTAAGTACCTTGCACAGGGGACATCTTCATTGGAAGAGTTGCAAAAGGATTGAAGTTTGGTAATAGGTTTATACCCTATTTCTGGTATGATCTTTCCTTTGTAAGCCTCATTTAAGTTTTTAGTGACATTATGTTGAGTATCCTGATATGTATCCTCGAAGTCCTTTTAAGGATATGTGATTAGGGTGTTAGAAACCAGTATTAGTTTGGAACTTTGATCATTTAAATATCAAAACTTGGTTTTGAAAAGGTAAACTATTTTTTACTTTCTAAAGAAATTTTTACAAACTCGAAAGAACGTTTGGAATTTCTATTTAATAAAAGGCTTTTGCAATATGTTTCTGAGTATACTGATCAGGATATTTTCTAAGATAACAATACAAAATCTTTACAAAGATAAGACTTACACTAAGTAATGCAAAGTAATGCAAGGTAACAGAAAATAAGTCAAAAGATGAAATTGTTCTTAAAGCAATCAATACTGGTTGATAACCGAAGGTTTCATCCTGAAAACCAAGACCCATCCGCCTTCGGTTATCAAATTGTTTAGAAACAGAAATGAAAATTGTTCATAAAAACATAAAATTGTTCGAATGAAAATAAGCTCTAGGGGGTAGTGCCTTCTTGGTCCATAGCGGTTTCAGCAACATCCATCTTGGGATCCGCCTCAGCATCCTTTTCAGCATTGGTTGCCTTTTCAACTGCTTTAGAAGGTTCATCGACAGTTGATTTGGAAGAAGTACCGCCAAGATTCTTCAGCTTGGTCTCCCAAGCACCAACGTCCCAAGAAGGGCATTCGAAGCCTAATGTTTTGGCTTCATGAGCCATCTTCAACCTAGCCTGGAGAAGGGAAATGATGACGGAACTTTTGAGGCTTTCTCGATAACTGACCATATCCCGTTCGTACTGCACATGGGCAGCTTCCAGATCGGCCTGGGCTTGAAGAGTAGCTTTGTTGAGAGCAACTTGGTGTTCTTGGGTCATAGCTTTGTATTTCTCCTCGTAATGACGAGACTTGGCGGCCGCAATCATGCCTTGGTCAGAGATTGTGATTTCTGCTTCCTTTAGCTTAGATTCAAGTGTTTTGTTAAGCTTGCAGGATTCTTGATATAAATGAACCAAACGCTCAAGACCCTACAAAGGTAAGAGGACAGGGATTAATATTATTAAATCTTTGAAAATAGTCTAAATTGCAGGATATGATATGAAGATACTAACCTGGTTAAGAAAAGAAGTCATAAAACCACTGGCTTCAATGAACCCGTGCTTTTCATAAGGAAAGGTGTCAGAAATGACAGGGGAATCGGGTTCTTTCCTTTTGCGGGAACTTGAACTCCGGGGCTTGGTAGCCGGTGAAGGTTTAGGAATGATGATGGCTTTGGAGCTGCTGGGTTTGGATGTAGCAGTGGTCTTGGAGCCAGATTCTTTCTTGACCTGGATCTGGTCAGAATAGCTATCCAGTTCATCAAGGTCAAAGACTTCAGGGATCTTAGCTGGTGCTGCATAAAGGGAAAAGTTTTACTCTTTATTTTATCATTATATTGTTTTGACTAATTATTTTGAAAGGAGTTCTTACCAGACATCTCGGATGATGAGTACTGACTTGAACTCGGGACGTGTGTAGTGAAAGTCTTGTCTATTGCAGGTAACCGGTAAACGGTATTGATTCTCTCTTCTGACTCAGCGGTAGGGGGAGCAACTTCCTTGAAGTTCACTGCATAAAGATCAAAAAGAAGAATATTAATAGAGGATAACAATCAAATCATCTATGAGGATATTTATGATCCTACCGGTGGTTAACCACTCCACCGGAAGGTTGGCACCCTCAGCAATGGAATCTCGTTTGACAAAGAAGAATTTGCGTTGCCATCCGTCTTCGTTTTTGGTGGCTTTGAGAATCAGGGGTTTGCTGGAGGTCGAGAAGAGCAAGAACCGGCTAGAGCCGTGGGATCAAAGGCGATAAGCAATACGTAAATCTTCGATGCAGAGGTCAGAGCAATGGAGGTTTTTGATTTGGTTGAGTACAATTAGTACTCTCCAAACCATGGGCATGGTTTGAGCAAAAGAGATGCCAGTAATACGAAAGAATTGCATCATGAATTCAGGAAAAGGGTATCGAAGACCTAGTGAAAAAGGATATGCTGGAAAACAGATCCATTCGGTAGAAGAAACATCCGATCGGATTGACCGATCGAATGGCCTAAAGACTGTGCTGTCGGGGAAAGCGCCGGAGGCTCTTAAAGCTGCAATGTCTGCGTTGTCAAAAGCGCAGATCTCCTTCTCGGGATTTTTAAGAAGATTCTGCTGGGTGAAGGTCTCGGCGGCCATTGCTAGAAAGATAAAGTAAGTTGACAGGAAGAAAATCAGAAATGGAGAATTACCTGAAGGTTCTGTTGAAGATATCTGTTTTTCAAACAAGAAAAGAGAAGATATAGGGGCATCGTGGATCTCCATTGAGTAAAAAACGCGTTGGAAGTTACGATGTGATCTTGACCGTCGCTTCGTTTTAAATGCCTTGAGTTGTGGGATAAGATTTTTGAAATATATCCGTTGGATTGGTATCCCAACCGATATATTTGGGGACAATTGTTAGGGGTCATTTTCTTAACATACGTATCCTGATCAATATCCTGCCTTTGTTTGTTTATCTGTGACCAGGATGCTGGAAGAGGATATTGCTAACATCTTGGGCGATATCCTGAGCCTTGTTGAATTAACCACGTGCAGGTTGAAGGCTGAGACTTGCTAACGGTCAAGAAGACTTCTTCTCCTCAAGACTCGGACGAATTTGTTGAGGAAGAGACGTTGAGCCCGAAAGACTAGGTCTACAACGTTCGAAGAAGGAATATTCGGTGGATCCCGCAAGTTTAGGGTAGTTTGTTATTTTATCTTTACTATAAATAGATGGGGGCGGATCAGCTTAGAACACACAACTTTTCACTAACACTCTCGTACACTTACACTCTCTAGCTCATTGCAAACACCACACTTGTATTCAAGTTTCGTTGTAACACTTAGTCGATCCGTACCACATCCTGCACTGTATCCTGATTTTTGAAGCAATAGAAGAACTAGGCAGCTGCGATTGTCAGCTCCCGAGGTTTTATGCCGGCGATCTAGATTGATCAAGGGCTTTCCTCGTACATCCCGTGTCGTTTACTTTACTTTTGCTCATTGTTTGATCATAGATACAGCTCTATATCCTGAGCCGTATCCTGAAACTGTTTTTACAAATTAACTTGATTAACATATTTTCGACACTCATTTATAGCACACTACCTCACTTAACTAATTTGATCACTTAATTGCTTCGGTAATTTTTGACCAAAACAGGTTGGATGAAAGCAAATGGAGAAGGTTCTTCAAGATCCACAAGCTCTAAACCTTCTTAAACACCTTCTTGCACCTTGTGACTAACTTGGAATGGATGAATAATGGATGAAAGTGGGTGATGTATTGTGGGTGTGGGTGAGCCGAGAACAAGGGGAAGAAGAAGGAGGTTGATGAAGGTGAAGTGAGAATGAGGGTCTTCTTATAGTACAAGATAATATCTCCTAGTGAATCTTACAAGATTATGTAATATCTATTGAGAACTTCCAATATCTAAATGAATCCAAGAAAATCAACAAAGATCATGTAGGATTTAACAAGATTTTGGTGGGGTCACCCCCATTGTGACCGTCCACTCTTAGGGGGGGGGGGTAAAGTGTAACTTCCAATTTCTAATTTCATAAATAAGTTAGTTTTCAAGTATAAAATTTAGGGAGTTATTATGTTATAAGAGGTGTTATGGTGTTCGGGGACCATAACTAGCTCAGAAATATTAAAACAATGCTTCTAGTAATATTTTGATGTTTCGGGTAATGTCCGATTGTTCGGTTAGATACCGGTTCGTTAAAGTGCTAAATTGCACCGTTTAGTGTCCTTTAAGTACCCTTTTGTGACGCTTTTAATTCCCGACACTTAGGAGGGTATTCGGGATAATAAAGCATGAATTATGCATGATATTTATGTGTTAAAAAGCTTATTATAGCTTATTTGTGCAGAATTCTGCATTTAAAGTGCGTTTTGGGTGCTTTTTAGTGCATATTCTAGCTTCTGGAAAGTTTATATGTTAACCCTTGTATATATTCTTGGGTTTTAATGTATTTTTGACGTTGGACCTACTCCTAGGCCCCAATTCTATTGTCTGACTGCTTTCTGCAGAATTGTTGACACAATGTGTCTTACCGGTGAGTTTACTAGTATTTCTGACGCAACGCTATCATTAATGCATAAAGCAATATTTGTATTATAAAACGTGCATGAATTCACAAGTATAGCATGAAATCAGACAATGTTGACATTTAATCACATAACTTCAGATATTAAATAATAATTAAATTGTACGGAAATTACCGGTTTTGTGCCAGTTGTCTCAAGATTGTTATTAACTTAATTTCCTAGGTTATAAAATATTTGTGTCTTGTGCATTTAAATCATTTTCTTAAACATTTTCAAAAGAGTCGGTTAATTGTATTTACCAGTGAAAACTGCTAAAAGATTAAGTGGCAGGTACTTACCATGAATGGCTGGAAGCTTCGGGACGTTAATAAAGAATCTTGTGAATTCTAAACGTTTAAGTCTGTTGAACAATACTTAATATTACGTTTTATAAGATCCGCCTGTGGATCCAATCACAACCGTCTGTATAATATTTTATAATAATTTATATTTCGGTTTGTATTATTATTTTACTTCCAAGACTTCCGTTGTGCATTAAACTGTATACTTATGACTAAAATGATATCAACTACATCACGATACTCCCCACCGGGCCCACCGGTAATACGTGGAAATATCGGGGCGTGACAGGTTGGTATCAGAGCCAACATTGAGTGAAGTAAACACTAGCCTTTTGTGTTTAATCTCAATGACACAGTTGCACATTCCTTGACTTCCGAGTCTAGGCAAAGGACTTAGGATTAATCCTAATCTTAATTGGTTTTTGTTTCTTTTGTTATTTCTTTGTTTTGGCAGAATCAAGCGAAATTATGCCGCCACGAATGAGAGGCAGAGGAGGAAGAGGAAAGGCTCCTATTACTGGAAACGATCATGAAGTCGGACCTTCTCACCGGCGTACACCATCAGCGTCACATGGATCAAGTCCTCATGAATACTGGAGGACATACATCGAACCCGCGAGACGTTTTGTCTCGCTTAGCTCATCGCCTTCATACCACAACTCCTTTGGGCCACAATCAGAAAATGAGCCCCACGACTCTCACCATTCTTTCATCCCTCTACAACGCTCAAATTCACACCATTCATTTAATGACCCAACACCCTATTTTCAAAGCCGGTTCAACCCTGCGAACCAAGTTGAAGAACAAATGGGTTATAACCCATTGGGACCGGAGGATCACATTTCCATGGATATGGACGAAGATCCGCTACCTGCCCAGCCGCCAACCGGGACGCCGACGCATCCCATTGAGATTTCTGACGGATCATCTTTTCATGGTTCGCCATACAGAGGCCCCGACCCATGGGCCGTAAGATGGAGTACTTATAACTAGGAGTTTACTCCTCCTCATAACCCACATCCACAACATCAGGTACCTTCTGAGGACCCACACTTTGAGGCGGTCACACCACCGCCACCACCACCGCCAGAGCAGCCACCGCCGCCAGAACCATTGAGGCGGAGAAGAAGTGCACGGATGTCCATGCAAGGAGGGGAATTTCTTTTCAACACCCCTCAACACTCCAGCAACCACCAGCCGCTCCACAAAGACCCACAAATGGGTGGGCCTTCGCATGCTTTTTCTGAGGTCGACTCTGCACCAGTCGTACCACCACCGCCACCTATGGGTTATGAAAACCCAATCCCTGCTTACAACCCGTTTGAGCATCAAACTTATTCGGGTTATAACTACATCAATGCCCCCGTTGTTGATCCATATATTGAAGCGGCAAACTACAATGCTATCCACCCCTCACCATTTCCACCTGCGCACCCAACTGGGTACCTTGCTTATAGGTATCAATACCCACCACCTCCTCAACCTCAGCAGCAGCAGCCACCTCAACCTCAACCTCAAATTCAGCAACCACCGCCGCAGCAAGAAATCCTTCAAAGGTTGCATGAGGTGGAACAATAGGTAGCCGAAGAGCGTAGAAGTCGCCGCGGTCTTCTAAAGGGTTTGGCAAACCTCATAAAGGGGAAGAAGAAGAAGAAGAGGGATTTCTAGAAATCCTTATTTATTTGTTTTGTAATTTCTTTTTCAATTAAGTCCCTGCGTGGACATTTTATTCTTGTATTTGGTCCCTGCGTGGACTTGTCTTTTCTTTTAGCTCCTGCGTGGGCAAGTTATTTATTTAAAAGTCCCATTTAGGGCAACTATTGTACTTCTTAAGACAATTTATGTTTCATTTTAAATTCTTGTTTGTCATTATATATATATATATATATATATATATATATATATATATATATATGCAAGTACAATATAAAACAAATCATATTTCATTTCAATTTTCAATTGATCTACCATTATATACTTAAAGGTATAACCTAGCCCATATGTCATTTTTTGACATGGCCATCATGGTAAAACCTTCTTGAGATTCAAATCCTTGTTAACACCGAAGAACGTGTTAACACTCTTGACAAATGTGATTCAAGAAAATCACACTAGTCTTCCTTACATCAGATTCTTTCAATTCCTTATTTAGCCAAATGATCTAGAGATCATGGCTTATATCATCAACACAATGATCACACTATAAACATCCACTAGTGATGTAGTACCTACGGGCCATATTTATTGTCCAATAAGACAAATAACAGTTGTAGTCTATGACTCCCCGTTAAGAAAAGGTGATGAACTATGTTCGAGCCTTAATGCCTTGATCCTATAAGATCATGATTTATAAAATTGTCCTTGTGACTAGGCCTTTTCGTGCCACCAAAACATCCTTAATAATTAATAAATTGAGATTAATTATAATGAAAATTTAAAAATAAATCTAAATTATCAAATTAACCATTATGGTCTCTGTTACCTTGGTTAATGAATTATCAAAAATGATGATTCCATAATAAACCTCTGAACAAACTATTGTCAATTGTTTTATAGCAATCAAACTCCAGCATGGCTGAATCAGACGAGGTTAATAGTCATCCCATGGAAAGAAATGATAACACCAGAGTAAACATAACTGCTATGGATCTGCAAGCAATGATAGAGAATGCTGTCACTAGAGCCATTGACAGGAAATTCAAAGGACCAAGTAATACCCGCACAAAGACACAATATGTGGCTCATAATAAGCCCCCTTCAAAAACACATGAGTCAAACAAGGACGATTCTCATCATTCGTCGAATCAGAAAAGTCAACCATCCAAACAGATTGTATATGATCATGAACCACGTCTTAAAACTTGTTCCTACAAGTATTTTGTCTCATGCAAACCCAGAAACTTCACTGGTGAAAAAGGTACTATCGACTGTATGGAATGGTTAGAAGAAATGGAGACGGTGGTTGACATCAGTGGGTGTGCTGAACGGGATATTGTAAAGTTCGTTTCTCAATCCTTCAAAGGAGAAGCGTTAGTTTGGTGGAAGGCACTACTATAGGCCTCAGGGAAAATTCCACTCTACCGCATGTCTTGGGATAGGTTTGTTGATCTGATAAGAGACACTTTTTGCCCACAACATGAAATAGAGAAAGTCGAGGCTGATTTTCTGACTCTGATTATGAAAAATTTAGATTGTCCATCTTATGTCACCAGCTTCAACTCTATGTCCCAAATGGTACCTTATTTGGTTACGTCGGAGCCAAAGCGCATTGCACGCTTTATTGGTGGATTGGCTCCAGAAGTGAAAGGTCATGTGAAAGATTCAAGGCCTGCAACATACCGGTCAGCTGTAGATTTGTCTATGTCTATAACTATGGATATCATCAGGAGTACGGCTACAAGAAATACTGATGATGGGAAAAGAAAGAGAGAAGACGATAATTTGAGGCGTTTTGATAAGAAAAAGAAAGGTGATTTGGGTCTAAAAGGGTTCTGAGCATAAGAAAAACCGAAGTCAATCGGGTGACAGACCCGTGTGCAAGAATTGCAGAAAACGTCATTCAGGAAAATACACGATTGACCCGCATGCTAAACTTTGCGGGATTTGTAAAACCAAGTGTCATAAAACTTTGGAGTGCAAAGAATTGAAGAATGCAACTTGTTACAACTGTAACGAGAAAGGGCATATCAAGACCAATTGCCTGAAGTTCGCAAAGAAGCCTGATGAAGCTAAAAAGACTAATGCACGAGTTTTCCAAATGAATGCCAAGGAGGCAGTACAGAATGACAATGTTATAACGGGTACATTCCTCATCAATGATGTTTATGCGAGAGTTCTGTTTGATTCTGGTGCAGATAAATCTTTCGTAGACAACAAATTTTGTAAATTGTTAAATCTGCCTGTTAAAACCCTAAGCATAAAATATGAGGTAGAATTGGCCGATGGTACCTTAGAGACTGCTTCAACAATTTTAGATGGATCTTTATATCCATTAGGAATCACTCTTTTCCACTGTCTTTGCTTCCATTGAAATTGGCAGGATTCGATATAGTTATAGGCATGGATTGGTTATCTCGTAACCAAGCTCAAATTGCATGTGATAAGAAGCAAGTGATTATTAAGACCCCTTATGGTGAGTCACTTACAATTCAAGAAGATACGCAGTATGGATGGCCTAAGCAAGTGTCTATGGTTAAGGCATCAAAGTGTTTGAAGAAAGGTTGTGTCATTTACATGGCACATGGGACTATAGATGAGCCAAAGCCTAAGGTCAAAGACATCCCTGTTATTTCAGAATACCCAGACGTATTCCCTGAAGAACTACCTGGTTTACCTCCAGACAGATAAGTGGAATTCAGGATTGATATCATTCCAGGAGCAGCACCAATCGCACAAGCTCCTTATCGATTGGCACCGACTGCGATGAAAGAATTAAGAACACAGTTGGATGATTTATTGGAGAAGGGTTTTATTCGACCAAGTTCGTCTCCTTGGGGAGCACCTATACTTTTTGTGAAGAAGAAGGATGGATCAATGCGTCTATGCATTGATTATCACGAGCTGAATAAAGTTACAATCAAGAATCGATATCCATTACCCAGGATCGACGATCTATTCGATCAGCTTCAGGGGGCAAGTTACTTCTCAAAGATTGATCTAAGGTCTGGTTATCATCAGTTGAAGGTCAGAACCGAAGATGTGCACAAGACTGCATTCAGAACAAGGTATGGTCACTACGAGTTTTTAGTGATGCCTTTCGGGCTCACTAATGCACCAGCAGCATTCATGGACCACATGAATCGCGTTTGCAAGCCGTATCTAGACAAGTTTATCATTGTCTTTATTGATGACATACTTATTTACTCAAAGAGCCAAGCTGATCATGAAAGACATCTCTGGTGTATCCTTAAACTCCTGCAACAAGAGAAGCTCAATGCAAAGTTCTCTAAATGTGAATTCTGGCTTCGAGAAGTCCAATTTCTTGGATATGTGGTAAGTGAGCATGGTATCCAGGTGGATCCCGCTAAGATAGAAGCGATTATGAATTGGCAAGCACCTAAGACTCCCACTGAGATTCGCAGCTTCTTAGGTCTAGCAGGATACTACAGACGTTTTATTGAAAACTTTTCTAGGATTGCTGCACCTCTAACTTTGTTAACTCGCAAGAATGTGAAGTTTGATTGGGGGTCCTAAACAACAAGAATCTTTTGAGATTCTGAAGCAGAAATTAAGCAATGCTCCTGTGTTGACATTGCCGGAAGGGATTGAAGAATTTGTTGTTTACTGTGACGCGTCGCACATAGGTATGGGTTGTGTGCTTATGCAGAAAGGCAAGGTTATTGCCTATGCTTCACGTCAATTGAAAGTACATGAAAAGAACTACACCACCCATGACTTGGAATTGGGTGCCGTTGTATTTCCACTAAAACTTTGGAGGCATTACCTGTATGGAACTAAGCGTGTGATCTTTTCAGATCACAAGAGCCTTCAACATATGTTCAACCAGAAAGATCTAAATATGAGGCAACATCGTTGGATGGAAACATTAAACGATTATGATTGTGAAATTTTCTACCATCCGGGCAAAGCGAATGTTGTTGCTGATGCTTTAAGCAGAAAAGAAAGGATCAAACCTATTAGGATCAATGCCAAAAGCATTGAACTAAAGAACAGCTTAAACGAAAGGTTGTTAGCCGCTCAGAAGGAAGCTATTTTGGAAGCTAACTATCCAAATGAGAAGTTAGGAATGACTGTTGATCAGTTGTCTTATGGCAAGGATGCAGGGCCGGCCCTGAGAATTCATGTACCCTGTTCGAGCTCAAAAAAATGTGCCCTTAGTCCTTAACGAAATTGGGTATTTAGCTCACTAAAGGTCTAAACCTAATGCCAAAGGGGTTAATAACTAATCTAAACCATAATCATAGTTTTATAATGGGGCCTATGTTGGTGTTTGTATAGATATACCCGATTAAAAAATATTTTACATATACATATCAGGTTTTTTTCATAAAAAACGTGCCCCTCAAAATATCGGGCCCTGGCCGGTGGTCCTCCCCTCCCACCCCCAGGGCCGGCCATGGAAGGATGGAATTCTTAGATTAAATGGCCGAATCTGGGTTCCAATCCATGGAGGACTTAGAGATGTGATCCTTCAGGAAGCTCATAGTTCAAAATATTCAGTTCATCCAGGAAGTGACAAGATGTACCAGGATCTAAAGGCAAATTATTGGTGGATAGGTTTGAAGAAATCTATAGCCACCAATGTGGCGAAGTGTCTGACATGCGCACAGGTTAAAGTCGAGCATCAAAAGCCATCAGGTTTGTTGTAACAGCCTGAACTTCCCACATGGAAGTGGGAAAGAGTAACTATGGATTGTAACGCCTCGCTTTTTGAAACTTACTTTAATTGGAAAGATTATTCATGTACCTATTTTTGGAAACTTACATCCGTATCGTATTCGCATCTCGCCTTCGTTTTCGTAATTCGTAACTTCGATCGTAATGAAATTCTATTTTTATACTTATACGTGTTGCAATACTCGGGTTATACGTTACCAATCTCGAATGCATACGCGCAACCGATACCCGACATACTGGTACTCATAACTTATACAAACTTGTTAATTATTAAATACGGGTTAATTCTAAATAATAATAATTCTAATAATAACATAATAATAATAATAATAATAATAATAATAATAATAATAATAAAAGTAATATAATAATAATGTAAACATCAACGTAAGTTGATGTATGATGTTGAATTGTTATTATTAAATAAAAAGAAATATAGGGAACATAAAAGTCTGCCTATAGCAGTGGTCGTCACTGTCACTGCAAAACTTAATTACTTGTTTGCTTTTAAGCATAACCTTTCCATCCCTTTGTATTTGATTTGAGTAGAGATAAGTTATATGTTTATTAAACCTAAACTTAATATAATAAACCAATCTATGTTACTACAAACAGAAAAAAAAATATATATATAAGAAAGCACATGGCTGTCAACAGCCCCCTTGCGCCCGCCCGCAGCCATGAGCTGTGTTTTAATTGTTTTTTTTATTATTAATTTAACCTTCAACTAATCCTATTAATTGCCATCCAACTTAAACCCTAATCCTTCTCTATAAATACCACTCTAATCCCAGCCACTTTTCCACTTTTGCAACACTCTAATCACTCTAAAACTCTAAAAAAAACGCAGCTGAAATCACAGGTTCGAGCAGATTGTGCAGCCTTCACTAAAGTGAGCATAACTCACTCAATACTTGTCCGATTTAGTCCATTCTTTTTCCTATGTGCTTGGATCGACCTTAGCTTCGATTCCATGGGTTTTTCACAGTAAATAAGTCCTTGGAACTCCGGCAAAAAGGCTCCAAAGTTCACTGTTCATTTCTGATTTCATCTAATCTTTACTAAACTTGTCCAACTTGAGTCTAACTCATCTCAAACCTATGTCCTTATGTTTATAACCACTTCTATGGTTAGTTAGGCTTAAAAACAAGGTTGAGACATAGAAAATCAAAGGTTAATCCTCATATACTTTCTGTTTTGTTCAGGGTTTTAACCCACAAGTGGTGTTCAAGCTTCAAGCTTGATAAAGGTGTGATTGTGGACTAACTTGGGTTGTCCAACATAAAATCCCCACATCCCTTGATGATTTCTCATAGTGTAGTTGTTTCTTATTCTTGTAATGATATTAGTTCATGACTCTCCTTGTATGTTTTTACGTCAAGTGTAGTGGTGAACCATAAGAGGTACCTAAATGGAAGCTTGTTCTTCCTACCTCCTACATGAATTCTATGACACAATAGAGGTACCTAAATGAAGATTAATCTTCTACCTCATGCTTGATTAATGGACTAAATAATACCTACAATACTTATACATATATATACTATTCGAACCCTTGATGATGGACTTGTGTTCATTCGTCAATATATTAGAATAACATCATCTAAGACATATGACTTGTTACGATTCTAATGGGTATATTACTCATGAAAACATTAACCCTTGAGGTTTCATAGTGTCAAGAACAAGTACTTGGTGTTAAAGGATGATTACTTTCGAATACCTATATTCTTGTGTTTTAACTTCCTAAATCCCTACACGAACATATTCAACCTTCTAACCTCATCAACTTCGTCACATTGGATAATCGGAAAGCATATGCAATTTTGTGAGTATACTCGAACCCATTTTACTTTTAAACATTTTTGGGCGCAACATGTATTCTATTTAAAAACACTAAACA
Organism: Helianthus tuberosus; assembly: GCA_030545235.1. Taxonomy (NCBI): domain Eukaryota; kingdom Viridiplantae; phylum Streptophyta; class Magnoliopsida; order Asterales; family Asteraceae; genus Helianthus; species Helianthus tuberosus. The sequence goes on along the minus strand of CM060408.1, from coordinate 56,772,143 downwards.
CTTGAAACTATTTGAGTCATATTATATCCACATGTAAACATGTTCAACTCCCGCTAGACTATTGGGAGCTATTCTATGAACGATTTGATGCTTGTTAATCTCATATGCTGTGACAACCCGTGATTTACGGCTCTTAATTACGTGATTAACAGGTGTTTAACGCGATAATGAATAGTGTTTACAGCGCGAATTAACTTAATTAGGCCTTTGGAGTGCCTGGGAACGTTTATCCGACTTTACAATGCGCGAACGGTGGTTTACAGAGAAACCTGTGAAACGTTAAACGGCAAAGGATCGAAACCAAACAGAATACTGACAACGCCGTCAAATATTAAATTTTTACGATATATATATTAGCTTCGTAATAAAATTTTAGCAACTACAGTCGAAACCGGATCGAAAAACGGATTAAAGACGACAACGATACAATTTTTCGCGATTATTACCGTGATCGACGAACGGGCGTGCAAACAACGACTACCGACCGTATTTTTTGTGTATTTTAATTTTTGACGTTAAAACGGAGTTCAGAATTTGACAACGGGTCTCGTAGGAATTACGGGCCGCTTACGCACGAGATGGGCTTGTGGGCCCTGGGCCCAAGCCTAAACCTACACATAATATTGTAGATTTCTACTACAAGGTTGTTTCTTGTAGATCTTTCCAAGTCCCATCATGATCTCTAGAGATGGGAAAATCTGTGCAAAATATTTTAGCAAGATCTCTTTTAGATCTCACCAAAACTCTATTAAATCACCTCCCCTCTCTAAGTTCCCTTGTCTGCATATTGTTTATCCACACTCAACACAATTGTCATCCCTCTCTCTCTCGGTTATATATCTGGCCATACATTCATACACACACAAAGCAAAACAAAGAGTTCATCTTCTCCAACTCAAAACCCAACCCAGCCGACCACCCCCTACCTCTTCTCGGTTCCCTTCTTTCTGGCCGATACCCCCCCTTCTCGGTGATACCCACCTGATTTACCCCCTCCCCTTCTGATAATCGGCCAACCACCACCATCTTTTGGTGGTGGCGGACTTCAGCAGCAAACACCACCACCACAGGCGGCGGCGCTGTGGTGGGTGGTGCCGGTCGGCACCTCAAGCGAGACAGAGAGAGAGGAGATCGAGATGAGAGAGAGATGTCGAAGAGGGAAGGAGGGCGGCGGCGGCGGAGGTGAGCAGCGGCGGTGCTATCTTCATGTCCGACGGGCTCGGTTCAGGTTGGTTTACCCCATCTTTATTTTGGTTCAACTTTGTTACGGCTTCGGTTTGCTTAGCACATACTCTCGGTTCAGATTGTTTGGACTCGTTTCAGTTTCAGAAGTGGTACGAGTTGACTCGGTCAACTCAGCTTACGGGTCAACTCGGTCCGAGTCAACAGCGGTCAAACAGTCGGGTCCTGGTCAACTCGGGTTCGGTGATCGGGTCAAGATTCGGTCAACAAGTCAGCAAGTTATACTTCTCAGTTTCGGTTCGGGCCTCGGGTTCGGTCAGGCGGCTTGGGCAGACGGTTCGTTTCGGTTGACTCGGTCAAACCGAGTCGACTCAGCGGGTCAAACCAGTTGACTCGGTCAACTCAGTCGGCTCACTCGAGATATTGACGGAAGATTTGGTAAAGATTTAACGAGATTATTTACGTTATATTATGGTTTTATTACGTGAAACGAGCTCGAACCGACATGATTATATTTTACATTTTATGAAATATTTGTCAAATTGATATATTGTTGATTGAATATTGGTTGCTTTTTTTTGATAAAAATAGCGACACTGAGATGTCGGGACCGTCCAAAAATAGAGGAAGCTCTGCCCGTTTTTCGAGAAAAACCCTTAAACACGACACGTATTATATTTCAAAAACGACGCTTAAAGGAATTCGAGTCTATAATATTTCAAACCTTGATATTTCCAAACGCTTTTACAAATAAATATAATGTTATATTTATTTCGAACGTCGTTAACTCGTAACCTTTTACAAAATAAATATAGCTTATATATTTATTTCAAATATCAAACAACACGATCTTGTTTTATAAAATAAATATAGATATATATTTATTTCAAACACACGAATTCTTTTACAAAATAGATACAGTTTATCTATTCAACGACTCGATGAAGTTCTTATAAAATAAATATGATATTTTATATTTATTACGAACGCCGAAACGGCCTATACGTATATTTTTGGCAAATATACACAAAACGTGATATATATAATACAAGTTATTATATATTATTTTCATACGATCTCTCGAGACAACTAACGCGATATATGATACGAGTTTGTTATATGATATTTTCGTAGAAATATTCTTTTATACACGTATGACTACTCGAGACGGCTAACGCACCTACAACGTTATATTTATATATTTTTATATAAATATTTATTCATTTTAAGTCTCTCGGAAACTAAGTCTTTTTCAAGACTTATTAAATTGCTACTGACATTAAACGAGACTTAACACGTATAACTTAATCTTTTCCATTAAGTTAACAACTTACCGTTGAATCGTTCGATTAACGATTCGGTAGAACTCGGTGACACGTAGTTAGTTACTACGTTTATTTAGAAACTTATTAGACATTCCGTGTTAGGAATAATGTAGAATGCACGCTAGCGAGTCTCCTCTTGGAAACGACATCACGAGGTCATAATTAGCTAGCTTTGCACAGGAATATTCAGGTGAGTTCATAACCCCACTTTTTACTATTTTACAGTTTTGTAAATGTTTTCGGGGTGGAAAGACATGCACGTTTTGCAAAAACAAACAAAGTTTTGAACAAACGCAAAACTCGTATTTCTAAATCATATTACGAAGGGATTTCGAGGAACGCAAATGATTTAAGAAAAGTTACTAAACATACCGGTTTTTACAAAGCAAATGCTTATTTTCGAAATATGAATGATTTTCTGGCCAGGGTGACCAGGGAGCTGGTCAGGGTGACCAGGGATCTGGCCAGGGTGACCAGGGATTTACTTTTACATGGTATGGTTAGCGTAAGGAGGGTTACTACTTAGATCATGTGAGTGGGTAGGTGGCACTTGAGGCCATTAATCCTCATTGTAGGACCGAGGGGCACGATGCGGTAGATCTATCTGGGTGTAGCGAGCCCAGCCCCCAGGACAAACAGTTAACGTTCCTCGGGGTGACTATGTTCCCGACGCACAAATCCGCTAGGTTTGAGTCTTCCTACTTGCACTTCACACATATCAATGGCCTTGCAAACCATTGGTGATCTCTTTTTCCTTATTTGCTACATACCAGGGATTTTATATTTACATACTTGTTCATACAAATTTACCACCATGTTTTATACAAAATTTAAAGCATAAGATTATGCGGGTCAAAGTCAGGGTGGGCATTGATGATTATATGAACATTACAAATACATGGTTTTATGAACATAACGTGTTACAAACACAACGTTTCCATATAACTTGGCATGAAAATGATTTTTAAATTCATTTTCTCAATACTACTTCAAAAAAAACCGGTTATTCCAAAGATTTATTTCAAATCTTTCACAATTCCAAAGATTTATTTCAAACCTTTCACAACTCAAAAGATTTATCTCAAATCTTTTACGAACAAACTATGAACTCGCTCAACATTATGTTGATTTTTCTCGCATGTTCTTTCTCAGGTTGCATTTTAAGACAAGGCACGGTTGGAATAGGAGAACCATTGGAGTTTCGAGTACTTAGCGGCGTTCAATTTCTAGAAGTCTTAGCTATAATTGCTTCCGCTGTGCAATGAAGATACCAGTCCAGTCACGCCAATGCTCTGATAATTTCGGGGTGTGACAGATTGGTATCAGAGCTATAGGTTACAGCGAATTAGGTTTCTGTTGTGATACCTAGGCTCTAACCTCACTTTCCTCTGGGAACTTAGACTATTAATACGTTGAATACATACAGAACGCCTAGTACTCGAATATGGTCTCCAACTGTTGCCGAAAAACAAACAGTCAAAATTTTGTTTTCAAACATACGCTATTATGATGTTTTATACACGGTACACGAAACGATTGCATACAGTACACAACACTCTGAGAGTTTAGGAGATTCAGTCTGAGAGGCTGGGAAGGTAGTCTGAGAGACTAGGAGATTCAGTCTGAGAGGCTGGGAAGGTAGTCTGAGAGACTAGGAGATTCAGTCTGAGAGGCTGGGAAGGTAGTCTGAGAGACTAGGAGATTCAGTCTGAGAGGCTGGGAAGGTAGTCTGAGAGACTAGGAGATTCAGTCTGAGAGGCTGGGAGGATAGTCTAGTGGGACTAGGGAGTCAGTCTGGGAGGCTGGGAAAATTTTCTAGTAGGACTAGGGAGTCAGTCTGGGAGGCTGGGAGGCTAGTGGGACTAGGACTATTTGATTGCTTATTGGTTATTTGTGCATGTGTGTGTTTATTAAAGGTCACCACGTATGAACCGCGAATATCAGCTCGGGCACACGCTGTTATCCATATTGTATTTAACTTCCCGAGCAGGCAGCCTACGCATAACAAAACGCTAGCGCATGAGAATACATGGAGCTCAATTTCTACGTCAACGGATGTCGGGGTACATCACCTTCTACGCGGCACACAACGCTAGTGCACACGTATATGTGAAACTTAAGCTATACACCAACGGGGGTTGAAGTATGACACACACGATTATCGAGGCGAGGCCTTTGAGAAGGAACGATGACGCAATTTAACGACGACACTAGATTCCTGTCAGCAGGAGAACTAACGATCAGGAAACGACAACTTGTCACGCGATCCTGCAACGACACGAGTCACGCCAGGGAGAAGACGAATGTCTCCGTATTTCCCCCTCCCCTACCTAACTAACGACGAATACGCTATGTTCGACATTCCATGGTAATGTCACCTAACAATTGGTCGTCACACGAAACCCCAGGTAAAGTCCTCAAATTTCTTTTATTGAAATTTCGAATTTCACACTTACTGAGTAGATTTTCGTATCTCTACCCCTCTTAATGGTCATTGTATCACGATCATTTCTTTACAAGTTACATACATGGTTTTTCGTTGTAACCATGCCTAAAGTTTTCTTATCGATACATATATCTATTGTCGGATTGCGCTAAAACCAAGTTCAATTGTTTGAACTTGCCCATTACACTTATTCGATTCGAGACACCATATGATGTATTGGGAGCATCATATTCAAATCAATTTTAACGAGCACTTCAGTTGTTCCGAGTCGTGGTAAACTTGTTTGGTATTCGACTCCATTAAATTGTTAATTTCGACACCTTGTGGTGGTATTTTCACTTATTTGAACCTTGCGCTAAACTCGTTTACACATCTCATACACGGATTTAATTATTGAATTGCTTTAAAACCGCTTTGGTTTATCACATTACAACAGTCTTAATACAATAGTGTGTTAAGACAATGGTACACGAATTCATTTTATATTCCGGTGTACCTACTAACGTTTCTTTCATTATCGATCGAAAGTCTTGCGATATTCATTGCTCCTTCCTCTTCGATCGAAACAGTAATTATTTGGGGTTCCATCTTCAATTGAAAATTCTTTGATGTTTGTTGGAACAAACATTCATATTTACTTCATGGCGCTTTCATTTGACTTCAAACACGGTGGATTTGTTTGATCACCGCTATTATTGAATTATTAACTTGTTTCATTCGTTGCGACACCTTGTGGCGTCGGTATGACTTTCAGCTTGCGCTGATCACGATCGAGCGTTTCATGCAAACTATTATATTTGAGATTGTTGATTCTAAGTTCATCCAGTGGATGTTATTGCTTCTAGAACTCATTTACATGTTATAAACGTTCCTATGGAATTCGATTGGTCGAAGTTCCTGTTCATTGTTGGATCCTTGTTAACTTAGTCGCACTGGTGACTGTATCATTACGTCTCGTTTCCTTTGACATCAATTACCGACACACATTTTTTAAACCGTTGGGATTCCTATTGTGAAGGAATGTCCTTGAATTCACATGATCCAAATAAGTCTTGTTTCGATTACGCGGTCATTCACTTGGTTATTATTCGGACTTACCTGCGAATAACACAATTCTGAGGGGATAACATAGTCTAAATTTCGAGGACGAAATTTCTGTAACAGGGGGAGAATGTGACAACCCGTGATTTACGGCTCTTAATTACGTGATTAACAGGTGTTTAACGCGATAATGAATAGTGTTTACAGCGCGAATTAACTTAATTAGGCCTTTGGAGTGCCTGGGAACGTTTATCCGACTTTACAATGCGCGAACGGTGGTTTACAGAGAAACCTGTGAAACGTTAAACGGCAAAGGATCGAAACCAAACAGAATACTGACAACGCCGTCAAATATTAAATTTTTACGATATATATATTAGCTTCGTAATAAAATTTTAGCAACTACAGTCGAAACCGGATCGAAAAACGGATTAAAGACGACAACGATACAATTTTTCGCGATTATTACCGTGATCGACGAACGGGCGTGCAAACAACGACTACCGACCGTATTTTTTGTGTATTTTAATTTTTGACGTTAAAACGGAGTTCAGAATTTGACAACGGGTCTCGTAGGAATTACGGGCCGCTTACGCACGAGATGGGCTTGTGGGCCCTGGGCCCAAGCCTAAACCTACACATAATATTGTAGATTTCTACTACAAGGTTGTTTCTTGTAGATCTTTCCAAGTCCCATCATGATCTCTAGAGATGGGAAAATCTGTGCAAAATATTTTAGCAAGATCTCTTTTAGATCTCACCAAAACTCTATTAAATCACCTCCCCTCTCTAAGTTCCCTTGTCTGCATATTGTTTATCCACACTCAACACAATTGTCATCCCTCTCTCTCTCGGTTATATATCTGGCCATACATTCATACACACACAAAGCAAAACAAAGAGTTCATCTTCTCCAACTCAAAACCCAACCCAGCCGACCACCCCCTACCTCTTCTCGGTTCCCTTCTTTCTGGCCGATACCCCCCCTTCTCGGTGATACCCACCTGATTTACCCCCTCCCCTTCTGATAATCGGCCAACCACCACCATCTTTTGGTGGTGGCGGACTTCAGCAGCAAACACCACCACCACAGGCGGCGGCGCTGTGGTGGGTGGTGCCGGTCGGCACCTCAAGCGAGACAGAGAGAGAGGAGATCGAGATGAGAGAGAGATGTCGAAGAGGGAAGGAGGGCGGCGGCGGCGGAGGTGAGCAGCGGCGGTGCTATCTTCATGTCCGACGGGCTCGGTTCAGGTTGGTTTACCCCATCTTTATTTTGGTTCAACTTTGTTACGGCTTCGGTTTGCTTAGCACATACTCTCGGTTCAGATTGTTTGGACTCGTTTCAGTTTCAGAAGTGGTACGAGTTGACTCGGTCAACTCAGCTTACGGGTCAACTCGGTCCGAGTCAACAGCGGTCAAACAGTCGGGTCCTGGTCAACTCGGGTTCGGTGATCGGGTCAAGATTCGGTCAACAAGTCAGCAAGTTATACTTCTCAGTTTCGGTTCGGGCCTCGGGTTCGGTCAGGCGGCTTGGGCAGACGGTTCGTTTCGGTTGACTCGGTCAAACCGAGTCGACTCAGCGGGTCAAACCAGTTGACTCGGTCAACTCAGTCGGCTCACTCGAGATATTGACGGAAGATTTGGTAAAGATTTAACGAGATTATTTACGTTATATTATGGTTTTATTACGTGAAACGAGCTCGAACCGACATGATTATATTTTACATTTTATGAAATATTTGTCAAATTGATATATTGTTGATTGAATATTGGTTGCTTTTTTTTGATAAAAATAGCGACACTGAGATGTCGGGACCGTCCAAAAATAGAGGAAGCTCTGCCCGTTTTTCGAGAAAAACCCTTAAACACGACACGTATTATATTTCAAAAACGACGCTTAAAGGAATTCGAGTCTATAATATTTCAAACCTTGATATTTCCAAACGCTTTTACAAATAAATATAATGTTATATTTATTTCGAACGTCGTTAACTCGTAACCTTTTACAAAATAAATATAGCTTATATATTTATTTCAAATATCAAACAACACGATCTTGTTTTATAAAATAAATATAGATATATATTTATTTCAAACACACGAATTCTTTTACAAAATAGATACAGTTTATCTATTCAACGACTCGATGAAGTTCTTATAAAATAAATATGATATTTTATATTTATTACGAACGCCGAAACGGCCTATACGTATATTTTTGGCAAATATACACAAAACGTGATATATATAATACAAGTTATTATATATTATTTTCATACGATCTCTCGAGACAACTAACGCGATATATGATACGAGTTTGTTATATGATATTTTCGTAGAAATATTCTTTTATACACGTATGACTACTCGAGACGGCTAACGCACCTACAACGTTATATTTATATATTTTTATATAAATATTTATTCATTTTAAGTCTCTCGGAAACTAAGTCTTTTTCAAGACTTATTAAATTGCTACTGACATTAAACGAGACTTAACACGTATAACTTAATCTTTTCCATTAAGTTAACAACTTACCGTTGAATCGTTCGATTAACGATTCGGTAGAGCTCGGTGACACGTAGTTAGTTACTACGTTTATTTAGAAACTTATTAGACATTCCGTGTTAGGAATAATGTAGAATGCACGCTAGCGAGTCTCCTCTTGGAAACGACATCACGAGGTCATAATTAGCTAGCTTTGCACAGGAATATTCAGGTGAGTTCATAACCCCACTTTTTACTATTTTACAGTTTTGTAAATGTTTTCGGGGTGGAAAGACATGCACGTTTTGCAAAAACAAACAAAGTTTTGAACAAACGCAAAACTCGTATTTCTAAATCATATTACGAAGGGATTTCGAGGAACGCAAATGATTTAAGAAAAGTTACTAAACATACCGGTTTTTACAAAGCAAATGCTTATTTTCGAAATATGAATGATTTTCTGGCCAGGGTGACCAGGGAGCTGGTCAGGGTGACCAGGGATCTGGCCAGGGTGACCAGGGATTTACTTTTACATGGTATGGTTAGCGTAAGGAGGGTTACTACTTAGATCATGTGAGTGGGTAGGTGGCACTTGAGGCCATTAATCCTCATTGTAGGACCGAGGGGCACGATGCGGTAGATCTATCTGGGTGTAGCGAGCCCAGCCCCCAGGACAAACAGTTAACGTTCCTCGGGGTGACTATGTTCCCGACGCACAAATCCGCTAGGTTTGAGTCTTCCTACTTGCACTTCACACATATCAATGGCCTTGCAAACCATTGGTGATCTCTTTTTCCTTATTTGCTACATACCAGGGATTTTATATTTACATACTTGTTCATACAAATTTACCACCATGTTTTATACAAAATTTAAAGCATAAGATTATGCGGGTCAAAGTCAGGGTGGGCATTGATGATTATATGAACATTACAAATACATGGTTTTATGAACATAACGTGTTACAAACACAACGTTTCCATATAACTTGGCATGAAAATGATTTTTAAATTCATTTTCTCAATACTACTTCAAAAAAAACCGGTTATTCCAAAGATTTATTTCAAATCTTTCACAATTCCAAAGATTTATTTCAAACCTTTCACAACTCAAAAGATTTATCTCAAATCTTTTACGAACAAACTATGAACTCGCTCAACATTATGTTGATTTTTCTCGCATGTTCTTTCTCAGGTTGCATTTTAAGACAAGGCACGGTTGGAATAGGAGAACCATTGGAGTTTCGAGTACTTAGCGGCGTTCAATTTCTAGAAGTCTTAGCTATAATTGCTTCCGCTGTGCAATGAAGATACCAGTCCAGTCACGCCAATGCTCTGATAATTTCGGGGTGTGACATATGCTCTGTAAACGATTAGTGTCTATATGCTCATTAACTTCGTACGAGCCCACCTTAACAATTATAGCGCTATAGGAGTAATGCACCGCCCTTGAGACTTGGGATATTGTTAAGTTAAACTATGTTACCTCCCGCTAGACTATTGGGATAGGCTATGTTAACGCATTGTACTCTAGGGTTTGAACATATAGTGACACTAGCTCAGCGTATTAGTAACTTGTATCATGTCATTTATGTTGGATATGAACGCGTTAAACAATTTTATTCTATGTTATACTATGTATCAAACTTGTGTACTCGCCAACTTTTTGTTGATATATTTTAATACATGTTGCAGGATGATAGACAAGATGATGCTAAGTGAAGAAACAAGATTTAAGTGGACTTAGAAACACACCTAGATTAAACTATTTTGTTGTTGTATATTCGAAACAATGTTATTTATGTTGATTCCTTGTATTATACTTTAGCAATTTATGAAAACCAATTTAATTTGTATTGTCACATAGTGTTATGATGTTTTGAGCAATTTGTTCGTCTCATCCCGATGTTTCCGCCATCGGTTGGGGTGTGACAGATTGGTATCAGAGCCATAACTATAGGGAATTAGGAAAAGTAGGAATGCTTTTACCTAGTCTATAGTTTTAGAACCTTATTCCTATGTTTTGCTTGAAACTACATGCATGCCACTTTAGGTGTTTCTTATTTATTCTCTTTGAGCCTTTTAAACATATATGTCGTTTTATCCTTGTGTACCATACTTGACATGCTATTCCTATGTGTTAATACTTGTTTTATTATGTGTTAATATTTGTTTTAATATTTCATTCTTTATGTGCCATTCTCGTCAAGTTTATACTTGTTTATTTAATTTCAACATACGCTTTTCCTCATACATTTTACTCGACTATTCTAAATCCGCAAAACACTCGTATTATACAAACGAGACACCTTCACCAAAATAGGCGTGAAACCCACAATTTGGTGAACGACTCTCATTCTACCTATTCTTTTTTTACACGAGATTCGTCATCAAGTTAGGAGTGAAGTCTGCACCTTGATGAAGAATTTCAATTTCAAATTCTTGTGGACCCTCGTCAACGTGTCGAAAGTACATTTTGACCCGACGAGTACCAACCACACTTAGGGCACGAAATCGTCAAGTTAGGGGTGAAACCCGCATCTTGTCGACTAGTCCCACTCCTTGATTTTTTTCATAAATCCCGCAAAGTCTCGAAGTTTCAATTGAATTGGGACATGTAGTAACCGGAAGGGTGAATACCGTTAACCGACGTGTCGGCGAGAGTATACCACCTATTAGGCCAAAGCATGCTTTTCAAATTCAAAAGAACTTTCGACCACTTTGGTTAGTCAACGTTCCGTTTTGGAACCATCCAAGTTTTAATCGAATTACGTTTTATTATTCTCGATCATTTATGATGCAATTCCCTCTTTTTGAATTCGAATTATTTTTGAAATTTCATTTTTACGCATATATCTTACTAATACTTTTTCATACATTTATACATTATTCACATACATGATTTCACATAATTTTATTTATATTGTAACAATAAATGGAGGCATATCATCAAGATAGGAGTGATTTCCTTACCTTGATGACTAACTCCGTTTCTTTTATCATCTTACAACGACCTACCAACGAGTTAGGGGGTGATTCCCTTACTTAGGTGATTGTTACCAAGACTTAATTTTAATAGACTTTATTATGTACACATTCTCACGTTTATACCCAAATTGATCATTATTACTCAAATTCTTATTCATCTCAACATGCACTGCCTATTTAAACCTACTTCTTATCCTACAATCTATTTTCACATCCACGAAATTCTTAAAATTATCGTAAACGCTCATTTCTTGATTTTCAAAATTTCAAGAAATGCTACTTATCAATTTAGTCGGCCCAATAAATCCATTGCCCACAAAACTTCGTATTCTACGTAATTACTAAAGCACACTCATCTCGCATCATTATACTAAGGATCGTTATTTTTCAATCGAGAATCAAACCAACTTTTCATACAAAATATTACTAATATTATTCGATCGTTTACCAAAACTCTTTTTAAAAATCAACAAAGTATTTTATTGAGGACACTTTTCACGATCACTAAGCTCATATACCAAATTTCTTTTCTAAGGATCAGCGTTTTCAAAATAACCTCATTAACTTCTAGAACCTTTTCAAACGTTACTCAATACGTCAAATGAATTTAAAACATATGGGCAAGGAAACTTCATAAGAACCAATAATTTTTCAACTTATGTAAATTCTTTAAAAAAACAAAAAAGAAAAACAAGAGTAGCATTTCATTCTTCAACAAAGTACCATTTCACGCAACCAATGGATGTTTTATAACCTCTTCACTTGCATAAACTAGACTCTACATTCCCAATTCGACTTAATCTATTTTGATTCAATTATACTCAAGCAACTACACGCACATATCATTTTACACGTTCTAGTTAATATCACACAACAATCTCATGCATACCACTCGCTTTCTTTCTTACTCAAACCTTCTTAATCTTCTACGTGCTTTAATTCGTAAGTTTATATTAATGTTACAAAGAAAAGAATTATTTCTTACACTCATAACCATACATTTTATGTCTACACTTATATACTTACTTACACATTTATGTTTATAATTCATACATTTACGTTAATATCCACACTTATACAATTTTGTTTGTATCTATATTCATACCCATATACACATTCATGCATTATACGTTGGTACTTATATTTTCCCTCGTTTACGTTTATACTAATGATCACATTCATATTTCCACTCATACATTTTTCATACTTAAACATGTTTTACACCTATAGTCATACTCACATTCATCTCATACACTTCACTTACACCTACACTTATACAATTATGTTTACACTAATATGCATAATCATGTTTATACTCATACATTCTACTTATACTCATACTTCTTCAATTATGCTTACATTTATCTTCACGTTCATACACTTTGTTCATACTTATACGATTAATCCTACACTTATATTCATACACATACAGTCTATTTATACTCGAACATCCATGTTTTACACTTATATTCACGTTCATATTCATGCTCATGCATCCTAAGTTTATACTATATTTATACACGTATTCATACTCACGCAATTTGTGTTTATATTTATACTCATATTTGTGTTCATATTTATACTCGTATTCATACTCGTACTCGCATTCATACTCTTATTTATACGATTTATGTTATACTCCTATTCACATTTATACTCACGTTTATACGACTTCTATTATACTCATACTTGTGTTTATACTCTGATTTATACGATTTATGATTATAATCACATTCATTCATTCATGCTCAAATTTGTACTCACATTTATACTCGCTTTTCATACACGTTATGCTTGTGCTCATACTCTCGACATGCGTTTTGTGTTTATGCTCACATGCGTGTTCATATCTAAACTCATACTATGTTCATGCTTTTTACTCAAAGTTTATACACTCGCATCTATACGCGAGCGAAAACCGAGGGATTCGCTTACGTTGGTCTTATACTATTTGGGAACGCAAACATGCTAATATGCTACATTTCCTTATACACGCGATCTTATTTTCAAATTTATGTATACCTTAATTCATACGCAACTAGTACAAGCTATGCGGATCAGGCGACGATCAATATAATCACGGGTGCACACGGGATTATGATGATAGGCGTATGAGAACCATAGAGTGTACTACTGCGTATGGTAAAACAAGGAATGTAACATTGCACCGAATAACGAAACGGATGTAACATGGTCAAAACATGGTGGATATGCCGCTGGTACTTCCTATATATAAGTGTTTTCACCATGTTACCAAACTTTCGTAAAACGTGCCATGAGAAATTCAGTGTTTTGCAGACCTTTTAGACCTAATACAAACTTTAGACAACTCACAAACGCATTATATCCGATTATCCATGACGAGACTTCATTCTTAACACATCACCTTCGTTTATCCAATACTTATGCCATTCTGATACTCGTATTCGTCTATTAGATCAATCGTCCACTCTTCATATCTCCCATTATTCCCCATTACCCTTGCCCTATTCGAACCCCGTTTACAATATAGTCTATTTAAACGTTCGAATCCTAACATATCCCTTACTTTTAAGACTACCTGGCTATTCTACAAACTACCTCACTTTTTATTGAATACAAACTGTTTTATAAAAAAAAAAATCCTTCCTAATACAACACATTTTTAATACATCTCCAATTTAAGTTATTCAAACGCGTTTGAACTTGCTTTACCTATATGCGCTCCTATGCGTTTTCAATTATGCTTGGTACCTCAAATCGATTTAGACAGACAAACTCCTTTGCGAACCTATCTTGTCATTCTTCAAAATTTCATACCTTTTTACACTTTGAAAATTCGAGTCTCAATTTTAAAATTTTCACCTTTTTGCCAAAACTCTTTCAAGTCTTACTCTTGAATAAATTTCGGGACGAAATTTCCTAAAGGAGGAGAGACTGTAACGCCTCGCTTTTTGAAACTTACTTTAATTGGAAAGATTATTCATGTACCTATTTTTGGAAACTTACATCTGTATCGTATTCGCATCTCGCCTCCGTTTTCGTAATTCGTAACTTCGATCGTAATGAAATTCTATTTTTATACTTATACGTGTTGCAATACTCGGGTTATACGTTACCAATCTCGAATGCATACGCGCAACCGATACCCGACATACTGGTACTCATAACTTAGACAAACTTGTTAATTATTAAATGCGGGTTAATTCTAAATAATAATAATTCTAATAATAATAACATAATAATAATAATAATAATAATAAGAGTAAACCTCAATTTTCGTCCTTGTGGTTTGCTGATTTTAACACTTTCAGTCCAATAGTTTATGAATTACATTTATTATCCATTAGTTTGCTGATTTTAACAGTTTCAGTCTATTAGTTTCCTGATTTTAACAGTTTCAGTCCACACCAGTGTTAGTGGTGTGGACTGAAACTGTTAAAATCAGGAAACTAATGGACTGAAACTGTTAAAATCAGCAAACTAATGGATGATAAATGCAATGTTTAAACTATTGGACTGAAAGTGTTAAAATTAGCAAACCACAGGGACAAAAATTGAAGTTTACTCTAATAATAATAATAATAATAATAATAATAATAATAAAAGTAATATAATAATAATGTAAACATCAACGTAAGTTGATGTATGATGTTGAATTGTTATTATTAAATAAAAAGAAATATAGGGAACATAAAAGTCTGCCTATAGCAGTGGCCGTCACTGCAAAACTTAATTACTTGTTTGCTTTTAAGCATAACCTTTCCATCCCTTTGTATTTGATTTGAGTAGAGATAAGTTATATGTTTATTAAACCTAAACTTAATATAATAAACCAATCTATGTTACTACAAACAGAAAAAAAATAATAAATAATATAAGAAAGTACATGGCTGTCAACTGCCCCCTTGCGCCCGCCCGCAGCCATGAGCTGTGTTTTAATTATTTTTTTTATTATTAGTTTAACCTTCAACTAATCCTATTAATTGCCATCCAACTTAAACCCTAATCCTTCCCTATAAATACCACTCTAATCCCAGCCACTTTTCCACTTTTGCAACACTCTAAAACTCTAAAAAAAAAAAAACGCAGCTGAAATCACAGGTTCGAGCAGATTGTGCAGCCTTCACTAAAGTGAGCATAACTCACTCAATACTTGTCCGATTTAGTCCATTCTTTTTCCTATGTGTTTGGATCGACCTTAGCTTCGATTCCATGGGTTTTTCACAGTAAATAAGTCCCTGGAACTCTGGCAAAAAGGCTCCAAAGTTCACTGTTCATTTCTGATTTCATCTAATCTTTACTAAACTTGTCCAACTTGAGTCTAACTCATCTCAAACCTATGTCCTTATGCTTATAACCACTTATATGGTTAGTTAGGCTTAAAAACAAGGTTGAGACATACAAAATCAAAGGTTAATCCTCATATACTTTCTGTTTTGTTCAGGGTTTTAACCCACAAGTGGTGTTCAAGCTTCAAGCTTGATAAAGGTGTGATTGTGGACTAACTTGGGTTGTCCAACATAAAATCCCCACATCCCTTGATGATTTCTCATAGTGTAGTTGTTTCTTATTCTTGTAATGATATTAGTTCATGACCCTCCTTGTATGTTTTTACGTCAAGTGTAGTGGTGAACCATAAGAGGTACCTAAATGGAAGCTTGTTCTTCCTACCTCCTACATGAATTCTATGACAAAATAGAGGTACCTAAATGAAGATTAATCTTCTACCTCATGCTTGATTAATGGACTAAATAATACCTAGAATACTTATACATATATATACTATTCGAACCCTTAATGATGGACTTGTGTTCATTCGTCAATATATTAGAATAACATCATCTAAGACATAAGACTTGTTACGATTCTAATGGGTATATTACTCATGAAAACATTAACCCTTGAGGTTTCATAGTGTCAAGAACAAGTACTTGGTGTTAAAGGATGATTACTTTCGAATACCTATATTCTTGTGTTTTAACTTCCTAAATCCCTACACGAACATATTCAACCTTCTAACCTCATCAACTTCGTCACATTGGATAATCGGAAAGCATATGCAATTTTGTGAGTATACTCGAACCCATTTTACTTTTAAACATCTTTGGGTGCAACATGTATTCTATTTAAAAACACTAAACACTTGAAACTATTTGAGTCTTATTCTATCCACATGTAAACATGTTCAACTCCCGCTAGACTATTGGGAGCTATTCTATGAACGATTTGATGCTTGTTAATCTCATATGCTATGTAAACGATTAGTGTCTATATGCTCATTAACTTCGTACGAGCCCACCTTAACAATTATAGCGCTATAGGAGTAATGCACCGACCTTGAGACTTGGGGTATTGTTAAGTTAAACTATGTTACCGCCCGCTAGACTATTGGGATAGGCTATTTTAACGCATTGTACTCTAGGGTTTGAACATATAGTGACACTAGCTCAGCGTATTAGTAACTTGTATCATGTCATTTATGTTGGATATGAACGCGTTAAACAATTTTATTCTATGTTATACTATGTATCAAACTTGTGTACTCGCCAACTTTTTGTTAATATATTTTAATACATGTTGCAGGATGATAGACAAGATGATGCTAAGTGAAGAAACAAGATTTAAGTGGACTTAGAAACACACCTAGATTAAACTATTTTGTTGTTGTATATTCGAAACAATGTTGTTTATGTTGATTCCTTGTATTATACTTTAGCAATTTATGAAATCCAATTTAATTTGTATTGTCACATAGTGTTATGATGTTTTGAGCAATTTGTTCGTCTCATCCCGATGTTTCCGCCATCGGTTGGGGTGTGACATGGATTTTATCACCAAATTACCAAAGACAAAACGCGGGAATGATACGATATGGGTTATAGTCGACAGGCTGACCAAGTCAGCTCACTTCTTACCTATTAAAGAAACGCACAGCTCCGATAAGCTAGCTCAGCTGTACGTGGATGAGATAGTGTCTCTTCACGGAGTGCCAGTATCTATTATCTCTGATAGGGATACTAGATACACATCTTATTTTTGGAAAAGCTTTCAGCAATCTCTAGGCACTCGTCTAAATTTCAGCACTGCTTACCATCCTCAGACGGATGGGCAAAGCGAGCGCACGATTCAAACACTTGAAGATATGCTCAGGGCTTGTGTTATTGACTTAGGAGGAAGTTGGGATGACCATCTTCCTTTGATTGAATTTTCGTACAATAATGGTTATCATTCGAGCATCCAAGCCGCGCCTTTTGAGGCTTTGTATGGAAGGAAGTGCAGAACGCCAGTATGTTGAGCGGAAGTTGGAGAAACCCAACTATCAGGACCTGATATAGTCCTGGAGACGACGGACAAGATTTTTCAAATACGTGATCATCTCAAAGCTGCCAGGGATAGGCAGAAAAGCTACGCGGACAAAAGGCGTAAACCTCTGAAATTCAAGGTAGGTGATAAGGTACTACTCAAAGTATCACCCTGGAAAGGGGTGATGCATTTTGGTAAAAAGGGCAAGCTAAGCCCAAGGTACATAGGACCATTCAAGATCATCGAATGTGTCAGGACTGTAGCTTACAAGCTGAATCTACCTGAAGAACTTAGTGGCATACATAATGTATTCCACATCTGCAATTTAAAGAAATGTCTAGCCGATGAGTCACTAGCAATGTCGCATAAGAATGTGCAGATAGACGAAAGCTTGAAGTTCATTGAAAAACCTTTGTTGATCAAGGATCGACAGGTTAAGAAGCTTCGAAGAAAGAATGTACCGATTGTGAAGGTAAAATGGGATGCCCGTAGAGGCCCAGAATACACGTGGGAGGTTGAATCCACGATGAAACAGAAATACCCTAATTTATTTCAGTAAATCTAGAGGTTGAGATTTCTTTTAAGGGGGTGAGGATGTAACACCTCGCAAAATCATGTCCACTATAACAACGACACGTGTCATTAACTTTAAACGTGTAATGAATGGAGAAACGTAAGAAGCCGTACGTGAAGGGAGTGAAAGTTTACAAGACGCGAGGGTTAAATGTGTCAACATGTTTAATTACAACCTCTGAGTGACCTTTTAACAAACCCAAGACTTTGTAATGATTAATTATACTCTCAAGAATAAGTGACAAAAATTTCACATGGTTTCGATATCGTTTGAGATAAATACGATTAACTTTCGTAAATAAAGGGTTAAAAGCGTCAACGAGGCAAAACTAGTGTTTTCGGTTATCATTTAACGAAGCTGGACCTAACGATGTTTGGTTATATTCTAAGGATCATTAAAATATAGATTTTATGGGTTAAATGTGCTTGAAATGAAAGTTTTTACGTTCTAAAAGGTCCAGGGGGTGAAACTGTCATTTTTAAAACTTGTTTGGCTGGTAACCGACCTGGTGGCATTGCGCCACACCCATGCCCCGCTTCCGTCGCGCGACGAGACGGCGTGACGTGACCTGACCAGAAAACATGCACAGGTGCAGGTTCTGCACCCTTCTTCTCCAAAACAGCCATGCACTCATAAGAACTCGATACTCGGGACTATTTGACGGTATTATAAAACCTCTAGACACCTGTATGCTTCAGATTTCACTTGGAGGACACCTGCATTGATCCTATTTCACCTCCTTCACTATATAAAGGGGCATTTTGGGAGCTCATTCCTTGCACCTTAAATTCTCAAACTCTCAAGCTCTAAAGCTTTCAAACTCCTTCTCTGGAGCATCCTGACTTGGAAGGAAGCTCTCTTAGTCTAATTTTTCGTGCTAAGGACTCTTGTAAGTGTTCTTAGCCTCTGTAATTAAGTTTTCATTAGTGTAATGACCGAAAGTCAAAGATATCGTAATTACACTTTGACTTTGTGATTAATCACTAACGGTCCAGCCATTATTCAAATTGAAAGTGGCTATGTATTGGTAATTATGTAGGTGTTAAACCCTTAAAATGGCACCTCCTAACTATCACGTTACCTCAGTAAATTGTCGGTTCAAACTACTTAACAAAAAGTCAAACCAGTCAGTTTTTACAAAAATAATTCATAACTAATAATACAGAAGTTATGGAACTTGTTTTAACACTTAAATAACTTGGTAAATAATATAAGAACATGTTTAGGCATGTTCAACCTGACAATTCTGAGTATTAGGCTCGGTTCGCAACCGAAAGTCGCAAAAGTATACTTTTGCTTTGACTTTCAGTTCTGACCCGAATTAGCTTAGTTTAGTTATGCCTTAGGGTTCCTTTAGTACCATATTATATGTTAGTATAACCCTCTGAGGTTATACTACATGGTCCCTTAGAAATTTAAATCATTTGCATATTTTCGTTAAATGCTTAAAATTGACCATTGTGCCCCTATTTTATAAAAACGAGACTTTTGATAATGTGAGTGGACAAAAAGCTTTACTATTGATATATAAGTATGTCCTAAAAATTTGACATTGATTTCTGGTCTAAAATGAAAGTTATGCAAGATATCGTAAAACACAAGCTTTTTGTTAATTAAATGAGATTTTCAGCATAAATCATATTTAAACCTAATTTTTGGCACCAAACTTGCTACCCACTGTTATGTTATAATATATAGGGATTTTTGGAAATTTTTTTTAAATTTTATTCTAACCATAACATAGAGTTCTAGCATAAATTCGGTAAATGACGGTAATACCCTTTTTGTTAATAAAATGAGTTTGACATATGATTTGCATACCAAACCTTTTCCTACTTATATAATATGTTAAATAAAATATTTTAATTCTTAGAAACTGATCAAAACTTCAGAATTTTATAAATATCTTGGATACAGCCAATTACCGACTTTTACGCTTATTAGGCGCATAATATGATTCAAAACCATATTTAATGCCTAAGACTTATTACCTACTGATATTATCAATAAATTTTTATACTTTAACAGTAAGTATAAGTCTTGTACTCAGATTTTCCAAATTTGACCGTAAAAGCATATGTGAAATGACCAAAATGCCCCTTCGGTGCATAGTTTGGCCATAAATGATAAATCTCACATATGTATGATATCTTACTAATGTAACTTGATAAAATAAATATCTTTACTAATTAATTTAGACCAGAACCTCAGTTATTGTTTAAACCTCTTTTATAAACTTTAAAATGACCAAAATACCCTTACGGGACTTAAATTGGTTTTAAATTCATTTTGGGCATAATTGTAGATATCCTACTGATATCATGTCATGTTTAAAGCATATTAACTTGTGGAACTTGTACATGACTCATCCGGTTGCCCGTTAAGCATATACGCGTCGGTACGGTTTATGTAACTAGTTTATGTAAATTAGCCGAAACGGGTCAAACCTTATCATTTTTGCCTTAAAATCCAGAATGTATTTAGTTTATCCAATTTATACAAGTCTTCATACTTGTTGGGTCTAAATCACATTCCAATCCGGTCATCGCTTAATTTAGCGTTTCGTGTCGTAAACTTTTCTTAAATTATTACCGCTTGGTCGGGTGTAGAAACCTTTTAATCGGAAATGTTTAATTGTATAATCCCGTTTAAACCAGTATTGCTTGATAACATATAACATTGGGGATTAACGACCGTGTCCTGGATATCCTTAGCATATTTAAGAATTATACATGGCCACGACTTAAGCACGGGGTGTTGACATAACACCTGTCCGTTGCATATATAAAAGATATACTCATTTGCTGGGGTAATCCGCCGTGAGTTTATACTTGTGGTGTGTTGTTTAATCTTGTTCGGTTTATTTAATACCGGCCCTAAATGTTGGACAAACATGTAAATCTGATACAAGATTGTTATTAACTTATTTTCCCAAGTTATAAAATATTTGTTGTTGGTGCATTCATCTGTCGACTTCATCTTATATCGAGTCTTGGTTTCGTTGCGGATCTGAACAAGAATGTGACATCATCAAAATGACATTATGTGACATCATAAAGATGACATCACATCTTACAACATCACGTGAAAACAAAATATGCACATGAGACAAAACAAAAGTCAATTTCATTTGAATTCATGTAACCGTTTGAAAGGGTCACGTTTGTAGAGGGTTCCGTTTGAAATTGTAACCGTTTGAAGGGTGCCATCACACCTTCAAACGGAAGGGTCCTTCCTATAAATACCCTCATGTTCATTTCATTTGTAACTTTCCGGCTTGTGCAACGAAGTGCTGCCGAAGTGTTGTCAATGTGACAACTCGAACCCTTGATCTTGATCGTCGAGAAACGAGCATTTTATTAATGCTCGTATTCACTATTATTAATTGTTTATTATTGTTATTATCGTCATTATTTTTATAAAATAGTAATAATCCGCGACGAGAGTTTCGATTATTTGCGAATAAGTTAATATACCGGGTCAGTGTATTTTATTAACGGGTTCACACACTTGGGCTAGGCCCAACCCCACTCCCTAAACCTAAACCCTACCTATTTAAACCCCATTATAACCTCTCACCCTCTTTCTAATTCAAAAACCAAAACCCTAATTAACTAAGCTCAGCCGCACAACAAACATTCGCCCCAACCTCTTTCTCTCTGCTCTAGAATTCCGGCAGCCGGAGCTCTGGCTGGAGTATGGCGGAGCATCGTTTTGTTAGCGGCACTGCACACCAGAAACCTCCTCCCCCTTTCATCACTCTCACACACACACCCCAACCCCTGTTTCTCTTCGAGTAGATAGCCGGCCACCAACAACCGGTGGTGGCGCATGGCGGCGACGGTACGCAGCGGCGGCGGTTCCGATTCAGAGCGGTTCAAGCTCTATTTCAAGTGTTTGGTTCTCAGTAGTTGGAGCGTCGGGTCTCGGGTTTAAGTGGGTCAGTTTGGTTCGACGTTTCGGGTCAAGTTCAGTCCAATGAGTGGAGCAGATTGGGTTCGATTCAGGATGTGAGCTCGGTCCAACCATGGTTCAGCAGGTTCGAGTCTTGGTACAGTCCCGAGTCAAATTGCTCGTTTCGGTTTTACGTTTGAATATTGGTGCTCATTAATTTGGATGTATATTTGTTACTATTTGCTTGATTAAAAGTTGTCAAACTCTTTTAGCAAATGACTGATGTTGTGATAATAATATTATTCTTTTACATAAACTGATCGTATGTGATGTAGTATGTAATGATAGAATTCCAAAGAATAAGTATTAAACGAAGTCTGATTTTTGGTATTAGTTGTGAGCTTTAAATGTTGATTCAGATTTAAAAGCATGAACATGAAACTGATGGAATTAAGGAACTGGGTTTTCTTTTAATAACTTGATTCTGTATTTTCATGGATAGTACAACTTTATATGCTCAAGGTACAACTGTTTAATGCATGCTTTTATAATTAGAAGATGATGACCATGTGATTGATTGAATGTGAAAGGGATAATTGTCTTATCTGTTAGTGTAGGTATCTTGTATTGGAAATTTATGCTAGCTTTAGATGAAGGGTACAAGTGTTTAAGCAGGGGGTGCAACTAATTGGGATAATGTGTTTGAGCATGAATATTATAAGTTGTTAAATAGATGTGGGTATTATGTTGATAAAATAGTGTTAAAATTATTCGGGATAGAATTGTTTGAACTAATGTGAATAAATAAAATGGAGAACATGATGAACTGTTTGAAGGTGCTATGAATATTTGAAATTGTTATGTTGTGATCTGATTCTAGGTGAGTACGGTATTGAAAACATGTTAAGGAATTATGATTGGTTCGTACAACTAGATAAGGGTTCTAGAAAGATCCCATCTGTGGTTGCGACTCGGGAATCAAGTGGTTTCGACTCGAGACCACTTAGCAACTACTCGAGACCGGGATGTACACTTCAAGGGACTCGAGACTGGACAGGTTGCGGCTCGAGATCTTCTGATCTCGACTCAATGCCTGACTCGAGATCTCAGTGGTTGCGACTCATAAATGCACCACTCGAGACCTCCCGTTTGCGATTCGGAACCTCGTGGTGGCAATTCGGGGTTTCTTGCTCTCGAATCGAGACCCCCTAGTCTCGACTGGACTCCCTTACTTGGTTGATGGGCCGCACAGACTGGTATTATCGAATGTGTGCTACTATTGTTGTTTTAACTGCTACTGTTTAACCATACACATGCTAGGGTAGGCCCAACACAGTATATGCTTGAATAACATGCATGCTACGTGTTAATTATGTGAAGGATTTTACTTGACACTACTTGCATACGAACCTAATAAATATTTATAAACCATAATAGGGTATGGTTGACCAACGTAACCCAAGTAAATTAACTACCGAGCAAAGCAAAGGTGAGTTCACTACTTTTTACTTAAAGCATGCGTTCCCGGTGGTTGGGAAACGGAACGAAACAACTTTTCCTGGTTTGGGATTGCTTACTATCTCCTTGTGCGGGATACGGTATTTCTATCTCCTTGTGTGGGATACGGGTAACAACGCTATCCCCTTGTAAGGGATACAAACTTACTTACTTCCCTTGTTACTGGGAACAAACTTACTTACTTCCCTTGTTACTGGGAACTTTTAGTTAATTACTGTTTATACTGGATGCAACAAGCAACACTAAACAAAACTCTATCACTCAAGTCCTCACTTCCTAATACCGATTAGTCGCCGGGGTCAGGCGAACGGGTTATTAGTTGATAGCGCTATTTAGGTCTCACCAACCTCACACCGTGCCCGCGTATGGGATCGGGCGTGAACTAATGTACTCTGGCAACCGTCAATGATGATAGAACATTGACAAACGGGGCACTCTACGGAAACGTACGGATGAATAGTATTCGGTATTGTAAAAACAGTTTAGTCGCTTACTTATGGGGTAGCTCCCCATCGCATGTATAAACGGATAAATTAACTGGTTAAAACAAGTTTTTGGAAATAAAAACTGGAAAACTCTAAACTCGTGAACTCGCCAACTTTATGTTGACCCTCTGCTGCATGCTTTGCAGGTTGCTCGATACAGCTCTGGACGGACGTTGCAATCGGATGGAGTGCGTGGTTCATAAGTTTCATGATGACAAATTTGTGGTTTTAAATTATGATGCGTTTTCTTCCCCTTTCCGCTGTGAACTTAAACTATGTTTTGAAAAATTTAAATTAGGTCACTAATTATACTAATGTTTATGACAATAACTAATCCGTTCAAAATAATTAGTGGCTAAGATCCTGGTCAGTCACACGCCTCGCGGTAATACTCCGCGTGTGGATTTTGAGGGTGTGACAGATTGGTATCAGAGCCATTGGTTATAGCGAACTAGGTTTTAAATATAAAATATTTTGGTTTGGGAAATAAAATATTTTTATATATGAAAACCAGACTATAACCGTTCTTTAGTGGAAACCACAACGACACCACACTCCGGA
Organism: Helianthus tuberosus; assembly: GCA_030545235.1. Lineage (NCBI taxonomy): Eukaryota > Viridiplantae > Streptophyta > Magnoliopsida > Asterales > Asteraceae > Helianthus > Helianthus tuberosus. The sequence continues at coordinate 56,747,357 of CM060408.1, read as the reverse complement.
TTGCAAGGTTCGTCAACCTCAGATACTCACCTGGTAATGGTAGGCTAACGGCATTTACTTGTGCATAACTTATGTGTGTGAACACGCATGTGTGTATGTGTATAATTAGCATATATGTGTTAGTATGTATGCGTATATTTAGTATTTAACACAGTGGATCATACGAAGGCTAGGCTAGCGTGTTACGTGTTAAACAGGAGCGAGTCCTCCTAAACCTGGTTCGAAACCACGATACGCTAAGGGCAAGGAACCAGTTATTCCAAGCCCTCGTCCACGTATTTCCTGACATCATCCTTGGACTGCATATCGACGCAAAGGACGTCCACTCGATAGACCTGCCTAGGAAAGGTCTGCTACGAAGCACATAGAGAAGTTACGAGAACGAATCAACGAAGGGGAGCCACCCCTACATCATGGGATATTAGAAGGAACGACGACGTCATTCGCATCCTTTTTACTTGCATATTTCTTTTCCCAACTTAAGTAGTGAGACTTGTTCTCTCACACGACTGATCATCTAAGCATTCTAGTAAGTCTACACTTTTCGGGTTTCTGTTTGCACGTCTCAAACACGAAAGCATGCGAGGTGTATGCTTCTCATGGTAGTACCAGCAATTGTATCACCTTTCCATCGACCACGAAGTTATTTCCTCCTAATTCCTCGTTACATCGTTAATCCTTATTCAAGTTGAACCTTATACCATAGCATGCCCCGAAACCCAACAAATTGATATCCTTCTTACAAACCGGCGTATTTGGAAGCGTGGCAAGACGAAGACACGAGCCAGTCAACCCATCGACGAGTACGGTGACCTAGATGCTTACCTTACCCTTCATTTTCTAGAACCGTCATTCTTTGACGACTTTTCTGATCCTGTGAATCCTTTCGCTAGCTTTTGTACGAATCTGTGTTTATTACTCCAGATGGTATCCCCGCTTCTATCGTTTCTTTATCACGACATCCACATTTCTTCGTATAGAAACCTTGACCAGATCTCTCTTCAGTTTGGTGAATTCAACAAACTCGACCTTTAGTCAACAAACTTTTTATCCCTTGAAATTCAACAATGTGTTGCTTCAATCGTACTTTCCTGAAAACCTGTTTTCATAGTTTCACATCGAAACCCCCCCCCCCCCTCATACTGAGATTTTGACCAGATTTCCCTCTCGTTTGGGGAAATCCAGCAAGCTCGACTGCTAGTCAATAAACTTCTTGAATCTTAAAAATCGTGACGTGTGATCCAAACGTATCCTTTCAGACATATTTTTATTACCTTACATGGAAGCCTTTCGACGACACAAGCACTACTTCGGACTCGTCCTCACGACTTCGGTAGTCTATTCAAATTTGGCTACTTACCGGTTTGGGAGATCACAAACCCGTTTTTCACATACGGCTCAGCTCAGAACATCTTGTTAAACGTTTTAGTGAACCTAACCCCCCCCCCCCCGCGACCCATACGACGACCATCCTTCTCTATCATTGGTCCTTGTTGTGCCATTCATACTGACGTAACTTGTAACACCTCTTATCGGCAAAACGACGTTCTTTATCCTAATCGCCCACGGCTTGTGTACGACCAGCTACCTCATCGACACCAGATAAATCCTTATTGCCGACCACCAAGCCTTTTATGTTTTGTCTCAAATTGAACGCACCAACGTTGACTACCCTTCAAACAATTACCTCGCTACACGTGTTATGAATCCCATGATCCTTATCCTACTCTGCTCTGCGCAAATCTCCGTTTGGACGAAATTCTTCCTACGAATATTACTCGTTGGAGCAACGAGCCAAGGATACCCCGGGGGTAACGGGTATTGCAAGCACTGTTCTTCGAAACTCGATACGATCAACACCTAGTTACGACACTCGAATTTATTTTATCCTGTCAAAATTCGACACTTGTTTCGTTCGCCGACGTCCGAACCTATTCCGAAAAACCAGTGGGAATCAGGACGACTCCTACGCTCTACCCTGGTACTTCTACGACGCAAACCGCCTGCGTTAAGTTTCCCAGACATGACTTTTAAACGTTCTAACGCCCGCATTTCTCGACCGTATACGCAACCCCTCACGATTTTGACCCGAAAGAGTATCACCTGACATTAGGAAGGTGCACAATAATCCGCAACTCCAGCAATTGAAAGATATTCTACGAGGTGCTTCTATCTTATTTTATCCTATCCAAGACATTGATGAAATGTCTGCTAGTAACGACACGCGACCAAAGAAATCGATAAGTTTTCGAACCTACAACCATCTACTTAATAAAAGTAGCTGTGGGGCACGGAGTGCCAACTTCTATCACTTTTGATCGAAACCCACGTTTTGCATCCGATTCGTCACAGGCTGTGCACAAAAACCTTTGGCTCACAGACAGGCATGAGCACCACTTGTCGCCCGCAAACTGATGGTCAGGCCAAACGCACCATCCGGACGCTCAAAGGCATGCTGAGAACATGTGTTATCGTCCTTGGATACGAGTGACACTTCCCTTTTTGGAAGAATTCTCTTCCAACAACTGCTACCGCACTAGCATTCAGGCAGCACCATTTGAGGCATTGCACGGACGCAAATGCCGGTCACCTCTGCGTTGGGCGGAAGCCAAATTACCGGCCCAGAACTTGCACTCGACATAACGGGTAGGATTGCCTTGAATAGACAACGCATGGCGGCAGCTCCAGACCGTCAGAAAGGCTACGCGGATAAGCGTAGGAAACCTCTAGAATTCCAAGTCGGAGACTGGGTTCTACTTAAAGTTTCACCCTGGAAGGGTGTGGTACGTTTTGACAAACAGGGCAAGCCTAATGCGCGATACGTTGGACCATTCGAAGTTACCGAAAGGATCGGTAAGGTAGCATACTGACTAAACCTGCCTGAAGAGCTGAGTACGGTACACAACGTCTTTCACGCGTCTAATCTGAAGAAGTGTCTGCCAGATGAAACATTAGTTGTCCTTTTTTTTTGGAACTTGTGATCAGCAACAAACAACGCTTCGTTGAGGAACCGGTTGAGATCAGGGATCAAGAAATCAAAACCCTCTAGCTTAGTGTAACCAACAAACCGAGTTTGTCAGAACTCACGCCGTGGCCCAGAGTTTACCTGGGAACGGGAAAACCAGCTGATGCGCATGTATCCCCAGTTGTTTGCAAACTATACTTCCAGCACTAAGGCTACAACTGAATTTCGGGAAGAAATTTCAAACCAACAGGGGGCGATGTGACGCCCTACGAAAACGTTTAAACACACTAGCTTGTTAGTGGCTGCGCGCTAAATTTCGGGACGAAATTTCCTGAACTTGGGGATAATGTGACACTTCCGGTTTTCCTGTACGTTTCTTGGATGTCATAATTAATTTTGTGAAATTCTATACTATGTGAAATACGTACAAACTCTTGGGATCTTATGCTACTTGACCGTTTACGCTATGTGACCTTATGTGCTATGTGGATTACATGTCTGTTTTGTGAACTTTTGTGAACTACGTGTGTGTACGTATGACACTTTGTTATCAGCGAGTCCATAATTAGAGCGAATCGTATGTCTTAGCTTAAATTTCGAGGACGAAATTCCTGTAACATGGGGAGAATGTGACAACTCGAACCCTTGATCTTGATCGTTGAGAAACGAGCATTTTATTAATGCTCGTATTCACTATTATTAATTGTTTATTATTGTTATTATCGTCATTATTTTTATAAAATAGTAATAATCCGCGACGAGAGTTTCGATTATTTGCGAATAAGTTAATATACCGGGTCAGTGTATTTTATTAACGGGTTCACACACTTGGGCTAGGCCCAACCCCACTCCCTAAACCTAAACCCTACCTATTTAAACCCCATTATAACCTCTCACCCTCTTTCTAATTCAAAAACCAAAACCCTAATTAACTAAGCTCAGCCGCACAACAAACATTCGCCCCAACCTCTTTCTCTCTGCTCTAGAATTCCGGCAGCCGGAGCTCTGGCTGGAGTATGGCGGAGCATCGTTTTGTTAGCGGCACTGCACACCAGAAACCTCCTCCCCCTTTCATCACTCTCACACACACACCCCAACCCCTGTTTCTCTTCGAGTAGATAGCCGGCCACCAACAACCGGTGGTGGCGCATGGCGGCGACGGTACGCAGCGGCGGCGGTTCCGATTCAGAGCGGTTCAAGCTCTATTTCAAGTGTTTGGTTCTCAGTAGTTGGAGCGTCGGGTCTCGGGTTTAAGTGGGTCAGTTTGGTTCGACGTTTCGGGTCAAGTTCAGTCCAATGAGTGGAGCAGATTGGGTTCGATTCAGGATGTGAGCTCGGTCCAACCATGGTTCAGCAGGTTCGAGTCTTGGTACAGTCCCGAGTCAAATTGCTCGTTTCGGTTTTACGTTTGAATATTGGTGCTCATTAATTTGGATGTATATTTGTTACTATTTGCTTGATTAAAAGTTGTCAAACTCTTTTAGCAAATGACTGATGTTGTGATAATAATATTATTCTTTTACATAAACTGATCGTATGTGATGTAGTATGTAATGATAGAATTCCAAAGAATAAGTATTAAACGAAGTCTGATTTTTGGTATTAGTTGTGAGCTTTAAATGTTGATTCAGATTTAAAAGCATGAACATGAAACTGATGGAATTAAGGAACTGGGTTTTCTTTTAATAACTTGATTCTGTATTTTCATGGATAGTACAACTTTATATGCTCAAGGTACAACTGTTTAATGCATGCTTTTATAATTAGAAGATGATGACCATGTGATTGATTGAATGTGAAAGGGATAATTGTCTTATCTGTTAGTGTAGGTATCTTGTATTGGAAATTTATGCTAGCTTTAGATGAAGGGTACAAGTGTTTAAGCAGGGGGTGCAACTAATTGGGATAATGTGTTTGAGCATGAATATTATAAGTTGTTAAATAGATGTGGGTATTATGTTGATAAAATAGTGTTAAAATTATTCGGGATAGAATTGTTTGAACTAATGTGAATAAATAAAATGGAGAACATGATGAACTGTTTGAAGGTGCTATGAATATTTGAAATTGTTATGTTGTGATCTGATTCTAGGTGAGTACGGTATTGAAAACATGTTAAGGAATTATGATTGGTTCGTACAACTAGATAAGGGTTCTAGAAAGATCCCATCTGTGGTTGCGACTCGGGAATCAAGTGGTTTCGACTCGAGACCACTTAGCAACTACTCGAGACCGGGATGTACACTTCAAGGGACTCGAGACTGGACAGGTTGCGGCTCGAGATCTTCTGATCTCGACTCAATGCCTGACTCGAGATCTCAGTGGTTGCGACTCATAAATGCACCACTCGAGACCTCCCGTTTGCGATTCGGAACCTCGTGGTGGCAATTCGGGGTTTCTTGCTCTCGAATCGAGACCCCCTAGTCTCGACTGGACTCCCTTACTTGGTTGATGGGCCGCACAGACTGGTATTATCGAATGTGTGCTACTATTGTTGTTTTAACTGCTACTGTTTAACCATACACATGCTAGGGTAGGCCCAACACAGTATATGCTTGAATAACATGCATGCTACGTGTTAATTATGTGAAGGATTTTACTTGACACTACTTGCATACGAACCTAATAAATATTTATAAACCATAATAGGGTATGGTTGACCAACGTAACCCAAGTAAATTAACTACCGAGCAAAGCAAAGGTGAGTTCACTACTTTTTACTTAAAGCATGCGTTCCCGGTGGTTGGGAAACGGAACGAAACAACTTTTCCTGGTTTGGGATTGCTTACTATCTCCTTGTGCGGGATACGGTATTTCTATCTCCTTGTGTGGGATACGGGTAACAACGCTATCCCCTTGTAAGGGATACAAACTTACTTACTTCCCTTGTTACTGGGAACAAACTTACTTACTTCCCTTGTTACTGGGAACTTTTAGTTAATTACTGTTTATACTGGATGCAACAAGCAACACTAAACAAAACTCTATCACTCAAGTCCTCACTTCCTAATACCGATTAGTCGCCGGGGTCAGGCGAACGGGTTATTAGTTGATAGCGCTATTTAGGTCTCACCAACCTCACACCGTGCCCGCGTATGGGATCGGGCGTGAACTAATGTACTCTGGCAACCGTCAATGATGATAGAACATTGACAAACGGGGCACTCTACGGAAACGTACGGATGAATAGTATTCGGTATTGTAAAAACAGTTTAGTCGCTTACTTATGGGGTAGCTCCCCATCGCATGTATAAACGGATAAATTAACTGGTTAAAACAAGTTTTTGGAAATAAAAACTGGAAAACTCTAAACTCGTGAACTCGCCAACTTTATGTTGACCCTCTGCTGCATGCTTTGCAGGTTGCTCGATACAGCTCTGGACGGACGTTGCAATCGGATGGAGTGCGTGGTTCGTAAGTTTCATGATGACAAATTTGTGGTTTTAAATTATGATGCGTTTTCTTCCCCTTTCCGCTGTGAACTTAAACTATGTTTTGAAAAATTTAAATTAGGTCACTAATTATACTAATGTTTATGACAATAACTAATCCGTTCAAAATAATTAGTGGCTAAGATCCTGGTCAGTCACACGCCTCGCGGTAATACTCCGCGTGTTGATTTTGAGGGTGTGACAGTCAGGTTGTAAAACGTCTTTAAATCAATCATACAACAGTTTATAGTGTGTATCTTGCTAAATTGAACTCTACACGTCTGTTTCTGCCTTTCGTTTAGAGATAAACTCTTCTGATCGACTCGTTCGGGTCAGAAAACGATCCTACAAGTGGTATCAGAGCTCAGGAGGAAGAGTTCATACCAATTCAGCCACTAATTCTGATTTTCTACACCTTCTTTCAAAATTGAACAGGTTTTCACGGATAAAATTGGCTAAAAATTTCACAATGTGTGCGTAATTGTGTTTTAACAAACCCTTGAGAATATCAGATCTAAACTCGAAGTAAAAGTGGTAAAAATGGACTGAAAATACCATTCCGTTTGAACGAAGCATAGGTGTTCCGTTTGAAAACTGCCATCCCGTTTAAAAGTGCATACCCTTCCATTTGAAATTTGATCCTATCGTTTGAAAACTGATCCTTCCGTTTGAAACTGGCCGATTCCGTTTGAAAGAAACCATTCCGTATGAAGTTGTCGTTTGAAACTGACATGTCCCGTTTGAAACACGACTTCAGTTTGAAAATGGTTCAGTATTTCACGTGATAGTGCATTGTGTTGTGTGTAACATTGAATTTGAGGATGTCAGTCGGTCACATGTGAGTGCTTAGTTCAAGAAATAGCATGTGATTTTGGTTTGTCGGTCAAGCATCATCACATGAATTAATTTGGTTGGTGAAATTTATCAGCCCAATGCATGTGTAAGAAAGCGGCCCAATCAGAATTGAACTGTGTGTTTTTAAAGGTTGTCAGCTTAGTGGTTTTGTTGGTACAAAAATATTTAAAAGGGAGGTCCAATCAAAGTGTTCGGTTCATATAAATCAGTTGTGAAAGTCAAAGTTGCCAGGCTCATTTATCAATCAATTAATGTGCTGAAGCTCATGTTAGTTCATATTGTTTACGGCCCATAGTATTGTTGGGTTATTGAAGTTTGAGGTCCAGTCAATCATTTAGAGTGTTGTCAGCCCAATCAATACTAAAGCTCAATATATCTTCGGCCCAAGGTTTGGGTCAGTCCACACAAAATTCAATCCGCATCATCAGGTCGTTTGAAAGTCCGTCAGTTTACATATAAAAAAAAGGGGTCAGGTCATTCAAATTTGATCCGGGTCATAGCAGTTAGCACGGTTTGCCAATTTAAACTTCATTCCGCACAGAATATTCACCAGTTCGAGTACCAGTCTTATTATGTTAATTGATAAGTTTTTTAAACTGATTGTGTTTTGTTTGTTTGTTTGTCAGGTTCTTCAGGTGATTCAGGTGTTTTACAAGGTGAACCAGTTCATTTGAAAGCTTGTTTAAGAAATTCTTCGATACCGAAACATGGATTCTGAATTCTACAACGCATTTGCTTCAACCCCGACTACTCCGGCTGACATTGCTAAGAACATGAATATGGAGAATGAAACCGGAACAATGCAAAAACCCCCGAAACTTATGGGAATTGAAGACTATCATGGATGGAAGAAACGTTTCGAGAATTGGGTTCAAGCGAACCATTTAAAAGCTTGGGAAAGTTTTGAAACTGAATATGAGAGGCCACAAAACTCAGTGGGAGTTGGTAAAATCATTTCAGAATTCACAGAGCAAGAGAGAGAAAGTTATAAAGGAGAGAAAATGATGATCAATCTATTACAACAAGTTGTTAAAGAGGATATATTTGTGTTGCTTCAACATGATGACAGTGCTTATTCTATCTGGGAAGCTCTTAAAAAGAAATTTGAAGGAAGTACAGAAATGCTACAGAGTAAAGCAGCTTTGTTAAAAAAAGAGTTTGAATTGTTTACTTGTATGCCTGGTGAGACAACAAAGACTCTCATTGAGAGATATTGTCATCTTGTACGCACCATGTCACAGTTGAAGATTACAAAAACTCCAGCAGAATGGGTAGAAAAGCTTGCTGATGCATTACCACAAAAGGAATGGGGTACATATCTGATGATTCTGAAAAATTCTGGACAGTTTAGCAGATTATCAATTGCTCAGTTTATTGAAAAGCTGGAAGCACAGGATCTTGAACAGCAGAAAATTGCCAGAATGAACAGTTCAAGTAATCAGCAAGATATCAAACTGTATTATAAAGGAAATGTTCAGACAGTTGAAGTGAGTCCAAAAATCCAAACAGCATTTAGTGCAGGAAATTCATCCGGAACAAGCAGTCAAAGCTCAATCAATACTAGTGGATTTTCAAATGTGAATTCTCCAAGTGTTCAAAGTGCATCTGTTGGAAATGGGCATCTGATTCAGTGTAATGTGGCTTTACATCTTCAAAATGGACAAAATTATTCTGAAGAAGTTGTGAAAAGTCATATGGGATTACTGGTCACTGCATTAGAATCTTATGAAGGGTTGATTGCCGGAAAAATTGGTAATCCGATGCTCACAAAGGAAGATTATGACCAGATCGATGCAGAGGAGTTGGAACTGATGGACATTAAATGGGCATTAGCTAGTGTTTTGAGGAGAGCAGAAAAATTTAGAATGATTACAGGAAGAAGTGATTTCTTGGATGCAAATTTTTCTAATTTAGGTTTTGATAAATCTAAAGTTGTCTGTTTTCGTTGCAGGGAGAAAGGCCATTTTAAAAGAGAGTGCAAGAATCAGGAACCAAGAGGAGTAAAGGATCCTTTTGGAAAAGATGATTATTATAAGAAGTCCATATATCAACAAATCACTCATCTACCACATCAACAAAAAGATTCACAAACGGCACATGGGAAAATGATCGAAGATGCAAATAAGAAAGCTTACTATGGCATTATTGATCAAGATGATGAGAAAGTGGCTGAAGGTTTTAACTGGGACAAGTACATTCCAGCTGATCCTAATGTTAAAGCTTTTATTGCTCAGATTGTGCAAAAGCCAGAGTTGATAAAGGAATGGATGGCTGTATTATCTGATGATGAGAAAAGTGAAGATGAAGAATCTGTTTCTTCTAAAAACAGTTCAACAGATTCTAGTGATGATGATGAAGAAGTTGAACAGATAAACATTGGAAAATCTCATTTATCTTCTGACAGTTTTGAATTTTATTTTGCAGATAAATTGAAGAAACTCAAAGAGAGAAAAGCTGCAAAAGAATTAAAGGAAGTCAAAGTGATTGAGAAGATAGTGGAAGTGGAAAAGATAGTTGAAGTTGAAAAGATTGTGGAGGTCGAGATGATTGTTGAAGTTACGAAACCATGTCTCACATGTTTGGAATCTTGCAAACAGTGTGAAGTAAAAGACGAGAGGTTTAGTGAATCAGAAAAGATGAAAGAAAAGTTGTTGTTTGATGTGAAGAATTTGAAAGAATCCTACGATGTTTTGAACAGAACAGTGAATAGTTTACAAACGACAAACACTGAAAGAGAAAAAGTGTTGAAATGTTGAATGCAACAATGATGTCAAAGCAGAAAGAGATAAATTTTTACATTGAAGAATGTGCGAAATGGAAGCAAGAGTTGGATGGTGAAAAAGTTGAAAATGAAAGAATTAGACGTTTGCTGAAAAGTTATACATGTTCTGATTACTTAATTGACAGAATTTACCCTACTATTGCAGGTTTTGAGGCATTTAAAGATGAACAACCAAAGAAGAAGAAGGATACTGGTAAGAAACAGAGTGTCTGTTATAACAAGTGTCCGCCTCCAATTTGGGAAGGGTATTCGCCTAGAAAAACCGAATGAGGAACAAGTCCAAAAGGCAGTTAATCTAAAGTTAGAGTCTGAGTTAACCGATGTATTACCAGACAACATTGACGTCACATTCACAGCGTCCGACACAGAACATGAGTCCGAATTAATTAAAAGAATGGTTGATCAGGTGTTGGATAGGGATGAGGAGTCAGAGTTAAAATCCGAGTCCGAAAGTTCGTGTCAGACTGTCAGAAGTTCGAGTTCGTCCGAAAAGAGTTCAAAATCATCGGGAAAACGGGTTTATAGTAAAGAATTTTTGTTATCAAAATCTAATTTGAATGACCAAACATTTGAAGTTGTCTATACTTTGAGTGATTCTGACAAATTATATTTTGATAAAGAGTTTCCAATAAGAAGTGTTCGTTTTGACATGATCAAAAAGGTTTTCAAAATGACAGAAATTAATATTTCTGAAATAAAAGATTTAAATCTTACTGGAAAACCTAAGAAATACACTTCAAGAATTCAACAGCGTTTAAACAAGAAAAAGAATTACGGTTCCGGTTCTGGTTGTCAAAAGAAACCAAACCGTAACGGTAATTTCAAAAGAAAAGGTTTAGGTTTTATATCACCAGAAAATTATAAAAATGAGAATTTCTAAAAATACAAAATTTGTTTCAAGTCCATCTGCTGAAGAAGAAAAGAAGAACTCATTTTGGAGACAAACAAATCAAGAATTTTTTGCTGAAAAGAAGATTGAAGCTCATCAGAGGAGAGAGACTAGAACATGTTTTAGATGCAATGAAGTTGGTCACATTGCATGGAACTGTCACAGAGCAATTAAAACAAAACAGGGAGTCTCTGAAAAACTTAAAGGAAAAGTTGTTGAGAAAAATGAACCACCAACTGAAAGATTTAAAGTGTTTAAAAATTCAACATATGAAGTTGGTGAGTGTTCGAAAAGGTTTTACAAGAAAAAGGGAAATCTTGACAACCAAGCTTGGGTTGTTAAGAAATCAGAGGTAAAATCTGGCAATGAATCTGATTCTACAAAGTCAGAGGAGCCACAAGTTGTTAAAAAGGGTGAAAACTCAGTGCCTCTAATGGATGATGTTCATTTTCCACCATTGAGAGCTGAGAATTTTAAATCAAAGGTTGAAATTTCGAATCAATTCTATTCTGAGAAGAAAGAATTTGATGTCGAGAAAGCATTTAATGGGAATGTTAAGAAAATTTTTGGAAAAATGATCGATGGGAAAGTTAAAGGGGTAAAGGAGTTTTATGCTACAAAGAAAGCAACATACATCCCAACTAAAGAGGAGTTGGAATCACCCAAGGCTAGTCAGGCTTGGGTGGAAATTTTCTTTCATTGAAAAACCTGACTTGCCGGAGATCCCAAGTTTGTAATTGCGGATCAGGAATCGGCATCATTCTTGTTAAACTTGTTTTTGTGAAAGATTTTAAAATTGTTTAAATTTTTACAGAATGAGGAATTGCCGGAGCTTCCAGGTTAGTAAGTGTGAAGCAGGAATCGGCATCTTGATTGGTAAAATGGTTTGTGTAGATGTTTTATTCCTACATGTGGTTATATGTTTTGGATATTTTTACAAGTGGTTGAAGAAGATTTTCACTTTCAAGTGGTAAATCAAGGACATTAAGTTGTATCTGATTTTCTAAAAATGATTGAGGAAAATGTGATGAACCAAACCCCTAACTTTACAAGTGGTAAATTTAACAAAACTTATTTTCCGGAAAAATCATTTTGGTTAAAACAAACTTAAGTGTTTTGAAATCATAATGAGAAAATAGTTTTGTGAAAGGGGGAGTTCTGATTGTTTATGCCAAGTGGATGGCGATTTGAAGCGATTTGATATCAGTTGTCATTTACTTGTATAGTTTGTTTTCAAATTTCCTAAAATGTGTTTGCATTTTAGGGGGAGTAGAAAATTTCAGAAAATCCAAAAACATTAGAAAATTTGAAAAAGTCAAAAACATGATGAAATCAAAAATGAGCTTTGGTGTCAAAGAAGGGGAAATGATAGTACCTCAGTAGATAGTTACAGTATGCTAAAGAAATGTAATGATTAAATGGCGTTAAACGGTCTCACTGATGATATGCCGATAGGTTTTTACACATTTAGTAAGCTTTTTCGGGATATAAACTTAAATTCAAACTTGCTTATTTCGTGGGGAACACTACTTGGATATATAGGTAACCCCTGAAATCTCGTTTGAAAGATCCCTCTTTCTGAGATACTAGGTCTTTATACTCAGTGATATCTGGGGTATTATCCCGGGACTTCTGCTGAATGGAAATTCTGACCTAGTCCTCGTATAATACTTTCTGCAAATGCTTTGAAATATAAGCTCGCCCTCAGCAAATTGATGAAACAATAAAATTGATAATCATTGTGGTTGAAGAAAAGATCCTCTAAAGGGGACACACCAAAAGTCGAAGCCGTCATCTCTCTGCGTATACGAAAGTATCGACCTGACCTCTCACGGCCCTCGCAATTTAACCCCTTACAGATATCATTTGTGGTATACTCACCTGTAAGACTGAATATTGGGATCTGGATACGGGAGTATATTCAAGAGGTGGGACACATGAATGAGTTTAAGTTCTTAAAACACCTAACTCATATCCTGAATCAGTTGAAATTTGTGTGAGAATTTAAGTGGATCAGTATATTGGCAATCTAAGTGAATTGTTTAATTTTTAATGTGTAACTAAGCTCAACGGTACTTGTGACTTGTCAAAAACTGATATGATCCTCTTACACAAACTCACAAAAATATTGTCTGTAAATATTTCTTTACTGCATTTCATTATATTTCAAAATCCAAAAATATTTTTAGTGTGTTTTAACATAAATTTTGAAAAATTCAAAAAGATTTTCGACAACTGGTGTTGGAGAGCTAATTTTCAAAATTTCGAGTGCTAAACATGATGAACAGATGGTTTGGGAGAGTGTGTTGTTTTGAAAATAAAAAATGATATATCTTCAAGTGGTTCATCAAAGATTAACATTGTAAAATCATTCTTTGATTGTATAATTCCTGCAAGTAGTTCATTATATGGTGAAGATTGTTTTTACAAGTTATTATCAGAAAATTTATTGTGAGGTAGAGAATGTGCAGGTTATTTGAATGATAGAAAGCCAGGTTCCGATACCTGAAGAATTTGTGATTTTATCAAGTCATACTGCGATCCCAGCAGATCAAAAGGGGGAGTCTGAAGACATCTGAGTAGAGATTGTTCGTGGGGAGTCTGTTGATGCTGAAGAGGAGAAGGAGATAAAGTTTGAGGATGCTTACACTGTCAGATACTTCAAAGAGTTTCCAAAGACTGATAAAGACTGAAGACGTTGAAGACTCGACACTTAAGACTCGTCAACATCTGAGGGGGAGTCTGTTGGTGCATTCATCTGTCGACTTCGTCTTATATCGAGTCTCGGTTTCGTTGCGGATCTGAACAAGAATGTGACATCATCAAAATGACATTATGTGACATCATAAAGATGACATCACATCTTACAACATCACGTGAAAACAAAATATGCACATGAGACAAAACAAAAGTCAATTTCATTTGAATTCATGTAACCGTTTGAAAGGGTCACGTTTGTAGAGGGTTCCGTTTGAAATTGTAACCGTTTGAAGGGTGCCATCACACCTTCAAACGGAAGGGTCCTTCCTATAAATACCCTCATGTTCATTTCATTAGTAACTTTCCGGCTTGTGCAACGAAGTGCTGCCGAAGTGTTGTCAGGTTGTAAAACGTCTTTAAATCAATCATACAACAGTTTATAGTGTGAATCTTGCTAAATTGAACTCTACACGTCTGTTTATGCCTTTCGTTTAGAGATAAACTCTTCTGATCGACTCGTTCGGGTCAGAAAACGATCCTACATTTGTGCCTTGTGCATTTAAATCATTTTCTTAAACATTTTCAAAAGATTCGGTTAATTGTATTTACCAGTGAAAACTGACGTATTTCCCAAAAGATTAAGTGGCAGGTACTTACCATGAATGGCTGGAAGCTTCGGGACGTTAATAAAGAATCTTGTGAATTCTAAATGTTTAAGTCTGTTGAACAATACTTAATATTATCTTTTATAAGATCCGCCTGTGGATCTAATCACAATCGTCTGTATAATATTTTATTATACTTCATATTTCGGTTTGTATTATTATTTTACTTCCAAGACTTCCGCTGTGCATTAAACTGTATACTTATGACTATGATGATATCAACTACGTCACGATACTCCCCACCGGGCCCACTGGTAATACGTGGAAATATCGGGTGTGACATAAGGTATCCTCGATTTAATGAACTAACAATGCTCGGGCTATCAAGGAATCAAGTGGCACTTAGTGTCGGATCACTACGTTAATATATCGACACCTAAATCGGAAGATCGGGTAGAATGAGGTCTTGTAAACCAAATGAGTATTGGAACTCATGTGATATGGTTTAACAAAGCCTACATTCTAAATCGGAACCTATCCTAAGTGCTTACGACCCGTTAAGGTAGTCTACGCTACTTTAACGCGTCGTTCCCGTGAATGCGCGTTCGAGACGCCTAACTAGTCCTATGACAAGTATTATATGCCCTAACATGTTTAGATATGTTGCATAATCAGTTTAAGTGACAAAAATTAAGTTACATATGCTTAGAATCCAATTATGCATGAAAAGGGCATTTTGGTCATTTACCTAAGGCATATAAACTACCTATCATAAAACTAATTAAACTAAGTGACCATAAGGTATAACCTCGGAAGGTTATTCCCTATACAACTATGGTCACAATATATGCTTGGTCGGATCCTAATGATCGACCAAACGGTTCGGGTTCGAAAGTCTAAGTGGTTGTTTAGACCGCTTATCTTACAACCCTAAACAAGCACTATACTAAAAGTGACGAGTTAAACATGTTAAATCATGTTTAACTAAGTTAGAAAACAGGTTAGATATCAAAACAAAGTGTTTTGATACCTGAAAATAGCTTCTTCGCAAAATACACATAAATACGTATTTTAACCAAAACTTTGACTCGTCACTTCGACTAATCAACGTGGTAATCAGTAGGTATAGTCACAAGGGACTATAACCATCGCGATTACACTCACGTTGCAAAGTTCAAACAAACTTTGTGTTGACCAATTCATGGTCAAAGCAGAAAGTCAAACACTGTTTAACTTTCATGCTTGAAATGCATAACCAAGCATGAAGGAGACTTACAAAGGGTCCAAGCTTGGAGATAGAATAAAGAAAACTCAAGAATACTTAGGTATGAAGCTTCAACTAGTGAAAGCTTCAACTTAGAGCAAATCTTATGATGAATGAGCAAGGAACAATGAGAAAAACCCAAGCTATTTATAGGAAGACTTGAGTTTCTAGGATGATTACATGTGTTTTTGAGCAATTCAAAGCATGATCTAAGCCATACACTTATGGCACATTGTTTAGAATACTAGGGGAGTTCAAATACCAGCCTAAAGTATTGCGACGAATGGTATTTTTGCATTCCAATCACTAAAATAAAATATTTTAATGATTACAAAAATTTTTAGATGTCCGGATATGTTCAGAACGTGAGATATGCGCGTAAATGTAAACTTATGCACTTTTGGACGCTTTTAGTCCCTATTGGTGAAATAAGCGCTTTTTCGCATACCGAACCCCTCAAAGCCTATTTCTAAGCTATGTAAAGGATATTTAGGGTATGTTTAGCTTATGATCATGTTTTGGAATGTTCATTACAGTACGAATCGGCATAGTTTCACAGTTTGTCGAAAATAGTCCTTGCGATCGAATAAACTTGTTTTCGACACACCAAACCCTCCAAAACTTATTTCTAAGTTATGTTAAGGTTATTTAAGGTATGTTAAGCCTAGGTCACTATTCCAGAGTGTTTTTTGCATTAAACTGATTATGTTTACGCATCAGTTTGTGTATAACTTTCCAGAAAGCGATTTAAAGCTTGAAATCGAACTAGAATCAAAATGTAAAATTGTCAAACACAAATACACAAATATTGACACCAAAACACATCGTTTTATTGATAATTGATATTGTTTTACATCGTACATCGTTTATAGAGCACAAATGTTACAACTCTTCCCTAAGTTCAATTGATTACCCCCCACCAAACCATCACCTTTTATTCAACCTTGTACCATCACCTTTTTGTACAATCATTTCTTCCAAATCTCTTTATGTCCACCATTGTTGCTTATCTTTACATACACTAAAAGAACAACAAACGGATCAAATACACAATATAGACAATATCAAGACACAACAAATAACAAAAAAAACACTGAACAGACACAAGAAGTAGCAACCAATAGACAAACCGGTCCTCACTACCCCGGTATCAACTAAACCAATCAACAAATAATGAACTGGTCCTCACTACCCCTGTATCAACTAAATCAACAACAAGAAACGAAAAAAACCAGAGATAAGAGAAGAACAGTCTTACAAAGGCATTTAACTCCCTCCAAGCAGATCTGAGTTTGTAACCTTCTAGGGTTACGAAACACAGATCACAAAGAACAAATCACAACCTGGTCAGTTTGCTCTGAAACTTTCTAAGAGTTCCAGAGACCAACACAGGAAGTACAATCAGAAGATGAGAAATCTCCTAAAAAAATAGCACCAAACCCTAACTTAGGGTTACAGCTACACCAAATCTGCATCGGCACTCTTTCCAAGAACCAGATCCAAGCTGTTCTTAAAGAGAAGAAGAACACAGTCTATAATAAAACCTAAAAACTCACAGCGGAACAACCAAGATCAGTAAACAAGAGCCAGTAGAGCTCTGATACCATGTAAAATGGTATGAAGAATCAACACAAACAATATGAAGAATCAAAACAAACAATAGAGAAGCGGCAAAACGGTGACAAAACTTTTATTGATTACCCAAACCAGAAAACTCCCCCCGAACCCTAGATCTCACAATATATGAGATTTGTAATCAATACAAATACAAATAATTACTTAGATGATCATCCACAGATGATCATCAACACCAGAATATCAAACTCTCACAAACAACTTAGAGTTTACACAGAATGATATTCAATAACTAAACGAATCTATTACAAACCCTAATACAACATAGTAGAACCAGAGAAAAGTGTGCGAGTGAACAGGGGAGAGAATGAATGATCTCTCAGAGCAACTGGAGCCTTTTATATGTCTCATCAAGATATTTACATCCAGGTCCAAAACAATGATAAGAGATGATCGCAGCCCCTAGAATATTTCGCATAGCCCCCCTTGAACTTTAAGCCTATTATAACAACTTGAATAATCTGTTACAACAACTCAAAAACACAATAACAAACAGATTGGGCCACCAACAACTAGTCCAACCCATTATTTAATAACCCAAACAATAATATGTAGCCCAACATCATATTGCAACATGAATTAAACATAGTTGCATTCATTTCAACACGACCCACACGATTTCATTGATAATCTTGGGGCTTACTCCCCTAGTTGTGTTTTCTGAAACAACTTCATTGGTGATCGAACCCACCATCGAAGATCAAAGCCACCGTCGAAGATCGAAGCCACCATCGAAGCTCTCAAAGAAGATGGGAACCGGTACCGGATATACCCGGTACCAAATGCTCGTCCCTAATTAGACATAGGATCAATATAGCCTAAGAGGTTATTGGTAATTAAGAACAGCTTGATCATAGTTTCCAATAGTCATAGTTAGTAGGGTAGAGAGTAAAGGTAAACTTATGTTGTCACACCCTCAAACTTCCACATGCAGAGTACTACCGCGAGGCGTGTGACTGACCAGGATCCAGCCACCAATCATACTGAATAATCATGATAATAAAGCAGTTTTATCAAAAATATGATTGGTGACTAATAATGTCCAAGTCCAAAGTTTTAAAGTTCAAAACAACGTTTTAAGATTACAGCGGAAGCATAAGTAAAATGGTTCAAACATAAGTTCACTGTTCATTAATATTAAAGGAACCCAATACGGGTTAAGGCGACCACTACGCATCCTCCAAGCTGCAAGCTCCTAAGTCACTGTGTACCTGCAAAGCATGGAGTAGGGTATCAACATAAAGTTGGCGAGTTCATGAGTTTGTCCAGTTTTAATTCCATTAAACTTTGTTTAAGTAGTTACGTTGTTAATTTACTCATTTATACCATGTCATGGGGAGCTACCCCATATGTAAGCTACTAAACTGCGTAATACCGAATACTTTACGACCGCACATTACGTGACTTGCCCCGTTTGTCAATGTCTATCATCATTGACGGTTTACCAGAGTCAACTAGTTCACGCCCGTCCTCAAAAGGCACGGCGTGAGGTTGGCGAAACTTAATAGCGCTATCAACTAATAACCTGTTCGCCAGGCCCCGACAACTAATCGGTATAGAAAGTAGGGACTTCGTGATAGAGTTTTGTTTAGTACACTTGTTGCATTTAATATAAATTGTAATTAACTGAGCGTCCCACACAAGAGGAGAAAAGTTGTTTGTATCCCACACAAGGAGATGGCGTTGTTTGTATATGTTTCCCAACCATCGGGAACGCATGCTTTTAGTAAAAGTTATGAACTCACCTCAGTTTGCTCGGCAGGTAATTTACTTGTTTAAACAGTTGGTCAATCACGTCCTATTAAGGTTACCATTTATTAGGTTTGTGTACAAATAATCCACGTACATCCTACAAGTATCTAACACATAGCATGCAAGTCATATTGCCACATAACATGTAGGGTATGTGGGCCTAAGTCCAACATATCAATAGTGAATAGTGAACAGTGCATAGTGCATAGCACAGTAACAGTAACACATTAGCCCAAAACCATAACACTTGAGTGTGTGGCCCAATAATCAACTCAGTCCATATAAACTGAGTGGCCCAATAAGCTAAGCAGCCTAGTGTGTGTTGTGGGTGGTCCAATTCAGAAGACATCAGTCAAAACCAGAAGGTCTCGACTCGAATTCAAGAGATCCCGAGTCGCAATCCAAACGATCTCGAGTAGAAATTAGAAGGACTCGAGTAGTATAACTCCAGCCGAAACCTTAAGGTTTCGAGTCAAACTATGATTCGATATCAAGGAGATCTCGACTCGCAACCAACCCGTTCTCGAGTCCCCTGATGTGTGATGCCTTATTTCGAGTTGTAATCAAAATGGTCCCGAGTCAAAACCATGGGATCTCGACTCGCAACCATTGTCGAAATTTCCAAAACCCTATCTAGTTCAGCATGCACCAATCAAAATCCATTAACATGCATTTTATTCCGTACCACTCCTAAATCAGATCAAAAGCAACAAATTTCAAATATTTCAAGACATTCAAACAGTTCATCAAGGTTTATCATTTATCAAAATAGATCTAACACTATATCTTCTCATTAAAACATATCAACACATTCACAAACATCATCACAACAGATTCGATCATTCATTCCACTTATGAAAACCCTTAAACCTTTATTATTTCAACATCCAAATTGAGCATCAAGAATAGCTTTAAACAAGGATCACAGTATCACATTCTTATCGACAAAACCCTAACCGATGAAATTATTCAAAACCGTATTAATTAGCCATAATGCACAATATCACTAACATTTTCTACAAAACAGTTTACATATCATCATGAAGAGAATACATTTGTTTATCATCTAAACATTCAAACCAAGTAAGCATCTTTAACATGTATTTTAATGAACATAGTGATGGTGCATTAACCGGTACAAGTAGAGTGAGAGAGGTGTAGAAACGAGAATGAGATGAAGCTCCTGGTCGATGATTTTGGTTGCCTTCACCGAGTTGTTGTTGCCGTCAAAAAGAGGGGGTATGGCGTGTGTGCTTTAGGGTTTTTAGAGAGATAAACTTAGAGAGAGAGGGGGGAGAATGTTTTTAGGAATTGATGAGAGAATGATTGTTTGTCAAATCATCCCATATGTAGGCTGATTGTGAGGGTTTTATACCCTTTCCGAAACCGTACACCCTCCTAGGGTTTTGGATGGTTTCGATTGGGCTAGCTACCTTGGGCCAGGTCATGATGTATGGCCCATTAGTCAAGGAAGAAGGGGTGTCGGAACCAGCAGTCCCGACTCGAATTCGAGGGATCTTGGGCCGAAACCAAAGAGGTTTCGATTCACATACAAACATACCCTTTCCACTTATATATATTAACTCACCTAATTATTTATACATTATACTCTTATACAATTAGCAACTTAGGTTATGTCTCATTTGTTTAAAAGTCACACCCTTTAGTTCATTTTACTAAATCAAACCCTTTAAAAAGTCACAGCCCTTCGCAAAAGAGAATCGTTCACTAAAGAGAATCTTTAATGCACGTGTACACTTCACAATGCTAAAAGTTTTTAACTTATTTTAGTATTTCAAGAATGATAATAAACTTAAACACATAACACAACCGATGCGTTGCGAAAATACACCTTATTGTAAAGTTATAAACAGATGCGTTGCGTCTTTTACCGAAACTTCATGTTTATTCCGGGTAATAAATAAAAAGGCACGCAACCACACACCCCTTGATTATATTTTTTAAGATAATAAAAATTATTTTTCTTTTTGCATGATTCATAAACTTACATATTGTGTGGACATGTATTTACACTATTTTAATGAAATTATGAAATATGTACGTTTCCTTCCACATAATATATGTCAAAGACAGTGGTATTTTTTAGACAAAACACAATAGTTATTTTATTTAACAAAGACAGCGAAGTCGGACGAATCTGATTACAAAGATGAACAGAATTATAAGACTATTAATTGATCGATCTCAGCGAATCTGATTATAGAGATGAACAGAATGATAAGACTATTATTGATCAATCTACCCAAAAGAAGAAGAAGCCCTGAAATAAATAAGCAAGGAGAATATCGATAAACATGGCAATCACCAATTAGCCTTCAATCAATATGAAAATAACCTTCAATCAAGCTTCAATTATCTTCTGTGAACAGTTGTAGATATGACTGCACAATTAGCAAAAGGAAAGGTGTTTTAACGTCTTTTGTATGCCAGGAAACTCCACAAAAGAGGGCTGGACCAGAAGCAGTGCAGACTAAGGAAAAAGGCCCAACCAACTTAAGCCCAAGAGCAAATCCACATGAAAAGGAAAAAAACAAAAAGATTAGAAAAATTAATATAAGTATATTTTTATTATAAAATTGACATGATAATTTTAACACCGCCCCTTAATTTTATAATCCAAACACATCGTGCATGTTAAGCTTCTTGATTAGGGAGTCATGTTGATACATAGGCAGACCTTTTGTGAATATATCAGCTGGTTGATTTCACGATTCAATTGAAATTGTTTTAATAACTCCAGCTGAGATTTTTTCCCGAAGAAAGAAAAGATCGTTTTCAAAATGTTTGCTGCTATCATGAAAAACTGGGTTTGCTGTCGATATAGCAGCGTTATTGTCACAAAAGATATCTATTGGTAGCGTTACATTTATATGAAGTTCTTTTACACATTAATTAACCATAAAACTTCACTTGTGGCTGCACACATAGCTCTATACTCGGCTTCAGCTGAAGACCTCGACACAGTCCCCTGCTTCTTGCTTTTCCAATAGACTAGACTGTTGCCTAAATAAACACAAAACCCAGTAACAGACCATCTAGAATCAAGACACTTTCCCCAGTCTGAATCAGCATAAGCACTAATATTAAAGGACGTACATTTGCTTAATAAGATTCCCTTACCTGAGGCACCTTTTAAATATCTTATCAATCTCAAAGTGATTTGTAAATGAGAATTTGTAGGCTTATGCATGAATTGGCTCAAGAATTGAACAGCATATGAGATATCAGGGAGAGTATGAGAAAGATAAATCAATTTTCCAATCAATTTCGGAAAATTTGTAATGTTACTAAGAACAGTCTCATCCTTTTTTGCAGAAATTCATGACAGCATAATGTTGTTCAACGAGTTAACGTCAACCCGCGCGTTGCAGCGGGATGTTGATTATGAATGTGTTTAGTATCATTATACATTCTTGTGAATTATAATATTATTAAAAAAATAACCACTGACTTTAACATATAAAAATTAGAATATTTCCATTCAAACCTACCAAATACTAACTACTTAAAAAAATTAATAGAATACAAATAATTACAAACCATTTTCTTATTTAAGTAGATTAAGTTCCAATGTTTATCAATAGATCTGTAAACTTAAATGAACAAAGATTTATAAATTTTCCTTTAATTCACAAATTTATAATAAGTACTCTCACTTGTTTTCTATATCTTCATCGTTGACAACGGCTTGAAACATTAAGTCGCTAATCTTATCACATGAGATAGTAACACGCCTCAGCTTACAATATTAAAAACCATCTAACACTTCATACAAAAATTTTTATTTTCAATGGGGTGTAATTGTATTTTTTTTGTAGAGGTGTATATTTATAAAAAGAGAAAAATGCCTAGAAATTATTTAGTTTAAATATGTGGAATCATTTGATTCTATTAAATACCTACCAATCATTTAATTTAACGGCTTAGAATTAACTTTTTTAACGGCAAATTAATTGGTCCTAAATTGTTTAGAATTAATTGATTTACATTGTTTGGTCAAATTGGATCACGTAGCTTTCTGTTGTTACTTTTGATTTAACATGATTTCATTCCCTATATTCATGCTAAGAGCCTAACATCAAACTTTGGCAAACTTGACCACAAACTTACAACTTATTGGTTTTCTACCCTCAGGCAGATCAACTAAAGTCCATGTGTTATTTGTATTCAATGCCTCCATCTCTTCATTCATGGCGGTTACCCAGTTAGAATCATTTTTGGCTTCATAAAAATTTCTTACTTCAACGGATTTATTTAAACATGAAGCAAAACATTTATTTTCAAAAGATAATTTGGAGTAGTTCACAACTTTTTCCATCCCATACTTTATTTTTCCTTCGATAATAAAATCATTAAATTTCTTTGGTATAGACGAGTTCCTAGTTGACCTTCTAATAGTTTCACTAGGATCATTAGTTCCCTCAGGAGAGCTTGGGTTATCATTGGTAGTTCCAATATTGTCAGCCTCGCCTACACCTTCATTAGTCCCCTGAGGCTGCTGCAAAGTAGTTGTGCCATCAGGGGCTTGATGGTCGGTGCTAGGTTGTTGATCAGTGTCAACTACCTCACTAAAGGCCCTCTCCTCATCATTGGGTGTTTCACCATTAGACTCATCAGGTTGTCTTGAATCGAAAAAATCAAAGAAATTTAAGAAGTTTAGAAAACTATCATTTATTGAAAGATCTTCATTTAACAACTTATTATCTTTGAAAGGAAAAATGGTTTCATAGAATTTTACATCTCTTGAAAATAATATTTTTCTTTGATCTAAACTCCATAGTTTATATCCTTTTTTAAAAGGGGAGTACCCTAAGAAAACACATTTCTCAGCATGACTTTCAAATTTATCAGGGTTGTTTAAAACAGTGCTAAAACAAAGACAACCAAATGTCCTAAGGTGATCTAGAGAGGGTTCAAAACCAAACAATAATTCATAGGGTGTTTTTCCATTAAGAATAGAATAGGGAGTCCTGTTGATTAAATAGGATGCAGTGAGAACACAATCAGACCAAAACTTAAGAGAAATGCTTCCTTGAAATAAAAGAGTTCTAGCAACATTTAACAAGTGCCTATGTTTTCGTTCGACAATTCCATTTTGTTGTGGACTATATGCGCAGGTGTTTTGATGGACGATTCCATTGGTTCTCATAAAATTAGACATTTGATACATAGGCAGACCTTAACTCCAGCTGAGATTTTTTCCCGAAGAAAGAAAAGATCGATTTTGTCCAACGGTTATTTGAGGTTGGGTTGAGTGGAACGCACATGTATTTGTTTTAGATCTTTATCCACATTATGGACAATTAGTTTCAAAGTTTCATGTTCTTACAAGGAAAAAAACATAATATGAAATTCATTTTTATACCATTTTATGTTAGTATAATAATTTCTTTTTCATTTTGCAGCATTTGATAGCATAGCAGTTGGATTTTATCAAAATTCAAAACAAGGATTATACGTGAAAATAAAGAAAATATCTTAAACTATTTATACTTAAATAAAAATTTGAAATATTTAATTAAATTGATTACTCAATTCATTAAAACACAAGCCATTAAAGATGAGAAAAATTTACAGACGTAAAGCCAATCTTCATAACACATTAATACAGTAACCACGCATCTCATAAATTATTGTCATTTTCTAATATAAAATAAGAAAGAAAGCAAAAGCATGGATTTATATTATATATTTTATTCGTGGTAATATTTCATTAATTTTTATTCAACAAGCAAAATAAACTACCAATTGAAAATTGAAGAAACATTAGGAAATGCAAATTTCATAAATGCCAATTTATTGGTACATAAAACGTTAATACATATTTTTTAAACGGCATACTTACACCTCTCAAGTATTGAACTTTAATTTACCCACAAGAGATAATTCATCTTGATCACTAGGCTATAACCTAAGTGGCAGTGGCATAAAACGTTAATACATATATCGGCCAAATATTTTAAAGATTTATACAATTTAAATAAAAGTCAGACCTATTTCATTATAGTCCAAATTTTACATTACCCATATTCTAACCACATGTTTTGATCCATACATGTTTAATCGTTGCATCCAGAAGTTATGCATACCACATTTACAAAACATACATTCTAACTTGATGTATACAAAAAAACGCCCACCAATGCCTTTTACACACCTGTGATAACCGTATAAAATGTAACAATTTTAGCATGTACGTATTAAAAGTTCCCGCCACAATGCGCGGGTGGCGTTTGGGCTAATCAGAAAGTTTACAAGAGAAGAAGTCAAAGAGGCAGTTTGGGCTTATAGGAGTGATAGGGCACCAGGACCAGACGGATGTACTTTCAAATTCATTAAGAGATTTTGGAAAGATATGGAACAGTTATTCGTAGAATTACTTAATGAATTTCTCGAACGGGCATATATAGACAGGGGATGTAACACTTCATTTATTGCAATAATCCCAAAGGTGAGAGATCCCAAGTGAGTGGATGAGTATAGACCAATCTCACTCATATGAGTAATCTACAATTTAATAGCAAAGGTTCTCGCCTTTAGAATCAAGCATGTTCTCCCTTCGCTGATAGCGCTAGTGCAAACAGCTTTTGTGGAAGGGAGGTCGATCCTGGATGGTCCATTGATCATTAGCGAAGTCATTTCATGGGCCAAGAAAAGCAAACAAAAAAAGTTTATCTTCAAAGTAGATTTTGAGAAGGCCTATGACTCTTTAAACTGGAAATTCCTACTTTCAACCCTTAAAGCGATGAACTTTCCATTATTGTGGAGGAATTGGATTGGAGCTATCTTAAAATCAAGTTGGGCGTCAGTTTTGGTGAATGGGTCTCCTACATTAGAGTTTCAATTGAAAAGAGGGCTCTGACAGGGTGACCCACTTCCTCCCTTCCTTTTTATTCTTGCCATGGAAGCTTTGGATATTATTATTGTTAGGGCGGGCGAAAGGGGGGTTTTCAAAGGGGTAGAATTACCTAATAATGGACCATGTTTGTCACATCTTTGCTATGTGAATGATGTGGTATTCATGGGGGAATGGTCTGAGGAAAACAAAAAAAATTTGAACCGGCTTTTAAGATGTTTTTACTTATGTTCGGGCCTAAAAGTAAATTTAAATAAATCATGCTTATTTGGGATCGGGGTTGGGGAACATGATGTACACATTTTGGAAAGCTTGTTGAAATGTAAAGTGGGTTCTCTTCCATTTGGGTTTATAGGGTTACCAGTTGGGGCAAATATGAAACGAGTGAAAAATTGGAAACCTATGATTGATAAATTTAATGCCAAATTATCTGCGTGGAAGGAAAAGTGTTTATCTTTTGCAGGTAGGATAATTTTGGCAAAGGCAGTAATGGGGCTGTACCTAACTACTTATTTTTTATGTATCTAGCACCAAAGCAAGTGATTAAAGTTCTCGACGCTCTTAGGAGAGATTTTGTTTGGGGCAGAAAAGATGGGACAAATAAAATTAGATGGATCGCATGGAACAAAATGGTAAAACCGAGGAAGTATGGTGGAACTGGTATAGGGGACCTACGGAGGGCAAACTTAGCTTTAATGGCAAAGTGGTGGTGGAAATACAAGGAAAACTCTAACACGTTGTGGGCAAGAGTTGTCAAGTCCATCCATGAAAGCAAAAGGTTTGTAAAAAGTTTCCCGCTAAATAAAAAATACACTGGCACATGGAAAGATATAATGTCCATAGAGAAGGAGCTGGCTGTAGAAAGGGTGATAATGAAAGACAACTTCAAGGCAGTAGTCGGTACAGGAACATAGATTAGATTTTGGACAGACATCTAGGTGGGAGAAGGCATGTTAAAAGAATGTTATCCCTAGTTGTATAGAATTGCAGAATATATATATATGAAAATTGTTGATTGTGTTAACAGGTTGGAGACTGAAGACCAATAGGGCCTTAACTGGACCCGGCCACCTGATAATGATGTTGAGTGGGCCGAATGGATAAACTTGTTAAAAGACTTATACAGTTTCAAGTTTTGTGCAGGTGCAGATCGTTGGATTTGGAAAGCAGATAAGGATGGTTTTTCGGTGACAGGCTTGAGAGACCTAATGGAAAAGAACGCACCTACCGAGAATAATAAAGAATGGAAGCACCGGACTAGAGGGGCGCCTCCAAAGGTCAATTATTTATGTTGGAGGGCATGTATGGGAAGAATTCCAGTGAAGACCGAGTTACTAAAGAGGGGTGTCGAAGTCCAGCAGCATTGGTGCCCGAGATGTGAAGTCGTTGAAGAAATAGTTAACCACCTACTCATCACATGTACGATGACGAAATCTATTTGGTGGAATATTCTAGCCTGGACGAAACTGCCTATGAACTTGTTGTTTATCTCAACCGCGGAAGTTTTGGAGTGCATTGACAAACAATCAGGATCATTCACTTGGTAGAAAATAATAATAATAATAATGTTCCAAACAACCATTTGGCACATTTGGAAGGCAAGAAATGACAAAGAATTTAATGGCATTCACGAAGGGAAAAGTCGTAGAAGAAATAAAAGCAGACACGTTTTTATGGTTAAAAGCTAGATCAAAATTCAGCAATATTGTATGAGAAAGATGGGAGAATTTTAATGTTAGAGATATTGTGTCGTAAAAGCTTTTATTGGAGGAGGGTCTCTCTTTTTTTAGGTTTTAGATATGTTAGCATGTTCTATTATCATAGAATTCCACTGTTTAAAAAAAAATCAATCCATGATTTATAATATTAGAAAAAATATATAAAATATATTAGGGTATTTTATTTGTAGATTAGAAATAGAAATAGAACTATACAAGTAGGGTCAACTAAAATGAAAAGGACACGTGTGGGGTTACTTGCTTTTAATTTATTGCTCTATTCATTTTTATAATTATTTTTATTCAAATAATAAAAGCAATTCTCAAAAGTTTGACAATAATAATGCTTTTGAAAGCAACTTCCTACCAACTCTCCTCTATTTATATGTCTTCTTATATGTATAAAATGCATATATATATTTCGGACATAACCTACTAAATTGATGATCCTCCCTCCGTGGCCCAGTGGTTTCCCATTGGGTGTGTTGGGCTGGCTCCTCCTTTGTGAGGTCACAGGTTCGACTCCCACTGTGGTCTTAGGGGGGGGGGGGGGCGTCCCAATGATGGATCGTATCCTACCGAGGCATGGTGCGGTCTTGAGGGCAACCCGGTTTTACCCAGCTGTTACCCCAGCGAGTCTCTCGTGTGGGGGCAGTATGGTTTCCGGGCGGAAGTCAGCTTGCGCGGCGGCCGGGGCCCGATCGAACATCGCGTCCGAGAGTGCGGGGCTGACGGGGGAATGTCTTTGACATGAACCCGGTGACCAATAGGTCCAGTACATAGAAAGTCACCTTCCAAAAAAAAAAAACCTACTAAATTGATGAAAAATGATAGAAAAGAAGTTTCACATAATATAAAGTTATTAACTAAGTTTTATTAGTATTTTCTTATAGCTTCTTAATTTCTTTTAGTTATAGAAACTACTTAAATTTAGTATTATTCTGGTAAGAATTTTTTTCGTAACGAAATGAAACTAAGTGATCAAATATTGTTATCATTTAGTCTTTTTTTGTTGTATAAATATAAAATATAAGTTATGAGAAGATAATATAAAATGTAAGTTATGAGAAGATAATAAATATTGATAACTTTCATAAACTTTCATTTTTAGTACACAGTAGCATCGCTGAGAATTCCAATATCTTGTTTGAGTTTGAAAAAATGTGTCCTTATGCCCTAACGATAAACAATGCAATTACTATTTAAACCATAAAAAATGGCTCATTAAACCTAATTCCAATTGGCTAACTTCGAAACTATAAAGATTGATTCGTGACTAGATCTATATTGGAATTGATATGAGTATACTATTTAACAAAAAATTAATTAACATACATATATCCGATTTTTTTTAAAAACACGTCTCTCGAAATCACAGTTCCCTGTGCGGTAGTCCTCCCCGCACACCATAAAGACCGCCCATGTTAGTACACCGCAGTTTACTTAATTATTTATAACAAAAAAAAATATTAGAACTTAAATGATGTTAGCTCTTAGAAACGCTTAGGCTATAAGGTGTGGTCATGATCCTTGTGACCACCATGACCCCCACACCCTTTAGCCTTAGTTAACTCTACGACAATAATGTTAAAACATGATCATTATTTTGTTATATTCACCCTAATATAAACAAACTAAAAAGTATAAAGCGAAATATACTTTATTTTGCATTTAATGATGCTTATTATTAAGATGCAAATATTTGAAGTAAAATTTTGTCAAAAAAGCATACATTGAACTTTAAGGCTGCTTTTTTCTTAAAGAAAAGGATATAAAATCCGTTATGATTTATTTTTTTCGAACGGCAATTGTAGGGGGCAAATGATCCACTACCCCACCGGGAGAGACAAGCTCTTAAACCCTGCTCAGGCCCAATTCCATACTGAAATCCCAATATGTACACAGCAAGAGTCGAACCTGGGACTCCCCGGAGGAGAAACCTTACGGAAAACTTATCTGACCAACTGGGCTATACCATGTTTGCCGTTATGATATTTGAGAAATATAGTTATAATTTTATTTTCAGTTATTTTGTAAGGAACATAGTTCAAACATAAAAGTTTGTTGTTACTAGTTAGCAAAACTGTTTATGTGAAAATTACCAAAATAACCCAGC
Organism: Helianthus tuberosus; assembly: GCA_030545235.1. NCBI lineage: Eukaryota > Viridiplantae > Streptophyta > Magnoliopsida > Asterales > Asteraceae > Helianthus > Helianthus tuberosus. The sequence continues at coordinate 56,717,768 of CM060408.1, read as the reverse complement.
TAGAAAGCAGCCTATCTCATGTTTACTAAACCAAATGACCATTTCGTAACATATTTTGCATTAGTTTCACAAAGTATCGATGTTTTTTTAATTAAACTGTATCTTGTAAATAAAACAATGAAATTATTCAAGGATCACAGTATCACATTCTTATCGACAAAACCCTAACCGATGAAATTATTCAAAACCGTATTAATTAGCAATAATGCACAATATCACTAACATTTTCTACAAAACAGTTTGCATATCATCATGAAGAGAATACATTTGTTTATCATCTAAACATTCAAACCAAGTAAGCATCTTTAACATGTATTTTTAATGAACATAGTGATGGTGCATTAACCGGTACAAGTAGAGTGAGAGAGGTGTAGAAACGAGAATGAGATGAAGCTCCTGGTCGATGATTTTGGTTGCCTTCACCGAGTTGTTGTTGCCGTCAAAAAGAGGGGGTATGGTGTGTGTGTTTTAGGGTTTTTAGAGAGAGAAAGTTAGAGAGAGAAGGGGGAGAATGTTTTTAGGAATTGATGAGAGAATGATTGTTTGTCAAATCATCCCATATGTAGGCTGATTGTGAGGGTTTTATACCCTTTCCGAAACCGTACACCCTCCTAGGGTTTTGGATGGTTTCGAGTGGGCTAGCTACCATGGGCCAAGTCGTGATGTATGCCCCATTAGTCAAGGAAGAAGGGGTGTCGGAACCAGCAGTCCCGACTCGAATTCGAGGGATCTTGGGCCGAAACCAAAGAGGTTTCGATTCACATACAAACATACCCTTTCCACTTATATATTAACTCACCTAATTATTTATACATTATACTCTTATACAATTAGCAACTTAGGTTATGTCTCATTTGTTTAAAAGTCACACCCTTTAGTTCATTTTACTAAATCACACCCTTTAAAAAGTCACAGCCCTTCGCAAAAGAGAATCGTTCACTAAAGAGAATCTTTAATGCACGTGTACACTTCACAATGCTAAAAGTTTTTAACTTATTTTAGTATTTCAAGAATGATAATAAACTTAAACACATAACACAACCGATGCGTTGCGAAAATACACCTTATTGTAAAGTTATAAACAGATGCGTTGCGTCTTTTACCGAAACTTCATGTTTATTCCGGGTAATAAATAAAAAGGCACGCAACCACACACCCCTTGATTATATTTTTTAAGATAATAAAAATTATTTTTCTTTTTGCATGATTCATAAACTTACATATTGTGTGGACATGTATTTACACTATTTTAATAAAATTATGAAATATGTACGTTTCCTTCCACATAATATATGTCAAAGACAGTGGTATTTTTTAGACAAAACACAATAGTTATTTTATTTAACAAAGACAGCGAAGTCGAATGAATCTGATTACAAAGATGAACAGAATTATAAGACTATTAATTGATCGATCTCAGCGAGTCTGATTATAGAGATGAACAGAATGATAAGACTATTATTGATCAGTCTGCCCAAAAGAAGAAGAAGCCCTGAAATAAATAAGCAAGGAGAAGATTGATAAACATGGCAATCACCAATTAGCCTTCAATCAATATGAAAATAACCTTCAATCAAGCTTTAATTATCTTCTGTGAACAGTTGTAGATATGACTGCACAATTAGCAAAAGGAAAGGTGTTTTAACGTCTTTTGTATGCCAGGAAACTCCACAAAAGAGGGCTGGACCAGAAGCAGTGCAGACTAAGGAAAAAGGCCCAACCAGCTTAAGCCAAAGAGCAAATCCACATGAAAAGGAAAAAAAACAAAACTACTAGAAAAATTAATATAAGTATATTTATATTATAAAATTGACATGATAATTTTAACACCGCCCCTCAATTTTATAATCCAAACACATCGTGCATGTTAAGCTTCTTGATTAGGGAGTCATGTTGATACATAGGCAGACCTTTTGTGAATATATCAGCTGGTTAATTTCACGATTCAATTGAAATTGTTTTAATAACTCCAGCTGAGATTTTTTCCCGAAGAAAGAAAAGATCGTTTTCAAAATGTTTGCTGCTATCATGAAAAACTGGGTTTGCTGCTATCGATATAGCAGCGTTATTGTCACAAAAGATATCTATTGGTAGCGTTACACTTATATGAAGTTCTTTTTACACATTAATTAACCATAAAACTTCACTTGTGGCTGCACACATAGCTCTATATTCGGCTTCAGCTGAAGACCTCGACACAGTCCCCTGCTTCTTGCTTTTCCAATAGACTAGACTGTTGCCTAAATAAACACAAAACCCAGTAACAGACCATCTAGAATCAAGACACTTCCCCCAATCTGAATCAGCATAAGCACTAATATTAAAAGACGTACATTTGCTTAATAAGATTCCCTTACCTGGGGCACCTTTTAAATATCTTAACAATCTCAAAGTGATTTGTAAATGAGAATTTGTAGGCTTATGCATGAATTGGCTCAAGAATTGAACAGCATATGAGATATCAGGGAGAGTATGAGAAAGATAAATCAATTTTCCAATCAATTTCGGAAAATTTGTAATGTTACTAAGAACAGACTCATCCTTTTTACAGAAATTCATGACAGCATAATGTTGTTCAACGAGTTAACGTCAACCCGCGCGTTGCAGCGGGATGTTGATTATGAATGTGTTTAGTATCATTATACATTCTTGTGAATTATAATATTATTAAAAAAATAACCACTGACTTTAACATATAAAAATTAGAATATTGTCATTCAAACCTACCAAATACTAACTACTTAAAAAAATTAATAGAATACAAATAATTACAAACCATTTTCTTATTTAAATAGATTAAGTTCCAATGTTTATCAATAGATCTGTAAACTTAAATGAACAAAGATTTATAAATTTTCCTTTAATTCACAAATTTATAATAAGTACTCTCACTTGTTTTCTATATCTTCATCGTTGACAACGGCTTGAAACATTAAGTCGCTAATCTTATCACATGAGATAGTAACACGCCTCAGCCTACAATATTAAAAACCATCTAACACTTCATACAAAAAATTTTATTTTCAATGGGGTGTAATTGTATTTTTTTATAGAGGTGTATATTTATAAAAAGAATAAAATGCCTAGAAATTATTTAGTTTAAATATGTGGAATCATTTGATTCTATTAAATACCTACCAATCATTTAATTTAACGGCTTAGAATTAACTTTTTTAACGGCAAATTAATTGATCCTAAATTGTTTAGAATTAATTGATTTACATTGTTTGGTCAAATTGGATCACGTAGCTTTCTGTTGTTACTTTTGATTTAACATGATTTCATTCCCTATATTCATGCTAACAGCCTAAATCAAACTTTGGCAAACTTGACCACAAACTTACAACTTATTGGTTTTCTACCCTCAGACAGATCAACTAAAGTCCATGTGTTATTTGTATTCAATGCCTCCATCTCTTCATTCATGGCGGTTACCCAGTTAGAATCATTTTTGGCTTCATAAAAATTTCTTACTTCAACGGATTTATTTAAACATGAAGCAAAACATTTATTTTCAAAATATAATTTGGAGTAGTTCACAACTTTTTCCATCCCATACTTTATTTTTCCTTCGATAATAAAATCATTAAATTTCTTTGGTATAGACGAGTTCCTAGTTGACCTTCTAATAGTTTCACTAGGATCATTAGTTCCCTCAGGAGAGCTTGAGTTGTCATTGGTAGTTTCAACATTGTCAGCCTCGCCTGCACCTTCATTAGTCCCCTGAGGCTGCTGCAAAGTAGTTGTGCCATCAGGGGCTTGATGGTCGGTGCTAGGTTGTTGATCAGTGTCAACTACCTCACTAAAGGCCCTCTCCTCATCATTGGGTGTTTCACCATTAGACTCATCAGGTTGTCTTGAATCAAAAAAATCAAAGAAATTTAAGAAGTTTAGAAAACTATCATTTATTGAAAGATCTTCATTTAACAACTTATTATCTTTGAAAGGAAAAATGGTTTCATAGAATTTTACATCTCTTGAAAATAATATTTTTCTTTGATCTAAACTCCATAGTTTATATCCTTTTTGTTAAAGGGGAGTACCCTAAGAAAACATATTTCTCAGCATTACTTTCAAATTTATCAGGGTTGTTTAAAACAGTGCTAAAACAAAGACAACCAAATGTCCTAAGGTGATCTAGAGAGGGTTCAAAACCAAACAATAATTCATAGGGTGTTTTTCCATTAAGAATAGAATTGGGAGTCCTGTTGATTAAATAGGATGCAGTGAGAACACAATCAGACCAAAACTTAAGAGAAATGCTTCCTTGAAATAAAAGAGTTCTAGCAACATTTAACAGGTGCCTATGTTTTCGTTCGACAATTCCGTTTTGCTGTGGACTATATGCGCAGGTGGTTTGATGGACGATTCCATTGGTTCTCATAAAATTAGACATTTGATTGTTAATAAATTCAGATCCATTGTCACTCCTGAAAATTTTTATAGTTTTATCAAACTGAGTTTTAATCAGATTATAAAAACTTTCGATGTTGTAAAAAACTTCACTGTTACTTTTTAATAAAAAAATCCACACACACCTAGAGAAATCGTCCACAACAGTCAAAAAATATTTATACCCTTTATAGCTTGTTTTTTGTATGGGCCCCAAAAGGTGAACCAACTCTCCTATACAAGATGATTTATGATCACTTAGAGGAAAAGGTTCTCTATGTTGTTTCGCCTTATGGAAAACATCACAAGGGAACAAATCACCTAAGTTTTTTAAGTTTAGCTTACTTTTTAGAACGTTTATGTAATAACCATAATTTTAAAATCATTATTCTAGAAATAAAATAAATAATAATACTTTATAATAAACTAAACATTTATCTGATGATCCATCCTTCGGTATATCAACCAAAACTATTATTATTAATTATAAATTATCTAATAGGAAACCCTAATTAAGACACCCAAGTAATTCTGTACAAACCCTAGAATTTTCAGAATTTTCAGAATCAGGATCAGGGCCCCTAAAACTCAGGGGGGGTATTTTATAGTTACGATTATCCATATAACTCATTATATAATTCGTATTTATCCAAAATGTCGACTCAGCTAGGCTAGTCCCACATGTGGCAACACTATAAGTTTGAGGTGTCCCTTACGGACCGTAAGGGACTATTGTTACGGTCCGTAAGCAAGACCAAAAATCGGGTATAAATACAGAACATTGGCACTCGAATTCTGGCACAAAAACTGTAAGGATCATGTTCGCGACCTAAACGAGTCGGTTCAGAGGAATTCCATCAAATACAGATGCGGAAAACAAGTATTTGACTTATAAACAGCTGAATCTTCACTTTAACACTGATTTGTATTGATATGAAAGCAATTACAATCAGTTCTCACACCGGCAGCACCTCGGTATGGAAATCTCACAGAAACAACTTATCAACTTATGATTTTGCTTGACCTTGATCTCCTATATATAGAGATTGAGATTTCGCTTCAGCATGACTCAAGCGAAATCTTAACATGTTGATTTCGCTTGAGCTGCTTCAAGCGAAATCCTTTACATACACATTGCTTCAAGCGAAATCTTGCTAACACTCTCTCATTCTCTTGTTTTACGTGCCCTGATCTTTTCTAACTAGTCTAAGACTCGATACAAGACAAAGTCGACAGATGTAGTGCACCAACAGACTCCCCCTCAGATGTTGACGAGTCGACTATCGAGTCACAACAACACTGTATCTTCACATCTTCATTCTTGATCAGTCTCTGGGCTTTTCTCTCTCTATCTTCTTCTCCAGAATCACCTGGCTCTATCAGACTCCCCCTCACGATTTGCTGGTATTCATTTGTTTTTCAGCAACATCTGTTTTAGGATCGATGCCTGACTCAAATGTTGTTTACACGATCATTGCCTGGATCTCATCTAATTCTCTTGATCAGATCTCTTGATTCCTTAAGTTCATCAGCATCAGCAGCTAGCGAACTTTAGATTCATGATTAGATTCTGACTTTCATAAGCTTTGAATGAATTAAACTGGCTCACCTGTAACAATCTTAACCCAGAAATAAATTTTCTAAATTTAACAATTTAAATGCACCAACAATCTGATATAAACAGATAACTCTCTCTCATATCACAAACCAATGATGAACCAAATGTAGGTTTTTAAAAAAATACCAATTGTAGGATTTTAACAAACCTTTTTGACATTTTAAGATTCACTCCCCCTCACAACCAAGTCATCATGTTTAGCACTTGAAATTTTGACAATCAGCTTTTCAATATCAGTTGTCGAAAATCTTTTTGGATTTTTTTTTAAAATTTACGCTAAAACACACTAAAAATCTTTTTGTAATTTTTGATTGTAAAGGAATGCAATAAAGAAATATTTACAAACACTATTTTTGTGAGTTTGTGCAAGAGGATCATATCAGTTTCTGAGACAAGTCACTAACACCGTTAAGCTTCATTTCATTTTAAGTTCTAAACAATTTACCTAGATTGTCAGTATATTTGTCCACTTAAATTTTCACACAAAGTTCAATTGATCCGAGATACGATATTAATGTTTTAAGCACTTGAACTTATCTGTGTGTCCCACTACTTGAATATACTCCCGTATCCAGATCCCAATATTCAGTCTTACAGGTGAATATACCACAGATGATATCTGTCAGGGAATAAATTATAGTACGAGGGCCGTGAGAGCTCAGGTCGATACTCCCGTATACGCAGAGAGATGACGGCTTCGACTTTCGGTGTGTCCCCTTTAGAGGATCTTTTGTTTCAACAGCCATGATTAGCATTTTTTCAATGTTTCATCATTTTTAGCTGAGGGTGAGCTATATTTCAAGCAAATGTAAAGTATTCTCCGGGGACTAGGCCATTGCTTCCGCAAAATCAGAAGTCCCGGGATAATACCCCAGATATCACTGAGCATAAAGACCTAGTATCTCAGAATAAGGGACCTTTCAAACAAGATTTCAGGGGTTACCTATATATCCAAGTTTGTGTTAACCCACAAAACAAGCAAGTTTGAAATTTAGGTTTATATCTCGTCACAATTTACTAAATGTGCAAAAACCTACTGACATATCCGCAGTAAGATTGTTTATCACATTTTTACTTTACATTTCTTTAGCATGTTGTGATAGTCCACTGATGTACTATCATTTCCTCTATATGCAACAAAAACTCATTTTTGAATTTTATCATGTTTTTGTCTTTTTCAAATTTTCAAATGTTTTTGGATTTTCTGAACATTTTTTACTCCCCCTAAAATGCAAACACATTTTAGGAAATTTGAAAATAAACTGTACAAAAAAAATGACAACTGATATCGAATCGCATCAAATCTCCATTCACTTGGCATAAACAATCAGAACTCCCTCTATCACAAAACTATTTTCTCATTTAGATTTCAAAACACTTAAGTTTGTTTTAATCAAAATGATTTTTCCGGAAAATAAGTTTTTATGATATAATCATTTGTAGATTCAGGGTGTGGTTCATCACATTGTCTATTCTTACCACTTGTAGCAGGTCAAGTACAAATTAATGTCCTTGATTTACCACTTGCAAATATGCACCATCTATATCAATTGTAAAAATTACCACATGTAGAACATAATATCACTTGTAGGAATGTGACGTCTACATCACCATTTTACCAATCAAAATGCCGATTCCTGCTTCGCACTTAACAACCTGGAAGCTCCGGCATAGTCATACAACCTGTAAACATCCAAACACTATCAAAAACTTTCAACCAAAAATTTCAAATATTAGAAAGATGCCGATTCCTGATCCACGATATAAACTTGGGATCTCCGGCATAGTCATAGACTATCATGGAAAACAAACTTCCACCCAAGTCTTCTTAGACTTGGTGGCTTCCAATTCTTGTGCAGTAGGGTTGTAAGTTGCCTTTTTAGTTGCATAAAAATCTTTAACCCCCTTTACTTTCCCATCAAGCATTTTCTTGAAAATTTTCTTAACATTTCCATTGAATGTTTTTTCAATATCAAAATCTGAGATTTCTACTTTACCAACCATTTGTTTAATCTCTTCCACACTCAGTGATTTAATGTCAGCATCATTCATCAAATCTTTGATCTCATCTTGTGACTCCTCTGATTTTGTGGAATCAGATTCATCGCCAGATTGTACATCTGATTTTTTAACAATCCATTTTTGATTGTCTTTTGCACTCTTTTTGTACAATCTTTTAGAATTTTCACCAACTTCATTTTTTGAATTTTCAAAATTTTTGAAGTTTGTAGTTGGTGATTCATTCTTTTCAACCACTTTTTCTTTAAGTTTTTCAGATACTCCCTGTTTTCTATTGACTTTGTTTGGACAATTGTGAGCGATGTGTCCAACAACTTGACATTGAAAACAAGTTCGTGTGTCTTTAGATTGAAAAACTCCAATTGGATGAAAAACTCCAGTTCCTATTCTTTTTCTTTCAGCAAGGAACTCTTGATTTGATTTTCTCCAAAATAAGCTATTTGACTCCTCTTCATAGCTTTTTCCTGCAACATATGTCATTTTTGATTTAAAATCTCTAACATATTTTTCATTTTTACGATTTTCAGGTAAAGTAAAACCAAGACCTTTCTTTTTGTAACTGCAATTTTGATTTGTTTTCTTTTGAAAACTAGAATCAGAATTGTAATTCTTTTTTCTTTTTTTCTTGTTTAACCTTTGTTGAACTCTAGAAGTGTATTTTTTAGGTTTTTCAATAGATTTTAGATCCTTAATTTCAGAAAAATTAATTTCCGTCATTTTGAAAACCTTTTTAATCATGTCAAAACGAACACTTCTAATCGGAAACTCTTTGTCAGAGTATAATTTGTCCGAATCATTTAAAGTATATGCAACTTCAAATGTTTCATCATCCAAATTTGCCTTTGATAGCAAAAATTCTTTACTGTAAGACCGTTTTTCCGACAACTTTGAACTGTTGACTGACGAACTTGAACCCCCAGACTCAAACTTTGACTCAGACACCTCCTCAGTATCCAACACCTGATCAACCACCTTTTTAATTAACTCAGACTCATGATCAGTATCAGACGAGGTAAACGTGATATCAATGTTATCTGGTAAAACGTCAGTTGTCTCGGATTTTAACTTTATATTGACTGCTTTTTCGACTTGCTCCTCATTCGGTTTTCTAGGAGAATAACCTTCCCAGATAGGAGGCGGACACTTGTTGTATTTAACAGTCGATTTCTTACCAATCTCATTCTTTGTCTTTTCATCCTGGAATGCTTCAAAACCTGCAACAGTAGGATAAACTCGATCAATGACATAATCAGAACAAGAATAACTCAGTAATAACCTTCTGATCCTTTCATTCTCGATCTTTTCTTTCTCCAACTCTTGCTTTAGATTAGCATTTTCTTCGATGTAATGATTAATTGCCTTTTGCTTTGTCATCAACGTAGAATTCGTCATCGTTAAAGCCTTTTCTCTTTCAGAGTTTGTTGTTTGAAGTCCAGTCACAGTTCTGTTCAACACGCTATACGATTCTTTCACATAGCTGATGTCAGATAGTAACTTTTCTATCAATTTTTCTCTATCAAACAGAATCACATCTTTTTCTTCACAACTCTTACAAATTTCCAAACATTTCTTGCAAGGCTTTTCAACTTCAACAATCTTCTCAACCTCGATTGTTTTTACCACTTCAATTACTTTTTCTACTCCAGTTACTTTCTCAGTTTCAATCACCTTTTCTTTATCCACACTTTTAACTTCTTCAGTTTGAACAACATTTTCAACCTTCTCATCTTGTTGTTGTTCTTTTGCAGCTTGTTTCTCCTTCAGTTTCTTCATGCGATCTGCAAAATAAAAATGAAAACTTTCAGAAGAAAGATGTTTTTTAGCAATATTAATATGTTTCTCTTCACTCTCAATTGGTGTTTGGTCAAACTCTACAGATTTTTCAGAATCATCATCTGAAATACCAGAATCAGATGGTGTTTGATCAAAAACAACTTCTTTTTCTGAAGTATCCTCATCTTGAACACTCTCGTCTGTACTTAATGACTTAGCATCAACACTTTCTGAACTTTCTTCAGATGTAATCGATTGATCTTTCACTGTTTCACCAATTGATCTCATCCAAGTAGCAAACAAATCAGGTTCTCTAACAATCTTTGCAATGAAAGCTTTGAAATTCCCCTTTTCATCAACAAACATATCCCAACTGAAACCTTCAGGTAGTTGTTCATCATTTTGGTCCACTAAACATGCTGTGCTGTTAGAAGAAATGTAGTTGCTCCAGTTGAAATCTACCAAACATCCTTTCTTTGAATCTTCAATCTTTCTACCATGAGCCGTCTGTGAGTCTTGTGTTTGACCAACTTGCTGATAAATGGCTTTCCGGTAATAGTCATCTTTTCCAAATGGATTCTGAGCACCACTAACTTCTTTGTTCTTGCACTCCCGCTTAAAATGACCTTTTTCCCTGCACCTGAAACAAGTAACTTTAGATTTATCAAAACCCAAAGTAGAAACACAAGCATCAAGAAAGTCATTTCTTCCGGTGATTGTTTTGAACTTTTCAGCACGTCTAAGAACACTTGCAAGACACCATTTGATATCCATTAGTTCCATCTCTTCGGCATCTATTTGGTCATAATCCTCTTTGGTAAGCATAGGATTTCCAATTCGACCAGCAACTAAACCTTCATATGAGATAAGCACGGAACCAAGTAATGCCATATGATCTTTTGCAATGTCTTCAGAAAAACTTTGACCTTCTGGAAGATTTAGAGCTATGTTGCATTGAATCACACAACCATTTCCCATCTTTGTGCTTTGAGACTGAAAGCTTTCTGATGAAGTCTTTGGATTGACACTTGGATATGATGAGAATCCACTGCTGCTTTTGTTTGAGCTTTGATCAATCTTTACTGTAGTATCCCCAACACTGTATGCAGTCTGGATTTTTGGACTTTTCTCAGCTTCTGAAATCGGAACACTACCCTTGTAATACATCTTTACATCTTGTTGACCACTTGGATTATTCATCCTTGCAATCTTCTGCTGTTCCAAATCCTGACTTTCAATCTTTTCAATGAACTGAGAGATCGACAACCTATCATAAACTCCGGTATTCTTCAATATCATCAAATAAGTTCCCCACTCTTTTTGAGGTAACGCATCAGCAAGTTTATCCACCCATTCCTCATTTTCTTTTGTGATGTTCATCATCGACATTGTTCGTACTAAGTGACAGTATCGTTCAATAAGTTTCTTCGTATCTTCTCCTGGCAAACTTGTGAACAAATCAAACTCTTTTTTAATCAATGCCTTCTTGCTTTTAATCATACTTGTACTTCCTTCAACCTTGATTTTTAAAGCATCCCATATTGATTGTGATGTTTTGTCATGTTGAAGTAGTATGAATATGTCTTCTTTGATGGCCTGTTGAAGCAAACTGATCATCATCTTTTCAGCTCGGTACATTTCCCGTTCTTCCTTACTAAGATCTGAAAGCTGTTTTTCAGTCTGCATTTCAGTTCGTGGTAGAGCATACTTTGTCAGAATACATTCCCATGATCTTAGATGATTTGCTTGCACCCAGTTTTCGAATCTATCTTTCCATCCGTAGTATTCTTCAATTCCCATTAGTTTCGGGGGTTTCTGAGTCGTCCCCATTTCGTTTTCTGAATTCATGTTCTTAGCAATGGAAGATGAACTAGATGGTGTTGCAAACGCATTGTGGAAATCGTTGTCCATGTTTCAATAACAGATTCTTTCAAGCGAAATAGTCAAGTGAACTTTCTTTGAAGTGAAATGGTCAAACTGATTGAAGCGAAATCCTTGAAGCGAAATGATTCAAGCGAAACTTTCAAGTAAACACTTTCTGAAGCGAAATCCTGAAGCAAAACACTGAAGCGAAAACGTTCTGAAATAAGAACCCTGAAACGAGATCCTTGAAGCGAAATGATTCAAGCGAAACTTTAAGTGTCGCTTGAAGTTTCAAGCGAAATCGTCCAATGAAGCTATGTTCTTAAAGCGAAATCCATTCGAAGATTGATTTTGATCACTTTTAGGTTGAATTTAGCTATGAAACTTTCAAGGGTTTGTTATCTTGTACTTTTAAACAATCCGTGAGAAATTGAATAGTTTTTTACCGTGAAAAATTTCTGAACTGATGAAAGAAGATGTAGAAGTAAGAGATTTTGAACTGTTTCAGCTGAATTTTGCAGAACTCCTCCTCCAGGCTCTGATACCAATTGTAAGGATCATGTACGCGACCTAAACGAGTCGGTTCAGAGGAATTCCATCAAATACAGGTGCGGAAAACAAGTATTTGACTTATAAACAGCTGAATCTTCACTTTAACACTGATTTGTATTGATATGAAAGCAATTACAATCAGTTCTCACACCGGCAGCACCTCGGTATGGAAATCTCACAGAAACAACTTATCAACTTATGATTTCGCTTGACCTTGATCTCCTATATATAGAGATTGAGATTTCGCTTCAGCATGACTCAAGCGAAATCTTAACATGTTGATTTCGCTTGAGCTGCTTCAAGCGAAATCCTTTACATACACATTGCTTCAAGCGAAATCTTGCTAACACTCTCTCATTCTCTTGTTTTACGTGCCCTGATCTTTTCTAACTAGTCTAAGACTCGATACAAGACAAAGTCGACAGATGTAGTGCACCAACAAAAACGACGAAGAAACTCAAAATACACGCTGAGATTTCGTCTAAATACTCTCAAAACACACACGAAATCACTAATTAGTATAGCGGGGTGCTGCAGAACAGGGTATTAACTCGATCGCTATTACGATTCATTGTCCGATCGATCAATGTACTCAATGGATGTTTAAGTGCTGCTCAAATTTGGGTTATGCTTTGTCATTAGTCGTGATTCCGATGGATGTTTAAGTAATTTCACTTTGTCATTAATTGTGATTCCGATGGATGTTTAAGTGTTTGCACTTTGTCATTCATTGTGAATCCGATGGATGTTTAAGTGATTTCACTTTGTCATTAATTGTGAATCCGATGGATGTTTAAGTATCGCACTTTGTCATTCGTTGTGAGGGTTGATCTCGTGAGTTATCGTAAATGCTGTATTAAGTTACTAACCTAGTTTGTGTGCATGTTATTTAAATTAGGTTAAAAGACTAATCAGTAGTCTAAACTCTGCCCGTATAAATCTGAAATATTATCACAAGGTAGCATCACTTTGAAATTATTAAGGTACGGATCCTTACCCCCACTCCTTATTTCTTCATATTCAAATTGTTATAAAATCATTAAATTCATATATCTTTTAAAAATCCTCACGTCTTTGATTATCGATTCATTTGACAGTCCGTTGGATTCCTATTCTAATCATAACTTTGGATTTAGCTTTCATGTCATGCGATAGTATTATGTTAGTTGTACTCATTATCGCATGTTCCAATATATGTTACGTCTTGTTATGAAAATTATTTTGATAAGTTATGTGAATAAGACCATTTGTACTCTGATACCCTGAGTATCGCTTCTCGTGGAGTGTCCCACGAGCATGTTGTTGCGGCATCGACAACATGTGCTCCTCTCGTGACGGAGAGATCAGTTCACGGCGTCTCTTAAGTACAAGTGTGGTACATATGGCTATTAGGAGGCGTATGGATCGATCCTAGGATTTAAGTTTAAGGAGGTGGATAACGGGTATGCCAACTCGCCATCTCGTGTGATAATTATGCAGGAGTAGCTACCTGTGTATTGTCACGTTTTAAGTTTGGCTCATGGGTACATCCGTATGATATGATTATGAAATTACGTTACTTGTATCGTATCATTTTCGCATAAAGTTCCATCCGGATAACATTTCATATAAAGCGTTACTTGTTATTTGAGCCTATTATTCCGTACTGAGCATTTGGCTCATTCCGTAAACTTTTTGTATATACAGGTCCGCAGGTTACTTTGGGCGGGGAAAAGAGAGAAGAGTAAAGACTAGGACTAAATCTGAAGATGTTAGTTAATCAAATCGAATGTGTCCGATTATATATTATACTTAAGTTTAGTGGTCGTGTGGTTGTATCCTTGTCAAATAAATAAATGGAATTATGATTTTTGTTTATGATACTATTATTGTGACACGTCAGCCCTTCCGGGTTGGGGTGTTACAGTTTAACACTTGATTTGACAGATGTCCTAACCTAGAGTGCCACAAATGTATAGCATCATGACTATTAAAACACACCTTAACAGGTTTAGAAGCATCACCGCAGAAATATAATCCATCAATTTGACTACCAGTCACCAGAGTTCTCTTTGTGCGCGAATCCTGAAGATAACAATTATGTTCATCAAAGGACACACGCGGTTTTTTATCATGAGCAATTTTATATACGGACATTAGATTAACATAGTACTCTGGACAACAAAGACATCTGATAAAATGACTTCTTCAGTTAATTTTAGGCAACCAATTTTTGTAAATTTAGTGTTTGTCCCGTTTGGATGTTTTACAAAAATATTATACTTAGAAATATCAACTAGATTTATTAAACCTATATCAGACATCACCATATGTTGGTTGGCTCCAGAGTCAACAATCCAACCAGAAGATATTCAAGAAGGACAATTAGAAAATCCATAAACACATTTACTAAAAACATGAGAAGAAAAAAAATCCAATGGAGTTACCTCCAAAGCGTGTATTTCGAGAATCTTCATTACTTTTTCTTTTAAAAGACCGAGAAGCTAAGTAATCTAGTCTTGTGTAAGAGTAGGAGTAGTGGAGGAATTTGTAGATACATCTGACATAGAGTTATTGACCTTACCTCCTTGATTATTTGTTTTCCCGGACTTAGACTTATAACTTTGTGGATACCCAACAAATTCATAACACCTATCAATAGTGTGCCCCAGTTTATGACAGTGGGTGCATTTAAGGTTTGGATAAGGGCCCTTATTAAATTTCTTTTTGTTTTCGTATACTTGATTGGATTTAGACACAAACCCCACATTTTGACCTTTAACAGGAGTGGTTCCACCTCTGTGTGATTCCTCTCTAGATATTATTGAAAAGGCATTCTTAATTGAAGGAAGAGGATCACGAGTTAACAAATTTGTTCTGACAGGTTGGTAAACTTCATCAAGACCCATTAAAAATTGCATTAATTTTATCAATTGGTTAAAGTCATTGAACTCTTTTGAGGCATCACAAGAGCAAGAAGGTAATTGCACCATAGCATCGAATTGTTTCCACATAGTGTTCAATCTATGATAATAATCTGACACAGAACTACCATTTTGAGTCATTGAATTAATTTTTTGATATAAACCAAACACCACAGACCCATCAACTTTATTGTAAGTTTCCTTTAAATCATTCCATACCTCAGAAGCAAGTTTAGAGTACACTTGACCCACATATAACTCTTCACATACAGAATTAAGAATCCAGGTAAGAACAACCGAGTTGCACCTATCCCATTGAGACGCTAAAATTTCATTTTCAGTTGATATTTTGCAAGAACCATCTATAAAGCCGATTTTATTTTTAGCATGCAAAGCTAATTTTAAACATTTGCCCAGACTGTATAGTTCTCAGTACCTTTTAATTTAATGCTAACAATAGTTAAGTTACTCGAGTCACTAGCATGTAAATATAGGGGATCACTAGCGTCCAACTTGCTAACCAAAGTGTCACTCATTTTAACAAACAAGTAGTAACACTGAGAATATGCAACACGTATAGATGCACACAAAAGGAGGGATGTCTCCCCTCGGTAACACAATGCTGGTACACCTACTCCAGCCAACAAATGACTATCAAGCAATAATAATTATATGACAATTAAATAAAAAACAACGAAAAGGGATAGAATGATCTCACAGAGTAGGCGCCCAAGTTAGGGTGTTCCAACCAAGTGCGAGTGTAAGTGTGAGTGTTTATAACCTTCACCTAGGGTTACATAACCACTAACAAGCAAGACAAAATAATCCCACGAGCAAAATTGAATGCAGTCTTGAACCCAAAAATTGTGAAAAAAAGAATCACCAGATAGCACGTTCACTGTGCCAATCGTGAGTCTTGAACCCAGTAATAGCACAATCCATAGTCGTTCACGAACAATAAAACACAAACCCACCAGTATTGAAATCAGAAGCAGCGGAATAAGAATGGCAACGTCACTGGTACGTTTGAACAGATGCAACACAAATCCCCCTTTAATTCGAGCCTATGGCTATGATACCATGTCAAAGACAGTAGTATTTTTGTAGACAAAACACAATAGTTGTTTTATTTAACAAAGACAGCGAAGTCGGATGAATCTGATTACAGAGATGAATAGAATTATAAGACTATTAATTGATTGATCTCAGTGAATCTGATTATAGAGATGAACAGAATGATAAGACTATTATTGATCGATCTACCCAAAAGAAGAAGAAGCCCTCAAGTAAATAAGCGAGGAGAAGATCGATAAACATGGTAATCACCAATTAGCCTTCAATCAATATGAAAATAACCTTTACTCAGGCTCCAATTATCTTCTGTGAACTGTTGTAGTTATGGCTGCACAAATAGCAAAAGGAAAGGTGTTTTAACGTCTTGTGTATGCTAGGAAACTCCACAAAAAGAGGGTTGGACCAGAAGCAATGCAGACTAAGGAAAAAGGCCCAACCAGCTTATGCCTAAGAGCAAATCCACATGAAAAGGAAAAAAACAAAAAGATTAGAAAAAATAATATAAGTATATTGTTTATTATAAAATTAACATGATAATTTTAACAATATAAACTCTTAACATCATTTTAAATAAATTAAGCATTTGCAAAGTGCCGCATCTTCTTTTTTTTTCTGTTTTTTTTTTTTTTGGAAAGGTGCACTTCTTAATCTTAACCCCAACCGACACCCCCTTCAACATCCGTAAAATCCATTATCCTTTCTTCGTACTTCATTCATCGCTTCTAAACAGCCCAAATCAAGAGGCACACCATATTGTAAAGTCATAAACGGATGAGTTGCAACTTTTACTGAACCATCGTGTCTATTCTGGTAACATCCTCCGGTGAGTATAAAAGGCTCGGTTGGGATCGTTATAAATAAATTTTGTATGTTATCATTGTAAGATTAAATATATTATTATGTTATATTTAATCTAGTAGCCATTATAATGATTTACATTATATAGATCAAAATATATAACAACCTTTTAAATAATTAGTTGGTAATTGTTGATGGGTCATATTACCCTAATTAACTAATTAGGGTTTTCTCTTGGGTGCATATATAAGGAGACTAATGTAGAGGTTTCAAGGTTAGACAACCTAATTACTCTCATAACATCAAATCGCCGCTCTCCCATAACCGATTACCCATTATCGGTTCTTCATCACCATCACTAGTTTGCACCCTAAGGAGGAACCAGATCAAGCTGACAATCATGTCAAATCTTATTGCTGCGTCTCCATCTGGATTCTCTGCTGGCCTGTCTGCAATCACGGGTATGTATTCATGTTTTCCATTATGCCTAAAACAGAACTGATCAACATGTGGTATCAAAGCATGTGTTGATAAATCAGTTCTGTTATCGTATCCATTATTCTGGGATTGAAATCTGGAAAACAGAAGTTTTGAAAACTTAATAAGCATAACAGCCGGTTTTGAGTGACTCGAAATCACTGTTTTTGAAAGACTAAGCTGATTAATCATGTGACTCGAAACCATGAGATTTTGACTGAGGTTGCGACTCGAAATCATAAAGTGTTTTAGTATTGATGACTCGAAACCATGAGATTTTGACTAAGATTGCGACTCGAAATCATAAAGTTTTTTTAGTCTTCATGACTCGAAACCTCATAAGTAAGTCGAAACCTCATAATTAACTCGAAATCTCATAACTAAATCGAGATCTCATAACTGAGTCGAGATCTCACTCGAAATCTAAGGTTAACTCGAGATCTCACTCGAAACCTCATTACTTTATTAAGCTGTTAATGTGAATTGGTTTTGTAAATACTTAGTTTATTAATCAGAATCAGAAAATGTTTTACAAAACCAAAATAGCTTAACTTGAATGAGCTTCTGATGTATCAGTTCTGGCCAAAGCTGATTTGATACATCTATTTATTGTTCAAGTATTATAAAAGCTAGGTTAAGTATGCATTACAAACGTGAATGTCATATTTTCTGGCCAAAGCTGATTTAATTCATTCATGTATAACATGCTTAACAAGTGCATAACTAAAGTGATTGTCACATTTCTGGCCAAAGTTGATTTGTCACGATTACTTTGCACAATGCTTAAATGATTACACTTCTGGACAAAGCTAATTTGTCTTCGTATAAGTAGAACTTTAACTAAGTCTATTATTTTGATGTTAGTACTAGACATATCACAACTTCTTCATATAATGATCCTCACATTAATGATCCTTCATTAATCTTATGATCATTTTGTCTGCCTTAATTTTTTATAGCACCCATAACTTTACTCACTATAACTTTCCTCTATAAATCTATATCTCATCCACTCTAATTCCTAAATCTAATATGTTTTGCTTTATTTAAAGTTTCTATAAGATTAGCTCTTAAATTAAATCCTTGATTATCTCTTAAGACATGATAATCCTATTGCTCTCTTCTGATAAAAGTATTATAGAAGAAAATTAGAGCATGAAGAATAGGATAAATCGAACATGATGTCTCTTATGATAATCAAGAACTCTCTAACATAATTGTTGTCACTAAAGGTCATTCCAGATTAAGTCTTTCCTTGTAACACCCTATATTATACCCTTGATATTTATAATAGTTTGTATCATTTCTAGTAAAATATTGTTTACAAAACCTGACTTTCATTATCAAAGTTCATAACTTACATAAAAAATAGTCAACTAATAACTAAGTTGAAACATTTAAAAAGATGTTCAAAAGATGTTTACATCCCATACACAAACATTATAAAGATTCAAACGTAGCGGAAGCTTAGATATGTAGTGTTCGGTTCTTCATTAATCACTTGATCGCCACCCGTAAGATTTGCCAATTTACCTAAGATCAAAACCATTAAAAACATTAGTTTTTAATGTTATTGTATAATATAATTCCATAGTTGAACATCACATTTGAATTGATAAAAACAAAACAACTATTCTGGATCCACCATAAATTACGGTATCACCGTAATTTACGGTGAACCATGAAGGTTTCTGGTCACCGTAAACCAGGAGACATTCACCGTAACATGTTTGACCCTTACCGTAAATTACGGTATTACCGTAATTTACGGTAGGTCCTGGAAATAAATGTCTTGTTTTGTTAGTTCATCTCATTCAAACCAAATCTTGTAATTTACTTTTAAATCAACCCATTACAACAATTCTAGTATTTCTAATAATGTGATAAATATTAACCAAAATCATAGCACAATCCATCATGTTTCGGAGTATAAATCATGTTTCACTTGATTATTTGACCCGTTTAGATACCAAGAATTAATCATCAACAAGGTAATACAAACATCAAATTTCTAACAATGGTTTTGACCCGTCTCACTTGATTAAGACGAATAGTCACTTCCTTGATATATTGATCTATCTTGTTTACCATGTTTTCAAAATTACAACATAAAACTATCAAATAATTTACAATTGTAACGAAACGGTAATTTCGTACCTCTAAAGCACGCCTTTCCCTCGTGAATTTCCTCCGGCTTGTCCGCTTGATGATCCGGACTCTTTGCCTATAAAATTCAGTTTTACAACTTGTTTAGAACTCTTTTCATGACCATATTCATATCATTGTGAAACATGATCAAATCTGCGTTCCCATCATATTTTATCATTTAAATCCTCTCTTAGGCATTTCAACAAACACCTAACGGGTCAGATTCTTCTATAATTATCATCAAGTTCATGATTTGTAATTTACATCTATTTTTGCTAAATTAATAATTTCACATACCACTTGACATCTATATTTCTGAATTTACTTTAACAAATTCAGATTTCACTATAACAATAATCATGAATTTTTAGTATTCTTCAAGCTCATAGCCTCCTAACATGTAAAACCCCAACTTTACAACTATGATGCAAAGTTTTCACAAGGAATCACCTAGGGTTTGATTCTAATCATCATATTAATTCAACATTCATTCATGCATGTCATATCTAGGCTAAATTTCAGTTTTTTCACAATTAACCTAGAATTCATGATGGATCAAAGTACCAAAATTTTACATACCTTTTGATCCTTACAACGAGGTGATTACTAATTTGTGTTTAGAATTCGATTTAGGACGGATTTGAGGCTTCAATTTTGCAGATTTTCATGTGAAGCTAGAGTTTGGAGAACACCCATGTCGCCCCCTTTTCTCCTGATCGACCAGACACACAAGTTGTTGTGTGTTTGGTTTTATTTTTGTTATTATTAGAGGTTATCTTTCACATTAGACAAGTTTGACCCCTCAACTAGGATTTTCCTTTAAGTTTAAATATCTTAACCTTGTTATGAATAAATTCAAGACTTGAATTTAACTAGGTTAAGTTCCTAGTTGGTAAATTCTTGCTTGTATTAACCTTACTAATTCCAGTTAAGGTTTTATATTATTTTTATTTTATTATATTATTATTTATTATATTTTTTTTTTATCGGGGTGTTACAAGTCCACCCCCCTTAAAAAGGGTTTCGTCCCCGAAACCGTAGTATGTACCAAATAAAGTAGGGTGAAGACGTCTCATCTCCTCTTCGGACTCCCATGTAGTGTCCGAACCCTTCCTATGCTCCCATTTAACTTTGACTTGATCGATTTGTCTATTTCGCAAGTGTTTGATTTTTCGATCTAAAATCTCCAACGGTCTCACAGCGTAATTCAGACTATTATCCACTTCGATATCATCATAATGGATATAGGTCGTTTCGTCCGCTAGGCATTTTCTTAGTTGCGACACGTGGAACGTGCCATGGATTCCACTTAGCTCTTCCGGTAATTCAAGACGGTAGGCTACTTTGCCAACCTTCCCAATAATTTTGAAAGGTCCAATAAACCTCGGGCTTAACTTCCCCCTTTTTCTGAATCTAATAACGCCCTTCCAAGGGGAAACTTTTAGCATGACCTTGTCGCCAACCTGGAATTCGATTGGCCTTTTTCTTTTATCAACATACGCCTTTTTCCTGTCTTGAGCCGCTTTCAAGTGTGCCCGAACTTTATCGATCTTTTCATTCGTGGCTCGTACTATATCTTGGTGGGCGAGTTCACGTGGACCCACTTCACCCCAACAAACCGGGGTTCGACACTTCCTACCGTAAAGCATTTCGTATGGTGCCATTTTAATACTAGATTGGTAACTGTTGTTATACGAAAACTCGACTAACGGTAGATGAACATCCCAACTGCCTCCAAAGTCGATTATACACGCCCGTAGCATGTCTCCCAATATTTGTATCGTTCTTTCACTTTGTCCATCCGTTTGGGGATGGTACGCAGTGCTAATGAACAATTTGGTCCCCATTTGTTCTTGGAAATCACGCCAGAAATTCGAGGTAAACCGGGTATCCCTATCGGACACGATGGACACCGGCACTCCATGACGTGCTATGATTTCATTGGTATAGACTTCTGACATCTTTTCTGACGTATAAGTCTCACGAATCGGAATGAAGTGAGCACTTTTCGTCAATCTATCCACCACTACCCATATGGCATCAAAACCACGATTCGTCTTAGGCAACTTGGTTAACAGGTCCATTGTAATATGTTCCCATTTCCAAACCGGAATTTCTAACGGTTGGAGTTTGCCGTATGGTTTCTGGTGCTCCGCCTTGACTTGTAAACATGTCAAGCATTTTTCCACATATTTCGCCACGTCCCTCTTCATTCCGGGCCACCAATAATTTTGTTTCAAATCATTGTACATCTTGGTTGCACCCGGATGAATCGAATAACGGGATTTATGAGCTTCGTTAAGTAGAAGCGCCTTTACTCCACAAGTATGTGGGACCCATATCCTTCCGGATCGAGTCTTCAACCCATGATTCCCATCCGTCAAATCTTTCAATTGACCAATTATTCTCTCTTTCTTCCAATTCTCTTCTTTTACTGCTTCTAACTGCGCCTCTCGAATACGTTCAAGTATACCCGAGGTCACCACGAGTTGCATCGACCTCACTCGTATTGGGACATAGTCCGCTTTTCTGCTTAGAGCGTCCGCTACCACATTTGCTTTTCCGGGGTGATAATGTATCTCACAGTCATAGTCCTTCACCGTTTCCAGCCATCGCCTTTGTCGCATATTTAACTCCTTCTGATCAAAGAAGTATTTCAAGCTCTTGTGATCGGTGAATATGGTGCACTTTACCCCATACAAGTAATGCCTCCATATTTTTAATGCAAACACTACCGCTGCCAATTCGAGATCGTGCGTGGGGTATTTCTTCTCGTGCATCTTCAATTGTCTCGAGGCATAGGCTATTACCTTGCCCCGTTGCATCAACACGCAACCGAGTCCCGATAGTGAAGCATCCGAGTAGACCACCATGTCTTCGACTCCGTCCGGCAATGTCAGTACCGGAGCTTGAGTTAGCTTTTCTTTTAGCGTTTGAAACGCTTTTTCTTGATCGATTCCCCAAATAAACTTTGCTTTCTTTTGGGTTAGTTTCGTTAGCGGCGACGCAATCTTGGAGAAATCTTGAATGAATCTCCTATAGTACCCTGCAAGCCCCAAAAAGCTTCTAATTTCTGAAGGGTTCCTCGGAGGTTTCCATTTTGACACAGCCTCTATCTTTGACGGATCCACCAATACTCCGTCGGCATTTATGACATGGCCTAAAAATTGAACCTCTCGTAACCAAAAGGCACATTTAGAGAATTTTGCATATAACTTCTCTCGCCTAAGTGTCTCTAACACTTCTTGTAAGTGGTGTGCGTGTTCAGCTTCACTTCTCGAGTACACCAAGATATCATCGATAAACACGATGACCGACTTATCCAACATTGGCTTGCAAACCCGGTTCATGAGGTCCATGAAAGCAGCGGGTGCATTTGTTAGCCCAAATGACATCACGAGGAATTCGTAATGTCCGTATCTCGTGCGGAAAGCCGTCTTCGGCACATCTTCTTCTTTGACCTTTAGTTGATGATACCCCGATCTAAGGTCAATTTTGGAAAACCAATTCGCACCTTGTAGTTGGTCGAATAAATCATCTATCCTCGGGAGCGGGTATCGGTTCTTTACCGTGAGTTTGTTTAACTCCCGGTAATCAATACACATACGCATGCTCCCGTCTTTCTTTCTCACGAACAACACCGGTGCGCCCCAAGGAGACACACTCGGCCTTATGAATCCCTTGTCAAGCAGGTCTTGGATTTGGGACATCAACTCTTGTAGTTCCGACGGTGCAAATCGGTACGGGGCTTTTGCTACGGGTTTCGCGCCCGGAATCAATTCGATCCCGAACTCTACTTCCCGTTCTGGCGGTATCCCCGGTAAATCTTCCGGAAAAACATCTTCATAATCTCGTACTACCGGTACATCTCCAATCCTTCGTGATTCTTTTTCTGGCTCATTAGCGTATATCATAAATGCCTTGCATCCTCGCTTCATGAGCTTGTGAGCTTTCAACATCGAACATACTATGGGGTTGCCTCCTTTTTCGCCATAAATGGTGACGTGTTTTCCGCTCGGAGATGTTAGTTTTATCTCTTTGTGAAAACACACGACCTTTGCATGGTATTGAGATAGCCAATCCATTCCCACGACTACTTGGAATTCTCCCATCGACATCGGGATTAGATTTATCAAATATTCTTCATCATCGATGCTCAGTTTACAGTTTTCACATACATCACAAACAATAAAGCTTTTGTTATTACCTATCTCTACTTCTAAAGGCACAGGTAATTTGGTTAGAACAAATGAAGGATGTCGAATAAACCCATATGAAACAAAGGATTGATTCGCACCCGTATCAAATAACACGTGTGCGGGAATTGAATTTACAGCAAATATACCTGAGACCACGTCAGGTTCAATCTTCGCTTCTGCGGCGGTTAATTGAAAAGATCTTGCCTTTGCTTTTGGGGCTTCACCTTTCGGTTCCTGCCCATCTTTCTTTCCAACCAGTTCCGGGCATTCCGACTTTTTGTGACCCGTTCGATAACAATTGTAACAAACCGTCACTTTCTCCGGGCACGACATAGCCATATGTCCCGTTTTCTTGCATATGGGACAAGGCTTATCCTTGTAACGACATTCGCCTTTATGATTCTTCCCACAAATTTTGCAACCTGATGTACTACCTTTAGCATCTGATTTCTTTGCTGATTCATTCGTTCTTGCTTTCTTGGCAGGGCTTGGATTCACATCTTGTGCCCTTCGTTCACCCCGTTCTATACTCTTCTTCAATTCAATCTCCCTTTCCCGAGCAGCATTGACAATCTCGGTAAGGGTCTCGTACTTTGAAG
Organism: Helianthus tuberosus; assembly: GCA_030545235.1. Lineage (NCBI taxonomy): Eukaryota > Viridiplantae > Streptophyta > Magnoliopsida > Asterales > Asteraceae > Helianthus > Helianthus tuberosus. The sequence goes on along the minus strand of CM060408.1, from coordinate 56,693,353 downwards.
GGGTTATGAACTCTCTATATTCCGCGCTTAGCATGTTATGATAATAATAGACCTTTTGCTCTTCATTCGTTATCAAATCATCACAGAACTTCATCTTGTCCATAAACATCCCCGTGATCTTGTCTATGGATTCACCTTTGTGTCTGAGTTGCATGAACTCTTCCTTGATTTTATTTATGACCGCCTTGGGACTATGGTGTTTAAGAAATGGCGTCTTAAACTCCTCCCATGTCATGGCCTTAGCTACTTCACTTCCAATCTCCTTCTTTTTGTTATCCCACCAGTCTTTCGCTTGGCCTCTTAATTGACCCGTACCATAAGCTACGTAGTCATTTTCATCACAATGAGTTCTCTCGAATACTCCTTCGATATCACTTAGCCATCGTTGGCACACGATTGGATCAACCTCCCCATTATATATTGGTGGTTTACATGCCATGAATTCCTTGTATGAACAAGGCTTTCGTCCACCATGCTTTTCCTTTGTTGAATTGGAATCATCTTCCAATTTCTTGATTCTCCCTTCCACTATTGATAAAACTGTGTTTTGAATTTTATCAATAAAGTCCGACAAACTGTTTTCGATCGCCTTTCCAACCTCTTCGGCAATCACTTCTCTCATTTGTTCGGTGACTCTTGGCACCGCATTATCATTACCTCCATCAGCCATCTCGATTTCTGAAATGTTTACATAGATTGTTAAACATTCCATTTATAACACATGCTTTACTTGTTTTGATTTAATCAAGTTCATAACTCGATTTAATCATTCTTGTTTCAATTCAATCAAGTTCGTAACTTGATTTAATAATTCTTGTTTCATGCATTTCTTGTTTTTGAGTGAGCTTATACACACTCTTTTCATTTTCATGCATATTTATTCATTTCTCATTCTATACGTAATACATAATTTATTAACAGAATAAGTTAACACTTACCGGACGATCGATCAAGCTTGAACCGAACACTTATTGACAACCTTGAGCTCTGATTACCAATTTGTAACACCCTAAATTATACCCTTGATGTTTATAATAGTTTGTATCATTTCTAGTAAAATATTGTTTACAAAACCTGACTTTCATTATCAAAGTTCATAACTTACATCAAAAATAGTCAACTAATAACTAAGTTGAAACATTTAAAAAGATGTTCAAAAGATGTTTACATCCCATACACAAACGTTATAAAGATTCAAACGTAGCGGAAGCTTAGATATGTAGTGTTCGGTTCTTCATTAATCACTTGATCGCCACCCGTAAGATTTGCCAATTTACCTAAGATCAAAACCATTAAAAACATTAGTTTTTAATGTTATTGTATAATATAATTCCAAAGTTGAACATCACATTTGAATTGATAAAAACAAAACAACTATTCTGGATCCACCGTAAATTACGGTATCACCGTAATTTACGGTGAACCATAAAGGTTTCTGGTCACCGTAAACCAGGAGACATTCACCGTAACATGTTTGACCCTTACCGTAAATTACGGTATTACCGTAATTTACGGTAGGTCCTGGAAATAAATGTCTTGTTTTGTTAGTTCATCTCATTCAAACCAAATCTTGTAATTTACTTTTAAATCAACCCATTACAACAATTCTAGTATTTCTAATAATGTGATAAATATTAACCAAAATCATAGCACAATCCATCATGTTTCGGAGTATAAATCATGTTTCACTTGATTATTTGACCCGTTTAGATACCAAGAATTAATCATCAACAAGGTAATACAAACATCAAATTTCTAACAATGGTTTTGACCCGTCTCACTTGATTAAGACGAATAGTCACTTCCTTGATATATTGATCTATCTTGTTTACCATGTTTTCAAAATTACAACATAAAACTATCAAATAATTTACAATTGTAACGAAACGGTAATTTCGTACCTCTAAAGCACGCCTTTCCCTCGTGAATTTCCTCCGGCTTGTCCGCTTGATGATCCGGACTCTTTGCCTATAAAATTCAGTTTTACAACTTGTTTAGAACTCTTTTCATGACCATATTCATATCATTGTGAAACATGATCAAATCTGCGTTCCCATCATATTTTATCATTTAAATCCTCTCTTAGGCATTTCAACAAACACCTAACGGGTCAGATTCTTCTATAATTATCATCAAGTTCATGATTTGTAATTTACATCTATTTTTGCTAAATTAATAATTTCACATACCACTTGACATCTATATTTCTGAATTTACTTTAACAAATTCAGATTTCACTATAACAATAATCATGAATTTTTAGTATTCTTCAAGCTCATAGCCTCCTAACATGTAAAACCCCAACTTTACAACTATGATGCAAAGTTTTCGCAAGGAATCACCTAGGGTTTGATTCTAATCATCATATTAATTCAACATTCATTCATGCATGTCATATCTAGGCTAAATTTCAGTTTTTTCACAATTAACCTAGAATTCATGATGGATCAAAGTACCAAAATTTTACATACCTTTTGATCCTTACAACGAGGTGATTACTAATTTGTGTTTAGAATTCGATTTAGGACGGATTTGAGGCTTCAATTTTGCAGATTTTCATGTGAAGCTAGAGTTTGGAGAACACCCATGTCGCCCCCTTTTCTCCTGATCGACCAGACACACAAGTTGTTGTGTGTTTGGTTTGATTTTTGTTATTATTAGAGGTTATCTTTCACATTAGACAAGTTTGACCCCTCAACTAGGATTTTCCTTTAAGTTTAAATATCTTAACCTTGTTATGAATAAATTCAAGACTTGAATTTAACTAGGTTAAGTTCCTAGTTGGTAAATTCTTGCTTGTATTAACCTTACTAATTCCAGTTAAGGTTTTATATTATTTTTATTTTATTATATTATTATTTATTATATTTTTTTTTATCGGGGTGTTACATTCCTAAGACTAATCTATTATATATGAAATAATCACCAGAACTCCTAAATGCATGTCTTCTTTTCATATTATAAATTATAAGGTTAAGTGACATTCATGAATACATCATAATGTACAGTACCATGACCCATAAAATTACGGGCTTACGCATGGAAACAAGTACACTTTTTCCAGTACATTACATACTAAAATCAACTATAACACTCAAAAGTACCAAAGGAAAATGAGTGTGCTGATAAGCAACATATGTACATAGAAATAAATGTTTGAAACTGGAAAATAAGATGTTATTCACCTTACAACCACTGAAACCTTAAAAGGGGATTGTTCTAAGGTCCATAGTCAAAATACAAAACTCCAACTCTATGGTTCTTCAAGGGAGAATCTCACTACATAAGTATGCCATTAGACTAGGCATAAGCAACGAGATTATCCATTATTTAAAAAAACAGTTGGATAAGTTAATTAGGTAGTCACTTACTAATGATATTTAAGCTTGCTAATCTTAATATGTCAATTAACACATGATTAGTTTACTCTAGTTCTATATGTTTCCTTACCAGAATTAAACAAATAACTAACATAAGAGTTAGTGACAAAATTAAATGTTAAGGCTATAAGAACCATAATAAGCAGTCTTCTAACAAAGCTTTTCGATACCTTACATATTCTGAAGATTAATCAGAATACAGTATCAATACTTAGGCCATGTTATGAAGGTTGTGAGGTTTGCATAACCCACATAAAGTCACACTTAGCTTAACCTCTCATATTATTTGTTCTCAATATCTGGATAGAAACATTACTAAGATGGAACTAGATGATACCTTACACTTTTACAACTTTTGTTATCATGCAAATGAGAATTTGACAAAAGGAAAATGAGACCTATAAATTTCATCCATTATAACCAAAATTCATGAGAAATCATGACATGGTTAATGAGGATGATTTTCATCTAATCTCATTCTAAGTGATTTTAAATCATGATGTTAAAGTCCTAAAATATTACATGGCTTAAGGAATAAGTATGGGTCCATCTTAAGTTATTCATTGACGTTCGTGGAACTTATTCCAAATGGAATAGTCGGACATAAATCATTTATCATTTAAAGACTATTAACTTGTATCTAAATTTGTCTCTATATGGCCCACGGTCTTAGAAGAAATCTATTCATATATATACTTAACAAGATTCCTATTAAATATGTCCCTAAGTTTTTTGACATCTGGAAATTAAGGAAATCAAATAAAGTCTAATATATATATATGATAGGTTCCCATGTCACGTACCTTATTGAAACTTCTCTTGTAGCATTTCTAGAGATATCAAAGATCAATGGGAGCATTAAGTGTCTTAATAATAACTTGCAATAGCTGCAAGAGGTGGGGGAGTGAAAAATTCATATTACTTCAATTTACACCTCTTGTACAAGACACTGCTCCATCTCAACACTGTTCTATCAAAACTTGTCTCCTTAAAATATAATGTTACACTTACAAAAGTTTCATTGTTGCTTAATTGTGGGCACACTTAGATTTCTTACCTAAACTAACATAATCCTCAACAAGATAAACTACAATGACTAACGTCATTAATTTGTGTTTCTCTATTAGAATTTGTTGGTCATTAAATATTGACCCTAAGCATGCTGAGTTCCTAAAGATTTCTAAGGTCAGTGGGAGCAGTCAAAGTCCTTATCATGTCTTGCAAGGAATACAAGAGGCGGGGGTAGAGAGTCATTAAATTTAACTCCGAATTTAACTCCGATTACACCTCTTGTACACCATACTGCACCAACTCTTATAAACTTAGAATCCTGAGAATGATAGCAACCTAACCAAGAGCTAATTCATAAAACTGAAACTTCTAACAAACCCAATAATCAACTTAGGAGGCCATCTACATTTAAAAACCTACTAAATTTGATGATTATATAACCTCCCTAACTAAAGTTGAAATGGATTTTGGAAAAGTTTACTGATCCTATCTCTTCTAATTAAGCCATTAGCATCAATCAATCTTCTAAATGGAATAAAACAGTTTTCTAGTAAAACTGATTTTATGTGTTCGAATAACGTTTGGGATTTGATTGAATTACCTAAGAGAGTTCATGACTAAACCAAATACTGATATAAACGTTAAGACACAAAGAAGCATGATTAATTGTCAAAGGTTATACTCAGGAAGAGATAAATTATCAAAGAGTCTTTCTTACCTATCTTAAGGAAGATTTCTTTGAGGATCATCACTGTTCTAGTAGCTTATAATAGTTTTAAGCTACATCAAATGAACATTAAAACAATTTTCCTTAACAATTAGCTGACACATTTACATGTTCATAAAACAACCTGAAAGTTCTAAACTTAATGTTAAAGAACAGTTTGTTTATAAGCCAATAAAATCCATGTATGGGTTAATGCAAACATCATAATGTGATGAAAACTTAACGTAATTATTTTCATCAAGAACCAAGTGGATTAATGTACCTACCTCAAAATGAGTGGGAGTAGCTGTTTTGGTCAAAAATCACACAAGGACAATGTAACCAAATCTGATTATGTGAGGTATGATGCTTGCTTAATTGATCAAATGTTTGAACAACAAGTATGTAAAAATGAGAGATGAACATAAGGATTTATACGAGCAAAAAGCCTTTGATTAGCGAATGATCTCCGGCATAAAAAACCTCGGGTGATGGAAATTACCGATCACCAGCTATATTGAACTAAAAATGTTTGCAAATCGGGATGATATCAAGCTTGGTACAAGGATCACTAGTGTGTAATCACAGGGAGTTTTGAGAGTTCGAGTGTCATGCAGTTGTGTTGCTAATTATTGCTAAATCAAGCTTGTATCCCCCTTTAAAAATAGAAATATCTAGCCTAACTAACTATCCGCCAAAGGTGCAAGCTCCCCACGATCACCATAACGGTCAAGGAGTTCAAGCACGTGCAGAATCACTAAGCATATTCCCCTAGAATCTCGGTCGGACCAAGTCCTATTCGAATACACCTGCAAGACAAGTTCAAAAATGATGGAAACAACTGTTAGTGTTAGGATAATAATGAGGATCCTGGATCCTTAGTCCTGCAACGTCTTCTGAGGATCCTTAATTCAAACTGAACTGAGGATCCGTGATCCAAGCTGTATTTGAGGATCCTTGATCCATAAGCTTAGAAATTCTATCCCTAACAATTGCCCCCAAACATGACTAGTTGATATCCAATTTGATAGTCATGTTTCAATTTTATTCGGACTAGCCGTTACTTGGAGATATAGTCATCGATATGCTGACATCAGCGACAAGACTTCCTGCAAAAATCATCATGATAAATAGGGTTAGAGATAAGGATGAAAATTGCATTTAAATACGAGACCCTTGCCCTTTAAATCCTCATTCGAAGATCTCATCAGGTATCTCTTCTTTCCTTCTCTCTAAATCTTCTTCTTTCTGGTGCTCTGTTCTTCGTTTAATCCATGAGAATGATGAATCTCCGATCCTCCCCTGCTAAGGGTCCCAAAAAAGAGAGCCCTCCGAAGAGTCAGGGCATAATTAAAAATCCTTCAACGAAACTCTGTCGCTTTACCGATCCTGAGACTGATCGGTTACGTCATTGCTTTTCGGAAGGAACCATTTTTAGACCCTTTGACTCTTCCATGAAGAGTGATTGCATTTATGATGTCTGGATCACTTTCTCGGCAACCCCTTTTCTGATAGGGTTCACTTATCCCTTCCCTGCTCTAACACAGGGATTCTTCACACTTACCGGTTTGTGCTATATACAAGCCATCCCGATGATGTGCAGAGTCCTTTACACACTTGAAAATATCATTGAACAGGAAGGGATTGATATCGGCTTATCTGAGTTGAGTCAGTTGTACAATCTTGTCAGCCACGGTTCTCATCATTTTCTTTTTAAGCACATCCAATTCTGAAAACCACTAAGAACGATTTCAACTGGAAGAACCAGTTCTTCTTCATAAGAAAGGACTCCATCCCAAATGGGAATCACTTTCCCAAAAAGTGGATCACCTAGGGTAGGATATGGGATCCTTGGACCAAGACCATGGTAAAATCCTTTTTTTTATGTTCAAGATAACTGATCCTTCTTTTTGTTGTACTGTCATCTCACTCTCTCACATTCAAGAATCTCCTGTCACAAAAGAGAGAATTGCTGCTTTCTTGAAGCTTGACCCTGCTATAAGAACATTTCAAACTAATGCAAACGATTCTCAAGAAATCTCCTCCGGTTCCTACACAACGTCGAGTAAGTATCTATATTTATGTGTAAATAAGTGTTTAAATGAATATAAGGTATGAATACTTATCTGTGAATTATGTTTGTAGGTGCTAGAAAATCCTCAAAGTCTGCTTCTAGGTTCAGTGTGAGTGACCTCCAAGAATATGCATCCTCCCGTTCCATCAAGAAAGAGATGGCTGCAAGCCCAAGCATCCCGAAGCCTAAGGGCATGAGCACTAGGGGCAAGGGTGCCAAGAAGAGGAAGACTGCTGAACCCACCGAAGGCATCCCATTCATAGAACGTCAGCTCCATGAATATGTCTCTGAGGTAAGGATATAGTATCCTGAAGTCTGTATTCCTTTTCTGAGGATATAGGATCCTGACTGTTGATTTCTTTTGTGCAGAAATTTGCTGAGGTTCAAATCCTCCTTGATCAACATCTAGCAGAAGCTGAGCAGAAAAACCTGGACTTCCAGCAGATTTTCATCGCCAAGGACAATAAGATTTATTCCCTTGAAAAGAATGTCAACATGCTGCAAAAGGAATTGGTCCTGGCTCAGATTACAGCCAAGAAAGAGAAGGCAGAAGTCATGGATGGGGCTAAGCTTTCTGCTACTATTGCCATGTTGAAGATTAAGCTGCAAATGGCTAAGGAGGCTGAGGATCCTGCCTTTGACAGGTCTGAATGGGACCAGGAGGCTTGGAAGCAGAGGCTAGCTGAGCTGGACGATGAAGATGAACCTGAGGAGGGAGCAGCTGGTGAAGCCGGAGGCAGTGGAACGAAGGATCCTGAGGATGCAGTAGGTGGTGATGGTGACAAGGTGGAGAAGGCAGCGAAGGTGTAGGCTACATAAAAGGGCGATGATGGACATTTCTAGACGCAGCTGGAGCCCATTTTTTATGACTTAGTGGTTTTATTTGATGGTGTTTTGATTATGAACAATTATGGTCTGTAATAATTTGAACAATATATATTATGGTTAAGGATCAGTGATCCTTGGAACAATAGGTAGGATGATAGTTGGTGGAGGGATCCTCTGTTTGGGGGATGAAGCCACTATTATCCTGCCGCCTTTACTTTCCTGCACTCATCGAACTTTCAATTATGGACACCCTTTGCCTACCCCAGCGGACGGGCCACGTTTTGCTGGTAGATGCTCGAGGTAGGCAATTTTGACAACCTTTCGAAGGGTTAATTATGATAAATAAATAAACCTTTAACTTTTGGCTATTTCTTGTGTTGTTTACTTTGTGTATATTTACTTGTCAATTGTCATTGTATAATTTTAGAATTTATGAGTTATTGATAAAAGTATTAGATGTATATCAGTTTATACCAATATGACCAAGGATCAAATATCCTTCAATCAAAAAGTTTGAAAAGTAAAGTGATTTAGGATCATGTATTCTGTTGTCAAAGAACAAGGGTATAAACGAAAAACTAAGAATAAGGCTAAAGTAAATAAGGATCATACCAGAGAATCCAAGTTAGGATTCTATATCCTTAATACTTACAATTGTGTCAACAAAAGATAAAACCTGATAGAAAGTTAGGATCCTGGATCCTTTACTATTTAGCTTTGGAAACCTGCAAAGGCATATTACTTGGGACTAAGCCAATTATCAAAGAAAACATTAGCATCTGGGGACAAGCCCAACAATCTGGGGATAAGCCCAATAAACTGGGGACAAGCCCATTAACTGGGAACAAGCCCAATAACTGGGGACAAGCCCAACGGATCTTTTGTAAACTGGAGTATGGCCCAAACTGGCGACTATCCAAACTTAGTGACATGAAGATGCCAAAACCTTAGCTAACGTGAAAACGTTAGAAACCTTAGGAACGGATGTATGGTACGTCTACCATTATACTTAGGATCCTAAATACAGCCAGTACAATGAAATTGTCAGCCCCTAAAGCGGGTACTGGTCCCATTGCCTTTAACTGCACTAGGATAATCGTGCACTACTGGCGAAGGTGTTAGAACCTGATTCGTAGAAGGTAGTGGATACCTTAAACTGGGGACGAGCCCAAAACTGGGGATAAACCCAAAAACTTAGGAGATTGTATTGGATATTAGATCCTTAGGTAGGAGTCTACCAACATCTGCAAAACTCAGAACTTAGTAAAAAAGGATAAAGGATGTCGGATCCTTCTCCTGGTAAACAAACAAATTAAGGAATTAAAGAAATAATAAGGAAATGATTACCAGAGTAAGGTTCACTTATCCTTTGAGGATCCTGGATCCTTAACCATACTTCTGTCTTAGCTGAGGATCCTCGACCCTTATTATATGAAGTATTTTTTTAAGATGGATAGCATTCCAAGCCCTTGGTAATAGGTCACCTTCCATGGTTAATAAACGATATGCCCCTTTTCCTGCCTCAGCTTCAATCAGATAGGGGCCTTCCCATTTTGGTGCTAACTTGCCATCAGCAGGATTTGTGATATTTTGGAATGCTTTCCTCAGCACCATATCACCAACTTGAAATTTCCTGATCCTGACATTCTTGTTATAAGCTCCAGCCATCCTTTGTTGATAGCTAGCCAATCTTATTCTTGCCAAATCCCTGAGATCTTCTATGGTATCTAAATCTTGAACCAAGTTTTCGACATTTCCCTGAGGATCACGGATGCTTGTTCTTGCAGTGGGGACTACCATTTATGTAGGGATCACAGATTCAGCCCCAAACACTAAAGAAAATGGGGTCTGGCCAGTAGCATTCTTGGGAGTTATTCTATCAGCCCATAACACATAAGGTAGCTCTTCTGTCCATTTTCCTTTCTTGGATCCAAGCTTTTTCTTCAAGTTGTTGATGATGATCTTGTTAGATGATTCTGCTTGACCATTAGCTTATGGGTGGACTGGTGTTGAAGTTATCATCTTAATCCCCCAGTTGTCACAAAAGTTAGTAGTTCTACTCCCAATAAATTGGGATCCATTATCACAAACAATTTCAGAAAGTATGCCGAATCTAGTAATAATATTTCTTTTAATAAAGGATATCACTTCCTTTTATCTGACTTATGCAAAGGCTTCAGCTTCTATCCATTTGGAAAAGTAATCAGTCATAGCGAGCATAAACACTTTTCCACCTGGTGCCTTGGGAAGTTTGCTAACTATATCCATTCCCCATCTCATGAATGGCCAGGAAGAGGATATAGGATGCAGGAGCTCTGCTGGTTGATGAAGGATATTACTATGTCTTTGAAAAGCATCACATTTCTTCACATAATCCACAGCGTCCTTCTTCATTGTGGGCCAATAGTATCCTGTTCTAAGGATCCTTAAGAACAGTGCTCTGCCCCCAGTGTGGTTTCCACAATATCCTTCATGAAAATCCTCGAGTACTTCTTGGATTTCTGGATCCTCGATGCACCTTAGATATGGACCTGCAAGAGATCGCTTATATAATATGTCATTTAGTATTGTAAATTGAGATACCTTGACTTTGAAAGCTGTAGGATTTTCTCCCTCAGGAATCTCTCCATGTTGTATATATCTCAGGATTGGAAGGATCCAGGATCCTGAATTTGATTGTGCACCCTCACTAGGTATGATTGCAGAATCCTGCACTATTTCCATAGTTGTATGATGCTCAATAGCAGGAGTTAAGATATGGATAATTTGTATCCTAATATCCTCCGGAATCTTCAATGATGATCCAAGGTTGGCTAAAGCATCAGCTTCTGCATTTTCTTCCCTGGGTACATGTGTCAAACAAAAAGAAGCAAAAGAGTCTGCCAATTTCTTGACTATCTCTGGATATTTGATTAGTCTTTCACCTTTAACAGCATAAGAACCATTAAAGTGGTTAGTAATTAACAATGAATCTACATGTATCTCAAGATACCTGATCCTCATGTGCTTGGCAATTTGCAAACCAGCTATTAAGGCTTCATACTCATCCTCATTGTTAGTAGTTTGAAACTCATAAGCAATTGAGTGGTGTATAATGTCCCCATGTGGCGATTTTAGTAGTATGCCTAGTCCAGTTCCATTGACATTTGAAGCCACATCTGTGAAGAGTATCCAAGGATCCTTAGTCTCTTCAAGCTGTTGAACTTCCAATTCAGCTTCCCTTTGTAGATCACTACTAAAATCAGTCACAAAGTCAGCTAAGGTTTGGGATTTGATGGCGGTTCTTGGTTCATATTTGATATCATAAGCACTAAGTTTAACTGCCCACTTTGCCATCCTTCCTGACATTTCAGGTTTCCTGAGAACATTCTTGATTGGAAAGTTAGTTCTAACAATAATAGGATGAGTTTCAAGATAATGGTGTAATTTAGTAGATGCCATGATTAAAGCAAGAATAAGCTTTTCTAAATGAGAATACCTGGACTCAGCATCAAGTAGACTTTTACTTATATAGTATACAGGATGTTGAGTACCTTAATGATCCTTAACAAGGACCGCACTTACTGCCTTAGAAGAAAATGCTAAGTATAAGGATAATATATCCCCATTTTCTAACTTCATTAAGGCTGGAGCTGAGGATATGTAATCCTTAAGGGCCTTGAGAGCATTTTCATGCTTTTCAGTCCACTCAAATTTCTTGTTCTTTCTCAGGACGTCATAGAATTATTTGCATTTCTCTTATGACTTTGAGATGAACCTGTTCAAGGCTGTGATCCTTCCTGTCAATCTTTGCACATCCTTAGCATTGGCAGGAGACTTAATGTTCACAATTGCCTTGATTTGCTTTGGACTTGCCTCTATCCCTCTTTTCGTCACCATATAGCCTAGAAACTTGCCAGCTTTTACACCAAAGTGGCACTTGGAAGGATTCAATTTCATGTTGTATCCATCAAGGATATTAAATGCTTCTTCCAAATCTTTAAGATGATCCTCAGCTCTCTTGGACTTAACCACCATGTCATCAATATAGACTTCCATTGTGTGTCCAATTTGTTCTTTAAACATCATATTAACTAGCCTTTGGTATGTAGTGTTAGGGGAGGATTTTTTCAAAGATCAGTGATCCTCAATTACTGTCAAGCTTAGTGATCCTCAATTCTGTTTGAATTAGTGATCCTCAGAGAGTATTGTAGGATCAGGATCATGGATCATCATAGTGATCCTTACACTAACGATTGTCTGCTTTGAATATGATGTTGTTTTGCAGGAGTACAAGCTTGGACTTGGTCTTGGCGATATTCCTGGAGCATATTCCTTATTTATTCCGCACGTGCTTGACTAATATGAACGTTATGGAGGTCGTGGAAGACTTGCACGAAATGCGGATAGTTAGTTAGCTTAGATATTTTCCAAATTTAAAAGGGGATAGCGAGCTAGATTAGAACACTTGGCTATTTTTGGCTTAACACACACACTCGTAACTGCTCTCATTAGCTCTTGACAGTTTACTTGGCGATTACACACTCTTTTGCACATTACACTCTAGTGATCCTTGTAACAAGCTCGCTATCATCCAAAGTTGTAATACATTTTCTGTTTAATTTGAGTTGGTGATCGGTAGTTTCCATCACCCGAGGTTTTTTATGCCGGAGATCAACTCTTGATCAAGGGCTTTTTCCTCGTATAAATCATTGTGTCACTTGTTCATTACATTTCTGAGTGATCCTTCATATTGTTCATTGATTCAAGCATCACACCTCACAACAGAAAGTTTGGTTGCATTATCTTAGCTTGATTTTTGACCAAAACAGTTTGGCGCCCACTGTGGGGCAATTGGTGCTTCATTCCTAAGAAGATTCATATTTTTGTGGTCATTTCGGTTCACTACAACCAAGCAGTTGGCTTCTTCAGCGAAGAACACTTCAAGTTCAATGCCGGCAATCAGTTCTTCACAAGGCGTTCCACCTTTGCCTCCACCACCTTCTGGATCCCAGAAGAATGCTGAAAATGCTGCGAAGAGACAAACCCCCATTTTCCCAAAACCGCCAACTTCTTCTATTTCCTCTAATCCCAATACTAATGATCTTTTTACTCTAATTTTGCAGATGAGAGATCGTATGCAAGAGCAGGACAAAACCAATGAAAGGATCCTCCGGGAGATTGGTGATATCAAGAAACAGAAGAAATCAGTGGAGGATCACTCTCCTTTGATGCCAAGGTCATTAAACTTTGACACTCCAGTTGTAACTACCCTACAATCGGCAGTTCCGGGCATCCAATATCAAAGTGGTCCATCAGAAAGGCGTTATGGAACAGCAACTATGAGTCAGGCATTTGGCTCCCACTTCCAGCTGTAAGGATCCTGTTCACAGCCATCGGGATCCTCTTTTCAGCATCAAGGATCCTTCATCAACTCAGGAGGATATTTGGGAATGCACGCGATTCAAGATCCTCCCAGGGTCAAGGATCCTCCCAGGTTCAAGGATCCTCCCAGGTCCAAGGATCCTCCCAGGTCCAAGGATCCTCCCAGGTCCAAGGATTCTCTATGGTTCCAGGAACCAAGGATCCTTTCAGGTTCAAGGATCCTCGCAGGTTCAAGGATCCAACATCTTTCAGGATCAAGGATTCTTAAGAAGTATGTAGCCTCCAAGTTCGGATGTTCATCAAGGAGACTTCATACCAATGCAGACCATTGCTTCCTCTGGTCCTTCAATCATAACCGAACCCCGTCAATATGGATTCACATCTGGAATTCCAAACATGAATCCCGTGGGAGGTAACAATTTTAACAATTCATATAACACTAACCATGGCTCAATGCAGTATACAGGTATCAATCAGTCTATGGCTAGGGAGTTACAGAAGCTTAAGGATATGATATCCAGCATGCCAGGGGTGGTTAAACCTATTCCTGAAATTGCAGATGGTAGCCATAGGATATCTCGCTTTGCATCACCTATTTGTGATGCTGAGATACCCAAGAGATTCCAGATACCATCCATGAAGCTGTATGATGGTTCAACGGATCCAGAGGAGCATGTAGCTCAATACAGGGAGAGGATGGAGATCAATCCAATTCCTGAGAGGTTAAAAGAAGCATGTCTATGCAAGGGTTTTGGATCCACACTCACGGGATCTGCTCTTAAATGGCTGCTAAGTCTTCCCCCTTATTCTATTACTTCATTTGCTAATCTAGTTAATCTGTTTAATAGTCAATTCTCTTGTAGTAGGAAATTTGAACGATTAACTAGTGATCTTTATAGGGTAACACAAGGTCAAAATGAATCACTTAGAGATTACATCACTAAGTTTAGTAAAGAATCCTTAGACATTCCTAACCTGGACATTGCTAGGGCTGTAGAAGCCTTTAAAATGGGATTGCTTAGGGATTCACAGTTCTATGATGATCTTGTTATGACCCCATGCAGGAATCTTGATGAAGTAAGAACCAGGGCCCCTAGGTTCATCCATCTAGAGGATGACAAAAGGATCCAGGAGAGATTGACAGGATCCTCAAAACAGGAAAAGCAAGGATCCTACTTTAAGAATAACAAGTTCAAGTCCTACAACAAGTCTGACAACCAGAATGTGCATGCAGTAGAGCAAGAAGAGGATGATGAGGATTATCCTCCAATTTCTGAATACTGTTTTTCTGTTGATAACAATGAGCTAATTCTTGCAATGCAGAATCTAGGTGAGAAAGCTAGGTGGCCAAGGAAAAGTGATAAACCAGCTGCTACAAAGGATAAGTCCAAGTGGTGTGCATATCATGAGGATTTTGGGCATCTCACTGAAGAGTGTATTGCACTTAGAAAGGAAATTGGTTACTTGTTAAGCAAGGGGCATTTGAAGGAGCTTTTAGGACAAAAGAAGTCAAGGATCCAGGATCCTGAAAGGATCCCGGAAAGGGCTCCTGCTCCTCCAGCAGATGCACAAGTTATAAACTTCATATCCGATGGATCAGACATTTGTGGTACTTCCTTTTCAGCAGCCAAAAGACATGCCAAGGAAACCAAGATGGATAATGGAGACAGACCCATCCGGACCTCCACTGTCACCAAGGATAAGATCATAACTTTTGATGAGGATGATCGTCTTGATGTTCAGGATCCTCATCATGATGGTCTTGTTATTACTCTATTTATTTCTAACCATTTTGTTCGCAGGATCCTGATAGATGGAGGAAGCTCAGTAAACATCATCCAGCTTGATGTCCTCAAGAAGATGAATATCCCTGAATCAGACATTGTCCCGATATCCTCAGTACTTGTGGGATTTAGTGGGGAAACCAAAAATACATTGGGGGACATCAAACTCCCTATCTATATTGAAGGACTCCATTCTTATCAAAAGTTTTGTGTTATAGATTGCTTATCTTGTTGTAATGTTATCCTTGGCAGGCCATGGATACATGACATGAAGGCAGTCCCGTCTACTTATCATCAGTGTGTGAAGCTTCCTAGTCCATGGGGGGTGGTGAAAATTGAAAGAAACCAGCAAGAAGCTAAGAATTGTTACACATCATCAATGAAGCCAGCCTCAAGACCAAGGGAGCAATAGCAACTAAAGTATCCTCCAAGGGATGTCTTGGAGGCAAGAGAACAGGATTCGAAAGAAATCCTCATGGATCCTCATGATCCTGAATCCAAGATCTTCATAGGATCAGGGATCCTTAGCGACATTGAACAGGATTTAGTATCCTTCCTTAAGAGGAGGAAAACCACCTTTTCCTGGAAGCATGAGGATATGACAGGTATATCTAAGGATATAATTACTCAAAAACTTGGCATTGACAGGTCATTCAAGCCTATACATCAGAAGAGGAGGAAGTTTGCACCTGAAAGGAATGCTATTATCCAGGAAGAGGTAGATAAACTACTTTGGGCAGGTATGATAAGAGAGGTTAAGTATCCAAGGTGGTTAGCCAATGTGGTTGTTGTTCAAAAGAAAAATGGAAAGTGGAGGGTATGTGTCGATTTTACTGATTTAAACAAGGCATGTCCCAAGGATCCTTTCCCATTACCCCACATTGACTCTATGGTGGATGCTACCGCGGGTCATGAGTTGTTGACTTTTATGGATGCTTCATCTGGATTTCAACAAATTCAGATGGAACCATCTGATCAAGAGGATACAGCCTTTATGACCCCAACTGGTATATATTGTTATATTGCTATGCCATTTGGACTAAGGAATGCAGGTGCTACTTATCAAAGGCTAGTCAATATGATGTTCAAGGAACAAATTGGACACACTATGGAAGTCTATATAGATGACATGGTGGTTAAATCCAAGAAAGCTGAGGATCACCTTAAAGACTTGGAGGAAGCATTCAATATCCTTGATAAATTTAATATGAAACTGAATCCTTCCAAGTGTCATTTTGGTGTTAAAGCAGGGAAATTCCTAGGCTATATGGTGACAAAGAGGGGCATTGAAGCAAGTCCAGAGCAAATCAAGGCTATTGTGAATATCAAATCTCCTGCCAATGCTAAGGATGTGCAAAGGTTGACAGGCAGGATCGCAGCCTTGAACAGGTTCATATCCAAATCCTCATAAAAGTGCAAGGAATTCTATGACATCCTGAGGAAGAACAGGAAATTTGAATGGACTGAGAAGCATGAAATTGCCCTCAAAGCTCTTAAGGATTACCTATCCTCAGCCCCTGCCTTGATGAAACCAGAAAAGGGAGATATATTATCCTTATACCTAGCAGTATCCTCAAAAGCAGTAAGTGCGGTCCTTGTTAAGGATCACGAAGGTACACAACATCCTGTCTATTATGTAAGTAAGAGTTTGCTTGATGCTGAATCCAGGTATTCACATTTAGAAAAACTTATCCTTGCATTAATTATGGCATCTACTAAATTAAGACATTATTTTGAAACTCATGCCATTATTGTTAAGACTAATTTCCCAATTAAGAATGTTCTCAGGAAACCTGAAATGTCAGGAAGGATGGCTAAGTGGGCAATGAAGCATAGTGCTTATGATATAAGATATGAACCAAGGATTGCCATCAAATCCCAAGCCTTAGCTGACTTTGTGGCAGATTTTAGTAGTGACTTGCAAAAGGAAGCTGAGTTAGAGGTCCAACAGCTAGAAGAAACTAAGGATCCTTGGATACTCTTCACTGATGGTGCTTCTAATGTCAAAGGAACAGGGCTTGGAATACTACTAAAATCGCCATAGGGGGACATAATACCCCACTCCATAGCTTGTGAGTTTCAAACTACTAATAATGAGGCTGAATATGAAGCCTTGATAGCTGGTTTGCAAATCGCCAAGCATATGAGGATCAGGTATCTTGAGGTACATGTAGATTCATTATTAATCACTAATCACTTTAATGGATCCTATGCTGTTAAAGGTGAAAAGCTAATCAAATATTTAGAGATAGTCAAAGAATTGGCACTCTCTTTTGTCTCCTTTAGTTTGACACAGGTACCAAGGGAGGAGAATGCAGAGGCTGATGCATTAGCCAATCTAGGATCATCCTTGAAGATCCCGGAGGATATCAAGATCCCTATTATCCACATCCTGGCCCCTGCTATCGAGGATCATGTAGCCATGGAGATAGGAAAGGATTCTGCAATTATCCCTAGTGAGGATACTCAATCTCATTCAGGATCATGGATCCTCCCAATCATGAGATACATACAACATGGAGAGATTCCTACAAGAGAAAACCCTAGGGCTTTCAAAATCAAGGTATCTCAATTTACAATATTGGATAATATGTTGTATAAACGATCTCTTGCAGGACCATATCTAAGATGCATTGAGGATCCTGAAATCCAAGAAGTCCTAAAGGATTTCCATGAAGGAGATTGTGGAAACCACA
Organism: Helianthus tuberosus; assembly: GCA_030545235.1. Classification (NCBI taxonomy): domain Eukaryota; kingdom Viridiplantae; phylum Streptophyta; class Magnoliopsida; order Asterales; family Asteraceae; genus Helianthus; species Helianthus tuberosus. The sequence goes on along the minus strand of CM060408.1, from coordinate 56,675,510 downwards.
CTGGGGGCAGGGCATTATTCTCAAGGATCCTGAGAATAGGATACTATTGGCCTACTATGAAGAAGGATGCTGTGGAATATGCCAAGAAATGTGATCCTTGTCAGAGACATAGTAATATCCTTCATCAACCAGCAGAGCTTTTGCATCCTATATCCTCTTCATGGCCATTTATGAGATGGGGAATGGACATAGTTGGTAAGCTTCCTAAGGCACCTGGTGGAAAAGTATTCATGCTTGCTATGACTGATTACTTCTCCAAGTGGATAGAGGCTGAAGCCTTTGCTCAAGTCAGAGAAAAGGAAGTTATATCCTTTATTAAAAGAAACATTATTACTAGATTTGGTATCCCTTCTGAAATTGTTTGTGATAATTGTTTTGGTCAAAAAATCTGATGAGGATAATGCAACCAAACTCTTAGTTATGGGGAATGATGCTTGAAATGAGGAACAATGATAAGGATCACTTCAATGTAAATTTCACAAACGACACAAGGATTTATACGAGGAAAAAGCCCTTGATCTTTAGAAGATCTCCGGCATAAAAACCTCGGGTGATGGAAACTACCGATCACCAAGCTCAAATAAATCAGTAAATGTTTACAACTTCGGATAGTAACGAGCTAGGTACAAGGATCACTATGGTGAAATGTGTAAAAGTGAGTGAAAACTGTTAAGTGTTTGCCGAAAGCTTCAAGAGTGCAATTGTACGAGAGTGTGTGTAGCTGAAAATGGCTAAGTGTTCTAATTACTAGCTCGTCACCCCTTTAAAAATAGAAGTTAACTATGCTAACAAACTATCCGACTTTTGTGCCATGCTCCCACGTTCTCCACAACGTCCATTTCCAGTCAAACGTGTGCGAAATACCCGTGGAATATTCCATAGTAACGTTTCCAAGACCAAGTCAAGCTTGTTACTCCTGCAAAAAAATACGAAACACAAACAAACAATCGTTAGTATGAGGATCCTTTAGGTGATCCATGATCCTGATCCTGAAGCTCTTCTGAGGATCACTATCTGTCACAGAAGTAAGGATCATTTATTAGGATACAAGTAAGGATCACTAATTGTTAGAAAATCCTCCCCTAACAATTGCCCCCAAAATATAAGGAGTAATATATAAAATGAACGAATTATATTTTCTTGATCTTATCCGCAACTAACTAACGGATATATAGCCGTTGATGTAGAACTATCTGTTGCAACTATGACGTCACAGAAGTGACAACCCTGCACAATCATGATTATAAATAGGAGATATAGATAGGATCGTTTGCATTTAAATTTCAGAGATACTCCCTTTATAACTGTATCCGAAGATAAACAGGTATTCTCTCTTCATCTTCCTCCTTCTTTTGCTCTGTTTTCCGTCTCTTTCCATCATTCTGTCAAAAATGTTGCTCCGGAATTCCCCAGCTAAGGATCACCCGAAAAACAGCCCACTGAAGAGCCAGGGGATCATCGAAGATTCCATAAAAGAACGCTGTTGTTTCACCGATCCGCTGATTGATAGGATCCGCCACTGCTTCCCGGCGAACACCGTGTTTAAATCTTTTGATCCTAATGCCCTGAGTGATCATATTTCTGACAAGTGGGTTTCTTTTCCTGTCACTCCGTTCACCATAGGCTATACATATCCTTTTCCAGCCTTCACCCAATCTTTCTTTTCCCTAACCAGCATCTCTTATATCCAAGCCATGCCGATGATCTGGAGGGTTTTGTATACCCTTGAAAGGATCATCGAGCAGGAAGGGATAGACCTAGGAATGTCAGAGCTGGGAGAGCTGTATGATCTTACTACCTTTGGTTCTCATCGTTATTTGTTCAAACGTAAACCTGGTGAGGAACACCCGATCTTCAAAGCTACCAAGAATGATACTAACTGGAAGCGGCGTTTCTTTTTCGTCAAGAGAGATTCTATCTCTGACGGGAAGGATCTACCCAGGAAATGGGCTACCCATGGTAGGATGGAGGATCCTGAGAAGGATCACCAGAGAACTTTCTTTTGATATAAGGATCACTTATATACTTTTGCTTTCTTGTTATGCAGCTATCACCGTCTCACACCTTAGACTGTCTCCTGCTGCCAAAGAGAGACTCGCCGCTTTCAAGAGGCTTGATCCTGAAACAAGATCTTTCAAGACAACAACCCAGGATTCTCAGGAGGTATCCTCAGGCTCTGTCACGATGTCAAGTAAGTATCTTTGTTTAAAAATTTAAATAAATAGTGAAATATAAGTGAAGTAAAGATACTTATCTTGTTTTGGTTGTATAGGTGCTGGAAAATCTTCCAAGCCTGCCTCCCAATTCAACACGGCTGACCTTGATGTTGTTCGATCCAGGAAGAAGAGGTCCACTACCAGTCCTAGCATCTCCATTCCCAAGGCACCCTCTAAAGGAAGGGGTGGCAAGAAGAGGAAAACTTCTGACACAGAGGACCTACAAGGCCTGCCACTGATCCGCCACCAGTTCCTTGAATACTTCAATGAGGTGAGGATCATCAATTCTGCCTAGGTATCCTACTCATTTGAGGATCACCTGATCTTGAACTGCTTTGTCTTTTTCTTTGCAGAAATTTGCTGAGATTGAAGATTATGTTGGAAGCGTCGAGGAGCAGGATAAGAAGATTGCTGACCTCCAACAAGTTGCAGTGCTTAAGGATCTTAAGATTGCTGATCTTGAAAAAGCCTTTCAAGATGCCAAGACTAAGACGGCTAAAATCCTGATCGACATTGACTATGAAAAGCATGATCTCATAGAAGGTGCAAAGGTCTCTGCTGCCATCACAATGTATCAGACAAAACTAAAGATGGCCCAGGCGGCTCAAGATCCTAACTTCGACAGAAGCAGCTGGGATGTTGAGGGCTGGAAAGCAAGGTTGGCTGATCTTGAAGATGATGAAGAGGCTGAGGAGGTTTTGGCGATCGAGGCTGGAGGCAGTGGGAAGGATCAGGTTAAGGATACCGAAGCTGGAGGGGATGAGGATGCAGCGAAGGTGTAGGCTGCACAATTGGGCGATGATGGAAATTTCTAGATATAGCCGGAGCCCAATTTTTTTTTAGTTTGATGGTTGTTTTGTACTGAACAATAGTTTTTAGGATTAAGGATCTAGGATCCTTCAGACAATAGGCAGGATTGCAAATGGTGGAGGGATCCTCTGTTTGGGGGATGAAGCCATTGTGATCCTGCCGCCTTTATATTCCTGCACTACTTTGAACCTATTATCATGGACACCTGTAACACCCCGAAAACGGGTTTGGTAATTAACCCATGTTAATACTAAAAGACGGGTAAAGTACCGTTAGTGGTAAAAATAGCCCGGTGAATATTAGGATTCTAAATAAATAAACCTAATATTAAATAAGTGTAGTATAAAGGCTTTTGGAGGAAATAAAGTTTATAGAAGGCCCGACCTAATGGGACCTAAAATAAACTTAGTTATAAATATTCCCGAACCCGCTAGGTTAACTAGGAATATTTAACCTAGTTAATAAGTGGGAAAATTGTTAAAAGAAATAAGTAGGTTGTGGCCTACTTAATAACGAACCAAACACGAGGGGTTAAAGCGGGATAACTAGAAAAGTTATTTAATTATAACAAACACAAACACACACACACACAGTGTGTGTTCTGGATCGAGCTCAGGGGCGACCAAGAAGGGTCAAACCCTAATCAACACAATTTCATCAAATTGAAGGGGCAAATCAAGTCCAAATCAAAATCCGAGTATGAATTAGTGATCTCCATTGAAGAAGGAGTCACGAGGTATGTAAATTTCTTAAGAAATCTCTAGTTGAAATTCTGAGAAAAAAACTAGAGAACTCGAATCTGAGCTTGCATGTTTGTTGATTGGATGAAATTAATGATGAAACTATGTCTAGGAGTAAACCCTAGTCATGTACTTGTTGAATTGATGTTCATGGTTGTGAATTCATGATCATACACTCATGTGTCAAGTGGGTTTTGATTATGTAGTAAAGATGATGATGTACACATGTTTGAAATCATCTTAGTTGCTAGTAGGAACAAGATACTTGAACAATTTGCAAGTTTGAGTAATTGATCATAAGTGATAGTGGTAAATTTTGATGTTAATCTTGGTAAAAATAACTAGTTAGGAACTAGTTAGTAAATATGTAAAATTATGCACATTAGGTGTTTGTTAAAATGCCTAAATGAGAACTAAGTGTTGATAATGTGCCTAATTGAGTCTTGTGAACTTGTTAGTGCAATCATATGTGTTAATTGGTGATTTGACTTTTAAATAGTCAAACCGACCATTAATAAGATCGAATAGTAATTGTGTTAGAAAATATGTAAGATGGAATAGTCATAATTAGTGATGACTAATATGACCGTCTTACGAATTATGATGATAGTTTGACGCTTGACAAGCTAGGTGGAGGCTTGGAAAGGAAGCGGGTCAAACGAAGCAAGTATGAAGGAAAAGCGTAATTCGGATGCAAGGTAAGTATAGCTTGCACTAGTCTTAATTTGTGGAATATTTTCTTATCATATAAATTATGAATGAGTTATCTAAACAATTGAAATATGATGTTCCGTCGTGTAGTCGAACGGAACAAGAAAATCAAAGATGAAAGAAATCATTATAATGGTTAAAAGAGAAGTAAATCGATAATTTGGTCATATTATGTCGAAAGCAATAAACGGTTTATAAGTAAAATGACCGTACGGTGTTAAACGGAATGAGTCATGTAGATGAGACGATAATAAATATCATCTCGTATAGATAAACGATTGATTCAGTCAAACGGGTCAAAAGGTGTAGACATCACCTTTTTGACAATAACGACTAATGATTATTGTCGAGTTATATTATTGCAGGAGTAAATGTCAAACGGGTATTCGCAACGCTAAGAACTTGCAATTTTAAAAGCAAGGTATTAAAAACGGGTCAATATAATGGTCCGCGCCAGGTACGTGAAATAGGGTAACACTCATTTAGAACATGTGGTTCAAAGAGTGTTAAAAGTAGTCAAATTAGACATTTGGTTACTTGATAAGTAAACCGAATGTTTTAAATAAGGAACATTGCGTTTGGAAAGCTTAACGACTTTTCAAACAACATCATAAGTTAAAAGAGGGTTTATGGGTCAAATATACTTTCAAAAGTCCTTTATCGTAAATGATTGGCTAAATGGACTAAAACGCCCTTATAAGCTAATTTCAACAAACGACCTTTAAAGGTAGTTTTAAAACGTGTTTTATGATCAAATAAATAATTGGAATAAGTGTAAGAAGCGAAAGATGTAAATCTTCGGTCAAATGACTCTATATGAGTCTTTGTCGTAAATTAGCAATCCGACGAGAAAAACTCGGATTATATAGATCACCTCATTAAGTCCACCACAAATATAGTTGTGGTGGAAGATCCTTTGTTAAGAAACGTGGATACATGTATTTAGAAATGAATGAAAGCAATTGGTGCTTAAAATATGCTTGAATACCTCAAACGGGTCAAAATAAGCATATGGGTGAAAATGGGTTAAAGAACGTATATAATTCTATAATTGGAACCCAATATGTTAGACATCTTGAATTTAATAGGTTTATGAGAAATACGGGTCAAACAAACTTGTACGTTTGATAAAATCACGAACGGGTCAAATTTTGGTAAAAGAGTAATAAGCCGAAGACTTAAAAGTTTTGAATTTTATCAAGCCGGATGTCGGATTTTAACTCCATTTGATGGAGAATCAAATTACAAACATGTAGGAAGAAACGGTAGGTCAAACGGATAAGCGGTTTGAAAGATACGAAAGATTTCGTGTCAAATTACGGCAAAATGGAAAGGCTGAACCCAGGGCCCACCGTAAATTACGGTCCCACCGTAATTTACGGTGGAGATGATTTATTTTACGGTGGTGGCCCACTGTTTTACGGTAGAAATGCATGAACCCAGGGGCCACCGTAAATTACGGTCCCACCGTAATTTACGGTGGAGAATTTTTTTTTTTTTTTTTATTATTTTGTTTTTTTTCATTTGAGAAATCAATTGTTTTCCGGACATCGTTCGGACATGATTTAAACCCCGTATGACTAAAGCATTTCATGTTATTGAAATGTAGGTACTTTTGGATGCCGGAAGACGATCAAGCTCAGCAAAGAACCGAACACGATAAAGATACACGCTTCCGCACTTTGCCACATTGTAAAATTTAAACAACGAATTCGATCACGTTACCTAGAATAACTTAAGAATTTATAAAAGTTTTAGTAAACCCGTATTTTTATAATATGTGTAGTCTTAACTACACATCTAATTGTTGGTATTTACATGTAAAACCGTTAAATCAAAACTAGGGTGTTACAAGTTGGTATCAGAGCCTTGGTTTAAGAGATTCGAGTATGGTGGGGAGGAACCATGCTTGGACTTAAACCTTATGCTCTTAACAAAGAATAGTGTTCGGTTCGAGACTTGATCGCAAATCCGGTAAGTACAAGTATGTTAATAGCTTAGCATGCTAAAGTGTTGTAAACAACACATAGGGCTATCGTGTGATACACGTTACCCCAATTAAAGTGATTGAAATAGTTGACGAAAATACGCGCGTTGACGCGTATAGTAGAAAAAAAAAGCCTTGTATTATAATACGGGCGATTTTTGAAGTTGATGTTACTAATTTTTGTGAATGTTTTAACTGAAGGACGCTCGCGTTTGGAGACGACGAGAGTCAAACGAATTATGGACATGATGATGGAACGGTTCAAAGTATGACGAGAGGAGCATACTCACCGAGAACTAAATCGCGTAACGACCGCGAACAAGGTTAATGGCAAGGAACGCCCGTTGGGGGCAAACATTACCAGGTGCACATTTTAAATAATCGCACAAATAGTAATATGCAACAAATAAGTAGAAATTGAAAGTTGCATATGTAGATTAAAAACTTGGAAAAACCCGAATAGAAAATGTATTCGGGATATTGTTTCCAAGAGAAACAAATAGAGGCGTTACTTACATAGGGCGTGATGTGAAAACTATAAAAAGGTCATGTGTGTCATGTGTTAATCGCTTACTCTGGCCAAGTAAGTAGTGGCATATGATACCACGAACTTCTTATGGCGGACACGTTTACATCCGATGTAGTAAGGACGGTGTGAATGGGGGCTAACTTAAAAGTACCCAAATAAATCAAATAAGCAAAATGTTTGATAATAATGTAAACGCACAACCGAGTGACGGAAGCGTATTACAACAGGATAATGAGCCCGAATGAAGGGACAAAGAAGCATGTAAAATGATTTAGACAAGTACTGGGAGGGAGTGTACTTACACTCGAACCCAGAAAACGCAAGCATGTAAAATGATTTAGACAAGTACTGGGAGGGAGTGTACTTACACTCGAACCCAGAAAACGCAAGCATGTAAAATGATTTAGACAAGTATTGGGAGGGAGTGTACTTACACTCGAACCCAGAAAACGCAAGCATGTAAAATGATTTAGACAAGTATTGGGAGGGAGTGTACTTACACTCGAACCCAGAAAACGCAAGCATGTAAAATGATTTAGACAAGTATTGGGAGGGAGTGTACTTACACTCGAACCCAGAAAACGCAAGCATGTAAAATGATTTAGACAAGTATTGGGAGGGAGTGTACTTACACTCGAACCCGAAAGATGCGAATATGTCCCTAAACGAGTCGTTTTTGTAAAACATCAAACTTAAAGACAAAGTCGGGATATAAAAATGAAGCGAGGTCTTAATGCACACCGGGAGGGTTGCAATAATAATGATCTCGGTAAAACACCCAGTTGATGGGTAAGAATTGAACACATGCGTAAACCATGAGACGTGAACTCGGGTTGAAAAATCAAAGTAACTTGGATTACGAGTTATGACTATAAAATCTCGTATATAGAAGTTGGGAGTAAATATGTTCAACTATTCGAAGTCGAATGGGTTGAATAAACAATAAAGTTGATTGTTTATAAGTGATGGATTTCACATTAATAGGTCAAACATGTTGAATACAATATAACGCCGAATGGCACAAATGAGCACTAGCCAGATAACGGTAGCGTTAAATGCAAGAGAATAATGAGCCCGGTAATGGGATATAACCAAATAAGAATAAATTATGGACTGTCAATATCCTGGTATGGATAATTGACAAAAGTTAAAGAGAAGATCCTAAAACTAAAACTTCGGTTTTAGTAAGAAATAATGTTTTTACAAACATAAATTCTGATAGGAATTTAAATAGTAAGCATGAAAGATACAAGTCTTGATACTGATAGGCGCAAAACGATATATTCGAAAAGTGATATTTTCGAAAATGAAATTTGATATAAATTAAACATGATGTAACACAATCACGGTCAAGAAATGTAATGTGAAGTAGAATCACATTATAACCAAGCAAGCGGTAAAAAGTAACTGGACTAATAAGTCTAATTAGTGAGACCCGTTAAGGTCATTTAAATAAATTTGGTTTGCTTGTAAACGGTAGGTTCGGTATAACTGAACCGAATAAATAAATCTGAAAACAAAAGAAAGTATTGCTAAAAGTGAAATATTTCACTAAGGACCCTTAAACGGGTCGAGGTGACGAATGCACCAAGAGTTCGATAATATATAAAAGCGATGGAAATCGCTAAGTTAACTAAACTAGTAAAAAAAATAATAACGGAATTATGTTATTTCAAGTTACATTATGTCATACGAGATAAGTTGAGGTTCTGTAACCAAAAAGACATTACCATAATTTTTATGGTAATGCTAACAATTGGTTAAAGTATGAGTAATGCTTAAGAGATTACTCAAGTCAAACGCATTGAGTTAGAAACTCAATGAACTATGTAAGCAAGGTTTCGAGGACGAAACCTCTTTAAGGGGGGTAGACTTGTAACACCCCGAAAACGGGTTTGGTAATTAACCCATGTTAATACTAAAAGACGGGTAAAGTACCGTTAGTGGTAAAAATAGCCCGGTGAATATTAGGATTCTAAATAAATAAACCTAATATTAAATAAGTGTAGTATAAAGGCTTTTGGAGGAAATAAAGTTTATAGAAGGCCCGACCTAATGGGACCTAAAATAAACTTAGTTATAAATATTCCCGAACCCGCTAGGTTAACTAGGAATATTTAACCTAGTTAATAAGTGGGAAAATTGTTAAAAGAAATAAGTAGGTTGTGGCCTACTTAATAACGAACCAAACACGAGGGGTTAAAGCGGGATAACTAGAAAAGTTATTTAATTATAACAAACACAAACACACACACACACAGTGTGTGTTCTGGATCGAGCTCAGGGGCGACCAAGAAGGGTCAAACCCTAATCAACACAATTTCATCAAATTGAAGGGGCAAATCAAGTCCAAATCAAAATCCGAGTATGAATTAGTGATCTCCATTGAAGAAGGAGTCACGAGGTATGTAAATTTCTTAAGAAATCTCTAGTTGAAATTCTGAGAAAAAAACTAGAGAACTCGAATCTGAGCTTGCATGTTTGTTGATTGGATGAAATTAATGATGAAACTATGTCTAGGAGTAAACCCTAGTCATGTACTTGTTGAATTGATGTTCATGGTTGTGAATTCATGATCATACACTCATGTGTCAAGTGGGTTTTGATTATGTAGTAAAGATGATGATGTACACATGTTTGAAATCATCTTAGTTGCTAGTAGGAACAAGATACTTGAACAATTTGCAAGTTTGAGTAATTGATCATAAGTGATAGTGGTAAATTTTGATGTTAATCTTGGTAAAAATAACTAGTTAGGAACTAGTTAGTAAATATGTAAAATTATGCACATTAGGTGTTTGTTAAAATGCCTAAATGAGAACTAAGTGTTGATAATGTGCCTAATTGAGTCTTGTGAACTTGTTAGTGCAATCATATGTGTTAATTGGTGATTTGACTTTTAAATAGTCAAACCGACCATTAATAAGATCGAATAGTAATTGTGTTAGAAAATATGTAAGATGGAATAGTCATAATTAGTGATGACTAATATGACCGTCTTACGAATTATGATGATAGTTTGACGCTTGACAAGCTAGGTGGAGGCTTGGAAAGGAAGCGGGTCAAACGAAGCAAGTATGAAGGAAAAGCGTAATTCGGATGCAAGGTAAGTATAGCTTACACTAGTCTTAATTTGTGGAATATTTTCTTATCATATAAATTATGAATGAGTTATCTAAACAATTGAAATATGATGTTCCGTCGTGTAGTCGAACGGAACAAGAAAATCAAAGATGAAAGAAATCATTATAATGGTTAAAAGAGAAGTAAATCGATAATTTGGTCATATTATGTCGAAAGCAATAAACGGTTTATAAGTAAAATGACCGTACGGTGTTAAACGGAATGAGTCATGTAGATGAGACGATAATAAATATCATCTCGTATAGATAAACGATTGATTCAGTCAAACGGGTCAAAAGGTGTAGACATCACCTTTTTGACAATAACGACTAATGATTATTGTCGAGTTATATTATTGCAGGAGTAAATGTCAAACGGGTATTCGCAACGCTAAGAACTTGCAATTTTAAAAGCAAGGTATTAAAAACGGGTCAATATAATGGTCCGCGCCAGGTACGTGAAATAGGGTAACACTCATTTAGAACATGTGGTTCAAAGAGTGTTAAAAGTAGTCAAATTAGACATTTGGTTACTTGATAAGTAAACCGAATGTTTTAAATAAGGAACATTGCGTTTGGAAAGCTTAACGACTTTTCAAACAACATCATAAGTTAAAAGAGGGTTTATGGGTCAAATATACTTTCAAAAGTCCTTTATCGTAAATGATTGGCTAAATGGACTAAAACGCCCTTATAAGCTAATTTCAACAAACGACCTTTAAAGGTAGTTTTAAAACGTGTTTTATGATCAAATAAATAATTGGAATAAGTGTAAGAAGCGAAAGATGTAAATCTTCGGTCAAATGACTCTATATGAGTCTTTGTCGTAAATTAGCAATCCGACGAGAAAAACTCGGATTATATAGATCACCTCATTAAGTCCACCACAAATATAGTTGTGGTGGAAGATCCTTTGTTAAGAAACGTGGATACATGTATTTAGAAATGAATGAAAGCAATTGGTGCTTAAAATATGCTTGAATACCTCAAACGGGTCAAAATAAGCATATGGGTGAAAATGGGTTAAAGAACGTATATAATTCTATAATTGGAACCCAATATGTTAGACATCTTGAATTTAATAGGTTTATGAGAAATACGGGTCAAACAAACTTGTACGTTTGATAAAATCACGAACGGGTCAAATTTTGGTAAAAGAGTAATAAGCCGAAGACTTAAAAGTTTTGAATTTTATCAAGCCGGATGTCGGATTTTAACTCCATTTGATGGAGAATCAAATTACAAACATGTAGGAAGAAACGGTAGGTCAAACGGATAAGCGGTTTGAAAGATACGAAAGATTTCGTGTCAAATTACGGCAAAATGGAAAGGCTGAACCCAGGGCCCACCGTAAATTACGGTCCCACCGTAATTTACGGTGGAGATGATTTATTTTACGGTGGTGGCCCACTGTTTTACGGTAGAAATGCATGAACCCAGGGGCCACCGTAAATTACGGTCCCACCGTAATTTACGGTGGAGAATTTTTTTTTTTTTTTTTATTATTTTGTTTTTTTTCATTTGAGAAATCAATTGTTTTCCGGACATCGTTCGGACATGATTTAAACCCCGTATGACTAAAGCATTTCATGTTATTGAAATGTAGGTACTTTTGGATGCCGGAAGACGATCAAGCTCAGCAAAGAACCGAACACGATAAAGATACACGCTTCCGCACTTTGCCACATTGTAAAATTTAAACAACGAATTCGATCACGTTACCTAGAATAACTTAAGAATTTATAAAAGTTTTAGTAAACCCGTATTTTTATAATATGTGTAGTCTTAACTACACATCTAATTGTTGGTATTTACATGTAAAACCGTTAAATCAAAACTAGGGTGTTACAAGTTGGTATCAGAGCCTTGGTTTAAGAGATTCGAGTATGGTGGGGAGGAACCATGCTTGGACTTAAACCTTATGCTCTTAACAAAGAATAGTGTTCGGTTCGAGACTTGATCGCAAATCCGGTAAGTACAAGTATGTTAATAGCTTAGCATGCTAAAGTGTTGTAAACAACACATAGGGCTATCGTGTGATACACGTTACCCCAATTAAAGTGATTGAAATAGTTGACGAAAATACGCGCGTTGACGCGTATAGTAGAAAAAAAAAGCCTTGTATTATAATACGGGCGATTTTTGAAGTTGATGTTACTAATTTTTGTGAATGTTTTAACTGAAGGACGCTCGCGTTTGGAGACGACGAGAGTCAAACGAATTATGGACATGATGATGGAACGGTTCAAAGTATGACGAGAGGAGCATACTCACCGAGAACTAAATCGCGTAACGACCGCGAACAAGGTTAATGGCAAGGAACGCCCGTTGGGGGCAAACATTACCAGGTGCACATTTTAAATAATCGCACAAATAGTAATATGCAACAAATAAGTAGAAATTGAAAGTTGCATATGTAGATTAAAAACTTGGAAAAACCCGAATAGAAAATGTATTCGGGATATTGTTTCCAAGAGAAACAAATAGAGGCGTTACTTACATAGGGCGTGATGTGAAAACTATAAAAAGGTCATGTGTGTCATGTGTTAATCGCTTACTCTGGCCAAGTAAGTAGTGGCATATGATACCACGAACTTCTTATGGCGGACACGTTTACATCCGATGTAGTAAGGACGGTGTGAATGGGGGCTAACTTAAAAGTACCCAAATAAATCAAATAAGCAAAATGTTTGATAATAATGTAAACGCACAACCGAGTGACGGAAGCGTATTACAACAGGATAATGAGCCCGAATGAAGGGACAAAGAAGCATGTAAAATGATTTAGACAAGTACTGGGAGGGAGTGTACTTACACTCGAACCCAGAAAACGCAAGCATGTAAAATGATTTAGACAAGTACTGGGAGGGAGTGTACTTACACTCGAACCCAGAAAACGCAAGCATGTAAAATGATTTAGACAAGTATTGGGAGGGAGTGTACTTACACTCGAACCCAGAAAACGCAAGCATGTAAAATGATTTAGACAAGTATTGGGAGGGAGTGTACTTACACTCGAACCCAGAAAACGCAAGCATGTAAAATGATTTAGACAAGTATTGGGAGGGAGTGTACTTACACTCGAACCCAGAAAACGCAAGCATGTAAAATGATTTAGACAAGTATTGGGAGGGAGTGTACTTACACTCGAACCCGAAAGATGCGAATATGTCCCTAAACGAGTCGTTTTTGTAAAACATCAAACTTAAAGACAAAGTCGGGATATAAAAATGAAGCGAGGTCTTAATGCACACCGGGAGGGTTGCAATAATAATGATCTCGGTAAAACACCCAGTTGATGGGTAAGAATTGAACACATGCGTAAACCATGAGACGTGAACTCGGGTTGAAAAATCAAAGTAACTTGGATTACGAGTTATGACTATAAAATCTCGTATATAGAAGTTGGGAGTAAATATGTTCAACTATTCGAAGTCGAATGGGTTGAATAAACAATAAAGTTGATTGTTTATAAGTGATGGATTTCACATTAATAGGTCAAACATGTTGAATACAATATAACGCCGAATGGCACAAATGAGCACTAGCCAGATAACGGTAGCGTTAAATGCAAGAGAATAATGAGCCCGGTAATGGGATATAACCAAATAAGAATAAATTATGGACTGTCAATATCCTGGTATGGATAATTGACAAAAGTTAAAGAGAAGATCCTAAAACTAAAACTTCGGTTTTAGTAAGAAATAATGTTTTTACAAACATAAATTCTGATAGGAATTTAAATAGTAAGCATGAAAGATACAAGTCTTGATACTGATAGGCGCAAAACGATATATTCGAAAAGTGATATTTTCGAAAATGAAATTTGATATAAATTAAACATGATGTAACACAATCACGGTCAAGAAATGTAATGTGAAGTAGAATCACATTATAACCAAGCAAGCGGTAAAAAGTAACTGGACTAATAAGTCTAATTAGTGAGACCCGTTAAGGTCATTTAAATAAATTTGGTTTGCTTGTAAACGGTAGGTTCGGTATAACTGAACCGAATAAATAAATCTGAAAACAAAAGAAAGTATTGCTAAAAGTGAAATATTTCACTAAGGACCCTTAAACGGGTCGAGGTGACGAATGCACCAAGAGTTCGATAATATATAAAAGCGATGGAAATCGCTAAGTTAACTAAACTAGTAAAAAAAATAATAACGGAATTATGTTATTTCAAGTTACATTATGTCATACGAGATAAGTTGAGGTTCTGTAACCAAAAAGACATTACCATAATTTTTATGGTAATGCTAACAATTGGTTAAAGTATGAGTAATGCTTAAGAGATTACTCAAGTCAAACGCATTGAGTTAGAAACTCAATGAACTATGTAAGCAAGGTTTCGAGGACGAAACCTCTTTAAGGGGGGTAGACTTGTAACACCCCGAAAACGGGTTTGGTAATTAACCCATGTTAATACTAAAAGACGGGTAAAGTACCGTTAGTGGTAAAAATAGCCCGGTGAATATTAGGATTCTAAATAAATAAACCTAATATTAAATAAGTGTAGTATAAAGGCTTTTGGAGGAAATAAAGTTTATAGAAGGCCCGACCTAATGGGACCTAAAATAAACTTAGTTATAAATATTCCCGAACCCGCTAGGTTAACTAGGAATATTTAACCTAGTTAATAAGTGGGAAAATTGTTAAAAGAAATAAGTAGGTTGTGGCCTACTTAATAACGAACCAAACACGAGGGGTTAAAGCGGGATAACTAGAAAAGTTATTTAATTATAACAAACACAAACACACACACACACAGTGTGTGTTCTGGATCGAGCTCAGGGGCGACCAAGAAGGGTCAAACCCTAATCAACACAATTTCATCAAATTGAAGGGGCAAATCAAGTCCAAATCAAAATCCGAGTATGAATTAGTGATCTCCATTGAAGAAGGAGTCACGAGGTATGTAAATTTCTTAAGAAATCTCTAGTTGAAATTCTGAGAAAAAAACTAGAGAACTCGAATCTGAGCTTGCATGTTTGTTGATTGGATGAAATTAATGATGAAACTATGTCTAGGAGTAAACCCTAGTCATGTACTTGTTGAATTGATGTTCATGGTTGTGAATTCATGATCATACACTCATGTGTCAAGTGGGTTTTGATTATGTAGTAAAGATGATGATGTACACATGTTTGAAATCATCTTAGTTGCTAGTAGGAACAAGATACTTGAACAATTTGCAAGTTTGAGTAATTGATCATAAGTGATAGTGGTAAATTTTGATGTTAATCTTGGTAAAAATAACTAGTTAGGAACTAGTTAGTAAATATGTAAAATTATGCACATTAGGTGTTTGTTAAAATGCCTAAATGAGAACTAAGTGTTGATAATGTGCCTAATTGAGTCTTGTGAACTTGTTAGTGCAATCATATGTGTTAATTGGTGATTTGACTTTTAAATAGTCAAACCGACCATTAATAAGATCGAATAGTAATTGTGTTAGAAAATATGTAAGATGGAATAGTCATAATTAGTGATGACTAATATGACCGTCTTACGAATTATGATGATAGTTTGACGCTTGACAAGCTAGGTGGAGGCTTGGAAAGGAAGCGGGTCAAACGAAGCAAGTATGAAGGAAAAGCGTAATTCGGATGCAAGGTAAGTATAGCTTACACTAGTCTTAATTTGTGGAATATTTTCTTATCATATAAATTATGAATGAGTTATCTAAACAATTGAAATATGATGTTCCGTCGTGTAGTCGAACGGAACAAGAAAATCAAAGATGAAAGAAATCATTATAATGGTTAAAAGAGAAGTAAATCGATAATTTGGTCATATTATGTCGAAAGCAATAAACGGTTTATAAGTAAAATGACCGTACGGTGTTAAACGGAATGAGTCATGTAGATGAGACGATAATAAATATCATCTCGTATAGATAAACGATTGATTCAGTCAAACGGGTCAAAAGGTGTAGACATCACCTTTTTGACAATAACGACTAATGATTATTGTCGAGTTATATTATTGCAGGAGTAAATGTCAAACGGGTATTCGCAACGCTAAGAACTTGCAATTTTAAAAGCAAGGTATTAAAAACGGGTCAATATAATGGTCCGCGCCAGGTACGTGAAATAGGGTAACACTCATTTAGAACATGTGGTTCAAAGAGTGTTAAAAGTAGTCAAATTAGACATTTGGTTACTTGATAAGTAAACCGAATGTTTTAAATAAGGAACATTGCGTTTGGAAAGCTTAACGACTTTTCAAACAACATCATAAGTTAAAAGAGGGTTTATGGGTCAAATATACTTTCAAAAGTCCTTTATCGTAAATGATTGGCTAAATGGACTAAAACGCCCTTATAAGCTAATTTCAACAAACGACCTTTAAAGGTAGTTTTAAAACGTGTTTTATGATCAAATAAATAATTGGAATAAGTGTAAGAAGCGAAAGATGTAAATCTTCGGTCAAATGACTCTATATGAGTCTTTGTCGTAAATTAGCAATCCGACGAGAAAAACTCGGATTATATAGATCACCTCATTAAGTCCACCACAAATATAGTTGTGGTGGAAGATCCTTTGTTAAGAAACGTGGATACATGTATTTAGAAATGAATGAAAGCAATTGGTGCTTAAAATATGCTTGAATACCTCAAACGGGTCAAAATAAGCATATGGGTGAAAATGGGTTAAAGAACGTATATAATTCTATAATTGGAACCCAATATGTTAGACATCTTGAATTTAATAGGTTTATGAGAAATACGGGTCAAACAAACTTGTACGTTTGATAAAATCACGAACGGGTCAAATTTTGGTAAAAGAGTAATAAGCCGAAGACTTAAAAGTTTTGAATTTTATCAAGCCGGATGTCGGATTTTAACTCCATTTGATGGAGAATCAAATTACAAACATGTAGGAAGAAACGGTAGGTCAAACGGATAAGCGGTTTGAAAGATACGAAAGATTTCGTGTCAAATTACGGCAAAATGGAAAGGCTGAACCCAGGGCCCACCGTAAATTACGGTCCCACCGTAATTTACGGTGGAGATGATTTATTTTACGGTGGTGGCCCACTGTTTTACGGTAGAAATGCATGAACCCAGGGGCCACCGTAAATTACGGTCCCACCGTAATTTACGGTGGAGAATTTTTTTTTTTTTTTTATTATTTTGTTTTTTTTCATTTGAGAAATCAATTGTTTTCCGGACATCGTTCGGACATGATTTAAACCCCGTATGACTAAAGCATTTCATGTTATTGAAATGTAGGTACTTTTGGATGCCGGAAGACGATCAAGCTCAGCAAAGAACCGAACACGATAAAGATACACGCTTCCGCACTTTGCCACGTTGTAAAATTTAAACAACGAATTCGATCACGTTACCTAGAATAACTTAAGAATTTATAAAAGTTTTAGTAAACCCGTATTTTTATAATATGTGTAGTCTTAACTACACATCTAATTGTTGGTATTTACATGTAAAACCGTTAAATCAAAACTAGGGTGTTACAACACCCTTTACCTACCCCAGCGGACGGGCCACGTATTGCTGGTAGATGCTCGGGGTAGGTAATTTTGACAACCTTTTAAGGGTTAATCTTTTGTTAATAAATAAAACCTTAATCTTTTGTCGCTTATCTTGTATTGTTATCCTTTTTCTCTCTTTAATTCTCAATTGTTTTGATGTACACTTATTGAATAAGCAATTTTGAATAAGTCAGATTGAAAATATTTAGGATATGATCCATGATCAAATATCCTATAGTTGAAGAATCCCAAAAAGTAATATATTTTAAGGATCACAAGTTTAGTTGTCAAATTTTAAGGGTTATTTAAATAAACAATAAATAGAATAAAAAATAGTTAAGGATCATACCTGAGGATCCAAGTTAGGATCCTAACCATAATCAGGATAACTATAAGATAAACCTTAGAGAGAAGTAAGGATCAAGGATCCCTAGTTGCTTATCTTCAAGGACCTGAAATAGAGCATAACTTGGGACTAAGCCAATATAAGATAAGAGTTAGCAACCGGGGACAAGCCCAAGGACAACTGGGGACAAGCCCAAGGATAACTGGGGACAAGCCCAAGGATAACTGGGGACAAGCCCAAGGATCGTATGTAAACTGGAGTATGGCCCTAACTGGCGACTATCCAAACTTAGTGACATGAAAATGTCAAAACCTTAGCTAATGTGAAAACGTTAGAAACCTTAGGAACGGATGTATGGTACGTCTACCACTACAAAAAAGATCGCAATCTGAGACTGAAAAATCAGTCTCTAAAACTCCTAAATCAGTCCCTAATGGTTATTAGGGACTGATTTGCCAGTCCCGAGCCAGTCCTAATTGTCTAGTCCTAGATACTTTCATTAGTAACTAAATTTCAGTCCCGATTGTATGACACCAATAGAGACTGATATTCAGTCTCCTATACATATAAAATCAGTCCTCAATATACGTTGTGGTACAACATCATTTCAGTCTCGAATACATTTCGTCGGTGACTGAAAATCAGTCCTTGATACATAAAAAAAATAAATATTAGAGACTAAAAAATCAGTATTTGATACATAAAAATCAGTCCCTAATGTTTATCAAGGACTGATTTTCCAGTCCCCAGCCTGTCCCAGATACCTAGTACTAGATAATGTTTTTAGTAACTGAAAATCGGTCCCGATTGTATGACACCAACAGTGACTAACGGTTAGTCTCTGATACATAAAAATTCAGTCCTCAATTTGTCCCCCGTTACCACATCATTTTAGTCCCCGACAGTGGCGGCTTTGATGGTGTGCAGGGAGGACCTCCGCACAAGGCCCGTGATTTCGAGGGGCACACGATTTTAAAAAAAAATCCGATATATATATTCTATTTTTTTAAATAGTAAACACATATCTATTCCAATTTAGGCTCATTTACAAATCATTTTTTATGGTTTAGAATTTAGTCACTTGGCATTAAGTTTATTTAGCCTAATACTAATTTGATTTTTTTAAATAATAGTAAAACATTACTGAAGGGCATATTTTTTCAAGCTCGAACAGGGTACGTGAATTCTCAGAGACGCCTCTGGTCCCCGATACATGTCTTTGGTGACTGCAAATTAGTCTCAAATACTATGATATTTCAGTCCCCAAAACATAACTTTAACGACTGAAAATCAGTTGTTTAATGACACGGCTTTAATGACACGCCTTTATGACACGCATTGCGTGTCATGGTTTTAAATTTTTATTTTTTATTTTATTGGTAGACTTTCTAATTTTCCTAATAGAACCAAAACAATATATAAATCCATATCATAACAAAACAATTCATTTCAGAGTCATACGTCATACGTCAAAAATAATACAAATATCTTAAGTTAACAAAAAATATTGTTTGGCGTACATAATTTGACATCTAAAATAGTCACTTAAAAACAAACGCAGCCCCATAACTCAAACACCCTTCATTTATCCCATCAATATCCTCATCCGTGTATACCGCTTTACCTCTCCCAACCTGGAACAAAATTAAAGAACCTAATTAGGCCGTCAACCGTCACTCTCTCTCATCTCTTTCATCGCTCTCTCTCTCTCTCTCTTTCCCTAGATCTCTGTTGCATATTTGAACAACCCACCACTGCCCTCAAATGACGCGTGCCCTCCTTCCACCTCTTGAAGATGCCCTATTGTACTTTAGATGAAATCTTGCCCCATCTTTGGCTCTAGGAATCGCAATCTGCCCTGCAAATCCAAGATGATTAGCTCAAAAATAGTCGACAAAAAAAACAAAAATTAAAACTAAAAAGGTGGTATTTTAAATTTATTCTTCTTTGATGCCCGAAAGTTGCTAAAGCATTGAAGTTGTGCGAACCGTGGAGCAAGGAATCAAATTGGTTTGGGCTTCTCATAATGTGTGGCCCACTAAGGCGAAGCCCAAAACTAACACTGTGCGGCCCACTTGTCAGTGTGCGGCCCACACGAGAGTGTGCGGCCCACACGAGAGTGTGCGGTCCATTGACAAGTGTGCGGTCATACGAGTGTGCGATATGTAGTGTGCGGCAAATTAAATCACATATAATCTTTGACCACAAATATCATAATAATTGCAACTTATAATGACTAATCAATCTAACTAGCCGACTCAGTATTAATTGTAACCTCGTCCCTACATAACAATTTCTAATAAAACAATTATACAGCCAAAGAATAATACCCAAAAACATTCTATCATGCAGAATCATCAGAATACCATTTGGAAAATAGCATATTCTTAAAGAACAGTATTCGAAATCCTCAAAAAAAATGTAAGAAATATACCCCTTTCATGTATGTATAGTTAACATTTTCCTGTTTTACACAAACAATAACAAATACATACCCAAGTTTAATAGACACCAACATACTGCTGATATCGTCAACAAATCAACAATCCAATTTATTCACACATATAATCAGGCCTCAATAGACAATTAATATTATTCACTACAAGCTCTTTTTCAATATCCACAGATCTGTACATATTCCGATATTCGGGTATACAACCAATTTATTAACCCCCACAAATCTGTTAGCAATGTACGAGATATGTATACCCCAATTTAAATATCACCACCACAACTTAAATCAAAACTCCACCTTTAATTAACCAATCAAGTATATAGCAATGTACGAGATATTTATAAAAGCCTTATCATCATTACCACAACTCGTCGAAAAGAAACTTCACAATACTTGATCGATTCTTATCTTAAAACAGAAAGGGGATGTAGAAGCAGATCCGGTTACCAGAGACGTGACCTTAAAACACAGCCGCAGCCACCAAATAATCGACCGCTGCCACCGCGACCCGTCTGAGAGGAGACGGCTCCGCTGCACTGTGTGTTGATGGTGGCTCCACATCTTCGTACCATTTTTGTTCTCTTTCTCGCTCTCACTCGAAATCTCTCTCCGTCTCTCTCTCGTCACCACGCCGCCACAGACGGCGGTGGTGGTGATCGGTAGTTTATCGGGTTGGGGGGTGGGTGTTTGTCGGAGTTGTAGGGAGTTAAGGGGCGTGGCCGGCCGGTCATCGATGCTGGCAGCTGGTCAGACCACGAGAAAGAGAAGAGAAGAAGGTTGAGTGGGTATGGTTTCGTGAGAGAGAGACAACAGAGAATGTTCTCTGTGTTAGAAGATGAGGTATGGTGGAAGGGAGATGGGAGGGAGGGTAAAGGAAACACACGGATCAAAAGAAGGTATTAGGGTTCTCTTTGCCATTGATCACACTCAATATCAACGGCCAGTATTAACCCAGCCACAAACACACGGATCCAAGTGCATAAATTTAAAAATACAAAAAAAAATTTTAAAAAAAATACAAAAAATTTAAAAAAATCACACAAACATTTATAAAAAAAACATACAACTTCATTAATATTTATAAAATTACATAAACCTAAAAATTACAAAATAAGAAACCTAAAGCGTTAAATAAATTTCAAAAAGGTCGATCTTGTCACCCCATATTTTTGCCATATACTTAATCCATAAAACCAACGAAACCCTAATGTGTTCAATTACCACAAAAATAGGAAAACCAAAACAATAAAACAGAAGAAAAGGAAGGTACCTGGTGCAGCGGACGAAGTGCGGCGCGCGATCGACTAAGGAGGTAAGTTGACTCCGAACTCGAGCTTGAAGAACTACCAACAAGCCGAGCACGGGCTCGGCTTGGCCCATTTGCAAGACACGCCCGAACTCGACTAGGCATGAGCCTGACTAGTAAGTAGGTTTTTCAAGCTTCGCTTTCGCGCATTTACTATTTATTAAATAGTTTAATTATATTTATAAGTTTTTATATAATTTTTAACTTATAATTTTTTTATATATAACATAATATGTATATAAAATACTTATTGTATTGAAGTATTATAACATAATATGTACAAAGGGGAAATTAAACACTACGAGTTCTAGAAGAGAAATATATGAGTTAAGGAATAAAATCTAGGCGGGAAATAAAATTTGGGAGGGGGGAGATTTTGAAGGGTTATTATTTCGGTGGGAAATATTGAGAATGAAAATTTAAAGGATAAAAAGACGGGGGGAATAGTTAAGGTATTATTAATTTGAGAAATAAAATTCATGAGTAAAATGTCTGGATTGTCCCTATGGTTTTGTAAAATAACACTTATAGTCTCCAATTTTTGGAAATTACACCTGTGGTCCCTATGATTTGACAGTTTGTTACTCGGATAGTCTCTGGAGTAGATGGCGGTTAGTTTTCTCCGTTAAGTCTATTTAAAATTACAAAATTACCCTTACTTTTATTAAAATATAAGAAAAAAATGTAACGAGCCGAGTTACTCGAGCTTGACCGGCTCAAAAATAAGCTTGAAACGAGCCGATCTTAAGCGAAATCGAGCCAAACATGAGCCAAAAAATAAGTTTGTTTAGTAGATAAGTTAAACAAGCCTAGTCTAGCTTATGCTTGAATCAGTTCGTTTGCACCCATAATCTCAGTAGACTATTATCTGTAAGTATGTTAGATTGGATTATAATAAGTACAATGAGTTATAATTGATTTTACGTATCTTATTGAGTAGGATGGTAATGGGTCGAGTATAGCTAATCCTAGTCATATACCTAGTTGTAAAATTTTGTTCGATACCCAACTCATTATACATCTGATATTTGTCATGCATTTACATGTCAGGTATGTTTGATAATGATTAACTATGTGTTCACCATGATTGCCCATAATTAACCTAGTTTGACCATGTTTTCCAAGTTGGTTTATGTTTCACCATGATTAACTATACGTATTGAGAGTCATGGTAGCTCTTAGTACGATACGATGGGCCTTGATAAGCCATATTAAGTCTTGATAGGCTATATTAGGTTGTAAGGAGCAAAAATATGTTAATGAACCAAAGTATGTCTTATTTGGTGATATTAGATCCTTATTGATCATGAATGGTTTTAATTGACGATAAATGACCTTAATTAACCATTAATGACTTTAAGTGACCATTGTTAAGCCTAATTGACCATCATAGATCCTAATTTACCCTAATGTATCCCAACTAACTATTTTTTTTGAACGGCAAATTTGAATCACTGACGGACATCTGGGGTATCATCGTGTCACCAGTGAAACCACCCGATCATATCCATCTCCACTAGGCATAATGCCTATACACCAATTCAGGAGGAAACCCACTAACATGGGAGATCCCCCTTTGTGGGAATCGAACCCAGGACCAATAAATGACCTTAATTAACTATCATTGACCATAATTGTTCATCATTTACCATCATTGACCAAAAACTCCACTTAACGATAATTACCTTAAATTTATTTTTAATTTAGTTTAATTTTTTCACATTTCGTGACCGAAATTTATATTTAGGATTAAATTATATTTAATTACCTTTTTTTTCTTTTTTTTTCTTTTTTTTTTTTTTTTTTGCATTCGTATTGCAATAAAAAAGAAAAGGTCAAAAAATTAGCGGCTGAACTTAAGCAGTTGCAAATTGATTTTCCATAGAGGTTTTGTCACCGCAAATATGGACTGAATATTAGTCTTTTATAACTGCCCACACAAAATACATCTGAGACTAAATACGAGTCCCTGATACAGTCTTTACAAGAACTGCAAGGATCGACTGATTTTTAGTCTCTAATATATTTCCTCGAAATGATAAAATATTTGTTGATTATTGGAAAATGAACATTAGTCCTTAATCCCTTTATCTACGAGAATATTAGTTCCATAAAGGGCACTTCAAGTTTTTTTTTGAGACTTATTTTCAGTCTTATATAATTCCCTTAGTATGGTAAAATTTGTGTCAACTAATTAGAGACTGAAAATCAGTCCTTAATCATTTTATATATAACAGACGTTCGAGACTAAATATCAGTCCCTAAATCATGTTTTTTTGTGAATACTAGAACTGAATTTCAGTCACTAATATGTTCCCTCGATATTATAGACTGAAGATTAGTGGCCCATACATTTGCGTCGTTTTTCATTTTAGAAATGAACATATTTGGGACTGAAATTCAGTAACAAATAAGTAATCCTCCAAAACCTTATACTGTGCATACATATTTGTGACTGAAATTTAGTATCAAATAAGGCATTAGTACATTAGGGACTGATTATCAGTCACTAACATAAGTCGCATAAAAATCAGTCTCCAAAGTTATTAGTAACTGAAAAATCAGTCCCAGATATTATGTATTTGAGACTGATATATCAGTCCCTGATACTTTAGCCTCTGTTGGTTCCTTTTTTTGTAGTGTACCATTATACGTAGGATCCTAGGTATAGCCAGCACAATGGAATTATCAGCCCCTAAAGCGAGTACTGGTCCCACTACCTTGAACTATACCAGGATCATCATGCGCTACAGGCGGAACTGGGGTCAAGCCCAAATAACTGGGGTTAAACCCAAGGCACGGATTGCTTCTGCAGATAACCAACATTTTGCTAAGGATACCTGAACTTTCAAAACTTAAAATCACGTGAGAGATGGATAAAGGACACATGATCCTTATCCTTATATGAGAAAATAAGGAAATGAAATAGTTCAGGATTAGGACATTACCAAAGTAAGGATCACCGATACTTTAAGGATCCTTCAAGGATACCCCTAACGAAAGGATCATCTGTGCCATGAGGATCCTGCTCACATGAAATATTTCTTCAAGTGGACAGCATTCCAAGCTCTTGGTAGCAAATCACCTTCCATAGTTAGCAATCTATATGCCCCCTTTCCTGCTTCAGCTTCAATCAAATAAGGGCCTTCCCATTTTGGAGCCAATTTTCCATCAGCAGGATTGGTGGTATTCTGAAATGCTTTCCTTAATACCATATCTCCAACTTGAAACTTCCTGATCCTGACATTTTTGTTGTAAGCACCAGCCATTCTTTGTTGATAACTGGCCATCCTTATCCTAGCCAGATCCCTGATTTCTTCAATAGTATCCAAGTCTTGAGCCAAGTTCTCATCATTTTTCTCAGGATCACGGGTACTTGTTCTAGCAGTTGGAACCACCATTTCTGTTGGGATCACTGATTCTGCCCCAAATACCAAAGAGAATGGCGTTTGACCAGTAGCATTCTTAGGGGTTGTCCTATCAGCCCAAAGCACATAAGGTAGTTCTTCTGCCCATTTCCCTTTCTTGGATCCAAGCTTCTTCTTCAAATTGTTGATGATGATCTTGTTGGATGATTCTGCTTGACCATTAGCTTGTGGGTGGACTGGTGTTGATGTTATCATCTTAATCCCCCAGCTGTCACAAAAGTTAGTAGTTCTGCCCCCAATAAATTGGGAACCATTATCACATATAATTTCAGAAGGAATAACAAATCTAGTTATAATATTTCTTTTAATGAAGGATATAACTTCCTTTTCTCTGACTTGGGCAAAAGCTTCAGCCTCTATCCACTTGGAGAAGTAATCAGTCATAGCAAGCATGAATACTTTTCCACCAGGTGCCTTAGGGAGCTTACCAACTATATCCATACCCCATCTCATAAATGGCCAAGAGGAGGATATAGGATGCAAAAATTCAGCTGGTTGATGAAGGATATTGCTGTGTCTCTGACAAGGATCACATCTCTTAGCATACTCCACAGCATCTCTCTTCATGGTTGGCTAGTGTCACGGCCCCCGACCCGGTTTGACCCGTTTCAGGAGCCGCGGAACAGAAATACTGCGGTATTTAATTGATTAAGTTTAACAGCGGAAGTTTATTTAACAGGATCGTTTAAAGCTAAAATTTTCCCCGATTATTTTATTTCACAATTCGGGATAAAACCTCGATAATTTACAATAGTATGATTTTACTATGAAATCGTTATATTACAAAACTTATTTCTTTATTTTTTTACAATGAGCCACAATCTTAAGCTTGAAATGCTCCCCAGCACTTTTTCCTGAATTACAACAGATCACCTGAAACATGTTTGAAAAAGGTTTTGTCAGCGGGAAATACTGAGTGAATCATTCTATTTACTAAAATGACCCATTTGTTATAATTTACAGTATTAAGAGCGATTACAATGTTTCTGATATCAACCCAACTACCCACGGTATTTGTCACTCGACCGAATCTGTGACTATGGTCATATCCCCCAATTGGCTGCCCCAATGGTGACGATTATCAAGTAATGTATACAAAACCCCACATACCGGCTGTAATTTGGTGATTACAAAGACTTAATCCCCGTAATTATAACTTTGAAAATAAACATGATTTTGTAAATAGATTTGATAAAAAGAGAGAATGACTCACATTGCTGATTTAATATGGACAGAGTCTAGTTTAGCCTTGTTAACCTAATTTAAATAACAATGTACACAAAACTGGGTTAGTAATTAATCCAGCAATTACGATAACTTACGAGATCAAATTCTCACAATGAACGACAAAGTGCAATACTTCATCCATCGAATTAACGATGATCCGTCGAATTAACAACGAATGACAAAGTACAATACTTTATCCATCGAATTAACGATGATCCGTCAAATAAATGACGAACGATAAAGTATAACCCTAATGTGGGCGGCACTTAAACATTCATTGGATATATTGATCGTCGGATAAATGAATCGTAGCAGCGATTGTGCTAATACCCTATTTTGCGGCAGAATTTCGAGACCCGTGTGTGTTATCAGACTATTTTCACTATAACTTCGTGTACGAAAGGAATTTAAACGTCAAATCAATGCAGAAGTTCCAGTCCCACTGTCCTCTATTTATAGGTGAAATATGACCCTTACGCGGCCCGCGTGAGTTTTAAGCTCATCCTTACGCGGCCCGCGAGACACCTAATTTTAGGCCTAGGGTTGCCACGGTTGGCACTAGCTTTGCTGAGTTGACAATTTTCGAAAATTCGATTTCTACAGCTCATAATTTGGATAATCGTCCATAGGGTTTAACCCCCCCTGAGTTTTAGGGGCCCTAATCCTGATTCTGAAAATTATGAAAATTTTAGGGTTTGTTCAGAATCACTTGGGTGTCTCAATTAGGGTTTCCTTTTGGACTAATTATTTTAATAATTATGACTTTTAATGAGAGTTGTTACAGCTAGTAGTATCCTGTCCTCAGGATCCTTGAGAATAACGCCCTGCCCCCAGTGTGGTTTCCACAATCTCCTTCATGGAAGTCTTTAAAAACTTCTTGGATTTCAGGATCCTCAATGCATCTTAAGTATGGTCCTGCAAGAGATCGTCTATACAACATATTATTTAAAATTGTGAATTGAGATACCTTAATTTTGAAAGCCCTAGGGTTTTCTCCTGTAGGAATCTCTCCATGTTGTAAGTATCTCATGATTGGGAGGATCCATGATCCTGAATGAGTTTGAGTATCCTCACTAGGGATAATTGTAGAATTCTCTCCTATCTCCATAGCCATATGATCCTCGATAGCCGGGGTCAGGATATGGATAATAGGGATCTTGATATCCTCCGGGATCTTCAAGGATGATCCTAAATTGGCTAGTGCATCTGCCTCTGCATTCTCTTCCCTTGGTACCTGTGTCAAACTAAAGGATACAAAAGAGAGTGCCAATTCTTTGACTATCTCTAAATATTTGGTTAGCTTTTCACCTTTAACAGCATAGGATCCATTAAAGTGGTTTGTAATTAACAATGAATCTACATGTACCTCAAGATACATGATCCTCATATGCTTAGCAATTTGCAAACCAGCTATTAAGGCTTCGTATTCAGCCTCATTGTTAGTGGTTTGGAACTCACAAGCTATAGAGTGGGGTATTATGTCCCCCTATGGCGATTTTAGTAGTATTCCAAGCCCTGTGCCTTTGACATTTGAGGATCCATCAGTATAGAGTATCCAAGGATCCTTGGTCTCCTCTAGCTGCTGGACTTCTAACTCAGCTTCTTTTTGTAAATCACTACTGAAATCAGCCACAAAGTCAGCTAATGCTTGGGATTTGATGGCTGTCCTAGGCTCATATCTTATATCATAGGCACTAAGCTTCACTGCCCATTTAGCCATCCTTCCTGACATCTCTGGTTTCCTGAGGACATTCTTAATTGGAAAATTAGTTTTAACAACAATAACATGAGTTTCAAAATAATGTCTCAACTTAGTAGATGCCATAATTAATGCAAGAATAAGCTTTTCAAGGTGTGAATACCTGGATTCAGCATCAAGTAAACTCTTACTTACATAATAGACAGGATGTTGTGTACCTTCGTGATCCTTAACAAGGACGGCACTTACTGCTTTTGAGGATACCGCAAGATATAAGGATAACACATCTCCTTTTTCTGGTTTCATTAAAGCCGGGGCCGAGGATAGATAATCCTTAAGAGCTCTTAAGGCACTTTCATGCTTCTCAGTCCACTCGAATTTCTTGTTCTTCCTTAGGATATCATAGAATTCCTTGCACTTTTCTGAGGATTTGGATATGAATCTGTTTAGAGCTGCAATCCTGCCTGTTAATCTCTGAACATCCTTAGCATTGGTAGGGGACTTGATGTTCACTATCGCTTTGATTTGTTCTAGACTGGCTTCAATGCCTCTCTTGGTCACCATGTATCCTAAGAATTTGCCTGCTTTAACACCAAAGTGACATTTTGAAGGATTAAGTTTCATGTTATATCTGTCAAGGATATCGAATGCTTCCTCCAAGTCCCTTAGGTGATCCTCAGCCTTTATGGATTTTACTACCATATCATCTATGTAAACCTCCATAGTTTGTCCAATCTGATCCTTGAACAACATATTCACCAGCCTTTGATATGTTGCACCTGCATTCCTTAATCCAAACGGCATAGCAATATAACAATATATACCGGTTGGAGTCATAAAGGCCGTATCCTCTTGATCAGATGGTTCCATCTGAATTTGTTGAAATCCAGATGAAGCATCCATAAAAGTCAGCAGTTCATGACCCGCCGTTGCATCCACCATGGAGTCAATGTGGGGTAATGGGAAAGGATCCTTGGGACATACCTTATCTGTGAAATCGACACATACCCTCCACTTTCCATTTTTCTTTTGAACAACAACCACATTGGCCAACCATCTTGGATACTTGACCTCTCTAATCATACCTGCCCGGAGCAATTTCTCTACCTCTTCCTTGATAATGGCATTTCTTTCTGGTGCAATTTCCTTCTCCTTTGATGGATTGGTTTGAAGGACCTATCAATGCCAAGTTTGTGAGTGATTACATCTTTAGATATACCTGTCATGTCTTCGTGTTTCCATGCAAAGGTAGTGTTTCTCCTTTTGAGGAAGGATATGAGGTCTTCCTTCATTTCGCCAAGGATCCCTGATCCTATATAAACTATAGATTCAGGATCATCAGGATCCATAAGGATTTCTACTACATCCTGTTCTCTTGCCTCCAAGACGTCCCTTGGAGGATACTTTGATTGCTACTGCTCCCTTGACTTCGAGGCTGGTTTCATCGATGAAGTATAGCAATTCTTAGCCTCTTGCTGATCACTATCAATCTTGACTATTCCCCAAGGACTAGGGAGCTTCACACATTGATGGTAAGTAGATGGGACTGCCTTCATATCGTGTATCCAGGGCCTGCCAAGGATAACATTACAACAAGATAAACAGTCAATAACACAAAATTTTTGATAAGAATGTAGGCCTTCGATGTATATTGGGAGCTTAATGTCCCCCAGAGTATTCTTAGTTTCGCCACTAAATCCCACGAGCACGGAGGATCTTGGTATGATATCTGATTCAGGGATACCCATCTTCTTTAGAACATCAAGCTGGATAATGTTCACTGAGCTTCCTCCGTCTATAAGGATCCTGCGGATAAAATGGTTAGAAATGAAAAGAGTAATAACTAAACCATCGTGATGAGGATCCTGGATATCAACACGATCATCCTCATCAAAGGTTATGACTTTTCCTTCGGAGACACTTGATGTTCGAACGGGTCTTTCTCCACTGTCCATTTTAGTTTCCTTTGCATGCCTTTTAGCTGCTGAGAAGGATGTGCCACAAATGTCTGATCCTCCAGAAATAAAGTTTATTACTTGTGCATCTGCTGGAGGGGCCGGAGCTTTCTCAGGGATCCTTTCAGGATCCTGAGTCCTTGACTTTTTTCTACCCAACAATTCTTTTAGATGCCCTTTGCTCAACAAGTATCCAATTTCCTTTCTTAGTGCAATGCATTCTTCTGTGAGATGCCCAAAATCTTCATGGTATGCACACCACTTTGATTTATCTTTGGTTGCAGCTGGTCTGTCATTTTTTCTGGGCCATCTGGCTTTATCACCTAGATTCTGCATCGCAAGGATTAGTTCATTGTTATCAACAGAAAAACAATATTCAGAAATTGGAGGATAATCCTCATCATCCTATTCCTGATCAATAGCATGCACGTTCTGGTTATCAGATCTTTTATAGGATCTGAACTTGTTGTTCTTGAACGAGGATCCTTGCTTCTCTTGTTTTGAGGATCCTGCTAATCTTTCCTGGATCCTCTTATCGTCCTCTAACCGGATGAACCTGAGTGCCCGGGTTCTTACCTCATCTAGGTTCCTGCATGGTGTCATAACAAGATCATCATAGAACAATGAATCCCTAAGCAATCCCATTTTAAAGGCCTCAACAGCCGTGGCTATATCTAAGTTGGGAATGTCTAAGGATTCTTTACTGAATTTGGTAATGTAATCCCTTAATGATTCATTATGACCCTGGGTTATTCTATATAGATCACTAGTTAATCGTTCAAATTTTCTACTACAAGAAAACTGATTATTAAATAGGTTAACTAGATTAGCAAATGAGGTAATAGAGTAGGGGGGAAGACTTAGCAGCCATTTGAGAGCTGATCCAGTAAGAGTGGATCCGAATCCCTTGCACAGGCATGCTTCCTTTAACCTTTCTGGGATCGGATTGATCTCCATCCTCTCCCTGTATTGTGCTATATGTTCTTCAGGATCCATCGAACCATCATACAGCTTCATGGTTGGCACATGGAACCTTTTGGGTATCTCAGCATCACAAATTGGTGGTGCAAAACGAGATATCTTATGGCTTCCATCTGCAATCTCTGGGATAGGTTTGACCACTCCTGGAACACTTGATATCATATCCTTCAACTTTTGCAACTCTCTGGCCATGGCATGGTTGATACCTGTATCCTGCATGAATCCATGGTTAGTGGTGAGAGAATTATTAAGAGTGTTACCACCCACCGGGTTTAAATTAGGAACACCGGATGTGAATCCATATTGTTGGGACTCTGGAATGATCGAAGGACCAGTAGAAGCAATGGTCTGCATCGGAATAAAATCTCCCTGATGGACATCTGAACTTCCTGTTTGCAAACTCCTCAAGGATCCTGGCATCTGGAAGGATCCCTGAAACTGGGACGATCCTTGAACAAAGGAGGATCCTTGAACCTGGGGTGATCCTGGAACAAAGGAGGATCCTTGAACCTGGGATGATCCTGGAGCAAAGGAGGATCCTTGAACCTGGGATGATCCTGGAACAAAGGAGGATCCTTGAACCTGGGATGATCCTGGAACAAAGGAGGATCCTTGAACCTGGGATGATCCTGGAACAAAGGAGGATCCTTGAACCTGGAATGATCCTGGAACAAAGGAAGATCCTTAAATCTGCTGCGCTCCTGAGTATCCTCCTGAATTCATGAAGGATCCCATATGCTGAGGATAGGATCCTGCTGGCTGGAAATATGAACCTGATGCCTGGGTCACTGCTGTTGCTCCATAGTGCACTCCTTTTGGTCCACCCACATATTGAACATCTGGAGCCACTGATGGCTGAGAAGTAATCACCGGAGTATCAAAATTCAAAGATCTGGGCACCAGTGGGGAATGATCCTCTGTCGTTTTCTTTTGTTTCTTGAGATCTTCGATTTCTTTGAGAATCCTTTCATTGGTCTTATCATGTTGCTGTATATGATCCTTCATCTGCAAAATCAAAGTAAACATGTCACTAGTAGTGGGAGTGTAAGAAGCAGAAGAAGTTGGAGGTTTGGAGAAAATGGGAGTTGGTTTCTTCTCAGCATTTTTCTGAGATCCAGCAGGTGGTGGAGGCAAAGGTGGAATGCCCTGAGATGAATTGACCGCAGACATTGCAGTAGAGGTATTCTTCAATGATGAAGCCATGTATTTGTATTCAATGAACCGGAATGATCACCAACAGAAAAACTTCTTAGGAATGAAGCACCAATTGCCCCACGGTGGGCGCCAAACTGTTTTGGTCAAAAAATTTGATGAGGATAATGCAACCAAACTCTTAGTTACGGGGAATGATGCTTGAAATAAGGAACAATGATAAGGATCACTTTAATGTAAATTGCACAAACGACACAAGGATTTATACGAGGAAAAAGCCCTTGATCTTTAGAAGATCTCCGGCATAAAAAACCTCGGGTGATGGAAACTACCGATCACCAAGCTCAAATAAATCAGTAAATGTTTACAACTTCGGATAGTAACGAGCTAGGTACAAGGATCACTATGGTGAAATGTGTAAAAGTGAGTGAAAACTGTTAAGTGTTTGCCGAAAGCTTCAAGAGTGCAATTGTACGAGAGTGTGTGTAGCTGAAAATGGCTAAGTGTTCTAATTACTAGCTCGTCACCCCTTTAAAAATAGAAGTTAACTATGCTAACAAACTATCCGACTTTTGTGCCATGCTCCCACGTTCTCCACAACGTCCATTTCCAGTCAAACGTGTGCGAAATACCCGTGGAATATTCCATAGTAACGTTGCCAAGACCAAGTCAAGCTTGTTACTCCTGCAAAATAATACGAAACACAAACAAACAATCGTTAGTATGAGGATCCTTTAGGTGATCCATGATCCTGAAGCTCTTTTGAGGATCACTATCTGTCACAGAAGTAAGGATCATTTATTAGGATAACAAGTAAGGATCACTAATTGTTAGAAAATCCTCCCCTAACAATAATGGATCCCAATTTATTGGGAATAGAACTACTAACTTTTGTGACAGCTGGGGGATTAAGATGATAACATCAACACCAGTCCACCCACAAGCTAATGGTCAGGCAGAATCATCCAACAAGATCATCATCAACAATTTGAAGAAAAAGCTTGGATCTAAGAAAGGAAAATAGGCAGAAGAACTACCTTATGTACTTTGGGCTGATAGGACAACTCCCAAGAATGCCACTGGCCAAACTCCATTTTCTTTGGTATTTAGGGCAGAATCAGTGAACCCTACAGAGATGGTGGTTCCTACTGCAAGAACAAGCATTCGTGATCCTGAAGAAAATGCTGAAAACTTGGTTCAAGATTTGGATACTATAGATGAACTCAGGGATTTGGCAAGGATAAGGATGGCCAGTTATCAACAAAGGATGGCTGGAGCTTACAACAAAAATGTCAGGATCAGAAAATTCCAAGTTGGAGATATGGTGTTAAGGAAAGCATTTCAGAATACCACCAACCCTGCTGATGGAAAGTTGGCACCAAAGTGGGAAGGCCCATACTTGATCGAAGCTGAGGCAGGAAAGGGGGCATATCGATTGCTGACAATGGAAGGTGATTTGCTACCAAGAGCTTGGAATGCTGTCCACTTGAAGAAATACTTCATGTGATAAGGATCCATGATTCTTACCTGACAAGTATCCTTGAAGGATCCTTACTGGACAGATGATCCTCATTCTGGTAATATTCTAATCTCAAACTATTTCATTCTTTAATTATCTTATATAAGGATAAGGATCCTGCATCCTTTATCCTCCTTTCACTTGATTCTGAGTTTTAAAGGTTCAGGTATCCTTAACAAAGGATTGAGTATCCACAGAAGTATCCAGTTATTTGGGCTTGACCCCAGTTATTTGGGCTAGTCCCCAGTTTGGGCCTGTCCCCAGTTTCGCCAGTAGCGCACGATGATCCTGGTATAGTTCATGGCAATGGGACCAGTACTCGCTGTAGGGGCTGACAATTTCATTGTACTGGCTATATTCAGGATCCTACGTATAATGGTAGACGTACCATACATCCGTTCCTAAGGTTTCTAACGTTTTCACGTTAGCTAAGGTTTTGGCATTTTCATGTCACTAAGTTTGGATAGTCGCCAGTGAGGGCCATACTCCAGTTTACACACGATCCTTGGGCTTGTCCCCAGTTATCCTTGGGCTTGTCCCCAGTTATCCTTGGGCTTGTCCCCATTTATCCTTTGGGCTTGTCCCCAGTATATTGGGCTTGTCCCTAGAATTGTTGGGCTTGTCCCCAGTTACTAACTTTTATCTTATATTGGCTTAGTCCCAAGTTGTATCCTATTTCAGGTTTTTAAAGCTAAACGACTAAGGATCCTTGATCCTTACCTTCTAATAAGGTTTGTCTTTTGGTTATCCTGATTATAAGTGTTAAAGGTTAGGATCCTAACTTGGATTCTCAGGTATGATCCTTAATCATTTTGATTTCATTCATTATTTATCTAAGCAACCCTTATCCTTTGACAACTGAACTTATGATCCTTAAATTACACTACTTTTCAGAACTTGTCGACTATAGGATATGTGATCCTTGATCATATCCTAAACTTTTTGAGGATATTTATTAAATTTTTCTCTACTTAATAAATTCAGACAAAATGTATATCATAACAATTGAAAAGTAAAGTACTCACAAGGATAACAACACGAGAAGTAGCCAAAAAGTTAAGATTTTATTTATTCACCAAACATTAAACCCTTCAAGGTTGTCAAAATTACCTACCCCAAGCATCTACCAGCAATACGTGGCCCGTCCGCTGGGGTAGATAAAAGGGTGTCCATTGTTCATAGGTCTTTGAAGTGCAGGAAATTAAAGATGGCAGGAAAACAAGTGGCTTCATCCCCCAAATAGAGGATCCATCCACCACCCATTATCCTACCTATTGTCTAAGGATCCATGATCCATAACCTTAGAAACTATTGTTCAAGTACAACCCAAGATTGTTTCAAAACACCATAACCAAAATAAAACTACTACCATGTCCTAAAAAATGGGCTCCGGCCGCGTCTAGAAATGTCTATCATTGCCCATTTCTGCAGCTTACACCTTTGCTGCATCACCATCACCTTCACCAGCTCCTCCAGCTCCAGCATCACCCACATGATCCTTCATCCCACTGCTGCCAGCCTCAATTGCTAAGACCTCACCAGCCTCTTCTTCATCATCCAACTCAGCCAATCTAGCCTTCCAGCCCTCTATGTCCCAGTTGCTCTTGTCAAAGTCAGGATCCAGAGCTTCTTGGGCCATCTGTAACTGGGTTTTGTACATAGCAATGGCAGCGGAGACTTTAGCATCATTTGTGATCTCATTCTTCTCCTGATCGGCAGTGATATGAGCCAGGACAAGTTCTCTCTTCACCAGATTGACATCGTTTTCAAGGGAGGCAATCTTCTTATCCTTGGCCAGCATGATCTTTTGGAGGTCCACACACTTCATTAAGGCTGGAGCTGAGGATATGTAATCCTTAAGGGCCTTGAGAGCATTTTCATGCTTTTCAGTCCACTCAAATTTCTTGTTCTTTCTCAGGACGTCATAGAATTCTTTGCATTTCTCTTATGACTTTGAGATGAACCTGTTCAAGGCTGTGATCCTTCCTGTCAATCTTTGCACATCCTTAGCATTGGCAGGAGACTTAATGTTCACAATTGCCTTGATTTGCTTTGGACTTGCCTCTATCCCTCTTTTCGTCACCATATAGCCTAGAAACTTGCCAGCTTTTACACCAAAGTGGCACTTGGAAGGATTCAATTTCATGTTGTATCCATCAAGGATATTAAATGCTTCTTCCAAATCTTTAAGGTGATCCTCAGCTTTCTTGGACTTAACCACCATGTCATCAATATAGACTTCCATTGTGTGTCCAATTTGTTCTTTAAACATCATATTAACTAGCCTTTGGTATGTAGTGTTAGGGGAGGATTTTTTCAAAGATCAGTGATCCTCAATTACTGTCAAGCTTAGTGATCCTCAATTCTGTTTGAATTAGTGATCCTCAGAGAGTATTGTAGGATCAGGATCATGGATCATCATAGTGATCCTTACACTAACAATTGTCTGCTTTGAATATGATGTTGTTTTGCTGGAGTACGAGCTTGGACTTGGTCTTGGCGATATTCCTGGAGCATATTCCTTATTGATTCCGCACGTGCTTGACTAATATGAACGTTATGGAGGTCGTGGAAGACTTGCACGAAATGCGGTTAGTTAGTTAGCTTAGATATTTTCCAAATTTAAAAGGGGATAGCGAGCTAGATTAGAACACTTGGCTATTTTTGGCTTAACACACACACTCGTAACTGCTCTCATTAGCTCTTGACAGTTTACTTGGCGATTACACACTCTTTTGCACATTACACTCTAGTGATCCTTGTAACAAGCTCGCTATCATCCAAAGTTGTAATACATTTTCTGTTTAATTTGAGTTGGTGATCGGTAGTTTCCATCACCCGAGGTTTTTTATGCCGGAGATCAACTCTTGATCAAGGGCTTTTTCCTCGTATAAATCATTGTGTCACTTGTTCATTACATTTCTGAGTGATCCTTCATATTGTTCATTGATTCAAGCATCACACCTCACAACAGAAAGTTTGGTTGCATTATCTTAGCTTGATTTTTGACCAAAACATGTAGCACATGCATTTCTTAGTCCAAATGGCATAGCAATATAACAATAGATACTAGTAGGGGTCATGAAGGATGTATCCTCTTGATCAGATGGTTGCATCTGAATTTGTTGAAATCCAGATGAAGCATCCATAAAAGTTAACAATTCATGACCCGCTGTAGCATCCACTATGGAGTCAATGTGGGGTAACGGGAAAGGATCCTTGGGACATGCCTTATTTAAATTAGTGAAATCGACACATACCCTCCACTTTCCATTTTTCTTTTGAACAACAACCACATTGGCTAACCATTTTGGATACTTAACCTCTCTGGTCATACATGCTCTTAGCAATCTATCTACCTCCTCTTGGATGATGGCAGTCCTTTCAGGTGCAAACTTTCTCCTCTTTTGATGTATGGGTTTGAACGACCTGTCAATGCCAAGTTTATGAGTAATAATATCATTAGAAATACCTGTCATGTCCTCATGTTTCCAAGCAAAGGTAGCTTTCTCCTCTTTAGGAAGGATACTAGATCTTGTTCAATGTTATTGAGGATCCTGGATCCTACAAAAACTTTGGATTCAGGATCCTGAGGATCCATCAGGATATCTTTCACATCTTGTTCTCTTGCCTCCAGGACATCTCTTGGAGGATACTTTAATTGCTATTGCTCCCTAGGTCTTGAGGCTAGCTTCATTGATGAAGTGTAACAATTCTTGGCTTTTTGTTGGTCACTTTCTATCTTCACCACACCCCCATGGAGTAGGGAGTTTCACACACTGATGATATGTAGATGGAACTGCTTTCATATCATGTATCCATGGCCTGCCAAGGATAACATTGCAACAGGATAAGCAATCTATGACACAAAACTTTTGAAAAGAATTAACTCCCTCTATGTAAATAGGAAGTTTAATGTCCCCCAATGTGTTCTTGGTTTCTCCACTGAATCCTACAAGAACTGATGATCTTGGGATAATTTCTGATTCAGTGATGTTCATCTTCTTAAGGACATCAAGTTGAATAATGTTCACTGAGCTTCCCCCATCTATAAGAATCCTGCGAACAAAATGGTTAGAAATAAATAATGTAATAACGAGACCATCATGATGAGGATCCTGAATATCCACACGGTCGTCCTCATCAAAGGATATAACTTTATCCTGGGTAAGGATTGAGGTTCGAATAGGCCTATCCCCATTCTCCATCTTCGTCTCTTTATCATGCCTCTTGGCCGCTGAAAAGGAAGTGCCACATATGTCTGCTCCACCAGAAATGAAGTTAATAATCTATGCATCAGCTGGAGGGGCAGGAGCTCTTTCTGGAATCTTTTCAGGATCCTGGATCCTTGACTTTTTTCTTCCTAATAGCTCCTTCAAATGCCCTTTGCTTAATAGGTAACCAATCTCTTTCCTGAGGGCTATGCATTCATCAGTGAGATGACCGAAGTCTTCATGATAGGCACACCATTTGGATTTGTCCTCTGTAGCAGTTGGCTTATCATTCTTTCTGTGCCATCTAGCTTTTTCACCTAGATTCTGCATGGCAAGGATTAATTCATTGTTATCTACAGCAAAACAATATTCAGAAATGGGTGGATAATCTTCATCATCCTCTTCTTGCTCCACAGCATGCACACTTTGATTATCAGACTTGTTGTATGATTTGGATTTGTTGTTCCTGAAGTAGGATCCTTGCTTTTCTTGCTTTGAGGATCCTGACACTCTCTCCTGGATCCTTTTATCATCCTCTAAATGGATGAATCTAAAGGCCCTGGTTCTTACTTCATCAAGGTTCCTGCAAGGTGTCATAACAAGATCATCATAGAATTGTGAATCCTTAAGCAAACCCATTTTAAAAGCTTCCACAGCTGTTGCAATATCTAAGTTAGGAATTTCTAAGGATTCTCTACTGAATTTAGTTATGTAATCTCTAAGTGATTCATTATTGCCCTGAGTTACCCTATATAAATCACTAGTTAAATGTTCAAACCTCCTGCTACTTGAAAATTGGCCATTAAACAAATTAACTAGATTAGCAAATGAAGTAATAGAGTAAGGAGGAAGACTTAGCAGTGTGGATCCGAAACCCTTGCATAGACATGCTTCTTTTAACCTTTCAGGAATGGGATTGATCTCCATTATCTCCCTGTATTGAGCCACATGCTCTTCTGGATCGGTAGTTCCATCGTAGAGCTTCATGTTTAGTGTTTGAAACCTCTGTGGTATCTCTGCATCACAAATAGATGGCGCAAAACGGGATATCCTATGACTTCCATCCGGGATCTTAGGAATGGGTTTAACCACTCCTGGAACACTGGAAATCATATCCTTTAGTTTTTGCAATTCTCTAGCCATAGCTTGGTTGATTCCTGGTTCCTGCATGAAGCCATGGTTAGCATTATAAGATGTATTTAAAGTGTTACCTCCTGATTGATTCGAGGTTGGGATTCCTGATGTGAATCCAAACTGATGTGATTCTGGCATGATCGAGGGACCAGATGAAGCTATAGTCTGCATGGGAATGAAGTCTCCCACATGAACATCTGAACTCGCGGGTTGTGGACTTCTTAGGGATCCTTAACCCTGGAAGATATTGGATCCAGAATGCATCGGAGCTGAGGATCCTGGAGGATACTCCATGGATCCGTGAACCAGCGAGGAGGATCCTTGAACCTGAGATGAGGATCCTGGATATCGAGAGTAGGATCCATGGACTGATTGCGTCCCCAAATATCATCCCGTACTAGAAAAGAATCCTTGATGCTGGAAGGAAGATCCTTGAGACTGAAGAGAGGATCCTGGAGGCTGGAAGTAGGATCCTAGAGCCTGTGTCATAGCCGATGATCCATACTGCATGCTAGACGACCCTCCTTGATACTGGACACTTGATGTCTTGGAATGTTGGGCAGTGGTTGGCGAAGTAGTGAAATCCAATTATCTGGGCATCAATAGAGAGGGATCCTCTGTTGATCTCTTCAATTTTTTGATTTCGTCAATCTCCCGAAGGATCTTGTCATTGGTTTTGTCCTTCTGCTGCATGTAATCCTTCGTCTGCAAAATCAAAGAATAAAGATCATTGTTAGTAGGAGCAGAAGAAGCAGCAGTAGTTGCTTTTGTGAAAACAGAGGTTGTCTTCTTCGTGGCATTTTCAGCATTCTTCTAGGATCCAAAGGGAGGAGGAGGCAAAGGTGGAACTCCCTGTGAAGAAGTGATCGCCAGCACAGAGCTTTAAGTGTTCTTCGCCTGAGAAGCCATGTGGTTGAAGGTAATGAACAGAAATGAATAAAATTTCAAGGATGAAGCACCGATTGCCCCACGGTGGGCGCCAAACAGTTTTGGTCAAAAATCACACAAGGACAATGTAACCAAATCTGATTATGTGAGGTATAATGCTTGGTTAATTGATCAAATGTTTGAAGAACAAGTATGTAAAAATGAGAGATGAACACAAGGATTTATATGAGGAAAAAGCCCTAGATCAGCGAATGATCTCCGGCATAAAAAACCTCGGGTGATGGAAATTACTGATCACCAGCTATATTGAACTAAAAATGTTTACAAATCGGGATGATATCAAGCTTGGTACAAGGATCACTAGTGTGTAAAAATGTGTAATCACAGAGAGTTTTTGAGAGTTCGAGTGTCGTGCAGTTGTGTTGCTAATTATTGCTAAATCAAGCTTGTATCCCCCTTTAAAAATAGAAATATCTAGCCTAACTTACTATCCGCAAATGGTGCAAGCTGTTGGATCGATGTGTGACCCTAACGAGTCAATCATAAGAGTCTAAGATCTATATCAGAGGCGGAAACAATGATATAGATGTGAAAACAGCTTAATTCCTCTTAATTATCTCTTTATTATCAATTTCAAAGCAATCCTGATCGTTTGACAAATTGGCAGCACCTCGGCTCTGAAATCTCGAACATTACAAATGAACTAGCAACAACCCTATATATAGTGGAGGTAATTCCGTTTGAAAGTGGCACTGACCATTTCAAGCGAAATTAAACTTGTTAATTTCGTTTGAAATGGTCATTGTCACATTCAAACGAAATTACCCATTTTAACACAAACTAACCCTAATTTCCAACCTGTTGTGTGCTAGTTTATCCTATCTAGACATAAGACTCGATAAAGACAAAGTTAACAGACATTCGTGCACCAACACAAGCTCCCCACGATCACCATAACAGTCGAGGAGTTCAAGCACGTGTAGAATCACTAAGTATATTCCCCTAGAATCTCGGTCGAACCAAGTCCTATTCGAATACACCTGCAAGACAAGTTCAAAAATGATGGAAACAACTGTTAGTGTTAGGATAATAATGAGGATCCTTAGTCCTGTAACGTCTTCTGAGGATCCTTAATTCAAACTGAACTGAGGATCCGTGATCCAAGCTGCATTTGAGGATCCTTGATCCATAAGCTTAGAAATTCTATCCCTAACAGTAACTAAGATAAACGTGTCTATATAGATGATATTCTTTTGACAAGTATATGTTACCTAAGTCAAAGCATTGTTAACATAAACTTTGATGTAATAGATCTCAGAGATATCTTTTATGTAATAGATATCATAACATACCGAGATAGACCCAATGGGACATTAATTTCGTTCCATAAGTTTAACCTTAAATGGGTCCTTACACATCTAACAAACAATACTGCTCTCCTTTAGAGGATAATATGGTAAATGAGATTATTTACTTACGCTTCATTAATTAGAAGCCTTATATAAGTTTAACTCTATACTTGTTTAGATATTACTCACATTGCAACACACTAGATATGTCTAGATTAATGTGAAGCATCTGATTACAATATCTTTAAAAGAAACGAGAGACTATGATTTAAAGAAGAAGTGAGAACTCAAATCGGTTGATTACTCTAACTTTTTGATATTCAAAGATGACAAAATGTAATTTCGAGTATATCTTTATGCCAGCAAACAAAACCTATCTCATGGAGGAGTCATAATGCACTGATATCAACAACCTAATTTATAATGACATAATATAGTCACTAAATGTTGTTGAAAATTTATCAGTGGACTCATAAGTTTATTAACTCCATATAATTAATATATTGAAGACTTATTGTGATAAAGTCAGCTACCATGTCTCCTTGAACAGTAACAGTTCGAGAGGTGTTGCATTAAATTTCGATACGCAATTAATTATTCGTTTATGAACGAATTGAGGAAACTGAATCTTTGTATCGAATACATTCATGATATGCTTAAGGATCCTATAACTGAAGGGCTATTACCCATAAGTCTTATTAAGAGAGCTCATAAAAGAAACGGGTTTTAATTGATGGCCGTGCGCAACTGCATATCGTACTATGAATGACTAACTATTAATTAATTTTTCTCATCAGTTTGATTTTGTATGTCTCTAAGAATATGTTTAAACCGGTATAATGGCATATAGACAAATAAAATGACAAATCAAACAAAGGGCTTATGCGTATTTTGATCATAACGATTAGGTTTTAAATTGAGGTTGTAGTATGACTAATAGGGGTCCTGAGTCACATAATGATTCAACGGCTGTATTTCTCTGCTACAGTTCTTGGTTTAGAGCTAAAATAAGTGTTAACTCCTGATCAGGCTTATCTAATACTCATAGTAAATTATTACTCGGCTAAGTGGGAGAATGTAAGATTAAATATATTATTATGTTATATTTAATCTAGTAGTCATTATAATCATTTACATTATATAGATCAAAATATATAACAACCTATTAAATAATTAGTTGGTAATTGTTGATGGGTAACTAATTAGGGTTTCCTCTTGGGTGCATATATAAGGAGACTAATGTAGAGGTTTCAAGGTTAGACAACCTAATTACTCTCATAACATCAAATCACCTCTCTCCCATAACCGATTACCCTTTATCGGTTCTTCATCACCATCATTAGTTTGCACCCTAAGGAGGAACCAGATCAAGCTGACAATCATGTCAAATCTTATTGATGCATCTCCATCTGGATTCTCTGTTGGCCTGTCTGCAATCACGGGTATGTATTCATGTTTTCCATTATGCCTAAAACAGAACTGATCAACAATCATTAACCACTAACAGATAAAAATAATTGAAACGCTACTTTGAAGAATCTGAGACGTCAACATGGCGATTATCCGACGTCTTAAATAATAACCGTTTTAATCTTAACCTATATACAACGAAATTCTGATCTTTAACCTACATATGACTGCCGCCAATAGATGTTTTTGAATATTTGTTTGCTTTGATTTGAAGTTGAACTTTGAATTTAAATCTTATGGTTTGGATCAAAAGATAGTTTACTGAAACAAAAAAAAAATTGATAGAATGGACATTTTGAAAGAGAAAATTAAATGTTCAACTTTTTTCAAATTCAATATTATATTGTGGTGTTTTTTTAACTTTTTAATATTAAGGGTTCAACGTTCATACTGTGATTAAAAAATGATTTGAAGATATAGTTAAAAATAATGTTAGTATAAATATAGGTAATTAATATTACATAATAACTTATTGGAATTTTTTATTTTCTATAAACGTTTTTAATTAAAATCCCGTCGCAACGCGCGGGTTGGCGTCATCTCGTTATCATATAATTCACAAAATACACATATAATTATAACATAGGTTCTCATTTTAATAGTTTCACATAATTGTATCACACAATCCAGTTGTGCGGGAAAGCCCGAAGTGTCACATATGTGATTTGTGGGAATGCCCTTTAGGTTGATGTAAAAGTAGTAATTGTTGTCATTGTGCAAGAGAAATGGTCCCGAGTATTGAAATATTATTATTATTATTATTAGTCTTATTGTTATTTTAGTGTCGCAAGACTATCACAAGAGTGTCGCAGACGATCACGAAAGTGTCACAAAATTGTCGCTAGCAATAGTGCTAGTTAGAACTTGCGTTCAGAAAAGTGTCACAAAAGTGTGGCAGAAGTGTCGCAGAACTATCACATAAGCTACTGTTCCCAGAGTGTTGCATAAGTATCGCAAA
The DNA here is from genome assembly GCA_030545235.1 of Helianthus tuberosus. NCBI lineage: Eukaryota > Viridiplantae > Streptophyta > Magnoliopsida > Asterales > Asteraceae > Helianthus > Helianthus tuberosus. Next base: position 56,631,814 of record CM060408.1, on the reverse strand, counting down.
AATGTTGTAGAAGTGTCGCTCAAAACAACAAGTCCAAAAATCAATTTGTTGACCAGAAGTCAATCTCATATTCAAAAACCGGTCCAATAGAAAGCTTTGTAATGATTGGAGATCGATTTGTGACAATCTAAGATGAAAAACAAACTCTGATGTCTCAGGAGTGGGGTGGCTGTCGGCGGTGTTTGCTTTGATACCAAGCTAAAAGGCCTTTGTATGTGTAATTGTAAAAAGTTGTATTAACTTTGATTAGGTTTACAAACAGGAGGGTGTTATAAACTATACATATTACATCTAGCTCACTATAATTACATTGTGTCTAAGATGGAGATATAGGAATGAGAAAAAATGTGTATGGAAGAAAGTTCTTGAGGCTTGTCACTCTAATAAAAGAGTATGGTCGGTTTTGCCTCTCAATAGAGCTATCATAGGAGGAGGTGAGGTTAATATAGTTAAATCGGAATTCAAGCTTAATATTAATGGTCCCAAAATTCACAGATTAATTAAAGGAGTGGTGGAAATTGGAAAAAGCATGAGGTTTTGGATTGATCCTTGTGCTTGCAATTAGGGATGACAAAAATACCCAAGTCTGACAGGAAACCCGACACAAATGGGACGGGTATACCCGATACCTGACGGGTATTGGGCCGGGTATGGGATTAGTTTTAAAAAATTTCGCAGGTATGGGCCGGGTATGGGATTATGTGATACCCAACCCGATTACCCGAAACCACATACCCGTTTACCCGAACTATATACCTGATCATTATCCGATATTTTAATTTATATTTTTATTCTCCATTAACCTTTTGTCTATTAGTGATTTATTTAGTATGTTCATAATGTAAAAAAATAAATTTCCTTTTAGTATATGTATTTGATAATAGTATTTATATTTTGTATGTTGTGAAGTATATACATATAAATGTATAAGTATTATAAAGTTATTATTAATTTATGATAAAACTTATATGTATGTAATGTACATTTTTTTTTTTATTTATAACAGTTGTTGTATAAATAATAAAATTATATAATAATTATAATAGTAAAGAAATGTATTTGGAAATCCCAATGTATATCTTTCAACAAACTAATGGGTATACCCGATACCCGATGGGTAATTACCCGACGGGTATTGGGTCGGGTATGGGACACGATTTTACAACCGGGTATGGGTATTGGATTACCAATATCCGACCCGAACCCGAACCATTGCCATCCCTACTTGCAATGAGCCTCTTAAAGATATATTAAGAACAGGGTTGTTCTTGTGACCTGGGAAAAGGTAGATCCAAAAGTGGTCAAGTGGGATTGAAGTTGTGGATAAGAGGATATGACAATGGTAAAATAGGGAAGTTCTATGGCATATCAGTTTCATGTTTTGACTCCTACAAATTGCCCGGTGTGGGTTGTCAAAGTTTAGACGATTATGGATGTGTATGTCATATTAGAGGTGGTCGAACCAAGCGGATTAGGGGTTGCGGTAGATGTAAAATCTCCATGTAACTTACAATGGGGGACTAAGCCAATAAGCTATAGCTCAAGTGGCATTGGAGAAAAATGAAGATTCCAGGTTGAAGGCCACGGGTCTCAAGTTTGAATCCGATCCTAATCGGGTTTTATCACAGTGGGCCTCCGGCGGTGGATTTCCTCCGGAACTGGAGATGGTGAGCTTGTGCTAATACGATCACATACATATGGGGTCGCCTTTTGTCATTGAGTTACCCAAAATTCAATTATGTTGTGTTCCCGAGTTTCATATAACAAAGGAAGAGAAAGAATATGGAAAGATGTCAAATAATGAGTTTTTTAAGGAAGGAAATAGAGAGAAATGGAAGGAAAATTTATGTTTAATTCCCACTCTATTTGTTTTCTCTCGTTATGTGGGAACACAGGGGTTACTAATGTTGTAATTGGCTCCAAATGGGCAAGTCCCATGTTAACACCTTCTCTTCGATTTTCTTTTCTTTCCCCAAAGTTTACGCAGGTCCGAAAGACAATGCGATTTTCATGCACTCCCCCTCCATTCACAAAACCAAAATCAACTTGCAACCCTACGTCAATTCTTGGGCTTCTTCGATAATATGGATTATTACTATTGACCCATGATCAATCTTGTTAAGGTTTTGTTATCTGTTTTCTTAATAATCATGTGATTCTTGATGGTAAAAATCCAATCTTGCCATTCTTTTTCTTGAAATCTTATGTGAATAGATCATTTCAGACATTAATTCATCTGGGTTGGTTGTAATTCGCCAATTCATGCCAAAAATCTGTCTGATTGTTTAATCTTGATTGATACATTTCAAGATTTGCTCAACTCGAATGAAAGATGTCGACTTTCGAGGGTGTCTTTGTGAATGATCAATGGCTGCAAAGCCAGTTTACGCAAGTCGAGCTTCGTAAACTTAGAACCAAAGTATGACATTTCATGTTTATACCTTTGTTCATTGATTTGATATGAATCTAGATGTTGATTGATTCGCATATAGTTTGTTTCAGCAAGAAATGAATCTGGGACAGTCACAATACAGGATTTGCCGCCGGTTTTGGCGAAACTAAAGCCCTTTAATGAGGTAGCAAGCCAGGATGAAGTTAACCGAATGCTAAGCGACTCATATTCTAACTTGGCCAAAGAGTTGGATTTCGAGGGCTTTCTTCGGGTGAGTGGATCAACTATAGACAGTCTAGTTCGTTTAAAGGGTGTTTGGCATTGCGTTTTCAAGTTGCGGATAATCAATATATAGTGTTATTCGCGTTTAGAACACAATGCCAAACACCCTCGTGTTTCTTTAAGTGATGAAAAGACAAAAGGGTTTTTTTTGAACTTTTTTATATAATTACAGGTATATCTGAATTTACAATCTCGAGCAAGTGCGAAAATGGGAACTTCAAAAACTTTCAGAACGACTTCATCGTTTGTGAAATCGGGGACAACTCTCCTTCGCCACAGCATTAGCGAAACAGAAAAGGCTTCATATGTTTCTCATATTAACAACTATCTTGGAGAAGATAAATTTTTGAAGCAATTTCTTCCTTTAGACCCTGCTACCAATGCTTTATTTGATCTTGCTAAAGATGGAGTCCTACTATGGTATTACTTATTACTAATAATGCAAATGTTCGACTATATTTTCGTTTGTTTAACAAGAGTTATGTTGATTGATACTCTTGTTTTTGTAGTAAGTTGATTAATGTGGCTGTTCCCGGTACAATAGATGAGCGAGCTATCAACACTAAAAAGGTTCTTAATCCATGGGAACGAAATGAGAATCACACTCTTTGCCTTAATTCTGCAAAGGCTATAGGCTGCACCGTTGTTAACATTGGCACACAGGACTTGGCTGAAGGAAGGGTAAGTTGAGAACATGTGATCATAAATGGGCAGGTCGAACAGGCTGGGTAACGGGTCAAAACACGGTCATTCTTGATACAAGTTGAAACGGGCTACGTTGGGTTGACCCAAAACCTTTTTTGTCCATAATTTTAGTACCTTATATAAATAAGACTTTGGGTGATTTCAACCTGTTTCCATCTAAAGTAATTATTTTCTTGACCTGTTAGAGATGAAGCATAACCTGGTTCGTCGAAATTGCGCCACTTAAGTGAAGCAAAATAAAGTAACTCGTGAGATACTAAACTTAAGTTTTGTACTAACTTTTCTTTTGGTTCATGTTTGCAGCCACATCTATTACTCGGGTTGATATCTCAGATAATTAAGGTAATTTAGGGGATTATTTTTGTCAAATTAATTCAAGTTTTGTATTAGTATATATTTCTAACTTAATGTTGGCACTGCCAGATACAACTTTTGTCAACAGTCGATCTAAAGAAAACCCCTGAGCTCGCAGCAATGGTTGAAGATAGCAAGGTCCGATGGCTTGTTTGGTTGCTTACCGACTTTTATTTATTTATATAGTTTTATACACGCGATTTACATCTCAACGCGATGTTAAATCTACAGGAAGCTGAAGAACTCATGGGTTTGGCACCAGAAAAAGTGCTTCTAAAATGGATGAACTTTCAGTTAAAGAAATCAGGCTACAAAAAAGAAGTTACAAACTTTTCATCTGATCTAAAGGTACTTGTTTATGATTAATATTAAAAATGCAGTATACACACACTTTCAGTTGATTTATCTAAGTCGCGTGTAGGACGGAGAGGCATACGCGCATTTACTTAACGTTCTAGCCCCAGAACACGGTACCACTAAAACTTTGGAAACAAAAGATCCCACAGAAAGAGCAAAGTTGATTATCGAACAAGCGGAGAAATTGGACTGTAAAAGATATGTTACATCTAAGGATATTGTTGAAGGGTCCACAAATTTAAATCTTGCATTCGTTGCGCAAATATTTCAGCATAGGTGAGTCTAGTTACTTCTTTTCAAGTGTATAAAATATTAAAACCTAGATAAAATGTTTAAATATGAATCATATGTAACTTGAATAACAGGAATGGGCTTACTATAGATAAAACTAAGACTTCATTTGCGGAGATGATGACCGACGATGAAAGCACATCAAGGGAAGAAAGATGTTTCAGAATGTGGATCAACAGTCTTGGAGTCGAAACACATATTAATAACGTGTGGGAGGATGTCAGAAACGGGTGAGCTTAAAATTAAAAAAAAAGAAAGAAAAAGAACGCTTTTGCATGATAATGGATTAACAGTAAGCGATTTATGATTTTCATACCTTTGAACTTTTTTTTTGCATTCAGATGGGTTCTTTTAGAAGTTCTTGACAAACTCGCTCCAGGGTCGGTTATGTGGAAGCAAGCAACAAAACCTCCAATTAAGATGCCGTTTAGAAAAGTCGAGAATTGCAATCAAGTTATAAGGATTGGGAAAGAATTAAATTTCTCGCTCATCAATATTGTTGGAGCCGACATTGTTTCAGGAAACAAGAAGCTTATAATAGGTTCGTTTTTTAAATGGACATTCAATACAGAACCAATTTGAAAGTAGAGAAATGTGAGAAACGCACCAGTTACAACTACAAATATTGCTTTAAATATGATACATAAGACAGTTTATGTGGATGCCGCGGTTCTCTACATAAAATCAGTTATGTATTGAACATTTGATCGCACCCTTTCTTATATTAAACATGATCATATCTATCGACAAATGAATAAAGTAACTAACTGTGTTTGGTCTTGTTCGCAGCATTCTTGTGGCAGTTGATGCGATTTAGCATGCTCCAACTTCTCAAAAATTTACGAACTCATGGTCAAGGAAAAGAGATAACCGATGCTGATATTCTCCAATGGGCTAACACGAAAGTCAAACAATCGGGAAAAACACAAATGGATAGCTTTAAGGTAATCTTAATACGGTTATTGCCTTATCGGATAACAATTTAACCGCTTTCAGTCTGATTGTCTTGAGTAACCATCTTTATTTTCACCGATAAATGACTTCCGAAAATTAAATTTAAGGTAGCTTGTAGCTTGTACAGGTTACCAGGTCAAACTTATGATGTTTGTAGGTTTGACCTTATTGACTTTTTTCTGTCATGTTGCTAACAAGATAAAGGAATACCTGAAACTGAAATTTTGAAAAGTTGTTACCCTGTTATGGGTGAGAAAGCAAAGATGATTACTCAAAACAGAAATCAGACAAAAATAGTCAATCATGAATTTATTTATTTTTTATTTATTTTTTTTTTTTTTTTTTTTTTTTTTTTTTTTTGAATTTTTTAGGATAAACGACTATCAGACGGTATTTTCTTCCTCGAGCTTCTTAGTGCAGTGGATAAAAGGGTTGTAAACTGGGGTCTTGTTACCAAGGGCGAGAACGGTAAATTTTTAACCTTTTATCATTTTTACACGTTAAATCTTTAAACTTTATGAAACTAACATTTTCTAAATGTTGAAATCACAGAGGAGGATAAGAAGTTAAACGCAACGTATATAATTAGTGTTGCAAGAAAGCTTGGATGCTCCATCTTCTTATTGCCTGAGGACATTCTAGAGGTAACAAAATTTACTCTTTCAAATCTAAAAAAATAACTGACTTTTTAAACAGCAATGAATTGAAGCTCAAATATACGTTGACAGGTTAACCCGAAGATGATCCTGATTTTGACAGCAAGCATCATGTACTGGAGCTTGCTACAGAAGGCTAAGACTGAAGAAGAAGATAGACCACCCGAAGAAGAAGCGAACGCAGCGATGGATGAAGCCGCTAGCGAAGATGGTAGCACCCAAGAGAAAGAAGAAACGGTTGAGAACGATAATGAATGATTGTGAAAACACAAGTGTAATATAAATTATTCGTATTAATAAGTAAATTTTGGTTTTTTTGGAATCAGAATTGTATTTGTCGAATGCATGTAAATTTTACTTGATTTTTTTTTCAACAACTTAACGTGTATGTGGTATTATTGATAAGTTCTAAAATATTTCAACATGTTCAAAAACAAAATTACTCATCATCAGCTACAGATTGTTCTTGTTGTGCAACCAACATAAGCATCTCAAGGCGTTTATCAAAAAGTAATGCACTTTCGTCTCTTGTATCGAGTTCTCCAGCTTCAACTTCCAGCCACTTTTCACGCAAATCATCTAGAATGTTCCCTTCTGTCATCTTCATTTCCGCTCCAGGAGCATTTGGAACAGTGGTACGAAGTGATGAATCACCAGATGGCGGTGGCAGCGTTAAAAGCATCGCTCTGAATTCCTTAGTATCTGCAAATGTCTCAAAGTTGCAGGCTATCATATCCAGACAATATTCCCGTATCTTCAAAACACCGTACCTACAACAACACAAGGTTTTGTCTAACGTGTGATATTAAACTTCAAAGAATTGATAAAATAAGAACATGGTAACGGTAACATACATGTCGGATAATATCAACCAGTGGCATAATTGTGAAGGAGGGACCATTTGTAGATGAGGTAGTAGAGCATCAGCAACCGCGCGTTTAAGAGGAAATAATAAGTATCTTGAAGCAGCATCAAACATTTCTTCAGCCTGGTCAATAATATATCAGTAAATGACAGTTTTTTAAGAGTTGAAAATTACATTTTTGACATTTTTAGTTTATATAAATCTATAAAGATGTAATGTAGAATACCTAGTTACCTACCTGTTCAGGGTTGATATCCTTCAAACCGTCAGTGTACCTGTGAAGAAGCAAAGGGACGTTACACAAAAATTATGTTTTTAAGTCCATTATACAAACAAATCATAAATAAAGAAAAAGAAGAAGCTTACATGTACTCTATCATCTTCTCAAAAGCTTCCATGCTAAGATCGTGTTCGTTAATAAGCGGAAGATTGTAATCAGGTAACCCATCTTTCCCTTCAAGAAAATCCTCCATACGCGATAATCTAGTTTTAAAGTATTCCGATCTTGAAGCCAAAATAACTTGATGACAACGAAAAACCTTATCATCGACTTTTATATTAACATCCGCAAGATCATCTTCAAATTCAAAACCATTTATTTTCATCGAACCAAATCGTGACACAAGATCATCTTCATGTTTTCCCTCTTGAATTGAATTATTAAGAGATATTTGAAGAACACGCGATAAGGCAGCGGGGAGACGATCTTCCTCAGGTAACGAACTACCCTGTAAAATATACCGTCGCTGGGAATTATCGATATCTTGTAACGATTTATAATCTGCGTACTTTTGATGCCTCACTTCTTTTTCTATAACCTTCTGTAATGATTCGCACTTACAAACTTTGCATATTCTAACGAGATCTTCCATGTCATCAACAGCGATCTCGAGTCTATCGGAGTAAAAGAAGTGAACAAGGCTGTAAAATGCAGGGTAAGATAACTTTTCTCTCGAGAATCTTATTTCTTTACGGTCCCTCCAATCGGTTTCAAACTTTTTCTTGAAGTAGGGTGACCTGGCACTCAAGATTACTCTATGAGCTTCGATTGGTCTTCCATGAAGATAAAATGTAACATCTGGAGGGAAATAGCTGGGACTGGTTCCTCCGTTAGACAAATTACCTGTTCAGCGTTCATACCCACTTTCAAATTAGATATCAAGATTAACAATCAAGCAAAGATTACTTCTTAAAGTGCAGATTATAACATACAAGAATCAAAATCAGACAACTGATGATAAATCAACATGATTAACAATAAAGTTCTAATTTTTTTGAACAATCCATACTTAATGTGCAGATTATAACATTCAAGAATCAAAATCAGACAACTACCTAATGATAAATCAGAATGATTAACAATAAAGTTCTAATCTTTTTAACAATCCATACTTAAAGTGTAGATTACACCATTCAAGAATCAAAACCAGACAATTAACTAACAATAAACCAACATGATCAACAATAAAGTTCTTTGTTTCTCAAACAATCCATACTCAAAGAATCAAAACCAGACAACTAACAAACAATAAACCAACATGGTCAACAATAAAGTTCTAATCTTTTCAAACAAATCCATACTTAAAGTGTAGATTATAATATTCAAGAATCAAAATCAGACAACTACCTAATGATAAATCAGAATGATTAACAATAAAGTTGTAATCTTTTTTAACAATCCATACATGAAGTGTAGATTACACCATTCAAGAAACAAAACCAGACAAATAACTAATGATAAATCAACAATAAAGTTCTAATCTTGTTAAATAATACATACTGAAAGTGTTGACTACACCATTCAAGAATCAAAACCAGACAACTAACTAACAATAAACCAAGATGATCAACAATAAAGTTCTAATCTTTTTAAACAATCCATACTTATAAGTGTAGATTATTCAAGAATCAAAACCAGACAACTAACTAACAGCAAACCAAAATGATCAACAATAAAGTTATAATCTTTTTAAACAATCCATACTTAAAAGTGTAGATTACACCATTCAAGAATCAAAACCGAACAATAAACCAACATGATCAACAATAAAGTTCTAATCTTTTCAAACAACCCACACTTAAAGTATAGCTTACAACATTCAAGAATCAAAACCAAACAACCAACCAACAATAAACAACATGATCAACAATAAAGTTCTAATCTTTTTAAACAATCCATACTTAAAGTGTAGAGTACACCATTCAAGAATCAAAACCCGACAACTAACTAATAAGTAATAACAAACCAACATGAACAACAACAAAGCTCCAATCTTTTTAAACAATTCATACTTAAAAGTATAGATTACACCATTCAAGAATCAAAACCAGACAACTAACATGATCAACAATAAAGTTTTAATCTTTTTAAACAATCCATACTTAGAGAACCAAAACCAAACAACCAACTAACAACAAACCAACATGATCAACAACAAAGTTCCAATCTTTTTAAACAATTCATACTTAAAGTGTAGATTACACCATTCAAGAATCAAAACCAGACAACTAACATGATCAACAATAAAGTTTTAATCTTTTTAAACAATCCATACTTAAAGAATCAAAACCAAACAACATGATCAACAACAAAGTTCCAATCTTTTTAATCTTGATAACCAACCCATACCTTCAAACTGTGACTTCCCATCCAATTGCTCCAAATACCCTCTATTCCCCACACACCCAAGAAAAGTTTCCCTCAAAGCCCCCTGCAACGGCCCCAACGGAGGCGGGCGCGCCTCAAACGCCTTCAAAAGCTTCCTCACCTTCAAATTCAAAGCAGCATAATGACACCTGTCACCATCAAAAGTATGTTCTGAACAAATTGCACCGCTTTCAAGCAACATCTTGGCTGCATCAAGATGCCCTGCTAAACAAGCATAGTATAGAGCCACAGAGTCCCATTGGTCACGTGCGTTGACATTAACACCGGACTCTAATAAGTATTTCAGCCGGTCAACGTCTCCGGCGCGTGAGGCTTCGAAAACGTCGCCGTATGGGACCTTTTTTAGTGGAACTGATGATAAAAAGTCTTCTGGGTTGAGGTCAATGTCGTCCAAATCGGACATAATGATTGTGGGTTTCGGTTCAAGATAAATCAAGTTGCTGAATTTGGTGAGGATGATGATGATGATGATGATGATGATGATGATAAAGAGGATAAGATCATTGTTTGTTCATTGTTTAGTTAAGGGTGTTTGAGGATAAGATCATCAAAAGTATGTTCTGAACAAATTGCACCGCTTTCAAGCAACATCTTGGCTGCATCAAGATGCCCTGCTAAACAAGCATAGTATAGAGCCACAGAGTCCCATTGGTCACGTGCGTTGACATTAACACCGGACTCTAATAAGTATTTCAGCCGGTCAACGTCTCCGGCGCGTGAGGCTTCGAAAACGTCGCCGTATGGGACCTTTTTTAGTGGAACTGATGATAAAAAGTCTTCTGGGTTGAGGTCAATGTCGTCCAAATCGGACATAATGATTGTGGGTTTCGGTTCAAGATAAATCAAGTTGCTGAATTTGGTGAGGATGATGATGATGATGATGATGATGATGATAAAGAGGATAAGATCATTGTTTGTTCATTGTTTAGTTAAGGGTGTTTGAGGAGTTTGAAGATGGAGGCGGTTGTTAAAAAAATATCAGCATTTTTGTTGGTGATTAGGATGTGATTAGGGTTTATGATCAGGTGATTGTAGAGAGAAAGGGGTTAAAGGAGGAAGATGATTAACAAAATGGACAGTTATGATTCATTGGCAAAGATTTTAAGAGGGTGTGAAAAAACCAAATTAACCGACCCATAATCTAATTAACCGATAAAACCGAACCAAATCAAAATCCGGTAGGTCAATTAGTTGTTTTTTTTGAAAACCGAAAGTAACAGGTCGGTTATGGTTATCATTTTTTCATACCCACCATAACCGAACCAAACCGACATGTAGTAAAATCTTATCATTTTTGAAACACATGTATGCATTTTATTTCAATGGAGAGTTGACATGAACACTCATGTGTTACTAGTATATGGGACCTAAAGAGCAACGCATGTGCCGCGGATATGCACAAAACTTAAAATTGATAGCCACTCAGGTTAAGAGAAGATATAATGTATGTCCATATAGGGCAGCGAGTGTGATGGTATACGCTTGTATTGAGGCATACGACCCATGTACGTATGTTATTTTATAGCATATGACTGACGCGTTGACTCGATGACTATAAGATGTTCATGCAGCATATTCCCCTAAAAGGGTGTATCTTTAGCAACACCCTTGATAAAAGTATAAAACTATTAAAAAAATCAAGCTACTTATAATATTAAAAGAAAAAAAGTGGATAAAGAACACTGATTTGTGGGTCAATACTGAAATATCATAGATAACCAAACATAAACTCCAGCCAGAAACAGGCACCAGGAGCCAACAACATCTCAATACATAAGCTACAAGATTTGAACACAAATCCCTTGTGAGGCAAGTTACCTCCTAAACATAAATAATAATAGTCTGAAAACAAACATGCTAGGCATTGCAAGCCTTTTTAGCATTTGTACAACATGTCCAAGTATATTAAGGTTTATTACTCTTAAACAACAGATGTCAGCTGTTCTCGTCCGAATTACTAGAATTTAGCCGTCTTAACCTTTGATCAAGCTCCGCCATTACCGCTGGTTCTTGCTTTTTCCTTTCCTTGGATATATTCGTGCTCATAAACCCGAGTTTATCAAAAGCAACCTGCACCCATAAGTACCAATATATAATGTTATTTTCTCCTTCAACCAACAGCCTAAACACATTTATAGAGGGTACACTTACTGTCAATAGGTCATCGGGATCAAAGAGATGATGAGTGGTATTCTGTATAACATTGATTACATCCCCAACATGATTTGCCATTAGCAACTCATCTTCCTTCATCTGCAATAACAGTAGAACCACAAGACTTGTTACTTTTGCAAATTATTACCCCTCCATTTTCCAGAAAAGATTTATAACACCTGGATCTTTTATAAGATATATGTGCTTTCAAAATCCCACTTTTGGAGTACTATAGTTTAACAAGGGTGTTTATGACTTTATGTATGAAGTATGAATGTCGTAGCATAGTATTTAGTTGGGCATTATTGTTATTTGATATTTTTGAAAAATAAAAGAAAATATGGAACAACCATGTTGATAAAACTCGTGAATATCTCTCATTTTCCTTGCTTACACGGTTTAATGACTAGCGAGTAGCAAGCATCTGATCAAGATATCAAAGTGAAGACATCTGTGTGGAGTTGAGTAGCATGTGTTGATACTGCTTTACACAAATTGTTGTTGTATCTATGTTCTTTATACAGCTTTACACAAACTGTTGTTGTGCGTGCCGATACTGCTTGTGATTAATAACATAGAATGTGAATTATCGTTAGGTACGAACTGAATGTTAATTTGTTGAGTGCTAGTTTAAGTGTTTATCGTGGATGAATAAACATGTGGGAATAGGTGGGTGTGATACGAAATAAACTCAAATGGAAATTCTAACCCGGATAACCTAAGCAGTCAATAGCAGTGGCGGAGCTAGACTTTAACACCAGGGGTATCCCAAAAAAAAAATTACGGTGTATTCATATAAAATCCTTTATAGGGGTATCCTCGTATTTTTTTAGGGGTATCCTTTATATAAAATCGAAAAAAAAAACAAAAAATTAACACTGCGAAACACTGCGAACACGACTTTGAGCCGTAGCCCGTGCTACGGCTGCCACAATGCTGTCTCCGCCCCTGGTCAATAGTGGTGGGATAGCGGTTATCGGGCCTTCCAAAATAGCAGTGTCAAACAGCAGTCCAGAATAGCGGAACCGCTATTAGCGGCACTTTTGAGTTTTGACTTTTGATATATGTGTATTATGTATATATAAATTCTGCATGATATCAAATTACCGATGTCCCACCACGATAACCTATATCTCAGATGTCGGCTCTTGACCGCTATTTAATTTAGACCGCATTAACTGCATAGCGGATAACATTGCTAGAGTAGTAGCCTGGATGGGTTCCTGTAAAGCATGTTAATAGTGACTATGGGTAAACAGGCCCTTGATGTAATTCACTATTGGAAATTGCCATTTTCTACTGTTAATCAATTCTTTTTCCTAAAACCAAGTCGTAATTTCTATTTTTAATGAATTAATGGACTAGTGTTACTCGTATAAGTCTGCAAGTAAAGACATAAATAAGTAAATCACCTTGAATATAGCAAGAGCCATGTTAAGTAAGACCTGTGCTCCTTCATAAAAGAGAACATCCCAAACTCGCAATGTTGTCTGCATTTGTACGAACATAACTATTAGATATATATATACATACATGTACATGTGCATATTCATGATTTACGTGTGTCTGCAGTAATCGTAACCTCTGAAGGCAAGCTCTTTGAAAAGAGACAAAGGAACCACTCGGTGGCAACAAGGGAGACATCGAACTCAAGAGCTTCTAAATGAGCATGTATACTGCATTCCAGAATACTCAAAGTTTAAAAGCCGTAACTTCATGATAAATATATAAAGCAATACATTATTACCTTGGGCATTTCTTTTTCAGCAAATCTTTAAACACCCTTTGTTCTACATGACAGCCTGATAAGTTATTTGAGTAGCAATCATTGACTAATACATTTTCCAAAAGAACCGCCAACATCCAAAACACGTCTTCTTCTGTTTTCATCACGAGTAACAATAATGCAGCCACATAATTTAAACCCTGCAGTAAATACCAACTCAGTCACCAAAAACAAAGACCTTTATTAACATATTTAAATGAGCCTATAGATACATACCTGACAATAACCAACATCAGAATCACGAAAAGAGTAACCGACAAGAACACGTCTCAGCGAAGCATGACCTTCCGGAGTGTCCAACCATGGATGACCCGGGAAAGTTCGTGGCAGATCCTGCATTCCAAAAAAATAATAATAATAATAAATTCAGCTCGAGAGTACAGTGTACTGTATAAACCAATATTTAGTAATTAAAAATGTGGATTGAGTACACTAAAACTTAAAGTAAACAAACTGAAGTGTCTGAATTTAAAAGCAACCATATTACACTATACAATTACTATATATATCCCTTCAGTCATACACATAATCATGTGAATGACCTTTACAAACTCTGGATCATGTAAAGAACTAAAGATACTTATCGCATAACAATTTTTATTTTATCTTTTGGTTTGAAACATTTTCTTTTTTATATAAGCAATCATAGGCCAATTACAATGGGCAACAAGCTGCGCCTCAACCCCTTTTGGATAACAAAACCGATCCTACTAAAGACAAAGATATGGGTCTTAGCCTCTTAGGGGTCGAGAAACTACTATGCACGACCCGTTGGACCCTGTTCGAAAATTCCACAAAATTACACATCCGCGATGATAAAACACAAAATTATAAGGCATTTAAGTTGCAATTCACATCCCAGAACAAAAAATTGCTACAAAAACAGAACAGATAAAATTTAGCGAAAACATATTGATATAACATGAACAAAGAACTTGTAAAACTCACATGATCGATCTGCTTTGTCGCAGGGGTGACCTTACCCTCAACAGCAATTATCAAATCATTATAATAGCTATCCGGCACAGTCGATTTCTTCTTCGCAGCACCCGACAAAGAAAACCAAACTTTCGGTCTCAAAACCGGAGGTATCCCCTTTCTAATCAGCTTCTTGAGGGTGATAGCATTGACTAAAGCCGAAAACTTTAGGGAAGATTTAATAGCAGAAGTTACATGAGTCTGTAAATACCAATTTGCCCCTTTGCTAGCTTCTAAAGCCCACCAAACCCTACCCTGTTCCCTCACTTTCTCCCTCACCTCATTCAATATATTTGCATCATCAACATTACCCTCAACTGTAAACCCATAAAGATCTTGAAATTTCACAGTGATATTTGCCCTTCTGGCATGAATACTTGGTCTCAAGATGGGTATTTGGGATTGAATTTCAAGAGATAGATCCCTCTTGCTTTGAGTTCCAAACATTTCTTATGGATGTATAAATTATAATCAATCAAGAAACATAAAGATTCAATCTTTATACAATAAAAAGATCAAGAAAGCTCACATGGGCTTACTGGGTACAAGATTGGATTCACAGATCAAATCTTTACAACATATCTCCAAATGGGTGCCTGAAAAATCTCAACTTTCTTGTATAAAACCACAAATTATTGAAAATACATAGCAAGAAGAAGGTAAAGATGATAATAAAAGCAAGAAACAGAAGAACAGAAGAGAAAAGATGATGTTGATCTTGAAATGGAGGTGTGAGAATTGACAGATGAGTTAGGAAACCCTATGTAATTAGGGGGGTATAAGTATAACGCGTTTGAATTAGATGAACATGGTATGTTAGATGCAATTTATTATTGTAATTTAAAGGGGAGAACTGACTTGAGTAACATTAGTACAAAGATTTTTTAATGAGGGCAGCATATGTTGATTTCTTCGTAGGAGGAAATGTTGAATTGTTGGTGTTTAGTATTTACGGATTAAAAGGGATTGGGTGGGGGAACTTGTGTGGTAGGTGTGGTAGGGTGGAGCACACTTTTCTTACATTTTATTTTTTGAAAATTTAAATTGTAAGAAGATATTGAAAGAGAAGAGAGTGTTGTCTATATGTTCTATATTTTTTTTTGTTATTTTCTTTGATTGTTTTTAAATATTTTATTTGTGGTGATGCTTTATAGTTTATACGGTTGAGTTTATGCCATTTGTGTTCTTTTAAAATGAAAATCTTTTGTTAAAAACCACACAACTTTTCAATATTTTTAAAAAATTATAAATGTTGATTTTTTAAAGCTAAATAGAAGATATATGAATACGGGTATTATTTAGAGGCTCTTTGTTTAGCTCTTAAAAAGACTTTTAATGGTTTAGCACTTAATGGTTCAGACTGTTTGTTTCGCAAGTAGATATCTGAATGGTTTAGACATTTGCATCTGAATGATTAAGCATTATACTGAGTCTGAATGGTTATACCTCTAATCTGAATTGGACAAACATTTGTCTCTAAACGGTTAAGCATTATACTAGCTCTTAATGGTTCAGACCTTTTATTGGTTCAGCACTTAACCATTCAGAAATTGCTAAACAGCCCCTTAATGATTATTGTATTTCAACTTTTAACTTGAAGTGAAACGTAGTAGTGAATAAAGATTACTAAATAATAATTGTGTTACGTGATTGTTCAGAGTCAAGATCAAAAAAAGTAATTTTTAGATCACTTAGTTATAAAATTGTTGCAGGTGGGACCTCTGCGGGTTCCCAGCCTGCTGATGAGAAGAAGAAGAGAAGGGCAGAGAAGGCTGTTGATGCCGGTGAGAAGAAGAAGCCGAAAATTCAGACCAGACGGACGGCTGTTCTGAAGCTAGTGAAACCTGCGGTTGCTTCTAGTAAGTGATTCATAACTTTTACAAGTATTTTGTCTTTGTACTTGTATTTAAAGTGTTTTTGCACTGTTTACAGAACCGCAAGATGAGGGGTTCTCTGTGTTTGATGCTCCTCACTCTCCCCCGCATGACACGGCTGCAGATGCGGGGGTTGAAGTGGTGCCTGAGCCCTCTGTGCGGGCGGAGGATATTGGGAAGGGGCCTGCGGCTCAGATCTATGACACGGTGGACTCCCATGACAACCTGATCTCCCCGCAGGACACTGATGATCTGAACCTGAAGTTTGCTTATACTAGGAGCAAGAAATCTCCTCCTGCTGAGAAAGCTTCAGGTTCTGCTTCTGGGGGTGCGGGTTTTAGCGGGACTCTTATTCAGCCTGAAGAGTCTGAATTGGAGTTCTATTATCGCACCTATACTGAAGATCAGGCCATGACCTATCACCGCCCCCCATGGACTGTAATGCAAGGGGATGATATTTCTGCTGACCCCTCCGCGTGTAGGGAGATTCTGGGTGGCTTGGGCACCCCATTTGAAGTCAATCGGGCCCGTTCCTTGCCAACTGAGGTCCAGATTAACCAACTCTCCTCCATGCTTGTGGGGGGTTCCATAATGGCAAATGCCATTATGGAAAAGTACAAGGTGCTAGGGCGCAAGGAGGAGGAGAATACACGCTTGCGGCTTGAGGCCGAAGAGTTGGTGAAGGCTGCTCGTGATGGTGCGGAGCAGCTTGAAAGGGATAGGGCTGCCTTTGAAAAGCGTAAGCAGACCGAGGAGTGGGTTGCAACTGCTGAGCTTAAACAGGTTCGTACCCTTGCAAAATTGCTTTCTGATGAGCGCAAGAGTTGGAAAGAAACTCTTTCTAATGAGCGCAAGACGCTATCTGATGAGCGCAAGACTTGGAAAGAATCTTGGGCCAAACAGAATGAAATTCTCTTTCATGTTCGTCAGGAGCTTACCAATGCCAAGGCAACGAACGCTGCGTTGGCTAAAGAGAAAGCCGCAGCTGTTGCAGCTACCCAAGAGGCCAAGGAAGCAGAAGCTCGCCTTGCCAAGGCCCTTGAAGAGGCCAAGGAGGCGGAGGCCCGCGCTGCAAGGGCTCTTGAAGGGGCAAATGTTGACCGCACCAACTTAACCAAAACTATCTTGGGCCTCCAGGTATAAGTCTCTTTTGTTTTTGAATTTGTACATGTCTTACAAGTATGTTGATTGTATTTGTATACTTGTGTTCTCTTTGTAAAAAGGCTGAAGCGCGAAGCCGAGTGGCCGCTATTGAGAAGGTCTCTGACGGTGCTGCCGAAGCTGAAGCGCGGGCAAGAGAGGCTGCAGAGGCTAGAGATAGCCTTGCTTCTTCACTTGAGCTGTTCCGGGCCGATCGTGAATGGATGCGTATGCACGAAATCGGACATGTAAGTATCCGTTGTCTTTGTTATCTTTTTTAGGTTTGCCTTTGATAACCGTAGTATTCTTGTTTCGCAGATTGTTACGTCCATCCTTGACGCACCTGAGAATATTGCCGGTGTCAATGAGATTAGGCAGCGCGCCCGGGATGCTGGTTTTAAAGCTGGCTACAATCGTTGCATTGCTCATATGAATCTTTTGGCCCGAGGCGAATATACTGATAAAAGGTCCGGGTTCCATGGTGTGGACACTGAAGCGCTTCTTGCCACCGCTATTGCGGCGTACAACGATACGTCCATTACCGCTCTTGAGGATCTTGAGGAATGCCTGGAAGCGGAAGATTATGTAGACCGCTTGCGGGTGTTGTATGTTGATGAGGAAGATGAGGAAAAGCCTGCTGTTGAAGGTAAGGATGGTGCGGGTTCCAGCGGTACAAAGAAAGACTAGGCTGGCCTACGTGCCTTTTTTGTTTCCTCAATGTAAATGTTAGGAACCTTATGTAAATTTCTTGGACACCGCGTATGTGTAGAAACTTTTTAAATATAAAGAACCGTTTTGTTCAATTTGGACAAGTGTTTTTACTACTTGCATATGTGAACTTGTATGAGAAGAAACTCTACCTGCAGTAAGCGCGATTGAGTATACTCTATACCTTTGTCGTATGAGTATTAGTCAATTCCTGTTTTTGTCCCGTTAGGGTTTAGGAATTGTGTAGGATTTGTGAAAACCGATTTTGCATATCCAGCCGGATAGACAGTTGATGTTTTGCCATTGCTGGCCTATTACAATAGTTGCGTGTGTTCACCACTCTGTGTGGGTATCGCGAATGAAGATTTTGCCAATCTGTTTTTGTGGATACCGCAGAGTGGAACACGTATTTATAATAGAAGTAAATAAACAATATTGCATTGAATCGTCTATTTATTTATTTGCAAATGGCCTGCGGCCCGAAAGGTTACATGGCGAGTGTAAAAAACATGGTTTACGTGTAACAGCGTCGAAGCTGTTGTGCATTCCATGTGCGTGCGATAGTTTCGCCCTCTAATGTTTGCAGTTTATACGCGCCTTTACCCAGGACCTCTTGGATGAGGTAGGGTCCTTCCCACTTGGGGGCAAGTTTCCCTGGGCGTTCCGCGTTAGATGCTTCATTGTCACGAAGGACGTAGTCTCCCGGGTTGAATGTACAAATGCGGACGTGTGCATTGTAGTACTTTTCAAGTTTGGTTTTGTACTTGGCCTCGTTGATGGCAGCGTTTTCACGCCTTTCTTCCAGGAGGTCCAAGTCAACCCTGCGTTCCTCATTGTTGTCTATTTTGTTGATAGTCAACATTCTGGGTGAGGGGAGGCATACTTCCGCGGGGATTACCGCTTCAGTGCCATAGACCAGGCTGAAGGGTGTCTCGCCGTTACTTGTCTTTGGGCTTGTCCTGTGAGCCCATAAGATACTTGGGAGTTCATCAACCCAGCCGCGTCTGGCTGTTCCCAACCGTGCTTTGATGCCTTCGACTAAACTTTTATTGATACTCTCGACTTGGCCATTGCCTTGAGGATGCGCCACTGAGGAGAATATGTGTTCAATGTTTAGCTCTTGTAGCCATTTTTGAAAGTCATCGGCAGCGAAGTTGGTACCGTTGTCGGTAACGATGCACATTGGTAGACCAAAACGGCAGATGATGTGTTCCCAGACGAATTTCCTTATTATCATAGCGGTGGTTGAGGCGAGCGGTTTTGCCTCTACCCATTTTGTAAAGTAATCCACAGCCACTATGATAAACTTCACTGCACCTGGTGCGTCCGGAAATGGTCCCACCACATCGATTGCCCATTTTTGGAATGGCCATGCGGTGGTGACGGGAATCAGGTTGTTCTTGGGGCGCAAGGTCTTGGGAGCGTGCCGCTGACAATTGAAACACTTGCGCAAGACTTTGACTGCATCCAGGTGCATGCCGGGCCAGTAATACCCCGCGTTCATGATTTTGGCCACCACCACGCGTGGGCCTGCGTGTATGCCGCATATCCCTTCGTGTATTTCTCTGATAAGGTATGTGGCATCTTGGGGGTCGACGCATCGTAGTAGTGGCCCCAGGTATGATTTTCGGCATAAGATATCGTCTCCCATTTGGTAATGACACGCTTTGTATTGTAACTTACGTGCCTTTGCCTTGCTTTCAGGAGTAACACCTGACTGTAAGTATGCAATGATCGGTGTCATCCAGGATGTTGTACCGTACTGGATGACATTGACTTGGCGAAGGGGTACTGAGGGATTTTGCAGAATTTCGATGCGTATCTCTTTTGCCAAGTGTTGGAAGCTGGTGGATGCAAGTTTTGATAGTGCATCCGCGGGTTTATTATCACTCCTGTTGATATGGCGAATATTGAAGGTAGTGAACTTTGATTTCAGTTGCAAGGCTTGTTCGAGGTAGAGGATCATGATGTCCCCTTTTGCGGCATAATCGCCGCGTATCTGCCCTGCAACCAATAGTGAGTCGACGTGTGCTTCCAAATGTTGGACGTCGAGTTTGACTGCCAGACGCAGCCCTGCCAGTAGAGCCTCATACTCTGCCTCGTTATTTGTGCTTTTGAAATCGAGGCGGATTGCATAGGTAAGCTCTTGGCCATCGGGGCTGACGAGTCGCAGTCCTGCACCTGCACCATCTTCGTTGGATGCACCATCTGTATATAGTGCCCAAGTTTCTGCGGAGGATGGTGGCGATGCAGGGTTTTGCTTTTCTTCGCATTCTTGAATGCGATTTGCTGGTACTTCAGCAACGAAATCAGCCAAGACTTGGCCTTTAATTGCGGGGCGCGACTTATAGTTCAGTGAAAGTGTGCCCAGCTCAATTGCTCATTTTGCTAATCGACCAGAGATGTTGGGTTTTGATAGGATCGGGCCGATCCTGTAGTTGGTTAGCACCGTAATGGCATGGTTTGCGAAATAACGTCGCAACCGTCTTGACGCGTGTACCAGTGCTAATACCAACTTCTCCATGATGGAGTATCTCGTCTCTGGGTCGTTGAGCATTTTGATGATGTAGTAGATGGGTGTTTGAACTCCCTCCCGCTCCACTATGAGTACCGTGCCTACCGCGTTGTCTGCGGCAGATAAGTACAAGATAAGTGGCTCATCCTTGCGTGGTGCGGTTAGAGTTGGGAGTTGAATCAAACACTCTTTCATCTCCCGGAAAGCTTTTTCGGCCTCTGCGGTCCACTGGAATTGTTCCCTTTTTAAGCAGCTCCGCAGGGTTTTGATGAAAGGGAAAGACTTAGCTGCATGGTTGGCTAAGAATCTATTCAGTGCGGCTAGCCTGCCGGCTAGTCGTTGCATTTCTTTCATCGTAGAAGGCGATGGCATGCGTTCGATCGCCTGAACTTTTTCCGGGTTCACCTTGAATCTATCTTTGGTCACGATGAATCCAAGGAATTTGCCTTCCTCCATTCCAAATGAGCATTTCCCTGGGTTAAGCTTCATTTTGACGCTTCGCAGAGTTTGGAATGTTCTTTCGATATCGTTGAGCATGGTGTCTTCCTCCATGCTCATGACGACCAGGTCGTCCATATAGATTTCGACACTTTTGCTGATTTGACCGCGAAAAGTGTCGTTCATCAACTTCTGATAGGTTGCGCCTGCGTTGCGCAACCCGAACGGCATTTTTGTGTAGCAGTAGTTCCCGGTAGGAGTGCGGAATGCCATTTTATCTTCGTCCTCAATTGCCATCTGCACCTGGTGGTAGCCTTTGTAACAATCGAGGAAACACTTCCATCGAAATGGTGCGAGATTATCGACCTTTTCGTCGATCTCCGGAAGTGCGTAATAATCCTTGGGGCAGGCTTTGTTGAGATCTTTATAGTCGACGCACATGCGCCAGCCCCCGGATGGTTTTTCTACCATGACTGGGTTTGACAGCCAAGTCTGGTATTTGACTTCCCGCAGGATGCCTGCGGAGAGCAGCTCTTGGACCTGCTCATGCATCGCCTGGTTCTTTACTGATCCAAGGTGGCGTTGGCCTTGGATTACCGGCTTGATACCTGGCATGGTATTCAAGAAGTGCTGCGCGATGTCACGTGGTACCCCTGTCATATCTGCGGGTGTCCACGCAAAAATATCCTGGTTCCTGAAGAGGAGCTGCTTCAGGTGCGCTTTGATAGTAGGGGAGAAGGCGTGGCCCAACGTAACTGTTTGCTCTGGGTGTCTTGCGTTAAGAACCCATTTTTCTGGTTGAGTATTGGGGGTAGGCCTTGCTACCTTGGTCGTACGCAGCTCGTCCGTAGACATAACTTCTCTCCGGGCGTATATGATCGCGATCCCCGTCTCGGTTGGGAAACCGATGGCAGAGTGGGGGACGGATGTGATCATATTGAAGTCTCCCTGGGACTCCCTCCCGAGAAGTACGTCGTATTTGGAGGTGTGAGGTAAAACCATGAAGTTTACCTCCTCCGTTCTTGTGTGCCTTCCGTTGGTAAGGCGTACAGGGAAAGTAATCTGGCCCAGGGGGAATACTGTTTCCCCTGCGAACCCGACCAACGGGTAGTCCACCGGCTGCAACCGATCCTTGTCTTCTTGATCAAATTGGTTGAAGCACTGCTCGTATATAATATCAGACGTACTGCCCGGGTCGATGAATAATCGCTCGGTGCAGTAGTGAGCTAGGTGGCCTGTGACAACCACGGCGCGCCTGTCGCGTGGTCCCCCTCGGACTTTTGGAAAGACGAACTGCTCATCTTTCCAGTCATTGTCCGGTCTTCTTGCCGCCTTACGCGGCCTTCCTCGTCCTCCATTGATCATGTGGGTAAAGGCCACGTACATGGTCCTCTTACCCGTGGAGGTGCCCTCGTTGTGGGGAGTGATGCGCTTGGTAGGTTTTTGCGCGCCTGGCAACAGGTGTTGCAGTTTCCCCTCTTTTAGGGCTCGCTCAATCTCCAGTCGGAGACTGATGCAGTTGTTTGTTGTGTGGCCCGAGTCCTTGTGATACTCGCAATAGAGTGCGGGATCCTGGTTCTTCTTGGACTTCATCAGTTGGGCCGGTAGAAGGAATTACGCGTCCGTAAGGAGGACTTCGCTTGGTGACTGGTTGATCTCGGTCCAATTACGGTTCCGAGACTCCTTCGACGCCCGGTTTTCACGTTGGGCGTTGATTGTTGTCCTTGCGTCGGGCTGGTTGTTGCGCGGGACATATGGTCTGAGATCGCTGCCGCGATTCCATGTGTCCCGGTTGCGCTTGTTGTTGCGCTTGTGGTCTTGATGGGAGGACTGGCCTTCCGTTTGGGGCTGTGCCTTTGAGACGTGCGGTTTGAGAGACTGCTGAGTCTGGGCGTATGTCTTGACCGCCGCCATGACATCCTCCCATTTTTTAAGCAAGTCGTCCTTTCCGGAGATAGAAATAACCATTTGTTCGTCCTTAACGGCAACAATGAAATGGTTACGTGCCATTTGGTCCGCAACGTCGCCTATTTCCAGGCATTCTTTGTTGTAACGGACAACAAACGCCTCGAGCGATTCGTTGTCCCTCCGCCAGATGTTCATGACGTCCATAGAATCACGTTCATGACGTCGCTGCTGGCTAAAGTGTGTGAGGAACTTTGTTTGTAAGTCCTCGAATGAGGTTAGTGAGTTCACTGGCAAAGAATAGAACCAAGCCCTGGCCAGACCTGTTAGGGTCTGCGGGAAAAATTGACAACAAGTGGGTTCATCCCACCTGCCGTTGCACCCGGCGCCGACGAAGATGTTCATGTGGTCATCTGGGTCGGCTGAACCGTTGTATTTCCCAATGTTTAATGGGAATTTGGTGGTGTTGACATCGGCGTTGGCGATCTACGGGACAAACTTGGAGTTTTCGGCCGCAGATTTCGGCCTGTAGGGTTGGCTCTGGTTGCGCTTTGCAGCGCGTAGGTATGTGGTTCGGGGTTGAGTGGGAGGAACATAATTGCGTCCTCCCGGTCTACTGCTAGTAGCATGCGACTCCCCGCGATATGTACCGTCGTCCGGATCGGTACGTCATTGCCCTTCACGGTGGGACTGAGGTCCCAGCCGGCTATGGATGCCGGGGCCATGGTGGGCTGTCGACTGTCGCCTAGTTTCGCCATGGGGGCCTAGGCGACTCTGTATGGGGCCCCTGCTGCGGGACCCATACGAGGAATCGTCCTCCGCCAGTGTGCGGACGTCGCAGTAAGAGGAACCGCGGTCTTCGTGCCTACTCCGGGAGGCTGGATTTGTGGGAGCCCTGCCGTCGTATTGTAAAATATGACCCGCAGGTGTATGCGGTGCTGGGGTAGGCCCCGCAGGTACTTGCGCATCTGCGCAAGCTCTGTTGTATGTTGCGGCCAGCAGAGCTTGTTGTTGGTCATACCAGGTATGAAGGTTCATGCCTGGAGGTATGACAGAAGCGTATTGTGACAGATCGTGTCCGAAGTAAGGGATGCGCCCCCTTGCGTTGATGTGCCAATATGTTCAATGTTTGGGGCTGGAGGGGCAGTCCCCGTAGGTCCTGTATTTGTGGGGTTTAGATTGTCCCCAGTGGTGTTGTTTAGACGATCAGACATGATCTTTGGAGAGAATGGGATGGTGGAAAAAAGTGCTAAGAGTAGTTGTGGGCGCCAATGATGAAACAATGGTTAACCGGGTGGGGTTAACTCACTGATCTCATCAAGTAGGGTTAATCCCTTCTTTCCGAGGATCGTTGGCTGGATCATCCGCTGGTTGGTTTCCTGCACAAGGAAACAAGCCGTGACTCGTAACAAGGAGGATGGGGTGGGGGGTGCTCCTTGTTACCACTCTCCGGCGTGAGAATCAGTAGTTTGCTTGGGAAGCAAAGTGTGATAGTAGTAGTAGTGAGAGAGAGAGAGAAGTGATACCTCAAACCTGGTTTGGGATAGGTATTTATAGCCGAGGAGTGAAGGAGAGCAGTTGAGTAGCTAGTCTGACATCACACATTCCCTTGCAGGTGTGTCAGACCTGTCGGTTACGGTGGTGATGCCACGTCCTGCTGTGGTGTCAGACTGTTGCACACATGTGGGTTGATGGGCGACCGTTCACAGTGCCACTTGCACTGTGGTGTCAGACCCACTTGCCTTGTAGACAGGATGCGGTGCCAGGCCGCATCGCTGCTTGCGGTAACTGATGTTGTTCCCGCGTTCTTTGTTCTATCCAGGATGTATGCGGGATGCGGTGCCATGCCGCATCGCCGCTTACTGACTGTTACTGTTGTCCAGATCCCTTGTCGTGGCGAAAATGTTCATAGGATGCGGTGCCGCGCCGCAT
The DNA here is from genome assembly GCA_030545235.1 of Helianthus tuberosus. Lineage (NCBI taxonomy): Eukaryota > Viridiplantae > Streptophyta > Magnoliopsida > Asterales > Asteraceae > Helianthus > Helianthus tuberosus. Next base: position 56,606,860 of record CM060408.1, on the reverse strand, counting down.
CACTATGCGTAACATTCGTTTTCGTACTTAAGGTAAGTCTTCTCATCACTGGACAGATTGGACCGCTGTGTTCGCGCGTGCCCGCACGGACACAGGTAAGTTCCTGCCGGTGGGGGTTTTTGATAAGGGTAATGGTCACTCGCGGTCGTGGTGGCGCGAGATCTGGGACCATACCCCTTCAACAGGGTTGGAACACATATAGAAAGTTGAGTGGTTTTTTTATAAATAAAAAATTAGTATATAAATTTATATATGAGATATTGTAAAAATATGTTGAATTTGTCAATATGTATGTTTTATGTATTCACTCATTCGTTGTTTTGCACTACTAATGTGGAAGCTAGTTGTGAAAAGGGGGCAGAGTTGATCAAAAGATAAAAGCTAGAGGGCTAGAGATGAAAGAAGTCAAAAGATGAGGACCAATGCTGCTCATATTGATTCCAAATGGCTTTTTTATGAATAAAACACTAAATATATAATGATTTTTCATTTCTTGAGAAATAATTCATCTCAATAGATATATTTTTGATCTCACAAACGTGCTCTCATCTCTTTCGGGTGAAGCTTCGTTCATAATGATTCCAGTTAGGCTTTTACGTTTCATGTGTGATTCATTATTCTTTATTGAGATTTGAGTGTCAATGATTTAGGGTACGTGGAATGTGAATCGTAGGTCAATTTCTTTTGTTTTGTTTGATGATATTTTAGAGTTGATATGGTCATTCAACCATTAATAATCATATATGTATCCTTTTATTTGCTTTTGATGATAAACGCGTAAGGAACCTTGATTCCTTGCAGTGGCGAACCTTGAAAATTTCCACCAGGGGGTCGGAAGTCACCGAACCTAATATTTGGGGGGTCGAAAACGTATATACCTAAAAAATTCTATACGAAACGTACATACATAACACTACTGCGCGAAAAGTTCTCCCGGCCCCTTGAAAGCTACGCCCATGATTCCTTGTTAAGCCTTATCGTAATATCTAGATAATTGTTTTGTAGGCTTCTAAAATCTTTACTAAACAAAACGTGTTGGGTGTTCGGATATGAAACCGTTTGGTTTTAGTTTTGGTGAATGGTTGGGTTTTCTAATGTTTTGGGCTTTGATAGATTAAGTTAAAGAAGCAACGTTGTAAGTTTAGCCTATGAACTTTTAGTGCATACTCATTCTTTTCTCAAATCGATATTGTACTATATCTTAAAAGAGAAAGTCGGTGGCATAGCCACCAACAACTCTTCTACTTTTTTAATACTTTAGCCCACTTGTGTTTTCATCACAGCCCATCTAATTCTTAAATGAATGTAGTCCACCAACGCCCAACTATCAATACGAATTTACATGCACTTTGACGTTCACATGCACTTTGACATTTATTCTATATAATTTATTCATTTTACATACATTTCTTTTTTTTTTCTCCCATATTTCGATAAAATTGTTTTTCTGGTCCCTTGCTTTTGATTTTTCTAAATTGCATTTTTAGTCTTTCACTTTCCAGCCCAAATTTCCATCACATTACAATATTAGTTGATTGGCTTTTCTACCTTCAAGGTTTAATACCTAAAATTTCTAATGTTTCAACTTTACCCTTTTACCATATATGATATACATTTTTAACCTATTGTATTCGTAAATGATTTCCTTTCGTTAAATTCTTTTTTAAAGAACTAATTTGTCTAAATTCGAATTACTTTACGCTTTGATTCAACGGTACATTGAGTTGAACGGAGTACGTCGAGACAAGCGCTTTCATATGGTTTGCGCATGACATAACACTTGGACCAATTCATTCAATGTTTGTAAAGTGCTCACGACGCATCGCCTGCGGGTTGTATGTCACACCCCGATTTTCGGTTTATGCGGAAGCGTATGGCGAGGTGTGACGAGAGCGGCAATCGTTACAATCAATCGAGTAAACAACATATTTGAAACATAAAAGATGTTCATCCATACATTCGATTCGAAACCATAATTTACATTACATATGTCTTGTTCGAAATTTAAAACAACCATAGTTTTAACAACATTATTCAAAGTTTAAAACAGTTATACATAACATAACAACTGAAAACGGATGACATCTCAAAAGCTTGCGTTCTTGATAACCACTTGAACATATTTTTCCCAAAGCCGTTCCACTAATCTACTGTAATACATGTTAAATTTTGAAAACGTCAACGAAAGTTGAGTGAATTCATGTTATTTTGTTTTCGCATCAAATGAGTCTCCAAAACATTTGAAGTAATAAAATTCGTTTTTGTATAGTATGAAAAAAAATTGTATGATCATTAGTGTGTTGCAAGGACACTAATATGTATGTCGAATAGGAGGCAACCAAACCTTGACAATTTATCGTGTGTGTCAACGACACTAGTTTGGACACAAAGGCACTCTTGACGATCGTGGTTATCGTTGTCGTTAAGAGTGGGGCTTGCCAAAACCCAAATAGATCTATCCGTTTGTTCCTCGGTACTTGTTTATTCATTAATGGTCCCTTTATTTTAGCACCTATCCGCATGTGATCAAAATAGTTTCATCGTATCATCATACTATTTGTAACATGTATACATCCCCGAAGTTTAAAACTATAAACATTCAAAGTAAAAGGGGAAGCATGAACTCACAAATTTGCGTTCCAAGCAAATCTTGTTTCGATTTCAAATTATGTGTTTGTTTCTCAACCTACAAGTGTTCTAACTTCATTAGACACTTAGGTTTACGTTTGTTTTTCGTACAAGTATCTCATCTTGAATTTTGTTTTTGGTTTTTGTATTCGTTTGCTTTCTTTGTTTATGTTTGAATGGGTGTAGCCCATGTGTTCTTATAAAAGTGGGTTTATCTTAATAGGTTGGATTAATGTTTAAAGTTTACTTTTAACTTGTCTGGGTTATGCATGATAACCTAGATGACCAGATAACTCGTCTGGGTTATGACTGATAACCTAGATGACCATATAACTTGTCTGGGTTATGACTGATAACCTAGATGACCATATAACTTGTTTGGGTTATGACTGATAACCTAGAATGATAACCTAGATGACTATATAACTTGTCTGGGTTATGACTGATAATCTAGATGACCATATAACTTATCTGGGTTATAACTGATAACCTAGATGACCATATAACTTGTCTGGGTTATGACTGATAACCTAGATGGCCAAGTAAGTCGTCTGGGTTATGACTGATAACCTAGATGACCAAATAACTTGTCTGGTTTATGACTGATAACCTGGATGACCAGATAACTTGTATAATCATGATTAAAGTTTCCAATCATTTTTAATCAAATTAATATTTAGTTAAACATATTTTAATCATGATTAAATTTTATAAAAATTTTGCCATGGTTTCCCTTAAACTATGGACTTTTCCCATGTTTTATAAACATGATTTTATATACTTTTTCAAATCAACAATTTTCCGATCTTTCAAAATAGCAATATAAACTTAAAAATCTTATCATGAAGCATTATGAACTTATATGAAATCCTGTTTAGTTCAAAAATCATGTTTTCAAGTGTTCATCTTTATTTTCTTAACATGTTCATGTAACTTTTCGTTTGAACAGAGCTATGTAAACTTCGTTTATATATATATATATATTAAAGACTTCATTTTTGTAACATGATTTTTATATCAATCTATGTATTTCATGTTTTATAAAAAAAAACATTTTTAAACAAAATTACTAGTTCATAACATTCATGTTAATGGATCTTGCTAGATCTAAACACACATGTGTTTAGATCATACTTTTAAAAATGAAGATGCAAGATCAAGTTTACTACATGGTCATAACTTCACAGATTATCAAGAATCATCATAATTAACACATAATCATATTGGTTTTGTTTAGTCTTTGTTAGTGATTCATGTGATTTTTAAATATGCTTCAAGATGATTACTTGTACATTTGTGTTTAAACATAAATCACAAAAATGTAAGTACAAGATTTGGAGCTTACTACTAGCACTTGGCTAGGGATGAACAAGTTGAAAAGATGATAAAAAGATGAAGATCCAAGAGCTTCCAAGCTTGAGCAAATGCTTCAAGTGTGCTCCCAAGTCTTGAAAATGCCTTAAATCATCTTTGAACCTCCATGTATATATGAAATTCTAGTGTTTGGATTTTGGAAAGTTGAAGATGGAGGTGTTTGATCTTGATCGATTTCTAGAGGGAGAAAGATAGTGAGTTGTGTGTGTTGATTGCTTAGGAAAACTTAAAGTGAAAAATGGTTTGTAAGATGTATTTGTTAAGTGTTATGAACTTGTGATCATCTCTTCTTCTTACACATCACCAACACTAATCACTTCTCTAAATTTTACAACACATCAATGGAAGATGAGTTGGTGGGGGACCCACTAAAACCATGGACATGGGTGGTTTAAGGTTTTATAAATTTTTATAAAAACTTTGTTATACTTTTTAAACTTCATAAACTTTAATAATTTAGATGAAGTTTTCTATAAAGTTTCAAGGTCCAACATTTTAAAGTAATGTGACACTAGATAAAACTAACTCACTAAAATTGGTAGTTCGTTGTTTGGTTGAAAATTTTGGTTCAGGTCCTGTACCGGGTTAAATACTGACACCGTGTTTTGTTTAGATAAATATATAACAAAAATTATTTTTGCACTTGTTTTATTATACAAATAATTAATCCAAGTTTTTGGACTAAAAATTTTATTATTTTTGACACGGTTCCGGTACCGGCTTTGCTGACTGGCAGTTTAGTGAACTAGCTGTGTAGCTTAACGCAATAAGATTCGATTGCGGATTTTGTGTCGTTTTTAATACCCATTATATTATTTATGTCAAATAATATTTATTTTTGGGTTTTTCGAACAGTTACTGTTTCGTTCTTGCGAAATGCTGTATCTTTCCGCAGGATTGCTGTATTTTTCTCCGGACTTAGACAATTTGATTTTTAATTGGAATTTTGTAAATAATGAGGCACATATTATTTTTGGACAAAGATTTTTATAGAATAATTGTGTAGACATAACTGTATGTCTTATTTTCATTGTGTCAGTCTGTTCCGCGACTAGTACTGACAAGTATCGTTTATTCGCGTTCCTATTGTTAGTCTAGGATATTGTTTCTAATCGTAACGGATTCATTATCATAATTCACTATGATTTTTGTAATTCCTAGACTTTTAAGACTTTAATTAATTAAAAATCAAGTCGTATACGCGAAAATAAAAATTGAAATAGTTGTTCTGGTTGTACGGAATTACCGGAATTTTGTCGTTTGTCACATTCTCCCCCTGTTAAGAAAATTTCGTCCCGAAATTTTAAGCTGCGTCACTTCTTTGTTGGGACTTTCTTAAACAAATGAGGGCACTTCTTTTTTATTTCGTCTTTTCGTTCCCATGTGAACTCGGGTCCTCGTTTCGAGTTCCATCGGACTTTGATTAATTTGATACGACTTCTCCTCGTTTTATGAATCTTTGAATCTAGAACCTCAACAGGTTCTTCGATGAAATGGAGTTTGTCGTCTACATGGATTTCGTCTGGGGGAATAATAAGTGATTCATCCGTAAGACACTTTTTCAAATTCGACACATGAAAAGTGTCGTGAACGTTACTGAGTGTTTCAGGCAGCTTTAACTTGTAGGCGACGTTTCCAATCTTTTCCAAGATCTCATAAGGTCCTATGTATCTCGGGCTAAGCTTCCCTTGCTTACCGAATCTAGCTACGCCTTTCCATGGTGAGACTTTTAGCAACACCTTGTCTCCAACCTCAAAAGACAACGGTTTGCGGCGTCTGTTCGCGTAGCTTTTCTGTTTGTCTCGAGCCGCCTTGATACGGTCTTGAATTTTGAATATTTTATTGGTAGTTTCTTGAACTAATTCAGGACCTAACATTTGTTTGTCGCCTAGTTCCGCCCAGCATAGCGGAGATCGAGACTTACGGTCATATAATGCTTAGAATGGTGCAGCTTTAATACTCGTGTGATAACTGTTATTGTATGAGAACTCCACTAAAGGCAAGTGAGTGTCCCAATTCTCACCTAAATCTATTACACAAGCGCGCAACATGTCTTCTAGAGTTTGAATTGTGCGTTCACTTTGGCCGTCAGTTTGGGGATGAAAGGTCGTGCTCAAATTTAATTGGGATCCAAAGGCCTTTTGAAAAGACTGCCAAATCCTTGATATAAAACGACCGTCTCGGTCAGAGATTATTAACATAGGTACACCATGTCTTGCTACAATTTCTCTGAGATAGATTTCAGCTAACTTCTCAGTACTATCTTTCTCACGGATAGGCAAGAAGTGAGCTGACTTGGTTAATCGGTCGACGATTACCCAAATCATGTCGTGACCATCAGAAGTCCTGGGTAATTTAGTTACGAAATCCATAGAAATATGTTCCCATTTCGAATTAGGGATATCGGGTTGTTGTAGCAATCCAGAAGGTTTTTGGTACTCGGCCTTAACTTTAGCACATGTTAGACATTTTCCAACATATGTCACAATATCACCTTTGATATTAGGCCACCAATAAAATTCCTTGGGATCGTGATACATCTTATCTACTCCAGGATGTATCGAATACTTGGATTTATGAGCCTCATCAAGAATTAGGCTTCGAAGACCACCAAAATGAGGAATCCAAATTCTATTCATGAAATATAAGGCTCCGTTCTCTTTTGGTTCTAATTGTTTTTCCATACCTCTAAGCATTTCTACTTTGATATTTTCTGGTTTTAATGCTTCTTGCTGAGCATCAAGTATTCGAGAGGTAAGGTCGTTATGAATTGTGAGCCTTAAAGATCGTACACGCAAAGGTTTAACTCGTTCTTTCCGACTTAATGCATCCGCGACAACGTTCGCTTTGCCTGGATGACATTTGATCTCGCAATCGTAGTCATTCAACAATTCGACCCATCGTCTTTGGCTCATATTTAACTCTTTATGGTTAAATATATGTTGAAGACTCTTGTGATCCGTGAATATCGTGCATTTAGTACCATAAAGATAATGACGCCAAATTTTTAGTGCAAATACCACTGCACCTAACTCTAGGTCATGCGTGGTATAGTTCCTTTCGTGAATCTTTAATTGGCGTGATGCATATGCAATAACTTTCTCCCTTTGCATCAACACGCATCCTAACCCTTGTCGTGAGGCGTCACAATAGACTACGAAATTATCTGTACCGTCTGGGAGTGACAAAATTGGTGCATTACAGAGTTTGTCTTTAAGCAGTTGAAAAGCTGCTTCTTGTTTCTCTCCCCATTCAAATTTCTTATCTTTTTGAGTGAGAGAAGTGAGGGATTGTGCAATCTTTGAAAAGTTCTCAATGAACCTTCGATAATATCCGGCCAATCCTAGGAATTGACGTATTTCAGTCGGTGTCTTTGGTGCACTCCAATTCTTTATGGCCTCAATTTTCGATGGATCAACATGTATGCCTTTCTCGTTGACTACGTGTCCGAGAAATTGAACTTCGCGAAGCCAAAATTCACATTTGGAAAATTTCGCATACAGTTTCTCCTTTTTCAACAACTCAAGAATAGTTCTAAGATGGTGCTCATGTTCATTCTTGTTTCGTGAATATATCAATATATCATCGATGAACACTATCACGAATTTGTCAGGGTAAGGCTTGCACACGCGGTTCATTAAGTCCATGAACACCGCTGGTGCATTTGTTAAGCCAAAAGGCATAACAAGGAACTCGTAATGACCGTAGCGAGTTTGGAATGCCGTTTTCGGAACACTTTCTTCTTGAACTCTGAGTTGATGGTATCCTGATCTCAAATCGATCTTCGAATAATAGCTCGATCCTTGAAGTTGATCGAATAGATCGTTAATCCTCGGTAATGGATACCGATTCTTGATTGTGAGTTTATTCAACTCCCGATAGTCTATGCACATCCTAAAATTTCCGTCCTTCTTCTTCACGAGCAGCACTGGAGCTCCCCAAGGTGAGTGGCTTGGTCTGATGAAACCTTTATCCAACAACTCTTGAAGTTGTGTGGATAATTCTTGCATTTCCGAAGGAGCTAATCGGTATGGAGACTTTGCCACAGGTGTGGCACCTGGAATTAAGTCTATTCGGAATTCTACTGGTCGTTGTGGAGGTACTCCTGGCAAGTCTTCTGGAAAGACTTCAGGGAATTCCTTCACAACCGGGATTTCCTCAAGTTTTAGCTCCTTCGCCTTCTTGTCAACAATGTGCGCTAAGAATGCTATACATCCTTTTCGTAGGCACTTTCGGGCTTTCATACAAGAAATGATTCGTAACGGTATTTCGTTTTTCTCACCGTGAACAAGAAGTGTTTCGTTATTATGAAGGGGAATTCGAATGATCTTGTCGTAACATATGACTTCGGCTTGATTGGTGGATAGCCAATCCATTCCAACTACGATATCAAAACTACCTAGTTGAACGAGCATTAGGTCAATTTTGAATTTTCGTCCTCCTAGTTCTAAGGAACATCCTTTAACAATTTTATCGGTTTCAATCACTTTTCCATTTGCTAATTCGATAGTGAATGGAACATATAGTTTAGTTGACTTTAGTCCAAGCATATCTTTAAATTCTAAAGATATAAAACTAAAATCTGCACCAGTATCAAATAAAATAGAAGCATAATGATCGTTGACAGGGAACGTACCGGTGATTACGTTGGGATCCTGTCGCGCTTCTTTGGCTCCAACCACAAAGGCTCGTCCGCGGCCTTTGATTTCTTTGGGACAGTCTTTCGTGAAGTGTCCCATATCACCACAATTGAAACAGCCTTGGTTTTGTCCTCGTTCATTATCGTTTCTGTTGCCTCCTTCTTTCTTAACTACCTTGTTGTTACTCCAGCATTTTTCTGTGCGGTGCCCCATCTTTCCGTACTTGTCACACTTGATATTTCGGCAACTACCTGTGTGATGAAACCCGCATCTGTTGCACTTTGGTGCATTCCCCGCATATCCTTTTGATTCTGTTTCTGCTACTGCTACGAATGCCTTCCCCAACCTCTTTGGGGGGTTCTCCGTTTTCTTATTACCCTATTGAGATCCTTTCTTGAATTGTGAGAACTTCTGCTTATTTTCATGTGAAGCGGATTCTCCTTGTTTTTCCTTCGTTTTCTCAGTACCCTTCTTGTCAAATTTATTCATCCTCTTCGCTTCTTCGGTTAAACTAACAGAGATCGTGATGGCCTCAGTGACCGTGGTAGGATGTGAAGATGTGACCATACTCCGGATCTGGGGTGCCAATCCCCAAATATACCTCTCAACTCGTTTAAACTCCGGAGTTACCATATATGGAACTACTCGTGAAAGGTCATGGAATCGTTGTGTATACCTGTAAATATTTGGTCCGTCCATTGTTAGATTCCAAAACTCCGTTTCTAACATTTGTAACTCCGCCCTCGAACAATATTTCTCCCTCATCATCTCCTTCAGTCTATCCCACGTAATGGCATACGCGGCTGCATCTCCCAAAATTTGTACTTGTAGATTCCACCAAGATAAAGCTTCAGCCATGAACATACCCGAGACATATAACACAGTCTGATTAAGGGTACAGTTGCTCATGCGAATGACGGAATCCATTTTCTCCGTCCAACGGACGAAAGCTACGGCACCACCCGTGCCATCGAAATTCAAGGGTTTGCAATCAAGGAATTGTTTATACGTGCATCCTGAAATGTTTGGTTCTCAAATTGTCAAAAATATATATTTTGCAATAAATATTAATGAGAATTCCTTTGAAAGGTTAAGAGTAACCAACCGTTAGCAGGATTTTGGGCTACTGGTGGAGGTTGAACTCTTGGCCCATCATTTCGATTACCACGGTTTGCCTCGTGTTGTGAAATCGCATCCACGATGCGTTGGTTTAGTAAGGCATCAAGCTCAGCTTGAGTGGTGGGTAAAGGATTTTGAACGTCACGTAAATTCCTCCTTCTTGGCGCCATGAATCTTCATATGAAAATCATATAGAAGAATTTTAGACCGATATTTAAAATAAATATTGTCGTTCATGAGCTCAAAAATAATAGAATGTAACATATCACCACAACACATACATACATCAAAATGGGATAAATCGATCATATCTCGCGCAAAAACATCCACACCAAAATCATCAACATAAAAAAAATCCAACAACAACAAAGCATAAAAGAAGAGATACCACATACATATATATAGGTGTCAACTTGTTACAAAATGTTTGTGAAGAAACAAAATATAGTTAGGAGTTACATTACTCCAAAATTCATGTCATAAACAAAATACAACTACAAAATAGATTTTTCTTCACATGGTTCTTCGTTGTCATCAAGTTGATTTTATATATATCTTCAAAAAGTCTCTTCTATTAGTCTTCCAACCTACTAAGGGTACCTACCTTCTAATGCGACCACATACCAAGACTAGAGTGGGGGTGGGGGTGGGGTGTAGATGCATCAATGACCCCTCGGACACAAGCCATATCCTCCTCTAAAGCACTAACGCGCCCCTCAATAGACGGAGGTGGGGCATGGTGTGAAGGAAACAACGGTGCTGGTGGAGATGGTGGTGGTGGTGGTGGAGGTGACATCGGTAACGGTGGTAGGGGAGGAGGGGATGATGTCGGTAATGGTGGCAATGGGGATGATGATGGTGCGGCACTCGCAGGTGCTCGAGATGCAGACTGTTGAGTACTAAGCTCATGAAGGCGACGGAAAACGATGCCGAGCTGAATCTCGACAGATGTGAGCCTAAACTCATTAGTGGACAAAGGCAAGTGACTCGGATAATATGGGTCATGGGGACTCATGCTCCGTGGAGGATATGCATGAAGATCTGCAAAGTATGGAGACGGGTATGTGACAGTACTGTGCATGGAAGTAGGAAAATGATATGGATCTCCAAACAAAGGAACTGGAGTATGCGAAGGATACCCCGCCATAGGGTAGCTAGGAGCAGTGTAGGATGGCCCGACAGCATACGGGTCGAAATAAGAACTGACTGTGGATGTGACCGGGGTAGCAAAAGATCCGAATGATGGATAAGGAGGTAAATGCTCATCTGGCATAGTGCACCACTCAATGAGTAGTGAGCTGGTCCAGTAACAGGAGGGATGATCGGATGGATATCTAGGAATGTAGTTGGCAAAATAGGATCATCATGGAATGGCAACGCCTCCGAAGGTGGAGGTAACACTGTATCGGGCGAGTGAAGTGGAGATAGTGTCAAAGGTGATGCAGGGGATGAGGATGAAATCTCAATAGTGGTAGCATCGGGATGTGCAACCTCAAGTATAGCAATGTCAAAATCAATACCGATGCCTAGATCATCATGAAGGTGCTGGACCGGAACAACAGGGATGACCATGTCCTCGACATCGTCATCTGGTATAGGATCAACAACAGGAGGGACGTCATCGCCGCCCTCGGGGTCTACAACATCGAGTGGAATCGGAAGAAACGCAACAACATGCTCACCCTCGGGGTGGCCAAATATGATCATATCATGAAAGTGGGGGATAGCAAGCACGTCATCCACCGATGGGATGTCGGCTGGATCGGGATCAGGAAGGGTGAATGGCTGGAAATCAATGTTCATCCACTCGTCGTCGGAAACCTCATCATCGGAAACGAGTATAACAGGTGGGATAGGATCGTCTAATGGTATGTAGTCGGCATCAGAGGCGTGACCCGCTGAATCTGAGTCTGAACTGGATGACATGGCCCTGGCAAAACAATCCGTACAACGTACACATGTGAACAACTTATAATTAATAAAAAAAATTTGGGCAATTGTTCTTTTGTTTTCATCGTTGTTTATATCGTTTATCGTTTCAAGTTCGACTTATTGTTAGCGTGTCTAAACCTCATAGACTTGTACCAAATAAACTAGTCTTTGGTATTATTGTTCCGAACTATATTTTAATACTATCACTTAGTATCCTTGCATTATCGTTTTGTATTAGTGGACGCTTTGTAAAAATATAATGTAGAAAGCTTGTTGTAAAGAACATCGTTTTGAAATTGTAGACCAGACTCAAAAAGAATCTTAGTTCACTACAATTGATGCTCTGATACCAAGTCTGTCACACCCCGATTTTCGGTTTATGCGGAAGCGTATGGCGAGGTGTGACGAGAGCGACAATCGTTACAATCAATCGAGTAAACAACATATTTGAAACATAAAAGATGTTCATCCATACATTCGATTCGAAACCATAATTTACATTACATATGTCTTGTTTGAAATTTAAAACAACCATAGTTTTAACAACATTAATCAAAGTTTAAAACAGTTATACATAACATAACAACTGAAAACGGATGACATCTCAAAAGCTTGCGTTCTTGATAACTACTTGAACATATTTTTCCCAAAGCCATTCCACTAATCTCCTGTAATACATGTTAAATTTTGAAAACGTCAACGAAAGTTGAGTGAATTCATGTTATTTTGTTTTCGCATCAAATGAGTCTCCAAAACATTTGAAGTAATAAAATTCGTTTTTGTATAGTATGAAAAAAAATTTGTATGATCATTAGTGTGTTGCAAGGACACTAATATGTATGCCGAATAGGAGGCAACCAAACCTTGACAATTTATCGTGTGTGTCAACGACACTAGTTTGGACACAAAGGCACTCTTGACGATCGTGGTTATCGTTGTCGTTAAGAGTGGGGCTTGCCAAAACCCAAATAGATCTATCCGTTTGTTCCTCGGTACTTGTTTATTCATTAATGGTCCCTTTATTTTAGCACCTATCCCCATGTGATCAAAATAGTTTCATCGTATCATCATACTATTTGTAACATGTATACATCCCCGAAGTTTAAAACTATAAACATTCAAAGTAAAAGGGGAAGCATGAACTCACAAATTTGCGTTCCAAGCAAATCTTGTTTCGATTTCAAATTATGTGTTTGTTTCTCAACCTACAAGTGTTCTAACTTCATTAGACACTTAGGTTTACGTTTGTTTTTCGTACAAGTATCTCATCTTGAATTTTGTTTTTGGTTCTTGTATTCGTTTGTTTTCTTTGTTTATGTTTGAATGGGTGTAGCCCATGTGTTCTTTTAAAAGTGGGTTTATCTTAATAGGTTGGATTCATGTTTAAAGTTTACTTTTAACTTGTCTGGGTTATGCATGATAACCTGGATGACCAGATAACTCATCTGGGTTATGACTGATAACCTAGATGACCATATAACTTGTCTGGGTTATGACTGATAACCTAGATGACCTTATAACTTGTCTGGGTTATGACTGATAACCTAGACTGATAACCTAGATGACTATATAACTTGTCTGGGTTATGACTGATAACCTAGATGACCATATAACTTGTCTGGGTTATGACTGATAACCTAGATGACCAAGTAAGTCGTCTGGGTTATGACTGATAACCTAGATTACCAAATAACTTGTCTGGGTTATGACTGATAAGCTAGATGACCAGATAACTTGTATAATCATGATTAAAGTTTCCAATAATTTTTAATCAAATTAATCTTTAGTTAAACATATTTTAATCATGATTAAATTTTATAAAAATTTTGCCATGGTTTCCCTTAAACTATGGACTTTTCCCATGTTTTATAAACATGATTTTATATACTTTTTCAAATCAACAATTTTCCGATCTTTCAAAATAGCAATATAAACTTAAAAATCTTATCATGAAGCATTATGAACTTATATGAAATCCTGTTTAGTTCAAAAATCATGTTTTCAAGTGTTCATCTTTATTTTCTTAACATGTTCATGTAACTTTTCGTTTGAACAGAGCTATGTAAACTTTGTTTATATATATATATATTAAAGACTTCATTTTTGTAACATGATTTTTATATCAATCTATGTATTTCATGTTTTATAAAAAAAACATTTTTAAACAAAATTACAAGTTCATAACATTCATGTTAATGGATCTTGCTAGATCTAAACACACGTGTGTTTAGATCATACTTTTAAAAATGAAGATGCAAGATCAAGTTTACTACATGGTCATAACTTCACAGATTATCAAGAATCATCATAATTAACACATAATCATATTGGTTTTGTTTAGTCTTTGTTAGTGATTCATGTGATTTTTAAATATGCTTCAAGATGATTACTTGTACATTTGTGTTTAAACATAAATCACAAAAATGTAAGTACAAGATTTGGAGCTTACTACTAGCACTTGGCTAGGGATGAACAAGTTGAAAAAATGATAAAAAGATGAAGATCCAAGAGCTTCCAAGCTTGAGCAAATGCTTCAAGTGTACTCCCAAGTCTTGAAAATGCCTTAAATCATCTTTGAACCTCCATGTATATATGAAATTCTAGTGTTTGGATTTTGGAAAGTTGAAGATGGAGGTGTTTGATCTTGATCGATATCTAGAGGGAGAAAGAGAGTGAGTTGTGTGTGTTGATTGCTTAGGAAAACTTCGAGTGAAAACTGGTTTATGAGATGTATTTGTTAAGTGTTGTGAACTTGTGATCATCTCTTCTTCTTACACATCACCAACACTAATCACTTCTCTAAATTTTACAACACATCAATGGAAGATGAGTTGGTGGGGGACCCACTAAAACCATGGACATGGGTGGTTTAAGGTTTTATAAATTTTTATAAAAACTTTGTTATACTTTATTTATAAACTTCATAAACTTTAATAATTTAGATGAAGTTTTCTATAAAGTTTCAAGGTCCAACATTTTAAAGTAACGTGACACAAGATAAAACTAACTCACTAAAATTGATAGTTCGTTGTTCGGTTGAAAAATTTGGTTCAGGTCCTGTACCGGGTTAAATACTGACACCGTGTTTTGTTTAGATAAATATATAACAAAAATTATTTTTGCACTTGTTTTATTATACAAATAATTAATCCAAGTTTTTGGACTAAAAATTTTATTATTTTTGACACGATTCCGGTACCGGCTTTGCTGACTGGCAGTTTAGTGAACTAGCCGTGTAGCTTAACGCAATAAGATTCGATTGCGGATTTTGTGTCGTTTTTAATACCCATTATATTATTTATGTCAAATAATATTTATTTTTGGGTTTTTCGGACAGTTACTGTTTCGTTCTTGCGAAATGCTGTATCTTTCCGCAGGATTGCTGTATTTTTCTGCGGACTTAGACAATTTGATTTTTAATTGGAATTTTGTAAATAATAAGGCACATATTATTTTTGGACAAAGATTTTTATAGAATATTTGTTTAGACATAACTGTATGTCTTGTTTTCATTGTGTCAGTCTGTTCCGCGACTAGTACTGACAAGTATCGTTTATTCGCGTTCCTATTGTTAGTCTAGGATATTGTTTCTAATCGTAACAGATTCGTTATCATAATTCAGTATGATTTTTGTAATTCCTAGACTTTTAAGACTTTAATTAATTAAAAATCAAGTCGTATACGCGAAAATAAAAATTGAAATAGTTGTTCTGGTTGTACGGAATTACCGGAATTTTGCCGTTTGTCACATTGTATTATGCAAATTGCAATTTATGTGTCCGTATAAATTTGAGTTGGTCTACGCTTAGGTGTAAGATGTTTTAAGGAAACAAGTCAGGTCAAATATAAAACGTTTTCTTGGCTTATTTTATGTTCGCTTCCAGTTCTACATTTCGACCTCACCGTCACGCGCTAGGGGTAGAATTTATGCCCTTGATATGAAAATGTCTTTTGATTACATGTGTCAATTTTTTCGTTGATACACGTATGTTCGATATTTGCAATGTACCTGCGCCGCAACGCGCGCGGGTCTAATTACTAACTATATCTTAAAAGATTAAAGAAAATTCGGTGGAAACCCCACCGGCTTTGCCTCCCTCACCCATAATTTATGATATTGGAATTTTAGCCCCTTAACTTTGGTACCTTTAAATTTTCATAAAATGACAAATTTAGTCCCTAAACTACTACTCCATTTTACAAATAGTTTGCTTTTGACACCCCAACTTTGTGGTAGTTTCCTTTACAGCCCCAACTTTGTTATAGTTTTCTTCTTACCCTAAAACTTTAGCAAATTTTAATTTTACCCTTACGTTTTGATCCAATCGCAATGCAACTATATAAATTCGATTTACCTTACGTTTTGATCCAATCGCAATGCAACTATAGGATACATTGAGTTCAATCTGATACGTCAAAACGTGTGTTTTCATATGGTTAATACATCACATAACGCTTCGACTAATCCGTTCGATATTTACGAAGTACCCGAGCCGCAACGCGCGTTGGTCTTATTACTAGTTGTTACCTTAAGTCGAATCAACTTGGTTATAGATTACACTCCTCCCAACATTAGTATTTTTGGGTACAAGGTTAGTTATTATAGGGTTCATCTTATTCATAGGTTTTACTTTTAATGATGGTATCAACTATACCTAAACTCTCAGGCCCAGTTTTTGGGCTGGGCAGCCCGGGTGATGGCCGAGGCCGCCAAAACTAAAAAAAGGTCCAAAATTTAAAATTTTGTTTATGTATATTATATGTAGGGCTGTAAACGAGCCGAGCTGAATCGAACCTAGATGGGCTCAGACTCGGCTTGTTTAAAAATTGAATCGAGCCGAGCCGGCTCATTTTTCTTAACGAGCTGGAAAGTTGGGCTCGGGCTCGGCTCGTCAATAGCTCGTGCCAGCTCGTGGCTCGTCAAGCCGGCTCCTTTGTTTAAAAAAGGATTTATAATTTTTATATTTTTAACACATAATTATATACATAAAACCAATGAACAATAAATTAAACATTATTTAGGTTAATAGAATAGTACTTTTTGGCAAACTATAAATAAAACGAAAAAGAAAAAATTATATGTTAGTTACCTTAATCTATTTTTTTTAATCAATATTACTAATTAAGACTTTAGCTTAACAATCTATTTCTTTCCATAAAAAATAACCATGTTACTAATTAAACATGTCTTAAATATATTAGAATATACACTATAATTTGGGGTTTAATTTAAATGAGCCAAGCAAGCGAGCCAACTAACGAGCGAGCCACAAATCGAACCTACCTTGGCTCGGGCTCGGCTCGTTTACAAACCGAGCCGAACCAGCTCGTTTAAAACATAGCTGACTTCGAACCCAGCTTTTTTCGAACTTTTTTCGAACGAACTTCGAGCGACCCTCAAGCCACGGGCTTTTTGAATGGCCCTAATTATATGGATAATAGAGGATTGGGCCATGTAATATCACAGCGAGTATTCCAGTTGGTTTATATTTGAGTTTAGTTTACAAAGGTTGTGTGTTCGATTATTTGTTTTGCCACTTTTTCTACCTTTTTTAAATTTTTATAGCTGGGCCGGTTGGCCTTTTTTGTATTTATTTCCTTGTTTCAAAATTTTTTGTTTGTGATGCAACTTTCCATTTTCTATTTTTGAAATTAGTAAATCTTGTTGCTAGCAATATTAGAGGTGTACAAAAAAACCGGTTTCTAATCGAACCACCGGTTTATATATAGGTTAATATGTTTGATCTCTCTAACCGGTTTAAAAACCGAAAACAGAAAAGAAAAAAAAACTGTTTTTTATCCGGTTAACCGTATTTTTTGGCCAAAACTGATTTTTAACCGAACCAAATCAAGTAGACCAGTATGGGTTCCCACCATGTAAAACCGGTTTTTTACCGATCCAAATCAAGTAGACCAGTATGGGTTCCCACCATGTAAAACCGGTTTTTTACCGAACCAGTTATTAAAAAACCGGGTTCTTTTTCAACCAAAAAAAAAACGGTTTAGTTTAAAACATGACCGGTTATTCCAAAAAAAAAAAAAACGATTTATACACCTCTAAGCAATATTGCTTGTATGGATCTTAGATATTTGATTTTTTAGCTATTGAATGTTTATGGGTGATGTAGTTGGTGCATATGGCTTTATTCAAAAACGTTAGAAGAACCATACCATTCGCTTAAATAAATTCAATTATTTTGCTATACGACCTTTTTTTGTTTATTTTATTACAATTATTGTCGTGTTGTGGTTTCTTAATATATAATTGATGAGTTTATATTATAAGGGGTGAGCTCAACTTTTTACCTCGCCCGTGGCCCAAATTTTTTTAACATTCTCGAAGACGACCCTGTAAACTCTCAGTCTAGTAAATAAATCCGCAACTATTCACTTGTTTTTTTCGATTGCTTTCTTGTAATTCAAGTAGAGTAAAAATATTGTTTTTGTTATATAATGGTTTGGCTGTGACTAGGGGTGTTCTTCGGGTTATTTTTTCGGGTTTCGGGTTTTCGGGTCGGGTTGTTCGGGTTTTTTGTTTGGAAAAAGTGACCCGATAATCAACTCATTTAAAGTTTGGGTTGTTCAGTTTGGGTCGGGTTGTTCGGTTTTTGGGTTTAGATGTAAAATGAAAAAAAAATAATGTTTTTTTAGAAAATATCATCATATATATCATGTTAAAAAAATATCATCACATATTCGAACATCATTTAACAATATGGTATGATAATATTCTGTCACACCCCGATATTTTCACGTATTACCGGTGACCCGGTGGGGAGTATCGTGACGTAGTTGATATCATCATAGTCAATAATCACAGTTTAATGCACAGCGGAAGTCTAAAAGTAATAATATTACAAACCGAATGAAAGTAACATGAGTATTACAAACGGAATGTAAGAAGGATCCACAGGCGGATCAAAACAAAAGAAGATAATTGTTCTACAGATTTTTAAGTGACAAAGCTTGCAAGACTTTTATTTATTCACTCAAGAGTAGCCAGCCTATTCCGCCTAGTACCTGCACTTTAGCCTTTTGAAAAATACGTCAGTTTACACTGGTAAATACAATTAACCGACTCTTTTTAAAAATATTTGAGAAAATTGATTTAAATGCACTAGGCACGAATAATCTTTTATAACTTGTGACAATTATTTTAAAAATAATCTTGTATAAAGATTTATATGTTTGCCGTCTGTCAGGGCCGGTTAGAAGAGCCGGCCAAGATTAACTGTGTCGCAACCCCCGATCCCTTATCTGTCACGGGAACGGGCGGACGCGAACTCAGAATTTTGGTGGTATCAGTTGGTTAATTTGGCAGTGGAAATTACATCAGGACCGTAGTCAGAAAATGTTTATCAGAGTAAAACCACCACATTTGATATTAATAATCAAATGGGTAAAACCCAAGTTTCTTATTACAATATATTTATAGGGATAAACTCTATTTTATTGAATTTAAAACATCGTCTTTTAGGTAACTTTTATAGCCACATTTTTCCCAAGCCTTCAGTGCTCTCCAGCTGGCTTTTTACTAATTGGCTGTCACATTGTGTTACCTGAAACGCGTTTTAAAAACATTTATCAGTGGGAAATACTGGTGAGTGAATCCCAGTTTAATCAAGAAACATTTTATCAATTAAAACAGTATTGAGAGCGATCACATTGTTTATTTCTACACAATTACTCATTCAGTACTGTCAATCCTGACTTGTGGGTCATATTAAACATTGGCTAACTCGTTGTCCAATGGTAACATACTGTCGTCCCGACTTACTACTCATAGTGTAGTAAATTTTGTATACAAAACCCCAACATACCGGCAGTAATTGAAGAACTACAAAGACTCAATCACCGCTTAATCACATTGTAAAACATTTAAGGTTTTGTAAAATATTACAAAAAGGTTAACAAAAATTGGATAAACTCACATTGCTATCTTAGACTTCGCGTAAGGGTTTCCTGGGATTAATCTATAATTTACACAAATGTACATAGATTAGTATAATAACCCTTTGAAAATATTAATGATACCCTCCCCGAGACGGTATTCCAACAACTACGTCAGGCAGAACCACGACAGTTGTTACGGAACCCTAAATCAATCGGGCAGCGTATCTATTACGAAACTGGGGTTATAATACTTACAACGGAGCAGAACCTCGCTAATTAGGGGGTATAATACCAGCTTTATAAAGCCTACAATCAGAAATTGAGATTGATAAATGAAAACTGAACGAATTCTGGTTGAACCCGATGGCTCCTTTATATAGTTGCTGATCTTGACTCTCACGCGGCCCGCGTAAGAGTAGGCAAGAGCCTACGCGGCCCGCGTCAAACCTCGGTCAACGCGTAGCTCGTCCGGATCACCAACTAGACTTGACACGATGATGACACGTGTCATCACCGGGCTGCGCCACTATTTTGATCTCACGCGGCCCGCGTAAGCTTAAGGGTGATCTTACGCGGCCCGCCTAAACTAAAGAAATCAACGAGATCAGTTTTTGATCCTTCATACCACCCGCGTGAGGTTGGGGTGGGTCCTACGCGGCCCGCCTCAACTTAATAATCAAATTTTAAATTTTATTTTTAAAGCTATACTATATTTCGGGCTCGGTTTTCACATACGGGGTGTATTTAAAGACATATTGGGATATTTTAAAATATATTAGGGTGTCAGAAATAATTGAGAGTGTCGTTTTATTTGAGGGTTGTTACATCCTCCCCACCTTGTTTTAGAGCTCGTCCTCGAGATCTACTGGAACAAGTACGGATATTTCCTTTGCATTTCTGATTCAAGCTCTCATGTATACTCAGGTCCTCTTTTGGAGTCCCACTTTACTTTGACAAGAACTAGTCTTTTGTGCTTGAGATTCTTGACTTTCCTGTCTTCAATCTGTAGAGGTCTTTCTACAAACTTGAGTTGTTCATTTACCTCTATATCCTTAAGAGGTACTATCAGTGATTCATCAGCTAAACACTTTTTGAGATTAGATACATGAAATACATCATGTATTCCTGCCATTTCCTCTGGCAGTTGTAGCTGATAGGCTACAGGTCCTATTCTTCTAATAATCTCAAAAGGTCCAATATACCTGGGGCTTAGCTTCCCTCTTTTGATGAATCTTACCACTCCTTTCCAAGGAGAGACTTTTAATAATACTTTATCTCCTACTTGAAATTCCAATGGTTTGCGTCGGTTATCAGCATAACTCTTATGTCGATCACGTGCTGCTTTCAATCGTTCCTTGACTTGAATAATCTTGTCGGTTGTTTCTTGCACTATCTCAGGTCCAGATAGTTGCTTTTCCCCAATTTCTGCCCAACAGACTGGGGTTCGGCACTTTCGTCCATAAAGTGCTTCAAATGGTGCAGCATTGATACTTGTGTGATAACTATTATTATAAGAAAATTCTATTAAAGGTAAGTGATAATCCCAATTACCTCCGAAATCAATTACACAAGCTCTAAGCATGTCTTCCATCGTCTGAATTGTCCTTTCACTTTGTCCGTCCGTTTGAGGATGATAAGCTGTGCTTAAATTTAACTTGGTTCCCATTGCCTTTTGGAAACTTGACCAAAAATGAGAGGTAAATCAGCTATCTCTATCAGAAACAATTGATAAAGGAATTCCATGTAACGAAACAATTTCATTTACATACAACTTAGCTAACTGTTCCATACTGAAAGTTTCCTTCATTGGTAGAAAATGAGCTGACTTGGATAGCCTATCTATAATCACCCAGATTGTATCATTGCCTTTCTTTGTTTTGGGTAATTTGGTAACAAAATCCATTGTTATCAATTCCCATTTCCACACTGGCATTTCTAATTGTTGTAGAAATCCTGAGGGTTTCTGGTGTTCAACTTTGACTTGTGAACAGGTTAAACATTTAGAAACATAGGCTGTTATGTCCTTTTTCATTCCTATCCACCAGAAATTCTTTCCTAAATCCTGGTACATCTTATCATTTCCCAGATGCATCGTATATTTGGACTTATGGGCTTCTTCTAAGATACGATGACGTAAGTTTCCTAATTTAGGTATCCATATTCTCTTTTCATGGAATCTCTAAATTCCACCTGTTCCTTGTTCTAATTCTTTTAGCATACCTTTTAATTTTTCAATATCTTCCTTAATTACTGATTCTTGTGCTTCTCTTATTTGATCATTTAAATCTACTTGTAGATTTAATTTAAGAGAACGTACCCTTTTTGGTTTTTCATGATACTTTCGACTTAAAGCATCTGCCACTACATTTGCTTTTCCTTCATGATACTGGATATCACAATCATAGTCACTAAGCATCTCCATCCAGCGTCTTTGTCTCGTATTCAACTCCTTTTGCTTGAAAATATACCTTAAACTCTTATGATCAGTGAATATGGTAAACTTACTACCATAAAGGTAATGTCTCCAAATCTTAAGAGCAAAAATTATAGCTCCTAACTCTAAATCATGTGTTGAATAATTCTCTTCATGATTCTTAAGTTGTCTAGACGCATAGGTTATAACCTATTGTCGTTGCATCAATACACATCCATAACCTAATTTAGAAGCGTCACAATATACTACAAAATCTTCAGTTCCTTCTGGTAACGCTAATATGGGTGTATGGGTTAATTTTTGCTTAAGAATTCTAAATGCTTCTTCTTGTTTTAATCCCCATTCAAACTTAACAGATTTACAGGTTAGCTTAGTTAAGGGAATGACTATTCTAGAAAAATCTTGAATAAATCTTCTATAATAACCGGCCAATCCTCCGAAACTTCTAACCTCGGTTGGTGATTCAGGGGTTTTCCATTTAGTAATCGCCTCGATTTTTGTTGGATCCACATGAATTCCTTCATGATTCACTAAGTGTCCAAGAAATTGTACCTGTTCTAGCCAAAACTCGCACTTTGAAAATTTAGCGTAAAGCTTTTCCCTTCTTAATAGACTTAAAAGTGCGTGCAAATGCTTTGCATGATCTTCCTGATTCTTAGAGTAAATGAGAATATCATCTATAAAAACAATTATGAATTTATCCAAATATGGCTTACATTTTCGGTTCATCATGTCCATAAATGCGGCTGGGGCATTGGTTAAACCAAATGGCATGACAGTAAATTCATAATGGCCATACCTTGTTCTGAATGCGGTTTTAGGAATGTCCTCTTCCTGTACCTTTAATTGATGATATCCTGACCTTAAATCGATTTTAGAGAAAAATCGAGCTCCTTGCAGTTGATCAAACAGATCATCGATTCTTGGTAATGGGTACCGGTTTTTAATCGTGACCTTGTTTAATTCATGGTAGTCAATGCATGAAGAAACACTAGATAAAACGATCGGAATCGGAATATCTAGGGGGTTTGGATCTGCATAAGAGGGGTTGTTCTCTCTCGTTTGATTCGATGCTGTGGTTCTTCTTCTCCTGATAAACTCTGCAAAATAAAACACCGTTAGCCTCGTCAAGGGGAGAAAGGGGTTCTCTCCTTGACCCGACTCCGGCATGAGAATAAGTATGTGTTTAGGAAGAAGAAGAAGTATTGAAGAAGTGTGTGTAACTTGAATTTCATACCTGGATTGTTCTCATATTTATAGCCGAGAGTTTTGGGCGGGAAAACCCGTTGGTGAAATGTTGACGGGAAATGCTAACACCGTAAGCGGTTACATTTCCTTCCGTCAAGCTCCTCGATCCAACGTGAGTGCACACGGATCACTGATTAGATCTATGGCTGGGGATATGCCACGTGGAAAGTGATCAAGTGGAGGTTTCTCTCCAATTACATGCTATCGTTGTGATTTCGGGGATGCCTGAGGTGATGACACGTGTCCAGACGGTTATAACCGTCCTAGTGGTGCACGATTGAATTCTTTCTAGAAGATTACTGCTGTAATCTGGTGCGACTCTTTATCATGTGGTATCAGTTAAGAAAATAATAAGTCTGGATATTATTAGGCGGAAGTGCTTGACTTAGGATTTTCATCCTTTATGAAAGCGCAAGGATTTATGATTTACTTTTGGTGCGCGAGTGTCGTCTACTAACTGTCTCTTTGGCCTCTTTTGTAAAACCAGTGCGCGGCCGCGCAAGGTAAAAAGGGCTTAAAAACGAGGTTGTGGTATGGTCCCAAGTACTTATCACAGGGTTTTTGGGACCTTACCCCTTCAAGTCCCCCCAGTCTAGTGTTGCTCTTATGCAAGTAAGTTGAGCACTGGACTTATGAGAGGGAAATGCTTTTTGGTGCAAAAATTGGGAATCTTCTAAGAGAAGATTTATTTTGCTTAAAAAACCTTTTTTAGGGGAAACTGTGATTTTTTACCCTTTTGTAATCATGACCTGACGAGTGGTGACGTCAGTTTGTAATAAAAAATTGGTATTTGCGATATTTTTCCTTCTTACCTTGGGATACGTAGTGGCGCTTGTCAGGCCTCATTTATGAGGATATGACATTTGTTCCTGTAGCGCCGTTTGGAAAAGATATCTGACAGGTGATCATGCATTTCCCCTTTCTCGGAGTCAACTCGCCTATATATGCATTTGATGGATTCTTTGAACCTCTTGTTTAATTTGGCAAAAAGAAGATGAAGCGTTCTTTCTGTACTCGTCGTCTGTTGGACATTCTTAGGGTTTATGAGGCCGCTGAGGGCCTTGTGCTTCTTTCTAGTTAACCACCCTCAGTATCTGTCGGAGCAAAGGATCCGTTCGACCCTGTTTCTCTGGCGGTTGCTGGTTCTGACTGTGAAGCTTCCCAGCAAAAAGGTGTCGTTGATGGTGGTGTCGTTGTGCTAGCTGCTGATGATTTGATGGCTCGTTTTCCAATGATTCAGAAAGGAGGATGCCAGTTGGTGTATCAACGTCGGAAGAATCGCCGGTTTAATCAGGTGCCAACTGTTGATGATGGCCCTGCTGCTGGTTAGGTTTAATTTAGAAACAATGTTTCCCCCTTTTTCCTTTTTGATGTTTTCTGTAAATATACTGGTCTTGGTACTGGAAATATTTTTGAGGATCATTGCCATGATCTTTTTTATGAAGTGTTTATGCTACACTTGATAATATATATATATTTTTTGATGTACTGTTGTTCTTGTAAAATTTGGTTGTTTTGTGTGTTTGGATTACAATATGTTGCATGTGTTTAATTGCTTTGAACAGGTAGAGCGAATGAGAAATGGTATTGTGCTCATGTGTGAACGTTTGTCTAGCATATGCGCTTTATGTTGCGCCTTTTTCAGACTGTTCATGAGGTGTACAATGTTTACCATATTGTTTTCGCGTGAACCAAAAGAATTACATGCAATTTGTAACAAACAGTAACTGTATGAGGATGATGTCTGCATTAATAAAGCGCGAGGCTAATAACACAAGTGTAATAAGAAATATATTGCCTGTATATATTCATTTTGGGAATGATTTGGTTTATATGTAACACCTGTGCAGCTGCTGCGCGTTCCAGGTGCGGGGAACCAGAGTCCCATCAATTCTTTTAAGGGTGTATGCCCCTTTGCCCAGGACCTCATTGATGATGTATGGTCCTTCCCATTTTGGTGCTAATTTGCCTGATTTTTCTACGTTGGACGCTTCATTATCGCGCAAGACGAAATCATCAGGAACAATGGTACACACGCGTACATGCGCGTTGTAATATTTTTCGAGTCTGGATTTGTACCTTGCCTCTGCGATGGCGGCGTTCTCGCGCCTTTCTTCAAGAAGGTCTAAATCCAATCTTCGCTCTTGCTCATTGTTTTGTTTTTCCATGGTGATCATGCGCGGAGATGGTAGGCCAATTTCGGCTGGGATTACTGCTTCAGACCCATAGACCACGCTGAATGGAGTTTCTCCCATGCTAGTCTTTGGCATTGTACGATGGGCCCATAAGATGCTGGGGAGTTCGTCAACCCATCCTCTGCGCGCTGAGCTGAGTCGCGCCTTAAGGTCGTCGACTATCTGTTTGTTGACGCTTTCGACTTGGCCATTTGCCTGTGGGTGCGCCACAGAGGCAAAGTTGTGCTCAATCTTCATTTCCTTGAACCATTTCTGGAGATCTTCCGAGGCAAAGTTAGTGCCATTGTCGGAGATGATGCGCAATGGTAATCCAAATCTGCAGATAATATGTTCCCATATAAATTTGCGAATTACCATTGTTGTTGTTGAGGCTAACGCCTTGGCTTCAACCCATTTTGTGAAATAGTCGACTGCTACGATTATGAATTTTACCGCGCCAGGCGCGTCAGGAAATGGGCCAACAAGATCAATGCCCCATTGTTGGAAAGGCCAAGCGGACGTAACTGGGACGAGAGGATTTTTCGGTCGGAGCGTTTTTGGCGCGTGCCGCTGACACGCTGCGCATTTCCGTAGTAGTTCTACTGCGTCTACGTGCATTCCTGGCCAATAGTAGCCTGCGCTCATTATTTTTGCCACTACCATGCGCGGTCCGGCGTGTATTCCACATAAACCTTCGTGGATTTCCCAGACCAAGTATTGTGCGTCTGCTTTGTCGACACATCGCAGTAGCGGTCCCATGAATGACTTCTGGTATAGAATCCCATCCGCCATTTGATAGTTTATTGCTTTGTTCGGAATTTTTCTAGCTTCTGCTTTTCCCTCCGGGAGTTTCCCGTGTTGTAAGTATAAGATGATCGGAAACATCCAGGACGGACTGCCGATTTCTATAACATTTACTTGTTTGAGAGGGACAGAAGGATTGGACAATACCTCGATGCGCACCTCTTTTGCTAAGTGTTTAAAGCTGGTAGCGGCCAACTTGCTCAGCGTATCCGCATGTTTGTTTTTACTCCTGTTTATATGGTTGACTTTGAACGTTTGGAATTGGCTTATCAAAATTCGTGCTTGTTCTAAATACAACGCCATAGCCTCTCCTCTTGCATCGTAGTGCCCATTAACTTGTTCAGCCACTAACTTTGAATCAACATTAGCTTCGAGGTTTCTTGCCCCCATTTTGAGTGCTAAGCGAAGGCCTGCTAGGAATGCTTCGTATTCTGCTTCGTTGTTCGTGCTTAGGAAATCTAGGCGTATGGCGTATGTAAGCTCGTGATCGTCTGGGCTGACCAACCGGAGACCTGCGCCGGCTCCGTCGTCATTGGAAGCTCCGTCTGAGTGCAGAGTCCAGACCCTATCGTCAAAAACAGGGACAGGGTTCTGGATTGCCTTGCATTCTTGGATTTTATCGATGGGAACCTCTGTGGCAAAATCTGCTAGGACTTGCCCCTTGATCGCTGGTCGCGGTCTGTACAGGATATTGTATCCTCCCAGCTCAATAGCCCACTTGGTTAATCTTCCCGCAACGTCGGGTTTGGACAGGATTTGACCTAAGTGGTAATTAGTGAGAACTGTGATGACATGGCCAGAGAAATACCGACGAAGGCGCCTTGATGCATGTACTAGCGCTAGGACCAGTTTTTCTATCATTGAGTAGCGCGTCTCTAGGCCAGTGAGCATCTTGCTTATATAGTATATTGGAGTCTGAATGTTTTCGCGCTCCACCATTAAGACCGCGCCTACTGCTACTTCTGCAGTAGATAAATATAGGATCAGTGGATCCTTTTCTCGTGGCGCTGTCAGTGTTGGTAACTGAATTAAACATTCCTTCATTTGCTTGAAGGTTGCTTCCGCTTCGGGTGTCCACTGGAAGTGGGTTTTCTTGGCGCAGTTTCGCAACGAGCTGATGAATGGGTAAGACTTTGCCGCATGATTTGCTAAAAATCTGTTCAAGGCTGCTAGACGTCCGGCGAGCCTTTGTATTTCTTTTATTGTTGCAGGTGATGGCATTAACTGGATTGCCTGTACTTTCTCCGGGTTTACTTTAAAACCATCTCTTATGACTATGAAGCCCAAAAATTTTCCTTCTTCCATCCCGAAGGAACACTTTGTTGGGTTGAGCTTTAAGTTCATGCTGCGTAAAGAATTGAACGTGCGCTGGATATTTGCGAGCATTGTTTCTTCCTCGTGGCTCATGATAACGAGGTCATCCATGTATACCTCGACTGTCTTGCCAATGTCTCCTCTGAAGACCGTGTCCATTAGGCGCTGGTAAGTTGCGCCTGCATTGCGTAAGCCGAAGGGCATCTTTGTGTAACAGAAGATGCCCTTATCTGTGCGGAATGCAGTCTTGTCCTCGTCTTCTTCTTTCATCTGGACCTGATGATAGCCTTTGTAACAGTCAAGAAAGCACTTCCATCTGAATGATGCTAGAGAGTCGACTTTTTTGTCTATCTCAGGAAGCGCGTAGCAATCTTTTGGGCACACTTTATTCAGGTCTTTAAAGTCGACGCACATTCTCCATCCACCACTGTGTTTTTGGACCATTACTGGGTTGGCGACCCATGTATGGTATTGAACCTCGCGCAAGATTCCGGCATTAAGTAGCTCTGTTACTTGCTCGTCCATGGCTTTTGCTTTTTCATCACTGAAGCTGCGCCTTCCCTGTGCAACAGGTTTTGCTGAGGGTCGAATGTTCAGACAATGTTGTGCTATATCGCGCGGAACCCCAGTCATGTCTGCTGGGCACCAAGCGAAAATGTCTTTATTGTTGGACAACAATTCTTTTAATTGTATTCGTGTTGCTGGGGAAATGACATGCCCTAACAGGATGGTCTGTTCTGGATATGCATCGTTCAGAACCCATTTCTCTGGTTCATTCGATGCTAAGGGTTTGGCCACTTTTACTGGTGGTTCATCATCCACGGACATGACCTCCTTACTTGAGTATAGAATTGCAACGCCAGTTTCTGTTGGAAATCCGCATGCAGCGTGCGGAATAGAGGTGATCATGCTGAATTCTCTTTGTGATCTTCTCCCGAGCAATACATCATGGCGTGATGTTGCTGGCATGACCATGAAATTCACCGTGACCGTGCGCGAATGCTCGCCATCAGATAGAGTCACAGGGAATGCTATTTGCCCTAACGGGAATACAGCTTCATTGCAAAATCCGATGAGAGGAAAATCGACCAGCTCCAGGCGTGCTTTGTCTTCTGGATCGAGCTGTTTGAAGCACTGCTCGTATATGATATCCATCGAACTTCCTGGATCTATGAACATATAGTCCGTTCGGTAATGACCGAAGATGCCAGTAATGATTACTGGTCGCTCTTCCTGAGGGCCTCCAGGAACAACAGGAAACACAACTTGTTGTTCCCTCCAGTGCTGATCATGACATTGT
Organism: Helianthus tuberosus; assembly: GCA_030545235.1. NCBI lineage: Eukaryota > Viridiplantae > Streptophyta > Magnoliopsida > Asterales > Asteraceae > Helianthus > Helianthus tuberosus. The sequence goes on along the minus strand of CM060408.1, from coordinate 56,578,000 downwards.
TTGTTTGGCCTTCGTGAAGGGCCTCCTTGTACCATGTGTATTTGTTTTGTCTGGCTACTGGTACCTCCTGATTTTGGGACTGCTTTGGCATGACTGTTAGAATGGATGTCCCACTGATAAGGTGTCTGTGGGTCCAATACTACAGTATTGCCTTCTTACAAAATATCAGACCTGACGTTTAGGGATTCAGATCTGTTAATTTGTGAGAAAGTTTGGTTTATAGCAATCTGAAATCTGCCAAACCAGTATTCTGGAGTTCTCTCTATGAGTTGATCCGAAGAGTCCTTTTCGACTGAGTGACTGTTATTTCCGTTGATTCCCATGATTCTGTCAATCTGAGTATTTGGGGTTGCTGAACCCTTAAATTCAGATTGAGGACATGATGGGTGAGGTGATGAATTCTCTGCCATGTGAAAACAGGGAATGAGGAAAAGTGAATCGAAACGAGATAAAACTGATGAAACAGAGAAATCGGTGGGCGCCAATGAAGAAACACTAGATAAAATGATCGGAATCGGAATATCTAGGGGGTTTGGATCTGCATAAGAGGGGTTGTTCTCTCTCGTTTGATTCGATGTTGCGGTTCTTCTTCTCCTGATAAACTCTACAAAATAAAACACCGTTAGCCTCGTCAAGGGGAGAAAGGGGTTCTCTCCTTGACCCAACTCCGGCGTGAGAATAAGTATGTGTTTAGGAAGAAGAAGAAGAAGTATTGAAGAAGTGTGTGTAACTTGAATTTCATACCTGGATTGTTCTCATATTTATAGCCGAGAGTTTTGGGCGGGAAAACCCGTTAGTGAAATGTTGACGGGAAATGCTAACACCGTAAGCGGTTACATTTCCTTCCGTCAAGCTCCTCGATCCGACGTGAGTGCACACGGATCGCTGATTAGATCTATGGCTGGGGATATGCCACGTGGAAAGTGATCAACTGGAGGTTTCTCTCCAATTACATGCTATCGTTGTGATTTCGGGGATGCCTGAGGTGATGACACGTGTCCAGACGGTTATAACCGTCCTAGTGGTGCACGATTGAATTCTTTCTAGAAGATTACTGCTGTAATCTGGTGCGACTCTTTATCATGTGGTATCAGTGAAGAAAATAATAAGTCTGGATATTATTAGGCGGAAGTGCTTGACTTAGTATTTTCATCCTTTATGAAAGCGCAAGGATTTATGATTTCCTTTTGGTGCGCGAGTGTCGTCTGCTAACTGTCTCTTTGGCCTCTTTTGTAAAACCAGTGCGCGGCCGCGCAAGGTAAAAAGGGCTTAAAAACGAGGTTGTCGTATGGTCCCAAGTACTTATCACAGGGTTTTTGGGACCTTACCCCTTCAATGCACATACGCATCGATCCGTCTTTCTTTTTAACAAACAGTATCGGCGCTCCCCATGGCGACGAACTTGGCTGTATAAATCCCTTTTCTAACAATTCGTCTAATTTTTTCTTTAATTCTTGCATTTCTGCGGGTGCCAAACGGTAAGGTGCTTTGGCAATCGGTGCTGTTCCTGGTATTAAATGGATTCTGAATTCAACTTCCCTATCTGGAGGTTGCCCTGGCAATTCTTCCGAAAATACATCTGAAAACTGAGATACTACTGAAATATCTTTTAGTTCTTTTTCTTTAGTGTTAGTGATTATGGAAATCAAATACACTATAGAACATTTTCTTATATAACTTGCAGTTTTCATCACAGAGATGAATTTTGTGGATCTAGCTGGTTTATCTCCTTTAATTGTGATCGTTTTACCTTTTGGTGAATTTACTTGTATTGACTTTTGATCACATAAAATACTGGCTTTATTGGCTATTAACCAATCCATTCCTAAAACGACATCGAATCCTGCCAGATTCATGGGATAAAGGTTTGCAATAAATTTCTGATTTAAAATTTCTATGCTTGCTCCCTGCAAGATTTTAGAAATCCTAACAGTTTCTCCATTAGCTGTCTCTACTAAGCATTCTTGTGGTAGTTTAGTTAATGACTGATTTAGAAATTTGCAAAATGATGTATTAATAAAACTTTGGTTTGCACCAGAGTCAAATAATACTTTAGCAAAGACATCATTAACTAAAAACGTACCAGCTATGACATCTGGAATCATCTTGGCTTCATCTGTAGTCAGAACAAATGCTCTAGCATTTTTAGTATTCTGGTTGTTTGTAGCTGGAGCTAATTTTGGGTAATTAGGCTTGATATGACCTTGTTCTCCGCAGTTGTAACATATCCTGTTGTTAGCTTTCTTCCTGCAGTCTTCTTCCTTGTGTCCCGATATTTTGCAAAAGTTACAGTATATGGAGCATCTTCCTGAATGCTTTCTTTTGCAATTCTTACAGTAAGGTGTAGAGGTAGAACCTATATTTTTCCCACGATTAAAATTTCCAGAACGAAATTCTTGTGTGAGCTTCTGGGTTAGGTTCCTTCTTTGATCTTCTTCTCGGGTACGGACTAATTCATCTGTCAAGTTATTTGCTAGTTCTATAGCTTCTTCTATGGTTTGAGGTCTAGCTGCCTTGACTACGTGTCTTATCTCCCCAATTAATCCCCAGATATAACGGGAGATCAATACTGGTTCAGGTGAAGCAAGAGTTGGCACTATTCTAGCATATTCGAAGAATAATTTAGTGTATCCCTTACAATCTACACCAGTCATCCTAAGGTTTAAGAATTTGTTTGTTATCTGTTCCTTCTCATTGGGTGGGCAGAATTTCCTTTCTACCTTGTCCTTAAATTCCTCCCATTCCATATTGTAAGTTCTATCACTTCCTCTTGATTGGAGGATAGTGTTCCACCATTCTAGTGCTGAATTCTTAAATAGATTAGAAGCAAACAATATCTTATCTTCTTCAGCACACTTGCTTATTCTTAAGACTGCATCAGTCTTCTCTATCCAGCGTAGGGTTGCAATGGCTCCTTCGTTGCCCGAGAATTCCATTGGTTTACAAGACCAGAATTATTTATAAGAACAACCGTAAGACACGGTTCTTTATCTTCTTCAGCACACTTGCTTATTCTTAAGACTGCATCAGTCTTCTCTATCCAGCGTAGGGTTGCAATGGCTCCTTCGTTGCCTGAGAATTCCATTGGTTTACAAGACCAGAATTATTTATAAGAACAACCGTAAGACACGGTTCTTCTCCTTTTGGGAATGGGCATTTGAAGTACAGGTCCATTGTTCACGCTGTTTTCGGGCTCGATGGGTCGCTTACTGCTATGTTTACTTTTATTATTCGTTTCTTGAATCGTTTGAATAATAAATGGCATGGCATCTATGATTCCTTGTGCCACTATATGTTGAACGACACTATTATCCATTTGGTTTTCATTGTTATTGATGCTCGGATTCTCATTAACCACGTTAATGTTACTCTGGTTATCATTATTCAGATTTCCTTGATTTCCTTCATCGGCCATCTGAGTTTTAAACATTTACCAATCATTAATAGAGTAATTAAGTAGTTTAAGTAACAACCACATAATACACATATTGGTCAAAAACGTCGTGCATTGCGACTTTACTCTTTTTACTATAGTATGCATCAAATACACACTAAAACAGAAATAAAAAAATTACAATACTACTATGCCTCGTTAACTACAGAGTGGTCTATACTACGATAGATTTATTACACATATTTTATTTATTATTTATTACCAACTTTATCACTTCCTTCAGGGATATGGATTTCCCCTGAAATCCATCTGGCGCTCATCGTATTTCCATACGAGTTGCTCTCCTACATACCTCATTCTCTCGCTACTTTCTATAATTTCCTCTCCAAAATTTCAGAGTTCTTGCAAATTCTCTGCACTCATTGGGGGTGCAGGTACTGGTATTAGCTCTGGGTACTGAGGTACTGGATTCTCCTGAGGGTATGGATTTTCCAGAATCTCCCGAATGTATTCATCGTTATCAAAATAGGGATCTAGTGGGTCCAGACCTGGATATGCTGCTAAGTTCGGCAGGGTTTCTTCGTTTAAGTAATAGCGTGGCACATAATCCCTAAGATCATCAAACCATGGATCATAATTTGGATCTAGAGGATTAGGGGCTGGTATCCTAGGTATCTCCTCAGGGTTAAAATCAGGCATTTCTACCTCCATTGGTTGAGTGGGAAACAAAGGTAAGGGTTGTGGGGCTACTAGTTGTTCCAGACTTGGGTCAGCAGCAGTTGTAGCTAGGATATGGAAATTGGCTAGGCTTCTATTAAGCATATCCTGTGTATGGGCATCTGTCTTTCGCTTAGCAGCTGCTAAAACTCTTTGCTGTTGCAACTTTCGCATTCTTTTCCTACGTGCAAATGCTTCCTTACTGAACCATCCTCTCTTTTTGTGAGGGAATGGCTCTTCCGACTGAGCTTTAAAGGCAAACATCCCTTCTTCCTGATCAGCAGAATACCCAGAAAGGGCAGGCTGTGAAGAGGTACCTTCACTCCTAGGTGAATCAGACAACTGACGACACATGTCTGAGGGTCCTTGATCACTCATACTGTAAACTAACAAATAGCCAAATAACACATAACAAATAAATACAGTTATGCACATATTTCCGTAATTTATTTCCTAACACAAAATTTAGAATTTTAAGTGTCAGCAGAACACTTCTTTGGCTTAGAGCAGTGGCTAGGCTCTGATACCACCTTCTGTCGCAACCCCCGATCCCTTATCTGTCCCGGGAATGGGCGGACGCGAACTCAGAATTTTGGTGGTATCAGTTTATTAATTTGGCAGCGGAAATTACATCAGGACCGTAGTTAGGAAATGTTTATCAGAGTAAAACCACCACATTTGATATTAATAATCACATGGGTAAAACCCAAGTTTCTTATTACAATATATTTATAGGGATAAACCCTATTTTATTGAATTTAAAACATCGTCTTTTAGGTAACTTTTATAGCCACATTTTTCCCAAGCCTTCAGTGCTCTCCAGCTGACTTTTTACTAATTGGCTGTCACATTGTGTTACCTGAAACGCGTTTTAAAAACATTTGTCAGTGGGAAATACTGGTGACTGAATCCCAGTTTAATCAAGAAATATTTTATCAATTAAAACAGTATTGAGAGCGATCACATTGTTTATTTCTACACAATTACTCATTCAGTACTGTCAATCCTGACTTGTGGGTCATATTACACATTGGCTAACTCGTTGTCCAATGGTAACATACTGTCGTCCCGACTTACTACTCACAGTGTAGTAAATTTTGTATACAAAACCCCAACATACCGGCAGTAATTGAAGAACTACAAAGACTCAATCACCACTTAATCACATTGTAAAACATTTAAGGTTTTGTAAAATTTTACAAAAAGGTTAACAAAAATTGGATAAACTCACATTGCTATCTTAGACTTCGCGTAAGGGTTTCCTGGGATTAATCTATAATTTACACAAATGTACATAGATTAGTATAATAACCCTTTGAAAATATTAATGATACCCTCCCCGAGACGGTATTCCAACAACTTCGTCGGGCAGAACCACGACAGTTGTTACGGAACCCTAAATCAATCGGGCAACGTATCTATTACGAAACTGGGGTTATAATACTTACAACGGAGCAGAGCCTCGCTAATTAGGGGGTATAATACCAGCTTTATAAAGCCTACAATCAGAAATTGAGATTGAGAAATGAAAACTGAACGAATTCTGGTTGAACCCGATGGCTCCTTTATATAGTTGCTGATCTTGACTCTCACGCGGCCCGCGTAAGAGTAGGCAAGAGCCTACGCGGCCCGCGTCAAACCTCGGTCAACGCGTAGCTCGTCCGGATCACCAACTAGACTTGACACGATGATGACACGTGTCATCACCGGGCTGCGCCACTATTTTGATCTCATGCGGCCCGCGTAAGCTTAAGGGGGATCTTATGCGTCCCGCCTAAACTAAAGAAATCAACGAGATCAGTTTTTGATCCTTCATACCGCTCGCGTGAGGTTGGGGTGGGTCCTACGCGGCCCGCCTTAACTTAATAATCAAATTTTAAATTTTATTTTTAAAGCTATACTATATTTTGGGCTCGGTTTTCACATACGGGGTGTATTTAAAGACATATTGGGATATTTTAAAATATATTAGGGTGTCAGAAATAATTGAGAGTGTCGGTTTTATTTGAGGGTTGTTACAAACTCACACACCACAGGTATAATGCCCACAAGGAGAACTCCTTATTGTGAATTACCATTTATACATACGCAACTGTCAGGTGTATGCCTACACCTCGTGCTTAAGTCGTGGCCATTTCAATGAATGAGCCGAGGATATCCAGGACATGGTCATTAACCCCCCATAGGCCATATACCAAACAAAACAGATTAAAACGGGTTATGTAAATATATCAATCACAATCTGATTTAAATAATTACACACCCGACCAAACGGTATTATTATAATACCGTATCCCAAGCCCGTATAACGGAAAATAAGTTAAAAGTATTTACCTGAGCAAATATGTATATCAATCAGCAAGTGCAAGTATCTTTTACAGGGCTCCTAAATCTAGAATGAAGGTTTTAATAACTTATTAGATTCCTAACGGGTCTTGCTTAAGTTTAAACTTAGACCGGTTAGTTTTAAAGAAGGGTTTACGGTTCAAAACTCAAGATTAAGCGAAGACCGGATTAGAATGTGATTTAGACCCGACAAGTTTGAAGACTTGTATAATATGGGTAAACTAAACACATTCTGGATTTTGAGATAAAAATGATAAGGTTTGACCAGTTTCGGTTAATTCATGTAAACTAGTTACATAAACCGCACCGAACGCGAAAAATGCATAACGGGTAAACAAATGAGTCGTGAAAAGGTTTCCTAAGTTAATATGCCTTAAATATGTTGTGATATCAGTAGGATACCTTCCATTATGCCCAAAACGGATTTAAACTCGAGTTAAGCCCCGTAGGGGTATTTTGGTCATTTTAAAGGTTATAAAAGAGGTTAAATAATAAACTGAGGTTCTGGTCTAAAATGATCAGTAAAAATATTTAATCTAATAAGTTATATTAGTAGGGTATTGCATATATGTGAAATTTATCATTTATAACCAAGCTATGCACCGTAGGGGCATTTTGGTAATTTCACATAAGCTTTAAAGGTTAAATTTGGAAATCTGAATTCAAAACTTTTGCTTACTGTTAAAATATAAAAATTTACTTAAAACATCAGTAGGTATCAAGTCTTATATGTTAAAAATAGTTTTAATCCCTACTATGCGTTTAAAACGCGTAAAAAGTCGGTTTTAAGGGATTTTCAGGTTATACAAGGAAAGCTAAGATTTTTATTAGTCCATAAAGCTTAAAATATTTTATTTAACATATAAAATCAGTAGCAAAAGGTTTGGTGTCAAAATGTTATGTAAAACTCATTTTATTAGTAAAAAGGGTATAACCGACAATTACCGAATCAAAGCAAGAACCCCAAGATATGATCAGTTTAAAAATTAATAAAAATCTTCAAAAATTCCAAAATATTATATTACATCAGTGGGTAAAAGTTTTGGTGTCAAAATTTGGGTTTAGATAGGCTTTATGCTAAATATGTCGTTTAATTAATAAAAAGCTTTCAAATTACGATATTGAGCATAACTCCTAATTTAGATCTCAAACTGATGTCAAATTTTTAGGATAAGTTTATAAATCAGTAACAAAGGTTTTTGTCCTCTCCCATTTTCAAAAATCTCATTTTAAGGTCAAAAGGGCATAATGGTCAATATTTAAGCAATTAACGGAAACATGCAAATGAATCGAATAATTAAGGAACCATACAGTATAACCTCAGAGGGTTTTACTAACTTATAATATGGTCCTAATGGAACCTTAAGGCATATCTAAACTAAGCTAAATCAGGTCAGAACTGAAAGTCAAAGCAAAAGTCTTCTTTTGCGACTTTCGGTTCCGAACCGTGCCTAAACTCAGAATTGTCGGGTTGAACATGCTTAGACATGTTCTTACATTAATTAACAAGTTATTTTAGTGTTAAAACAGGTTCCATACCTTCTACATTGCTAATTATGAATTTATTTGCAAAATAGCTTTCTGTTGACTTTTTAATATTAAGTTTGACCCGACAATTGACCAAGTTAGAGTGATAATCAGAGGATGCCCTTTTAAGGACTTATTACCCACATAATTACCAACTCATAGCCACTTTCAATTCGAAAAATAACTGGACCTTTAGTGATTAATCACTAAGTCAAAGCTTAATTACGATGGCTTTGACTTTTGGTCATTAGACTAATAAATCATGAACTAGAGAGCCTAAGATTGCTTACAAAGGCCCTTAGAACCAATTAGGAGCTTGTGGAATCTTGCTTGAAGTCCAGAGAGCTCCAGAGAGTGTGTTTTGAATAAATTTTGTGAATGTGCATGAACTAGCAAACTATCAAGTCTTTCTATAGTCAAAAACATATCACAAGATCCTTCCACACAAGTCTACAAATGTTTTTTGATCATCCCAGGTGTCCCCTATGCATGAAATACCATTGGTGCAGCCCCTGAATTCGAAAACCAGCTCTCAAAGGCGGTGGAACAGGCCAAACCCGCAGCTGTCCACATCTGGCTGTTACTGGCACTTCCAGGCGGCACGCGTATGACATAGGGAAGTCTTACGCGGCCCGCGTCGACCTTCAAAACCGGGAAAAATGTTTCAAGCTTTGCACTTTCAGTCCCTGGTCCTTTTTAACTTTGTTTTACTTTCATTTATTGCATTTTGGACCCCCATAGTTAACTTTTAAGGACCTTGGGTCACTCACTAACTCCGTTAAGCTCCCGGTTAGTCGAATGATCACCCGAAAAGTCTTGATTTCTTTGTAACTCCACAAATTTAATATCTAATATTCTTGTGGACGGAATATTAATTTATTTACAATGTTTTTGGGTTCGTTAAAGGTCACTTAGAGGTAACCTTAACATGTTGACACTTTTAACCCTTATGCTTCGCAAGATCCTTAGTTTTAACACAAACGACTTCCAATGTTCGATGAATTATTCGTTAAAGAATACGATCATCGTGTGAGGTCAATCAGAGGCACAAGAATGGCATGTTGACACTTTGGATCCCTTTATTCACATATTTACATTGTTTGACAACTTCAGTCCCCCATAAATAATTCTTTACACGATTAAAGTCCATGACACGTGTCCTTATTATATTGGTCGTGATTTTACAAGGTGTTACATTCTCACCCCCTTAAAATAAATCTCGACCTCGAGATTTACTGAAATAAATGAGGGTACTTCTGTCTCATTGTGGACTCAACCTCCCACGTGTATTCGGGACCTCTACGGGCATCCCATTTAACCTTCACAACCGGTACGTGCTTTTTTCGAAGTTTCTTAACCTGTCGATCCTCGATCTACAAAGGTTTTTTGACAAATTTTAAGCTCTCATCAATACGCACATATTTATGTGACATGACTAGCGATTCATCAGCTAGACACTTCTTCAGATTGCAGATGTGGAACACATTATGAATTCCACTGAGCTCTTCAGGCAGGTTTAACTTGTAAGCCACTGTTTCGACACATTCGATGGTCTCGAATGGTCCTATGTATCTTGGGCTTAACTTTCCTTTCTTGCCAAATCGCATCACTCCTTTCCAGGGTGATACCTTAAGTAACACTTTGTCACCAACCTCGAATTTCAGAGGTTTACGCCTTTTATCTGCGTAGCTCTTCTGCCTATCCCTGGCAGCTTTGAGGCGATCACGTATCTGCACAATCTTATCTGTCGTCTCCAGGACTATATCAGGTCCTGTTAGTTGGACATCTCCAACTTCCGTCCAGCAAACTGGCGTCCTGCACTTTCTTCCATACAAAGCTTCAAAAGGTGCAGCTTGAATACTGGAATGATAGCTATTATTATACGAAAATTCGATCAATGGAAGATGATCATCCCAACTTCCACCTAAATCAATAACACAAGCCCTTAACATATCTTCCAGCGTTTGAATTGTACTCTTGCTTTGACCATCCACCTGAGGATGATACGCAGTGCTGAAGTTTAGTCGAGTGCCTAGGGATTGTTGAAAGCTTTTCCAAAAATGCGATGTATACCTCGTATCCCTATCAGAGATGATAGATGGTGGCACTCCATGGAGAGATACAATCTCGTCCACGTATAGCTGAGCTAACTTATCTGAGCTGTGTGTTTCCTTAATAGGTAAGAAGTGGGCTGACTTAGTCAACCTGTCAACTATTACCCAAATAGTATCATTTCCTCGCTTTGTTTTCGGTAACTTAGTGATAAAATCCATAGTTACCATTTCTCATTTCCAGGTGGGAAGTTCAGGCTGTTGTAGAAAACCTGACGGCTTCTGGTGTTCTGCTTTAACTTGAGCACATGTCAGACATTTGGCCACATAAGTGGCTATAGATTTCTTCAAACCTATCCACCAATAATTTGCCTTTAAATCCTGGTACATCTTGTCACTGCCAGGATGAACATAATATTTGGAGCTGTGGGCTTCCTGAAGAATCACATCTCGTAATCCACCATAAATTGGAACCCATATTCGTCCATTCAACCTTAGGATTCCATCCTTGCCATATGATAACTGTTCAGCAGTTACACCCAACTTCTCATTTGGGTAGTTATCTTCTAATACAGCTTCCTTCTGAGCGGCTAACAACCTTTCATTCAAGCTATTCTTCAATTCGATACTCTTGGCATTAATTCTAATGGGTTTAACCCTTTCCTTCCTACTTAAAGCATCAGCTACAACATTCGCTTTGCCTGGATGGTAGCGAATTTCACAATCATAATCATTCAGTGTCTCCATCCATTGACGCTGTCTCATATTCAGATCCTTTTGATTAAACAGATGCTGAAGCCTTTTGTGATCAGAATAGATCACACACTTAGTCCCATACAGGTAATGCCTCCAAAGCTTTAGTGCAAATACAACGGCACCTAACTCCAAATCGTGGGTGGTGTAATTCTTCTCGTGCACCTTTAATTGACGGGAAACATAAGCAATAACTTTGCCCTTCTGCATGAGCACACATCCCATGCCTGTGTGTGATGTGTCGCAGTAAACCACAAATTCTTCAATCCCTTTAGGCAATGTCAACACAGGTGGATTGCTTAACTTTTGCTTAAGGATGTCAAAGGATTCTTGTTGCTTAGGACCCCAATCGAACTTTATGTTCTTGCGAGTTAATGAAGTTAGGGGTGCAGCAATCCTTGAAAAGTTTTCAATAAAACGCCTATAATATCCTGCCAGACCCAAGAAGCTACGAATCTCTGTGGGCGTCTTCGGCTCTTGCCAATTCATGATAGCTTCAATCTTAGCGGGATCCACCTGGATACCACGCTCGCTAACCCCATGTCCAAGAAATTGGACTTCATGAAGCCAAAACTCACATTTTGAAAACTTGGCATTGAGCTTTTCTTGCTGAAGAAGTTCAAGAATACAACGGAGGTGCTTCTCATGATCGGCTTGATTCTTTGAGTAAATAAGTATGTCATCTATAAATATAATGATAAACTTATCCAAGTAGGGTTTGCTAACGCGATTCATGAGATCCATGAACGCTGCTGGTGCATTAGTGAGCCCGAAAGGCATCACCAAGAACTCGTAGTGACCATAACGAGTTCTGAATGCAGTCTTGTGCACATCTTCATCTCTAACCTTCAGCTGATGGTAACCTGATCTTAAATCAATCTTGGAGAAGTAACTTTCCCCTTGCAGTTGATCGAATAGATCGTCGATCCTGGGCAATGGATATCTATTCTTGATTGTAACCTTGTTAAGCTCGTGATAATCGATGCATAGACGCATCGATCCATCCTTTTTCTTCACAAACAGAATCGGTGCTCCCCAAGGAGATGAGCTAGGTCTAATAAAACCCTTTGCCAACAAATCATCTAACTGAGTTCTCAACTCTTTCATCTCAGTTGGTGCCAATCGGTAAGGTGCTCTTGCAACTGGTGTTGCTCCAGGAATAATGTCAATTCTGAACTCCACTTGCCTATCTGGAGGTAAACCAGGTAGTTCTTCAGGGAATACTTCTGGATATTCAGAAATGACAGGGATGTCTTCAATCTTGGGCTTTGGTTCATCAATAGTCACCTGTGCCATGTAAATGACACAACCCTTCTTCAAACATCTTGACGCCTTAAGCATAGACACTTGCTTAGGCAACCCATACTGAGTATCTCCTTGTATGGTAAGTGGCTCACCATACGGAGTCTTGATAACCACTTGTTTCTTGTCACAAACAATCTGGGCTTGGTTACGAGATAACCAATCCATGCCTATCACTATGTCGAAACCAGCTAATTTCAAGGGAAGCAAAGATAACGGAAAAGAGTGGTTCCTAATGGATATAAAACATCCATCTAACACAGTTGAAGCAGTTTCTATGGTACCATCGGCCAATTCTACTTCATATTTTATGCTTAGGGTTTTAACAAGCAGATTTAATAACTTACAAAACTTATCATCCACAAAAGACTTATCTGCACCCGAATCAAATAATACCCTTGCATAAACATCATTGATAAGAAAGGTACCTGTTATCACGTTTTCATTCTGAATCGCTTCTTGTGCATTCATCTGAAAGACCCTAGCATTGGTCTTCTTACCTTCTTCAGGTTTCTTTGCATATTTTGGGCAGTTTGTCTTAATATGCCCCTTCTCGTTACAGTTGTAACAAGTTGCATCCTTTATCTTCTTGCAATCTAAAGTCTTATGTTCTTTGGATTTGCATATCCCACATCCAATTGGCTTTGACTGTGACTTTGATTCAAACCTGCATTTTCCAAAATGATGCTTCTCGCAGGTTTTGCATTTAAGCTTCTCATCCGTTTGCTGGTTACCTTTGTTAGACCCAGAATTCTTCTTGTGGTCTGTGTTCCCCTTACGCTTCTTATCAGAACGTCGTGAGTTATCATCCTCACGTTTCCTTTTTCCCTCTTCAGAATTCTTAAGCGATCTCAGCCTGACCGCATCCAGAGTAAGGGATAACGACAAATCAGCCGCTGACCTAAAAGTAGTAGGTCGAGATGCTTTCACACTAGCTTTAATCTCCGGGGCCAAACCCCCAATGAAACGGGCTATACGTTTCGGTTTCGGTGTCACCAAGTAAGGAACCAATCGAGCCATGGTATTAAAGCTGGTAAGGTATGCCTGACAGTCTAAGTTTTCATAACCAATGTCAAGAAATCGGCCTCGATTTTCTCAACTTCATGTTGAGGACAGTAATTCTATTTGATCAAAGCAACAAACTGAGCCCATGATAAGTTGTATAACGGAATCTTTCCAGTAGCTTGGATTAAGGACCTCCACCAAGCTAGAGCTTTTCCCTTGAACGATTACGAAACATACTTCACAATATCTTGCTCCGCACATCCGCTAATATCAACCACCGTATCCATCTTGTCTAACCACGTCATGCAGTCAATGGCTCCTTTTTCCCCGGTGAAATCCCTGGGCTTGTACGTGGTTCTTTATTAAGTAAGACCTGTCTAGACGGAACACTCCTCTAATTTGAGGAATGATGAGAATCATCCTTATGAGATGCATGCGACTTGGAGGGTGGTTTTGTATGCTGTACAGATAGGGTCCTGCTACGGGTACCACCTGATTCATTGTCTCGTATGTCCAGAGCTCGAGTAACGACATTGTCTATCAATGCCTGCAGCTCTGCACCAGCTATGCTGATTCTGGTGGTATCATGACTCTCCCTCGGGTGACTGTTGACTTCATCTGACCCAGCCATGTGGCTTGATTGCTACATAAAATATTTACAAAGATTTATTCAGGAGTCTATTATGGAATTGTCTTTTATAGCAATTCATTAACCATGGTAACTACAATCCATATTGGTTAATTTAATTTGTTTAAATTTTTATTATATTTTATCCCAGTTATAAACTATTTAGGATAATAGGGTGGCATACAAAAGGCCTAGTCACATGGACAAATTTAATTCATAAGCCATGATTTCATAGAATCAAGGCATTAAGGCTTGAACGTAATTCATTACCTTTTCTTGACAGAGAGTCATAGACTACATCTGTCTTCTTGTCTCAGAGGACAATAAACATGGCCCATAGGCACTTCATCACAAATGGATGTGTAACTAATAAAGGAAGGAATTGGAAGGATCCAATATAAGGATGACTTATGCGATTTTATCGAATCACATTTGCCAGAAGTGTTAACATGTTTTCATATGTTAACAAGGATTTGAATCTTAATAAGGAACTACCATCATGGCCTTGTCTTATAATGACACATGGGCTAGGTTTTGCCTTTAAGATTTTGTTTAATATTTAATGGCAGAATATTTACAAAAGGAATGATATTTTTAATTTATTTCACATATTATATTTATGCATATGATGACAAAATAAAATTTTTTAAATTAAACATTCCACTAAATTAAGAAGGAGTACATAGGTGCCCTAAACGGGACTTTTAACAGAAATAACTTGCCCACGCAGGGGCTAAACTGAAAATACAAGTCCTCACAGGGACTAGGTACATAAATAGATGTCCACACAGGGACTTAATTGAAAATTTAAAGAAATACAAAACAAACAATTAAGGAACTTCAATGATCCCTTCTGTTCTTCCCCTTGATCAAATTTGCTAAACCCTTAAGAAATCCCCGGTGGCTTCTACGCTCCACCTGGCTCAACCTCTGAAGAATCTCCTGCTGTTGTGGCGGCTGGATCTGCGGTGGATGCGGCTGCTGCTGCTGCAGAGGTTGAGGAGGTGGCGGGTATTGATACCCATATGCTGGGTATCCAGTCTGATATGGAACTCCATAGGGCCCCCTCAGGATGAAGAGCATTGTAGTTTGCCGCTACCAGGTATGGGTCAACATCGGGGGCATTGTAGTAGTTGTAGCCAGAGTGGCCTGGCTGCTCAAAAGGGTTGTACACTGCTGCACCAGTGTAAGAATGTATTGGGTTATCAAAACCCATATGTGGTGGTGATGGTGGTGCGACAAGCGCGGAGTCCACCTCGGAAACAGGGTTTGAAGGCCCACCCATCTGCGGGTCTTCATATAGTGGCGGGTAGTGACTGCCACTGGAGGGTTGAGGGGTGCTGAAACGGAATCCCCCTCGCACGGACATCCGTGCGTTTGATCTTCTCCGCCTCGGTCGCTCCGGAGGCGGCTGCTACTCTGGTGGCGGTGACAGTGGTGGTGATGGTGATGGTGGAGTGACTGCCTGAAAACGAGAATCCTCAGAGGGATCCTGCTGCTGCTGAGGTGCTGGGTTAAAAGGGGGAGTGAACTCCCAAGGGTATGAGGCAAACCTTGCTTCATAGCTATCTGGGCCTCGGTATGGTGAACCGTGAAAGGACGATCCATCTGAAATCTCGATGGGATGCGTCGACGTCCCACTCGGTGGCATCTCCGGATCGGGGTCATCATCATCCATATCCATAGCGTGGTCACCAGAGAAGTGATCTTCTGGTCCCAATGGGTTAAAACCCATTGGTTCTTGTACCTGATTTTCCGGATTGAACCGGCTCTGGAAATACGGGGTCGGGTCTTCAAAGGCACGATGTGAAGTGGAAGGTAGGAGTGACGAGAATGTTCGGACTCGTTGCCTTGATGGACCCCGAAAGAGTCATGGTACGAAGGTGAGGAGCTGAGCGAGACAGAACGCCTCGCAGGCTCTAAGTATGTCCTCCAGTCTTCTTGGGGACTCGTGCTCATCCTCACTGATGGAGTTCGCCGGTGTGATGGCCCGGCTTCATGGTCGTGGCAGGTGAAGATTGGGGCTTTACCGCCTCTTCCTAGTCCTCGAATACGTGGTGGCATCTTCTGTTCCTGTCAAACAAGAAAGGAAACAACCAAGAAAACAATAAAGGACAAATAAAAGATTAGGATTAGTCCTAAGTCCTTTGCCTAGACTCGGAAGTCAAGGAATGTGCAACTGTGTCATTGAGATTAAACACAAAAGGCTAGTGTTTAATTCACTCAAACGTTGGCTCTGATACCAACCTGTCACACCCCGATATTTCCACGTATTACCGGTGGGCTCGGTGGGGAGTATCGTGACGTAGTTGATATCATCATAGTCAATAATCACAGTTTAATGCACAGCGGAATTTTAAAAGTAATAATATTACAAATGGAATGTAAGAAGGATACACAGGCGGATCAAAACAAAAGAAGATAATTGTTCTACAGATTTTTAAGTGACAAAGCTTGCAAGACTTTTATTTATTCACTCAGGAGTAGCCAGCCTATTCCGCCTAGTACCTGCACTTTAGCCTTTTGGAAAATACGTCAGTTTACACTGGTAAATACAATTAACCGACTCTTTTTAAAAATATTTGAGAAAATTGATTTAAATTCACAAGACACAAATAATCTTTTATAACTTGGGACAATTATTTTAAAAATAATCTTGTATACAGATTTATATGTTTGTCGTCCGTCAGGGCCGGTTAGAAGAGCCGGACAAGATTAACTGACACACCACAGGTATAATGCCCACAAGGAGAACTCCTTATTGTGGATTACCATTTATACATACGCAACTGTCAGGTGTATGCCTACACCTCGTGCTTAAGTCGTGGCCATTTCAATGAATGAGCCGAGGATATCCAGGACAAGGTCATTACCCCCCAAAGGCCATATACCAAACAAAACAGATTAAAATGGGTTATGTAAATATATCAATCACAATTCGATTTAAATAATTACACACCCGACCAAACGGTATTATTATAATACCGTATCCCAAGCCCGTATAACGGAAAATAAGTTAAAAGTATTTACCTGAGCAAATATGTATATCAATCAGCAAGTGCAAGTATCTTTTACTGGGCTCCTAAATCTGGAACGAAGGTTTTAATAACCTATTAGATTCCTAACGGGTCTTACTTAAGTTTAAACTTAGACCGGTTAGTTTTAAAGAAGGGTTTACGGTTCAAAACGCAATATTAAGAGAAGACCGGATTAGAATGTGATTAAGACCCGACAAGTTTGAAGACTTGTATAATATGGGTAAACTAAACACATTCTGGATTTTGAGATAAAAATGATAAGGTTTGACCCGTTTCAGTTAATTCATGTAAACTAGTTACATAAACCTCACCGAACGCGAAAAATGCATAACAGGTAAAAAAATGAGTCATGAATAGGTTTCCTAAGTTAATATGCCTTAAATATGTTGTGATATCAATAGGATACCTTCCATTATGCCCAAAACGGATTTAAACTCAAGTTAAGCCCCGTAAGGGTATTTTGGTCATTTTAAAGGTTATAAAAGAGGTTAAATAATAAATTGAGGTTCTAGTCTAAAATGATCAGTAAAAATATTTAATTTAATAAGTTATATCAGTAGGGTATTGCATATATGTGAAATTTATCATTTATAACCAAGCTATGCACCGTAGGGGCATTTTGGTAATTTCACATAAGCTTTAAAGGTTAAATTTGGAAATCTGAGTTCAAAACTTTTGCTTACTGTTAAAGTATAAAAATTTACTTAAAACATCAGTAGGTTTCAAGTCTTATATGTTAAAAATAGTTTTAATCCATACTATGCGTTTAAAACGCGTAAAAAGTCGGTTTTAAGCGATTTTCAGGTTATATAAGGAAAGCTGGGATTTTTATTAGTCCAGAAGGCTTAAAATATTTTATTTAACATATAAAATCAGTAGCAAAAGGTTTGGTGTCAAAATGTTATGTAAAACTCATTTTATTAGCAAAAAGGGTATAACCGACAATTACCGAATCAAAGCAAGAACCCCAAGATATGATCACTTTAAAAATTAATAAAAATCTTCAAAATTCCAAAATATTATATTACATCAGTGGGTAAAAGGTTTGGTGTCAAAATTTGGGTTTAGATAGGGTTTATGCTAAATATGTCGTTTAATTAATAAAAAGCTTTAAAATTACGATATTGAGCATAACTCCTAATTTAGATCTCAAACCGATGTGAATTTTTTAGGATAAGTTTATAAATCATTAACAAAGGTTTTTGTCCTCTCACATTTTCAAAAATCTCATTTTAAGGTCAAAAGGGCATAATGGTCAATATTTAAGCAATTAACGGAAACATGCAAATGAATCGGATAATTACGGAACCATATAGTATAACCTCAGAGGGTTTTACTAACTTATAATATGGTCCTAATGGAACCTTAAGGCGTATCTAAACTAAGCTAAATCGGGTCAGAACTGAAAGTCAAAGCAAAAGTCTTCTTTTGCGACTTTCGGTTCCGAACCGAGCCTAAACTCAGAATTGTCGGGTTGAACATGCTTAGACATGTTCTTACATTAATTAACAAGTTATTTTAGTGTTAAAATAGGTTCCATACCTTCTACATTGCTAATTATGAATTTATTTGAAAAATAGCTTTCTGTTGACTTTTTAATATTAAGTTTGACCCGACAACTGACCAAGTTAGAGTGATAATCAGAGGATGCCCTTTTAAGGACTTATTACCCACATAATTACCAACTCATAGCCACTTTCAATTCAAAAAATGACTGGACCATTAGTGATTAATCACTAAGTCAAAGCTTAATTACGATGACTTTGACTTTTGGTCATTAGACTAATAAATCATGAACTAGAGAGGCTAAGATTGCTTACAAAGGCCCTTAGAACCAATTAGGAGCTTGTGGAATCTTGCTTGAAGTCCAGAGAGCTCCAGAGAGTGTGTTTTGAATAAATTTTGTGAATGTGCATGAACTAGCAAACTATCAAGTCCTTATATAGTAAAAAACATATCACAAGATCCTTCCACACAAGTCTACAAATGTTTTATGATCATCCCAGGTGTCCCCTATGCATGAAAAATACCATTGGTGCAACCCCTAAAATCGAAAACCAGCTCTCAAAGGCGGTGGAACAGGCCAAACCCGCAACTGTCCACATCTGGCTGTTACTGGCACTTCCAGGCGGCCCGCGTAAGACATAGGGAAGTCTTACGTGGCCCGCGTCGACCTTCAAAACCGGGAAAAATGTTTCAAGCTTTGCACTTTCAGTCCCTGGTCCATTTTAACTTTGTTTTACTTTCATTTATTGCATTTTGGACCCCCATAGTTAACTTTTAAGGACCTTGGGTCACTCACTAACTCCGTTAAGCTCCCGGTTAGTCGAATGATCACCCGAAAAGTCTTGATTTCTTCGTAACTCCACAAATTTAATTTCTAATATTTTTGTGGACGTAATATTAATTTATTTACAATGTTTTTGGGTTCGTTAAAGGTCACTCAGAGGTAACGTTAACATGTTGACACTTTTAACCCTTATGCTTCGCAAGATCCTTAGTTTTAACACAAACGACTTCCAATGTTCGATGAATTATTCGTTAAAGAATACGATCGTCGTGTGAGGTTAATCAGAGGCACAAGAATGGCATGTTGACACTTTGGATCCCTTTATTCACATATTTACATTGTTTGACAACTTCAGTCCCCCAGAAATAATTCTTTACACGTTTAAAGTCCATGACACATGTCCTTATTATATTGGTCGTGATTTTACGAGGTGTTACATATTCAAAAGTCTCAAAACTTAATGTTTCAAATACAAAACACTTCAAATCAAATCGCATCTATAAAAAAGACAACTAATGTTCGGGTTTTTATTCGGGATGAAGGGTATGCCCGTCGCGTCACGCGAGGGGACTCTAGATTGCCGAAGGTTGTTTTGGGCCACGAGTTTGCTTGAGTTTTGCCATTCGGCTTTCCTCGTTAATCAGGTTGGAGGTGACTTTAAGCAGGTTGGAGGTGATTTTGGTGCCAAAGAAGCATCTGGTTGAAGGTTTGAAGCTACGGGATGGAGTTTGCTTGAGTTTTGGCTTTCGGCTTTCCTCGTTTCTTAGTTTATCTTGTTTCAACCATGTTTATTGAAAGTAAATTGCTATTTGTTTTTGTTTTAAAGATGATTCTAGGCTGAATACTTTGTTACTACCTAGGTTTAAAGATGAATATTTGTTGATGATTGTTTTTTCTTTCGGTTATTGGTAACAACTTTGATTGATTAATACTTTAGTAACGTGTCTTATTACTGATTTAAACTATTTCATAAGTTCCGCTTGCTTTTTTTGTGATGGTCAGTCATGTATGAATGCTAGTTAGGTCGCCTAGTGTGTGTTTGCGATTAGTTTACGGTTAATAGCATATGTTACCAGTAGGAACTGTGATTGAGGTTTTAGAGGGTTTAAATGTTCTTCCTGGTCTAAAAACTGTGAGGTGAGGATTAGTTAGGTTTGTCTTTGTCACTAGATGATTTAGGTGTTAATTGCCTGTGAGCAGGTTCTCTTTTATTGTCTTTTGATAGTTGCATACTTAAGTCTGATGAATTGTTATTAGATTACCCCTTTACATTTTAGGGTGCATTGAGATTGTCGCGCTTTGAGATAGACCGTCTTTTGGGTACTTTAGTATTGTTGGATTCGTTGTGAGGTTATTCGATTAACTGGTGAGTTTAACAACTTTTGGGGTTTTCCTAGTTGACATCCTTGAGAAGGGTCGAGGATACTCTAGGAATTCCTATTAGTTTAGTATCATATCCTGGTTCCATCTAGTTACCAATATCGTTAGCAAACCATAATTCACGAATAGGATTCCACACCTAGGTAATACTTTTATTATCATCTGATTGCACATGCATTCATAAATCGTGTCAGTGTTCACGTTAGTTAATATTTTAATTAATTGCATTTGGTTGTTAGAAAACCCCCTCAAAACATTAAAACAATTAAATCGAGTTAGTTTAGATAAGTAATCTAGTCTAGTATACGTTTTCAATAGAGTCTCGTGGGTTCGATACTCGGACTTCTTAGACTGTACTACATTGATATGTACACTTACTGATTGTGTGGTCTACATTTAGAGAGTCTTAATTTATAAATTTAGAACTTAGAATGGCTAAGTCAGATTCAAATTAGTTAGTTTTTATTAGAACACTTCGAACACATAAAAACCCTTGGATATATTAAAATTTGGATACACACTATATTAAGTACATTTTGGTTCATATATAGGTGTCACATAAGAAATTTTGCCGGTTTCATGTTGAATTTTTATCTAAAAAGGCGTGATTGTAATTTTCTTTTTACTAAAAGGGCGTTGTTTTACGGGCTATCTATCAAATGGGCGTGATTGGAAAAATTAAAACATAATTACTCTAATACATTTTAGTATTATTATCCTAAAATATATAAAAATGCTATACATAACGTTCTCATATAAAGAGTGAAAGTTAAAACGTTAGAATATAATCCTAGTGTAAAAATTAAAATACAAATAAGTGCAAAAGGCATGATGTTTAGTTGTAAAATGCAAACAAATAGAAATCATGCATTTCTATTAGGCTAATTATGTATTTACCATAAAGTAATTACTTTACTAATGTAAATGCACCATTATTTTTTAAATTATGGAACTAAAACACGTGCTTGACAAAATGAGAAAAAAAATTCCCTCATTCACAATTATTTGTTAAAACTCATTTGTATTAAAACCTTACTCTATAAAACTATTTATCAAATTTATAATATTTTTAATCTCTAAAATCTGAATAAAAATGATAGTAAATTCATAACCTTTTTACCCTCATTTGATTGAGAATTTTAAAGCGAAAATTACTAAAATATAGCCATAGAGTTGACTAAAAGTTTTCAAAAATAAACATTGAATTTTTTTTCCCGTTTTTATCTCCCAATTTTAAATCTTTGATTCGTTTAAACTTTAATTATAGAGGGCTGAATTGTAATCTATTAATACTTGGGTTATATATTCTCGAGTAAATTGTCATTTTAGTCCCTGAGGTTTGGTCCAAATTGCCAGTTTAGTCCAAATAGTTTTTTTTTTCTTCTCTGGGTCACTGACTTTTCCATTTTCATGCCATTTTGATCACATTACCTAACTCATTCTAAAAATCTGGTTATAAACAGGGGTATTTTTGGCATAACTGTTGTGTAGTGATAACCAGGGATAGTTTACAACATAATTTATAAACCTCATAATAATTTAATACCAAAAATATCCCTGATTATAACCTGGTTTTTAGACTAAGTTAGGCAATGTGATCAAAATGGCAAGAAAAAGAAAAAACCAGGGACCCAGAGAAGAAAAAAAAAAACTATTTGAACTAAAATGACAATTTAAACAAAAACTCAGGGACTAAAATGACAATTTACTCTATATTCTCTGTACCCATTTTCTTCCGGTGAAGCGAGCGAACAGTAAACTCTTGTAGCGGTCTGAAACCCCCATCGGAACCACAAGCGACGGCCTGCTGTAAGTCTCCGGCACCGGTTAGGAGGTAAGCCACCGAACTTGCTCCTGTTTTAATTTCAGTGTAATGTCGGTTACCGTTTTTATAACCATGTCCTCACCGAAACCCTAACTTTGCTGTATTTGCATACAATATAATTGTTAATAAGTGTTTTCAAAAAGTGCTAGTAGATATCTAGGTTTAGTGAGATGAATAATTTGATACGATGAATGGATGAAATTGCGTGTTATAGTTTTTGTAATTTTGGGTTTTAATCTCGCTACTTCAACTTGAGATGCAAATTATTTCTGGTTTCTCGCTACTTCAACTTGAGACAGAGCCCTAATCCCGCTGGTTCTTCTTCTGCTCTTGTTCTTAATCAATATTGATTGTGTTATTTAAGTTTTATTCTGTGATCAATTGATATTAATGTGGGTGTTGTTGCAAACAAGTTTTTATATGTTTTCGTTTGCTTAAAGTTTTGGTCAAGTTTATTGTTTACTGTTTACTCTAATTTTTACCAACTAGATTTACATAGGGCAATATAGTCTTGGGATCTTGGTTATTCACACAATACACTAAAAAAAGAAGTCATGGAGGCTGTTGAAAAGAGACCCTTTTATCTTTATAGTAAGCCTTAGATAACAAGAAATGTTGAGGCCTATAAGGATGCTTTGGAGGGGTTGAGTTCGATTATTGGTTATGCTAATAAGGCTAATAATAATTTTGTGATTTAAAGCATTTGAGAGGGATGGGTTGTGGGGCTGTTTTGGTTAGTGGGAATGAACTTAGATTGTTCCTGCATGCTGGTTTTGATCCTACAAGGTATTAAAGTTGTATTATTTTTTTAATCAAGATTTGGTTATAAATGTTAGAATTAGGTGGTGTTTGGTATTTGGTTTTTGGTTTTTATGGTAATATTGTCGTATGGTCTTCTTTTAAAGCCTGAGCTTAGCTCAACAGTAGTTTTTTAAGCTTGAGTTCAGCTCGTTTGGTGCTGAGTTCGGCACAGATTCTTGGTCGATTATTCTTTTCAAGTCTGATACCCTCGATTCTTCGTTTGATTAAAAGTAATTGTTGTGCTTTTGTAGGCGTCAAACGCTTGTTCATTTGATAGTGATGTAACTGTGACTTTGGTTTGTCATTTGCATGATCTGGCATTTGTCTGAGAGATATCCCATATATCTTCTATCGTTTATTCGTTTATTTGTTTTTTTTTCTTTCATTGGTCCTTGCATTTAATAATACAGTCAAAACTCTTGATGAAATTTGTATAGCAAACCACTGATTGCTGAGGTGAATAGCATAATCTGGTGATATTTGAACATTCATTATATCTTTTCCAAAAAGAAATAAACTGCTTACCACTATCCTAAACGTCTTTGATATGAAACATTTGGTTGATTAGTATTAGTTAGTATGTAATTTATGGATGATCAACATTAGTTCACATTTATCGAAAAAGATCGGAGGCATTGTTTCCTTGTCGTTCTTGTTATTTCAACATTTTTGCACGTAATTTTTTTTTAATTCTTTTTCCTTTTCTAATTTTTTATAATTTTTTTCATTTTTTTATTATTATTGATTTATTCTCAAATGTCAACCCATCCTGACCCAAACCCATCCTGACCCGAACCCATCCTGACCCAAACCCATCCTGACCTTCTTCTTTCTTTTACCCATCTTGACCCAAACCCATCCTGACCCAACAACCAATCCAATCCAACCCATCCATTTTGCCACCTCTAAATAAAACTAATGTCAAACCTGGATGAGAAGAGTTGGAACAATGTTACTTCTTGCGTTCATAACTAGTTGCTAAAGATGGTTATCTTAGTTCAGCTCGGGAATCTTAGTGCCATATTTTTATTAAGCTCGCTTGTGTGGGATGTAATTCGTTTTATAATTGTATAATGGAAATTTTCTTTGTACGCCATGACAGAACAAAGCTGAACAATAAGCGGTGTAGTTACTTGGTTGTTGAATTGGTCTAGGGTTAATGATATACAATCCTCACAAGTCACAACAACAACAACCATACCCACTAAAAATTCACCTGTTAGAACTGACAAGTTCTAGGAGCATAAACTTGTGTTTAGTGAAGAATTAATGAAAATTATCCTATTATTACAAGTCAGAAGGAACTTGTTTCTCTATTCTATTTCTCAATGTTCATAAAAGCCACCATCGGAGCTGAAACACTCGGGGATTCATACTTTAAATCACAAGAAGGTCATCTGAATCTATAGATTATAACACTGTCTAGATCACGTAAGTATCGAACGTAGAGTTTTGGTACTATGCTATATCAATATAATCCCTTTTTGAGTTAGTTGTTTCATTGCTTCATTGACCAAATTTCTCATAAAGATATGCAACCTTTTCTCTACATTGAGAGAAGTTAATTCATGAACACAAGTTGTGAAAAGTTGGTTTATCATTCCTTTTACTTTTCAGATATTTTTATTTTATTTTATCTAAGGTGTAAGACATCTTTCTTTGTGCACATGCTGATTGTTTAATGTATAAAATGGCAAATCTGTAACTCAATTCTTCTTGTGCCTTGTAAATAGTAATATCGTATTTCAGTATTTCTGATCTCCCCTGTGATGTCACCATATTAAAAAGAGGAAAATGAGCATCGTACCAAAAGAGACAGTTGAGGTGATAGCACAGAGCATCGGCATAAATAATTTGTCTCCAGATGCTGCATTGGCTCTTGCTCCTGATGTTGAATATCGTATCCGTGAAATAATACAGGTGATTGTTGGTTATAAAGTTCCTTTCATTTCCTTTAAGATTATAATCGCTGTGGCCATTACGTTTTCTTTTAAACTAGTATAGTATAAATGTATAATAGTAATAATATTTGAAAATAACACGTACCATTTATGGCCATCAAATTCATGAGTTAAAACTGCAGGAAGGCATCAAATGCATGCATCATTCAAAAAGGACTACATTGACTACAGATGACGTGGATAGTGCACTTAGCATGCGAAACGTTGAGGTAAATTACTAGTTTTTATTTGCAATTTTTAAGGTTAATCATAAGTTTTCATTTCAACTTTGAAAGATATTGACAAATTATTATCGTCAGTTCAGCCAATCTACGGATTCGCATCTGGAGACCCGTTGAAATTCAAGAGAGCCCTTGGACACAACGATTTATTTTACATTGATGACAAGGATGTAGATTTCAAAGATGTAAGAAATAATAAAAATAAACCATGCAATTTTCTCTAGTTTAAATACGTTATATTTATTTTTTTCTATCATAAGGTTATTGAAGCTCCATTGCCAAAGGCACCGCTAGATACTGCACTTTTCTGTCATTGGCTTGCCATTGAAGGCGTACAACCTGCCATTCCCGAAAATGCTCCTGTTGAAGGTTTGATTTTACAAAACCCTTGCTCGATGAAGTTAAGAAAGCTTTATTTTGAACTTCTGTACGAAAATAAAATCAAAGTTTATGTTCTATATATGGGTTGACTGTGGCAGAGCTGACATTTGGAGATTATATGGATCATCTGCAGTTATTGCTGCTTTACCCGAGACAAAAAAAACCGAGCAAAAGAGTGACGAGCTGCCCGTTGATATTAGATTGCCTGTAAAACATGTCTTATCCAGAGAGCTTCAGGTATGTATATATATGTGTGTGTGTGTATTTACATATTCTCCACCATTTGAAAATTTAATTTGTTACTGCAGTTATACTTCAATAAAATTACTGAGCTGGCAGTAAGTATGCCGGATTCTGTTCTGTTCAAGGAAGCACTAGTGAGTTTGGCCACAGATTCTGGACTGCATCCTTTAGTTCCTTATTTCACATGCTTTATCGAAGATGAGGTAGAGATCTAATTTCCATGACACAAAATGAAAGGCTGCACTAGATTATTCTTTACATATTAAATACTGATATTATATTTTCAGTATTTTTTGTTATCATATGTTAAATACTATTTCCACTCTATGAATTGTTCAGGTTTCTCGTGGTCTAAACGATTTTCAACTGCTTTTTGCATTAATGCGCCTTGTTTGGAGTCTTCTTCAGAATCCACACATAAATGTCGAATCTTATGTAAGTCTATTGTTGACTTGTAAGTTTTCAGTACAAGTGCAAACGAGCTGAGCTCGAGCTCGTTTAACTTTTGAAAGCTTGAGCTTTGTTTCTAAAGCTCGAGCTCGGTTCGTCGATAGTTTTTCAAGCTCTATCTCTGCTCGTTTATTATTTTTAATTAATTTATATTAATCATAAGTATTATTTTATGTATAGTTTAGTTATTTTTTCATAATTTTATATTAGTCAATATGTTTAGTATAGTGGCCCGGCCCTAATTAACATTAACCGGCCCTAATTAGGGTTTTGTATTCTCTATATATATCTGCTATTGTACAACATTAGAATACACAATAATACAAATCATTCTTTACCAAGTTTAACTTGGTATCAGAGCTTCTCCTTTTTTCTTCTTTTTTTTCCTGCCGATCACCTTCTTCACAGATCCACAGATCTGTGTTTTTCTGCCGACAGCAAACCCTAAACAGAGCGCTGCAACAGCAGCCACAGTTCTGCCTTTTTTTGTGTTGACTTTGTTTCTGCTTTTATAACAACCATAGCAGATCTGACTCCTTTCTCCACAACCGAGAAAACAGCCCATAACTCCCACAAGTTTGGGTTTACCTTATCCCCTACAAATTATGGCTACTGGAAGGCTATGGTTGAACCCTTTCTTATTACAAACGGCCTGATCGGATATGCTGATGGGAGCATCCCTTGTCCTCCATCAACAGTTACTACTCAACAGCCTTCTTCTGGTAAAGAAGGTGCTGCTCCTCCTGCTGCCATTACGCCCAATCCGAACTACACGGTCTAGCAAGCCAATGATGCACACGTTCGTATGCTGATTATGTCCACCATCTCTGAGGCATCATTCCAACACGTTCAAGGTACTACATCACGTGATTTATGGCTTTCTCTTCAACGTGCTTATGCCCCTCACACTGCTTCAAGGGAATTTACCCTCAGAACACAATTGTTGAAGATACAAATGAAAGGAGACGAAACTGCTCCTGCCTATCTTGCGAGGGCTCAAGAATATGCGAATGCCCTCGCTAACATCGGTGCACCAATGACGGAAAAAGAGATTGTGATGTTGGTTGTTGGTTGTTGGTGGTCTTCGTGAAGAATACAATCCTGTTAAACAAGGTCTTCTCACCAGAGATTTCCAAGCTGTCTTTTCTGAACTCCCTGCTCTTCTTGCTGATTATGATTTTATGATCAAGAAACCAGTCCCGGAGATGCCCTCGGCCCAGGCATACACGGCTGCTACAGCAGCCGGTTCTCCCTTGGTCCCTAATGATACGGTTCAGGCTCTTCAACAACTTGTTGCTCGTCTTGGTTTCCAGTTACAACCTACTTCTGGCGCACCTCAACCCTCGGCTTCTTAAGCCTTTTACACAAACAGGGCTGGTCCGAATAACAACACGAGGTAGAGGCGGTTCTCGTGGCCGTGGAGGTCGCAACAACTACAACAACAACAACTACAACCGCAACCAGGGAGGCGGTCGAAACCCAGGTCAATTCAGTTGGGCTTCTATTCAGAACATGGTTTATGGTTCTTGTAACAGGTGCGGAATCGGTCACCTGCCTTCTCAATGCCCAAATCGGGACCCGTCTACCATTCGGACACGTCAGCCGTCCGCCAACTATGCTGATCATCGCTCTCAAGCATCCACTTCTTGGCTGCAAGACACCGGCTCAAACAGTCACGTTGCTCCAGACATGTCGGGCTTTGACTCCGCCGAGCCTTACTACGGTGAGGACAATCTGCACGTTGGTAATGGTAAAGCTCTTCCTATACTACACATTGGTTCCTCAAAAATCCACTCACCTAACAAAACCTTTTACCTTAAAGATGTTCTTCATGTTCCAGAAATCAAGAAACACCTTCTTTCTGTTCAAAAATTTTGTCATGATAATAACGTTTTCTTTGAATTTCATTCTACTTTTTTTGCTGTGAAGGACACGTCTACACGCATTAACCAATTGACGGTGGCCTTTACAAAATCAACCTTCCAGTCAATCAACCAATTCCAAAAGTTGCTTTTTCAACCACTCGAGCTTCAACAACCACATGGCATCAACGACTCGGACATCCACACTCCCAGCTTTTTCAGACTATGCTTTCTAAATATTGTTTACCTATTTCTAGCAAAGACTTTGATTTTCATTGTAATTCTTGTTCTATTGGCAAATCATCGAAACTTCATTTACCATCTTCTGATTATAAAAGTAGTCATGTTTTGGATTTACTCTTTTGTGATGTGTGGGGCCCCGCACCGGTCACCTCCTTTGATGGACATACTTATTTTCTTTTGTGTGTTGATCATTTTTCAAAATTCATGTGGTTGTTTCCTTTAAAACGTAAATCAGATGTCTTTGACGTATTCAAACATTTTGTTACCATGGCCGAACGACACTTCTCGACCAAAATCAAATCAGTCCAAACCGATTGGGGAGGAGAATTCCGAAGTCTCTCGCCCTTCTTTGCCTCCCTTGGCATTATACATCGACTCTCTTGTCCTCACACCAGTGAACAAAACGGTGTGGTTGAGCGTCGTCACCGTCATGTTGTGGAAACCGGCCTAACATTAATGGCCCAAGCCCATGTTCCACAACGCTTTTGGCATTACGCCTTTGAAACCGCGGTCTACTTAATCAACCGCATGCCATCTCGTACCAACTCTACTACCTCCCCGTTCGAACATCTTTTTCATCATAAACCCGATTTCTCCTTCCTCATAATCTTTGGATGCCAATGCTACCCTTATCTTCGTCCTTATAATCCACACAAAATGGATCTTCGATCCACTTCGTGTATCTTCCTCGGGTATTGCACCTCTCATCATGGATATCGGTGTTTTGATCCGGTTTCCGAACGTATCTACATTGCCCGTCACGTTCGATTTAACGAGTTCCTTTTTCCATTCTCTGTCACCGAAACTACACCCTCTTCTCCTACACCACCCACTGCTCATACATCTAACCCTTACGTCTCATCTTATCCTACACCACCCACTGCTGATACATCTAACCCACCAGTACCTAATCCCACATCCGAGCCTATACCTTCCACACCCTCATCTCCTATACCTGAACCACTTATTCCACAACCTCCTCCTACTCAGCAACCTGCTTCCTCACCTACCTCATTACCAACCCACACAAACTCGCAAACACCTCACACCGAAATTCCAACTCAAACCTATTCTCGCCGAACCACTGACGCCCCACCCTCCTCCGCTTTTGACTGATTCACCAAAACTGTTGCTCCCAGTCCCACCACACCTCCCACTCAAACCGCAAATCCCTCCCAAACACCACCTCCTCGTCAACGCCCACCTAACCTTCGCCAAAATCCTAAACAAACCAAATCCTTCAAACCCGCATCCTTTCACACCTCCACACTTCTCGCTGAGTCTGAACCGACCTCCTTTACCACTGCCAACGCGGACCCTCACTGGCGTAAGGCTATGGCCGATGAATACTCGGCACTCTTACGAAACGGAACTTGGACATTAGTTCCACGGGCACCAAACACAAATGTGGTCGATTGCAAATGGGTCTATAAAATTAAACGGGATCAACATGGGGCCATTCAGCGTTATAAAGCGCGTCTTGTTGCTAAAGGGTTTCGCCAACAACAAGGTATTGATTACACAGAGACCTTTAGTCCAGTGGTTAAAGCCACCACTATTCGAGTAGTTCTCTCCATTGCTGTTTCAAAACAATGGTCTCTACGCCAGCTGGATGTTCAAAATGCCTTTTTGCATGGCGACTTAAAAGAAACAGTTTATCTACAACAGCCACAAGGATTTGTTGATCCTCATAGACCGAATCATGTCTGCTTGCTCCACAAATCCCTATACGGATTGAAGCAGGCACCGAGATCCTGGTTTCAGCGCCTGTCAGCAGCCCTTTTGTCTCTAGGTTTTTAGGGATCTAAAACTAACCCTTCTTTATTCATCTATTCGGCTAATGGGACAGTGATGTATATGCTTATTTATGTTGACGACATCGTCTTGACAGGTAACAACAAGGCTATTGATCAGGTTGTTAACAGCCTCAGTCACACCTTTGCTATACAGGACATGGGATCTTTGTCTTACTTCCTTGGTATTGAGGTCGCCCGACACGGCTTAGACATCGTTCTCTCACAAAAGTACATCAGTGACTTACTTGCTCGTGCCAACCTCTCTCGGGCCAAACCTGTTCCATCACCATGCACTACTAGTGCCCCATTATCTCTTGGTGACAGTGACCCTTTTGACGATCCAGTAAAATATCGCCAAATGGTGGGTGCCCTTCAGTATGTCACTCTCTCCAGACCAGATATCACCTTTGCTGTCAATAAGGTTTGCCAGTTCATGCAGTCGCCAACCGTGAATCACTGGTCTGCTGTTAAGCGTATTCTACGCTACCTCCAAGGAACCGTCGATCATGGGTTGTTACTCTCAAAATCCTCTTCTTGTGTGCTTCATGCATATACAGACACGGCTTTCAATGCCTTGAGTGCCTTCTCTGATGCAGACTGGGCTGGATGCCCTGTTGACCGTCGATCCACGGGAGGGTATGCTATCTATCTTGGATCGAACCTCGTCTCATGGTCTGCACGAAAACAAAAGACAGTCTCTCGTTCATCTACAGAATCAGAATATAAGGCGCTCGCTGATACGGTAGCGGAAGTGACTTGGCTTGAAACACTTCTCCGTGAACTCCGTGTTCCGATTTGCTCAGCCCCAAACTTATGGTGTGACAACCTAGGGGCTACTTATCGTCTAATCCGGTCTTTCATGCGCGGACAAAGCACATAGAGGTTGACTTTCACTTTGTAAGAGAAAAGGTTGCTCAGGGGGCCCTATCAGTTCAGTTTATTTCAACAAATGATCAGATTGCCGATGTCTTCACAAAACCGCTCTCATCTGAACGATTTCTCTTCTTGAAGTCCAAGCTAAGGGTCGTTCCCCGGCCTTAGCTTGAGGGGGAATATTAGTCAATATGTTTAGTATAGTGGCCCGGCCCTAATTAACATTAGCCGGCCCTAATTAGGGTTTTGTATTCTCTATATATATCTGCTATTGTACAACATTAGAATACACAATAATACAAATCATTCTTTACCAAGTTTAACTTTTTATAAATAGCAAGTATTATTATTTGAATATATATTTAATGTATTGGTTAAAAATTATATAAACAGTGGGCTCGTTTAGGCTCGTGAGCCGGCTAGAGTTCAATAAGCTCGGGCTCGTGCACTAAACGAGCTTGTTTTTAGGCTCGGGCTAGTTTAAGCTCGGTTCGTTTCAAGCTTTTTTCTTGAGCCGATCTCGAGTAGCTCGCAAGTAGCTCAGCTCATTTGCACCCCTAGTTTCCAGCATTACAAAACATGATTATGCTGTTAATTTTAGCTAATATGTTGCATATTCAATGCAGTTGCACCAACTGATGCCACCTGTCGTAACATGCATTGTTACAAAAAAGTTAGGAAATCGAATTGCTGACAATCACTGGGAGCTTAGAGACTTCACTGCCAAGCTTGCTGCCACTATATGTAAAAGGTCAAACTTTTTAGACTTATTTTGTTATCTGCTTATGTTGTTAAGCTGATGAAGATGTCGATGACATGCTTTAAACGTTTAAATAGCTGATTGCGATATATTTTTTCAGGTTTGGGCGTAATTATAGTAGTCTCCAGACACGTCTGACTAAAACGTTGCTTAAATCGTTTTTGGATCGAAAACGGACATTGACTCAACATTATGGTGCTGTTCAAGGACTAGCAGCTCTTGGACCTCACGTGGTAAAATAACAAAAGTTTTAGTGTTTGTTACATATAAAAAACACTGATGTTAGTGATTGATATATTTTCAACTCTTTTTATGCAGGTTTGCCTTCTTCTTTTGCCAAATCTCGAGAGTTATTTAGGGTTTCTTGAAGAAATACTTCAGAATCAAAAAAAGGAAATCACAAGACATGAAGCTTGGCGTGTATATGGTGCATTGCTGGTCAGTTTTTTTACAAAACAATCTTGTTTCTTTGGTAAAATATTTATATGAAAAAAGTAGAATATTATTGAAACTATTTAGTTATAGATGATGTAAGCTTTATTGGACAAAATAAAGTGTTTCGGGTTGATACATATAAAAAATATTACCCATTTTTGACATGAACCCTTTATGACCATTATATATATTTTTGCAGCGTGCTGCAGGTAGATCGGTGTATGATCTGCTGAAGGATTTCCCAATATTCCCATCACCGCCCCCAAATACTTACTGGAGGATCAATACGAAGGTCATCGGTACAAGTGAAACACGTAAGCTTCCAACGAGTTTTCTGTTTTCATGGACATTGATCAACAAAAGTCATTAATTCTAACAAACATTTATATTCCTTTTTTGAATAAAGATAAACGCAAGGCAGATACAGAAGAGTTGGAACAACAGCCGTCCCCAAAGAAAACGATTACTGACGGACCCGTGGTTTCACCATCTAACAATGTCAGCATAGCACCAGGTGAAACTGAAACTGGTGCGAATGTTGGTGAACCCGAGCCTGAAACTTCATCGGCTCAAATGCAAACGGGTGATGATGATGATGATGTTAAAGACAATAATAATAATAATAACACACAAGGACGGAAAGATAGCAGCTATGGATTGAGGACGTCTGCATATCTTAAGCAGGTTTGGAAAGACGATCTGAATTCGGGACAAGTTATTTCACTATTTGAAGTGTTTGGTGAAGGCATTATGTCCTTCATTCCTGCTCCTGAGATGTCTCTATTTCTGTGATTTTAGTTTTGCAACATTGTTAGTTTAAGATGAAGAAGCTAGCTAATCAAGAGTGTTATGATTTGGATTTTTTTTTTTCGTATAATATTGGACTTTGGTTTTCTAATATTTTGGTCTAATAATGCAGTAAGTTCTTATATTTTAAAAGTTGTAACTGGATCAAACTGACTGATTTGAGACTAAACCTGTCTAGTATTCGGTCTCGATATATTTCAAAAAACGGGTTTGGTTTGGTTTTGTTTTTAGCTCATGATTGAACCTAGTCATGTAAAAGCATCTCAGATGAGATCATAACTGTTTATACAAAGCCTCCACAAATCGTTTAAGTTTGTATAAACATTAATGTACTATCACATAGCATCTTCCTTTTAATTTATTTTAGATTTTAGTCACTTATGGTTTATTTTATGTCTTTTTATGCATTCAAATATTAATTTAGTTAGAACTTAGGATACAAACTAAATCATAATCCATTAAATCTTGAAACATATAATACCCAAACAATAAAATAACTTAAAAAATCCAGTAATCTACAAGTAAATATGATTGAATGAAACCATCGTATATACACCACTATGTCATACAATACAATCCTATTTCTAAGACAAAAAAAAAAAAAAAAAAAAGATGAGAGACATGAACTTAAAAAGTGGTTCTCTAAATATGTATTGAAACACGGTGTCTCGAGGCATGTTGGTGTATATGGAAGGCGAGTAACGAAGCAATATTTCCAAACAAGACGACAACTATTCAAGAAACCATGGGTCAAATTAAGTCGCTTGGATATCTATGGATTAAAAATAGGTCCTCATTTAAGTCCTTATCTTGGAACGATTGGTGTAGTCTTTCTTTGTAAGTTTTATCTCGCTAGCTCCTTGCTAGTTGTTTTAAATTTTTAATGAAAGTTGTTGTTCAAAAAAAATAAATAATAATAATAATAATAATAATCCTTTATGTGATAGTCATGTTCATATTACAAGTACCCTTTTATATATATTCGGTTTTACAAATATAACATTGGTTTGTTTGTTACCGAAATGTCAAATCGTCAATCCATAAATACTATCCATGTGAATCACTTTCCAAAAAGATAATATACTATACGAACAAATGTTAGACCGTGGGTATGATGGGGCGGGGGTTTGGGGCGTGGCCTGACACGTGGTTTGGGTGGGCTTCGCTGGGCTGACCCACATTGAAGACGGTATGGTGGGGCGGGGGTTTGGGGCGTGGCCAGCCCAAACTCTATTAAATTATTTTTAAAACAAAAAATTTAAATTTTTAATAATGTTTTTTAAATAAAGAAAAATACATAAAAAAATTCCTAATGCTTGAAATATTTTTTCTTTATCTCTTCTCTCGTCTCCAACATTAGTTCCAACTCTTCACCTGATATGTGATCGATGGGCTGGACTAGAAATTTCATATCATCTCGTCTTTGTTTCAGGGCATCCCGAGCTTCTTTGTTCTTCCGAATTTCGGCCCTTTGTTGTTGGAATACGTTGAATGTATCTAACTTGCTTGCAATGTCATCCAACTGATCGCTGTATACTCCCCTACGCGAGCCCGAACTCCCAACTGAAGGCGATGCCGTACCCGATCTTGATTTTAGAGCGCGTCTTTTTGCGGTATCTCTTCCGAATTCAGGCCGGTTTGGAGAATCATCCAGAAAGTCCTCCAACTCTTGATCTCGTGCATCCGATTGGGCTTGGGACGAGGGTGTCCTTGACCTGACCTTTTGGAAAACGTGTTAGTTTCGCTACCACTGGGGATATTCGCCCACTTGGGATGGAACTTACAAATCTCCTAACAATGCATGAAATGGAAGTAGCTCCCCACATTTGTTTTGAATGTGACCAATGCATTTGTCACAAATTCGGCTTCGGTTTCACCACTTTTTGGGTTTTGCTTTGCTTTATTTAAAAAAAACACTAAATTTGGTGAGTTGGCCGCTTATCTCGGTCCACTTCGAGGATAAGCTATCATTTTCACGATAAACCTCTCTTTCCATTTCTGCATGGAATGCTTTACTAATCGCTTCCCACAAATGGCTTCTATGTTGAGAATTTCCTATTTAAATCAAAACAAAATTTAATATATTACAAAGTTATATAAAAAAAACCATAAATATTAAAATAAGGGCTACAAAATATTTAAAAATACCTAAAGTTGGATGTTGAGATTGTTGAAGCCAAGCCCTCGCCAATGCAAGTTCTTCATTAACGACCCATCTTTGTTGTTTTCGTTTGGCGGTTTCAAGTGCTTTCTCGGCCTCGGTTTTTTTCTTGTGACTTCTCTTTTTGATGGGTTTGGATGCGGAAGGACCATCGATGGGGGGTTGAGTTTCGGGGACAGTTTCGGTTTGGGAAAGGTTGATGGAGGTTGGTGAAAGGTTGATGGGCGTTTGTGAAAACGGGCTAGGTATAGAATCGTCGGTGTGAGGGAAGTTAGTATACACACGATTCGAGATATACGATGCGTAACCCGCCACATCGGGCATAGTGGAGTGTATTAAAAATGGACGAGGCATTGGATGATTGGGTGGTGGGCTAGGATTTTCTTGGAATGCCCACGGGTTGTTCGGGTCAAAAGCACGATTATGAGGATTCATTTTTCGTATTGTAGAATGAGAATAAAGATGATTATAGAAGAGATGAAGTGTATTGTAGTTGGATGTGGTAAAAAAAAGAATAGAAGCATGAGTTTTATAGTGAAAAAATAAATTTTTATTTTTATTTTTACACATAGCCGTTGGCCAACGACTAGTTTGGTTTGGCCATTGAGAACCCACCATGTCATATTGATAGACCCGCCCCACACCCGGCTTTAAACTCCCGCCCCTTGAGCCACGCCCAAACCCTAGCCCACCCGGGGTGGTGGCTTGGGCGTTTTCAGCCAACCCACGCCCCATACCCCACAGTCTTATAGAATAACAATATCTAATCTAATCTTCTAATCTAATGTAACTTATAATAAAAGACTCCAAATAATGCCACATGTCATTCTCTCCTTCAACATCATAATTTTTTTTTATTTTTGTTTAATAATTTTTTTAATATTAATATTAATATTAACTAATAATCAATATGTAAATATCACTTATTTTTATCCTTACAACCTCATAAATTTTATTTATATTTGTTTAATACTTTTTTTAATATTAATATTAATTAATAACCAATACATAGATATCACTTATTTTTTTATCCTTATCTTTATCTAAAATTAATAAATAACTTTAATTTTGCAATTTAGACCCTTTGTGTTTTACCTTTAACTTAAAGTTTTTCATCTTTTGCAATTTAATCTCAACTTTTTTTTATTTTCAATTTTGGTCAACCATATTTTTCATCTTTCCCAAGTTTTTCGTTTCGTTCTAAATTTTGTGAGTTAACGCACCGCAACGTGCGTGTGGGGTTCAACATTTTTTCGTATATTTTTTTACCGTTTGACTGGCCCGTCGTGTCACATCTATATTTCTGCGTTTGATAAGTTCGTCCAACATGCGAGTCCTGGATGGACTTAGTTATTTTTTTATATGTTTTACGTTTCGTTTTAATTTCTCAGCAACGACCGTGCGTGATTCAAAGATTTTACATCTGCTTTTTGATCGGCGTTATTTTTTCCGTTTTTATTTATTTTTTTTACGAGCTTTTCCGGTGTTGGTGGTCGCGGTATAGTGTTGCTACTACTTAACACAGTTTTATGACAACTGCTGCAACGCAGGGGCTTAATACTAGTATATAGATATATATTAAGATGCATCTTGCACATATAGAATAGTTGTAGGTCATTTGACCAGGGTATTACTCAGGATGTTCCATTGAATTATAAGACAAGGATGCGAGGACCTACGTAAACAAGACAATTGCTATGCTGACGATGTTTTATTTGTAGGTGAATGGTCGGATGCAAATCTTTATAATCTCTCGAGATTATTAAGATGCTTTCATTTGTCTTCAGGCTTAAAAGTAAACTTCTCAAAAAGTCAACTGTTTGGAGTGGGTGTATCAAACGAAGCTATTTTGCAAAAGGCGCCAATTCTACAATGTAAAACGGGTACGTTCCCCTTCATTTATCTCGGACTCCCGGTTGGTGCAAATATGAATCGAGTGAAGTTTTGGAAGCCTATTATTGAAAGATTTGAGGAAAAGCTCACATTATGGAAGGCTCGAACATTATCATTCGGTGGTAGGGTGACACTAATCCAAGCGATGCGAGGTAATCTTCCTACTTATTACCTTTCACTTTTTTGTGCTCAAATACAAGTTGTCAAGCATTTGGAAAAAATTCGTCGTAAATTCTTGTGGGGCGGGTGCATGGATAAAAACAAAGTTAGTTGGGTCCCATGGTTTAAAGTTGTAGCTCCAAAAAATAAAGGTGGGTTGGGTATAGGTAGTATTGCATCAACAAACAAGGCTCTCATGATCAAATGGTGTGTGCGGTATAAAAATGAACCATCCTCATTCTGGGCAAGGGTGATCACGTCTCTTCATGGGGGTGCAAGAGTTAAATCCTCAATTCCACTAAAAAACTCTATTGGTGGCGTTTGGAAAGCAATAGTTAATATGGGTCGTATAAACGCAAACCAACCTATAATTGTGCGTGACAGAATGATTCCAGATATGGGTAAAGGCGATAAAATTCTGTTTTGGTTAGATGTGTGGGCTGGGAGTAGACCATTAAGTGAACTTTTTCCAAACCTTTATGATCAAGAAAGTGAAAAACGCTGCTGTGTTTCGGACCGCTATAGAATGAATCAAGGATGTATAGAGTGGTTCTGGGGGAGTAGAAATTATCTGTCAACCGATGTATTGTTAGAAGAATGGGCCGAGTGTTTGGCAACCGTCAACAACGTAACAACTCGACACAAATCAGATGCTTGGTTATGGAGGATGGGCGAAAAACAAGTGGAATTTCAGGTCGGCTTGGTAAGGGCGGAACTTGACGAAATCAGCTTAATCAACAAAACAAAGGTGCTGAATTGGCTGCATTGGATTCCCAAAAAGGTTAACTGTTTCCTTTGGAGAGTCGTTTTG
Source organism: Helianthus tuberosus (assembly GCA_030545235.1). Taxonomy (NCBI): domain Eukaryota; kingdom Viridiplantae; phylum Streptophyta; class Magnoliopsida; order Asterales; family Asteraceae; genus Helianthus; species Helianthus tuberosus. The sequence goes on along the minus strand of CM060408.1, from coordinate 56,539,887 downwards.
GACCGCGTCGCGACAAAAGAAGCACTTCAGATCCGGCGAATCCATCTTACCTCAGTCAACTGTGTCCTGTGCAATGGGGAGTTAGAATCGGTTAATCATCTTCTTGTTACGTGTGACTTGGTTCAACAAATTTGGTTAGTGGTCTTTCAATGGATGAAGATTCCATTACCAAGGTATATCCTAAGTGTGGTGCAATTATTAGAATTCATCAACTCGTATCAAGGGATAAAGAAATTCAAAAGGGCGGTGTATACGGTGGTAGCGGCAACCTGCTGGATCATTTGGCGTACAAGGAATGATGTCATTTTTAAAAACAAATCTCCGGTTCTTGCAAAGCTGATTGGAGATATTAAAGCAACTTCGTTCACATGGGTTTGTAATCGTCCAGAACTCACGGATTTATCATGGGAGAAATGGAGGAGTTTTAGTATGAGAGAGTAATTGTATTGTATTCCCGTTTTCTTTTATTTTCACTTCTTTGTACTTTGCTTGAGCATCTTGCTTAAGGTTTTTATAATACACCTCCCATTCTTTCAAAAAAAAATTGCTAGCCCCCCATGTTAAAAGATGAGAATGGACCTGACACTTGTCCCCATACTTTTAACACTAGTAGTTTCCAAGCAACTCTCTCTCTCTCTCTCTACACACATATATTTTATTATTTGAGTTGTAAATATAATTTCAACATTCTAATTTCAACAAAACTAATCCTGACAAACAAACACATTCATAAATGAAATTCAAATTCCAATCACATAAAATTCCATTAAATCTCGTGAAACAAATGCAATCTTAGCATATGACATGCATGATGCATCTGTCTCAGTTTGTTAATCTTATGTGTAATCATATGATTGTTGAGAATTATCTTATCCTGTCACAATGGTTTGATTTTCTTCTATCCTTGTAATTGCGTATGATATAGGAAGACATATTTGGAGGTATATTATATGGTACCGGAGCATGTAAGCTACTTATACGGAGACCCTTGACTAGCTAGACATGATAATCCTTATCTGACCCCAAGGATATTCATCCACCCAATACATTATCAATCAAGTAAATGAATGATTATTAGATGTCCATGACTTTATAGTCTAGTGGTTTTTTGAGAGTGGGATAAGGCTTTGAGATCAATAGGTTCTGGGTTCGATTCCTACAATGGAGGTTTTTCCCATATTTATTAAAGAGTTAACTGCCATTTTCGTCCCTGTGGTTTGGTCACTTTGGCCATTTCAGTCCATTTTTCAAAAATGCGCCATTTTCCTCCCCGACGTTCTGGAAAGGTGCCATTTCAGTCCAAAAATCATAACCCAGTTAAGTCAGCTAGTAAATAAGGACTGATTGTGTAAATTTGTAACATAAAGGACCATTTAAGTAAATATTAAACACCACCACCACTAGCCCTGCCACCACCACCACTCCGCTGCCACCACCACCACCACCGCCACCACCACCACCACAGCCCTGCCACCACCACCACTCCGCTGCCACCACCACCACCGCCACCACAGCCCTGCCACCACCACCACCACAGCCCTGCCACCACCGCCACAGCCCTGCCACCACCGCCACCACAACCCTGCCACCACCACCACTCCGCTGCCACCACCACCATCACCTTTACCTCTCTACTCCGGTGACTGGAGTAAATCCGGCCATCTTCACATCGATTTTAGCCGGAATGCTCAAACATTTTACACCCCTCACAATGCTCAAACACATCGATTTTAGCCGGAACCTAACCTGCAACTTCGCCGGAATCTTCACAGTGGCCGGAATCAGTCAACACGTCGTTCCAGCCGTTAACGGTTCGTTTTTCTTGTTCCGGTTCATTCGTTTATACTTGTACAATGTTTGCACCAGGTTAATTGGAATATAACCTGATTTTGGTCGTTAATTTGAGCCGTTGACTTTCCTGTTTGACCTTCTGTTGACCGATTTGGGGGAGATGACACTGTTGACATCTGTGAGAGTGGTGGTGGCAGCTGAGTGGTGGTGGTGGTGGTGGCAGGGCTGTGGCGGTGGTGGCAGGGCTGTGGCGGTGGTGGCAGGGCTGTGGTGGTGGTGGCAGGGCTGTGGTGGCAGGGCTGTGGTGGTGGTGGCAGGGCTGTGGTGGCGGTGGCGGTGGTGGTGGTGGCAGCGGAGTGGTGGTGGCGGCAGCGGAGTGGTGGTGGTGGCAGGGCTGTGGTGGTGGTGGTGGTGGTGGTGGCAGCGGAGTGGTGGTGGTGGCAGGGCTAGTGGTGGTGGTGTTTAATATTTACTTAAATGGTCCTTTATGTTACAAATTTACACAATCAGTCCTTATTTACTAACTGACTTAACTGGGTTATGATTTTTGGACTGAAATGACACCTTTCCAGAACGTCGGGGAGGAAAATGGCGCATTTTTGAAAAATGGACTGAAATGGCCAAAGTGACCAAACCACAGGGACGAAAATGGCAGTTAACTCTTTATTAAATTTCCTCCTGAATTGCTGTATAAGTATCCAGTGTGGTCTCTGATTCAAATTTGCCGTTTAACAAAATGTGTCATTAATGGAGTCATTACTTTATTTGAGGTTGAAAGATATTAATTCACACCATGAATGATGTGTAAATGTGAAATGTGAGACAAGATACATTAAATAAGAAAAAAGAGTGTGAGACTGAGGTGTGTGTAGGGAGTGTAGGGATGAGTAAATGGTACCGGGTACTGGTATCGAATTTTTCGAACCGAGTTAATTTTCGGTACCGAAATTTAGCGTTTTCGGTACCGGTCCGTTATCAGTACAACCTTACCATACCGGGTATTTTCAATACCGATACCTGTTTTTTGAGATTTTCGGTACCGGTACCGAGCTCATCCCTATATGAGTGTCGTTTGGGTTTTTTATAACCTTTTTCTTTGGTTATGCGTTTTTTTTTTTTGTTATAGAAATCCTACCTGTTTACCAACCCAAATAACATTCGGGTTAATTGGTTTCGGATCGGGTTAATCAGCATTCAAGGTTTTAAGTACAAGTTACAAACTTACAATGTATACTTTGTAGTTTAATTTAAGACTAGGTTTTTACCCGTGCCGCGCGTTGCGGCGGCATGTGGCCAAAATATATAAAGATCGGCATAGTCGCTCATAGTATTTTCTTCAGAATCTGGTGTGCCATCATAATATAACAGGTTAGCATCATTGTTTATGTTAATTGGTTGATTTGGATAACATATGGAACTCGCAAACTAAATGGGTTAAATAAAAAAACTGACAGTAAAAGGAAATGGACCGACATTGTACTATGTCAGTGAACCTTTAAAAATTCGTAGTTGCCAACGCTTGCCCTCATGTCCTCATATTTGTTGGAATATTGACCTGATAGGTGCATCTCCCTGTGAATCAGTAAATGTAATATATATAATTAAATTTAAATAATCGGTTTTAGTTTCAAAGAATCTAACGCAAAATTCAGCACATACCCAGCTCATGAATTTCATTTGATGTCATAATGAAAGGCATAAACATCATTATACTATCACCAGCAACACGCACCAACATCACATGGTTCTCACATTGTGCTCCAAAGTATGCACATGTTTCTGAGTTGAAACATCATTAAAATTATGTGAAATTAAATGTTCTATACAATAAAACCACCAACGGTAACATCAACCAGAATTCTCATCCATGGCAACACTGCAACTTTCTTTCTTGAAATTTTCCGCTCGTTTCCTTTTTACACAGAAAATATTATGATGATTATATAGTTTTGAAACAACATAAACATATAGTGATAATTTTAGGGGTTGTAAGAGAACAAAATTACCTGAGGCTTAACGGAAATCTCATTGTTGCTTCTACCGCTATCGATGGCCGGATCTCTCTCTAATCTGGGGAAAATCGGAAGAAAGACACGCAGGGATATGGCAGCGCCCCAATCCTTCCATCGCCGCTAATAATAGCCGAAATCCTGTGTTCCTCTCCGTAAAAAACCTGACCATTACGAAAACCTTCCGTCATTCGATTGCTGGTGTTTCCATGGCCGATGTGGATTATCACTCCAAAGTTCTGAACTCTTAATTCATAGATGAACCTGTGTTAGAATGCTTTCTACATGACCTTTTTTCCTGTAAAAAAGTAGGATCTCTCCATTGTCTTAATAATATCAACAATTAACAGAATTTTAAATTAAGAGTACCTCAAGTATATCTAAAGACACTCCATATCTCGCATTCTCGCCCTCCTACAACTGTTAATTTGTCACTGTAAGATTAAATATATTATGTAACAATATTTAATCTATAGCCATTATAATCATTTACATAATAAAGATCAAAATATATAATAACCTATTATTTAAATTAGTTGGTAATTGTTGATGGACCATATTGCCCTTAGTAACTAATTAGGTTTCCTCATGGGTGCTTATATAAGGAGAATTATGTGGAGGTTAAAGGGTTACTCAGTTACACACCCCATTAGACATAACATCAAATTCGTCCTCCATCTCCTAACCGATGCCCTTTTCGGTTCTCTAAGCCCCATCATCAGTCAGCACCCTAAGGAGGAACCAAATCACGATGACAAGCATGTCGAACTCCATTACTGGATTCTCCACTGGACTTTCTGCTGTGACAGGTATGTGCTTTACTGTTTTCCTTCATGTACAAACAGAACTGAACCAACATGTGGTATCAGAGCATATGTTGATTAGTCGGTTCTGTTTTCGTATCCATAATTCTGGGATTGAAACTTGGAAAACGAAAATTTTTGAAATCTTATGAATCAACAGTCGTATTCGAGTAGGTATATATGTTCGAAATCCCTGTTTTCGGAATATATTAATCATATGTTTACTCGAAATCTAAAGGGTTATGTTTTTTATGACCGAAATCTGTTTTAGAAAAACCTTAAAATTCAGGTTTCGGGTTCCAGAATTCATGTTTAAATTTTAGGGTTCATCACGTTCTTAGTTATAATTCGAAATATCCTTTATGTTTTGGAGTATGATTTGAATTGGTATATGTTTTTCCTGTTTTGATCTAATTTTCTAATAAGATTTTTTTCGAAATCTGTTAAAAGGATAAGCAGATCATTATTTCGAAATTTTATGATAAAAATAGATCAACATTATAATGGGAAAGTATATCACAATTCATAAATTTCGAATTGTCAGTTGTTATAACCATAAACAACTGAATCGCACAAATCAGATCACATGATAAGATGATCTGATCGCATAAACGGATCGCACAAAACTAACGGATCGCACAAAACTAACGGATCGCACAAGGCCTTAATGGATTGAACAAGTTTACTTGGGCTTAATGGATCGCACAAGTTTACTTGGGCTTAATGGATCGCACAAGTTTTACTTGGGCTTAATGGATCGCACAAGTTTACCTTGGGCCTTATGGATCGCACAAGCCTTGGGCCTTATGGATCGCACAAGTTCACTTGGGCATAATGGATCGCACAAGTTCACTTGGGCCTTATGGATCGCACAAGCCTTGGGCCTTATGGATCGCACAAGTTCACTTGGGCATAATGGATCGCACAAGTTCACTTGGGCCTTATGGATCGCACAAGTTTTGGGCATAATGGATCGCACAAGTTCACTTGGGCCTTATGGATCGCACAAGTTCGATCCGCGCTAACGGGTGGTTTGCTATTAAATAAATGGTTTTGTAATTTACTTAGTTAATTTAATCAGAATCAGATAATGTTCTGCAAAACCAGAATAGCTTAACTTGAATGAGCTTTTGATATATCATTTCTGGCCAAAGCTGACTTGATACATCTACTTATCGTTCAAGTATTACGAAAGCTATGTTGTGTGTGCATCATAAGCATGAATGTCTTAATTTCTGGCCAAAGCTGATTTAATTCATTCATAGATGGCATACTCAACAAGTGCATAACTAAAGTGATTGTTTCAATTTCTGGCCAAAGCTGATTTGTTACAACCACTTTGCACATATGCTTAAATGATTACACTTCTGGCCAAAGCTGTTTTGTCTTCGTTTAAGTAGAATTTTTTAGCTAAGTCTATTATTTTGATGTTAGTAATAGACAATATCACAGCTTCATAATGTAAAATGGTCATTATTTATGCCTGCCTTAGTTTAACGTGCCCTTAGATCACATTAGGACTTCTTCATTTGTATCATAACTTGCTCATCTTATTTCCACTATCAGCACCAAATTGCGGAATTCCACCTTTGACTGGTGAAAACTTTGCTGCATGGAAGGATGCCCTCATGCTTACACTTGGAGTGCTGGACTTTGATTATGCTCTAAGAGAGGATAAGCCAGCGGACCTTACTCCACAGAGTACTGCTCCTCAGCAGTTACTTCATGATAAGTGGACTAGAAGTAACCGCATGTCTCTCATGTTCATGAAGCAGTCCATTAATCACTCTATTAGAGGAGCTATTCCTGATTCTGACGATGCTAAAACCTACTTGGCTTCTGTGGAGGCTCAGTTCAATGGGACGTCTAAAGCAGACGCTAGTACTCTTATTCTCAAGCTGGTGACAACTAAGTATGATGGGAGGAGTGGCATTCGCGAGCACATCATGATGATGAATGACATGGCCAATAAGCTGAAGGGGCTGGAAATGGAAATCAGTGATGGTTTCCTTGTTCATTTCATCATTACTTCGCTTCCTTCGTCCTTTGAAGCATTCAAGATCAATTACAACACTCAGAAGGACAAATGGACGATGAGTGAGCTGGTCGCCATGTGCGTACAGGAGGAAGAGCGTATGAGGATGGATCGCCATACTGATGTTGCCAACTTCACTACCTCCAACTCTAAGAAGAGGAAGAACAATTATCAGAGGAAGGATGCTTCAAAAGTCCAAAGGCCTAACCCTCATCCTAATACAAGTGCACCCTCCAGCTCTAAGAACTCCTTAGGCAGTATCCGCTGCAAGTTCTGTAAAAAGACAGGACATATGCCGAAGGAATGCCCTGATTTTAAGGAGTGGCTGGCTAAGAAAGGTAACGATTATTTTATGATACTTGAGTCCTATAATTTAAGTGTTCCTGCTAATTCTTGGTGGTTTGATTCTGGTTCTATGGTTCATGTTACCAATTCTACTCAGGGATTCCTTTCAATCCGGAAGCTGGAAAGAAACCAAAGAACGCTTAAGGTTGGGGATGATCGAGAATTAGAAGTGAAGGCCATTGGAACATTACAATTAGTTATGAAAACTGGTTTATGTATTAAACTTTATGATACCTTATATGTTCCTGAGGTAACTCGGAACCTTGTATCAGGACCAAAGTTAGACATGGACGGTTTTATTGTTTCCCATGGTCATCGCAAACTCTCTATCCATTATGATTCTGTTCTTTATGGTACTGGTATTCTGGATGGTGGTCTCTATAGATTAGAACTAGAAGATAACTTTTCCAAATCTTTGTTGTCATATAATATTAATGAATCACTCACAAAAATGGAAGAGAAACGAGACTTAGAAACTTCATCCATGTTGTGGCATCAGCGTTTAGGCCACATTTCAAAAGAACGATTAAATCGTCTTGTGAAGGATGAAGTCTTACCTCCTCTCGATTTCTCTGATTTTGGAACATGTGTCAAATGTCTTAAGGGTAAAATGACATTAGCGAATAAGAAAGGTGCCACTAGGAGCTCTAATTTATTAGAACTCATTCATACTGACATTAGTGGTCCCTACCAAATCGCTGGCATAACAGGACATACTTCATTTATCACTTTTATTGATGATTATTCTCGTTACATGTACTTGTATCTTATTAAGGAGAAATCTGAATCTCTAACAACTTTTAAAGATTATAAGGCTGAAGTTGAAAAGCAATTAGATCGTCAGATTAAAGTTGTGAGATCAGATAGAGGCGGTGAATATTATGGGAGACATACTGATGTGGGTCAAGCTCCTGGTCCATTTTATGAGTTTTGTAAGGGCCAGGGGATTGTGAACCAATACACCATGCCTGGTACACCTCAGCAGAATGGTGTCGCTGAAAGAAGAAACCGTACCCTTATGAACATGGTGCGCAGTATGTTAGCCAACACTAATTTACCATTATTCCTCTGGACTGAAGCGTTAAAAGCAGCTGTTCATATACTCAATAGAGTTCCTTCTAAGTCTGTCCCTAAAACTCCTTATGAACTTTGGACAGGAAGGAAACCGAGTCTTAAATATATGAAAGTATGGGGCTGCATTGCTGAAGCAAAACTTTACAATCCTTTCCTAAGGAAACTTGACCCTAAAACAGTTACCTGTTTCTTTATCGGGTATCCTGAGAACTCTAAGGGTTATCGTTTCTATTGTCCTTCCCATGTCACCCGTATTGTTGAAACCAAGCGTGCCGCGTTCCTGGAGGATTTCAAGGTCAGTGGGAGCAGTACCAACCCTTACGAAGAATTGCAAGAAGTACAAGACGCGGGGGGGAGAGACTCGTCGCTTACCATTACTCCGATTACTCCTCTTGTACCCAATGCAACTACTGTACCTGAAGCTACTGCACCAACTCCAAATTCACCTCTACAATCAGAACCCATTATACCTCATGACGAAGGCACATCAAACGCTCAAAACCACGACAACGCTGAACCCGATAACCCACTCAGGAGGTCATCTAGGCAAAGAAGGCCTACTAATTGGGATGATTATGTTACCTACCTGACTGAAATGGATGCTGGAAAGCTCAATGATCCTATCTCTTACAATGAAGCCATTAGCAGTGATCAGTCTTCTGAATGGAATAAAGCAATGATTGATGAGCTTGAATCCATGAAGAAAAATGACGTTTGGGATTTGGTAGAATTACCCAACGGAGCCAAACCCGTAGGATGTAAATGGGTATTCAAAATAAAACTGGATCCGAATGGGAACGTTGAACGCTACAAAGCGAGATTGGTTGCAAAGGGCTACACTCAGAAAGAGGGAATTGAATATCAAGAGACGTTTTCACCTGTCTCTCGTAAAGATTCATTAAGGATCGTCATGGCCCTAGTAGCTCATTTTGATTTAGAGCTGCATCAGATGGACGTTAAAACTGCTTTCCTTAACGGAGATTTGGATGAAGATGTTTACATGAAACAACCTGAAGGCTTTAAACCTGAAGGTCAGGAGCATCTAGTCTGTAAGTTGAAGAAATCCATTTACGGGTTAAAACAAGCATCACGTCAATGGTACCTCAAGTTTGATGAGGTCATGAAGAAGCAAGGTTTTATGAAGAATCAAGTGGATCAATGCACCTACCTCAAGATGAGTGGGAGCAACTTTACTATTCTTGTCCTTTACGTAGATGATATTCTATTGGCAAGTAATAGTTTAGACATGTTGCATGAGTCGAAGCGGTTACTCTCGCATAACTTCGACATGAAGGATCTCGGAGAGGCTTCTTACGTCATTGGCATCGAAATTCACCGAGATAGACACAAAGGGATCTTAGGATTGTCCCAGAGGGCCTACATAGATCGTGTCCTTACGCGTTACAACATGCAACAGTGCAAACCCTCCGTCGCTCCAGTAGTTAAGGGAGATGTTTTCGGTTCATTCCAGTGTCCGACAACAGAGGTTGAGAAGGAGCAAATGAGCCAGATACCTTACGCGTCAGTAGTCGGGAGCTTGATGTATGCTCAAGTCTGTACTCGCCCAGATATCGCTTATATTGCTGGAATGCTAGGCCGTTATCAGACTAATCCTGGCCTAGATCACTGGAAAGCAGCTAAGAAGGTACTTCGATATCTGCAAGGGACGAAAGACTATAAGCTGACTTATAGAAGAAGTGATCATTTAGAAGTGGTGGGCTATTCTGATTCTGACTTTGCAAAGTGCAAAGATGACAAGAAATCCACTTCGGGCTATATCTTTATGTTAGCAGGCGGCCCTATCTCATGGAAGAGTCATAAACAACAGTTGACCACAACTTCCACAATGATGGCAGAGTACATTGCTGTTTATAACGCAACCTGTCATGGAATGTTGCTTAGAAATCTGATCACTGGACTCAAAATCGTTAATTCCATTTCTAGACCATTGAAGCTTTACTGTGATAATTCAGCTGCCGTTAGTTTCTCGAACAGTAACAGTTCGACTGGAGCTGGTTTATATCTCGATACAAAATATCTGTTCGTACGTGAACGAGTTGAGGAAAATAATCTGTGTATCGAGTATATTAGTACTAAGGATATGCTTGCGGATCCGATGACTAAAGGTCTCCCTCCTAAGGTTTATGAAGAACATGTTCGTAATATGGGATTTTGTAAAGACCTTATTTGAGCATATTGTACTAGCTTATGTTTTATGTTAATGAAATTTCCTCAGTTTGATTTTGTATGTCTCTTAGAATATGTTCAACCGGTATAATGGCATATTGACAAATAAAGTTACAAATCAAACAAAGGGCTTACGCGTATTTTGATCATAACGATTAGGTTTTAAATTAAGGCTATAGTATGATTAATGGGGGTCCTGAGTCGCATAATGATTCAACGGCTGTATTTCTCTGCTATAGTACTTGTTTAAGGCTAAAATGAGTGTTAACTCCTGATCAGGCTTATCTAATACTCATAGTAAATGATTACTCGGCTAAGTGGGAGAATGTAAGATTAAATATATTATGTAACAATATTTAATCTATAGCCATTATAATCATTTACATAATAAAGATCAAAATATATAATAACCTATTATTTAAATTAGTTGGTAATTGTTGATGGACCATATTGCCCTTAGTAACTAATTAGGTTTCCTCCTGGGTGCTTATATAAGGAGAATTATGTGGAGGTTAAAGGGTTACTCAGTTACACACCCCATTAGACATAACATCAAATTCGTCCTCCATCTCCTAACCGATACCCTTTTCGGTTCTCTAAGCCCCATCATCAGTCAGCACCCTAAGGAGGAACCAAATCACGATGACAAGCATGTCGAACTCCATTACTGGATTCTCCACTGGACTTTCTGCTGTGACAGGTATGTGTTTTACTGTTTTCCTTCATGTACAAACAGAACTGAACCAACAGTCACCACGACCCAACCTGGCCTCAGAGTTGCAGCAGAGTAATGCGGTTGATGCGGAAAGCGTTATAGTTTTCATAAAGACAGCAACAACTGGGAATTTCAAATAAATCATCGGTAAGTTTCATCACAAAATCCATTCCAAACATGATTTAAAATAGCATAAATCCTCTTTATCATATTACTATTATTATTTTTATATAAATACCACTACACGGCTGGTTCATATCCTCTTAGTGTCTTATTTTATTACACCATGTATATTTTTTATCCACAGCCACCCACGTCAAGCTCGTCCACCAAAACCTTGGTCTGCTCTTTCCACTACAACACTTTTTGCATCAAGAGCCCCAACCTGGCGCGCTACTGAAAGCCGGCCAAGGGTCGGAAGGGGTAAGGTGGGGCAGTGGGGGTCGCAGGTCCATTTTGCACTTTAGTTCACGCCTTAAATAAATGTATTACAAATGAATTCTCATCGCATAGAAATTCTGGCAGCCAAATTTATAACTCGAAAAGCCGTTTACCTAGTGACAATTAACTTCGTAGGGCCGGCTGGTAGTTGAGTTTAGATAGACGCGTGTTACTGTTGTAGATGCCAGCTGAACTCTCCCTGCAATGGAGAGATCTGTTAGTTTAAAAGTGCTTGGTTGAACTACACGTTTATCCTTTTTGGTGTGTTCTCCAAACATCGTACTTCGTAACTTTCATATAGTGTCATAGCTTCTTTATCGAACGAAGAGGCTATTTCCTTCCATAGGGTTGCATCAATCAATCCAAATCTAATTTCAAGACATAAACCAAAACAATAAAAGTTACTCTCCATGAAAAAAGGTTGCATAGGTGCTCATCTAATTCAGAAATCACTATTTAAAACATAAACGACATTAGAGAGCTTCCATTAATAAACAATTTCACATGCATATAGAAGTGCGTTTACAACAACAGAGATTCAAATGAATAGGTAACCGAAACAGAAAACTCAATCACACATGAAGATAGGAAATTAATCGGAACCAACAACAGTTTAATTACGATCTGACAATATATAAAAATCAGCTGCTCAAATAACATTTAGATGTCACTACATGTTACCAAAAATAAATCATTCTAAGATTCTTTGTCGTAAAGTTACCTTGGTCGCCTCAAACTTCTCCTCACCATCGCCTTCGTTAACGATTGTATCACCGCCAACGCGTCGCGTCCGATTGACCAAACCGGCTTCACCAATAGGGTTTACGGCGGAGCCCTAGGTCATCTTCGGTTAGACCACCATCAGTCACCACCGTCGCTAAAGTCGCCGGGTTAGCGGCTGTTGTGAGAGAGTACCAAATCGTCTGAGAAATTATTGTGATCACCGTCGTTGCTCAAAACAGTCATACCGTAACCGTCGTCACCGTTGACTGCCGTTGCGGTTACCCGACATAACCCCACCACCATGTACGGCGGACCCGTCTGTCACGTCGACGCCGGAGAGCCATGTGCGGACGTGTCGAAGCCGGAGACTTCTCCGTCTCTGTCTTTTTCATGTGGTTAGGGTTAGGTGTTGAAGAAAGGAGAAGGGGGTGGGTATTTGTATGCATGGTTTCTTTGTAGCCAAACACGTGGCTTCTACTACTGTTGATTTCGTTTTGTAAGGTCAAAAGAGTAATTTCCGTGGTGCACCGACATTGTGTTTTAAGAATATATAAATGATATTAATTAGATAATAAGCACAAAATCTCAAATACAAACACTCCCGATATGATCTTTCGTTCAAACCCATGCTAAAACAGATATATTAACTAAAAAAGGTCAATAAAATAAGCACGAAACCAAATCATATAATCTAAAAAACGTCAAATCGTATCAACCAATATGAACCTTTTTAGTCGTATCAACGAAACAAAACATCATGTCCATAACAAAAAAAAAAAAATAAAAAAAAATAACATATGATAGGAAAATTAGACTTTTATGTTGATTAATTATATATATGTACTAGAGAGGTGCCCGATGCGGCGGGGTACACAAACACTAGTAATGACGTAACATGTTAACGTTTTTTAATAAAAAAAACTATAACAATATCATACTCAAATAAAAGGGAAGAAATGCTGATTTTTTGCGTATTTTTTTAATATCAACATATGAAAAGTTATGGCCATTCAAAAATCATGTGAAAATTGGTTTAATAGTCAAGAATATGTTTTATAAGATTTTACCATATATTTTAAAAGTTGTAGTTGCTACAACAAATACAAGACCAAGGCCTGTAGCGATATCTCCGGGTAAAAGGCTTCAAGGTTTCGATTAGCCTAACGCAGGTCGTGGGGTCCCCCCACGTTTGCAAGACGTGGAGAGATGTTCACTAGTATTGTTGTTATTTTCCTTGAATTCTGAATTGATAAGGATTCAGCCTGGAATGTGAACGGTGGAGAAGTTGTATTATTTGAAGTGAAGAAGAGAAGCAAACATGAAGCTAGTTCTCGAGAGGGAGAAGAAGAATCAGAGAGTTGGAATGATCTCTGCTGATCCTAGAGTGTTTTGCATGGTGGCATGGCCTGCATTTTATAGGGGAAGGTGTTTCTCAAAGGAGAAACCTTTGACTAGTGAATCTGTGCTTGCAGTGAGGGACTTGCCCATTTGGGGGTTGAAGGGTTTGGACATGCGGGTAAAAGGGTGTGCTCTCCCACATGCTTTGGTTGCGGCTGGGCAGGAGGTTTCACACGCAAATGGTGATGTGACAAGGCTCTGACTTGTCCTTTTTACTGTTCATGACAGCTGACCATTTCCGAAACTTTAACCTTTTAACCTTTTAAGCTGTTGTGTACTCTAATCAGTTTATTAAGGTTTGAGCTACCTACGTCATCAGCCCCCCAAGTCAGAGGTGTTTGAGGTGTAGGCTCAAAGGCTTCTGACTTTTGTACACTGCTTTTATTGCTTAAAGGCTTCGAGGCTTTAAGGCTTTGAAGGGTTCTGGGCGGTTGAGTTTTGAGATTTTAATTTTGAAATGACAGTCGATGTGATGGATAGCAGTTTTTTGCCTGTTGCATGATAATAACTTCCTAGATTTCACCTTCTTTTTTCTTTCGATCGTCTCTCATGGGTGCTAGCAAAGATCTGTATGTGAGTTATTCTTGTCTCACTCGAGAGGAAGCTGAGGCTTTTTGTAAAGAATGGGGGATCGGTCTAATGTTTAATCCGGTGGCTCCGGGTTTTAGATAAATCGATCGATCAGTGTCCCGCTGGTTCGATTGCTCTTTATTGCTGTCATTTCGAGTTTTCCAACTTGTGTCATCCGTTTTCGGTCTTTGTTCTGAATATTTTAGAGTATTATCATGTGTCGTTTGGTTAGTTGCGTCCTCAAGGTCTTGCTGGGATTTTACATTTTGAGGTTTTGTGATAGGGTATGACCCATCGTTGTTGTTCTGATGTCACTTCCGGTTGACCAAGAACGACGATTGGGTCACGTTTGAGACATCCCAAGTTGATGTTTATTTCATTTCCTCAATGGTTACTACCTTTGGTTCTTGGAAGGACCGATTTTTCTGGATTTCTGAGTCCATTGTTCCCTTCAAGCTTGTTTGGAGGCACCTTGATGCTGTTTTAAATAAGCTTGAGCCATTTGAGTCTGAACTAGATAGTTGGTTGTTAAAAGCCATTAGGAAATGTGCTTCGAGGCCTCGTCCCTTTCCTGAACACCTTTTAGTGTTGATGGGTGTGAGAACCTTGTGGGACAAGCTAGATCGTGACCCTGTGCTCATGAGGGATGATCAGGGTATGATGTTTTGCTTTATCAAGAGTAATGGTACCTCTGATGTTGTGTTTGGGGATGCTGAGGCCACGCCCGGTGAAGATGTTGTTACCAGGAACACTGAACATAGGTTCGAGGGTTCAGGCTACGGAATGTCCCAAACGTCAAGGGTTTTACCAAGGTTGCTGCTTCCAAAGTCTCTACTCGCCGTTCAAATCGTTGTTTGATAAAGGCTCCCGACCAACCATCTGTTTCTGAGCCAGTGGAACTGAGCGATGACAAAGAGGCTTCGGACGACTTGGAAGTTGGGGTTGAGGGAAAATAAAAAAGACAAGGAGTTGCCCTTGGTGATTGGTAAGGAGAGTAAAGCAGCGGGTAAGAAGGTTGTGAGCTTGAAGGGTTTCGGGAAGGGTGGTGAAGGTCCCACCAATGTTAATCCAGAAGAGGTTTATGTGCTGGATTGGAAAGTCACAGTTGGTGACAGCTTCAAGTCTTCATCCTTTTGTGAGGTTGTTCTTACCCATTTTGCCCCTCATATTGTTTGAGGTTCTTGCTCATCTATGGACGACGACCTGATGATCTCGAAGATGATGATGTGTGCTTGCAACCTTGCTGCCTTGCTTCTAGAGGGTGTATCCCGATTTCGCAAAAGGATGCCAGAATATGAAGTCTTTTTGAAGAAGAGGGATGAGATGAAAGCTTCAATGGTTGCTTTGAAAGAAGCTGAGGGCTACACTGAGAAGGAGAAAGTCTACCATCTCTGATGCTGCCAAATGAATTCATAGCTTTCTTAGCATGTCGAACAATGTTATGGGTTGTTTGTTTGAACATCTTTTTATTTTAAGGGAACCGTTTAGGTCCCTTGGTTGTTAAAGCCTGGAAGGCTTGTGGACAATGTTTTATGTTTGATGGCCAATATGGCCCTTACTATCTTTAACTTATCTTGCTATGTTTATTGTGTTGTTCTGTTTACTCCCTTGTGTTTTCATTGGTTTTGTATGTTGTCTTTGTTTTGGGTGGTGCCTCTTATGTTACTTATACCTTAAAGGGTTCAGTGCTGCAGTCACTTTGCCTTAGGATATTTTTAACAAGAAGATACAACCTCTATCCTATGTATGACATTCACTTAGAGTCTTTTTGGTTCGTAAGCCAATGTTAGGGCCTAAGGAACATTTAGTGTAGGCTGTTCGAACCCGTCTATAAGACATGATTTTTAAGATTTCTCTGAGTCTCATTGAGTTGTATTGATTTAGGAACTCACCCCTTATATAGGTCCATTCAACCCTTGAACCTATTGAGCGATGTGGCCTGGGAGCTCATCCCCTTACATGGCCCTTGCCATGGAGTTTCTTGCTAGGTTCTCAACCTGATTATATGATAGAAAGACAAATTTTGATTAAAATTCATCGTTCAATCATTTCACAGTAAAGGGAATAGAACAACTTTTTGGAATTCTTTGTAACATATTCTGGCTAAACGTGGAACCTTTTGAGGTTTGTGTCATTCCAATGGCGGGGAAGCTTTTTGCCTTGTGGTCCTGCCAGCTTGTATGATCCCCCTTTGTGGGCTTCAAGGATAGTGTATGGCCCTTCCCACTTAGGGCCAAGCTTTCCTTGGCTTTCTTTCTTTCTTGCTGACCTCATTGTTTCAAAGCACAAGGTCCCCAGGCTTGAAGCGTTCATGCTTCACCCGTGTATTGTAATATGATTCCATGTTTTTCTTGTACCTTGCTTTTTGCATGGCTGCTTGATCACGAGCCTCTTCGAGGAGTTCCAAATTCAACATCGTCTCTTTCTTATTTGACTTGAGGTCGATGTTGAATGTTCTTTGTGTTGTTACTCCGATTTCAGCTAGGATTACAGCCTCTGATCCAAACACTAGGCTGTAGGGTGTTTTCTTGTGGCTCGTCTTTTCGGTTGTTTGAGTTGCCTATAGCACATGGGGAAGTTCTTCGAGCCAGTTGTTTCCGTATCTTCCCAATCAAGATTTAATCCCTTCAACAATGTTGTGGTTTGTCCTATTAACCTGGCCATTGGATTGTGGGTAAGCTACTGAGCTGAATACTTGAGTTATTCTGAACTCCTTACACCAGGAGCTGAAAGGCTTCTTGGCAAACTACTTCCCGCTACCGTGACTAGTACCCCTGGGAGCCCAAAACGATAGATTATGCTTTTCTAAACGAAATCAGTGACCTGTTTCCCTGAGATTTTTGCCAATGGTTTTACTTCTTATCACTTGGTGAAGTAGTCCACGATTACCAATAAGAACTTGACTCATCCTTTGCTGGTGGGAATGGACCAACAATGTCCATACCCCACTTGTGAAATGGCCAAGCCGAGGAGATGGGAACGGGGTCATGTTTGGGGCTTTTGGGTACCAGAGCATGTAACTGACAAGCTTCACATTTTCGCAGTTGTTCGGAGGTATCTCGATGCATGAAAGGCCAAAAGTGTCTGAGGTTCATCAACTTTGACACTACCGATCTTGGGCCACAGTGAGCCCCACATATCCCTTCGTAAACCTCTTTGATCAGATATTGGCTTTGTTCTGGGCCAACGCATCGTAGTAGTGGTGCAAGGTATCCTTTTTTGTAAAGGATATCTCCTTGTAACACATACTGCCTTGACTTGATATGAACCCTTTCAGCCTCAGTCTGGTCATTAGGTAATTCACCGTTTTTGGGCAACTTTTCAATGGGAGTCATCCAATTTGGCCCTTCTTCGGTGATCATATCTTGAACCTTGTGTTTTTGGATGGATGGGGTTTTTAATACCTCAACTAGTATTTTCTTGGTGAGATGGGCAAACGTAAGAGATGCAAGCTTGCTTAGTGCATCAGCTCTCTTGTTTTGAGATCTTGGAATTTATTTGATGGCACATGTTTGAAATGTGTTCATCAATTCCTTTGATTTGTTTTTGTACTTATTCATGTTGGGTTCTTTTGCTATGTAGCTGCTATTGTTTGGCTTGAGAGAGTTTGTGAGAACTTGAAGCTTTTGAACCTCCATTTCTTTGGCTATCTTTAGCCCAGTGATCAATGCTTCGTACTTGGATTTATTATTGGTAGTCTGAAATACAAGCCGAAGAGCATATGTGAATTCTAACCCTTCAGGGTTAATTAAAACTAGCCCAGCCCCTGACCCTTTGATACTGGAAGCCTCATCGGTAAAAAGCTTCCAGGTATCGGGGTTGGAGGGTTCAACTGCAGTTATATTAACTTCTGTTATGGCTTCTTTAGGGACTTACAAGATGAAGTCAGCCAAGATTTGAGCTTTGACAGCTTTTCTCAGGACATAGGTGATTTTGTGTTCACCTAGTTTCACAACCCATTTGGCTAATCATCCGGAATTTTCTTGTTTTTCAAACACATTCTTAATTGGTTAGTCAGTGACCACTTGTATCGGGTGTGACTGAAAGTACATTCGAAGCCTTCTAGCCGTTTGGACTAGGGCTAGAGCAATTTTTTCAAAGAAGGATATTTGAATTATGCTAATTTTTAAGTTTTGAAAAAGTAAACGGGTATCTGAACTTTATTTAGTTCAATGATCAAAGCCGTACTTATGGCCTTTTCAGCAACCGAAAGGTAGGCAGAGATCGTTCCTCTTGTTTCCAGAGCCGAAATGGCTGGGAGTGAAGCCAAGTGTTGCTTCATTTGGTTGAAGGCTTCCTTTTGAGGTAAAATGCTTCAAAGCTGTAAGCTTTCCATCGAAAGTCTTTCTTGTTAGCACATCCCTTGAGGGTTGTCTTTTATGCTTTGTTTCCCCACGATGTACCATATAAACTTGCCTTCTTCAAAACCAAACGAGCACTTGACTGGATTAAGCTTCATGTTGATCTTTCTCGAGTTTTGGAAGGTTTCTTGTATGTCATCGAGCAGTTGGTATTCTGTTTTGCTCTTGATCACCAAATCTGCAACATAAGCTTCTATGTTCTTGCCAATTTGTTTGGTAAACGCTTTGTCAACCAGGCTGTAACGCCCTGCATCCCTAAACTTTTGGCTTTAGTCAGTATTGGACCCTATACTATGTAAACTTGGCCCTTTTGATACTTTATGAATCTTGATGCTTTGACACTTGAATCTTGAATCTTGGTTGATACTTGAAACTTGGTGAATCTTAATACTATGAGACTTGACTCTTAATACTAGATGCTTGATTCTTGATACTTAACTCTAGACACTTGATTCTTGATACTTAATGCTATGATACTGGATTCTAGATTCTAGATTCTTGATACTTGATTATTGAGGCTTGATTCTTGATACTTGAGACTTGATTCTTGATACTTGATACTTGGTGCTTGACTCTTGAGACTCGTGAAACTTGAAACTTGGTTGAACGAGAGACTGGAGACTCGACACTTATGTAAACTCGGAAACTTTGGTGTTAATGATATAATCTTGTTATGTGATAATATTACACTATAATATGCAACACAACGCTTAATCTAACTCGTAAAACGAACCAAAGACGGAAAAGTTGCAAAACGGATTGGACTGTCCGAATAGACATCCGATCGGATGACCATCCAATCGGAGGGCCTTCCAACCGAACAGCCATCCGATCCGTCGGCTGTACCGCCTTACCTCATCTCTGACACTATAAATAGGACCTGTCACATCATTTCTCACTGATGTGACAGAGCCCTCCGATCCAGACAACACACTCTCATTCTTGAGCACATTCCTTCGATTCTAGGCCGATTCTTGTAAGTTTTCTCTTAGATTCTTGTACAACTTCAATCTACACACTATTTTCTACATGATTCTTCTTTGAAATCACATCTTTCACCATGAAATCTCTAAGATTTGAGCTCTTGAGGATGACATCATCATGGCGGTTTGTACAAACAGCTGCGTGATGTCATTCCAGTCAAGATCTAGCTCAGATCTGAGGAATTTCATGTGTTTTTACACCGAATCTTTACAAAAATCAAGTTTTTTCAATCGATTGCATGTTTACCTTAAACTTTTCTTAAACTTTTACTTAAAACAGTGGAATCCGGATCCAAACGGGCTGTAGACTTAAAGGTTAGTCCGAAGTAGCTTGGAAACGGATTATACTCGATCCCTTTTTGTTTTAAACTTTTTGGATGCACCATGTATTCTATGAAACTCGAAATTTGAAACTATTTGAAACTAACTCTATCCTCTGTAAATGTGAAACTTGCTACTTTTTGGATTCTTGATTCTTGATTCTTTATGCTATGTGAACGTTTAATCCTTGTGTGTGGTTCCGCCTTAACAATAGTAGCGCTATAGGAAGATGCACCTCCCCATTATTCTCGGGGGTATTGTTTGGAGGATTCTATTTGCTTTCCTTGATTCTTGGGAAAGTGGTTAAAGCATCGGGACACTTGGGCTATCACTTGGACTGCGAACACTAGCATTGCTGAAACTATTTTATTGTTTACATGATGGATATGAGTCTTTTAACTATTATGCTATATACCCAAACTTGTATACTCGCCAGTACATTTTGTACTGACTTTATTTTAACACATGTTACAGGCTGATAGGATGCTATGATCAAGAAACGTGCTAGGATTGCTGCTAGAAACTCATCCTAGTTAATCTTAGAAACTTTGAAACAATATTGTATTTGATACTTATGTTTCGGTTGGTGTTTGATTTTAGACTATGTTATCATGAAACTTGATTAATCTATATCAAAATTATTAGTGTTATGGAAACTCATGAGCAATCTGAACGCCTAGTGTTGCACCCCGATGTTTCCGCCATCGGTTGGGGTGTGACAGATTGGTATCAGAGCCATAACTATAGGGAATTAGGATAAGTAGGAATACTTGCCCTAGTCTATAGTTCTAGGAATCTTGACTCTTATATGTTGTTTAAGACTTATGCATTCTACCGTATCTGCTTCCTAGCAGCACATTTCCTGTTAAACCAACATGCCTTTCCTATGGCTAACACAATATACACATGGATGCCTTGAAAACACTGTTAATCGGTGTTTGTATTTTGCACGAGATTTGCCCTCAAGACAGGAGTGACATCCGAACCTTGATGGGAAGTTTCCTTATTTTATTCTAGTAGGTCTTGTTTGTTGATAAGTACCGACGCTATTAGGGTACGATGTTATCAAGTTAGAGGTGAAACTCAAACCTTGATAACTAGTCCCACTCCTCGATTTTTATGTCTCGCCAAAGTCTCGAAATTCACAATCAATTAGGAACGTGAAATGACCAAAAGGACAAATATCGTAGGCCTAACATCGTTGACGTATTTGTCTAAGTAAGTCAAGACACATTGCCTCAATTCGAAAGGGGTTCGAATCGCTTTGGTAAGTCGCCGTTCCTCTACCCGGAATAATCCTATGTTTTATGAGCCTATCTTTTATGTTATCGCGAATTTTATGTGTGGTTTTAACTTGATTCTTCGTTATTTTAAGACTTTTTACGCAATCTAAAACTCTAATCATAATCTCTCAGAACAAACTAAATTTACGAAGCTTTAATCATCATGTTAATCTACTTGGGAATCTTGATCGACTATGATACTATGTGAAGCTATCTGGGGAATCTATGTGTTAATGTGGTTGTGAAGCACCAAACGTAACATGGCCTGAAATACGAGACAAAAGTGACATGTCTGAAAAATGGTGGATACGCCGCTGGTACTTCCTATATATAAGTGTTTCCGACATGCTACCAACTTTCGTACTACGTGCCATGAGAAACTTAGTGCTTTGCAGACCGGTGGTGAGAATGTTGAACTCTAAACTATGAGAAACTACTTGTGTAATCTATGTGAAATCTATGTGTAATTTACTTGTACTCTAGTGTGAATATGTTGTTTTGAGTAACAAAATACGAAACGTAGCCTAGCGCCGAAGACGAGGCGGACGTGGCATGTTCGAAACATGGTGGATACGCCGCTGGTACTTCCTATATATAAGTGTTTCTGGCATGTTACCAAGCCTTCATACCACGTGCTAAGTGAAGTTCGTAGTTTTGCGGACTCGGGATGAAGTTGTTGAATCTATTTGGTTAATCTATGTGAAAGTCTTGTGAGAATGATGGAGTTTAGTGTTATGGTTGGCGAAGCACAACACCGATGATGAGACGAACGTGGCATGATTGAAGCATGGTGGATACGCCGCTGGTACTTCCTATATATAAGTGCTTCCATCATGTTGCCGAACTTTCGTAGCACGTGCCGTGTGGGGATTCTTTTTTTGTGGATTATGGTGAGATGGTTGAACACTAATCTATGTTAATCTATTGGGTTAATCTACATATGTATGATTATAATGATGAGTGTGTTGTTATGTTTAGCAATTGCGACATGTAACATGACACCGAGTACGAGGCGGAAGCGATGTGCCCGAAGCGTGGTGGATACGCCGCTGGTACTTCCTATATATAAGCGTTTCTGACAAGTTGCCAAACTTCGTACAACGTGCCATGCGAAGGTCGTGGGTTTGCGGTGTTGAATCTATTGAAATCTATGTTAAACTAAAACTCGAATCTTTAAACTACGTGAAACTTATTGAATCTTGAGTCTTATTCTATCGTATAATGTGAGACTTTGCGATCCAGACTTATACGATTCTCTTGTTGGATCTTTAGATGTCTTCTCGTAAGCTATCCGACACTCTCAAGAGATCCAGGGAGAAGTCTCAGAAAAAGATGATGTCCTTCATGGCCGACCAGATCGCTCAAGTTGTGCCAAAGATCGTCTCTGAAATCCAGGGATCAAACACTCCACCCTCTTCGGTTGACTCTAAGACAGAGAAAGTAAAGCCTAAAAAGTTCAACTACAAACACTTTGTCTCTTGCAACCCTAAGCCTTTCACGGGCAGTGATGGGGTGACTGCTATGCTGGAATGGTTTGACAGCATCGATGTTACCTTCATTAACAGCGAGTGCCCAGAGCATCTAAAGACTAGGAGTGCAACGGGAATGTTTCAAGGTAGAGCTCTAGAGTGGTGTTCGAGTGAGAGAAACATCCGTTCTAATGAAGAAGCCTATGCTCTTCCATGGGCCAAGGTGCGAGAATTGATGATGCTTGAATTCTGCCCTCCCCCTGAACAACTGAAGCTCGAAGAGGAATTCTGGTATTTGAAGCAGATTGGTGATGACAATCTGGCTTATACTACCCGTTTTAAACAACTCAGCTTAATCGTGCCTCACTTGGTTTCTACTCCTAAACGCATGATAACCAAATACATCAATGGATTACCTCCTGCTATGCGAGATTCGATTGAAGCAGCTCGGCTCGAGACAATTGTAGAAGTTTATCATCTGGAAGCAAGTTTGAACAACAATCGCGTACGTGATAAATAGTTTGGGAACTCCACCCCTTCGAAAACAACGAATCAAGTTACCCAGCAGCCTAGTGGCTGCAAGAACAAGAGGAGAAAGTCACAGGGTTCAGGATGCAATGCGATTGTTCCTGCTGCAAACCCTGCTGCCGCTTGCTAAGCCAACTCCTGCTACTGCTGTTCCAAACCCTCCTGCTCCTGAAACCAAAAAGCAATACACTGGGCCTCATCCTAAGTGTGCAACTTGCAACTTTCATCACCCTGCTACTTCTACTTGTCGTTTGTGTACCAACTGCAATCGCTATGGACACACGACTCCCTATTGCCGTCAAGT
The DNA here is from genome assembly GCA_030545235.1 of Helianthus tuberosus. Classification (NCBI taxonomy): domain Eukaryota; kingdom Viridiplantae; phylum Streptophyta; class Magnoliopsida; order Asterales; family Asteraceae; genus Helianthus; species Helianthus tuberosus. The sequence goes on along the minus strand of CM060408.1, from coordinate 56,516,547 downwards.
TAACCCAGCCCAACCAGCTCAGCAGGCCCCAGTTCAGGCAGCTCTACCAGCTCTCCCAGCTCCTCCGCAGAACCCTAGACCAGTCAACGCAATTCGTGCATGCTATAAGTGTGGAGACACTACTCATCTCCGTAACCCGTGTCCACAGCTAAACCAGGAGCAACAGCCAGCCGCCCGTGGACGAGCGTTCAACCTCAATGCTAATCAGGCTTGTAACGACAATGACGTCGTTAATGGTACGTTCCTCATCAATAATCTTTACGCTTCGATACTATTTGATACTGGTGCTGACAGAAGCTTTGTGTCCGTAGAATTTGAATCTTTGTTGAATTGTGCACGCTCGAAACTACCTAAGTCATTCTCTGTTGAGGTTGCCAATGGCAAGTCTATTCTAGCTGATTATATTCTCAGTGGTTGTTCCTTGACTCTTAACGAGCACGTTTTTACTATTGATCTAATACCCATGCAGTTGGGTAGTTTTGATGTCATAATCGGCATGGATTGGTTGCGTAAGAATCATGCCGAGATTGCTTGTCACGAGAAGTTTGTTCGTCTACCTCTTCCATCCGGTGATATCTTACACGTCTATGGAGACCGAGCTTTCAGGGGACTGAAGTTGATGTCGTGCACTCAAGCGAACAGATGCTTACGTAAACAGAACTTTGCCTTATTGGCCCACGTGGTGGAACAAAAGAGCAAGGGAAATAAAATAAGTGACGTCCCGGTAGTGTGTGATTTCCCTGACGTCTTTCCTGAAGATCTACCTTGTCTTCCTCCTCCTAGATCTGTTGATTTTTGTATTGACCTCATACCTGGCGCGACTCCTGTCACCAAGGCTCCTTACCGACTTGCACCTTCCGAGATGCAAGAGCTATCTAGTCAATTGCAAGAATTGCTCGACTAGGGATTCATTCATCCAAGTACCTCTCTGTGGGGTGATCCTGTGCTATTCGTCAAGAAGAAAGATGGTTCATTTCATATGTGTATCGACTACCGTGAACTTAATAACCTTACCGTTAAGAAGCGTTATCCCCTCCCTCGTATTGATGATCTATTTGACCAACTACAAGGCGCGTCCTGTTTCTCGAAAATCGACCTTCGATCTGGATATCATCATCTCCGTGTTCTCGAAGATGATGTACCCAAAACCGCTTTTCGTACCCGTTATGGGCACTACGAGTTCGTGGTCATGCCTTTTGGTTTGACCAACGCACCCGCCGTGTTCATGGATCTTATGAATCGTGTTTGTAAACCTTATCTAGATCATTTTGTGATAATCTTTATTGATGATATTCTCATTTATTCTAAAACTAAGGCTGATCATGCTCGTCATTTACGTCTTATGCTTAAATTACTACGTGTTGAACGCTTATACGCTAAATTCCCTAAGTGTGAGTTCTGGATTGATGAAGTACAATTTCTTGTAATCAAGGTATTCATGTTGACCCTTCTAAAATCGAAGCTGTGAAGAATTGGAGTATGCCTAAATCTGCATCTGAGATTCGTTCCTTCCTAGGATTGGCGGGCTATTACCGTCGATTCATCTCAGACTTCTCTAAGATCGCCGTTCCTCTTACTTCGTTAACTCAAAAAGAGAAGCCTTTTGCTTGGGGTCTCGAGCAAGAGTTATCTTTTCAGACCCTCAAGACCCTTCTGTGCAACGCTCCTGTCCTTACTCTTCCTGATGGGAATGACGACTTAGTGGTGTACGGCGATGCCTCGAACCGTGGTTTGGGCTGCGTGCTCATGCAGTGGGACAAGGTTGTTGCTTATGCCTCTCGTCAACTCAAGATACATGAGAAAAACTATACTACTCACTATCTGGATCTTGGTGCAGTTGTGTTTGCGTTAAAGATTTGGCGACACTATCTGTATGGAACTAAGTGTGTGGTTTTCACTGACCATAAGAGCCTTCAACATATCTTTAACCAGAAGGAACTGAACATACGCTAGAGACGTTGGGTGGAATTGCTTAACGACTACGACTGCGGAATTCACTATCATCCAGGCAAGGCGAATGTAGTTGCCGATGCTCTTAGTCGTAAGACTCAAGTAAATACTATTCGTTGCTATCATACCTCTAGTGATCTTCATACTTGTATTCGTGAAGCACAATATTCGTCAGCAAATGAAGGAAGTCTAGAAGTGGAAATCCAAGGCGCTAAAATCGATCAACTTGAAACAAAGTCGGATGGACTTCAATACTACCTAAATCGCATCTGGGTACCGGATCGCGATAACCTTCGTGAACTCATTATGAATGATGCCCACAAGTCTCGATACTCTATTCATCCTGGTGCCGATAAGATGTACCATGACTTGCGTACGACCTATTGGTGGCCTGGCTTGAAGAAAGATATCGCTGCCTATGTCTCGAAGTGCCTCACTTGTTTAAAAGTGAAGGCTGAACATCAACGTCCTTCAGGTCTTCTTGAACAACCTGAAATCCCTGTTTGGAAATGGGATAGCATCGCTATGGACTTTATTAGCAAACTACCCCGTACACCCACTGGTCATGATAGTATATGGGTAATCGTTGATCGTTTGACTAAATCAGCCCACTTTCTTCTGATCCGTGAAGAATTCAAAGTGGAGAAACTTGCTCGAATCTATACCGATGAAATTATATGTCGTCATGGTATTCCCATTGACATTATCTCCGACCGTGATGGTCGATTCACTTCACGTCTTTGGCAAACTTTCTAGTCCACTATGGGTTCTATTTTGAATCTTAGCACAACCTTTCATCCACAAATGGATGGACAGACTGAGCGCACTATACAAACCCTAGAGGATATGCTCCGCTCTTGTGTCATTGACTTGGGTGGTAATTGGGATGTACATTTACCATTGATTGAGTTCTCGTACAACAACAGCTATCATTCCAGTATTCAGATGGCTCCTTTCAAAGCTTTATATGGTCGCAAGTACCGATCTCCTCTCAGTTGGCATGAGGTTGGTGACAAGCAACTTACTGGCCCTGAGATCATTCAAGAAACGACGGATAAGATTCTTCAGATCCGTGATAACTTGATCAAGGCTAGGAGCAGGCAAAAGAGATATGCTGATAAAAGGCGTAGGCCTCTGGAATTTGGTGTTGGAGATCAGGTACTGCTCAAGGTATCTCCCTGGAAGGGAGTAGTTCGTTTTGGTAAGAAGGGAAAGCTCGCCCCTCGTTATGTGGGTCCTTTCATGATACTCGAAAGGATTGGCAAGGTGGCGTATAAACTTGACCTACCACAAGAACTTAACAGTGTACATCCGGTATTCCACGTATCTAATCTCAGAAAGTGTTTAGCCAACGAGGAACTTCAGGTTCCCGTCGAAGACTTGCAAGTGAATGAAACCTTACATTTTGTGGAGAAACCAGTCGAAATCATGGACCAAGGTGACAAGCGATTGAGGCGCATCAAGATTTCCATAGTTAAGGTACGATGGGAAGGAAAGCGTGGCGCTGAATTCACTTGGGAACTCAAGAGCAAAATGAAGGCCAAGTATCAGCAGATCTTCGAGCAGTCTTCCTCTTAGATTTCGGGGACGAAATCTCCTAAAGGAGGGGAGACTGTAACGCCCTGCGTCCCTAAAATTTTGGCTTTAGTCAATATTGGCCCCTATACTATGTAAACTTGACCCTTTTGATACTTTATGAATCTTGATGCTTTGACACTTGAATCTTGAATCTTGGTTGATACTTGAAACTTGGTGAATCTTAATACTATGAGACTTGACTCTTAATACTAGATGCTTGATTCTTGATACTTAACTCAAGACACTTGATTCTTGATACTTAATGCTATGATACTTGATTCTAGATTCTTGATACTTGATTCTTGAGGCTTGATTCTTGATACTTGAGACTTGATTCTTGATACTTGGTGCTTGACTCTTGAGACTCGTGAAACTTGAAACTTGGTTGAACGAGAGACTGGAGACTTGACACTTATGTAAACTCGGAAACTTGGAAACTTTGGTGTTAATGTTATAATCTTGTTATGTGATAATATTACACAATAATACGCAACGCAACACTTAACCTAACTTGCAAAACGAACTAAAGATGGAAAAGTTACAAAACGGATTGGACTGTCCGAATGGACATCCGATCGGAGGGCCATCCTACCGGAGGGCCATCCGACCGAACAACCATCCGATCCGTCGGCTGTAATGCCTTACCTCCTATCTGACACTATAAATAGGACCTGTCACATCATTTCTCACTGATGTGACAGAGCCCTCCGATCCAGACGCACGCACTCTCATTCTTGAGCACATTCCTTCGATTCTAGGCCGATTCTTGTAAGTTTTCTCTTAGATTCTTGTACAACTTCAATCTACACACTATTTTCTACATGATTCTTCTTTGAAATCACATCTTTCACCATGAAATCTCTAAGATTTGAGCTCTTGAGGATGACGTCATCATGGCGGTTTGTACAAACAGCTGCGTGATGTCATTCCAGTCAAGATCTAGCTCAGATCTGAGGAATTTCATGTGTTTTTGCACCGAATCTTTACAAAAATCAAGGTGTTTCAATCGATTGCATGTTTACCTTCAACTTTTCTTAAACTTTTACTTAAAACTGTCGAATCCGGATCCAAACGGGCTGTAGACTTAAAGGTTAGTCTGAAGTAGCATGGAAACGGATTATCGCCGGAGAAGCAGACTGGAGTACGGGTTCAGACATGAACACCGTCAATAACAGACACCTGATCGGACGGGGTGATTCCCATCCGATCAGACAGGCTGAACTTTGATGTGTTTCTCCAGTGTCTCAATATGTGCTATGTCGTCATCAAACTCGAAACTTAGAAACTTTACAAGGTTGCGAAAGGGACAAAGTCATCTCAATCGAATGGCAATCCGATCGGACTACCGTTCGACTGAACGGCATCCGATCGGATGACATGTGCCTTACAACCTCCAGTACTTGAACTAATTTGAATCAGCAACTTTGAACTTTGAAACTTGCACTCGAAGGGTTATCCGATCAGATGACCATCCGATCGAATAACTTAATATCTTGCTGCAGTGAACTCTTTAAAAAGTTAACATTTTAGAAACTCAAACTTCGGATCGAATGACCATTCGATCGGATGGCGATTCGTCTGAATCACATAAGTCATCCGACAGGTTGACCCTCCTTCCGGATGGCCATCCGATCAGGTGACTATTTCGACACTTTAAACAGTTCTCGTTATTTTGTTCGACACTTATCTATTGTACTCTAATCAGGCTAATCCTAAGAGCTCCCTTTGATCCAATAGCAGTTTTGCTGTTAGGCAATCACTGTGAGTATACTCGATCCCTTTTTGTTTTGAACTTTTGGGATGCAACATGTATTCTATGAAACTCGAAACTATTTGAAACTAACTCTATCCTCTGTAAATGTGAAACTTGATACTTTTTGGATTCTTGATTCTTTATGCTATGTGAACGTTTAATCCTTGTGTGTGGTTCCGCCTTAACAATAGTAGCGCTATAGGAAGATGCACCTCCCTATTATTCTCAGGGGTATTGTTAGGAGGATTCTATTTGCTTTCCTTGATTCTTGGGAAAGTGGTTAAAGCATCAGGACACTTGGGCTATCACTTGGACTGAGAACACTAGCATGGCTGAAACTATTTTATTGTTTACATGAAGGATATGAGTCTTTTAACTATTATGCTATATACCCAAACTTGTATACTCGCCAGTACATTTTGTACTGACTTTATTTTAACACATGTTGCAGGCTGATAGGATGCTATGATCAAGAAACGTGCTAGGATTGCTGCTAGAAACTCATCCTAGTTAATCTTAGAAACTTTGAAACAATATTGTATTTGATACTTATGTTTCGGTTGGTGTTTGATTTTAGACTATGTTATCATGAAACTTGATTAATCTATATCGAAATTATTAGTGTTATGGAAACTCATGAGCAATCTGAACACCTAGTGTCGCACCCCGATGTTTCCGCCATCGGTTGGGGTGTGACACAGGCATTGATAAGTGGCACCTGCTTTCTTAAACCAAAAGGCATTTTTTGATAGCAAAATATACCTTTATCAGTGTGTAATGCGGTTTTTTCTTCGTCTTCTTCTGTCATTAGGATCTGACGGTAACCCTTTTAGGCGTCAAGAAAACACTTGAACGTGAAGCCTGTGAGCGAGTTATCCTTAAGGTCTATCTGGGGCAGCGGGTAGCAATCCTTTGGGCATGATTTGTTCAAGTCTTTAAAATCGATACACATTCTCCAAGACTTGTCGGGTTTTCAAACTATTACGGGATTGGCCACCCATGATTGATACTTGACCTCTCGAAGGACTCCGGCTAGAACAATCTTTTCCATCTGTTGGCATTCTGGAAGGTTTCTTTCAGGGGCCTGACTCCGTTTCTTTTGTATAATGGGCTTAACGTCAGGTGGGATCCATAACTCATGTTCAATAATGCTATGAGGGATGCCGGTCATATCTTCCGGGCACCAAGCAAAGACATAGTGCAAGAGCAGCTTTTCAAGGTATGAGGGGGTTTCATTGGAAAGGTTAGTGTTTACCCTTATCCTCTGTTGAGGATATTTTGGGTTTATGTCCAACCCTTGTTCATCGTCTTCGTCCTTTCTTGAGCTTTCCCCTTCAACCACAAAAGCTTCTTGGGTAGGTTGAAGGGTTGCTATCCCTTTTTAGTGGGAAACTTCACATGGCCTTGACCAACTGAAACTGCCATTCCGAACACACTTTTCCCTGGCCTTCCTATGATGATATCATAGTTGGAAGAGATATTGATCACCGCAAAGGTAAGTTGTTCGGTTCGTCCCTTTGTTCTCTCGCTGAACAAACATTAAGGGTTATTTGGCCTAAAGGCTTGATAGGTATGTCTGCGATACCTTCGATGGAGGATTCAGACTGTTGAAGCTTTGAACGTTCATCGTCGCTGAGAGGGTTAAAGCATTTCTCAAACATGATTTTGGTGGTTGCACCGGTGTCAATGTAAGCCTTTTGTGTCTTGATGGTTCCTATGTTGTATTCCATCACCAGAGGGTTTGAAAGCAACTCTCCTTCCGGTGGTGGGAAGCAAACATATTGACGCTCCCCTGCCTTGAAATGATGGCGTTTGTGGGAAGCTTTGTTTTCAAGGTCTACCATGTTCACTTCCTACTTTTTTTTCAACCATCTTGTCCTTGACCCCTTTAACCAAGTGAGCCAGTTCGGACTTGACGGCTTCTTCGATCCTCTTTTTGAGGAGGAAGCAATCATTGTTATGGTGACCTTTCTATTCGTGAAACTCACAATACTGGCTTGATTTTTCCAATATTTTGTTTTGTTTTTTTTTTTGGCAAAGGTTGAGGAGGGTGGAAGCTGTGTTTTACCTCTTCGGTTGCCAAGATCTCTTGTGGAGTCTTGGTTAAGGCTGTAAAGTTTATGTTTTTTCTCGGCTTGAATGGTTCCGGCCTTCAAGCCTTCTGGAATCCGAACCTTTGAACCGTTTGTCATAAGAGCCATACTGGAAGCTCCAGTTAGGAGTTCTCTTTTTTTTTTTGTTCTTTGATGTCTACAGCTTATTCTCCTCGAATGTGGGCTTCAGCCCTTTTGAGTGCTTCTTCAAGGGTTTTGGGCAGGCTTTTATTGAAGTCTCTTATGAGATATTTGGAATTTACAGCATTCATGAACCCTGCTACCCTAATCTTTTCATTGGCGTAAGTTAAACCTTCCTTCTTGTACCTTTCGGTGAAGTCTCTGAGACTTTCATCATCACGTTGTTATGGGAAACCTTTGCTAAGATCGTCAAAGGTCTGAATGCTTTGTTCAGGAAGGTCATTGAACCATATGCGTGAAGACCCTTCAAGGGTTCGCATGAACATGAGACAACATCCGGGGTTGGGACATTTTTCAATTCTTGCAGCCCTGGCGACGATTTTGAGGTGGTCTTAAGTACCGTGATGGCATATCTGGGTTTGAAACTCGTAATCAATGATTTGTTGGGAGAAGCAAGACAAGTTGTTAGGCTTGTAGGGTTTTGAGAGGTCTTCTACTACCCTTGGAGCTGGGTTACCATTTGAGGTACCCTGGTGAGTGGTTGGCCCTTGGTTGATGAAGTGCTGCAAAGGAAATTGTGCCATCATCTGTGTCATCAGCTAGGGAATAAGTTTAAAGCCTTAAAGGATTTCTGATGGTACTCATAAAAGATGCTTCCATCCGTGTCATCACCTGGGGCGTAAGGTTAAAGCCTTAGAGGATTTCTGACGGTACTCATAAAAGATGCCACCATCTGTGTCATCCGCTGGCGCATAAGGTTAAAGCCTTAAAGGCTTTCTGATGGTACTGTATAAGGCATTCCCATGGATGTGCTTATGACCACACCTCGAGCCAAAGGCAGGTTGGCCATAGCTTGTTTTCACGAAGTAGCAATGGGAGGGGGAACACTTGAAGCTGGTGACTGCCATAATTGATCAAGGGTGGTTTCGTGCCCAATAGGTGCACCGGTCGGGTCGGGAGGTAAATAAGGGAAAAACGGTTGGACTTGGCCTCCCAAAAGCTCAAGGGCTTGAGTGGTTGGTCTGTCACACTAGGACCAGCTTCAAGGTAAGACGTGGCTGAACGTGAGCTGCTAAAAGGAAGAGATGGAGGGCCAGGTGATAATGAGGGTTCAGACTCCTCATAATTTAGTTTTATTCTGACCCTTTTCTTCCTTTCTAGGCTCACATGCTAGTTGAGAAGAGATCTCAGTTGTAAGAAGTTTCTAGCTACTCCCTCGGGTGTTAGATCCATGCGTTTCGATGTACGCATTGCACCGATTTGAGGAGATGCAACCCCTAATCGAGATGGGGTTAGGGTTTGAAAAGAAGTGTACTCCGGGAACATAGTTCCCGTTGGAGTACTTTCGAGAGTAGAAAAAGGTGTAGATCTGACCAGTGAGATCCGACCAAAATTTGGTGTTAAATCGGTGTTGTTAGGCTTCTGATTTACCTCGCCGGGAGATTCGCTCTCAGACATGATGTAAAGAGAAAATGGAGCTACACAACTGGTCTTTAAGATAAAGTAACCGGCGTAGCCCCACGGTGGGCGCCAACTTGTTGCTACAACAAATACAAGACCAAGGCCTGTAGCGATATCTCCGGGTAAAAGGGTTCAAGGTTTCGATAAGCCTAACGCAGGTCGTGGGGTCCCCCCATTTTTGCAAGACGTGGAGAGAGGTTTACTAGTATTGTTGTTATTCTCCTTGAATTCTGAACTGATAAGGATTCAGCCCGGAATGTGAACGGTGGAGAAGTTGTATTATTTGAAGTAAAGAAGAGAAGCAAGCATGAAGCTAGTTCTCGAGAGGGAGAAGAAGAATCAGAGAGTTGGAATGATCTCTGCTGATCCTAGAGTGTTTTTCATGTTGGCATGGCCTGCATTTTATAGGGGAATGTGTTTCTCAAAGGAGAAACCTTTGACTGGTGAATCTGTGCTTGTAGTGAGGGACTTGCCCATTTGGGGGTTGAAGGGTTTGGACCTGCGGGTAAAAGGGTGTGCTCTCCCACATGCTCTGGTTGCGGCTGGGCAGGAGGTTTCACACGCAAAGGGTGATGTGACAAGGCTCTGACTTGTCCTTTTTACTATTCATGACAGCTGACCATTTCCGAACCTTTTAAGCTATTGTGTACTCTAATCAGTTTATTAAGGTTTGAGCTACCTACGTCATCAGTTGTAATTACTTAAACACTTATAATTATGTAAAATTACATTTTTGTTCTTCATATATGTATTATAACATATTAAAGATAATTCGTATTTTTCATGTAGTTCGGGTTAATCTGGTTAACCCGATTAACTTTCTATTAACCCAATTATCGAACCGATACTACCTACGGGTTTCGGGTTGTTTGGATTTCATCTTAATCGGGTTCGGTAAAAACGACACCCCTATGAAATGGAAGCTTGCAACCCTATCCCAACCTCAACCCACCCCTGCAAGATGCCTCAAGCCACTGCCCCACGCCCCTCTCGAGCTCCTTCCCTGGTGGTGTGACGCACCCCAAGTGCCTACGTGATTGAGATATTACTTGTTAGATTTGGTTGTTATTGAATTTTGAAAACATAAAGCTACAAAGGTTTGAAAAGTGCGAAGATAGCAAATATTTAAATAAGATATTCAGATTATCTTAAATTTTAGTACACACTTAGAATTTTTTATATTCCTTTTAGAAAGTTTCAAGTCTTAGATCGCCTAAAAATTCAAAAATTGTATGACATGCTAATTATATGATTATCACTACCATAAATTAGTTAGACTACAACTTCAACTTTGTAGTTATTGCCTCTATATAATTTACTTTCTATCCTCACACATATTTACTACTAAAATTTCTTTTATTTTGATTGGTCACTCTCATAAGCTCTCCACTCTATTTAACATGCATTTACCCCATACTTCCATACTAAATTTTTTATTATCTTTGCTATTATATTATATAATTTAATACATTCTTCAGATATAAACTTATTTTTATATGAAATACAATTTATTCTTTTAATTTTGCATCTATATATTTATTTAATTATGTGATTATATTCGGTTTTTAAAACAGTTTGACTGGTCTGACCGATCTGATCAATATACCTGTAGTCAGGTCGGTTTGATTATTGAACCAAATTTAAAAACATTGTTTTGTGGATTGTGTTCTTATTTTTTTTGTTTTCGCTTTCGTTTTTTAAATTTGGTGAGTTGACAACCCGTAGCGTCCGTGCATGGTTCAATGTTTTTATGTCTATTTTTGTTCAGTTTAATGGTCCCGGCGCAACGTACGGGTTCTAAAACTCGTTATAATTAATAACAAAATTATTTAATAGCCCATGACATTATAGTCTAGTGGTATCTTAGGGGTGGGATTAGGTCATGTGGTTTCCTCCTTAATTGGTGTATAGGCATTGTAGCCTAGTGGAGATGGATATGATCGGATTGTTCCGCTCGTGGCATGATGAGACTCCAGTGGTCCGTCAACGATCCAAATTTTCTGTTAAAAAAATTATTTTATAAATTTAATATAATAAAATTATTTTATAAATCTACTCTAATATGTAAAAGGTGTGTCTGATTTGTTACATGAAATGAAAATATATTTTTTAATTATTTTATGATTATACTAGGTTATAACCCCGTGTATTACACGAGTTGAATAAATGAAATTTTATATACCAAAGAATAAAACAATATATCTTTAAAAACCTCATTTATTGCACAGGTTGAATAAATGTAATTTTATATATTAAATAATAAAAAGTTATATCTATAAGAACCATATTGTACGAGTTGAATAAATATAGTTTTATATACCAAATAAAAAAGTTATATATTTAAAATCACGTGTATTACACGAGTTGAATAAATGTAATATTGTTTAGCAAATAATAAAATAATACATCTTTAAAAAACCTCATTTATTACACGAGTTGAATAAATTTAATTTTATATAACAAATAATAAAAAAAGTTACATCTTTAAAAATATGTGTATTAAACGGGTTGAATAAATGTAATTTTCTATACTAAATAATAAAAAAATTTATATCTTTAAAAAAACCCGTGTATTGTATGAATTGAATAAATCTAATTTTATATATCAAACAACAAAAAGTTTATCTTAAAAAACCTCATGTATTACACGGGTCGACTAAATGTAATTTTGTATAATAAATAATAAAAAGAGTATATCTTTTAAAAAACCACGTGTATTACACGGGTTTAATAAATCTAATTTTATATATCAAATAATAAAAAAATCATATCTTAAAAACCACGTGTATTACACGGTTTTAATAAATCTAATTTTGTATATCAAATAATAAAAAAATCATATCTTTAGATATGCTAATGGATAATACTCGATACGCGATGGATAAGGTGATTGTGAAGATGTTTCTTGAAAAAATCATATCTTTCGATATGCTAATTAATAGAATATTTTTTTAGTAATGAAAATAAAAACATTTAATACATTAATACAAAGTTTGATTTTCGTGATAAATAATTTGTTTTATTTAAAAATATCTTAAATTAACAATTTAAATTTTAGAATAATATTTTATTAGAAAAATAGAAGAAAGATAATCAAAATTTAAAGTAGGATAAAATTTAATAGAGTAAATTACAAGTTTTGTCCTTTATGTTTACACCAAATTATAGGCGCTGTCCTTTACCTTTAAATTTGACGAGTTTTGTCCTTAATGTTACAAAATCTTGCACGTTATGTCCTTTAAGCCAAACCCAGTTAGATTTTTTTGGTTAAGTATGGTCATGTGCCTTGCACATGAGGGTAACCTTGTCTTTTCATCTTTTCAGGGGTTATTGTGTAAATAAATTATATAGAAGGACTATTTTGTAAAAATAAAATGATATTTAATTAAACAAAAATCACTCTCTCTCTCTCAGTCTTCTCTTGCTTCTCTCTCTCTAAAAAACCTCTGCATCGTCTCTCTCTCTCTCTAAAAACCCTAGTGGGTGAACGGTGGTTCTAATGGTGGTGAGTGCGATAGAGATGATTGGTTTAGCGATGGCGGAGGTGTGCGGTGGGGGGTGGTGGATTGAGGTGGGTGTGAAAGTGTTGCTGGGTGTACGATGGTGGGTGAACGATGGTTCTAATGGTGGTGAGTGAAGGGTAGATGTGGTGGTGGGTTAGAGGCGGCGGTGGTCTAGGGGCGGCGGTGGGTTAGGGCTATATTGGCTAGAGCTCAAGTTAAAAGATCTCAAATTTAAGGGTGTTCAACGAAACCCCTCATGAACTCCAAGTAAAAAGATCTCAAATTTAATGAACCCAGGTCAGTTTTAGTTTCACCTCTTCTAAGTAGGTCAGTTCAACCCAGGTAAGTAGGTGCGGTGTGGTGGGGTTGCGGTGATGGTGTGGTGGAATTGGTGATGGTGGGTGCAGTAGGGTTACGGTGGTGGAATTGGTGGTGGTGTGGTGGAATTGGTGGTTGTAAGTAGGTGGGGGTGATGGCGATTTCAAAGTTCCTTAATTGCCGGAGACTCGTTAATGGTCGGAGACTCGTTGTGGTTGGAGGCTCGTTAATGGCTGGAGACTCGTTGGGGGTTTTTGGGGATTTTGGCAGGTTTCAAAGTTCCTTAATTTTATTAGGTGGGGGTAATTGCTTGTTATTGAATTGTAGATCTTGTTATTGTTGTTTGTGTGATTGGAGACTTGAATGAGAAGTTTTGAGAAAAAGAATGAAAGGGGTGGGTAGTGGAGTGGTGGTGGTTTCGCAGGTAGGGTTAGTGGGTGGTGGTTGGGAGTGGGTGGTGGTTGGGAGTGGATGGTGGAAGAGGATGGTGGCTGGAGGGAGAGAGATGTGGGTTTTCTTTATACACACATAATTTAATTTTTAAATATTCTTTAAATACAGGGGTAAAAGGACTAAACTACCCTTTTGTGATATGATTTAACAAAAAAATCTAACTGGGTTTGGCCTAAAGGACATAACGTGCAAGATTTTGAAACATTAAGGACAAAACTCGTCAAATTTAAAGGTAAAGGACATCGCCTGTAATTTGGTGTAAACATAAAGGACAAAACTTGTAATTTACTCAATTTAATATTAGCTCATTATTCATTTATTTATTTAATTAATATATGATAAGTTTGGAAGCGAGGCGAGAAAATCATAAAATAAATGTCTACAATACTTTCCATATTTAGAAGCCGTTGCTTGTAATTCTATTTTTGGTAACTTGTACTCTTGTAATCATTCTTTCGTTGTAATCGTTGCAAAATTCAAGACTTGGATCATAATGAAATTCGCATTTCGTTACATTTATGTTATACACGTTTCATACTTGTTCATACGTTCAAAAATATTATTCATGTGATACTTTATCAACAATTTGTGCAAAATATGTCAACTTGCAAATTTATGATCTATATACTCGATCTATGCGAAATATGACACTTATTCTCAACAAATATACATGTTTATATTCAATATATGTTTACTTTGTGATGCTATTTCATAACATGCCTTGAAATATGAGTATCGTGCTTAAAACATCCAAAATACACCCTAAAACACCAAACTATGAAGTCTAGGGGTGCAAATCATCAAAATAACAAACTTGAACCCAGCCCTGAGCCCCTGGCGGCCCGCGACCCGGTCCAGCCACTTCTTACGCAACCCACGAGCCCGTCTGGTCGAGACCAGACCTGATCAGACGTGTTTTGGCAGCCTTTTTGTATTTTGTTTAAAGTTTAAACTTGTTTCTTGTCTTAAATGCTCAACTACAACCTACCCCAACACTCCCCTATAAAACCCAAGTGTTAATCAGGAGCTCAACCAGAATCATACCAAGTTACTTATGTGAGCATATCTCACTCATTTCTTGTTCTTTTGCTTTGATTTTTTTTCCTACTCACTTGGATTGAACTTAGGAACATTTCCACAGGTTTTCCATGGAAAACCAAGGTCTGGAACATCACCAAAAAAGCTCCAAAGTGGACTGAAACTTTCTGTTTTTATCTAAACTTTGTTAAACTTGAGTTATCTCATCTCAAACCTATGTCCTTATGCTCCTAACCACATCTATGGTTAGTTGGGCTTAAAAACAAGGTTGAGACATGTAAAATTAGAGGTTAAAATCTCACAAACTTTCTGTTTTGTTTAGGGTTTTTACCCACAAGTAGTGTTCAAGCTTAGAGCTTGATGTTTGTGTGATTTTAGGACAAGCTTCCTACTTGAAAATCCACACGCTACTTGATGTTTTCCATAGATTAGTTGTTCTTATTTCTTTCTTACTTGTAAGTTCATGACCCTACTTGTTGTTTATAACAACAAGTGTAGTGGTGAACAAAGAGGTACCTAAATGGAAGACTTATTCTTCCTACCTCATGCATGAATTATATGATAAAAAGAGGTTCCTAAATGGTGGATTTATCCTCCTACCTCATACTTGACCTATATGAAATATGATATACTAATATAACTTATATAATATATTCAAGAAAACCAAACTCTTGGTGATGAACAAATGGTCATCTGTCAAGATAGTAGGTTACATCATCTTAGGCCTTGATAACTTGTCACGATTCTAATGGAACATTGTTCCATGAAAACATTTAAACTCTTTAGAGTTTCATAGTGTCAAGAACAAGTGTTATGTGTACTAGATGATTATTTTCATATGTTTATTTTCATGATTATTTAAACTCCGAATCTATAATCTTCTATTAACTTTCAATACTCACACACCTATGTTTCTTCGTGTAGAAGAACAAGGTGTTCCAATCTAAACAAACCAAACACTCGCAGGATATCAAGTAGGAAGCTTGCAAAACCGTGAGTATACTCGATCTCGTTTTGCTTTTTATCACTCTTGGGTGCAACATGTATGCTATACAAAATTACACTTCACATGAAACTATTTTAAACTCTATCCATGCTTAACATGAAACTATATGATGCTTGTTAGACTTGTATGTTATTTAAACTATTTGTGTCGATATATGATTCATTAACTTTGCTAGCCTACCTTTACAATTATAGCGCTATAGGATTAACGCACCGCCCACGAAACTTGGGGTATTGTTAAGTTAAACATGTTAACCTCCCGTTATTCTTTGGGATATGCTATATTAACGCGTTGGATTCTTGGGTTTGAATATATAGTACACCGTTTCGGCATGCTAGTAAACTTGCATATTAGGATTCATGTTGGATATGAGACTTTAAACATTTTTATGCTATATTATGCTATGTAACAAAACTTGCATACTCGCCAACCTTTTGTTGATATATTTTAATACATGCTGCAGGTTGATTGATGAGATGATGTTGAAGAAATGCAATTTATGTGGACTTAGATACACACCTAGATTAATTTATCATTTGGATGCTATGTTTGTTTTGAAACAATTGTTGTCTTTTATTTGGAATATGTGTATGACATTTAGTTTTGAAATGAAATTTGAATTTAATTATTACTAGTTGGATTTTCCCGCGCTACGCGGCCAGAATTTGGTTGGTATCGATGTGAGTCCTTTATGGTACTTACACTCGCTATAGCAAATGAAAAAGAAAACAAAAAATGTAAAGTCTTTATAAACCAAAAATATATCGACGTATGTTTTACATCAATCTAAAACAGGGATGAGCAAATCAGACCCGGTACCGGTACCGAATTTACCGGACCGGGTACTTTTCGGTACCGACTTTTGACATTTTCGGTACCGGTCCGGTACCGGTATTTACCGGTTTTTACCCTCAAATACCGGTATCGTACCGGTACCGAACCTGTACCGGTACCGAACCGTTCCGAACCGGGTATATTCGGTACCGGTACCGGTACCCACTTTTGGGGATTTTCGGTACCGGTTCTTTCGGTACCGGTACCGGTTCGGTACCGGATGGTACCGAGCTCATCCCTAATCTAAAATCCTTAAAACAAATACCGTTAACAACTCTGATAATTTCAATACCGATGTTGAAGTTGTTCGGCTGGAATTAGTTCAGCTCATCACAATTTGGTACAACACTGACACTCGTTACAACTTACAATACGAAAAGTACTATATCGGTTTTGAGCAAAAATTAAATCACGATGTAGATAAAATAAGCACGTCGCACCTACTCAAAATTTTTATAAAAACATCTAATCTTAAAAGTTATAATTAGTCAAAAACAAAATATGCTAAAAATAATTACAATAAACTATTACAACAATAATAAAATATAATAATTCAAAAAACAAAAACTATGAATCTAAATTAATATGTATTATATAATATATAATAATAAAATAGATAATTTAGAAGATAAAGAGTACTATTCATCATAACTTTAAATTCATATGTATAATTGTCACTTAATTTATGAAGTTTTGAACAATTTGTTCGTGTCATCCCGATGTTTCCGCCATCGGTTGGGGTATGGCACGAAAGATGTCACACAATAATGTTTTATTATATAGTATAGAAGTATAGATATAGATTTAGATTTAAATTGATATAAATAGATTATTTTGCTGTAGCAAAATTTGTTAACGAAGTCTCAATAAATTTAACCCTTTATTTAAAACTCTGTAAATGTATAATTGATAAATAATATTAGTTAATTTTATTTTGAGTTTCGTAAAATCTATTTGATACCAAACTACCCAAAACGTTCAAATATATAGTTAATATTAAATTAGATAACTAACTTTGAATTTGAAGTGTGTGTGTATATATATATATAAGTAATAATTAATTCAAATAAATAATATTATAAATGAGAAGTATAGACTAAATTTAAACCAAAATAATAATTATCTATAGTTAAGTAGAGGAGATTAAACAAAATAATATTTAGGAGAGTTATTGATAATTAATTAGAAGAGATTAAACTAAATAATAATTATTCATAAGATATTAAACTAAATAATATTTAGAACATCCCCAATAAGGTATATTTGAATGTTTTTAAGGAGAGAGAAAGATGAGGTGGATGAGAGAGGGTGTGAGGTGGAGGAGAGAAGGTGTGGTGGTGTATGTAGGGAAAAACATGTATTTGAGGAGAGAGAAAGGTGTTGTGAGAGGGAAGGAGGAAAGAGGAGAGAGGAGAAAGAGTGTTGTTTTTGGATGATAATATGGGGCAAGAGAGAGAATGTGTGTGATTGGTGCGGCAATGCCACATTGGCACAATAAAAACATCAAAAAACACTCCTTATTGGGGATGCTCTTAGTAGGAGGGTTATCTAGAATTAATTAGGAGAGATTAAACTAAAATAATAATTATCCATTAGATATGGCCTAATATAATTATAAGTGTCCTCAAAATAATTTCTTTTATTATATAGAGTATAGATATAGATTTTAAATTCTAATGAATCATTTTATAAACTCAACCCTTTCCCTTGGTGGTTTATAATATTCCTATATTTCTAGGTTAGAAACCCTATTTATAATTCCTTCCTACTAGCCAGATGCTTTCTTTCTAATGGCTTAAATTACATTAAATTCATTTTTGATTAGGCTCAAACTCTTAACTTTAAAGGAAAGAACACCTTAACTCTAATAACTTTGTCAATTGAACCCAATCCCCCATCCTACTAGCCAGATACTTTACGTATCAATCAAACAGACACCACCTGCTGGCTTCTTTACATACATAGCAAATAAAAGAAAATAAGGCTATAGGGTATCATCATGACCCTCATGGTCATTATAACCCTTCACATCAGCGTCATGTCACCCATTTTTAATCCATCATCCAAAACCACTGCCCTAAGGGTATGGTCATGATCCAAACCACTATTTCTCTTATTTTAATTTATTTTTGTGAAAAGGAAATATTAAAAAAGGAAATGAGGCTCATGGTTGCCATAGTTTAATTCATGCCAACCATGGTGGATGAGTCAAGGGGGTGGTTTAGCAATCCATTAATAGTCCTACGTGGCGATTGATGACCCAACCCATGTCCCCCACACCCTTTAGCCTAAGGCCGGAGGGTATGTGGGCGCCACCAAGGCCACCTCAGCCTCTATGGCGCCGGGGGGCGCCAAGATGGTAACGGAAGAATGGGGGGGGGGGCTCCATCGATTCTGATTGGCTTTAAAGGGGGCGTTATAGAGCCCCTAGCCACACCCTCCACATTCTTCAAGTTAAAAGAGGGGAGCTTTAAAGCCCTTGTGTGATGTGACGATGACATGTCAGTGAGGTGGCGGTGATAAAACCCCTACCACACCCTCTAGTCTAATAGTCAAAACTTTAGTAATCTATTATATATAATAAATGAAAATGATTTGGGCCACGTGTCACTTAATTAGGGCATCGTTTTTCCCCTTTTCCAGCCCAACAGTAACCACTGCCCTTTATTCTCACATTTTCACAAACCCTATTTCATTCTTCTCCTTCACCTTTCCATACAAGATCCCCTTTCTCTCTGTTGTTCATCCTTCTCCTTCTTCACATTTTCATCTCATCAACAACGTCCGGCAGAGGTTACATATATTGGATACATCTGCGTTTGAAACCCTAAATCATGTACCGTCGAGTAGTTGAAGAACAGAATAATCATGTAAGATCTATTTTCTCATCCAGAAATTTTATTTGGTTTTATCTATTTTCTTATACTGAACACGATGAACCCTTTTGTACCTTCAGAAGAAGAAGAAGAAGCTCTCCTAGGGTTTCTTATCGTACACAATGAACCCTTTTGTATAAGCTCCTGTTAATCGGTGACCCTGGTATGTTGTAATAATGTTTTTATTATTGTTTATATGAATAACTTTTTGTAGCTTTTGATTTTTGTCTTTTATTTTTTATTGTTTATTCAGATGCTTGCTTTGTTGTATCATGTGATTACGAGTAGATTGATTTTGATATGTTTGTAGTTTTTGTTTTTCACAATATGTTTTGTTGATTTATTCACGCATGTTAGTAATGTTGGATGCACCTATGTTTCTTGATCCTCTGTTTTCACAATCTATTTGTTGATTAGAAGTAACCTCTGCCGGATGGTTGTTGAGGAGTTGGAAATGTGAAAGAGAAGGAGAAGGATGGTAAATTCATTATTGGATTGTTTATGTAGTTAACTAAATTGAGTCGCTTTACTACTCAATTACAGAGAAGTTTTTGAGATTGTTTTCACACTTTATTATTTTTGCAGCAAGTTCTACTTGATTATTCATGTGGCAACTTTATATTTGCAGGCTTGTGAATTAAGGTTGGTTGTTACTTAATTTGTGTTTACTTTAATCATTTTCAGTTTCATGAAGTCATTGTTTAGAAACTGATTTTGTTTTCAGCTTTGTTTATAGGTCATACCAGCCCAAAAGTTTAGGCTTCATTGCTTTTTGTTATTCGGTATGGTACTTAATCTTACAATCAGTTTTACTTTGTTTTTTAAGAAGGTGCTATTGTCATGGACATCGAGGTGATCTCACATGCCTCCAAGTTGTATTTTTGGTGTAGAGCAATTGCATAAAAACTAATATGTGACTTTTTTGAGTAATAATATACTTAAATCTCTTCTTTTGCCATATAATTGTTGCATCATCTTCTTCCTTCTTCATTGCACAACACCACGGTAACCTCAATTGGTCTGATTTATTTTTTGGAATTTCTAACATTTTGATTTACTGTTTATTGATGCATTGATTCATTTGTAATCACTTGCAGATCACCCGTCATCTTAAATTGAGCAATTAAACGGAGTTTTTTTAAACAACACCTTAAGTTTCGTTCATTAATCCATGCATTTGTTAATTCCTCATTTTTTTTTATTCTTAATCGTTGATTCTGTTTCAGGTAGACTTTTTGCTGTTAGTTCCATGTGTTTTTTTTTCAGATTAATTGTTTCTATATATATATTGGTTTTGTTTTGATGAAAAGGGAAAACGTTCGAGACGTTTGATCCAAGAACCGAAGAAAAGATATCGGATATTGCTGAAGGAGATTAAGATGATGTTGATCTGGCTGTTGAAGCTGCACGTTGATCCACAATAAGCACTGCCCCTCTAAGTTTCCTCCAATGACAGTGGTTATAACAAGTTAATAAGGCAAAACACTGATCTGCCTAACAACTGTTGGATATAAAGACTGTTGTACACAAAGACTGATGAGGATTATCCACTGTTGAAGACCAAAGCACTCATGAAGACCAAAGCTCTGTTGAAGACAAGCACTGATGAACCAAAGGTCTGATCAACCAAAGGCCTGATCAACCAAAGGTCTGATCAACCAAAGGTGAACCACTGCCCAACAACAGTGGTTCAGCATCAACAGCAGTTATTCTACCTTTGTTTAAGTTAACAATGTGTATATGTAACAGTATTTATCACATCAGTGTTTTATAATCTGTTAGGTTGTTAGATGTTATCACCTCAGTGTTTATATGTAGCAGTGTTTATATGTAACAGTGTTTATCACAGCAATGTTTATATGTAACAGTATTTATCACATTACCTCAGTTGTTTGATCTGTACTATAAATTGAACAGTTGTTTGATCTTTATACTAATAAAAAAAATGTTGTACACTTGGAAACTGATGTATTCTTGGGTATAGTATTCTTGAAATTGGTCTTTTTTTGCAAACTGATGTTTATGGCCAAACATCTGTTTAAGGTCAAACTTCTGTTTAAGTCCACACAACTTATATATAAGGCCAAACATCTTTTTAAGCCCCAAAATCTGTTTAAGTCTAAACAGATGTTTAACCAGATCCACTGTCTTCTAATCTTTTAACACTCTTCAAAATACTTAAAAATGATAGTTTTAATTAATCATTAAAAGTATGTTACAACCACTGTTTTGGTTCAAACATCTGATTGTTAAAAGTTATCCACTGCTGAAAGACAACCTCTGTTTCTTCATTCTTCATGTTGACAATTGACTGACTAAACATCAGTGTTTCAATCACTGTTGGCTATCCACTGATAGTCAAAAAACAGCCACTGCTCACATTTTTATTGTTGACATCCACTGATATTGACCGTCAGTGGTTTCCCTAAAGAACAACCACTGCTCACATTTTTATTATTGATGGGGTTAATTAGTGATAGAATGAAATTATCAAAAGAATACTAGAATTACAATGAAATTACCATTTTACCTAATCGTTACATTCCAATGAGATAAGAGTTCCTCCAACATTGTTTTCATGATAAAAATAAAGTTAAAATAAAAAATAAATAAAATACTGTTGATGGCAATTTGTTGCAAATCAAATCAGTAATTAATGCTAATTTCTTGAGCTTTGGACATTGAAAATTTGCAAAATGTGAATTTCAAATTGACGGTTATTATCTCTTAATTAAAGTTAAAATAAAAATTAGAAAAGTCATCATGACAATTGCTTTCAAATCAAATCAGTAATTACTGATAATATCAGTAATTTTGAAATTCAAAATATGCAAAATGGTAATTTAAAATTGACGTTCTCTCTCTTTTTTTCCTACTTTGCATATCATTTCTAATATTTAATTACTTTAATAAAGCAGGATATAAGGATATACACTACTTACCTTTCAAATTACATTTGCCACTGCATTCAATTAAAATTTTGAATGGAGAATCGGTAAGCTTGAATTCCAACCTTGATATTGTTTTGGTAAAAAATTACCGAAGCAATTAAGTGATCAAATTAGTTAAGTGAGGTAGTGTGCTGAAGAAATGTGTTAAAAATATGTTGGTTGAGTTGTTTGCAAAAACAGTTTTCAGGATACGGCTCAGGATATCAAGCTGTATCTACAATCAAACAATGAGCAAAAATGTAAAGGGTGACACAGGATGTACGAGGAAAGCCCTTGATCAATCTAGATCTCTGGCATAAAACCTCGGGAGCTGACAATCGTCGGCTGCCTTGTTCTTCTTATTGCTTGAATAACCAGGATACAATGCAGGATAATGCTCGGATCGAATCAAAGTGTTACAATGATTGTGAATTGTGAGTGTTAGTGTGTGTTTTCAGCTAGAAATGAGAGTGTACGAGTATGAGAGCTCGAAAGTGTGTGCATTCCTATGATCCGGCACTCCTATTTATAGTTACAAGAAATAACAAACTATGCTAAAAATCCAGGATATTCCCCTATTATTCCGGGATACTGAGAATATTCCTTTCTGAACGTTGGGGGACTGTTTCCACTCGTTCTCCACGTGCATATTAACCATAAATCCTGGATTTAAGCTCCTATAACCGTTACAACATTAATAGCATTGACCAACTCCCATAAAATACGCCTTTCTTCAATGCTGACCGTTACAAGAGCTATTCTTCCGCCATCAACGTCCTTATCCTAACCCATTTGAGCGGGTCTTCAGGATAACTTGGTCCTCATGAACGTTAGTTCCTTGTAACAAACGTTTACAAGCAAATTATTAGTAATGGTCAGGATACTGCCTCAGGATGTTACCAATATCCTGGTCCTGTATCCCGATCGTAATCAGCTATCATAAAATCAAGATATAGTGTCAGGATATGGGCTCAGAATTTCACCCATAACAATTGTCCCAAAAAATATAACTGTTGGATATCCTGATTCCAACGGATATATTTTTTAGTCATTCCAACACGTCTGGTAAGGATATCTGTTTCGAACATTCCTTGAGGAGCCTGACAGCTACCCCAAGACTGTCCTAATGAAAAAAATGAGCCATCTGTTGCCACCAGCTCTAAACCCTCTGCTGCTGCTGCCGAAGGTTTCTCTTATGATGACCTTGGCTTCATGGAATCCATCGAGCCCATGACCTCCTTCCCTAATAAGGTAAATATCCAGATCTTGTATCCCGTACATATATACTGAACCTGTATCCCGGTTAGTTTGTCTTTAATGATACCTGTATTTTTCTTTGTAGGGTCTGAATCATCTGGTCGTCCTGTACTCAGAACAATTTTTAATTTCCTGCATGCTTAGAATAATTTAACAGTTGGAGGTGGAGGGATCCTGTGTTTTCAGGACGAAGCCTTCAACTGTTTATGTAAATATGCTTTAAAAACTTAATTGTGTTCTTGGTGGATGGGTCTCTTTCTGAGATGAAACCAAGAATACAATCTTTTGGACCAATAATAGTAAACTAACCTTTTAGCCTTATTTGTGGTTATTATGTTTTTATTTTGAAAGGTATGTTTTGAATATCCTGATCAAATATCCATGTCAGGATACTGATGAAATGTTCAATACTTTTGTCATCAAAATGTTAGACAAAACTTGGTTGAATATGACTTCTTAGAAAACTTAGATCATTTAGATAAGGTTTTCAAGACTTGAAAAATAAATCATACCAGAAACACTTAGGCAATAATTTCCAACCTCAACCTTTGAATCCTTTGCAATGTCCCCGTCATGGATGTCCCCTGTCTGTGCAGGATATTGCATCAATATATGACACACTTGAGTATCTCTTCACTTAGTGATTAAACTTCGTAACTTTTCGCCAACAGAAGAACGTGTGTAAGCACAATCGTAGTTTGTCATATCTTTGGAACTTGTCAAAAAGTTTAGTTTCACTGGGGATAAACCCTTAATATACTGGGGATAAACCCTTAATATCCTGGGGATAAACCCTTAGCATCCTGGGGATAAACCCTTAGCATCCAGGGGAAAATCCCAAATTTTCGTGCGCTACAGGCGGGAGTGTATAAACTCCAAGACTTAGAAAGGTGAAAACCTTTAAACCTTAGAGAGTATGAAAATACCCTTTCGCGGGAGAGGGTGATCAATCCTCATATACCTTTAGGATCCAGGATATAGCCAACAATAACGAAATTGTCAGCCACTTTTACATGGACTGGTCCCGCTATCTTGAACTATCCCTGGATAACTTGCGCTCCAGGCGGGGTGTTTAAACCCAATTCGAGAGAAAGGTGAATACCTTTAAACCGTTGAAGGGATCAGGATCCCTTAAACGTGAGAGAGGGGGCCAATCCTCTAATCTTTCGAAGTATCCTGAGTGTGTATCCTGGAGCTACATCCCGAAGCATATACCGCAAAACAACTGTAAACTAAGGTGGGTGTTAGCCTAGCTAACACCCCTCCGATGCTTAAGTCAGTAATGGGTTCAAAAGAATAAACAATATCAAAACATATTAAAAGAGATAGAATCCATACCATCCTGAGTTAGAATTTAAATTCCAAACTTAAGTCAGTAATGGGTTCAAAAGAATAAACAATATCAAAACATATTAAAAGAGATAGAATCCATACCATCCTGAGTTAGAATTTAAATTCCAAACTCACTTGAAATGGAGCTTTAGATGTATTGCATTCCAGGATCTTGGTAGCATATCCCCCTCCATATTCTTGAGTCGATATGCTCCTTTTCCTGATTCTGATTCAATCTCATAGGGTCCTTCCCACTTTGGAGCCAACTTTCCATCAGCAGGATTAGTAGTATTCTGAAAAGCCTTTCTCAATACCCAATCTCCAACCTAGAACCTTCTAGTCCTTATATGCTTGTTATATGCTTTGGATATCCTCTGTTGATATGCTGCCATTCTTAGCTTTGCTGCATCTCTTGTTTCATCAATAGTATCCAATTCCTGGCAAAGGGCATCAGGATTCTGCTCAGGATCCCGAAGATTGGATCTTGCGATAGGTATCACCATTTCTGTCGGGATCACCGCTTCTGCTCCAAATACCAAGGAAAACGGGGTTTGGCCAGTTGCACTTTTCACCATTGTTCTATCAGCCCATAAAACAAAGGGTAATTCTTCTGCCCATCTTCCCTTCTTAGCTCCAAGCCTTTTCTTCAAATTGTTGACAATTATCTTGTTTGAGGATTCTGCTTGTCCATTCGCTTGAGGATGTACCGGTGTGGATGTGATCATTTTGAT
This sequence comes from Helianthus tuberosus, assembly GCA_030545235.1. Classification (NCBI taxonomy): domain Eukaryota; kingdom Viridiplantae; phylum Streptophyta; class Magnoliopsida; order Asterales; family Asteraceae; genus Helianthus; species Helianthus tuberosus. Next base: position 56,491,293 of record CM060408.1, on the reverse strand, counting down.
TCCCCAACTCTTGCAAAAGTCAGTAGTCCTCTTACTTATAAACTGAGATCCATTGTCACAAATTATTTCAGCTGGTACTCCAAACCTAGTCAGGATATTCCTTTTTATGAAGGATACTACTTCTTGATCTCTGACTTGCACAAATGCTTCAGCTTTGACCCACTTAGAGAAATAATCAGTCATTGCCAGCATGAAGACCTTTCCTCCTGGAGCCTTTGGCAGTTTTCCTACTATATCTATTCCCTATTTCATGAATGGCCAAGGGGAAGCGATAGGATAAAGTGGTTCAGCAGGCTGATGTAATATATTACTGTGTCTTTGACATGCATCACACCTTCGAGCATACTCCGCAGCATCTCTTCTCATCGTCGGCCAATAGTATCCTGTTCTTAATACCTTTGAGAATAACGACCTGCCCCCAGTATGGTTACCACAATCCCCTTCTTGTATATCCTGAAGCACTTTTTTAGTTTCGGGATCCTCCAAGCACCTCAGATATGGTCCTGTAAGAGATTTCTTATACAAAACATTATTTATAATAGTGAATCGTGATACCTTCATTCTAAAGGCCTTAGGATTCTCATCCTTTGGGATGTGTCCTTCCTTGAGATATCTCATGATTGGAGCCGTCCAGGACTTAGGATCCTGCTCAGGATACCCATCATCAGGATCCTGAACACTTACCACTTCATTATCCTAAGGATCCGTCGCAGGATACAAGATATGTAATATTGGTATTCGGGTTCCTTCCGGTATCCTGACTGATGATCCCAGATTTGCCAAGGCATCAGCTTCAGCATTATCCTCTATTGGTACCTGTTCAAGTGTAAAAATATCAAAATATCCTGCTAATTTTTTGAGAATTTCGAGATACTCGATTAACTTCTCACCTTTGACTGCATAGGATCCATTAAAATGATTAGTAATTAACAAAGAATCAACATATACTTGCAAACTCTTGATATTCATACTTTTGGCCAATTCCAATCCTGCAATTAAAGCTTCATATTCTGCTTCATTATTAGTGGCAGGAAATTCACATCTAATAGCCTGGGGTAATATGTCCCCCTGTGGCGATTGTAGTAGTATTCCCAAACCTACACCTCTGACATTAGATGCTCCATCAGTATATAATGTCCAGGATTCTAAGTTTTCTCCTAGCTGTTGTACTTCTAGGTCTACTTCATTTTGAATATCACTACTGAAATCAGCCACAAAGTCAGCTAAAGCCTGAGACTTTATGGCATTTCTAGGCTCATATACTAGATCACAGACACTTAATTTCACTGACCACTTAGCCATCCTACCTGACATCTCGGGTTTCCTAAGCACATTTTTAATAGGATAGTTAGTTTTAACATGAATCCTATGTGTTTCAACATAATGTCTAAGTTTTGTTGACGCCATAACTAGGGCTAATATGAATTTCTCTAAGTGTGAATATCTAGTTTCAGATAAACTTTTGCTAACATAATAGACAGGATATTGCTGACCTTCATGATCCTTTACAAGGACAGCACTTACAGCATTCCCCGATACTGCGAGGTATAGGGATAATGGTTCACCATTTTTGGGCTTCATCAATAGGGGTACAGTTGAAAGATACTTCTTCAAATCCTGCAAGGCTGCTTCGTGCTTCAATCCCCATTCGAACTTCTTATTCTTCTTCAGGATATCATAAAATTCCTTGCATTTTTCCGAGGATCTTGAAATAAATCTGTTTAATGCTGCTACTCGTCCCATTAATCTTTGTACATCCTTCATATTTGATGGTGACTTGATGTCCAAGATAGCTTTAATCTGCTCCGGGCTTGCTTCTATCCCCCTTTTGGTCACCATGTATCCTAGAAACGTTCCTGCTCCCACTCCAAAATGACATTTGGCAGGATTTAGCTTCATGTTGTATTGGTCCAGGATATTGCTCCCTTAATATCCTGGAGGTGATCCTCAGCCTTTTTAGATTTTACTACCATGTCGTCGATGTACACCTCCATGGTGTCCCCCAGCTTTTCTTTAAACATCATGTTCACCAATCTTTGGTACGTTGCACCTGCATTTTTCAAACCAAAGGGCATAGTAGTGTAATAATAAATACATGTTGGTGTCATGAAGGCAGTATCCTCCTGGTCTAAAGGTTCCATTTGGATCTGCTGGAATCCTGAGGATGCATCCATGAAGGTTAACATCTCATGACCGGCAGTAGCATCCACCATTGAGTCATTATGAGGAAGAGGAAATGGGTCTTTGGGACAAGCTTTGTTCAAGTCTGTGTAATCTACACAAACTCTCCATTTCCCATTTTTCTTTTGCACCACAACTACATTTGCCAGCCATTTAGGAAACTTCACTTCCCTAATCATCTTGCTCTTTAGTAGTCTTTCAACTTCCTCTTGGATGATCACATTTCGCTCCGGAGCAAATTTCCTTCTCTTTTGTTGGACAGGCTTGAATGACTTGTTGATATCGAGCTTATGAGTTATAATATTCTTGGAAATGTCTGTCATATCCTCGTGCTTCCACGCGAACGTCGACATCCTGCATTTCAAAAAGTTAATTAACTGATGTTCAATATCCTGAGGGATATTGGTTCCTACTAGCACCGAGATATCTGGATTATCCTGGTCCAGGATAATTTTCTTAACATTCTATTCTGAAGCCTCCATGATATCCTGGGCTCGCATCTTTAATTGCTATGCTGCATTGGGCTTGGTTGAGGATTTCATCGAGGATGACTAACACTCCTTAGCTTCTTGTTGAACACTTTCCACCTTGACAACCCCCCAAAGGGTAGGGATCTTGATGTATTGGTGATAGGTAGACGGCACAGCTTTCATATCATGGATCCATGGCCTACCCAATATAATATTGTAGGAGGATAAGGAGTCCATGACACAGAAGCGTTGCATTGAGTTGACCCCTTCAACATACACAGGCAACTTTATTTCTACCACAGTATTCTTGGCTTCTCTGCTGAACCCAACAAGCACAGTGGATTTTGAAGTGATATCCATCGGGGAAACATTCATCCTTTTCAGCGTTTCTAGTTGAATAATGTTGGCCGAGCTGCCATTGTCCACCAATATCCTGTGTACAAAATGGTTAGCAATATATAAAGTAATTACCAAACCATCATGGTGAGGATCCTGGATGTTATTTCGGTCGTCACTGTCGAATGTTATCATTTTGTCGTTTGTAAGTGTTGTCATCCTTGTTGGTTTATCTCCCCTTTCTGCCTTAGCCTTCTTTGTATGTCTTTTCGCTGTGGAATATGAAGTTCCACAAATGTCGGATCCTCCTGAAATAAAGTTAATTATCTTGGCATCTGCAGGAGGTGATGCTGCTCGTTCAGGATACTTCTCCATATCCTGACCATTGTTCTTTTTTCTTCCCAGGAGATCCTTCAGGTATCCTTTGCTCAGTAGATAGCTTATTTCTTTCCTCAGGGCAATGCAATCTTCCGTAACGTGTCCAAAATCCTCATGGAAGGCACACCATTTGGATTTATCCTTCCAATCGGCTTTTTGTTGGTTCTTTCTAGGCCACCTTGCTTTGTCTCCTAAACCCTGCATAGCATACATTAGTTCAAGTATGTTAACAGAAAAACAATATTCTGATAATTCAGGATCCTCGTCTTCAACAGCATTCACTTTCTTGCTGTCATTTCTGCCATATGGCTTAGAACGATAAAGCTTGTACGAGGATTCTGACTTCCTGCTAGTTGATTCATATGTTGAGGATGCTTTCATCCTCTCTTGCATTTTCCTATCATCTTCAAGCCTGATATATCTCAAAGCCCTGTTTCGAGCTTCGTCCAAGTTCCTACAAGGATTCATCACAAGATCCTGATAAAACTGGGAATCCTTTTGTAGTCCCATCTTGAATGCTTGTACTGATGTAGCAACATCAAGGTGTGGGATATCCAAGGATTCCCTGCCGAATTTGTTTACATAATCCCGTAGGGATTCTTGAGGACCCTGTGTTATCCTGTAAAGATCACTTGTTAGTTTTTCAAAGCTTCTACTGCAAGAAAATTGACTGTTAAATAAATTAACTAAATGAGCAAACGATGTAATTGAATGAGGTGGAACATTTAGAAGCCATTTCAAGGCTGATCCTGTTAAGGTAGAACCAAAACCCTTGCATAGGCATGCTTCCTTGAGAACTGAGGGAATAGGATTAATTTCCATCATTTCCCTATATTGAGCAATATGCTCTTCAGGATCCGTAGTTCCATCATAGAGCTTCATGTTGGGGGTTTGAAATCTTTTTGGGATTTCAGCATCACAAATAGGATATGCAAACCGGGATATCATGTGGCTGTCTTGGGATACTTCTGGAATTGGCTGGACCACCCCAGGTACACTGGATATCATGTCCTTCAATTTCTGAAGCTCCCTAGAAAATGCTGATGTCACACCTGCATCCTGCAAAGATCCAATACCATTAGTAGCAAGAGTATTATTATTATTTGACACGTTACCAGTCTGAGGATTCTGGCCATATCCTGAAGCATATCCTAAACTTCTCACAGTTGACACCCTGACCGAAGAGGGTATCTCAGGAGTATGATTCTGAGAATGGCTAGGCACAATATTCCCCCTGTTATCTTCAGTAAACACTGCAGAACTGAAGTTCAAAGCTCTGGGTTGCAAGGGAGTGACAATATCCTCAGCAGGTCTGCTTGAGCTGGATTTCAAGAGTTGTATCTCTCTTATCAGCATTTGGTTGGTCTCCTGCTGTTGCCTCATCTGTTCCTGTACACTACCAAACAGAGTTAGAATTCTTCATTAGAGGCCAAAACAGGAGCAGATCCCTGAATGTTGCGAGCAGGGATAACATCCCGAGCCACATGAATCTCAGTTCCTTGTGAAGAGGCTTGCGTTCTCAGAGGAGGTGGTGGAATCACTGAACCAATTGTTGCAGAGGTTGTAGCAGACATGGTGGAAGAGCTCATGTTTGATCTCGAAGCCATTGAAAATAGTGTAGCAAAAAGTTTTGAAAATAGAAAACCAAGTAATGATTTTGTAAAAGCTTTTAGTAGAAATAGCACCACTTGCCCCACGGTGGGCGCCAAATTGTTTTGGTCAAAAATTACCGAAGCAATTAAGTGATCAAATTAGTTAAGTGAGGTAGTGTGCTGAAGAAATGTGTTAAAAATATGTTGGTTGAGTTGTTTGCAAAAACAGTTTTCAGGATACGGCTCAGGATATCGAGTTGTATCTACAATCAAACAATGAGCAAAAATGTAAAGGGTGACACAGGATGTACGAGGAAAGCCCTTGATCAATCTATATCTCCGGCATAAAACCTCGGGAGCTGACAATCGTCGGCTGCCTTGTTCTTCTTATTGCTTGAATAACCAGGATACAATGCAGGATAATGCTCGGATCGAATCTATGTGTTACAATGATTGTGAATTGTGAGTGTTAGGGTGTGTTTTCAGCTAGAAATGAGAGTGTACGAGTATGAGAGCTCGAAAGTGTGTGCATTCCTATGATCCGGCACTCCTATTTATAGTTACAAGAAATAACAAACTATGCTAAAAATCCGGGATATTCCCCTATTATTCCGGGATACTGAGAATATTCCTTTCTGAACGTTGGGGGACTGTTTCCACTCGTTCTCCACGTGCATATTAACCATAAATCCTGGATTTAAGCTCCTATAACCGTTACAACATTAATAGCATTGACCAACTCCCATAAAATACGCCTTTATTCAATGCTGACCGTTACAAGAGCTATTCTTCCGCCATCAACGTCTTATCCTAACCCATTTGAGCGGGTCTTCAGGATAACTTGGTGCTCATGAACATTAGTTCCTTGTAACCAACGTTTACAAGCAAATTGTTAGTAATGGTCAGGATACTGCCTCAGGATGTTACCAATATCCTGGTCCTGTATCCTGATCGTAATCAGCTATCATAAAATCAAGATATAGTGTCAGGATATGGGCTCAGAATTTCACCCATAACAGATATTTTTTAAGAACATCCATGCTTATTGTATTATCATATTACGTTTAGCAATAGATATATTTTGCTTATTCTTTTTTTATGTACAGTCTTCAAATGGAGGTTGCAAAGGTTAGCATGCTTAACGATCTTAATACATTCTCAAACAACTATTCGATTAGAGTGAAGATTATTAGCATGTCCAAGAAGATGATGAATGAAAACAAAAATGAAATATATCATCTTGATATGATCTTCATGGATGAGATGGTACCGTATATATTTGTCTTATAATTATTTTGTACATATGAATACCCAAATGTTATATAACACGTTTTTTATTTAATCGGATGTTTCATATTCTTAGGGAACTATGATACAAGCCAGCTGTCTGCATAAGATGCTAGAAAAATTTAAAGACTTCCTTCAGTTGGATGAATGTCTTATTATCACCAAACCGTCTCTTGCTGCTAATAAGTCCTCTGCTAAGTATACCAAGAGAAATGACAAAATATCCCTGTATTTCTATACTTCTGTTGAGAAATGCCTTGACTGGTCTGAACCGAAATACCGTTTTAATTTTGTTAACCTCAAGGATGTTGTTCAAAATAAAATTGAAGTTAATACAGTTATTGGTATGTAAATCACTATATGATATATATGTATTGTTTTGTCTTATTGTTTTTTTTTTTCATGTTATCGCTTCTTAATGCTGTTTTCTTTTAACAAAATATTTTTGTTTATAGATTGGATTGGTTATGTGGAAGTTTGTTTCAATCTAGAGGATACATCAAAGAAGGATGGGAGCAAGGGCAAGAGACTTAATCTTAGAGTTGAAGACCTTGTGTGAGTTCTTTTTATTAAGTTGTTGCATTTTGACGTTTAAAGCATTACAAGGTTGCTTGATGTTATTATGTTTTATGTTAATATTTTAGAGGCCAAAAGTGTACGGTTACTTTGTGGGATGCTTTTGCTATTAACATGTTTGCTTACATGAATGATAAGAAACGAGAGAAATATGTTGTTATCCTTTGTCATTTTGGTATGGTCAACCTTTACAAAGGTACAATTTAAACTTAATTAGTTTAATTTTTTTTATTTAGTAATTTATATTTATATTTATTTATATGATTTAAATTTGACACTGTTTATATTGATCTACATTTGGTTTTATTTTTAAATTCAGGCAAGCGTGGAGTTGCAAACGGGTTTGAGCATAGCAGACTTTTTATCGACACTGACATTGAAGAGATATCCTATTTTAGGAAGAGGTATAGTTAGTAATATGCATATAAACATTACACAATATTATTTTGTACCTAGATTTACTTTTTACGTTTTAATTTGATCACATGAATCTGTTTAGGTATGTAGAGAAAATTTCTGCTTCATCTTCATCAAATGAGCATGTTGGTTCAAACGTTATCTCAAGTGTTGAAGATGAGTTTCTTAATAACCCTGATTTCATGCTTATTGGTTTCCTTGGAAACAGGTGTGTATTTTCTTATAAGTACTTTACATGCTGAGTTTTTTTATAGTCTTTTCTAAGTATTATTATTTTTGTTTGATATTGATAGACAAAGAAGGTTTTGGTTCTTGGCACAATCACAGCTATATGCACTGATAAACTTTGGTATTACAATGGTTGTAACCACTGTAAGTCGAGTGTGGAGGAAAGATTTGTAACGAAAGAAAATGTGGATGGTTCATTTGATGTTGATTATGCAAAATCTTTGGTGTGTACAAATGATAAATGTGAAGGAGTCGACATCTATTCTATTCCGCGGTTTGAGATTACAGTTTTATTTCCTTAAACTAAATACTAATATGAACCACACTTCTGTTATTAGTAATACTAATGTTTTCATTTGTTTTTAACTTTGATAGCTTCAAGATACCTATTAGGGTGCAAGACTCTTCCGGTTTGATTTCGAAGCTTACAAGATTCTTAAGAAAACTGCCAAAGAGTTACTTGCTATCCAAGATCAGGTAACAAATACATGCATTCAGTTATTTGGCCATGTAGTAAATATAATTTAAAATTAATTTTTATAAAATTGTAGGTTCTCAATTATGGAATCATTGTGCTCATTGTAATTTATATTAATTTTCATAAAATCATAGGTTGTTAATTCTTGAGAGATACTGAACCCATATCCTGAGATTTTTGACACATTGATTGGAAAGAGGTATGCGTTCATCATAAATGTTAAAGACTATAACATTGAGCATCAGGTTGAAAACTATGGTATTTCAATGGCCAGTAACGATGATGAGATCCTTGCCATGCTCTGCGCCAAATTCAATCTTAACCAGGTTTAAATCTTCATTATGTCATTCTTTTCATTTCATAGTCATATCGTTTTGAAATACCATTGTGTGTATTTTATGTTACTGTGTATTATGTAATTAAAGCATGAGCAGTCCGAATCGTTGGATGTTCCAGATTCCTGCAGTTTGTCTACTCCTGTTGACCTTATGAAGGTAATATAAGAATTTGGTTATTTGTACTAAATTTTTTGAAACGTTAATATTTATTGTCTTTTTATATCAGGATGAGATTTCATGCAGTGGTGATAATGTTACACCTGCATCCAAAGCACTTGTAGGCAATAAGAATCCCTCTTCTGATGAAACAAAACGTAATATTCGTGAAGTGTGCGACGTAGATGATGCATTAGGTTGCTCCTCGACAAAGCGCCGCATGAGTGATGAACTGTCTCAGGATGAAGATGCTGGTGTTTCGACGCTTTTGATTCCCAAGATTGAGAAATAGTTTTCTCTGTATTTTCAAATACATTTACGTGTTGATTTCATATGCTGTTGCCACGTTGAACTTATGGTTTTCGCTTTGTTGGTTTTGGGTGTTTGGTGTTGTTATGTTTTGGACTGATTGTGTGGTTTTGAATTCCTGAAAACTTATCTGCTTATTATACTGTTATGTTCTAATATTATAATGAGTATGACCTTTCTTTGCTTATTATAATGTATATGTTAAATAAATATTGAGATGTTCAATATTCAATATTTATGTTTAAAACTTATGTGTATGAATAGGAGCAACAATTTATAATATATATTGTATAAACCCAAATAACAACTTTTTTATCTACAAACATTTGTAATACTTAAGCAATTTTAATCTTATTATCTTATCTCATAATTTATATAGGATTATCAGTGGATGTGGTTGTTCTTTATTGGTTTTTACCGTTATCCCTGCTCACTAAGGTTTAATAAGTATCCGTCATATATTACAGTTTATAAAAAATATTTAATTTGTGTCTGTTTCTCCCATCAATTTATTTAAGTAATCTCATTCAATAGCTTATTTATATATTTCAAATTTTGTCTAAGTCATTCAAAGTAGGGTGTTTAGAAAAACCGTAACCAACTAAGAAGTGTAAACGCAAACCCATTTTATTCGGTTTTTTGTTCGGTTTATGGATCCACATTTTATTTTATTTGTTTTGTTTGGTTTATTTGGATAACTGAATAAAAAAACCGTTTAACTTAATTATTTATTAAATAAAGATAATAATATTTTATTTTAAAAATCATATACAAATAAACCATAAACCTAACCGGTGAACACCCGATTTACATTCCACAAAGATTACAAAATTTGTTGTTAAGTTTTTTTTATCAATGTAATAGATTGCTTGAAATAATCAATTCAATAATTTGAAACAATTCTATTTTGCTTTTCATGAACTGATTTTTAATTACAAAATGATAAAATGGAATATTATAATTTATTGAGGATATGCTAATCCCTAGGTATGACATATTGTAATTCAAAATTTAAAAACCACTGTTTGGTTCTATTTTTTTAATGTTCCTGATCTTTTACTCTTTCTTCTTTTGAATCCTTCTCCTTCTCTCATGTATGCAATGTCAAAGAATTCACGTTCAACTTCTACAGCTGCTAATTCATCTCAACGAAATTTACACAGTAAGTGAAATTATAACTTCTTAACTCATCATTTCCCAAATCAAAATCAGCTTTCAGATTGAAATCATAATTCTACTTGGTTTTTTTGTAGGTCCTCTTATGAGAACTCCTCTTTCAGATATCTCAAATAGATCTCCTCTTTCAGATATCACAAATGGTAATAGCTCTTGAATTTGATTATAAGTATACTTTTTTCCGTTTTATGTTTCCAAGTGGACTGATTCTTGTGTTTCGTACATATTATACTTTCTCTGTTATTTAGTTACTTCACCGAATGAAAGGCGTAAGCTTCGAAAATTAATACTTGATAATAAGAAATCAAAGAATTCATCGTCATCATCAACGAATGTTCGTAACATCTTTTCTGACAATGCAAATTTGCTGGAATGTTCTGATACTACGGATCAACATATGTACTCCATTGCATGTCGAGCAGTTAGAAATGCTACTGGTTCTTTAATTTCAACTACACCAGGTTTGTATTTTGTTTCTTTATTATTTCTTTTGATAAATACATTACTAAACAACATACCGGTACTAACATGTATGATTTAATATTGAATGTTCATATAATGGCATAAACATAGGTACACCTCTAGATAGCAACCGTCGATATTCCATTACTTCTAGCATCAATAGCAGTAACAATCAGCCGATATTGGGTAGTACCTCTATCCTTACACGGCTGTCTTCTGGTAAACGTAACCTCGAGTGCAAGAAACGTGATAATACTCATGTACCTATGCTGACTTTGGATTCAGATGAAGAACATGTGTTTTTGTGCACTGATGAAGATCCTTATAAAGGGATATCTAAAGGTTTTAATCTATTTTACTGTTTTAGGACATTTGTTGTGTTCCACATGTAATATAACTATCAATCATTTTTGAACATATTATTTGGACCATGGTGACCAACTGCTTACATGTTAGGTTTGTAGTGCAAAGTTATGGATATCAGAAGGTGGAAAAGGTCGTTTAACTATAAATAAGCTATGTTATAGTATGTGTTGTGGGTATGGTAAAGTTCAGTTACCGCCTTTAAAGGATGCACATCCGTCTTATCAAAATTTGTTTTCTTCCTCAAATGCAAAAAGCAAGTTCTTCCTGAAGAACATAAGACGATACAACTCTATGTTCTCTTTTACATCTATGGGTGGAAAGGTTGATTCTAATATCAACAAAGGCAATGCTCCATTTATATATCGTATCAGTGGCCAAAACTATCATTGCATGGGGAGTCTCAAACCTTCAGATGGAAATGAAGCTAAGTTTTGTCAGCTATACATACATGATACCGAAAATGAAATAACAAACAGACAGGCATTATTCAGGTACGAGTGATTTCTAAGTTTCATTTTTATTCTATTAAAGAACAACTATAAATTCAAGCATTTGTAGTTCACTATCAGTTGTTAAGTACCATCACTTAATCCTTAATCACTGATTCTCTATCCACTGATTACTACAACATCAGTTGTTAACCATTAGTAGTTCACTATCAGTTGTTAAGTTCCATCCGTGTTTTAATCACTAGCAGTGCTTACAAGGTTTCCATCAACTGTTTGACTTAACAGTAGTTTGCTTTATTCATTCTAAATTCATCAGTGGTTGTAGGTAAACTAAAATGTTACTTTTTCTCAACATACTCTAAAGGTTTTGGGCTGGTATCAGCAGTTGTTAACAACTGCTCTTCCTTACCAATTAATTATTAATCACTGATTCTCTATCCACTGCTTATTACAATAGCAGTTGTTAACCATATGTAGTTCACTATCAGTAGTTAAGTACCATCAGTGTTTTAATAACTAGCAGTGCTTACAAGGTTTCCATCAGCTGTTTGACTTAGTACTAAACAGTAGTTTTGTTTATTCAATCTAAACTCATCAGTGGTTGTAGGTAAACTGAAATCTTACTTTTTCTCAACATATTCTATAAGTTTTTATAAAATGAGATACTATTATAGTTATGTTATGTTAATGTTTTGTTGTTTTTTTTTTCTTTTAACAGCAAAGGAACCAAACTTTCATCGCCTACTGATAAAGAACTTGATGTTGAAATGATAGAGTATTTGAGGGCTTTATTAGATTCACAAAATATGTTGGTTAAGACATATAGGATGGTCGGAGACCATTTTCACCAATCTATAGAGGCCAACCTTAGTCTGCGACTTATTTATAGAAGAGAAAAAGACGGCAGGACATATAACTTACCCACCACATCTGAAGTTGCTGCTTTTGTTGTAGGAGACATAGATAAAACTATAGACCTTCGTGATATTGTTGTCGAGACTTAGTCGGGAATGCTACAGCGTATTAGCGAATTACACCCATCGATCTTGCTCTGCAATATCCGTTACTGTAACACCTCGGATAAATCACGTCCAATGATGTATTGACACGTGTAATAAACCCTAATGAAGTCAAACACTGAAATTAAGGGACTAATTTTTTGAAAAATCGAAAACCTTGATTTTAAAAAGACTGGAAGTATTATCATACCAAAACTAAGTTTCTGAATAACCTCTCACGATGATTATATTCACAAATGAGCCACTTGTCGATCGAGTGTAGCCGTTTGCGTAATTAATTGAAAGTTTGCGCAATGAAGGGTTAAAAGTGTCAACATGTTAATTCTTACCTCTGAGTGACCTTTTAACAAATCAGGAGCTTCATGATATTTGATTATACTCTCGAGAATGCTAACTATTGGCCGTCTAAGGTTTTTATGCCTATAAGTAAAGTTACACGCAACTTTGCAAGTTAGAGGGGCTAAAAGTGTCAATATGTTTAATTATACCTCTGAATGACCTTTTAGCGAACCCAAAGCATCGTGATGTTTAATAATACTTTCAAGAATGTCTAATATGGATTAGATGAGGCTTCAATGCTATTAAATGATGAGATGCGCAAGTTTGCGCAATAGAGGGACCTAAAGCGTCAACTTTTGAATCTACACCTTTCGGTGACCATTTAAGCGAACGAGAGTGTAGTAATATTTAAGTATATGCTTGGGAATGCCCATTATGGGCCATGGAGGGCTTGGATATCATTAAACAACGTTTCGCGCTACTTTGCGCAATTAAAGGACTAATTGCGTCAAACTGCAAAAGTATGCCGATTCGTATAGTAACGGACCTTTCGGAATATGCCCATGAGTTAATTATACCCTAATTATCCTTTGTATAGCTTAGATATAGGCTTAGAGGTGTTTAGCATGCAAAAATAAACTTTTAAGTCATGCAGGGACTAAAAGTGTCAAAAAGTGCACAAGTTTGCATTTTCGCGCATATCTCACATTCTGGATATCTCCGGACACCCAAAAATTTATGTACGCACTAAAATATTTTATTTTAGTGTTTGGCTTGATAAAGTTCCATTCGTCGCGTAATTTGGTTCGTTTTTCGTGTTCGTCCGTGTTTCGTCGTAATTAGCCGAACAACGTGACCGTACGACCAAACGAACCGACACCCGGCATATTTTTTAGTATGTTTCATGTTCCCTATGTTTAGGCATCATTGTAGAGCCTTAAAAATGGTTTAACGGGCCTTAGACGTGTCAGAAATGACATTTGGGAGTGCGGGTGCCAAAACTGTCAATATATGAAAGATTTGCTGATCTGACCAGGTCCTTGCGGACCGTATACCAAGGACCATACGGTCCGTATGCTGGTGCCAGATATGAATTTTGCTTGGTCTCCACTCTATTCCATTCTCATCCAATCAAAACCGAATCCTTGGGCTCCAAGACAATTATACAGCTGTCCTAACAGGTGTAGTGATCTGGTTAACCCCTTCAAACACTTGTCATCATCCAATTATCCTCCAAAGACTATAAATAGGGGTGGGTTTCTTTGATCAAGCTCACCATTTCATTCCAACCTTGCTATCTTCTCATTTCTGGAGGATTCTGAATATTTGGAACTTCCTTGGAGTTCTTTTTAGTAATAAGGACCCATTGTAAGTGTCCTTAACCTCCTAATTTCAGCTTTGATTAGTTTAATGGTCAAAAGTCAAACTTAATATAGTTAAGGTTTGACTTAGTGATTAAACACTAATGATCCAGTCATTAGTCAAATTAAGAGTAGTTCTAAGTTGGTAATTGTGTAGGTAATAAACCCCTTAGAGGGCACCTACTGATTATCAACCTAGCTTGGTCAAATGTCGGGTCAAACCTAATAATAAAAAGTCAACAGAAAGCTATTTTGAAAATAAATTCATAATTAGCAATATAGAAGCTATGAAACCTGTTTTAACACTTGTATAACTTGGTAATTAGTATAAGAACATGCCTAAGCATGTTCAACCCGACAATTTCAAGTTTAGGATCGGTTCGGAACCGAAAGTCACAAAAGTAGACTTTTGCTTTGACTTTCAGTTCTGACCCGATTTAGCTTAGTTTAGATATGCCTTAGGATTCCTTTAGGATCATGTTATAGGTTAGTGTAACCCTCTGAGGTTATACAACTTGGATCCTTAGTTATCCTATTCATTTACATGTTTCCGTTATATGCTTAGATGTTGACCATTATGCCCTTTTGACCCTAAAACGAGAATTTTGAAAATGTGAGAGGACAATAATCTTTATTACTGATTTATAAACTTGTCCCTAAAATTTGACATCAGTTTGAGGTCTAGATTAGGAGTTATGCTCATTAGCGTAAATGAAAAACTTTTTATTAATTAAACTGCATAATTAACGTATAGCCTATCTAAACCCAATTTTTGATACCAAACTTTTTACCCACTGATGTAAAATAATATTTTGGGATTTTTGAAGATTTTTATTTATTTTTAGGCTGAGCATAACATAGAGTTATACCTTTGATTCGGTTATTGGCGGTTTTGCCTTTTTGGCTTATAAATTGAGTTTTACAAAACATTTTGACCCCAAACCTTTTGCTACTAATTTTATAAGATAAATAAAACATTTTAAGCTTTCTGGAATGATAAAAATATTAGCTTTTTCCTTAAAAACCCGGAAATCGCTTAAAACCGCCTTTTTACGCGTTTTAAGCGCGTAGTATGTATTAAAACTATTTTAAATATATATGACTTGATACCTACTGATATTTTAAGTAAAATTTTATACTTTAATAGCAAGCAAAATTTTTAAACTCAGATTTATATTAAACCTCTTTTATAACCTTTTAAATGACCAAAATACCCCTAAGGGGCATAAATTGGTTTTAAATTCGTTTTGGGCATAATGGAAGGTATCCTACTGATATCACAACATATTTAAGGCATATTAACTTAGGAAACCTGTATATGACTCTTATGGTTATCTGTTACGCATATTTCGCGTCCGAATCGGTTTATGTAACTAGTTTGCATAAATTGACCAAAACGGGTCAGACCTTATCATTTTTTGCCTCAAAATCCAGAATGTGTTTAGTGTACCCATATTATACAAGTCTCCAAACTTCTCGGGTCTAAATCACATTCTATTCCGGCCTTCGCTTAGTCATGCGTTTTGAACCGTAAACCTTTCCTTAAAACTAACCGGTCTAAGTTTCAACTTAATTAAGACCCGTTAGGAATCTAATAGGTTATTAAAAACCTTCGTTCCAGATTTAGGAGCCCAGTAAAAGCTATCTGTACTTGCTTGGTGGTATACGGCTGGGATAAATTGAATTTAAATTTGCTCAGGTAAATACTCTTAACTTATTTTCCCTATACGGGCTTGGGATACGGTATTATAATAATACCGCTTGGTTGAGTATGTAGTCGTTTAAATCGGATTGTGATTAATGTATTTACATAACCTGTTTTATTCTGTATTATTTGGTGTATGGCCTTTGGGGGTTAAATGACCATGTCCCGGATATCCTTGGCATCATTCAAAGAAATGGCCACGACCTAAGCACGGGGTGTAGGCGTACACCTGACAGATGCATTATGTAAAAACTGGTAATCCACTTAAAGGAAATAATCCTTGTGGGCATTATACCTGTGGCGTGTCAATTAATCTAGACCAACCCTACAAACCGGCCCTGATGGACGACAAATAAGTAAAACTGTATACAAGATTATATATAAATAATTATCCCAAGTTATAAAAAGTTTTGTGCCATGTGCATTCAAATAAATTTTCAAACTCTTTTCAAAATGAGTCAGTTAAGTTGTATTTACCAGTGTAAACTGATGTATTTTCCAAAAAGGCTAAGTGCAGGTACTATACGTAATAGGCTGGCTACTCCAGGCATCAATAATCAAGTCTCTCAAGCTCTAGATGTTAAAGTCTGTTGAACAGTGTTATCTTTCTATTTTAGATCCGCCTGTGGATCCATCTTACATTCCGTTGTAATATTTGATATTACTTTATATCGGATTGTAATATATTTATCTTTTGCTTCCACTGTGCATTTAATTGTGTTGTTTGACTATGATGATATCAACTACGTCACGATACTCCCTATCGGGCCCACCGGAAATACGTGGAAATATCGGGGTGTGACAGGTTGGTATCAGAGCCAACATTGAGTGAATTAAACACTAGCCTTTTTGTGTTTAATCTTAATGACACAGTAGTACATTCCTTAACCTTCTGAGTCTAAACTTAACATAGGAATACTCTCAATCCTAATCTGGAAATTATTGCATCCAATTTTTATATATATTGGATATGTCGCCAAGCGAAGAAGCTGTATTAGAAATTCTCCACACCCGGAGCCTTGAAATGCTGAGCTTCGTACTGCGGCTAGGATGAAACGTGCAACCAAGGAGAAAACATTCAGAAATAAAATGAAGGAGAAACCCCTTTTGCTGAAGATCGTTTCCTTAGTAGTCCTTATAAGGACATATCAATCTTTCAGTCCCTTCGAGGACAACATTATTCCTTTCAAGTCCCGTTCAGGGCAATTCTGTACCTCCTTTAAAATCATTGGAATGCTTTATCAAAAATTTCATTTTTATTAATATATATAAATATAATATATGAAATAAATGAAAAGTATCATTCCTTTTAAAAGATCTACCATTATAATAAAATGGTAAAATCTAAAAAGGGCAAGACCTAGCCCATGTGTCATTTTAAGAACAGGGCCAAGATGGCAGTTCCTCAATTAGATTCAGATCCTTATTAACATCTCAAGTTAGGATTGTTCTGCGCTTAGTATTAAAAAGAATCTTAAAGGTGAAACCTAGCCTACATGTCATTTCAGACATGGCCAAGATGGTGAAACCTATTCAAAAGATTCAGATCCTTGTTAACACCTAAGAACGTGTTAGCACTCTTGACAAATGTGATTCGAGAAAATCACAACAGTCATTCTTATATTGGATTCTTCCAATTTTCTTATCTAGCCTAGTGATTTAGAAATCATGGCTTAAATCATCAAATAAAGATGATCATATTGTTAACACCTAAGAACGTGTTAGCATTCTTGACAAAAGTGATTCGAGAAAAATCACAATAGTCATCCCTATATTGGAATTTTTCAAATTTCCTAATTTGGCATAATGATCCAGAAATCATGGCTTATATCATCATATAAGATGATCATATTATAAACATCCGTTAGTGATGAAGTGCCTATGGGCTAAACTTGTTGTCCGATAAGACAACGACAGTGGTGGTCTTTGACCCCTGCCTAAAGATGTTGGACTACATCCAAGCATAATAGTCGGTAGGATCCATACGATCTCGACTAATAACATCTGAAAAGATGATCATACCATAAACATCCCTTAGAAGGGAAATGTCTACGGGCTATAATTAACGTCCTCTGAGACTAAAGACAGTGGTAGCCTACAACTCCCTGTCAAGAAAAGGTAACGAACTTTGATTCAAACCTTAAATGCCTCGATTCCATAAAATTTGGGCTTATAAATTAAACTTGTCCACGTGACTAAGCCTTTTGTGCTATTACTAACTTTTAATTTAGGATTATAATGAAAATCCTGAATAAAATAAATATCATTCCTTTCCTGTCAGTATATATATTAAAAGAGAATCTTAAAAGGTATAACCTAGCTTGAAGGTCAATAAAGACCTAGCTATGGTGGTAAGACCTGTTTAAAAGAGATTCAAATCCTTGTTAAACACCTGAAAACGTGTTAACACTCCTGACAACGGGTGATGCGATAAAATCACACTTGTCACCCTTATATGAGAATTTTTTTTCCAAACCCCTTATTTAGCATAAATGATCAAGTGGAATCATGGCTAATAAACGTCGAACATGATGAACACATCAAAACATCCATTGGGATGTATACGTACGGGCAAAGATGTATACATGAAAAGATAGGTTTATTTCATAAACTTCTTGTCAAGACAATGAATTATGAAATTATCCGATCCAAAGGAATCATTGATTATGTTTTAAAATTTCTCTAGTGACAAGGCCTCTGTGCCATCAAAAAGTCCTTGGGACAAGCCCTTATGCTATATAAAATGTCGGTACGACATTGACAGTCGTGACTTATGTCCCCTGTCTAATAAATATGAAGGATTATATTCCGTTTAAACGCCAAAGACGGTTTATTTAAAAACCTAGGCCAAACATAATCAAATAAATTTAATACTATCTATTGGCCTATATGGTTGAGTTACACCATGGCTATTTAATCGTCAAGTTCAACAATTCTCTATAATTAAGCAAATTATTACTACTTGGTTAGTAACCTTCAAAGCTTCACCATGGCTGACTCCCCTGAAGCCCACAATCATCCAGTTGATCAGAATGATGATGCAAGACTGAACTTATCGGGAACCGAGTTACAGGTTATGATAGATACAGCCGTAAGCAACGCTGTGGACCGTGTGTTGAAGGATCATAAGTGAAAGTGCGATAATACCCCAAATAAAGGTTGTAAAAAGGGTAAGACCGGTTCAAACTATAACCCGTCCAAGCCAAAGGAGGCAAAACCCAAATGTAAAACCTGCGGGAAGAAGCACTTCGAAAATGTTTCTATGAACAGACCAGGGGATGTGTCATCTGTAAAGAGATGGATCACAAGACCCATGAGTGCAAGGACTTGAAGGACACCGCATGCTATGGTTGTGGCGAGAAGAGGCACATAAAGACCCGCTGCCCAAAGAAGGCAACTAAAGGGAAATGCACTTTAGAGTCACAGGCTAGGCCTTGTGGAATTTGTAATAAGAAAGGGCACCAGACTTTGGAGTGCCAAGACATAAAGGACGCAACCTGCTATGGTTGCAATGAAAAAGGGCACGTCAAAACATATTGCCTAAATAAAACCAAGAAGCCTAGAAAGGCTAAGAAGACCAAAGCTTGAGACTCTCAAATGGATGCTCAAGAGGCCGTTCAGGATAACAATGCACATCAGGTACTTTCCTGATCAATGACATTTATGCTAGAGTATTATTTGATTCAGGTTCAGATAAGTCTTTCGTAGACAATAGATTTTGTAAACTATTAAATCTGCCTGTTAAAACTCTAAGCGTTAAGTATGAAGTGGAATTGGCCGGTAGTACCTCAGAGACTGCTTCAGCAATATTAGATGGATGTTTTATATCCATTAGGAACCATTCTTTTCCGCTGTCCTTGTTTCCATTAGAATAAAGGGACTCGATATTGTGATAGGAATTGATTGGTCGTCTTGTAACCAAGCCCATATTTTGAGTGATAAGAAGCAAATAGTTATCAAGACTCCTTATGGTGAGCTTTTGGCAATTCAAGGAGACACATGGTACGAATTGCCTAAGCACTTGTTGAATTTGGTATTAATACCAAAGCTTCGAGTATGGAAAACTCAGAAGAGACAAACAATAGTCGCAATGCTAGAGATGCGACAAATGTTAATGATGCATCAAATGTGAACCTCAATATTAATGGAATTAATCTCCAGAGCTATAATTAACGCAGCTGTTAGAAAGGCTATGAGAAAAAGTCATGAAAAGGTTCAAGAAGCCGGATGCTGCTTACTCTAAAAACTCACGTCGCTGCACATAAGAAGGGCTTTATTCATACTTCAAATGCGAAGAATAACTCGAACAAAATCATATATGGCAAGGAGCCCATTCCTTTTAGGATGTACTTAAAAGTACTTCGTCTCTTGGAAGTCAAGAGACTTCAATAGTAAAAAGGGGCCATCAATTGCAGGGAATTGTTGAATAAAGTAGAAACCATTAGGTGTATCAGCGGTTGTGCTGGAAAGGACACGGTGAAGTAGGCATCACAGTCACTAGATGGAAATACCCTTAATTAGTAAGGACATTAATAAAGTCCACAAGAAAGATTTTTTATACAATATGGGATGGTCCAAGTTTTAAGGGCCTTAATAGAAGTACCTATTAGCCGCTTCACGAAATGGAGAAAGATGGAATAAGAATTTTCTGACTCTCACCATAAAAGTCCAGACTGTCGACAGTATGTGACAAATTTTAATTCGTTGGTTGAGATAGTGCTCTATTCCATTTATCCAAAACCTAAGCTTAATGCAATAATTGTTGATGGTTAGCATCGGAAATAAGAGGGCACATTAAGGTTTCAAAGCCTGCCTATTATAAATCCACTTTGGATCTACCTCAGCCACTCACGTTGTATAGACTAAGAAACAACTAGTCAAAGCTGAGACTGCTCTAAATTTGTCAAAGATGTTACAGCTAAGTTTAAAAGGATTAAGAATGGAGGCATTTAACCCTCCTGATGAATGATTAGAGGCAGTACACATTAATAATGACACCGGATAAATCCCTTATTGTGATTTTATTGCTAAGAGTTATGTTTGGGTTCAGGTGCTGCTAAGTCTCTCATAAGACCATAAGCTTAGCAAACTTTTAGAAAATTTTTTTTTCCGTAAGAAACCCAGTTATTAAGTGTAAGGTAAAACTTACAGGCAAAAGTCATAAGAACCATTTCTTTTGTTCCTGTCAGAAACCTTCAGTCGTAGAATTTTAGAAGTATCCTCTCTTTAAAAGGAAGTGCGTCAGCATACATAGTTGATATCTCTTTGATCTCTATCGATTGCGAATACCAGACAATATGATAAAAGCGCCATATGAGGATTGATGTATCTTAATAAGTTCCATAGATTGCTTCCATGCCTGATCAGTATGGAGGTTTAATACATGGAACCGCAAGGATATTCTAATGGTCATATGGTACTAAAGTCATCAAATGGTATTCAAAGAAGATATCCAGAATGGAATGGTCCAAGTAAACGTTCCCGATTAAAGAATTCGTGGACTAGTAACGTAAATGTGTCACATATTTGACACAAGCAATGATGGATGAACTGGAGCCTGAGATATGGAAAATCTCTGTAACCTCCTTGTATCTTAATTATCTTCTCCTAATATTACCCTGTTTACCTCCTGAAAGGCTAGTAGAGTTAAGATTTATATTCCATTTAGGGTTGTATTATTATTATGAAATCTCCAAGACAGCTAGTACCATCACTGGAAGAATCGAAACCCTGATTAAGTAAGTTTTAAAATAGAGAATTCATATAGCCTAACTCGACATTCTGAGAATTCGGTATAGTTAATTAAGAAAGACGGTTCATTTTGCTTATGCATTGATTACCGCAACCCTAATTAGGCAACAATTATAAATTGCCATCAGCTGCCCAGGAACGTCGATTTGTTCGACTAGCAGCAAGGATTAGCTATTCCTTAAGATTAGTTTTAAGCAATGGTTGGAATAACCATCTCACTTTAAAATAAGCTTTTCCATAATAGTTGTTATATAAACATCAAGGCTGCTTCTTTGAAGACCTTGCATAGATGGAATGCTAAACATCTATTGTTAGACAGAAGGTTAGTAAGTCCAATTACCAGGATCTGAAAGTTGCCTTGGAAACAACGAATAAGATCATGCGAATCCATAATCATCTGTAAGATGCCAGTATGCGGCAGAAAATCAAGGATTAATGAAAGTAGCAACCCTCCTAAGATCTTGATTAAGGAAAAAGGTTCAACAAAAATATCACCTTGGAAGGGTGTGCCAATTTGATAATTACCAGGCTAGTTAAGCTGTGAATATATAGATTCATTCGAGGAAATCGAATGTATCAAGATCAAATAGCTTATAAGCAAAAACCCATTTAAGGAACTCGGCGGAGCACGCAATACATTACACACTAATGATTTAAGAATGTGTTTCACCAATAAGTCGAGAAGCATTATCACATAATGATATGCAGATTTATGATATAATGAGAAACCTATATCGACTGAAGATCGACAGGTTAAGAAGCTCCAAAAAGGATACATGTACCTATTATAGAGGTCAACTTGGGAGCTTGGAAAGACTCCAAATATGCTATAGAAGTTAAGTCCATTATGCAACAAAAAACTACTCCCATCAATTTAACAAATCTCGAGGTCAAGATTTCTTTTAAGGGGGTGAGGATGTAACACCTCGGATAAATCACGTCCAATGATGTATTGACACGTGTAATAAACCCTAATGAAGTCAAATTCTGAAATTAAGGGACTAATTTTTTGAAAAATCGAAAACCTTGATTTTAAAAAGACTGGAAGTGTTATCATACCAAAAATAAGTTTCTGAATAACCTCTCACGATGATTATATTAACAAATGAGCCACTTGTCGATCGAGTGTAGCCGTTTGCGTAATTAATTGAAAGTTTGCGCAATGAAGGGTTAAAAGCGTCAACATGTTAATTCTTACCTCTGAGTGACCTTTTAACAAATCAGGAGATTCATGATATTTGATTATACTCTCGAGAATGCCAACTATTGGCCGTCTAAGGTTTTTATGCCTATAAGTAAAGTTACGCGCAACTTTGCAAGTTAGAGGGGCTAAAAGTGTCAATATGTTTAATTATACCTCTGAATGACCTTTTAGCGAACCCGAAGCATCGTTATGTTTAATAATACTTTCAAGAATGTCTAATATGGATTAGATGAGGCTTCAATGCTATTAAATGATGAGATGCGCAAGTTTGCGCAATACAGGGACCTAAAGCGTCAACTTTTGAATCTACACCATTCGGTGACCATTTAAGCGAACGATAGTGTAGTAATATTTAAGTATATGCTTTGGAATTCCCATTATGGGCCATGGAAGGCTTGGATATCATTAAACAACGTTTCGCGCTACTTTGCGCAATTAAAGGACTAATTGCGTCAAACTGCAAAAGTATGCCGATTCGTATAGTAACGGACCTTCCGGAATATGAACGTGAGTTAATCATACCCTAATTATCCTTTATATAGCTTAGATATAGGCTTAGAGGTGTTTAGTGCGCAAAAATAAACTTTTAAGTCATGAAGGGACTAAAAGTGTCAAAAAGTGCACAAGTTTGCATTTTCGCGCATATCTCACATTCTGGATATCTCCGGACACCCAAAAATTTATGTAAGCACTAAAATATTTTATTTTAGTGTTTGGCTTGATAAAATTCCATTCGTCGCGTAATTTGGTTCGTTTTTCGCGTCCGTCCGTGTTTCGTCGTAATTAGCCGAACAACGTGACCGTACGACCAAACGAACCGAAACCCGGCATATTTTTGAGCATGTTTCATGTTTCCTATGTTTAGGCATCATGATAGAGCCTTAAAAATGGTTTAACGGGCCTTAGACGTGTCAGAAATGACATTTGGGAGTGCAGGGGCCAAAACTGTCAATATATGAAAGATTTGCTGATCTGACCAGGTCCTTATGGACCGTATACCAAGGACCATACGGTCCGTATGCTGGTGCCAGATATGAATTTTTCTTGTATAATGTGACAACTGTCAAATTTGCATGCATCCGTACAGTTAATTAATAATTAACTTGTGCCTAATGACTGTGCTTGATTACAACTGTTGATTAAACTGCTTTCTGATTTCTGTTACATACATACATATGCATCACATTTATATTGTCACTCCATTTATTACACACAAACTTTAGTGACAAACTTGATGCACAAAGCACAGTTAGCACACTGAGAGGATAACCCAGAAAACATGCTGACAATGCCAGCACCTAGACAGACAATGATTTTGAGGCCAGTATGAGCCAAAGACGGAGTACTACACTAGTAGGGAAGTGAGGACCATAAAACTGTGTCACTAGGTGATAGTTATAGTGCCGGGAAGTGCCTAAAACATACTTTAACTGCAAAATTCTGCACTTTTAAATAAAATTCAGCATTTAAATATGCTAGTAATGTGCAAAAACTTGACAAAATGATCTTGTATACCTTCTAAAGTGTCGGGAATTAATTGTGACACAAAAAGCATTATAAAGGACACTTTACGGAACAATTAAGCACTTTAACGGAACGATACACAACCGAACAACCGGACATTACCCGGAACATAAAAATATTGTCAAACACATGGTTTTTATTTTTCTAAGCCAGTTAGGATCCCCGAACACCCTAACACACTACATAAATAATAACACACTTAAGACACTAACTTAACACTTGGTTTCTCTAACTAGTTAGTTAACCACCATTACAACTCAACTAGAAACCAACCCCCCCCCCCCCCCAACCGGTCATGTAAGTGGGGGACACCCCATTGATTTTCTTGATTATTATATTAGATAATGTGT
The DNA here is from genome assembly GCA_030545235.1 of Helianthus tuberosus. Lineage (NCBI taxonomy): Eukaryota > Viridiplantae > Streptophyta > Magnoliopsida > Asterales > Asteraceae > Helianthus > Helianthus tuberosus. The sequence continues at coordinate 56,466,901 of CM060408.1, read as the reverse complement.
GGTACTAATGAAACATAAGGCACATTGGGTATTAGTTGTTGGAGGATTATATAATTACCCTTAAGATCATCACCTTCTCTCATCACAACACACATTCAAACACTCCAAACTCTCTCCTCTTCCTTGTGTTCGGCAGCCACCACCATCCACCATACAACCACCTTCAACCTTCCATTCAAGCATTTTCCATACACTCAAAGGTGCAAGAGGTCCAACAAGTAAGCTTGGTGCACTCGGAAGCTCAAGGACCGCTCTCGTTTTCTTTTATCCACCACTTTTACGCTTTGAAACTCCCCTAGCCTTGTGCTAGTAGTAAGTGCCTTAAAACTTCATCTTGTTCATATTTTTGGTGGATAATTGTTGAAAGAATGATAAATATTAAGAAACTCTAAAAACATAAACAAGATCATGAACATAAGAATTCTACATAAAGGTCATGAGATGAAAGATAAGACATGATAAATCTGAGATATATAAGTGATAACCTGCTGTAAAAGACTCACATTATGATATAAATCGTTATTAGAAGGAATGGTAATCGTAAGTATACATTTTAGTAACATTTAACCTATAAACAGCTTGCTGATTAGCATTTTCAGCCACCTTCAACTGGCTGTAACCACATCGTAACTTAACAAAAACTTGATTTTCTTAATTCTATAACGTGTTATTATGAAATACGGTTCTAATGGCACTGGAATCATAATTTTTGGACTTCGTTTACTATTTTTAAAGTGTCGTTTTGTAACAGCAGCTAAAGCTGCATTTTTGCGCTGAAAATATGCGTTCTGTTTTCAGTCATAACTTGAATTCTGTGTAGATTTAGTCATGAAATGTGTACTGTAGATGACCACCGATGTATTTGTAATTCTCTCACTGGAATTTCGTAAATCGGACTCTCGATGAATTTTAAATAAATTATTCCGTGGACTGCAGTAAGAAAAAGATAAATCTGATTTCAGTCCGGAAATATATGATTGAGCAAAATGAGATTATATATATATTTAAGTGAGACTTGAAATATATGGTTTTGGGAATATAATAACATATTTTTATCTGGAACAATACACCAGAATACGACGCCACTACTTGGCAAGTTATACAAATACAAATACGAAAATACAAGTATGAGATACCCCCCATCCTTGGGAAGGAAATGCGAATAAAAATACATGAGAAGTACTACTACAAAAATATTGTTTAACAAATTATTCCAAAAGAAAATGCAAGTTAAAATATTTATTATTTTAACAACCAATTATATAACTTGGAATACTACCAAAGACACTTTTAAACGTAACTCAAAGGCACTAATCAATATTAAGACAAGGCACGACCCGTTCATCTAATAGACGTTAGTACACATGTAGGTAGTCGTGCGTTCTAGTGGAAGCTTCGAGTTACATTGGATACGAAGACGCAAAACAGTGAGTTCATGTTCCCCCCCCCCCTTTTCTCTTAACTGTTTTCAGTTTTATAACTTCGGGGGTGAAATACATGTTACAATTATTACAGACACTTTTATACATGGTATGATTAGCTAAGGAATTTACTGCTAGATCACGTGAATGGATAGGCTATTATCGTAAGACCATTAATCCTTGCATAAGGACCGAGGGGCATGAGTGATAGATCTATTGGGTGTTGCGAGCCCCACCCATGGGCCTGGGTGTGGCTGCATGTGGTGACTATGTCGTTCCGCCGGAGGGGCCGGTACGAAATACGCATATAGGTTTGAGTGCTTTCTAGGCCATGTCACTTATTAATGTATTAGCTACACATTAATTGATCTCTTTTTCCTTAATTGCTACATACCAGGGACATACATTTATACAGACATACTTAAAGGTTTATACATACTCACTTACACATGAACTCGCTCAACTTTATGTTGATTTTTCAAACTACATGTATTTCAGGAAATTAACGGATCTGGCGAAGTATGCATAAGTCAAGCTGCGTTGAATAGAGATGTCATCCAGGGCAACAGGTTCAGGAGGTGTAACCCTTACCTGGACGGGTTGCATGTCCTAAACCTTGTTTTAATAAAGGTCTTTTGTTGTGTCTTATGAATACGTTTTAGACAAGAATGGTTTGTAAAATTATTTTAAGTATCGGCTTTTCCAAACACTGATGTTGTAGCATTTTAAAACTTAAATGGATGAACGTATTGTATTTTTATCATATAGCATTGTTATGATGGTTGCTATGGTATTAAGAAGTCACACCAAAATAAACCCACGCTTTCGCAAAAGCCAGGGTGTGACAGCTTGGTATCAGAGCCTCGATCATAGCGAACTAGGATTCCTTCTCGAGTCTAGACTATGATCATCAGGGCTCTCACGAAAACATTTTCAAACGTTTTTACACTGCATACACTAAGCGTCTAGATCCAGGGAAACAAACATTTTTACAAACAAAAAGGCACACATACACATTTCAAAATTCATATTTATAGTTCAGTCTTAGAGGCTTAGAGAGGATCAGTCTTAGAGGCTGAGGGAGGATCAGTCTTAGAGACCAGGGAATTAGTCTTAGAGACTGGGAGGTTGGTCTTAGAGACCAGGGATTTAGTCTTAGAGACTGGGAGGTTGGTCTTAGAGACTGGGAGGTTGGTCTTAGAGACCAGGGATTTAGTCCCAGAGGCTGGGAAAGTTGGTCTTAGAGACCAGGGAGTTGGTCTTAGAGACCAGGGAGTTGGTCTTAGAGACCAGGGAGTTAGTCTGAGAGACTAGGGAGTTTAGTCTGAGAGACTGGGTAGGATAGTCTGGGGAAGACTTGGATGATTACTTGCTTACATGGTTATTACTTACACGCTTAATTGCTGATTATTGATATGCGTGCATATGTGGTGAATATTTGTATACACTAATTGTTAATAATTACTATGGGTATACATGTTATGACTACTATGAACCGGCACACACGTCACACTATTTAGAAGGCGAGTTATCAGACATTGATAACCCTACGGCCGCCGTCACAGATAACGAGACTGCATCTGCGCCAGAGACATTTATGTCAGACCATGAGAGTGATCCAGATATGCTGACCAAGGACGAGGACGACTTCCAACAGTCCGCGCTACCAGATTTTTGGTGATACTTTACCTTTGCGGGTGGTTTCTCTGACAAGAATTCTTCTGTCACTCTTATTTCAGTCCATGACCCCTTCGTCACTGGACATCCCAATGATGAGCACACCATGGCTCCGATCCTCGACAATGCGCCTCCTATGGACATTCCTTCCGACGGTTGGCTACTCGAAGGACAATTGACGATGATGTTGACATGTTTATTGATGGTCCTCCTACTGACGCCCATGATAATAGAAAGTTAGACGAGAACATTATTACACATTTCACTTTTGAGACCCATGTTGTCAAGCTACCCTCTGATTCTAGTATACACCCGATTTCAGACTCCTTTGAGTCTGTGACATTTACAGCCTTATAGATGGCCGGATTACATCTTTCTACTACTGATACAGACGACGACGCTGTTATGACTGCTACACTAACACCTGCTCAAGGCACCACGCCGTTACACGACCCAGGGCCTGCTCCTGAGCTAGCTTCTGCACCTTTTGGTTCAGCTTGATGTTGCACCTACTGAACCTGTACCTTTACTTGATCATGACCCTATTTCTTTTGATTTACCAGACAATGCATCCTTTATACCCGACCCAGCACCCGCATCTAATGATCTTCCTACCAGTTGAGACGTTTGATATCGCCCCCACAACCGCTGACATTACTCCTTTCCCCTATGAAGACCGACGTCCATTGCGCCAACGTGCCTATCGCTTCTTTCAAAACATACCCGCGCCCCGGCAAGGTACTCCAGGTCAGCACCCGCATAACGATTCCTTTGCCACAGCAGCATTTTCTACGACCTCGCAAACCACACCGTTTGCTACATTCACCTCTACAACGCTGGACAAGTCATTTTGATGGTTCCTATGCTACACTATGTTGATTTTAGACCCTTGTCATCCCTCACATTATGGAGGCTACACACGGGATGAGTACACCTGTCACATCAGCTACAGTTTGAGGATATAAGTCGCAGAATGTTGAAGCTTGAGTTGACACCACAACCTCCACCCTGTTTATTGCCAGTATACTTTGATCCTCCACAATTATCAAAGATTTCTTTTGTGCTCTCATCTGCTGCTATGACGCCTTTTCCAGGTTTTTGATGCTAGTTTCTTTTACTATCGAGCGGCAGATCAGTTAACTACTTCGATGTATATACAAGCTCGAGGAGGAGTTTACGCGTGCTAGCAGTTACTTTTCTTTCCTCCTCCACCTCAGTCACCAGTGTAGTTGATTTCTGGATTTATGCGGATTGCATTACACTTGGGTAAAGACACTAATGATAAGCCGGGATTGCGGAGACTTTTGAAGACCGCTTCTGACTACGTAATATTGATACACTAATATACGTGTTGGACAAGGGTAGGGTGACCCTGTGTCCCTTCTGATGTGATACATTATGTAAGACACAGTGATTGTGGCCGGAGGATAACGAAAGCCCAATCATCTTTAAACATGCGACAATACTTATGATCAATAACTAATGAAAAACTCAGTCGCTATGTTGATCAGCATATTTGTGCTATAACTATAATGCTACATGCTTACTTGCTACGTTCCTATTTACAAGTTGTGCAATAATTGTGATGATACGTGATTGAATGTTATAACGACTGCGTATATACATATATGTAATATACCTCTGAAGTCTTATTCGTTAAATAGAGACTTGTGTGCTCGTGTCCTTAACAAGAGCTGACCTAATCGACTTTCTTCTAGGAAGATGTCGACTCAAGGGAACACCGATACCAACAACCCTCTGCCAACGACAGAGGCGGAATTTCAAGAACGCCTCTTACAGGTCATCGCACAGTACGAGGCCCTTCGCTCTGAGCGCAGCGGAGGTACCTCGGGAAATAACCCACCCAACGGTAATGTTTAGTCCTTTAAGACACATTACAAACGTTTGGACATTTCCACAAGTGCTTTGCTAATACCTTACGCGAATAATGTTGCTTGTATCGCAGGCTGCACCTACAAGCAGTTCTTAGGCTGCCAGCCCCTACATTTCGACGGCACTGGGGTGCCGTAGCCTTCGTGCGCTGGGTTGAGAAGACGGATTCTGTTTTGCGTGTGAGCAAATGCGCCCCAGAGCATCAGGTCACGTACATTTTCGGACTATTCCTAGATGGGGCTCTGTCATGGTGGAAACTCCAGGTTCAGACAATGGGCGAGGCTGCTGCGTATGCTTTGACATGGGATCAACTGAAAGAACTGATGCATAAGAAGTACTGTTCAAGGACGGAAAGCCAGAAGGTGGAAACTGAGTTCTGGAACTTGAAAATGGAGGGACCAAAAATAGCTGAATACGTGGAGAAATTCCATGTTCTATCGCGTATTGTTCCCTACATGGTAGATCCAGAGTTTAAGAAGATTGAGCGTTTCATTTGGGGATTGGCACCCCAAATCATGAGCATGGTGACGACATCAAAGCCTGCAACGATCGCTGAGGCCATTGATCTAAGTGTGACCTTGACTGAAGAGGCAATCAGGTTGAACAAATTTTCAACCTCCGAGGAGAAGAAGGAGACTCATGTAGAGTCATCTGGAGACAACAAGAGAAAGTTCGCAAATTTCAAACAGGGTACTCAGACAAATAGTGACAACAAGGCCAAAAAAGGAAAAGAGTACATGGGTAAATTACCTCAATGCGACAAGTGTCGACGACATCAACTGTGGCAAGGTGGGGCACAGCAGGGAAACGTGTTGGCATGAGACGAAACGTGGAAAGAAAGGTAAGTGTCATGGCCCCCGACCCGGTTTGACCCGTTCCAGGAGCCGCGGGACAGAAATTCTGCGGTATTTATTTAATTGAGTTTAACAGCGGAAGTTTATTTAACAGGATCGTTTAAAGCTAAAATTTTCCCGATTTATTTTATTTCACATTTCGGGATAAAACCCCGATAATTTAAAATATTATATTTTTACTACGAAATCGTGATATTACAAAACTTATTTCTTTATTTTTATAATGAGCCACTATCTTTAAGCTTGAAATGCTCCCCAGCACTTTTCCTGAATTACAACAGATCACCTGAAACATGTTTGAAAAAGGTTTTGTCAGCGGGAAATACTGAGTGAATCATTCTATTTACTAAAATGACACATTTGTTATAATTTACAGTATTAAGGAAAATTACAATGTTTCTGATATCAAACCAATTACCCACAGTACTTTGTCACTCGACCCATTGGCCCTTTCGTCCAATGGTGTCTGTGACTATGGTCATATCACCCCTTGGCTGCCCCAATGGTGAAGATTATCAAGTAATGTATACAAAACCCCACATACCGGCTGTAATATGGTGATTACATAAACTTAATCCCTGTAATTATAACTTTGAAATAAATAGGGTTTTGTAAAGCAATTTGATAAAAAGAGAATGACTCACATTGCTGATTTACTACGGACAGAGTCTAGTCTATGATTTAGCCTTGTTAACCTAATTTAAATAACAATGCACACAAAACTGGGTTAGTAATCAATCCAGCAATTACGATAACTCACGAGATCAAATTCTCACAACGAATGACAAAGTGAAATACTTTATCCATCGAATTAACGATGATCCGTCAACTTAATGACGAATGACAAAGTATAATACTTTATCCATCGAATTAACGATGATCCGTCAAATTAATGACGAACGATAAAGTATAACCCTAATGTGGGCGGCACTTAAACATTCATTGGATATATTGATCGTCGGAAAATGAATCGTAGCAGCGATTGTGCTAATACCCTGTTTTGCAGCAGAATTTCGAGACCCGGGAGTGTAATTTTGGAATAGCAGTTCGTATCTCAGTGTGTTTTGTGAATTATTTCGACGTTGTAAGTCCAGAATGCAAGTCCCACAACAACCTATTTATAGCTAGAAAATCACCCCCTCGCGCCACGCGAGGGGTTCACTTGTTTCTGTCGCGTGGCGCGACAGGACCTACTCTACCCTAGGTTAGCTTCGTGTCACAGTAGCTTAGCTGAGTTGGTTTCGTGTAATTTTAAGTTTTCGACAGCAAACTGTGTGGATTTTACCGAGTAGGGTTTACCCCCCCTGAGTTTTAGGGGCCCTGATCCTGATTCCGATTGTTCTGAAAATTTTAGGGTTTGTTCAGAATCACTTGGGTGTCTCAATTAGGGTTTCCTTTAGGACTAATTAATTTAATAATTATGACTTTTGATGAGAGTTGTTACATTCTCCCCACCTTAAGAAAAATCTCGTCCTCGAGATTTACTGGAATAAATGAGGATACTTTCGCTTCATTTCTGATTCTAGCTCCCAAGTGTATTCAGCTCCTCTCTTTGAATCCCATCTGACTTTGACTAAAACTAGTCGTTTGTGCTTGAGAAACTTCACTTTTCTGTCTTCTATCTGAAGAGGTTTCTCCACAAATTTCAGCTTTTCGTTTACTTCTATATCTCGAAGAGGTACTACCAGTGATTCATCTGATAAGCATTTCTTGAGATTGGATACATGAAATACATTATGTACTCCAGATAATTCTTCTGGTAATTGTAAACGATAAGCTACTGGTCCTATACGTTGGATCACTGAAAATGGTCCTACGTATCTTGGACTTAGCTTTCCTTTCTTACCAAATCTAACAACTCCTTTCCAAGGAGAAACTTTTAACAGTACTCTGTCTCTAACTTGGAATTCTAACGGCTTGCTTCTATTGTCTGCATAACTTTTCTGGCGATCTCGAGCCGTTTTCAGCCTTTCTTTGATTTGAGTAATCTTATCAGTCGTTTCTTGCACTATTTCAGGACCTGATAATTGACTTTCTCCTATTTCTGCCCAACAAACGGGAGTTCTGCACTTTCTTCCATACAGTGCCTCGAATGGAGCAGTATCAATGCTTGAATGATAACTATTATTATAGGAGAATTCAATTAATGGTAAGTGATCATCCCAACTTCCACCAAAGTCTATCACACATGCTCGGAGCATGTCTTCTAGAGTTTGGATTGTTCTTTCACTTTGCCCATCTGTTTGGGGATGATATGCAGTGCTCAAATTTAGTCGAGTTCCCATAGCTTGCTGGAAACTTTTCCAGAAATGGGAAGTAAAACGACTATCTCTATCCGAAACAATGGAGAGTGGAACTCCATGTAAGGATACAATTTCATCTACATTCAATTTAGCCAGTCTTTCCATGGTAAAGGTTTCTTTCATTGGTAAAAAGTGAGCTGATTTGGTTAATCGATCCACAATTACCCAAATCGCATCATTACCTTTTCTGGTTTTGGGTAACTTAGTAACAAAATCCATTGTTATAAGTTCCCATTTCCACATTGGCATCTCTAACTGTTGTAGTAGACCTGAAGGTTTCTGATGTTCTGCCTTAACTTGTGAACAAGTAAGACATTTAGAAACATAGCTGGCTATGTCCTTTTTCATTCCTATCCACCAAAAGTTCTTTCTTAAATCTTGGTACATCTTATTGTTTCCTGGGTGCATGGTATACCTAGATTTATGAGCTTCTTCTAAAATCTTAGGTCTTAAGTCTCCCTGCTTAGGTACCCATATTCTACTTTTGTGGAATCTCCAAATTCCATCTGCTCCTTGGTCTAATTCTTTGATTCGTCCTTTCATTCCTTCAGCATCATCCTTGATTGCTGTAGTTTGAACATTCTTCAAATGTTCCATTAAATCTATTTGTAGATTTAATCTGAGAGCACGAACCCGTCTCTGTTTCTCATAATACTTACGACTTAAGGCATCTGCAACTACATTTGCCTTTCCTTCGTGATACTGAATATCACAGTCGTAGTCGCTTAAGATTTCCATCCATCTCCTTTGCCTCATGTTTAACTCTTTTTGCCCAAATATATATCTTAAACTTTTGTGGTCTGTGTAGACAGTAAATTTACTTCCGTAAAGATAATGTCTCCAAATCTTAAGGGCAAAAATTACGGCTCCTAATTCTAAATCATGAGTTGTATAGTTTTCTTCGTGCTTTTTCAATTGTCTTGAGGCATACGCAATTACCTTCTTGCGTTGCATAAGCACACATCCAAATCCTAATTTTGAAGCATCACAATATACTTCAAAATCTTCAGTTCCTTCTGGTAAAGCTAAGATTGGTGCATGGGTTAATTTCTGTTTCAAAATTCTAAAAGCTTCTTCTTGTTTAGGTCCCCATTCAAACTTAGTAGCTTTACAGGTTAGCTTAGTTAATGGTACAGCTATCTTGGAAAAATCCTTAATAAACCGTCTATAATACCCAGCTAATCCTATAAAACTTCTAATTTCCATTGCTGTTTGTGGAACCTTCCATTTGGTAATTGCTTCTATCTTAGCAGGATCTACATGAATACCTTCATGGTTTACCATGTGTCCTAAGAATTGCACTTCTTGTAACCAAAATTCACATTTCGAGAATTTGGCATAAAGTTTTTCTTTTCTTAACAAAGTTAAGAGTGCATGAAGATGTTCACAATGCTCTGTCTGACTTTTGGAATAAATAAGTATATCGTCTATGAAGACAATTACAAATTTATCCAAGTACGGTTTACAGATCCTATTCATCATGTCCATGAATGCTGCAGGTGCATTCGTTAACCCAAAGGGCATGACTGTAAACTCGTAATGACCATACCTAGTTTTAAAAGCAGTTTTAGGTATGTCTTCTTCTTGTACCTTCAATTGATGATATCCGGAGCGTAAATCTATCTTAGAAAAATATCTAGCCCCCTGAAGTTGATCAAATAGATCATCAATCCTAGGTAATGGATATCGATTCTTAATTGTAACCTTATTCAATTCTCTATAATCGATACACATTCTCATTGAACCGTCCTTTTTCTTTACAAACAACACTGGCGCTCCCCAAGGGGATGAGCTAGGTTGTATGAATCCTTTACTTAGTAATTCATCTAATTGCTTTTTCAGTTCTAACATTTCTGTGGGTGCTAATCGATAAGGTGCCTTGGCTATTGGTGTAGTTCCTGGAATTAGATGAATCCTAAATTCTACTTCCCTATCTGGAGGTAATCCCGGTAAATCTTCTAGAAATACATCAGGATATTCTGAGACTACTGGTATTTCCTTAAGATCTTTACCCTTAGTGCTAATGATTACCGAAATCATATACACTATTCCTTGTTTTCGTTCATAATTAGCAACTTTCATTACTGATATGAACTTCATGGGCTTACGTGGTTTATCTCCTGTAATCCTAATCACTTCTCCGGTGGGTGATTGAATTTCTATGGTATTTTGATCACAAAGGATTCTAGCATGGTTGGCTATTAACCAATCCATTCCTAATACAACATCAAATTCAGCTAAATTCATCGGCAATAGTTTTGCAGAGAATTTATGTCCTAAAAGTTCTATGTTTCCTTCTTGCAAAACTTTATCTATTTTAACAGAATTTCCGTCTGCCGTTTCAACTGTAAAAATCTGCCTAATATTGGTTAAAGGTAAACTAAGAGCTTGGCAGAATGAAGTATTTATAAAACTTTGGTTTGCACCAGAGTCAAATAATACTTTTGCGTACACGTTGTGAACTAAGAACGTACCCGCTATCACATTCGGAATGAGTTCTGCTTCTTGAGTGGTCAGCTGAAATGCCCTGGCATTCTTCTTAGTAGTTCCTTCGGTCGCCTTGGGCTTGTTATCTACTGGTTTGACCAATTTAGGACATTTTGTTTTATAATGCCCTGCTTCTCCACAGTTAAAACAGATTACGGTTTTCTTTCTGCAGTTTTCTTCACGGTGCCCTATACCCTTGCAAAGGTTGCAGGTTAAATTGCATTTTCCGTAATGCTTCCTTTTGCAATTTCTACAAAAAGGTGGATTTGAATATTTCCCTGTTCCTCTTTTCTTGAAATTATTACTATTACCCGCCCGAAATCCTTGGGTAATCTTCTGAGCCAGTTCCTTTTTCCTGTCTTCATCTCTTGTGCGTACCAGTTCATCGGTTAGAGTATTGGCTAATTCTACCGCATCATCAATAGTGCGAGGTCTCGCAGCTTTAACAATATTGCGGATTTCGCTAATTAGCCCCCAAATATAGCGAGAAATGAGTACCGGTTCTGGCGAAGCCAGTGTTGGTACCACTCTAGCATATTCAAAGAATGTCGAGGTATAACCGCGACAATCTACTCCCATCATCCGATGATTTAGAAATTTATTCGCCATCTGTTCCTTTTCATACTCGGGACAGAATTTTCTTTCCACCAAACCCTTAAATTCTTCCCAAGTCATAGCATAAGCTACTACTCTTCCTTTTGATTGTAACACAGTGTTCCACCATTCGAGTGCTCCTTCTTTGAAGAGATTTGATGAGTACATGACCTGATCATCTTTACCACATTTACTTATTGCAATAACTGCTTCGGTTTTCTCTAACCAACGCAGTGATGCAGTTGCTCCTTCATTGTCTGCAAATTCAGTAGGTTTACAAGCAAGGAATTCTTTGAAAGTGCAACCAGGCGTTGCAGTTTTCATTTTCTTGGGTAATGGAGCTTGATGTGGTTCCCTATTATGATTAACATGATTATTGCCTCCATTTACACTATTACTGAAGTTATCTTCAGTAATCTGTTTACTAGGGACAATTTGTTGCGGTTCAATTGGATTCTTTATAGCAGCTACGAATGCTGGAATAACATTGGCTATCCCTTGAGCAACAATGTTTTCGATATCTTGCCGAGTCATATATTGATCTCCTGGATGGTGCTCAGACTGATTAACTTCATTTATAGGTTCATTACCACTGTTTGCCATCTGATAATGTATATATAAATTTTATTAGTATTTGCTAAATAATAATTACATACAAACAATCAGAAAATTTTATAATACAGGTATAGTCAAAACAATCGATTTCTCGATTTCATTTTATATCTAGTATAGTATGCATCGTTACACACCAATATCTTACAGAGTTTTATTCGTTATTTACAGACTAACTTTACTACTACTATTATACAACCATTATTTTACCATTGTACTATCTCTCGTCACTTGCCGTTCTAAAAACGCATTTCCCTCTCATCGTACTTCCAGGCAATTTGTCCCCCTATTTCCCTGATTCTAGTTCCAGCATCAAACAACTCTTCACCAAAGTGGCGAAGTTCAGCCATGTTTTCATTACTCATAGGTGGATTAGGTAAGGGTTCTGGATCGAATTGTGGAAGAAAAGAGTAAGGATCGTTGACAATATTTTGAAATTGCCAATCGTTCGTCCACCATTCGTCCATTCCTATGGGTTGGGAGTGGACTATTGGGTCTGGAATTGCTGGTTCCCAATTCATAGGGAGTTGGTTTTCAAGAGGATAATTATAAATATTATTATTATTATTATTATTATTATTATTATTATTATTATTATTATTATTATTATTGACAGGCTGAATGGTTTCACAGCTTGCCAATAGGAAATCTATCTCATCTTGAAAGGTTCTTCCCTGGTTTGGATTGGAGCTTTCTCCGATTTCTATCTGAGTTGGTCTAGAGCCTTGCCCAACTTCCATTACTATTTCTTTAGTACCTTCCTCCATCTGTATTCCTATTTCCCTAACCTCCTCCTTGTCTTCAGTTTCCATTTGCTTAGAATCTTTCTCGACTTCAGTTTTCATCTCTTGGAGTTTAGAACTTTTCCTGGTTATAATTTCTTTCCCTTTTTCTAAAGGGTTGTTTATTTTGGGAAGTTTTGTGGCTGGCTTTTTCTTACGTATGCGACTTCCCCACACGTAATTCTTCTTTTTCTTTCGTTTTGGCTTGTTCAAAGGTGGAACCTTGAATTCTACCGGTTGTTCTATATCGGGAAAGTAGCTAGTATATTCTTTGGAAGCTTCGATATTCACTGAGTAAAGATTAAGGTTCTGAAAAGCTTCAGATATCCCACTCATGCTGATGTAGCATATATGCAAAATGCATAAAATAATAAGTTAAAATTTACAAATAACCTTTTAATTTATTACATACTGTGTACTAATTGATTACAAAGATAACTGGAAAATACACTTAAAATTTTTTATTTATTTTACAGGGTTTCTAGATTATAAGGGTAAGGTACTAAAACTTTAAAGTATTTAAAGATTTATATTTTCTGCTACTGTGGCTAGCATATATAAGTTTGCCCATTTCTCATCTAGCTTATATTCCTAAGGTGATTTATCAATTAATTCCTGGGTTTCTCGTTTAATCCTCTTTTCTCGGATTTTCTCTTTACTTTTCTTAAGAATCATCTCCCTCCTTCTAGGAGAAAGTGTTTCCTCGTAATGTGCCTTTCGCACAAATATTCCTTCTTCAGGAATTTCAGCCTGATTCGAGGATTTGGTTCGGGATGAACTTCCCTTCTCGTTGGATGATCTATCTAATTTAAGATAGATACTTGACAGCTTTTGTTTACCCATACTGTAACTAACAAATAATCAGTTAATAACACACATAATCACATAATAGTAATCAGGAAAAATTAAGTATTTTTAAATATTTAATTAGCTTAACTCAGTGGCTCTGATACCACCTTATTTCTGTCACGGCCCCCGACCCGGTTTGACCCGTTCCAGGAGCCGCGGGACAGAAATTCTGCGGTATTTATTTAATTGAGTTTAACAGCGGAAGTTTATTTAACAGGATCGTTTAAAGCTAAAATTTTCCCGATTTATTTTATTTCACATTTCGGGATAAAACCCCGATAATTTACAATATTATATTTTTACTACGAAATCGTGATATTACAAAACTTATTTCTTTATTTTTATAATGAGCCACTATCTTTAAGCTTGAAATGCTCCCCAGCACTTTTCCTGAATTACAACAGATCACCTGAAACATGTTTGAAAAAGGTTTTGTCAGCGGGAAATACTGAGTGAATCATTCTATTTACTAAAATGACACATTTGTTATAATTTACAGTATTAAGGAAAATTACAATGTTTCTGATATCAAACCAATTACCCACAGTACTTTGTCACTCGACCCATTGGCCCTTTCGTCCAATGGTGTCTGTGACTATGGTCATATCACCCCTTGGCTGCCCCAATGGTGAAGATTATCAAGTAATGTATACAAAACCCCACATACCGGCTGTAATATGGTGATTACATAAACTTAATCCCTGTAATTATAACTTTGAAATAAATAGGGTTTTGTAAAGCAATTTGATAAAAAGAGAATGACTCACATTGCTGATTTACTACGGACAGAGTCTAGTCTATGATTTAGCCTTGTTAACCTAATTTAAATAACAATGCACACAAAACTGGGTTAGTAATCAATCCAGCAATTACGATAACTCACGAGATCAAATTCTCACAACGAATGACAAAGTGAAATACTTTATCCATCGAATTAACGATGATCCGTCAACTTAATGACGAATGACAAAGTATAATACTTTATCCATCGAATTAACGATGATCCGTCAAATTAATGACGAACGATAAATTATAACCCTAATGTGGGCGGCACTTAAACATTCATTGGATATATTGATCGTCGGAAAATGAATCGTAGCAGCGATTGTGCTAATACCCTGTTTTGCAGCAGAATTTCGAGACCCGGGAGTGTAATTTTGGAATAGCAGTTCGTATCTCAGTGTGTTTTGTGAATTATTTCGACGTTGTAAGTCCAGAATGCAAGTCCCACAACAACCTATTTATAGCTAGAAAATCACCCCCTCGCGCCACGCGAGGGGTTCACTTGTTTCTGTCACGTGGCGCGACAGGACCTACTCTACCCTAGGTTAGCTTCGTGTCACAGTAGCTTAGCTGAGTTGGTTTCGTGTAATTTTAAGTTTTCGACAGCAAACTGTGTGGATTTTACCGAGTAGGGTTTACCCCCCTGAGTTTTAGGGGCCCTGATCCTGATTCCGATTGTTCTGAAAATTTTAGGGTTTGTTCAGAATCACTTGGGTGTCTCAATTAGGGTTTCCTTTAGGACTAATTAATTTAATAATTATGACTTTTGATGAGAGTTGTTACAGTAAGGGATGTTATAACTGCGGTGATATGGGGCACTTTAGGAAAGATTGCCCAAGGGAGATTGAACACAGTCGTGGGAAGAATGTCTAACACCGGAGCTAGGGAAGCACGCCAGGATCCAAGCGTGGCCATCGGTACGTCTCATAGTAGTCAATGTTATGCGTCTGTACTATTTGACATTGTTGTCGAATTTTAGCTTCAGAATATACTTGCTTTAGCAGTACGTAAGATAGATATCCAGTACTTGATAAGAACTAGTTAAGGAGAAGTCTTGGCATGGTAACTGGGATGGACCAGTTGTCAAGCAATCGAGCGGAGATTGATATCCGCATCCTGATGGCGAACGAAGAAATAATCGCGACTCATGAAGTAGGATACGCCTCTACAGTTTACTAGCTACCTGAAGGCACAAAAATTGTTGCGTAAAGGATGTGTTGTCTTCTTGGCTCATGTCGGGGACAAGGGAGCCGAAGAACCAAAACTCGAAAATACCCCTGTGATAAGGGAATACCCCGAAGTCTTCCTCGAAGACTTACCAGAATTATCTCCTCAACGATTAGTCGAATTTCGCATCTATTTGATTCCAGGCGTCGCACCTGTAGTCGATGCATCTTAGCGACTTACACCTTCGGAGATGCAAGGATTGTCAGTGCAACCTCAGTGGTTGATGGAGAAGGAAGATAACAGACCAAAATTCCCTTTTGGGGTAACTCCAAATTCTGCCCGTCAAGAGAAAGGACGATGATTTTCAAATGAACATCAAACTACCAGGAGCCGAACGAACTAGCCAACAAGAGTCAGCGACTCTTGCTAAGAACTGACGACTTACTTATTTGATTAACTGCGAGGATCCAACAAGTATTTCCCGACTGATCGATGATCGAGTAGCTGTGAATTCAGGAAGAAAGTATACCGGAAAATTGTGGGACGATAACTTGTTTTTAAACGTACATAAGAATGGTGTTTCCTACACGATGCGCGGAACGATTTTACAACCGACTACGAAACTCTGAGAATCTAGGAAGCATGTACTTAGGACCATCGGGAAGCAGGTCCAAACCCACAAAGGTCGTTATTTAGGAACCACATCTGTTAACTTAAACAGACACCATTATTCTGACATATATACTATCTCAGTTGACCAAACAGAACGTACTTAAATTTCCTACTCCCCTTAATGGTAGTTGCATCACGTAAATTTTTCCTCGCTGAGAGCGAACACCCATTGATTCGATACTTGGTCATTTCTCCGTTTTAGCAAAAACACATTGCTTCACTTCTTGAAAACTTATATGTTATACATGCACCTTTTACTACGCATGCGGTTTCATTTCAAACGCTTCATTGAAGTTCAAATATTATGTTGCTAGATCTGATTACTGAATTGTGATTCGAATGACCTACATTATTGTAATTTTTGGCTCTTTTGCTGTCAAGTCAACACACTCTCTTGAAACTTCTTTTATTCCAAATTACATTCATGGTTTATTTTGTACCATGCCGAGATTTCCTTTGTTGATACATACGTTTATTGTCGAGTTACGCTGAAACCCAGTTCAATTGCTTGAACTTATCCAATTCGCTTATTTAAGACATCATATGATGTATTGAGAGCATCATATTCAAGTATCTTCGCAAATGTTCTTTCGTTACGAGTCATAGTAGACTTAGTTAGTCTACGGTCCCACTAAATCGTTTGTCGAATTCAACACCTTGCGGTGGAACCTTCACGAAAACGAAGCTTGCGCTAATTTGGTTACGCACCTCCTACGCGGATTTAATTGTTTATTCATTAACTTGCTTTAAATCCGTCTTGTTTATTTCAATTAAAGCAGTCTCTACACAGTTGTGTGTTAAAACAATGGTACATAGATTTATTTCATACCGCAATGTACCTCCTAACGATTCTTCCTTAATCAATCGAATGCCTTGCGATACTTATTACTTTTCATCTTCGATCGAAAACAGTGGTTCTTTGATGTTCCGTATTTAATTGGAAACTCTATGACATTGCGTAAATCAAATCTTCAGATTTTCTCAAGACATTTTCATTCAGTTTCAAACACGGTGAACTGGTTCAGTCACCACTATACTAGAATTATGTCAGTACGACACCTTGTGGTGTCATTACAAACTTGTAACTTGTGCTAATCAAGGTCAACCGTTTCATACAAAACTGCATATGCTTTCGTTTGACTCGTCATTTAAACATTTCTGATGCAACTACGAATCAAGACAATGATACACCAGATTCACTTGTATTTCATTCGTCGTACCTTCGCAATTCAAAAAATGTCAACACACTAAGCCTCACCATTCAATTACTCGAGGGTTGACATGTCATTTTACTAGTACGTTTGAGTTGTTGATTTTGAATTCATGTAGCAGATGCTATGGTTTGTAGGAACTCATCTACATATTGCGATCGATCGTTTGAGAATCTTATTAGACAAAACTCCTCTTTTGTGGAACCCCCTGCTAGCTGGATTACAATAGACTATACGTCAAATACGTCTTGAACCTTTGACATCAAATGCTAAAAGCACATACCTTTTTAACCATAGGGTTCGGGTGGTTACATATTTTTGGACTCACCCGATGAGAGTAAGGTTTAATTCGGGTTGCTGATTATCTACCTCAGTATTATTTATATACATACACGTGTGACGTAACCACAAGGAGTTAAGGTAGTACAAATTTCGAGGATGAAGTTTTCTTAACAGGGGGAGAATGTGACAACGGTCAAATTTGCATGCATCCGTACAGTTAATTAATAATTAACTTGTGCTTAATGACTGTGCTTGATTACAACTGTTGATTAAACTGCTTCCTGATTTCTGTTACATACATACATACATATGCATCACAATTATATTGTCACTCCATTTATTACACACAAACTTTAGTGACAAACTTGATGCATAATGCACAGTTAGCACACTGAGCGGATAACCCAGAAAACATGCTGACAATGCCAGCACCTAGACAGACAATGATTTTGAGGCCAGTATGAGCCAAAGACAGAGTACTACACTAGTAGGGAGTGTAGGGAAGTGAGGACCATAAAACTGCGTCACTAGGTGATAGTTATAGTGCCGGGAAGTGCCTAAAACATACTTTAACTGCAAAATTCTGCACTTTTAAATAAAATTCAGCATTTAAATATGCTAGTAATGTGCAAAAACTTGACAAAATGATCCTGTATACCTTCTAAAGTGTCGGGAATTAATTGTGACACAAAAAGCATTATAAAGGACACTTTACGGAACAATTAAGCACTTTAACGGAACGATACACAACCGAACAACCGGACATTACCCGGAACGTAAAAATATTGTCAAACACATGGTTTTTATTTTTCTAAGCCAGTTAGGATCCCCGAACACCCTAACACACTACATAAATAATAACACACTTAAGACACTAACTTAACACTTGGTTTCTCTAACTAGTTAGTTAACCACCATTACAACTCAACTAGAAACCAACCCCCCCCCCCCCCCCCAACCGGTCGTGTAAGTGGGGGACACCCCATTGATTTTCTTGATTATTATATTAGATAATGTGTGGTACTAAAGAAACATAAGCCACATTGGGTATTAGTTGTTGGAGGATTATATAATTACCCTTAAGATCATCACCTTCTCTCATCACAACACACATTCAAACACTCCAAACTCTCTCCTCTTCCTTGTGTTCGGCAGCCACCACCATCCACCATACAACCACCTTCAACCTTCCATTCAAGCATTTTCCATACACTCAAAGGTGCAAGAGGTCCAACAAGTAAGCTTGGTGCACCCGGAAGCTCAAGGACCGCTCTCGTTTTCTTTTATCCACCACTTTTACGCTTTGAAACTCCCCTAGCCTTGTGCTAGTAGTAAGTGCCTTAAAACTTCATCTTGTTCATATTTTTGGTGGATAATATTTGAAAGAATGATAAATATTAAGAAACTCTAAAAACATAAACAAGATCATGAACATAAGAACTCTACATAAAGGTCATGAGATGAAAGATAATAAGACATGATAAATCTGAGATATATAAGTGATAACCTGCTGTAAAAGACTCACATTATGATATAAATCGTTATTAGAAGGAATGGTAATCGTAAGTATACATTTTAGTAACATTTAACCTATAAACAACTTGCTGATTAGCATTTTCAGCCACCTTCAACTGGCTGTAACCACATCATAACTTAACAAAAACTTGATTTTCTTAAGTCTATAACGTGTTATTATGAAATACGGTTCTAATGGCACCGGAATCATCATTTTTTGACTTCGTTTACTATTTTTAAAGTGTCGTTTTGTAACAGCAGCTAAAGCTGCATTTTTGCTGCTGAAAATATGCGTTCTGTTTTCAGACATAACTTGAATTCTTTGTAGAATAAGGTCACGAAATTTGTACTGTAGATGACCACCGATGTATTTGTAATTCTCTCACTGGAATTTTGTAAATCGGACTCTCGATGAATTTTAAATAAATTATTCCGTGGACTGCAGTCAGAAAAAGATAAATCTGATTTCAGTCCGGAAAATGATTTTCTATAAAATATTGGTTACCATTTGGACCCCGATATTTTTACACAATAATATTTGGATCGTATAAGACATTCTGTAAAAATTTGGGAATTTTTGGAATAAGATAACTATTTTAATAAAATACCCGAAAACAGCCCAGTTTCGTATATTAAAACTGAAAGGATATAAGTAGTATTTGCATGTCTAAATGTCGGGTTGGTTATTGAGATCGATCTAACATGTTATATGTTAAATAAAATGATATGCTATTTAGCATGGACACCTCCATTTACAAAGGAGACTATGACAAAATTTTCTGAAAATCCTAGCACTTGGTAAATATTTTCTAGATAAGTGTTTACTAGTATATTTTAGACTATGTTTTTCGAACATAAACTTCGCCATAATTTTTGTAACAAAATACAAAGTGTCGGAGGTTGGTTTTCGTAAATAAAAGTGGATAAACATATATTTAGAATATATATTTTGTATTAAGACACACGGGGGGGGGGGGGGATAATCGTTGTTTTCTAATTCGTTAGGCTCTCTAATCGTAATTAGGACTCTGGTAAGTATTCATAACCCTTTCTAATTCGTTTTAGCTTAGTTAATTAGCTTATAGTCAAACCATCGTAATTTAAGTTTGACTTCACGATTAAATGAAATCCGCTCAGTCATTTCTCGAATTGAAAGTACCTATAAGTAGGTATTTATGTGGGTAACAAACCCTTAAAATGGTACTTTCAGATTCCCACTCTAACTATGTTAATTGTCGAGTCAAAGCTTACTTTAAAAAGTCAACAGAATGTGTATTTTCAAATTTAAGCATAATTAGCAATGTAGGGTACATGCAACCTATTTGATCATTAATATAACATGGTAATTGATGTGTGTAAAATGCAACATATAAATTACATCAAATAAGGCATAAAACTAACCCTTTTTAAGTACTAATATTGGGAAAAGAGTGTTTTGTCTTCCTTTTGTATTTTCAGGATTAAATGAGCTCAAAAACGCAAAAGAAGCAAAAAGACAGCTAAATCCAACATAAATACAAGAAAAGGAACACTAGTGGACTGCCCGACCCCTCAACGGCATCTTCCCAAGCAAAATAGAGAAGACAGAAGGCTGAACACGCCCCGTGCTCAGCCAGCACGGGGCTGTGCCCAAGAAGCAGCAGAAAAGACAAACCTATAGAAGCTTCTATTACCCACCACGGGCCGTGCCCAGCGGACACGGGGGCGTGTCGAAAGTACTGCAGGCGCATTAATTGTAATTGCGAATTACAATTAATGAAGAGAGAGAGTGTCAGACGGGCACGGGGCCGTGCCCAGCGGACACGGGGCCGTGCCCAGCTCTCTGTTCAGCCTATAAATAGGAGTGATTGGATTCATTTCAACTCATCCCTTGGCACACCACCTCTCTCACACTTCATCCACCACCCACCACCCACCACCATCACAACACCATCATCCACCACCATCATCCATTGTCCATCATAGAGTGTGTGAGTCGTCTCGGGATCCAAGATTGATCGTAAGAGTTCTTGACAATCAAGGCCATGTTTGCCTAAGTCTCTTACATCACTTGGTGAAGACAAAGAGTCTAGTATAATACTTTTTATTTCTAATCTTTTGCACTTTTTATTTGGTTTTGTATTAATGACTTTAATAACTAGTTACTTATGTTGAAGGTGATCTTTCCTTATCGTTTGTCCGTGGTGTCTTGGCATTATTTTACTGTCTATATAAAATAAAAAGATTTTCACCATTCATATATCCACGGTCTATATGGAGGTATGTTGGCTACCTGGTCGGGGGTTAAGGGAACGGTTTGGTAAAGGTCTTGCCATTGTTCAGCGTTTAGAGGTCCTGCAATGGACCTGGGTCAAATTTAGTAGGACCTCCTTCAATGCTTCACGGTATTGGATGGCGGGGGTCCAAACTCTTTGATCCCCTCATAAGTTAACTACTATTAATACTATAACCCGGCTATTTAGGACTGTATCCCTGCTGACTCAGACTACTTAGCCGAGGGTAACGTCACCGCCAAAAGCGGGGCCTACCACAATACTGCATTAATAACTTAATTCATTATCTTCCAATAATCCACCCCTTTAGGATTGTATCCTTGCTGACTCAAACTACTGGGGTGAGGGTAACGTCACCTTCAAAAGAGGGGCCTACTACAATAACTAAGATAATCTCTTAATTATGTGCAAAAGTGCGGAAATAATCAAAGGTTATACTAGATACGAGTCGGAACCAAGTGATTCATCTTGTCTATCTGTTTTTCTTTTATTTTTATTTTTCAACATTTTAGTTAGTTTTTATTTTTCTTAGCTTAAAAACATTTTTCTAAACTTTTATTTTGATTAGACATTGAGGATAAACCGGTACTAAAAGCTCTTGTGTCCTTGGACGACCTCGGTATCTTACCAACGCTATACTACACTCAACGATGGGTGCACTTGCCCATATGTGTGTTTAGTGTTAGTGAAATATCGTGTTTTATAAATTTAAAACTTGGCTAAAATAAGTGTTAAAAGGGCTTAAAATATACACCTAATATATACGACACTTTATCGCACATCAAGTTTTTGGCGCCGCTGCCGGGGACACAAGGATTTTAAGAAAGTTAGGAATCAACGGCCTAATCATTTTTTCCTTTTCTTTTTAATTTTTTAGGATTTTTCTTAGTTTTTCAGCTTCTGCAGAGCTCAGCACGGGCCGTGCCCGCTGAACACGCCCCCGTGCTCAATCATTGGAACTGGCAATCCTGTTTTACATCAGACAGTAAGCTGAACACGGGACCGTGCCCACCCAACACGCCCCCGTGCCCAAGATTCACTTACTGAAAACAGAACCGTTAGATCCCGGCGGTTGGTAATTTCTGACATAAACATGAGTGATAGTAATTGTTTTTACTTTCGGCACTCTTATGGTACGTGGTGTCAATTATGTGGTGGCAAACATGAAGAAGTAAAATGCTACTTTCTAAATTATAGGCCCCACTATATGGACCCACCGACTTCTCACAACCTTAAGAGGGGCGAAAGTAAAAATAAGCACTATTTCTCCCTCGAATGCGCCCAGCCAGATATTCTAGGGGAAATGCTCCTTGATGAGTTATTTCAACTAGAAAAGCTAATTCTGAATTGGTTAAAAGAGCTTAGGAAGGATTTTATTGATCCACCCCAAGACAATAACCATGTAGAAATGTTGGAACCGCATTCCGACAACCTCGTTGCTCCCGAAAATACCTTCGTTCCTAGCAAAGACTTGGACGATAGTCGTCCCTGTGTCGATTGTGCCGTGAAGGACTCTCCATCGACTTCGTTCGGTGCATACATAGACCTGAGCGATTCAGCATACACCTTCTTTAACAAGAGCCCGGGAAAGGGTTGGACTTGTCCACCTAGAATGAAAATAGGAATTACCCTCACCGACAACCTCTTGCGTTCTCGCCTTAGTCTAGGACAATTAAGGTATCTTAGGCACTTTGGGGTTGTTCCAACCAGTCAGGAGCCACCCGATACTAACAAGTTCCTTAAAAACTAGACAACTTCATAAAACAGTCCCTCGACACGGGGCCGTGTCCAGCCAACACACCCCCGTGTCCATCAAAAGATTCCATTCTGATCAGTACGTCAGAATACGGACAAACTGTGTCAGAACTCCACCTGCACACGGGGCCGTGTCCAGGGTGCTGTCATTTTCTATAAATGCAGCCAAGAATTCTGCACATTTGGACCAACTTGGGACAGAGATTTGCAGGAATCTTCTCTCAAACTATCCTAGGTAAGTCTAAAAGAAGGTTCCAACAACCCATCTTGTCCTTTCCTCTTTTAGTCATTTCCTTCTTCTCCATCTTTCTCCAAGAACTACCATTGAAATTTTGGAATTCTTCCAACTTTGTGGTAGGGATTAATGAGTTTTGTTCAAAGAATCTTGGTAAAAACATGTTATGTAACATTGTTTTAAGTTATTAGTAGCTAAAAAGGCCCCACAAGTTCAGAAAATAACTTAAAAATCCAAGTTTCCTTGCTCCGAAATTCTGTAGAAAGATGAACACGGGGCCGTGCTCAGTGAGCACGGGGCCGTGTCCGGTCACTGTTTCATTAAATAAACTATTTTCAGTTTATTTTTCGTAGGATGTCGAGTGAAAACAGCGAAACATCTTCTGTGCATTCGTCAAACAGCCGAAGAGGAAGAAGACCCTCCATTGAAGCTACACTTGTGCACTATGTGATAGCATTAAGGGAGGCTCTCGACGAAATGACTTCAGTAGAGGAAGTCCTAATCGACCGTATTAACGATCTTACGATGGGACTTGAAAGCAGCTTCCAAGAAATTAACCTCTTGCACCAGAGGTTAAATATTCTTGTAGCACCCCCAATGGAACCAGTCCTTCCTCAGCAGGATTGGAACCTGGCACTTGGAATCAACAACCCTACCGGGTGGGAAGACTCTCCGGCGGAACCTCCCGTGGAACACCAACAAGAGATCCCGGTGGAAGTTGAAACTCCTCAAACTAATGCCAATGAGCCTTCTTTTCTCCTTCCAAGGGAGGTGGAAGAATGGCTCGCCGACATTTGAGGAGAACCGCACGCGGTAGAAGGAGTTCAAAAAGGCCTTGTTTAACCAAGATTAATTACTTCTTGGAAATTTTGCTAATTAAAATAAAATAAAGGCTAGGACTCCATGGTTTATTATTTCCTTGTTTTATCTAATTTAATTTAGGACTATGTAAGTTCTCTCTATGATGAAATGAAATGATGGTTTTAAGGTTTGGATGGTTTTTAATGAACAAAACACACTCATGGTGGTAAGGGATGAAAAGGGGAACGAGAAAAATGAACTCATGCACAAGAACAAGGCAACCCGACAATTCTCTCCAGTTCAGAAGGTTCAACACGGGCCGTGTCCAACCAACACGGCCCCGTGCTGAACCACCTGCAGAAAACGCCCAGTTCAGGTAACTGGACACGGGCCGTGTTCACCCAACACGCCCCCGTGTCCAGACTTCTGTTTCTCTTGTTTTAATTTTGTTACTGGCACTTGAACACGGGGCCGTGCCCGGATAACACGGGGCCGTGTTCAGTGCCCAGTAACACAAATTTTTGCTTTTTTAAACACTATTTTACACATCTAATCAACCTAAAAATCTATTTTTGGGACACATTGAGGACAATGTGTAATTTAAGTGTGGGGGGGATGCTAAAACCTTGAATCTTGCAAGTCCTAAATACAAGCCTTACACAAAACTCTATTGGAAAAAAATTCCATTTTTTTTACTTGTCTAGGTTTAATTCGGGAAGTTCAAGTTCTCAAAAAGGTTATATTTTTATGAGTTTACAACCGATAGCGTAGTGATAAAAAGAACCAACATAAGAAAATTATGAAAAGGCATGACAAACTTAGTTAAAATTTGATTAATATACTTGATCACATAAAAACCCATTCCCACAAAAGTGAGTTTTGAGCCTTTATTGAGCATACAAATTTACATCTTTAGACTAAATGCTCATTTTTCGTTTCTTGTGTGAATAGCCGCTTGGTTCTTACAACTCTAGAACTTGCCATGACGATACATTCCCGGTCCTTATCAACTTAAACCCGAGTAAGTAAATGATGGAGGCATTAGGACTAACCCTTTTTATTTCTACACCATTATTTTTCTTTTTCTTTTACCACCTACCCAAAAATCCCCCTAGTTAACCCCTTTGAGCCTAAACCTTTTCATTTCATCACCCAAAACAAAAACCCTTTTACCCACCAAAACCTTTTTCATTTTTAACCCTTTGTTTTAGTAACAAGTTCGGTTTTTCGTATGATCAAAAAAATATATATATATATATATATTTTTGTTGATTGATGAAGCAAAAAGATAAATAAACAAACAAGTTCATCAAAAATAACTTTGTTTGAATAAAAGCTTCATCAAAATAAAAAGTTACAAAAATAGAAAATCTTACGAAAACCGACACTTGTTACGCTTTTTCGCCCTTTTTCTGCTAACCACTAACCACTATCCCAACCACCTACCTTTAACCCAAGCCTAACCCTTAACCCACCAAGTCCTCTTGATATTTACAAAGGTATAAAAGATAAAAAGGAGGAGGATTGATTGCTTGGCAAGCTTATGGTAGGAATAAGTTCCATGCCGCTCTCGAGTGATTCACTAAAAATACACCTTCGGCCGAGTGTGAGTGATTTCTCCCGTGAGGTATGTGAACTTGTATATAAATAGAATTTTAAAAAGGCATGTTATGCCCAAATAAGTAATTTCTCCTATGAAACGTTCTAAATAAATCATTACGAATAGGATTGTAAATAAATAAAAATAAAACCCAAAAAGATCTTGGACATCCCGACACTCTACGACAAGCCCAAAAACCTTCTCTTCTACCTATTCCATTTGGGAGTGTAAGCCACATATTAAAGAGTTTTGCTTGAGGACAAGCAAAAGTTCAAGTGTGGGGGTATTTGATGTGTGTAAAATGCAACATATAAATTACATCAAATAAGGCATAAAACTAACCCCTTTTAAGTACTAATATTGGGAAAAGAGTGTTTTTGTCTTCCTTTTGTATTTTCAGGATTAAATGAGCTCAAAAACGCAAAAGAAGCAAAAAGACAGCTAAATCCAACATAAATACAAGAAAAGGAACACTAGTGGACTGCCCGACCCCTCAACGGCATCTTCCCAAGCAAAATAGAGAAGACAGAAGGCTGAACACGCCCCGTGCTCAGCCAGCACGGGGTCGTGCCCAAGAAGCAGCAGAAAAGACAAACCTATAGAAGCTTCTATTGCCCACCACGGGCCGTGCCCAGCAGACACGGGGGCGTGTCGAAAGTACTGCAGGCGCATTAATTGTAATTGCGAATTACAATTAATGAAGAGAGAGAGTGTCAGACGGGCACGGGGCCGTGCCCAGCGGACACGGGGCCGTGCCCAGCTCTCTGTTCTGCCTATAAATAGGAGTGCTTGGATTCATTTCAACTCATCCCTTGGCACACCACCTCTCTCACACTTCATCCACCACCCACCACCATCACAACACCATCATCCACCACCATCATCCATTGTCCATCGTAGAGTGTGTGAGTCGTCTCGGGATCCAAGATTGATCGTAAGAGTTCTTGACAATCAAGGCCATGTTTGCCTAAGTCTCTTACATCACTTGGTGAAGACAAGGTGTCTAGTATAATACTTTTTATTTCTAATCTTTTTCACTTTTTATTTGGTTTTGTATTAATGACTTTAATAACTAGTTACTTATGTTGAAGGTGATCTTTCCTTATCGTTTGTCCGTGGTGTCTTGGCATTATTTTACTGTCTATATAAAATAAAAGATTTTCACCATTCATATCTCCACGGTCTATATGGAGGTATGTTGGCTACCTGGTCGGGGGTTAAGGGAACGGTTTGGTAAAGGTCTTGCCATTGTTCAGCGTTTAGAGGTCCTGCAATGGACCTGGGTCAAATTTAGTAGGACCTCCTTCAATGCTTCACGGTATTGGATGCCAGGGGTCCAAACTCTTTGATCCCCTCATAAGTTAACTACTATTAATACTATAACCCGGCTATTTAGGACTGTATCCCTGCTGACTCAGACTACTTAGCCGAGGGTAACGTCACCGCCAAAAGCGGGGCCTACCACAATACTGCATTAATAACTTAATTCATTATCTTCCAATAATCCACCCCTTTAGGATTGTATCCTTGCTGACTCAAACTACTGGGGTGAGGGTAACGTCACCTTCAAAAGAGGGGCCTACTACAATAACTAAAATAATCTCTTAATTATGTGCAAAAGTGCGGAAATAATCAAAGGTTATACTAGATACGAGTCGGAACCAAGTGATTCATCTTGTCTATCTGTTTTTCTTTTATTTTTATTTTTCAACATTTTAGTTAGTTTTTATTTTTCTTAGCTTAAAAACATTTTTCTAAACTTTTATTTTGATTAGACGTTGAGGATAAACCGGTACTAAAAGCTCTTGTGTCCTTGGACGACCTCGGTATCTTACCAACGCTATACTACACTCAACGATGGGTGCACTTGCCCATATGTGTGTTTAGTGTTAGTGAAATATCGTGTTTTATAAATTTAAAACTTGGCTAAAATAAGTGTTAAAAAGGGCTTAAAATATACACCTAATATATACGACACTTTATCGCACATCAGTAATTAATGTAAGAACATGTCCCAACATGTTCAACTCGACAATTTTCAGTTTAAACCCGGATCGGAACCGAAAGTCGCATAAATTGACTTTTGCTTTGACTTTCAGTTCTGACCCGTTTATGCATGTTTAAGATCTGTCTTAGAGCTTATTTTGGACCAGGTTTCATATAAGTATAACTCTCTGAGATTATGCAACTTGGTTCAATACTTATCCGATTCATATGCATGTTTCCGATTAATGCTTAAATGTTGACTATTATGCCCTTTTGACTATAAAACGTGATTTTTGAAAAAGTAAAAGAGTAGAAACCTTAGTTACTGATTTATAAAATTTCACCTAAAATTTGACATCAGTTTGAGGTCTAGATTAGGAGTTATGCTCATTAGCGTAATTTGAAAGCTTTATGTTACTTAAACGGCGTAATTAGCGTATAACCTATTTAAACCCATTTTTGATATCAAACTTTTTACCCACTGATGTAATATAATATTTTGGGATTTTTGAAGATTTTTATTTAATTTTTGGCTGAGCATAACATAGGTCTCTAAGTTTAATTCGGTTAATACCGATTTTGCCCTTTTTAGCCATAAAATGAGTTTTACAAATCCTTTTGACCCCAAACCTTTTTCTACTGATTTTATTTGTTAAATAAAATATTTTGAGCCTTCTGAAATTATAAAAATATCAGCTTTCCTTTAAAAACCCAGAAATGGCTCCAAATCGCCTTTTTAAGCGTTTTTAACGCATAGTATGTACTAAAACTATATTAAACATATAAGGTTGATACCTACTGATATTTTTAGTGTATTTTTATATAATAACAGCAAGTAAAAGTTTATAAACTCAGGTTTCCAGTTTTGACCTTTTAAGCCTAAGTGAAATTACCAAAATACCCCTAAGGTGCATAGTTTGGTTTTAAATGATAAATTTCACATATAGGTCATACCCTACTGTTATAACTTGTTAAATTAAGTGTATTTACTGTATAAATCAGACCTATAACTCAGATTACTAATTAAACTCTTTTATAATCTTTTAAATGACCAAAATGCCCTTATGAGGCATAAATTGTGTTTAAATCCGTTTTGGGCATAATAGAAGATACCTTACTGCTATCACAACATGTTTAAGGCATATTAACTCAGGGAACTTGCATATGACTCTTATGGTTACCCGTGACGCCCTTTTCGCGCTCGGTTCGGTTTATGTAACTAGTTTGCATAAATTGACCGAAACGGGTCAAACCTTATCATCTTTGTCTCAAAATCCAGAATGTATTTAGTATACCCATATTATACAAGTATTCAAACTTTTCGGGTCTGAATCACATTCTATCCGGTCTTCGCTTAATCGTGCGTTTGAACCGTATCGTCCTTAAAAGCTAACAGGTCTAAGCTTAGGCTTAAATAAAGACCCGTTAGAAATCTAATAGGTTATTATAAACCTTTGTTCCAGATTAGAAGAACCAGTAAAAGCTACGTGCATTTGCTTGTTGTGATTTATACTTACAAAGGTAAATACTTTTAACTTATTTTCCCTATACGGGCTTGGGGTACGGTATATAAAATACCGCTTGGTCTGGCATTGAATCTTTAATCGAATAGTGGTTAAATCCTTGATATGCTACGTTTTGAATGTGTTTTGTTTGCTTAAAGCCTTTGGGGGGTTAATGACCATGTCCCAGATATCCTTGGCATCATCTTACGAGATGGCCACGACCTTAGCACGGGGTGTAGGCGTACACCCGTCAGTGCCGAACCAAATAATGTGGCGTGTCTATTAATCTTTAACCCGGTCTACGGATCGGGCTACTGAACGCATAAGTAACATGTAATTCCCTTACAAGATTATATTCACATAATTATCCCAGGTTATAAAATGTTTTGTGCCACGTGCATTCAAATAAATTTTCAACCCTTTTCAAAATGAGTCAGTTAAATTGTATTTACCAGTGTAAACTGACGTATTTTCCAAAAGGTTAAGTGTAGGTACTACTCGTACTAGGCTGGCTGTCTTCTAGCGTCCACAATAAGTCTCGCAAGCTTGGATGTCAATAAAACTGTTGAACAATATCTTCTTTTATTTTGATCCGCCTGTGGATCCGTTTCAACTATTTGTGATAATTAATATTACATTTTATTTAAAGTTGAAATGAATCTATCTTTGCTTCCGCTGTGCATTCATATATTGTGTTGTTTGACTATGATGATATCAACTACGTCATGATACTCCCCACCGGGCCCACCGGTGACACGTGGAAAAATAGGGGTGTGACAGGTTGGTATCAGAGCCAACTCTGAGTGAATTAAACACTAGCCTTTTGTGTTTAATCTCAGTTACGCAATTGCACATTCCTCAATTCTCGAGTCTAGACAAAGAACTTAGGAATTATTCAAATTTGTTTCATTTCTAACTTTGTCTTATATATTGTTCTTGTTGTATCACTTGTTTGTTTTTGACAGGTTCACAAAAATGCCGCCAAGGATGAGGGGAAGAGGCAGAGGAAAAGGAGCACATGTAGCCCCAAATGACCATGAAGCCGGACCCTCGCACCGGCGAACACCATCTGATCCCAACAACCCGGGTCCTCAAGAGCCATGGAGGACCTACATTGAGCCTGCTAGGCGCTCGGTTTCACTGAGTACCTCCCTATCTATCCCACACTCTTTCGGGCCTCATTCTGAAAATGAGCCCCACAACTCCCACCAGTCCTACATACCTCTTCAAGGACATAACTCACCCTTTGACCACCTATCACCTGTTTTCCAGGGCCAGTTCAACCCTGCTGACTACCTTGGAGTGCCAATGGGTTTTAACCCACTTGGACCCGAAGACCACTTTTCTGGTGGCAACCCGATGGATATAGATGAGGATACCGATCCTTCAATGCCACCATCCGGAACTCCGAATCATCCCATCGAAATCTCAGATGGGTCACCTTTCGTGGGATCACCCTACAATGGTCCCGACAGCTTTGAGGAGAAATTCAGGCAGTATGACTGGGTATTTACTCCCAGTTACCACCACTATCCCCTGCACCATCCGCAGCACAGCTCTCCCCTGCACCAGTCGCAGCACAGCTCTCCCCTGCACCAGCCGCAACACAGCTCTCCCCTGCACCAGCCGCAGCAACCACAGCAGCAGCAGAATCCTTCCGAGGATTCCCGACTTGTCGCGGTCACTCCGCCGGCAGCCCCACCTCAGCTTCAGCCTCCCTCGCCCCCGAGGCGAAGGAGAACGACCTTGCGAATATCCGCATGAGGGGGAGTGCGCATCAGCACCCCTCCACTTTCAAGTGGCAGCCGATACTCGCTAGTCCACGAAGAACCAGAGATGGGAGAATCTTCACACCCAGTCTCAGAAGTAGTCTCTGCGCCAGTTGCGCCACAACCACCAATGGGTTTTGGAGACCCAATCCCTGCTTACACTGGTGCGGCAGCATACAATCCCTTCGAGCAGCCGATCCACACAAATTACAACTTTACAGAAGATCCCTACTGGGTAGCTGCGAACTCTCTCCAGCCGGGAGGTCCCTATGGAGGTCCCTGGACTACGGGACACTCGACCTATAGATACCCATCATATGGGTATCAGCAACCACAGTCTCCTCAACCTCCGCATTATCAGCAACCACCGCAGACTCTGGTGATGTCACCGCCACAATTTCAAGAAATCCTTCAAGGGATAAATGAGGTGCGACAAGAGGTGCGACATGAGTTGCGGGAAGAACGTAGGCATAACCAGGGGATGTTCAAGAAAATGGTGGATTTGATCAAGGGAAAAAGCAAGAAGGATCACTAAATCCTTTGTTTGTTTGTTTATTTTAGTGTTGTAATCATGTCCCTGCGAGGACATTTATTTCAGTACTCTGCCCCTGCGCGGGCATATTTTTCCTGTTCTGTTCTGCCCCTGCGTGGGCATGTCTTTCTATTTAACCCCTGCGTGGGTTTGTTTGTTAGTTTGGCCCCTACGTAGGCATGTTATTTGTGTAAAAGTCCCGTTTAGGGCAAACTCGTACTAGTTTAATTTTAATTGGAATGGTTAATTTAAGTTTTTCATTTTTAAATTATATGCATGAATATAATATATGAATAAATGAAAAACAAATTATTTTGATTTACCATTTTAATGAAATAATAAGAATCTTAAAAGGTAAAACCTAGCTTGAATGTCATATTAAAGACCTGGCCAATATGGTAAAACCTGTTTAAAAAGATTCAAATCTCTGTTAACATCTGCAAACATGTTAACATTCTTGGCTAGTGTGATCCGCAAAATCACACATGTCACCCTTTTAATAAATTACCCAAATTTATATTTTTATTATATATCTGATAGTGACATAATGCCTACGGGCTATAACTAATGTCATATAAAACAAAAGGAAGCCGTAGTTTATAGACTCCCTGCCAATAAAGGGATTGATTGTTATTTTATTTAAACTTTAATCCTATAAGATCTAAATTTATAATTTAGAAATTTGTCTACGTGACTAGGCCTATGTGCTATTATTAATTTATGGTTTTGGATTATGATAAAGATCCTGAATAAGCATATATTTAATAAATTAACTAAAAATGGCTATTAAAACCATGGTTAATAAATCGTCAAGAACGATAATACTGTTTAGGCTTCTAAAGAGACCTTGTCCTTATTTCTTTATGTAGAAATTAAAACTACATGGCCAAGTCAGAAGAAATAAATAGTCATCCAGTGGAAAACCCTGATAACACTAAAATACTTGTAACTGGTGCGGAGCTACAAGCATTAGTAGAAAATGCTGTTACCAGAGCCATTGAAAGGCAATATAGTGAATCAAGCGGGACCCGAAGTAGGACCCGATCTGCACCACATTCCAAGCCAAAAGTTCACTCGGAGGCTCATAGCAAACCGCCCTCTAAGAAAGATGAACCTAAGAAAGATGAGCTCAAGAAGGATGATGATCGACATTCATCTAATCATGACAGTGTTCCCTCAAAAAGGATGGTGTTTGATGCCAAACCACATACCAAGTCCTGTACTTACAAGTACTTCGTTTCTTGCAAACCCCGGGACTTTACTGGGGAGAAAGGAGCGGTTGACTGCATGACCTGGTTAGACGAAATGGAAACGGTAGTTGACATTAGCGGTTGTGCTGAAAGAGACGTAGTGAAATATGTTTCTCAATCGTTTAAGGGAGAAGCACTGGCATGGTGGAAGTCTCTCATTCAGGCTGCTGGAAAGATCCCACTCTACAACTTGTCATGGGATCAGTTCGTTGCTCTTATTAAGGAGAATTATTGCCCGCAGCACGAAGTTGAGAGAATCGAATCAGACTTCTTATCGTTGGTGATGAAGAATCTAGATTGTCAGGCGTACCTCACCAGTTTTAATACTCTATCTCGGTTGGTTCCATATTTGGTCACCCCGGAACCTAAAAGGATTGCTCGCTACATCGGGGGTTTAGCCCCAGAAATTAAAGCTAGTGTTAAGGCATCAAGGCCTGCAACCTTCAGATCAGCAGCTGATCTATCTCTATCTCTTACCTTGGACGTAGTCAGGTTGAGATCACTCAGGAATTCAGAAGAAAATAAGAGGAAGCGTGAGGACGATACCTCACGAAGATCAGATAAGAAACACCAAGGAAATAACGACCACAAGAAAGGGTCGGGATCTAAGAAGGATGGGCAACAATCGGGAGATAAGCCCAAATGTAGAACTTGTAAGAAGAACCATTTTGGGAGGTGCCGACTTGAGTCGAAATCCCAGCCTCAGCCGAGACCCAGTGGGATTTGCAAATCTTCAGAACATAAGACTCTGGAGTCTAAGAAGCTAAAGGACGCAACCTGCTACGGTTGCAATGAAAAAGGGCACATTAAGTCCAATTGCCCAAAGAACACCAAGAAAACCGAGGATGGGAAAAAGACCAACGCAAGGGTCTTCAAGATGGACGCTAATGAAGCTGTTCAGGATGAGAACGTGATTACAGGTACTTTTCTCGTAAATGATGTTTTTGCTAGAGTATTGTTTGATTCTGGAGCAGATAAGTCTTTTGTGGATAATAAGTTTTGTGAGTTGTTGAAATTGCCTGTGAAAGCCTTAAGTGTGAAATATGAGGTGGAATTAGCTGATGGAACCATAGAAACCGCCTCAACTGTGTTAGATGGATGTGTTATATCCATTAGGAATCACTCTTTTCCTTTGTCCTTACTTCCCTTTAAGCTAGCCGGTTTTGATATAGTTATAGGCATGGATTGGTTATCGCATAACCAAGCCCAGATTGTGTGCAACAGAAAGCAAGTGGTAGTCAAAACTCCGTCCGGTGAGTCACTTACCATTCAGGGGGATACCCAGCATGGATTGCCTGAGCAAGTGTCCATGCTCAAGGCATCTAGATGCTTGAAGAAGGGTTGTGTCATTTATATGGCACAAGTTACTATTGAGGAGCCAAAGCCTAGAATTGAAGACATCCCTATCATTTCAGAATATCCTGAAGTTTTTCCCGAAGAACTACCTGGTTTACCACCAGATAGGCAAGTGGAATTCCGAATTGACATCATCCCGGGTACAGCACCAGTAGCAAGAGCGCCTTATAGGTTAGCACCAACGGAGATGAAGGAGTTAAGGACGCAGTTAGATGATCTGCTAGCCAAAGGTTTTATTAGACCTAGTTCGTCTCCTTGGGGAGCACCAATCTTGTTTGTCAAAAAGAAGGATGGATCGATGCGTCTGTGCATCGATTACCGTGAGCTTAATAAGGTCACTATCAAGAATAGGTATCCTTTGCCCAGGATCGACGATCTGTTCGATCAGTTGCAAGGGG
This sequence comes from Helianthus tuberosus, assembly GCA_030545235.1. Lineage (NCBI taxonomy): Eukaryota > Viridiplantae > Streptophyta > Magnoliopsida > Asterales > Asteraceae > Helianthus > Helianthus tuberosus. Next base: position 56,432,339 of record CM060408.1, on the reverse strand, counting down.
CAAGCTACTTCTCTAAGATCGATTTGAGGTCGGGCTATCGTCAGTTGAAGGTTAAAGATGAAGATGTGCACAAGACTGCATTTAGGACTCGATATGGTCATTACGAGTTCCTAGTGATGCCTTTTGGGCTCACTAATGCACCGGCCGCATTCATGGATCTCATGAATCGCGTCTGCAAGCCTTACTTAGACAAATTTGTCATCGTCTTCATTGACGACATTCTCATTTACTCCAAGAGCCAAGCTGACCACGAGAAACACCTTCGTTGTATTCTTAAACTTCTACATCATGAGAAACTCTATGCCAAATTTTCGAAGTGCGAATTTTGGCTTCGAGAAGTCCAATTCCTTGGACATGTGGTAAGTGAGCGTGGTATCCAAGTGGATCCCGCTAAGGTAGAAGCAGTTATGAATTGGCAAGAGCCAAAGAAGCCTACTGAGATTCGCAGTTTTCTGGGTTTAGCAGGATACTATAGGCGATTTATTGAAAACTTCTCAAGGATTGCTGCGCCCCTAACTTCGTTGACACGTAAGAAGGTTAAGTTTGATTGGGGCCCTAAGCAGCAGGAATCCTTTGACATTCTTAAGAAAAAGTTGAGCAATGCACCAGTGTTAACATTGCCCGATGGTATAGAAGAGTTTGTAGTGTATTGTGATGCGTCACACACTGGTATGGGCTGTGTACTCATGCAAAAAGGCAAGGTTATTGCCTACGCTTCACGACAGTTAAAAGTACATGAGAAGAACTACACCACCCATGACTTGGAGCTGGGTGCCGTTGTATTTGCATTAAAACTTTGGAGGCACTACTTGTATGGAACCAAGTGTGTGATCTATTCAGATCACAAGAGCCTTCAATATTTGTTCAATCAGAAGGACTTGAACATGCGACAAAGACGATGGATGGAAACTTTAAATGATTACGACTGTGAGATAAGATACCATCCAGGCAAGGAAAATGTAGTTGCTGATGCCTTAAGCAGAAAAGAAAGAGTAAAGCCGATAAGAATCAATGCCAAGCGCATTGAAATAAGGAATAGTTTGAACGAAAGGGTGTTAGCTGCACAGAAGGAAGCTGTGCTGGAAGCTAACTATCCTGAAGAAAAACTAGGAGTAACTGAGGAGCAGTTATCCTATGACAAGGACGGAATGCTAAGATTGAACGGACGAATATGGGTTCCAGTTTATGGAGGACTTCGAGATGTTATCCTCCAGGAAGCCCACAGTTCCAAATATTCCGTTCATCCTGGAGCTGATAAGATGTACCAGGATCTAAAGGCTAACTACTGGTGGATTGGTTTGAAAAAGTCAGTAGCTGCCTATGTAGCTAAATGTTTGACTTGTGCGCAAGTCAAAGCTGAACATCAGAAGCCGTCAGGTTTGCTTCAACAGCCTGAACTTCCCACATGGAAGTGGGAGATGGTGACAATGGATTTCATCACCAAGTTGCCAAAGACAAGGAAGGGAAACGATACTATATGGGTCATAGTAGATAGGCTGACCAAGTCAGCACATTTTCTTCCCATTAAAGAAACTTACAGCTCCGACATGTTAGCTCAATTGTATGTAGATAAGATTGTAGCTCTGCATGGTGTACCAGTGTCGATTATCTCTGATCGAGATATGAGATACACCTCTCATTTTTGGAAAAGCTTCCAACAGTCTTTGGGCACGCGCTTAAACTTTAGTACGGCTTACCATCCATAGACGGACGGGCAGAGTGAGCGTACCATCCAAACACTGGAAGACATGCTTCGAGCATGTGTGATTGATTTAGGTGGTAGTTGGGATAACCACCTACCATTGATCGAGTTCTCCTATAATAATAGCTACCATACTAGTATTAGGGCTGCGCCTTTTGAGGCATTATATGGTAGAAAATGCAGAACACCCATCTGTTGGGCAGAAGTAGGAGAAGTTCAATTATCAGGACCAGATTTGGTCTTTGAAACAAAGGACAAGATTGTCCAGATTCGAGACCGCTTGAAAGCTGCCAGGGATAGGCAAAAAAGTTATGCGGATCCAAAGCGTAAGTCTTTTCACTTCGAAGTAGGTGACAAGGTATTGCTTAAAGTATCACCCTGGAAGGGAGTGATGCGATTTGGTAAGAAAGGCAAGCTAAGCCCGAGATACATAGGACCTTTCGAGGTTATCGAACATGTCGGGTCAGTTGCTTATAAGTTAAACTTGCCTGAAGAGCTTAGTGTTATCCATAATGTGTTCCACATCTGTAATTTGAAGAAGTGTTTCGCTGATGAATCACTGGTTATACCACATACGGATGTACATATAGATGAAAGCTTGAAATTTGTGGAAAAGCCATTGTTGATTGAGGATCGACAGGTAAAGAAGCTTCGAAGGAAGCATGTACCTATTGTAAAGGTCAAATGGGATGCCCGTAGAGGTCCCGAATACACATGGGAGGTAGAATCCACGATGAAAGAAAAATACCCTCAATTGTTTCAGTAAATCTCGAGGTCAAGATTTCTTTTAAGGGGGTGAGGATGTAACACCTCGAAAATTTACGTCCAATAATGTATTGACACGTGTCATAGGCTTTGAATATGTGAAAAAGCACTTTAGAGGGACTAAAGTTAACAAACAGTGAAACTATGTGAATATAAGGGTCCAAAGTGTCAACAATGGATAAATAGGCCCTACAATAACCCTACATGGTGTTTATAATCTTAAACGAATAAATCATGGATCATACGAAGAAGAAAATGAAAGAAAGTGAGGAATTACAAACTACAGGGGCTAAATGTGTCAACATGTTGAAAGTATACCTCTGAGTGACCTTTTGGCAAACCTGAAGCTTTGTAATGATAAAATATACTCACTAGAATATGTGGTAAAAATTTCATAAAGTTTCGATATCGTATGAGAAAGTTATGATCAAAACCGTGCACGAAGGGTTAAATGCGTCAACGTTGAATTTCGTGACTTTTCGGGTAAGCACAAAGTTAACTAAGGACCTAACCAAGTTTGTAGATGTCCTAAGGCCCTTAAAAATCAGGTTTGAGGGTCAAGGGTGCAAGAAAAATAGCCAAAACCACGTAACAAAGGACCAGGGACTGAAATGTAAAACAAAGAAACTTGTTTAACCTGATGCGCCTGGTACGCGGCCCGCGAAGGGGCTCTCGCGGCCCGCCTACGACCTGCCAGCGCAGAATATTGCGCAGATGCCAGTTATCAGGTCTGAAACGATGCTAAACAGCTGTTATATGATACCAGGGACTCACCAATGGTTTTACATGCATAGGGGGGCACCTGGACAGATCTTACAACATATGTAGACTCTTGTGGCATCATCTAATGAGATCAAGATTGATATATAAGGCACCAAAGTTGCAACATTCATCACTTGCATTTTCAAAAATCCACAAGACTCTCATCTGGAGCTCTCTGGTCATCAACAAGGATTCATTAGGCTCTCTAATCGTAATTAGGACTCTGGTAAGTATTCATAACCCTTTCTAATTCGTTTTAGCTTAGTTAATTAGCTTATAGTCAAACCATCGTAATTTAAGTTTGACTTCGCGATTAAATGAAATCCGCTCAGTCATTTCTCGAATTGAAAGTACCTATAAGTAGGTATTTATGTGGGTAACAAACCCTTAAAAGGGTACTTTCAGATTCCCACTCTAACTATGTTAATTGTCGAGTCAAAGCTTACTTTAAAAAGTCAACAGAATGTGTATTTTCAAATTTAAGCATAATTAGCAATGTAGGGTACATGCAACCTGTTTGATCATTAATATAACATGGTAATTAATGTAAGAACATGTCCCAACATGTTCAACTCGACAATTTTCAGTTTAAACCCGGATCGGAACCGAAAGTCGCATAAATTGACTTTTGCTTTGACTTTCAGTTCTGACCCGTTTATGCATGTTTAAGATCTGCCTTAGAGCTTATTTTGGACCAGGTTTCATATAAGTATAACTCTCTGAGATTATGCAACTTGGTTCAATACTTATCCGATTCATATGCATGTTTCCGATTAATGCTTAAATGTTGACTATTATGCCCTTTTGACTATAAAACGTGATTTTTGAAAAAGTAAAAGAGTAGAAACCTTAGTTGCTGATTTATAAACTTGCACCTAAAATTTGACATCAGTTTGAGGTCTAGATTAGGAGTTATGCTCATTAGCGTAATTTGAAAGCTTTTTGTTACTTAAACGGCGTAATTAGCGTATAACCTATTTAAACCCATTTTTGATATCAAACTTTTTACCCACTGATGTAATATAATATTTTGGGATTTTTGAAGATTTTTATTTAATTTTTGGCTGAGCATAACATAGGTCTCTAAGTTTAATTCGGTTAATACTGATTTTGCCCTTTTTAGCCATAAAATGAGTTTTACAAATCCTTTTGACCCCAAACCTTTTTCTACTGATTTTATTTGTTAAATAAAATATTTTGAGCCTTCTGGAATTATAAAAATATCAGCTTTCCTTTAAAAACCCGGAAATGGCTCCAAATCGCCTTTTTAAGCGTTTTTAACGCATAGTATGTACTAAAACTATATTAAACATATAAGGTTGATACCTACTGATATTTTTAGTGTATTTTTATATAATAACAGCAAGTAAAAGTTTATAAACTCAGGTTTCCAGTTTTGACCTTTTAAGCCTAAGTGAAATTACCAAAATACCCCTAAGGTGCATAGTTTGGTTTTAAATGATAAATTTCACATATAGGTCATACCCTACTGTCATAACTTGTTAAATTAAGTGTATTTACTGTATAAATCAGACCTGTAACTCAGATTACTAATTAAACTCTTTTATAATCTTTTAAATGACCAAAATGCCCTTATGAGGCATAAATTGTGTTTAAATCCGTTTTGGGCATAATAGAAGATACCTTACTGATATCACAACATGTTTAAGGCATATTAACTCAGGGAACTTGCATATGACTCTTATGGTTACCCGTGACGCCCTTTTCACGCTCGGTTCGGATTATGTAACTAGTTTGCATAAATTGACCGAAACGGGTCAAACCTTATCATCTTTGTCTCAAAATCCAGAATGTATTTAGTATACCCATATTATACAAGTATTCAAACTTTTCGGGTCTGAATCACATTCTATCCGGTCTTCGCTTAATCGTGCGTTTGAACCGTATCGTCCTTAAAAGCTAACAGGTCTAAGCTTAGGCTTAAATAAAGACCCGTTAGAAATCTAATAGGTTATTATAAACCTTTGTTCCAGATTAGAAGAACCAGTAAAAGCTACATGCATTTGCTTGTTGTGATTTATACTTACAAAGGTAAATACTTTTAACTTATTTTCCCTATACGGGCATGGGGTACGGTATATAAAATACCGCTTGGTCCGGCATTGAATCTTTAATCGAATAGTGGTTAAATCCTTGATATGCTACGTTTTGAATGTGTTTTGTTTGCTTAAAGCCTTTGGGGGGTTAATGACCATGTCCCAGATATCCTTGGCATCATCTTACGAGATGGCCACGACCTTAGCACGGGGTGTAGGCGTACACCCGTCAGTGCCGAACCAAATAATGTGGCGTGTCTATTAATCTTTAACCCGGTCTACGGATCAGGCTACTGAACGCATAAGTAACATGTAATTCCCTTACAAGATTATATTCACATAATTATCCCAGGTTATAAAATGTTTTGTGCCACGTGCATTCAAATAAATTTTCAACCCTTTTCAAAATGAGTCAGTTAAATTATATTTACCAGTGTAAACAGACGTATTTTCCAAAAGGTTAAGTGCAGGTACTACTCGTACTAGCCTGGCTGTCTTCTAGCGTCCACAATAAGTCTCGCAAGCTTGGATGTCAATAAAACTGTTGAACAATATCTTCTTTTATTTTGATCTGCCTGTGGATCCGTTTCAACTATTTGTGATAATTAATATTACATTTTATTTAAAGTTGAAATGAATCTATCTTTGCTTCCGCTGTGCATTCATATATTGTGTTGTTTGACTATGATGATATCAACTACGTCGCGATACTCCCCACCGGGCCCACCGGTGACACGTGGAAAAATAGGGGTGTGACATAAAATGTCGGTACGACATTGACAGTCGTGACTTATGTCCCCTGTCTAATAAATATGAAGGATTATATTCCGTTTAAACGCCAAAGACGGTTTATTTAAAAACCTAGGCCAAACATAATCAAATAAATTTAATACTATCTATTGGCCTATATGGTTGAGTTACACCATGGCTATTTAATCGTCAAGTTCGACAATTTTCTATAATTAAGCAAATTATTACTACTTGGTTAGTAACCTTCAAAGCTTCACCATGGCTGACTCCCCTGAAGCCCACAATCATCCAGTTGATCAGAATGATGATGCAAGACTGAACTTATCGGGCACCGAGTTATAGGTTATGATAGATACAGCCGTAAGCAACGCTGTGGACTGTGTGTTGAAGGATCATAAGCGAAAGTGCGATAATACCCCAAATAAAGGTTGTAAAAAGGGTAAGACCGGTTCAAACTATAACCCGTCCAAGCCAAAGGAGGCAAAACCCAAATGTAAAACCTGTGGGAAGAAGCACTTCGGAAAATGTTTCTATGAACAGACCAGGGGATGTGTCATCTGTAAAGAGATGGATCACAAGACCCATGAATGCAAGGACTTGAAGGACGCCGCATGCTATGGTTGTGGCGAGAAGAGGCACATAAAGACCCACTGCCCAAAGAAGGCGACTAAAGGGAAATGCACTTTAGAGTCACAGGCTAGGCCTTGTGGAATTTGTAATAAGAAAGGGCACCAGACTTTGGAGTGCCAAGACATAAAGGACGCAACCTGCTACGGTTGCAATGAAAAAGGGCACGTCAAAACAAATTGCCTAAATAAAACCAAGAAGCCTAGAAAGGCTAAGAAGACCAAAGCTGGAGACTCTCAAATGGATGCTCAAGAGGCCGTTCAGGATAACAATGTCACATCAGGTACTTTCCTGATCAATGACATTTATGCTAGAGTATTATTTGATTCAGGTTCAGATAAGTCTTTCGTAGACAATAGATTTTGTAAACTATTAAATCTGCCTGTTAAAACTCTAAGCGTTAAGTATGAAGTGGAATTGGCCGGTAGTACCTCAGAGACTGCTTCAGCAATATTAGATGGATGTTTTATATCCATTAGGAACCATTCTTTTCGCTGTCCTTGTTTCCATTAGAATAAAGGGACTCGATATTGTGATAGGAATTGATTGGTCGTCTTGTAACCAAGCCCATATTTTGAGTGATAAGAAGCAAATAGTTATCAAGACTCCTTATGGTGAGCTTTTGGCAATTCATGGAGACACATGGTACGAATTGCCTAAGCACTTGTTGAATTTGGTATTAATACCAAAGCTTCGAGTATGGAAAACTCAGAAGAGACAAACAATAGTCGCAATGCTAGAGATGCGACAAATGTTAATGATGCATCAAATGTGAACCTCAATATTAATGGAATTAATCTCCAGAGCTGTAATTAATGCAACTGTTAGAAAGGCTATGAGAAAAAGTCATGAAAAGGTTCAAGAAGTCGGATGCTGCTTACTCTAAAAACTCACGTCGCTACTCATAAGAAGAGCTTTATTCATACTTCAAATGCGAAGAATAACTCGAACAAAATCATATATGGCAAGGAGCTCATTCCTTTTAGGATGTACTTAAAAGTACTTCGTCTCTTGGAAGTCAAGAGACTTCAATAGTAAAAAGGGGCCATCGATTGCAGGGAATTGTTGAATGAAGTAGAAACCATTAGGTGTATCAGCGGTTGTGCTGGAAAGGACACGGTGAAGTATGCATCACAGTCACTCGATGGCAATACCCTTAATTAGTAAGGACATTAATAAAGTCCACAAGAAAGATTTTTTATACAATATGGGATGGTCCAAGTTTTAAGGGCCTTAATAGAAGGACCTATTAGCCGCTTCACGAAATGGAGAAAGATGGAATAAGAATTTTCTGACTCTCACCATAAAAGTCCTAGACTGTTGACAGTATGTGGCAAATTTTAATTCATTGGTTGAGATAGTGCTCTATTCCATTTATCCAAAACCTAAGCTTAATGCAATAATTGTTGGTGGTTAGCATCGGAAATAAGAGGGCACATTAAGGTTTCAAAGCCTGCCTATTATAAATCCACTTTGGATCTACCTCAGCCACTCACGTTGTATAGACTTAGAAACAACCAGTCAAAGCTGAGACTGCTCTAAATTTGTCAAAGATGTTACAGCTAAGTTTAAAAGGATTAAGAATGGAGGCATTTAACCCTCCTGATGAATGATTAGAGGCAGTACACATTAATAATGACACCGGATAAATCCCTTATTGTGATTTTATTGCTAAGAGTTATGTTTGGGTTCAGGTGCTGCTAAGTCTCTCATAAGACCATATTACCCTGTTTACCTCCTGAAAGGCTAGTAGAGTTAAGATTTATATTCCATTTAGGGCTGTATTATTATTATTATGAAATCTCCAAGACAGCTAGTACCATCACTGGAAGAATCGAAACCCTGATTAAGTAATTTTAAAATAGGGAATTCATATAGCCTAACTCGACATTCTGAGAATTCGGTATAGTTAATTAAGAAAGACGGTTCATTTTGCTTATGCATTGATTACCGCAACCCTAATTAGGCAACAATTATAATTGCCATCAGCTGCCCAGGAACGTCGATTTGTTCGACTAACAGCAAGGATTAGCTATTCCTTAAGATTAGTTTTAAGAAATGGTTGGAATAACCATCTCACTTTAAAATAAGCTTTTCCATAATAGTTGTTATATAAACATCAAGGCTGCTTCTTTGAAGACCTTGCATAGATGGAATGTTAAACATCTATTGTTAGACAGAAGGTTAGTAAGTCCAATTACCAGGATCTGAAAGTTGCCTTGGAAACAACGAATAAGATCATGCGAATCCATAATCATCTGTAAGATGCCAGTATGCGGCAGAAAATCAAGGATTAATGAAAGTAGCAACCCTCCTAAGATCTTGATTAAGGAAAAAGGTTCAACAAAAATATCACCCTGGAAGGGTGTGCCAATTTGATAATTACCAGGCTAGTTAAGCTCTGAATATATAGAGTCATTCGAGGAAATCGAATGTATCAAGATCAAATAGCTTATAAGCAAAAACCCATTTAAGGAACTCGGCGGAGCACGCAATACATTACACACTAATGATTTAAGAATGTGTTTCACCAATAAGTCGAGAAGCATTATCACATAATGATATGCAGATTTATGATATGATGAGAAACCTGTATCGACTGAAGATCGACAGGTTAAGAAGCTCCAAAAAGGATACATGTACCTATTATAGAGGTCAACTTGGGAGCTTGGAAAGACTCCAAATATGCTATAGAAGTTAAGTCCATTATGCAACAAAAAGTACTCCCATCAATTTAACAAATCTCGAGGTTGAGATTTCTTTTAAGGGGGTGAGGATGTAACACCTCGGATAAATCACGTCCAATGATGTATTGACACGTGTAATAAACCCTAATGAAGTCAAACACTGAAATTAAGGGACTAATTTTTTGAAAAATCAAAAACCTTGATTTTAAAAAGACTGGAAGTGTTATCATACCAAAAATAAGTTTCTGAATAACCTCTCACGATGATTATATTCACAAATGAGCCACTTGTCGATCGAGTGTAGCCGTTTGCGTAATTAATTGAAAGTTTGCGCAATGAAGGGTTAAAAGCGTCAACATGTTAATTCTTACCTCTGAGTGACCTTTTAACAAATCAGGAGCTTCATGATATTTGATTATACTCTCGAGAATGCCAACTATTGGCCGTCTAAGGTTTTTATGCCTATAAGTAAAGTTACGCGCAACTTTGCAAGTTAGAGGGGCTAAAAGTGTCAATATGTTTAATTATACCTCTGAATGACCTTTTAGCGAACCCGAAGCATCGTGATGTTTAATAATACTTTCAAGAATGTCTAATATGGATTAGATGAGGCTTCAATGCTATTAAATGATGAGATGCGCAAGTTTGCGCAATAGAGGGACCTAAAGCGTCAACTTTTGAATCTACGCCTTTCGGTGACCATTTAAGCGAACAAGAGTGCAGTAATATTTAAGTATATGCTTGGGAATGCCCATTATGGGCCATGGAAGGCTTGGATATCATTAAACAACGTTTCGCGCTACTTTGCGCAATTAAAGGACTAATTGCGTCAAACTGCAAAAGTATGCCGATTCGTATAGTAACGGACCTTCCGGAATATGACCATGAGTTAATCATACCCTAATTATCCTTTATATAGCTTAGATATACGCTTAGAGGTTTTAGTGCGCAAAAATAAACTTTTAAGTCATGCAGGGACTAAAAGTGTCAAAAAGTGCACAAGTTTGCGTTTTCGCGCATATCTCACATTCTGGATATCTCCGGACACCCAAAAATTTATGTAAGCACTAAAATATTTTATTTTAGTGTTTGGCTTGATAAAATTCCATTCGTCGCGTAATTTGGTTCGTTTTTCACGTCCGTCCGTGTTTCGTCGTAATTAGCCGAACAACGTGACCGTACGACCAAACGAACCGACACCCGGTATATTTTTGAGCATGTTTCATGTTCCCTATGTTTAGTCATCATTGTAGAGCCTTAAAAATGGTTTAACGGGCCTTAGACGTGTCAGAAATGACATTTGGGAGTGCAGGGGCCAAAATTGTCAATATATGAAAGATTTGCTGATCTGACCAGGTCCTTACGGACCGTATACCAAGGACCATACGGTCCGTATGCTGGTGCCAGATATGAATTTTTCTTGGTCTCCACTCTATTCCATTTTCATCCAATCAAAACCGAATCCTTGGGCTCCAAGACAATTATACAGTTGTCCTAACAGGTGTAGTGATCTGGTTAACCCCTTCAAACACTTGTCATCATCCAATTATCCTCCAAAGACTATAAATAGGGGTGGGTTTCTTTGATCAAGCTCACCATTTCATTCCAACCTTGCTATCTTCTCATTTCTGGAGGATTCTGAATATTTGGAACTTCCTTGGAGTTCTTTTCAGTAATAAGGACCCATTGTAAGTGTCCTTAACCTCCTAGTTTCAGCTTTGATTAGTTTAATGGTCAAAAGTCAAACTTAACATAGTTAAGGTTTGACTTAGTGATTAAACACTAATGATCCAGTCATTAGTCAAATTAAGAGTAGTTCTAAGTTGGTAATTGTGTAGGTAATAAACCCCTTAGAGGGCACCTACTGATTATCACCCTAGCTTGGTCAAATGTCGGGTCAAACCTAATAATAAAAAGTCAACAGAAAGCTATTTTGAAAATAAATTCATAATTAGCAATATAGAAGCTATGAAACCTGTTTTAACACTTGTATAACTTGGTAATTAGTATAAGAACATGCCTAAGCATGTTCAACCCGACAATTTCAAGTTTAGGATCGGTTCGGAACCAAAAGTCACAAAAGTAGACTTTTGCTTTGACTTTCAGTTCTGACCTGATTTAGATTAGTTTAGATATGCCTTAGGATTCCTTTAGGATCATGTTATAGGTTAGTGTAACCCTCTGAGGTTATACAACTTGGATCCTTAGTTATCCTATTCAATTACATGTTTCCGTTATATGCTTAGACGTTGACCATTATGCCCTTTTGACCCTAAAATGAGAAGTTTGAAAATGTGAGAGGACAATAATCTTTATTACTGATTTATAAACTTGTCCCTAAAATTTGACATCAGTTTGAGGTCTAGATTAGGAGTTATGCTCATTAGCGTAAATGAAAAGCTTTTTGTTAATGAAACGACATAATTAACGTATAGCCTATCTAAACCCAATTTTTTATACCAAAATTTTTACCCACTGATGTAAAATAATATTTTGGGATTTTTGAAGATTTTTATTTATTTTTAGGCTGAGCATAACATAGAGTTATACCTTTGATTCGGTTATTGTCGGTTTTGCCCTTTTGGCTTATAAATTGAGTTTTACAAAACATTTTGACCCCAAACCTTTTGCTACTAATTTTATAAGATAAATAAAACATTTTAAGCTTACTAGAATGATAAAAATATCATCTTTTTCCTTAAAAACCCAGAAATCGCTTAAAACCGCCTTTTTACGCGTTTTAAGCGCATAGTATGTATTAAAACTATTTTAAATATATATGACTTGATACCTACTGATATTTTAAGCAAAATTTTATACTTTAACAGTAAGCAAAAGTTTTAAACTCATATTTATATTAAACCTCTTTTATAACCTTTTAAATGACCAAAATACCCCTACGGGGCATAAATTGGTTTTAAATTTGTTTTGGGCATAATGGAAGGTATCCTACTGATATCACAACATATTTAAGGCATATTAACTTAGGAAACCTGTATATGACTCTTATGGTTACCCGTTACGCATATTTCGCGTCCGGATCGGTTTATGTAACTAGTTTGCATAAATTGACCAAAACGGGTCAGACCTTATCATTTTTTGCCTCAAAATCCAGAATGTGTTTAGTGTACCCATATTATACAAGTCTCCAAACTTGTTGGGTCTAAATCACATTCTATTCCGGTCTTCGCTTAGTCATGCGTTTTGAACCGTAAACCTTTCCTTAAAACTAACCGGTCTAAGTTTCAACTTAATTAAGACCCGTTAGGAATCTAATAGGTTATTAAAAACCTTCGTTCCAGATTTAGGAGCCCAGTAAAAGCTATCTGTACTTGCTTGGTGGTATACGGCTGGGATAAATTGAATTTAAATTTGCTCAGGTAAATACTCTTAACTTATTTTCCCTATACGGGCTTGGGATACGGTATTATAATAATACCGCTTGGTCGGGTATGTAGTCATTTAAATCGGATTGTGATTAATGTATTTACATAACCTGTTTTATTCTGTATTATTTGGTGTATGGCCTTTGGGGGTTAAATGACCATGTCCCGGGTATCCTTGGCATCATTCAAAGAAATGGCCACGACCTAAGCACGGGGTGTAGGCGTACACCTGACAGATGCATTATGTAAAAACTGGTAATCCACTTAAAGGAAATAATCCTTGTGGGCATTATACCTGTGGCGTGTCAATTAATCTAGACCGGCCCTACAAACCGGCCCTGATGGACGACAAATAAGTAAAACTGTATACAAGATTATATATAGAGTAAATTGCCATTTTAGTCCCTGAGTTTTGTCCAAATTTGCCATTTTGATCCAAATAGTTTTTTTTTTCCCATCTGGGTCCCTGACTTTTCACTTTATTGCCATTTTAGTCCCTGAGTTTTGTCCAAATTGCCATTTTAGTCCCTGAGTTTTGTCCAAAATTTGCCATTTTGATCCAAACATTTTTAGTGGATTGGATCAAAATGGCAATAAAAGTGAAAAGTCAGGGACCCAGATGGAAAAAAAAAACTATTTGGATCAAAATGGCAAATTTGGACAAAACTCAGGGACTAAAATGGCAATTTACTCTTATATATAAATAATTATCCCAAGTTATAAAAAGTTTTGTGCCATGTGCATTCAAATAAATTTTCAAACTCTTTTCAAAATGAGTCAGTTAAGTTGTATTTACCAGTGTAAACTGACGTATTTTCCAAAAAGGCTAAGTGCAGGTACTATACGTAATAGGCTGGCTACTCCAGGCATCAATAATCAAGTCTCGCAAGCTCTAGATGTTAAAGTCTGTTGAACAGTGTTATCTTTCTATTTTAGATCCGCCTGTGGATCCATCTTACATTTTGTTGTAATATTTGATATTACTTTATATTGGATTGTAATATATTTATCTTTTGCTTCCGCTGTGCATTTAAAATTGTGTTGTTTAACTATGATGATATCAACTCCGTCACGATACTCCCCACCGAGCCCATCGGAAATACGTGGAAATATCGGGGTGTGACAGTTACTTTTCCCATATGGTGATGATGGTTATAGAGTTGATATTCCTCATAGAGATTTTATGTCCACACAAAAGAAAATAAAACCAAAGTGCACAATAAGAGAATTTTTTTTCATATAGGATCCAAGATAGAACTTATGGATTTTCCTTTATTTTAAATGGGCGAAGGTTGTTACAACAGTTTTTGGTTGATGCGTACACAATGATTGAGAGCGAAAGACTAAAGTACATCCGTAGGCAACAAGCGAACCTTCGCTCTGAAACATTTGAGAATCTTCAAAAGTATAAATCTAAAGGTAAGGAAGTTTTAACAGATACTGGAAAGCCTGTTATACTTCCTTCTTCATTTACTGGTGGTGCAAGATTCATGCAACAAAATTACCTCGATGCAATGGCCTTATGTAAGTGGTATGGGTACCCTGATTTCTACATAACTATAACGTGTAATCCTAAGTGGCCTGAATGTAAGACCCGTCTCTATTAATCAATATTATAATATTAAACACGCATTTTATATGAAAATGCAAGCTTACAAAAAAAAACTTTTCCAAGTTAAACTTCATACATAATTTAAAAACATTCCAAAATATAATTTTCAAGTGTTTACAATATCCACTTTTTAAACTAGAACAAAATAAGATCGTTGCGGAAGCTTCGAGACATGTGTTCGGTTCTCCTTTCTTGCCTGATCCTCATCCGGAGTACCATAAGACATTCCTAAAATCAAAACCAACATAAAAGTTAGTTTTGACAGTTTCACAACAAGTTATAAACATATTTCCATCCAATTCATTTATAAATCAAAACCAACATAAAAGTTAGGTTTGACAGTTTCACAACAAGTTATAAACATATTTCCATCCAATTCATTTATCCATTATTCAAAATTCTTGTTTCCTTCGAATTCGTAATTTAATCCTCCATCATATGGAGTTAAAGTTAACATCTGAATTCATAAAATAATGGGCTTCGAGCCCTTGACTTTAAAATTCATTTTTTAAAGACTTTTGACCAGTTCAAGTTTTTAAACCTCAAAACTTGTTTCTAATTGACCATTAAGCATACATCAACATGTTTATCTCAAAATCTTTAGTTTGGGTCTGTAATCTTTTATGAATTACGCGGCTAGTACTCATTCTATGCGCATAATTCTTTTGACCCGTTTCGAAGATTTAAACCTTTTAAGTTTAAATCTTTCCCCTTCGTTATGCACAGTCCACTTGATATTTACCTATAACTTACATGATTGTAAAACACGTTCTTAAACGGCTCATAAGGATCGTTTACTTGGTTCAGTGTTCATGGGTATTTTGGTCAACTTCAGTCCCTCATTATACGACGAAGGGTTTTCACTAATATTTGACCATCTTATTACTTCTAGCTATAATTCAAAATATGCGTACCTGGATCGGGTCAACATATTGACCCGTTTAAATATCTTTTGCTTTTAAATTTTCTAGATAAAAGCATTACAAACCGTATGTCCTTTCCTGAAATCACAACACTTAACAAGCGGTCATCAATTAGTATTATTGTCAAATGGTATTAACTTACCATTTGACCCGTTTAGCCGAAAGTGACCATTTATCAACATAAGATGATATTTTTAAATACCATCCCGCCCCTTAAACCTATTCCGGTTTACACCGTGAGTTCTTATTACTTAAATGGCATTACTTGAATTATTTGACCCGTTAAGATTTACACCAAATGGTTATCTTTTCAAACCTTTTATCTATCCGTCAACTCATGTACGGATTTTTATTCAATCACTTTTACCCATTACGGTTCACCCTATAACGTGATGTTCAAAATTCCATATTGGTTAGTCTTCACCCGACTAGTCTACCGTTTTTACCCCTTTTTACCATAGTTTATGGTTTCTTACCATATTTCCTTATTCCGGCTTACATTGTATCATGCCGGAATATAGTATTTTCAAATACTTGTCATAATTCAAAAATCAATACTCACAAGTAAATGTATCATAATACCCAGGGGGTGTAAGCTTAACTTACCTTGAATTCCGATTATGCTTTTCCACGCGTATTAGTTCCGTTTGACCCGCTTCTACCCAAGCTTCCACCTAGCTTTTCGAGCGTCAATCTACCTTTTATCATTCGCAAGATGATTAGATTAGTCATTATTATCAAGACTATCTCACCTTACGGACTTTATATCAAAATCACCAAATTGATTTCATTATTGGTCAGTTTGACTTTTAAAAGTCAAACGGCCTATAACACGAGCAATTACACAATCAAGTTCAACAATTCATTTAAGCAATTTGTCAAATATCCGATAGGCATTATTCTTACACTACCGTTTTAACTAGTTTTCTCATCAAATTCATTATACTTCTAAATTCTTTAACTAGTTCAAACGATTATCGTGACTAGTTTCTTTATTCATTTTTGCAAGAACCAATGGTTCCCTTTTGTAACGAGACCCATTTCATCATACTATTTAGATTCATCCGAATACCTATTATAATCAAGTTTCATAACTAGTTGTTTAGCCAAGCTTTAACATTAATTAGGCAATTTCATATCACTGAAAATGAGCTGTTTTTGGTGACTTGTTTAACATGTTTACAAGTCTTCAAAAATTATGATTTTTTTATGTGGCGTACCTCTCGAAGGGTTAGGCCTTGTGTTAAAATTTCAAGATCTAACTCTTTACCAAAAATTCGTAAAAATTCATTTACTAAGCTGCAATCAGATTCGTCACTTCTGACTGCAGCTTACGGAAAAATTCATTAAAAATTCTAAAACTTTTTTACACTCTCGACCTTTTTATATGTGTTAATATAAATGCGAGCTCATCTATGTTTTCTCTTGATGTTATAAATTCGTATTTTTTCAAGTTTTTCCCGGTTTAGTCGTTGTTGGCCTGCTACTTAACACGATTCTCACCCCAACACTAGTACGCCCCCTGCGACGCAACGCGGGAGGCTTAAAACTAGTTAAATAATTTTACAAATATGGATTTCCCGCTTATAATTTTCTACTTCTTTCATCTTCACAAACTTTTTGGTGCTAATCAATATATACAATACACCATGTGCCATAACTGTGTTGTAAAAATCGGAATTAATCGGCGCCTAGGCGCACTGATTAATTTTGAGTTAGTCGGACCATTAGTCGGTAGTCGGTTCAAGTCGGTCCTAGTCGGTGCAAGGCGGCCCAAATCGGCCCAAGTCGGCCAAATCGTTTCTAGTCGGCCCACTCTTTTTTTAGTTTAAATCTGGCCCAAATAAATGTTTTTAACCATTAAATACATGGCCCAAGTTGTTTAGTTCCAACCTGGCCCAAAAAAACATGTTTTTAACCCATTAAAACATATTCCATGAGGCCATGACTGATATGTTAATGTTTGAATCTTTAAATACTTAAATTGCTATGTTTTAAACTGTATTGTTTAAATTTTGAACTATTTTTAAGTATTATATTGATGTTAACGTGTGTATTGAATGTTTAGATACTTGATTTGCTATGTTTTAAACTTAGTTGTTTGAATTTTGAACTATTTTTAAGTATTATATTGATATTAATGTATGTGTATATATCTAAATTTAAAAATTATATATATAAATTCCGATCCGATTAATCCCGATTAATCCTGATTAATCCCGATTAATCCCTAGTCAGTACTCCACCGCCCGACTGGCGCCTAGCGATCTCTACAACACTGGCCATAACATCTCTGAAAAAGAAAAAGAACCTTTGAAAACTATATACAAATGTTATGAAAACTTGTATCATACGCAAAAGGATTGTACAAAGACCAAAAAGAAAAGAAAATACAATACAATACATACTCAAAGAATGGTTGATAAAAGAAAAGGGAAAGGGAAAAAAGTAGTCATATAAATGGATAAATATACCCCCCTCCAGCTCAGTTGGGTAATCCCATGTGGTTTAGTCGGGCCGGTCTCCGGTTCGACTCCCGGCTGCGGCATTATGGGGGGGGGGGGTCCCAATGATGGATCGTTCCTACCGAGGCATGGTGCGGTCCTGAGGGCAACCCGGTTTTACCCAGCTGTTACCCCAACGAGTCTCTCGTGTGGGGGCAGTATGGTTTCCGGGCGGAAGTCAGCTTGCGCAACGGCCGGGGCCCGATCGAACATCGCGTCCGGAAGAGCGGGGCTGACGGGGGAATGTCTTTGACATGACCCCGGAGACCAATTCGGTCTTGTACAGAGAAAGTCTCCTTCCAAAAAAAAAATATAAATGGATAAACTTATGACAAATGTGGTTAAAGTGAGGGTACCCTATCTAACCTCATCCAAACATCCACATCCAAGGCTATTGTTATATGTCTATCAAAGGGTCAATTAGTACTTGCTTTTGTGCCATGGTCAAGTCCATCTTGGCACATACTTCTAAAACTAGACCAATTGTTTTTCTTTCACATTATGCAACTTATAATAACAACTTTGCTAATCCAATAGCTTAACAATTAGTTACGATAATTTTTACACGCATTAAATTGTGTTTCCATTCATTTTCTATCATAACTATTTGAAGGCAACTTGTCCAGTGTATACTGTGATTTACCTAATCTCATTGATTAACATGACATTGACGGATCAAATAAGTTTCTTAGTAACAGCTCTCATCGTATTAAGAAAACAATTAAATTCTAGGGGAAAGAAAGAAAACATGGGTATGTGGATCGACTAAAAGGGTCCACCGATCTCCAATCACCGATCACGTGATTTAATCAGAATAAGTTGTTTCATTAGAACTCTTTATAAAAGATAAAAGTTTAAATTAATATTATCACCAACCGATAAAAGAAATTTAACGTAAAGACAATTTTTAACATATAATTTGTTTTGTTTACATAAAAGATTAGATTATCAAAAAGCTGATAACCTTTTGACTCTAGGGTTACCTAACTAAAATCCCAAATTTCACGATTAAACAATAACAAACCCTGATTTCATTCCATAAATTCAAGACATATCATATAGCTTCCCAATTTACATATACGTAGTCCCCGAAGCCCATCTCTGTGAAAACCTTTCCAAGCCAATATAATATTCAATATTAACACATACCCAGTTCAAATCACCCTTCCACCCATCTGGGTTTCCATTGATTTTGATCTAAACCCATAAAAATCATCGCTTTACATACAATCAAGATTCAAGAATGAGGAAGAGGGAGAGAGAAAACCCATGTGGGATTTGCGGCCACTACCACAAATACGAAGAGGGTGAAGTTTGTGGGATTTGTGGGCATCGTATGCCGGTCGGAGTTGAGAAATCTTTGGTGCAAGTTAGCGCCTTTCCGTCGGAAATCTTGCCGGAGTTCTTGTATCTTGGTAGCTATGATAACGCCTCTCGGTCGGAGCTTCTTAAGACTCTTGGGATTTCTCGTGTTCTTAATGTGAGTGTTGTTTTTTTTTCTTGATGTTTTAGTTTATGTTTTGTTAGTGGTCTTGATCAGTTGATGATCTTTTATATGGGTTCTTGATTTTGATGAAGTGGTTGATTATTGTTGTGTTATTGGATGAATTTGATGTGGGTTTTGTTGTTACCTTGTGTTTTTGCATCTTGAATTTCAACAATCTTTTCTTGACTACTTTAGCACTTCTGCTTGATTAAGTTACCTATCTTGATGTTTTAGTTTATGTTTTGTTAATGGTTTTCATGATCTTTTATATGGGTTCTTGATTTTGATGAAGTTGTTGATTATTGTTGTGTTATTGGATGAATTTGATGTGGCATTAGTTGTTCTTATTATTGGATTAAATTATTCCATCTTGTTTTTTAACAAGATTTCTTGCAATTCTTGAATACTTTATTACTTCTATATGATTTGATCTTTTTTTTAAAAATTTTGAATTATGAGTTACTGGTAGATTTATATGTTTCTTTTTTGATTAATGCATTTGATTTGAAGCTTACTGGTTGATCACTGCTGTAACTTTTTGTGGTATGAGCTTCGATTAACTTGTCATGCCATCGGCAATCCGGCATTCTATAAGAAATCATGTTATGTTTGCTACGTGTATAGGTGAAAACGTGCACAAGGTCTTGAATTATATATACAATTATGCAAACATTAATAATATGAAAAGTGAATACTGATGGCAACTTCACAAAATAGTTTTTTTTATGATAGTAATATGTAAGGAAGAAGATATAGTATGTAAATCTTCGGTGGGCATAGGTGTTTTTGAATTAACTGTGAATGAACCTTCTCGTTAGTAAACAGGGCATTCGATGTAAGACACTATGTAAACGCATCGTAACTTTTCGGTGGTAAATCATACTTAGTAACTGGTGCCATGGTGTGTTAATAGATTGTACAATATGTATTGATGTTTTATAAGTTTGTGGTTGTACACTTTTATCACTACTGTCCACCGCGCTTTGATTGTATGACAGAGTGACATCATAGTTTGATGTATGAACATAATACCTGTTGAACATTTATTGCTCATTTGCTGTCCTATGTATGTAGTAAAGATCTGAAATAATCAGTGGTGGTATTATGTATTTTTGCAGACTGTACCAGCATGTCAGAATCTCTACAAGAACTCATTTACTTATCATTGCCTTCCTGATAGCCCAACTCTAGCATTTGATAATGCAGTTGAGTATCTAGGTACGTATGTTATTGTTCTACATGATTGTGTTTGTTAGTTTGTTTTTACTATGTTAAAGAGACATCATTGTCCTATACATAAACACAAGAATGTTAAAATAATTATATGATAAGATATCTATAGTTTATTCAATATCATCTTCGGTATATGAAGTAAATAAAGTGTGATAATTTTAAGTTTTTAGTTCCCATTGTGTTTATAAAGTTACCTAAAACTCCATGGAGATCTGGAATAATATCACAAAATGCTTTCTTGTTTTAGATGAGTCAACTGTTAAAATCCCATGGAAACCTTATAATTTGTGATCATGTATCCTTATTGTATATTTTAATGTGTGAGGCCCTTATTATTATTATTAGTTTGTTTATAATTAGTTTACTATGTTTACTTGGGGTATAAATCGACGAAGCTGAGTTTTATTTTGTCAAATTTAAACTTATAACATAGCACAATTGATGATGTTTTATGTGATTCTATATTTAAACACACACACAAACACATATAGTTAAAGGTATAAATACAAAAGGGTCTTAAGGTACGATGGTGCAGGAGTGAACAATAACATGCATAATTATGAAAATAACGTGCGTGATTAGGGTTAACCCAACCCATGCGTAATCATGCAAATAATGTGCGTAATACTAATTATGTATTACAACGTGCGTATTTTAATAATGAACATGCGTAATTTACTCCCGCACCGTCGCATGATAAGGGGCTACTAGTGACTATACCGAGGAACATTCAATACATATTTTAAGTAAAGAACTGCGAGAACCACATAAACACTTGTAATTTTTTTGCTTTAACTATGATACATAAGGCTGTCATGTAACTGCCCCTTTCTCTCTCTCTCTCTCTCTCTCTCTCCCTCTCTCTCTCTCTCCCCCACTTCATTGTATTATCACCAAACATACATGCGTTTATCGCGGTTCTCTACCTTTAAATTGGTTTAGTATTGAACGTGCCCTTATATAGAGGAATTTTCAATATAGAACTAATTCTAAGTGGAAAACTGTGTTTATCGCATAAACACTTATACCTATTGCTTTAAATATGAACGCAGCCCGGTTGTGTAACCGTCTCTCTTCCAGTGCGTGTAACTATCTTTTCATGCATTATGTACAAGTGTTTACGTGGTTCTCATAGTTATCTACCTATAATTAGTTCTCTAATCCCCCCCCCCCCCCCCCCCCCCCCACACACACATTTTGTGTTTTGATAACTATTTTTTCCTGTTTTATATACTCGAATTTATGCACCTCTATGCATTTTGTGTTTATGCAGAGGACATGCTGCTGCGCACGCAAGTAACATAACTACTATGATATTGAACTTAATGTTATGATTTGTAATGTTCTTTTGAATAAATTGCTTGGATGGTTTCTTATCTATATTTTATGATGAATATTAAATGAACTAAATTACTTGTTGTAAGTCTTGTAACACCTTCAATATGGTGTCAAACTTGTTCTACAGAGCAATGCGAAAAGGATAAAGCTCGAGTTCTTGTTCACTGCATGTCAGGAAAAAACTGGTGACCTCTTGCTGCAAACTGAAATTGTTTCGGTGTTCTTTTCTTCATTTTATTTTTGTATTTGCCAATAGTTTGGTTGTTAGAAACAAAGCGCTAACTATAATGATTTGAAATAATTGTTCGTGTACTTGTATTATAATTCATGAGAAACATGTTTGTATATATTTTGACAGGTCACCAGCTGTGGTTATGGCATTTTTAATGAAGAGCCGAAGGTGGACTTTCGATCAGAGTTACCAATGGGTCAAAGAACGCAGACCGCCTGTTGAGTTGAATCCAGGTAAACCATCCTTTATATGTGTTTATTATAGTTAAATTACTCGTGTTTGATGTATGTTTTTGCCACCTGAAGATGTAGTAATCAAATAATCAGCTATTAGAATGTTTGAGAAACTTGATTGATTTAAGTAACTAAAAGATAATATGATAAAAGAAAAGTTATTTTGTATTTGTTTAAACTTTAAAGTATGACAATTACTTTTTGTCAACTATAATCATATTTAAATGAATTATTGATGACTTTATAAAACATTTGCGGTCTCTTATTCTAATTTTTCATTATAATAATATTTCCAATGCGAAATATAAGTGAGGTCATCAGGATAAGATAACAAGGGGTGTATAAGTAATTTCAGTTCATCTTTCAAAATAATTTGTTGCAACAAGTATGAAACTGATCATGCAAAATAGATTATAAGTTGCTTCATAACACAAATCCTAAATCCTGTCATGAATGTTTTTGCAGACATTTTGCAGCAACTAAAAGAGTACGCACAGAACCTTCAGGCGCAAGTGGAGGCCAGTGGTGGCGCTCTGCTGCCCATCTCAGGCGGTGGAGCTCCGTTCAGCTTCGGGTTTACAAACACACCTAACGTGCCGCCGCTAGCGTTCCCCGCTTTCAACACTACCGCACCCGCCACCTCCATTTTTACTCGCGCAGACATCCCTCCCCCAACCGAGTTCACTTTCGGAGCCGCTGTTCAAAGTCAGAACACCCCACAAAATCCGGTGTCTTCTGGGCCGAGTTCTGTGAACCCGAATGCTACAGACGTATCAATGGACGGATCTTAAACTGTGGTTTCTGGAGGTTTTTCTTGGATTTGGGTTATTTGTGCAAATCTTGTGAGAAACCATGAATGAGTTTGATGAATGTAAATGGTGAATGAAAGCTTTAGGTTTGTTAGACCTCACACACCTGAGATATTATATTACTAGGGGTACCTTTTTAAGCTTCCATTTCATTGTTATATTCGTTACCGCTTTCCATTTGCACTTTTTTCTTTTCTTTGCATAATTTTTGTTTCTGTGGGTTCAAAATGCAAGTCATGAACAATCATTCTATGAAATGTTAGAAAAAAAAAGCAAATTCCCATTATCATGATCGCGTTGATGTTCTGTTGATTATTTCGTCTTAAGTTTCGGTTTTGTTGGATGTATAGCGAAGTAACTGCTTGTTTTCGAATGCTTTTAACGTCGTAGTTAGCGTGTTTTGCAGATATGAAAAGGATAAAGTTCTTGTAAACTGAAATTGTTTTGGTGTAATTTCATTTTTACAGATTCATGAGAAACATTGATCCAGATGACTCAAACGATACGTAATTTAAGTGTTTACTATAGTTGCATTATACAATCTTTTTGATGTTTTACATGTATTTCTAGGTGGTTATAGACTTATAGGTGCATTTTTGAAGTAAAGCAGACTGATATTTTAAATATTTAGAATTTTAGCATGGAAATGTGAAAAAGAAGAGTGTTTCATCTAAGCAAGAGGGGATTTCATATTTCACACTCAAACCCTCTCTTGTGGTGAACGACCATCCCCTTGTGCCCCGCCCCCTCATCCTTAGACCATGCGTAGTGGTAGAGAAAAATAATGCTCCCACCATGGGGCATTATTCGACACGTGTCATCCCAGTCAGCATGGAGCGTTATTGCGAAAGTGGTGTAGTGGGAATAATACCTAATAATGCCCCTTCCAATCATTAAACAAAAAAAAAAAAAAAAAAGCATAGAGATGGTGATTGGCTAGTCAAACTTGGACACATGCAAAAGTGGGGGTTCTCAAAAGTTGTCAGACCATGCTCAACATTGATTGGTTAAGCAAATATGTACATAGCGTTATAATTAAAACGCCGGAAACCATTTTTTGAATTTAAAAAAAAAAAAACGCCCCATGTAATGGGGGGAGGGGCGTTTTTAGGCGTTTTTTTTCAATTTTTTTTTAAAAAAACGCCCCACTACGGGTGGTCTTACAACGTTCACATTCTTCCCCACACGCGTGTGATGGCAGCCCCATCCCTTGCTCCTCCAAGCCCGACTGTGGCAGTGTTCAGCGCATGCGCCCTCCGATGTAAAGGTGTACAAATCATTTTTTAATCGGTCCGTTTTTTAACTGAACCGGTTTGAAAATGACACTTAAAGGACCGTTTGTGAACAGGATGGGACGAACTGGTTCAGCCCGGTTTGGATCGGTTTACAAAACCGGGTTGTAAAAAGCCGATTTGTTTTCAAAATTACACAGCTATTAAAAAAATTTCTCTTAACAATACTTAAAAACTTGAACATTCAAGAAATATAAAAAAGAAAATACATGGTCTTCTTTCCACTAATATTTTATTTTTAGTGGAAGTAAATAAGTAAAATGCTAAATCTTGAAAACCGGCTTATAATCTTCGCCCAAACCAGAGCTGTTTCGAAGGTATTCATCAAATACAGTTTTTTCGTCGGTTATTGTGGTTGTCAATCCTCCATCTACCTCGTCCTCGTACAACTTGGCCTCTTGTACTCTCCCGGCCGCAACCATAATCCTTGAAGCAAATGGTCATTTCTACCGCCGGAGAAGTTAGTCGAGTTCTCCTTATCAATAAGACCCTGCCACTAATAGAAAAAGTAGATTCCGAAGCTACCGTGGAAGCTTGGACTGTTAGTAAATCTCGGTCCATGGTGGCTAAGATTGGAAATTGAGTTTCCTTACTTTTCGCCAATGAGGTAGTGGTGGAGTGGTTGGGGAAAGAATTGGTGTTCCTTGTGACTCAGGTTCGATTCCCACTATCCTCATTATTTTCTGTAGCATCCATGTGAAGAGCGAATATGGGTGGCGCCGGTTCGACTTGGATGGGAGGCGAGGTTTTACCGATTATTCCACTGTCGTGCCTTCGGGTGGGTGGAGGTCGGGTTTCCGTGCATCTGGGGAGAGCCAAGGAGCTGGCAGCGGTCGAGTAGTCGACTTTGGCCACAGCGCCCGGTGTCACGATGGTTGGCACGTCGTTCCTTGCCGTTCAAAAAAAAAGTTTCCTTACTTTTCCACTAAGCCAACAAATCAATATTTTTAAATTTTTGTGGAGTCAAAGTCGTTAAAAAGTTTGACCCACCATATCTCCCGAGTTTGCTACTCACAGTGTTACTACGTTGACGTCTAGTAGACTCATCCCATAAATGGATATACAAAGCAAAATCCGGATCACTTGATCTTTCGACGAAAACCGTATTTCTCATTGACTCATGAATGTTTGAGGTTGTAGAATATTGTGTTAAATAAACCTCAATCAACTTGTAAGATAGTTGTTAAATCGGCTTATAAACCTAAACTAAAAATGGGTCTTGAGGGGTGTTTCAATCCAACTCGTTAGCAATTTTTTTTCAATTAAAGATTCAACCCGCATTATATTTAAGCAAAGGTTAAGTGAAAATCAAGGATAGTTCTTTAAAATATTTTTAAGCTTTTCATTCATTGAATCTACCATATCGCAATATGTTCTACCTCTAACCTTCAACTCGCTTAATTTTAAATAGTATATATTTTGTGAAGTGTTAAAGAACTTATTGGATAGTTAACTCCGAATAAAGCGGTTGTTGCGGTTTTGAAAAATTGAAGCATTTGGATAACAACTTCAATAGTAGCCCAACCCGAAGGATGGTAAGGCAAAACCTTTCCAAGACTCAACAAAATATCATGAAAGGTTATTAAATATCTTTTTGCTCGCCTTTTCAAACATATTACAAGTAGAATTCCAATCTTGGATGGCAATCCCAATTCGGACCTAAGAATATGGAATTCGCGTCTTTACAAAACTTGATATATTTACAGTATCTTGCATTGTTGCTAAAAATCTCGCGTAACATTTTTTAAAAGCATTTTTTTGTGTTTCGATTATTTTAAACCGTCATAAACGACAAAATTTATGATGTGTGCAACACATGGCTATGGGAAAATCCACTGTCACAAACAAACAAATAGGATGATATTTTAATTTTAAATGTGGCATCGTAGTAGTCATATTGTTTGAGGCTTTATAAAAAGATATTGAAAAAACTTTGTTTCGCAATTTATAAGTTTGAATAACTTTGTCCGTAACCTTATTTATATTTTCACGGTGTGAGGATAATCGAACAATTCAAATGCAATCGTATGCTTCATCATTCGATGTCGGTTCATCCAATGGGCGATGACACAAATGTACAAGTCGGGTGAACTGTGCAGCGTCGACCAAACATCACTATTTAAGTTAACACCGGTTTGTAAGTTTTTAAAATAAGAAATTAATTCGTTTTTAGCTTGTTTCCATCTTTTTAAACAATCCATTCTAAGAGTAGCACATCTTACATGGGTGTAGCACGGTTGGAGAGTTCATTGAATAAGCCGAGTATAATGTTAGTTGTCGAAATGGTTGAAAGGTTGATCGATGTTTAAAGGTTGGTCAAAAATAAGTCTAAAAATTGATCCTAATTAGTACCTTCTTAGGAAGGGTAAGTAGGCCATCTCCACAACGAATACGTGGTTATTGTTTAATTGTAAAAGCCTATATTAACTAAATACTAAGAAAAAATATTGCTTTGATTGAGTTTGAAAGTTTTGATTGATTATGATTAAGGATATTATCTATATATAATCTAAAATTTAGTTGCATGTTCTATTTTAAAACCAACATTTATGAAGTTTTAAATGCAATACTTCAAATTAATAAAATTAATATTATAATTCTAACAAATTAGACTTAAATTAAAATTAAAGATAACGTAAATGAATTAATGGAATTAAAGGCCCTAATTTTAAGATGGCAGTTAAAATCCCTATTTTTTTCCATTTTCTTCCATTATTGCCCCTCTCCTCTAACACACCGGCCTCCCTCTTTTCCCCATAAAAACCCTATCACCCATAAAAACCCTCTCACATTCCTTCACTCTTCAATTGCAATTGCAGATGAAGCGTTGGACTTCCGGCGGTTTCCATCGCCCCCTCTACTCTGTAAGAAATAGTAGGTGTTTATTAGATCAATTTTAGGGTTCCTTTTTAATTACTCACAATTATGTGTAAGGATTTGGAGATCCCTGATTTTTTTATGGATGATTATCAATCTTCAGATTATCCATTGATTCTGCTCTAATCTCTTCAAAGAAGATGATCATGATAGCACCTACCACTCAGGTATTTATCTCAATCTTCTTCCACATTTCTATTCAATTTATTTTCTTTTAGTATCCATAATTCAACTGATTTTTTTATCAATTTTTTGGGTCGCGTTGTTTTGTTTGGGCGAACGGGTTAGAGGATCATGTCCACTGAAGTTTGATCTTTCTTATATCTTTTTATGCAAGAAATTAGGACTTCAATGAGTTCATGCTCTAATCATATGTTTTATTGTGTAAGAATCCATTGTTATTATGATTTAAAAGATCACTTTTTGTCTCTGCTTGATTGTTTTTTTAATTTAAAATGATTCTTCTATAAACCTCTTATCAAACGGTGGCGATGGTGGTTTCAAGGTCGTGGTCGTTTATCTCATTTGTGCATTTTAGGGTTTGTGTTTTAGAACAGGGGAATCAGATATCTTTTTATGCGTGTGTAAATATTCATTTTTTATTTAAATAAGTTATATCATCATCCTAAGATTATTGTTTTTATGAATAATTAGTAAGGTGAAACGTTGCATTCATGATCCTGGCAGGCCAACATAGAGGTTGCAGGTCACCATTGCACCAGGAACCGCCGTGGCCCCATCATTTGCAGTCAAACCACGGGTAATCGCAGTCCATTAATCACTTCAATAATATGTACACAAAACATAACTTTTATATTTCTGTTCTTGAAATTATATTTGTTAACATGAAATTTGAGTCACACTACCGGTGATCGCAATCAAGTTGCCGAAGCCAAGGAGCTACGCCGCCGCCACTCCATCTGTTAGTCCAAATTGGTTTCATCGTGGTCGTGGGTAACTCGATTCAAAAACCTTGAACACCTTATCGAAATCTGGTTTTGATTATTGGCTTTGAGAAACTTGATTGAATCTTTTTAACCTCAATGGAGGATGTTATATTTAGGGTTAAATGGGGAAACCAAAAATTGGTTCTATATCTAGGTTGTTTATATTTATATCTTTCGAAATTACAGTAATTTCCTTACATCAATGAATTTCTCTTAAAGGTCAAAGCTTTGTTTTCAGGTGATCCTGCTACTACAATGAAGGTAATTTTTAAAATTATTAGTCAATGATTTTTAATAAAATTTCATCTTTATCTGCAAGATTTGTAACTTACAAAATTTGGGTGTCATATGACAGATGGCCCTATTTATTTTAGCAAGATGTGGCAGCTCTATAACCATATGGAAAATGGCCAAATTGGGTCAGTTATACAAAATTTGATGAATTTCATCACAAAGATCATGAAAATCTAGATTGGTCATTAATGCTAAAAAAATCATGATCCAAGTTACTATAATTCTGATGGAATTCTTGCTGATGATGTGATATTTTTTTATTTTGTTGCAGCTTTTTTTGGAGTTTTTATAGTGCCAAAGATATGCGCATCATATTCATCTCAATTGTCTTCCCTCACCATCGCCTCGGTAACTGGCCTCGACAACACCAAAATTGGTAACCAAGCGGATTCTCTTTGATTGACTGCATATTGGCTTTTGCGGCTTCCCAATGTCTCTTATTGCTGCACCAGTCCACCACCATGGCGTAAGCTTTCCTCTTTCATACTCTTTATAATGTGTAAAAACCCTCATGAGTGAAAAATGGATCCTATGGATATTGTTGGCAAGACAAAAGAGGATGCTTCTCTCCCAAAAGGTCTGTTCGATTCTTTGCTTTTTTGTTGTTTGATTTGATGAAATAGTTAAATGCTAATGAAAAGTTTATATTTTTACAGCTACTATGACTAAGATAATTAAGGAAATGTTACCTCCCGACGTACGCGTTGCAAGAGATACTAAAGATCTATTGATCGACTGTTGTGTCGGTAAGAATATCTATCTGGCCAAAATGGGCCCGCGTTGAAATGAGACGTTTTAGAAAAAAATAAAAATAAACCAAAAAAATATCAAAATAGGTTCACCGGCTATTTTTATGCCTGCAGTGGTGGCGGCGGCGAGAAATAATGGTTGTGGGAATTGCTGACCCATTTTGGATCAGTTTAAGTTATAAAGCTTTATAAAAAATGGGTGGAGGTGGCGGAGGCGGTGACAAACAATGGTCGTGAGTAGTGCTAATCCATTTTGGACCCGTTTTAGGTTATAAAGTTTTATAACAGTTGCTGTTTTAAGTTGCAAAGTTATATAATTATTTGTATCATTACTCAACTCAACTTTTTTCTTAATTTATTTCCTAGGGGATGGTATCACTAACACTATCAGCAATACTACCAAAGTTAAGACCACCACCATGCCAAAATGGACAAGTATGCCAAGAAGCTGATAATGGTCAACTAGCAATCTTATACATATCCCTTTTGCTAACCGCAATCGGGTCGGGGCCACCCAAGGGTTAGTATTGTAATATCATATTGTTTGATGTTTTGATTAGAATATGACACTATAGATTCCACATTAGCAACATTTGAAATTTCAGCCAAATAAAATGTAACTTGCTACTTCATTTGTTGCTACAGTAGGTAATAAAGTTTTTAATGTTGTTGAGATAAATCAGTATGAACCAGGTGGTGGTGATGAGATGGTGTCTGTTTATACATAAGGCCGTTTCCAGCCAAGTTTCCGACCGAGACTTCCAGAGGTATGTTTTTGGGTTTGATTACGTTCGGTAATGATAATAATCGAATGAGACTGATTTATACCGTTTTTTGAAGTTTTGAAGGTGTAAACGGTGTTTAAAGGGACACAATGATTTGCCTTTAAGATCTAATCAGTATTTCAATGGGAGTTAAGTAAGGTGCTTTTTCAAATCACATGATTTTGATTGGTGATTTTTTTTTGTTTTATCGCTAAGGTTTTACTCGATTCCTGTTGTTTTCGTGAGTTTTGTTCAGGACGATTTTCAAACATGATGGAATTAATACCACTAGAAGGGCTGGTCTTTAACACAAAACCCCGGAATTCAGTTACAATTTTTGTTTTAGTGGTTTGGTAAGAATTATGAGTTTTATCCTTAAGATTCTTTTAGTATACCGGACGTCACGGTTTTGATAACAGCTCCCCATCTAAATTTACGAAGTATTATGACAAAGATGTGGCAGAGCACCTGAGAGTAAGATCTTCAATTGTTGGTAGGGTTTGTTGTGCAGGTGTACTATACATTCTAAATCTAAGAGCGGGAATAGTGCAAGGCAGGTGGCCTGGCACTAGGGCATTGGCCACTTTAAGGCTTCCCGCCTGTCAAAGAAGAGAGACAGAGAGCAGCAGAAGAGACTAGAGACAGAGATCCGAAGCCGGTGAACCATGATGGCAGCAATGACGGCGTGGTGGCTCGAAGCCGAAATAGAGACCGCGGGGGACTACCACATAACTACATATCCATTTGTGTCGTGTTTAAGTAAATGTTCAAAAGTGAATATTATATGATACAAACATCATGTTTATTTCTTTATGACTAACTATAAACAAGTACAATTACACCATTGGTTTTGTTATGTGCTTTTTCGATTTGAGAACGCATACGACCCCATCGCTTTAGTGTTGAAATGAATTGTAATGGAACTTACCCGCGGCAAGTCGGCAACGCGCGGGCATTACCACTAGATTCCCACATTCCGTAAGGTTACCTTTCTTTATGTCAATTATGATGAAATTTGTAGTGAATTTGTTTATGCTTTTTTGTTCGTTTGGATATTTAAGTTAAATCATTAGTTTATGCTTTTTTCACCTATTTATACATGCCAAATAGCTAAATGGAATGAATTGAACTTCAACGAGCTTGAACTGCAGTTCATAAATGGGAATTTACTTGAACGGAGTTACATTCTATCAAGTTTTAATTACAAAATAATGGAATATGAACTACTAACATATACATCATCCAAGTTAAAGTTCTGCCTAACATTTCCTTTCTTTCTTTCACAGCCCTACTTATGAAGGTTCTGATTCGGATGATTCTGTGGGTAACTACTAAGGGGAACGTCGACTACATGGCCATGCATTAGCGGCAGAAGATTTCGTGAATTATTGAATAAAACCGGAAGCTTTGTGAACTCCTTTAAGTTTTTTTCCTGTAATGTATGTTTTTAGACTTGGCATACATGTTTGTTCTTAAACAGATTCCACAAACAAAGTTTCCTGTGCTATGCACGCCTTACATTTTGTGTAGCCGGCTTATGGTACAACCTCTTATCACGTTTTGTATGGCTTCTCTTACATTGTCTTTTGGCTAATTATCTTTTATCCATACATAAACATTTTCCCCGAACACACAACAAAATGAAGGACACTAACTGTTGGTCATGCCGTGCATCGCAGGGGCCTTCCCTCTAGTCAAATTTAAAGAAAAGTAACCCCTCCAGGATTTCTGGTTCAATGATTCACCCAAACCTGTTTAATAATTGGGTAAATTACACTTTTAATCCTTTATGTTTCTACCAGATTACAACGGATAGCCTTTAACTTCAATAATTACAGTCACAGTCCTTTATTTGCAAAACCCGTTACACTCTACGTCCTTTAGCACTAACCAGGTTAAAAATTTCAGTTAAATTTATTCACTTAAGGGTTTATTTAGTCTTTTTTACCAATTACCTATTTATTTAAAAATTATTTTAATAAACAACACAAAAAATATCTAAATCTAATCTAAAACCTTTATAAACAACTCTCTCTGTTTCTTCCTCATAGTTCTCCTCTCCCTCCTAGCAGCCACCCACCCAGTGGCGGACCCAGGAATTTTTCCATGGGGGTGCGGAACTTTTTTAAAAATTTTAGGCCCCTAGGTACATAAGTAAAAAAATTAGTTGTATCGGGTCAGGTCGGGTCATGTAAGACAAAAGAACATCAAACTAAATTTATATATTTCGCAAACACATCAAACTTTGTACAAACATAATTAAAACGTCGCCCTACGGGTTTTCATTTTTTGAAATCTATCCAAAACATCATCTAAAGCTACTTTCTTAAGCAAGTCTTTCTCTATATAACATACACAACTATCACTTAAATTCTCATCCCCAATCCGATTACGCAAGTCGGTCTTCACATTCTTCATTGCCGAAAAACATCTTTCAACGGTTGCGGTTGCGACGGGTAATACGAGAACAAGCTTCAATAACCGATATACCAATGTAAAAGTAACGTGAAAATCACCTAAAAATCACCCCTAAGGCCCTAAAAATCATACACAACTATCACTTAATCATATTGATCCATAATCCATGACCATAAATTCATCGTTCCAAAAATCATCTAAAAATCACCCCTAAGGCCCTAAAAATCATCTAAATAACATAATCATCAAGCCCTAGAATTGTTTAATCACCCCTAAAAATCATCTAAATAACATAATCATCAAAAAAATCATCTAAGGCAGTAAATCATCACGTAAAATCATCAAAAAAATCATCTAAGGGAGTAAATCATCAAGTAAAATCATAAAAAAAAAACCAAAAAACTAACCCTTTGATGATGTCGCTGCTGTGTTGCTGCTGCCTGTTGGATTCCGGTCAGTTTCTGGCCGGAATTATGGAAGTCGACTGCTGCTGTTGCTGCTGGCTTGCTGAAGAAGTCGCTGGGCAGGAAGTCGCTGGGCAGGAGGTCGCTGGGCAGAATCAGAAGGGCGGGAGGAGGAAATCAGGAAATTGAAGGGGTTTGGGCTAAATCTTAATTGTTTATTGTTGGGTATTGGGTAATAGACTAATGGACTAATGGGCTTTTTGTTTATTGTTGGGTATTAGGTAATGGATATGGACTAATGGACTAATGGGTTAAGGTTTGGTTTGGGTTTAAGTAGTATAATCTATTAATATAGGTAGTTTTTTTTTTATAAAAAATCAGACTTTACTAAAAAAAGATTATAATATAAATCCATAATATTTTTTACCCAAGGGGTGCGGATGAAAAATTCCAAGGGGTGCGGACGAAAAATTCCAAGGGGTGCGGACGGGATTTTCTTCGGAAATTTACATAAATTTTTTTTTCTCGGGGGTGCGCCCGCCCACCTTGGCCTGGTGGTGGGTCCGCCCCTGCACCCACCACCATCATCCTACACCACCCCAACCACCTGTCACCACAATCACCTACCCCTACCCCTACCACCACCTTCGCCGCTGCAATCCAACACAGCTGTCGCTGCAATCCCTGCACCACCACCGCCGCCGTCGCTGCAATCCTTACACCACCGCTACCACTACCGCTGCACCACCACGGCCGCTGCAATCTCTACACCGCCGCCGCTGCATCTCTTTTTCAACCAGCCCTGGTTCTTTAACAATATACGTATTGTTCTCTTCATTACGTCAAAGCTACTGCCCTAATCTCAACAAAGCCCCTAATTTTACATCACCTTGAAATCTGATAACGAATTTAGCGGAACCACTTCCCAAAACTATGTGTAGAACCACCTCTTCAAGGATACAAAATTTGGCCATCAAAACCCCCAATTTTGTAATGGGTCTCCTGAGGTTTCTTTTGTTTCACTTTAGATAAAAAAAAGTTTTACTTTCAAGTTGTTTTAAGAATTGTTTTCCTTGAACGGATAACAAATTTGTGTGTTTTGCATGTATGATGTATCACATAATTGTTTATTTAAGAATGGGTCACCTGTGCATTTAAGAACGGATCATAAATTTGGGTCACCTGTGCACTTATTGTTGATTCACATAATTGTTTATATTTTTTTTGACCTACACCTCCCAAAATGTTGGGTTGCAGATCTGTAAGAGGTTAGGGGTAGTGGTGGCCTGATTGGTGAACGGTGGCCTGAGTGGACCAGTGGTTGCGTCAGTATGTGGTGGTGGCAAGATGTGGTGGTTAGGGTTTTAGGGTTATGAATTTGGGGAAGATGAAGTGTATATGCAAATTTTTGGTTTTATTTATTAAACACTTAAATAAAAACATAAATTGACCAAAATACCCTTAAGAGAATAAACTTAACTGAAATTTATAACTTGATTAGTACTAAAGGATGAAGAGTGTAACGGGTTTTGCAAATAAAGGACTGTGATTGTAATTATTGAAGTTAAAGGTTATCCGTTGCAATCCGTTACAAACATAAAGGACGAAAAGTGTAATTTACCAATAATTTAGATACCAAAAGGCCTTGTTAATAGTTTAACTCGAGTGATACTTAAAGACAATTATCAAACTCATGCAATTCAAT
Source organism: Helianthus tuberosus (assembly GCA_030545235.1). Taxonomy (NCBI): domain Eukaryota; kingdom Viridiplantae; phylum Streptophyta; class Magnoliopsida; order Asterales; family Asteraceae; genus Helianthus; species Helianthus tuberosus. Next base: position 56,397,783 of record CM060408.1, on the reverse strand, counting down.
TATCAAATCATAAGTGCCAAAACCCCACCCAATAACTAAGCTACTCATGATGCAAGAAAACCGAATATGAATAGTAAAAGGTGAATAATTGCAACACAAACAATTCTTTTAAACAAAACAAAACCACAAGTACTCTTCAAGTCATGAAAAATAATCAAAAAACTAAATAAACAAGGTTTGAGTTTCACATACATAAACCATCCACCTGGAGGTGGTCACAAAAGATTCTAGCCACTCATCATCATGATTTGATCTTCTTAGTTGTTGTGGATCTTGATTGCATGAAAGATTTGATGAAAATTGAGGTTGAGAACTTGGAAATTCTTCCTTGGGAAGCCAAAAATGATTAGGGTTGAAGTTCTTTTCGCTTGGGGCTGAAGATATCTTTAAATAGGGTGAAAACCCAAATTTTCACATGCATATATGATGTGTGGCACAAAGTTGCGCCACTGACTGGTTCCTTTCTATTTTTCACGTTTTTCAACTTCTGTCTAGCGTGTAAGCTATCAATCCTTCATAATGCTTCCCGAAAACCTCCCGTTAAGCTCCGGGTACCTGTAATTCAAATCAAACTCAAAAGTAACCATGTTTTATGATAATAAAAAATTAAAACCAAATACTTACACATGTTAAAACACGGTTATTTACCCTTCTATCAATGGTAAGCTTTCTTGGATCTCAATGTAACGCCTCGTTTTTGTAACTTTCCTTAATTAGAAAGCTTGTCTTTTATTTCTATTTTCGGAAACTTGTAATCTATTGTAATCGTATTTCATTTCGAAACGTTGTAAACCCGAGGCTTTGATCATAATAAACTTGATTATTTCATACGAATTATACTTTGTTTATCTATACATGCTTATACATTTAATCCATATATACATTTGATACATATTCGTGACTCTCGTAAACACGTGTTAACTTACAAACAACTCCACCATTCACATACTTGATTTATACTTAAATGTACGTTTAATATACTTAAAAGATCATAGAATACATTATTATGTGCCACTTAACAAACCTTAAGGACCATTTGTGACAAAAAAACGAAATCAGCACGGGTAACCATGGCCCGCGACTCGCGGCCCGACTCCTACACACCTTGCGCGGCCCGCGGCAGATCACGATCCGCAGCCGGATTGTTTCTGGTTGTGCATTGGTCCGTTTTTGGCACTTAACACTCACCTAACTTCAATTAATTCACTTCTAAACACTAACTCTAATACTTCACTATATATAGACCCATTCTAAGCCCCATTTTCACTTTCCAAACCTCTCAAACACTCCCAAATACTCTCAAGAATCCTCTAAATTCTCTGATTTAAGCAGAAAGTTCTAAGAGTTCAAAGTGAGTTCTAGCTCACTTCCTCATCTATTTTCTTCGTGTTTCTTCTTCCATTTCACTTGAATAACCTCTAGGAAGCTTTTCACAAGTTTGCCATGGCAAACTAAGGTGAAACCTCACCATATTTGAGGTCCAAAGTGAGTTATATTTTCTGTGTGTACATTCTTCTTGTAACTTCATTTTCATTGATAAAACTTGGTGGAATGTTGTACCCACCAAGCTCACAACTTATCCTATAGTTGTGGGTTTGTGTTGAGGTGATTTCCATCAAGTTATGAGTTCAAAACTCTTTAATTTTGGTTTATACATATCATAATCCAAGTGTTGAAAGCAAGCATGATTCATCATCTTTCATATGATGAACTTGTGACTTGTGAAGTGTGAACCATGGGAGCTTGGGCTTTCCAAATCTAGTTCCACTCCTTCACTTGTGAACTTTGTGTATAAACACTCAAGTGACTTCCTAGTATCAAAGTGACATAACCCCTCCTAGCCCCCGACACTTAGGATTACCTTTCCATGTCGAGGTGGTTCACCCGGGTTAGGATTTACTTGGTCACTTGAGCATGCATTAATTAGTCTTAATTCTTGTTATTCATGACCCTCCGAATCATCCTTGTGATGATTTGAGTAGCGATGAATCATTCTTGTTATTCATGACCCTCCGAATCATCCTTGTGATGATTTGAGTAGTGGTGAATCATACAAAGAGGTTAAATCCTCCATGCTTGACTTATATGAAAATCTATGATGGACTTAGTTTTAGGTTATTAATATAACTATATACATATACATATATATATGAACTTGGCCAAGTTTGTGATAATAATCAGATTATGGTTATTCATCATAAACTAGGGCTAACTTATCTATGATTCTAAGTCAATCGTTATTGATTCTAAGTCAATCGTGATTCTAATAGGCAAACTAGGACCCATGAAATCACACTTAACTTAGTGTAAAAAACGAGTACTTAGACTAGATAATACTTTCATACTTATATACTTTTGTACTTTAAATTCCAATCCGAATCTCCCGTTTAAATTCCATTACTTACACACCTTTGTTTCCCCCATGTAGGTGACTTTGGCGTTACATCCTCCAACTAACAAAACTCTTCACGGAATTACAAAGGAAGCTTTGCAAAACCGTGAGTACACTTGACCCTTTTACGCTTTAACACACTTTTGGGTGTAACATGTTTTACTTATCAAAATACACAATTCACACAAACAAACATATTCACTCAATCCGCCATACGTGCTATTTGTTATGCTTAGGTTGTTTATGCTAGAATACATACATGCACTCTATTTGTCATTAAGTTAGCTAGCCCGCCTTGACAAATATAGCGCTATAGGAGTAGCACACCGCCCGTCGGGGTATTGTTAAGTTATTATACATAACGGTCTCGTTCACTTTGGTGGCGAGGGATGCACATTATTCTTGTGGACACTCGGATTTGACCTTTAGTTATGCATGCTAGTTCAACCTTGTATATAAATTGCCATGGTGGATTTGAGAAATCTTTTATACTTATGATACATATTTAAACTTGTGTATTCGCCAATGCTTTTTGTGTTGAACTATACTTTTAAAACATGTTGCAGGTTGATGATGATGACCATGATGAATCTAGTAGGGATGACTTAGAAACGCATAATGAAATACTAGATTTGATTATTTCATTTTGTTAAACTTGTCGTATTTGTCTTTCAATGTTGTACTTTGATTTTCATGATGTATCTAACAATTGTTGTTATGAAATGAAATCGGGTTTGAATTAATTATTGCCACATAGTGTTATGAAGTCTTTGAGCAATCTCGTTCGTCTCACTCCGATGTTTCCGCCATCGGTTGGGGTGTGACACTCAAATATCGCCATTCCTCCCAAGCGGCTTCAATATTGTAAGCCAACAAATTTCCTTCACTTGTCATCGAAGGATGATCAGTAGCCAGTTCTTGTTTCAACGCCTGACAATATGGCTTTTGGATGTGGTTTCTCAAAGTGGAGTTTGCGCCTTTTGTGTAAAATTTAGAACAATACTTGCAACGAGCGTTTTTCAGACCCGTCGTCATCTCACATGAATCAACGTGTTGCCAAATATCTTGATTTCACTTCGTAGGAATAACCCAAACCACCACGTTGCTTGAAGAAACACCAACATTAACCGAACCTTGACCACCAGCGGTTACCATTTGAGAGTTTTCGAGATTAGTGAGCGTTTTTGAGAATTTAGAGTATAGATAGTGGTGTAATTGAACCAAAACGATCACAATCTATTTATACTGCTTTGTTATGGCAAATTGGTGAAAAAAAGGCCCAAAATGGGCAAAAACATGCCTAATGGTAAAACACGGTCATATTACCGTTATAAAGAAGCAACGATTTCCCGGTTTAAACAGTGGTTTCTTTAAAAACCGGTTTTTGATAAGGGGATATCGAACTGGTTAACAAATCGGTGGGTCGGGCCGGGTTCAAACCGGTTTTACGAAAAACTGATTTAAAAAATCCTGAATCGGATTTTTTTCTAGTTTTTTTTTTCAGGAACTGGTTCTTTTTGCCCATGTCGATGTGGCACCAAGCCGCGCCCCACAACATCTGGCTCGATAATTTTGGTTTTTCCTTAAATAAATAGTTGCAACCAAAACTGAATATTTTAAATAATCAAGGGTCAAATTACTTCATTCAACCACTAAAATAAAACAAACAATTGAAATTAATAATGTCAAATTTATTTTTTTGGTAATAAAAGAACAGAAATTTCATAATGTTCAAATTGTACTCTTAAAAAACATTTGGTCACTACCACGCCAATAGTGTAGTGGTCCTCCAATTTTAAAGCTTTTTTACGATATCATGAAATCTGCCAATCTGGTGTGTTATGTTCCAAGCTATTTGAGTCCAAATACAGTACACCTATCTATCATAAGAAGACTGGAGGGTATGGAGAGCCTAATCCCCAAGGGGATGGGCCGCCATGTCACCGCCACGTAGGAGGGGCTTGAAGGGGATGGACCTAGGGGGTGGGGGATGAGCCCCTTTATGTATATATATGTATGTATGTATAGGTATATGTGAGAGAAGGAGGCCCGTCAAGACCGGCGAGTGGGAGCCGAATCTGCCTAGCCGGACCGAGGGGGGCGGTGTGGGGGACCGGCGCCGGGCCTCAGCCGGCCCCCATACCCTCTAGTCTAAGTTTATGTTGTTGTTTTTAAGATGTCTTTTGTCATGTAATGAGATACACCATAAAGAAAGACAAATAAAAAAAATCTAAAACTCTTACCTATACAATTTTATACATTATTACACATTTACAGTTTGAACAAGAAACAATCAAGCATTCAATCTTGAGAGAAAATCATTAAAAGGGATGAACATAAGCCTTTCATGAAGACGTTAACATATTGCGAGCTTGATGGAACAAGAATATCAAGCTGATGTTGTACTAGATTATTCGAAAGGTACGTAAAGGACTATGACATTGGCACAATAGCAATTTCATTAGCAACTAAATGCGTCCTATAACGAGCTAAAGAGCCATGAGCATGAACCTTGTTTTTATTGGTCGAACCACATTAACAACTAGTGGTTCGGGAATGAGAATCCAAGTCTCATTCTTAATAAAAACATTGTATTCATTAACAACTAGTTGTGTTCCCAGACTTCCAAGGCTTGGTTATCAATGATTATCCTTTAGGCAAAACAATTAACGTCACCTCCAATCCATGACTTATTCAAAACGCTTGATATACAATCTTGAATTTGATCTTCCTAAACGACACGATACAATGCCTATATAGTTCGAATGTACCTAGACATGTTTCATGTGGCGTTCCATGGTTACTACGGGTTGGATGTAGAGATTCATTGTACCTAGACATCTATGAATAAACAACCTTCTAATGGATCCTACAAATACAACTTTATTATTAAGCATAATGCTCAATTTGTTTATTGACAGATCCCACTAATAATCTTGTTTACTTTAAGAGTTCGTGTCTTTCTTTCTCTATATATCTCTAAGAGTAAAGGGTATGGGGCCGGCTTAGGCCTGGCCTGGCCCGGCACCGGTCCCCCACACCGCCCCCCTCATGCCCGGCTCGTCCCAACCGGCTCCCACACGACGCATATATAAATACATATATATATATATATATATATAAAGGGGTTCATCCCCCACCCCCTAGGTCCATCCCCTTAAAGCCCCGCTTACGTGGCGGTGACATGACGGCCCATCCCCTTGGGGATGAGGCTCTCCATACCCTCCAGTCTAACATAAACAAGATAAATTATACATCAGATGTTTTATCGTGTTTAAACTAACACTGTCATGTTTTAAAACCTGTAATCAGATGTTTTATTGTGTTTAACTATTATTGTCATGTCTTAGAACCTGTAAGTAAATCTTAAATGGTGGTCGAAGTTTCATTCTCATCAAAGTTAATTGTTACTATCTGTTGTATTTAAACTTCTACTATCAGTCATCAAATATCAAATTGAAAATTAATGTTAACTACTCATGTGATCTTTTATAATGCATATATTGAGCCTGCCACCTTGGTGATCTAATTACAAGTTAGATAATTTATAGTATTAAACAACCAATAGGATTTTCTGTTTAAAATATATGACTTTATGAAGAAAAATGTTTTTAGTGAGATATCGAATTTTTATTAGATACTAAGGGGGTGTTTGAGGTTGAGTTTTGAAGGATATTTTTGGATTATTGAGTTTTGAAATCGTAAATAATCAGTTTTGAGTGTTTGGGTAAAAAAATTAAAAAAATGATTATTTGCGTTTAGAAAGTTACAAAACGCAGTTTTCCAAAAGCAGCTCCCCCTACTGCAACAAAACGCAGTTTTCCAAAAATTGATTATTTGTGTTTTGAAAAGGATTTTCACTTGTTTATTTTTTAAATATATATTTGCCAAACACTCAAATAGTTGATTATCTGATTATTGTGATATCAAGCAACATAATCAAATCCAAACACTATCTTTCAACATCACGTTTTGTTACAGTTAATTATCTAATTCTGATTATTCAAAACGCATAATCTATTTTCAAAACTCAACCCCAAACACCCTCTAAACCGGTGGTAAATCTGATTTTATATATCATATCTAAATAACAACAAAATGTGTGTTTGATTATGTATTATAGGAATAAAGTATTTGCTAAGTACTTTTTTTTGAACGGCCAGCAAACTCAATCCCGAGCACTCTCGGGGCACCCACTGGACAAACGGAGTACTCCGAGAGTAATCAGAGTCCACCACCAATTCCGGGGAAAATCCAGTAACCCACCCGCCCGTAGGCACGACGGTGAAATTAGCGGTAAAACCCGTTTGGCTCAAGGATCCAATCCAGGCTTCTCTGGGTATCCTATCCTTGCCCACCAGTGCCTCACTCTGCACCAAGTGGGAGTCGAACTTGTATCTCTCAAGAGAAATGGAAGCCCTCCACCACTTGATCTAGAGATCATTGGCTAAGTACTACTGTGGCATTGACACTTGTAGGGGTGTTCATCGAATCGAATATCGAATTTTCGAATTATTCGAATAATTTTTATTTTTCCTTGAATTCAAATTCGATTCGTATTCGAATAAAAAACCCAATTCGTATTCGACTAAAAATTCGAATTCGAATACATTCGATTTGATTCAGTTTCTTTTAAAACATGTAAATAACTATTAAAATGAAACATAAGTTTTTAAGCAGCCATAAAAAATTTCAAATAAGGTACTATAAGTCTAACATTCAAAACGAGAATTCGGGAATAACCATTACAAGCTAATATTTTTAGGGTTAGAAATATACCGGTAGATTTGCTACTTAGATTTTAGTTATGGCCATGTAGTAGGTTTGATAATGGGTAATTTTAATACTTGGAATAAATTTTGAAAATAAATTATAGTATAACCCAATAAAAGTTATATATGTATTATATATAAAAATAATAAATAAAATGTAAAATTTTTATTCGAATTTCGAATCGAATAGAATTTGTAATTATAAATTCGTATTCGATTCGTATTCAATTTACTTGACTCGAATTGAATCGAATTCGAATTCTTATAATCGAGACGAATTCCAGATAATCGAATCGAATGTAATCGAATTTCGAATTCGAAACAAATTCTGAACACCCCTAGACACTTGATAGGTAAGTACTAACGTGGCATTAATAATTAATAGTTAAGTTCCTGTACAAATAAAATAAACGTACGAAACGTACGAATTGGGGGAAAAATCAAAAAGTGGCGGTGGCATTTTGGTAATTATCAGCAACTTCATTCTGTAGAGTAATTTTGTAAATGTTCATGTAGAGTAATTTTGGTCGTGTAGGGTAATTATCAAAATTGTAGGGTAATTATCAAAATTACACAAACCCCCTCACCCCCCAAAAACCTAAAAAAACCTAAACCACCACCCCCACCCCCAAAAACCTAAAAAAAACCTAACCCCCCCCCCCCCCCCCACCCCCAAAAACCTAAAAAAACCTAAACACCCCCCCCCCCCCCCCCAAACTAAAAGCTAAAAACTAAACCATAAAGCTAAACCCCATAACTAAATGCTAACAAAATTGACATTTTCCAAAATTAATCTACTAGAGTAATTTGATAATTACCTTACATTTTCCAAAATTACTCTACAGATGCTCAAAATTACTCTACTAGAGTAATTTTGAAGTTGCTGATAATTACCAGATTGCCACCGCCACTTTTTGCTTTTTCCCCCAATTCGTACGTTTCGTGCGTAAATTTTATTTTTATTTGATCATTTACCTAATAATTAATAGGTAAGTTTCTTGACTTCTTCGCGTGGAACTTTAAGTGGTTTAACTTTTGCTTTTGATATACTTGAGGTTGAATGTGTGATGAGGCGGTAAATACGGTAATTACGTAATATATTAATTATTCAAAAAGAAAACTATAGCAAAATTATATCCAAATTAAAGTGAATAAAATGTCAGTTTTTATTGTGTATTTTTCTAAATATCAACATAGAAAAAATTATGACCGTTTAAAAATTGTAAGCGGTGTTTAGATTCAGAAGTTAACAATATGTTTTAAAATATTGTACCATATATTTTAAAAAGTTGTATTACTTAAAGTCTTAAAAATATACAAAATTACCTTTTTGTTCTCTTTATATGTATTATAATTACGACCCTAGTTACTATATATAACAAAGTCTATGATATTTCTTTATTTAATTATCTTTTTTTTTTTTACTTTTAAGATACGATATTTTATAAAATTCAAAATATGGCGTTGTGACGTGCCTATTTTTATCTACGTATTGATAGCAGTTTTGTCAGAGTCAAACGAGTCAACTATAATTGAGTTCTTGTTTTGTTTTGTACAACTGAATAGAAGTTGTATGAACAACTTCGGTAGCAATATTGGTATTTATTTTTATGATTTCTTACATGAATTTCGTTAACGAAGTTTTATTCAACTTAGAGTATATTTTCATATCGTAAGTTATAGTGAGTGTCGCTAACGTAACGAACCAAACTAATACTGTCCCTATACCATGTCGATTCTGACCGAGCGTCAGTTTTGATATCGGTACTATCAAAACATTTACTGATATTCGTTTTTATAGTTGTCGATTGATGTAAAACACGAGAGAATATCATGTTTGGCATATTATGACTTTATTTTTAAGTCTTATCTTTCGGTTGACATAGCAAGTGCCAGATTCGTACCGATACCATAATGACTCTAACGATACAGATCGAATTCCGCCGCAATACGTGGGAATTCAACCGTTACTATCAAAAACAAAACTTTTAATCAACTTTTTAAAAGAGAAACAAAACAAAACAAAACAAAGTTATTTTAGAGTTTTTTCCCATTATGGTGTTATTGGAAAAAGTATTTACCAAAATGGTGTTGTTGAAAAAGTATTTACTAAGACCGTGGGGTATGGTGGGGCGGGGGTTTAGAGCATGGGTTGACACGTGGATTATGGGGCACTCAATACACAAGCCCAAGTTCATAGGGGTATGGTGGGCGTGGCTGGGCTGGCGTTTTTTAATATATATATATATATAAACCATTAAAAACTACATAAACATATATAATAATTACAAAAAACATAGTATCAAAATAAAAACAATCATTCTTCGTCGTCTTCGTCGGTTTCGAACACAGGAATCGTTGAAACATGATCCACCAAATCAGATCGAAGGTTGTGATGTATATCCCTTGACTTGATCAAAAATTCATTTGACGATTTATCTTCGTCTGTAACTGTTACGTTATCTGGTTGAGGGTCATCGTCATCATAGTAGGTAACGACCACTCTACCTTCATCCTCCAAAATCATGTTGTGAAGAATGATACATGCGTACATCACGTTTCCAATCTGATCCTTGTCCCATAGTCGACAAGGCATTGCCAATATTCGCCACCTTTTATTCAAAACACCGAACGCTCGCTCGACGTCTTTATGTGCAGCCATTTGGACCCTGTTAAACTTTAATCTCTTTGGATCTATGGTACCGTGTCTTGTGAACGATTTTATGAAAACCCCCCACTCTGGTTGGACAAAGTTCCCAAGGCCATTTCATACAATCTAAACTACCTAGCATCCCGGGTAGCCCATGATAATCTGCGTGATGTTTCGATATCTGTTGCATGTCACTAAACGAGGGCTTTCTCAAATATCTTTTCTTATAAAGTTCTAAAATACACGAACAAAAGTTGTGAAGACTTTCTCTAGCTACACGTGCAGACATTTTTAAATAGTCATCCATAATGTCCGAACTATTGCCGTACGCTAACTGTCTAAGTGCGGCCGTGACCTTTTGCCACGTACTAAATCCTAATTGCCCGGTTATATCCGGTTTTTGTTGGAAATAAACATACTTCTCCTCAAGATCTCTAGATATCCTTAAAAATAAGTTTCTACTCATACGAAAACGACGCCTAAACATTTTTTCATCATACTTAGGTTCCGCTGAGAAATAATCGCTTACCAACAAATTATTAGCGGTGTGCCGTTCACGAGCGATGTACCTCCTCCGTTTAGGTTTCGAAGTCTCTTCCTCATCGTCTTCCACGATAGCTTTCACCACCGTCGCGATCGTTTGTAGAAATATTTCCGCACCATCGTCAGATGATGACGACGGTTCACTTGAACTTGAAGAACTCATGACAAGATTGTGTTTTATGTGTTTGATATTGTGTGAGAAAAATGTTAAATTTGGTAAGGTATTTATATAGGAAAAAAATGTTTTTTTTTTAAATTAATGCCCAACGGCTAGTTTGGTTGGCCAATCAGATCCCGCCATGTCAGGCTCGTAGCCCCGCCCCACGCCCGGGCTGAAACCCCCGCCAATGGGGCCACGCTGAAACCCAAGCCCACCCGGGGTGGTGACTTGGACGTTTATGGCCAACCCACGCCCCAACCCCAACCCTATACCCCATAGTTTAAAGTGGCGTTGTTGTAGATTTATTTCTTTCTCACTCCTAGCTTAATTGGATAAATCTAATTCATTAAACAACTATTGATTTAATTATAGTATTGTATCTAACCTAACTTATTATTTTAAGAATATTTAAAAAATCTAATTTTTATAAAACCTGTTTTGAAATAAAAAAACTACCTGTGATTTTAATAAAATTACTTATACCTTCATAATTATATGTTTTATTTAAAAGTAAACCATAACTCAAGGGAATTATATCAAAGACCGATTTGAGTAAATTTCAATTCTTTAACAACATTTTTTTATTAAATAACATAAATAAAAAGGGAATATATTAATGACCGATTTGAGTAAATTTCACTTCTTTAAGAGCATTCACATTAGAGCCTCTATCTCCATCTATATAATTTAATAAAAAACATATTTTTTTTTTCTAAATTACGTTTACCTTTCAACAACCTCTCACATCCAACTCTCTATCTATTTCTGAATCATACTCACAATCACTTATTTTATTATTTTTCTTTCTTTTTCGTACATACTCACAATAAATACATAGAGACATTGATATCAGCCTCTAAATATATAGGTTTACTTTACTATCGGTAAAACTTTCTCTATTATATATTATAGAGATTTCAATTTAGTGGTGTTTTTGTTGTTTCCTCTATTTGTTCTCTATATTATATAGAATGTACTAATATAGATGTTCTAATGTAAATGCTCTAACAACAATTTTTTTTATTAAATAACATAAACAAAAATATCTTTAACAACATTTTTTATTAAATAACATAAACAAAAATATAAGGGTATAACTAAATTGTTAAAATTATACGTAGGGGTTTTTATTATGATATTCAGATTTTTACATTATTAGAATTAGTTTTTTAATCATACGTAGGGGTTTTTATTATCATATACAGATTTTTACTTTTTCTAAAATAACTTTTTTTTTTCAAAATAGGTTTGATTAAAAAAAAACTTTTTGAAAAAGAAAACATGATAGGTCAATAGTTACTTAATAAATTGGATTTATTCAATAAGTTTAGGAGTGAGAAACAAATAAATCTATATGTGACAACTCGTATTTTAAAACCTTTTATCATGCCTTGGTGTAACTTGTATGAACATTACGTGACTTATTGATATGATTTGATTGCAAGGGAATGTTATGAATTTAAATGTTATGTGTTGGTACGAATAGAATTGGATGGAATGTTTAACTGTGTAAATGTCAAGTGTTATTGGTCTAATTGGAATATGATCGCACAACATCGTTGGGCGGCACACTTTACCTTTGATCGCGCACACCTTCATATTGTGCACTAGTGTTCTCGGCCCAAAAACCCAACCCACCCGTGTATTAGCCTACGACCCAAACAACTGAGCCTGGCTCATCTTTTGTACGCATACACAAGGGAGTGTGTTAGTCCCCTCATAATTCTTTCTTAACACCACACACAAACCCTAGTATTCTCTCCTCTCTCCTTGTGTACGTGGCAGTCATCATCATCACCTTCGAAGCTCTTCAGTCTCTTGTTCTAGGCACTCTACTTCTCGGTTAGTAAAACTTGTTCATTGTTCGATTGAGATTCGAGTGTGTTTTCCTTATGTGTTTTGTATGATGTTATGATACTCGGTTTCTATTGTTGATGAATGTTCATACCTAAATCTAGATAGTGATAAGTAGCATGTTAATGATTTGTATGAATTACATTCGTGATGATCATGAACTAGGGTTCCACAATAATTGAGGTTCGATGGTATCAAATTAGAAGTAATCTGTTAATATGTGGGTGTGCAAATTGATGTTGTTATTGTGCGATGATGATGATGATGATGATGATATTGATTGTGTAAAAAGTTGTTGTTAATCATTGAAGGTAATTAGGGTTTGTATAAAATTTAAGAATGTGTAACTGTTTTGATCTTTGATTGGGGTGGAATGAATGGAAATTGTGTTTGCTAAAATAAGGGAAACGGTTGACTGGTCCAACCGCACAAATCAATCGTACAACAGAATGTGGATCGCACAAGGGTGTGCAATCGCACAAGTCTGCCCCAATCGCACAAGTGATTGGGCTTCATAAATGGTTTGGGCCTTGCATGTTTAACAAGTCTGTTGGGCTGTGCATGAGTCGCACAAGTTGTGCGATCGGGAAGGGGGCCGCACAAGCTGTTGCTGGGCCAGTCCGGTTGGGTCGGACCACACCTGAATCGCACAAGTGATCCGGATCGCACAAGTGCGGCTGGTCGCACAAGTTGAGGCCAATCGCACAAGCCCTTTTGGGCCTTCAATTACGCGGGACTGTCATGTCAAATGGGCCGTGTGGCGTTGGGTTGGTTTATGTGCTAGGTGTTGTCTATATGTGTTTGAAATGTGAAACTTGTGAGCTTAGTGCAAAGTACTAAACTATGTGCATGGATACGTACTTGGCAAACAAACTGATTGAACATGTGTAAACGTTATAGGCTTTGATTGCTTAACTTGAACGTGTAAATTGTCTTACCGAGCAAATCTAAGGTGAGTTCACTGCTCTTTTTCAAGCATGCGTCCCGGGGAGGGACATCTGGTAAATATTCCGGGGAGGAATATTGGGTTATCGGGTTTAACTGGAATGTTAAACTGGGATGTTGGATAATACACTCACTTTCTATCACTTAAGTCCCATCTACTACCGAATTAGTTGCCGGGGAGGCAACGGGGTTATTAGTTGATAGCGCTATTAGGTTTGGCACCCTCACACCATACCAGGGAGGACGGTCGTGAACTAATTACCTCAACCACTCGACCAATGTTTGATAGAGCATTGGGGAAGGGCAAATAATCTAGGGCCATCGGCGGTAATCGAGTTATTAACAACATCGTATTTCTGAAAAGCTTTAAACTTATACTTGGTAACTAAATGTGATAACAAACTTTGAACTCACTAGCGTCGTCTGACACACTTGTCTGTATGCTTGCAGGTCGTTAGAGTCATGGTTATGGAACTTGCTATCTGGGAGTGCTGGAGTGGTCATGGGTCGAGTCTCTTGGATACATGTTCATTGGTTTCTTTTGAAACATCTGAATAATGGTTTACATTATGCTTCCGCTGAACGTATAGATTTTAAGTTGTGTTTTGAAATTACTTTATGAAATAAATGGAGACTTTTATTTAATATCTTGTTATAGTTCCATGTGATTAGTGGCTGGATCCTGGTACGTCACACGTCCCGCGGTGTTTCCGCATGTGGTATTTTGGGGGTGTGACAGTTTGGTATCAGAGCCACTGGTTATAGTGAACTAGGTTTTAAAACTTTTTTATAAAACCAGACTATAACCGAACAACTTCGAAATCGACCATGACACTCAGCTCCAGATTGCAAGGTTCGTCTCTCGTTTACTTATTGCATATCATATCTAGTGTACACTTATGTATGATGTTGCATGTGATTGCACACTTAGCACGATAGACTGAATTCATGTGTTACTTGCCTATGTTATGTGGTTGATAGAGTCACCATGCGACACTCCTCTAGACTTTCATGATTCATGTTTTGTGATGCCCTTTTGTCTTGCTACTCGAATTTGAGGAACCTTTTAGCACGAGTTGGGAGGAGCTGAGATAAACATGCAAATTGCATTGTTATTATGGGTGCATACATAATAATAATAATGTGGGGTGCAAGTGAGTCCCAGTGAGGCTTAACGAGTGTGAAAGGGGTTCCGCTCTATTGTCTGATGTAAACTTAGTAGTCTGTAGAAGTCATCATGATGTTTGACCTCTACTCAATTCCGACCCTTAACCTTTTTCCCTTCTCTTATATAGAATCATGAGTGGACGTGGTGGATGTAATGGTGGACATGGTGGTGGCCGCGGCGGTGGACGTGGCAACATTAATATGACCCAGGCTGAATTAACCGACCTGATCAACACTCATGTGGCTGAAGCCCTAGCGGCTTATCAGGCTGGTATGATATGTGCCAAATACCATTTATTCTTGTGTCGTGTACTCAACTCTTACCCGTATGTTGTATTTTCTTTCGTCCTTAGGTCAACAAGTGAATCAGAATCAAAACAATCTGCATGTTTGCACGTTTAAGACGTTCATGGATTGTAAGCCACGGACATTCAGTGGGACTGAAGGAGCTGTGGGGCTACTTCGCTGGTTTGAGAAAGCCGAGTCAGTATTCACTATGTGTAACTGCCTCGTGGGGGACTAGGTGAAGTATGCTACAGGCACATTGGAGGAAGGTGCCTTAACTTGGTGGAACGCCCAAGTGCAGATGTTGGGCATTGAAATGGCTAATGCAACTACTTGGGATGATTTCAAGGAGTTGATGCGGGAGGAGTACTGTCCTCGTGACGAGATTCAGAAACTCGAGAACGAATACTACAATCTGAAGATGGAGGGGTCCGAGATTGAGGCTTACACGAAACGATCTCATGAGCTAGCAAACATGTGCCCTAACTTATCACGACCACCACCTCGAAGAATCAAATTGTACATCAAGGGCTTAGCACCGCAAGTTAAGAGTTTGGTTACTGCTGCAAATCTTAACAACCTGCCTCAGATCATTCGTTTAGCACACAAGATTACCGACCAAGAGGTCGAGCGTGGTTTGTTACCGCCTCGTGTTTCTACTACTCCTACTGCTACTACTACCCCTGCTAGTGATAACAAGCTCAAGTGGAACGATACGGACAAGGTGTCCAATTCGAATCAGTCGCAGAAAATGCCAGATAACAGCAATAATCGTAGTTTCAGTCAGTCCTCCTCTGTTAACCAAGGTCAGAGCAGCAACCCGAGCCAAGGCTCCTACGCTGGGAGGCAGCCAAAGTGAAACAAGTGTGGTTATCATCATCGTGGACCGTGTGTCCGAGCGTGCCATAGGTGTGATAAGGTGGGCCATATGGCAAAGGACTGTAGAGCTCCGTTCCCAAAGCAACAGCAGCAGCAGAATCAGCAGCAACAACAGCAACAGCAAAGGCAGCAGCCCTATCAGAACCAAGGCAATAGGAAGGGGTGTTTCCAGTGTGGGGACGAGGGTCACATTAAACGGGATTGCCCTCAGCTGAATCAAAATGCCAACAATAACAACAACCGTCAGAATAACAATAACAATGCTGGGAACAACAACAATGGCAACAATGGGGGCAATGGTGCTCGTGGAAGGGTATTCATAATTGGTGCTGGTGATGCTAGGAACGACGGCAATGTCGTAACTGGTACGTTTTCTGTGAACAATCTCTTTGCTTCTGTGTTATTTGATTCCGGTGCCGATTGGAGTTATGTGTCCTTAGAGTTCAGTCAATGATTAGGGTTAACTCCAACACCTCTAGAAGCTAAGCATGTAGTAGAATTAGCTGATGGCAAAACAATTAAAGCTTCGCATGTTCTTTTTGGGTGTAAACTCGATCTTATGGGTCAAGTTTTGACATTGACCTACTCCCCGTTACTCTTGGAAGTTTTGATGTGGTCGTTGGCATGGATTGGCTGTCTAAGCATCAAGCAGAAATTCTCTGTAAAGAGAAAATCGTGCGTATTCCTCTCCCTAGTGGAGAATCTTTGTTGGTTCAAGGTCATTGTAGTGGTACAATGGTTGGCATCATCTCAGCTATGAAAGCCCAGAAGTGCGTACGTAAGGGCTATCCTGCTATTTTAGCACTTGTTACTGACACTCAGTCTGAAGAAAGGAAAATCGAAGATCTGCCTGTTGTCCGTGAATTTCCTGATGTATTTCCTGAAAAACTTCCTGGTTTACCTCCACACCGTCAGGTGGAGTTTCAGATTGACCTTACACCCGGAGCAGCCCCGATTGCTCGCGCCCCTTATCGTCTTGCACCAGGAGAGTTGCAGGAACTGTCTAATCAACTCCAAGAACTGTTGGATAGAGGTTTTATCCGACCTAGTTCCTCGCCTTGGGGAGCCCCAGTCCTATTCGTGAAGAAGAAGGATGGATCCTTTCGTATGTGTATTGACTATCGGGAACTCAACAAGGTGACTGTCAAGAACCGATACCCCTTACCGCGCATCGATGATCTATTTGACCAGTTGCAAGGGTCAAGTTTCTACTCGAAGATCAACTTAAGATCGGGCTATCATCAGATGAGAGTCCCAGAGGAGGATGTTCCTAAGACGGCTTTTCGAACACGGTATGGCCATTACGAGTTCCTGGTCATGCCATTTGGGTTAACCAACGCACCTGCGGTATTCATGGATCTCATGAACCGAGTGTGCAAACCGTATCTCGACGATTTTGTCATCGTGTTTATCAATGACATCCTGATCTATTCTAAGAGCAAGGAGGATCATGAGCGACACTTGCGTCTTATCTTGGAGCTCCTGAGGAAGGAGCAACTCTACGCGAAATTCTCTAAGTGTGACTTCGGGATTCGAGAGGTGCACTTCCTTTGCCATATTGTGAACGAATCGGGGATACACGTGGATCCTACAAAGATTGATGCTATCAGAAATTGGGCGGCACCGAAGAATCCTTCAGAGGTGCGATAATTTCTTGGCCTCGCTGGGTACTATCGCAGATTTATTAAAGATTTCTTGAAGATCGCTCAACCTCTCACCGCACTAATGCAGAAAGGCGTGGTATATTCTTGGGAAACGAAACAGGAGGATGCTTTCCAACTCTTGAAGCAAAAACTTTGCAGTGCACCAATTTTGTCTCTACCCGAAGGTACTGAGGATTTTGTGGTATATTGCGATGCTTCTATTCAAGGCCTCGGCTGTGTGCTAATGCAACGCGAAAAGGTGATAGCTTACGCTTCTTGGCAGTTGAAGGTTCATGAGAAGAATTACACGACTCACGACTTAGAGTTGGGAGCCGTGGTGTTTGCGCTCAAAATCTGGAGGTATTACTTGTACGGTACTAAATTCTGTAGGTCCTGATTTATGAGGATCGATAATGAAACCAAATCACTTGTTTATCACAAACACGGTCACGAGTGCGGAATCCCCATGACTATGCCAAACCAAACACAGATTGTAACAACACAACGTAACCAATGAATCACAGTCAATTGATTAGATGAGAACAAGGTTCAAACAGATACACACAATGTTTGAAGTAAAACTCTCAGGGTATGCTCTCATTGTTTCTGTGTGAAACCATGAAGTGTTAATATAGCAGCCCAGGCCCACAAGTGATGAAACATCAACTGGGCTTGACGAAACCTCATTTGGGCCTGACGAAACATCCTGGATGACGAAACTCTAGGAGTTTCGTCACCCATCATGACAAAACATGGGGATATGACCATAAGGGAGTTTCGTCATGTATTACTCGACGAAACTTGGGAGTTTCGTCGAGGGCTGCAAATGTTGTATGTGCTGCAAACTGTTAGACAGTTTGCAGCAAACAATATAAATACACAAACATATAAACTACTCAAATGCAACATGCATTGTCATTAACTTTACATAACAAACTGAGACAAACTTTGTCGGACACAAGTAGGATAGGAGGATATCCGACTTGGTCGACTGCGAATTACAGACTCGATAATATAAAAAGACCGTATAAATACAACGTTAATAAAGACAAGTTACAGACACCAAAATAATGCATCAACAAACTCCCCCTTGTCTGTTACTGTGTTCGGTCTTCAATCTTCTGTCTCTAGTGTCTCTCGGACCACGAACTACCGGCATGAATTCCACGATAGTAGCAGAAGCAAGCGACGTGCTGAAATCGCAACGCTTGATGCGCGTCCTTGTCTTCGTAGAAAATATCGTGCCGATATAACTTGTTGATGTCGGCCGCTGACATGTTCACGATCCACATCGGATCTAACATCCGGAAATTCTCACGATCAATATTAAAAACAATTACCGCCTCGTGCGTATCTGAGTCGTTACACCACAAAGCCATGTCTTCCAAAAAGTTCTACTTCATCGGCATTAACGGGATCTTGTCCATGACCTTCGCGGGCTGATACACAAGCTTGTAGCGCGCCGTGTTGGTCGCTGGATCTAAAGTGAACTTTATCTGTTGATAAATGGGAAACTGAGGCTTGTACGACTTGTCTTTCCAGCCTGTCCTTTTGTTCATCTTAATCTTGCACGCGAACAATGTAGCTCCTTCGAAGTTTGAGCGATTAATGAGCTCAAGCTTCGTCAAAGCTGCAACATCATAAAAAGGTAAGGACAATATGCTCAGCAACGACCTGAAATATTGAATTCCGTATTCCCGTTTGATGGCCACGCAGTGGATTTCCTTTACGAACATCCTTTCGACGAAACTTGTTCCATTTTAAAGGGGTTTCTTCACAGGGAGGTTTTGTCGTGTACAGTTTGAAGAAACTTAGGTTTCGTCATCCAAGGGGTTTCGTCAACAGTTAGGGTTTCGTCATTTTGGGGGTTTTAAAAAACAAAGGGGTTTCGCCGATAGGCGGTTAACAGATGGTTGATTCACAAAATCAAGCA
Organism: Helianthus tuberosus; assembly: GCA_030545235.1. Taxonomy (NCBI): domain Eukaryota; kingdom Viridiplantae; phylum Streptophyta; class Magnoliopsida; order Asterales; family Asteraceae; genus Helianthus; species Helianthus tuberosus. Next base: position 56,378,560 of record CM060408.1, on the reverse strand, counting down.
TGATTCACACTATGTTTAACCCAAACCTGAAGAAAAACAACCCAAAGTAAAACCGACATGATTTTGTCCGTATAATGTTCCCAAATCATCTTAAACAACAAACAAACAACATCCCCTGTTCTTGTTATAGAAACCCATCCCAAATCAAGGTTTAAATCAACATATAAGTCCTAGATTTATCAGTTTTATCCAGCACACAAACAATGAACCAGGGTTTACACACAGAAATCAACCAGTATGGGGTGTCCGAGGGTTTATCAACAAGTTTCAAGCAAAGTACAACACCCTAAAGATCCAAAACATGTAGAAAAACATTTTGTATACCTTGATTATATGAAAAATCTTAAAGAAAATGCAAGGTTTTGAGAGTCGGTGAGAGGGTATGGGAGGGTGGTGTGTTGAAGAAGGTGAAACAGGTATGGGGTTTTTGAAAAAGTGATGATGGAACTGACCTGGGACCCCTTTATATATAAACTCACCCGGCAAAACTTCTGTCTCGACGAAACTTGGTGTGGGCTCGACGAAACTTGTGATTGGGCTTGATTTGGGCTTGAACAGTTAGCCCATGACGAAAGTTAAAGGGCCCAAGAGAGTTTCACCGTGACCTCGACGAAACTAGGAGTTTCGTCGTGAACACAAACAGTTTTGACCAATTTTGACCAAGTTTGAAAACCATGGACTTTCGTCAACATTAAGGAGTTTCGTCGACCAAAAGATGTTTCGTCGACCCTTTTTCTCAAAATTCACTAAGTGTTTGAAACTTTGCACACTTTTGAACAGATTTTGTTAATTTGAACATATTTCCATTTTGATTGAGTGTACCAAATGCAAGGACATTTTATGAAGTAGGTTTCAGGCTTTTGGCAGAAGACACCAAGTTACAACTTCGGCTAATTCAAAAATGAACTTTACAACTACACTAAAACATAATTTAAAGCGCGGTAAACTAATCGACAAGCAATGAAAAAGCTGTAAACGACTGTACAAAAGCAATCTTTTTGCGAGTTTCAAGGAAAAGGAATCATACCAGCTTACGGTCTTAGTCAACATGATTTTTGTTCGGTTTAAAGCTCTGGATAAGTATACTACCTCGATTATCGGTATTGTTGTCCACATAAGCTCAAACTGATCAGATGTAATCATAATAAGGAGATACGATTTACGGTAAGGATTATACTTACAAGTCGATGTTCATCCACTCACGACACATTCCCGTATCAAGGTATGCACGAGAGTTCATCTTACCAGTGAGTATACCGTTTATCATCTGTTTGATCGTATAATAGAATGTGAGATACTCACTTATTTTGATTGAAAACAAGCCCTATGTGATAGAATCACTTATTGATGAGGAACTTGATTTTCATATGCATGAGGGCACAGGAGCAAGTCCGTGAACTGGTCAGTACAATGTACAGCAAAGAGACGAACTTGACTCCCGGATAAATGTGATATTTTATCACTTATTTTGTTTGGACATGTGATTGTTGATCACTTATTGAGGTCGAATGCAATATGTACACGTATGTATAGTATCATGGAAGATCTAGACTTCGTCTCCGTTATTTTTCGGTAAAAGATACAACCATGATACCCAGATGATAAGCAGCATAAAGACCGAATATCTCAGAACCTCGGCAATCAATCAAACGAAATTTCGGTACCAAGACCATATACCAATGAATGGTTCCCACCCGACTTGAAGTCTGTTAGGTTTGTATCATCCTGCACATTTTAGTCTGATTGTGAGCTTACCGATACAACGTTAGTAGAGATACTTATCATTTCTCAATTTTTTTGTCTTACATTTTGAACACGTTGACCGACCACACCAGTGAATATCATCATCTTCCTTTTTCAAGAAACTCATTTTTGGTTTTCCAATTTTTTTTTTGAATTTTTGAATTTTTTTAAACTTAAAGACAGAAAGTAAAGACATCTTTTTGGATTTTTGACATTTTTCAATGTTTTTGTATTTTCTTGAATTTACTCCCATAAAATGCTAAAAGGTTACGAAAACGAAAATCTTTTTGAATTTTTAGAGTTTTTAAAGAAAATATTTACAAAAACGATTAGCCAAAGAAGTTTTAATCGGGTATCACCTTAATGCCATTGACCAAAAGTAGATAATCAAAACGTGATTTATCAAAAACTTTTGTGATCAGGTCGGCACGTTGGTGATCGGTGTGAACTTTAACAACATCGATTAATCTTTTGTCAAAACAATCACATATGAAGTGATATTTAATTTCGATGTGTTTGGTCTTGGAATGCTGCACAGGATTTCTAGTGATCTGTAAGGCAGCATTGTTATCAACAAAAATAGGAGTAGATAGGAATTCAAAACCGTAGTCGCACATTTGTGTAACACCTCATAATTTCATGTCCAATAATGTATTGACACGTGTCATAGGCTTTGAACGTGCGAAAGAATGCTTTAGAGGGACTAAAGTTGACAAACAAGAAAAATATGTGAATACAAGGGTTCAAAATGTCAACAATGGATAAATATACTCTACAATAGCCCTACATGATGTTTATACCCTTAAACGAATAAATCATGGATCATACGAAGCAAATCGTGGAAGAAAGTGAGAGATTTCAAACTACGGGGGTTAAATGTGTCAACATGTTGAAAGTATACCTCTGAGTGGCCTTTTAGCAAACCCAAAGCTTTGTAACGGTAAATTATGCTCACTAGAATATGTGGTAAAAATTTCACCAAGTTTCGATATCGTATGAGGAAGTTATGACAATATTCGTATACGAGGGGTTAATAGCGTCAACGTTGAAATTTGTGACTTTTCGGGTAAGCACAAAGTTAACCAAGGATTTAACCAAGTTTGTAAAAGTCTTAAGGCCCTTAAAAATCAAGTTAGAGGGCCAAAAGTGCAAGAAAAACACTTAAAACCATGTATGGAAGGACCAGGGACTGAAATGTAATTTGTGAAACTTGTTTGGCCTGTTGCGCCATTTTTAGACGCCCCGCGAGGGACTGTTCGCGGCCCGTGAACAAGCTGCCAGTGACCAAAACGCGAAAAGCTGCCAGTTGCAGGTCTGTAACCGACTTTAAAGTGTTGTTTTCTTATACCAGGGGCTCCCCAATGGTATTACATGCATAGAGGGCACTTGTCTTGATCTGGAAACACTCATAGACTACCTTGGCATCATCTTAGAAGATCAAAATTCACTATATAAGAACACCCAAAGTTGCAACATTTGTTCATTCACTTGCAACTTCATTTCTGGAGCTCCTCTGATCAACAACAAGCTTCCTAGTGATCCCTAGTCGTGCTTAGGACTCTTGTAAGTGTCTTTACCCCTTCCTAATTCAGTTTAGCTTGGTTAATTAGCTAAAAGTCAAACCGTCGTAAATAAAGTTTGACTTCGAGATTAATTATAATTTGTTCAGTCAAATCTCGAATTAAAAGTACCTATAAGTAGGTATTTATGAGGGTAATAAACCCTTAAAAGGGTACTCTCTGATTCCCACTCTAACTTGGTCAATTGTCGGGTCAAACTTGTTATTAAAAAGTCAACAGAATGCTTATTTTCAAATTAATGCATAATTAGCAATGTAGGAGACATGCAACCTGCTTGATCACTAATATAACTTGGTAAATAATGTAAGAACATGTCTAAACATGTTTAACCCGACAATTTTCAGTTTAGACTCGGATCGGAACCGAAAATCGCATAATTTGACTTTTGCTTTGATTTTCAGTTCTGACCCATTTAAGCATGATTTAGAATTGGCTTAGAGCTTTATTTGGACCAGTTTTCATATAAGTATAACTCTCTGAGATTATACAACTTGGTTCATTAGTTATCCGATTCATATGCATGTTTCCGTTAAGTGCTTAAATGTTGACTATTATGCCCTTTTGACCTTAAAACGTGAGTTTTAAAAATGTGAAAGAGTAGAAACCTTAGTTACTGATTTATAAACTTGCACCTAAAATTTGACATCAGTTAGAGGTCTAGATTAAGAGTTATGCTCAATAGCGTAATTAGAAAGCTTTATGTTAATTAAACGACGTAATTAGCATATAGCCTATTTAAACCCACTTTTTGATATAAAACTTTTTACCCACTGATGTAATATAATATTTTGGGATTTTTGAAGATTTTTAATTAATTTTAGGCTGAGCATAACATAGGGTTGTAGCTTTAATTCGGTTAATGCCGGTTTTGCCCTTTTGGGCTATAAAATGAGTTTTACAAATCTTTTTGACCCCAAACCTTTTGCTACCAATTTTATATGATAAATAAATTATTTTAAACCTTCTAGAATAATAAAAATATCAGCTTTCTATATAGAACCCGGAAATGGCTCCAAATCGCCTTTTTAAGCGTTTTTAACGCATAGTATGTATTAAAACTATTTTAAGCATATAAGGTTGATACCTACTGATATTCTAAGTATATTTTTATACATTAACAGTAAGCTAAAGTTTTAAACTCAGATTTCCATATTTGACCTTTAAAGGCTATGTGAAATTACCAAAATGCCCCTACGGTGCATAGTTTGGTTATAATGGATAAATTTCACATATAATTAGTACCCTACTGTTATAATTTATAAAAATGAGTATTTTTACAAATTATATCAGGCCTGTAACTCAGATTACTAATTAAACTCTTTTATAACCTTTTAAATGACCAAAATGCCCTTACGAGGCATAATTTGAGTTTAAATTCATTTGGGGCATAATAGAAGATATCCTACTGATGTTACAACATATATAAGGCATTTTAACTTAGGAAACCTGTATATGACTCATATGGTTACCCGTTACGCCTCCTTCGCGTTCGGTTCGGTTTATGTAACTAGTTTGCATAAATCAACCGAAACGGGTCAAACCTTATCATTTTTGTCTCAAAATCCAGAATGTGTTTAGTTTACCCATATTATACAAGTCTTCAAACTTGTCGGGTCTAAATCACATTCCATTCCGGTCTTCGCTTAATCGTGCGTTTGAACCGTATCTTCCTTTAAAACTAACTGGTCTAAGCTTAAGCTTAAATTAAAGACCCGTTAGAAATCTAATAGGTTATTAAAAACCTTCGTTCCAGATTTAGGAGCCCAGTAAAAGCTATCTGTACTTGCTGAATTGAGATACGGCTGGGATTGAATTTATATTTAGCTCAGGTAAATACTCTTAACTTATTTTCCCTATACGGGCTTGGGATACGGTATTATAATAATACCGCTTGGTCGAGTATGTAGTCATTTAAATCGGATTGTGATTAATGTATTTACATAACTCGTTTTATTCTGTATTATTTGGTGTATGGCCTTTGGGGGTTAAATGACCATGTCCCGGATATCCTTGGCATCATTCAAAGAAATGGCCACGACCTAAGCACGGGGTGTAGGCGTACACCTGACAGTTGCATATGTAAAACTGGTAGCCCACTTCAAGGAATCAACCTTGTGGGTGTTATACCTGTGGCGTGTCAGTTAATCTAGACCGGCCCTACCAACCAGCCCTGATGGACGACAAATAAATAAAACTGTATACAAGATTATTTTAAATAATTGTCCCAAGTTATAAAATATTTTGTGCCACGTGCATTCAAATCAATTTTTAAACTCTTTTCAAAATGAGTCAGTTAAGTTGTATTTACCAGTGTAAACTGACGTATTTCCCCAAAAGATTAAGTGCAGGTACTACTCGAACTAGGTTGGCTTTCTCCTAGCATCCACAATAAGTCTCGCAAGCTTGGATGTCATAAAACTGTTGAACAATGCTTTTTTTTTATTTTTGATCCGCCTGTGGATCGGTTTCAACTATTTGTGATACTTATTATTACAATTTATTAAAGTTGAAATGAATCTATCTTTTGCTTCCGCTGTGCATTTTTATATTGTGTTGTTTGACTATGATGATATCAACTACGTCACGATACTCCCCACCGGGCCCACCGGTAATACGTGGAAATATCGGGGTGTGACAGGTTGGTATCAGAGCCAACGCCGAGTGAATTAAACACTAGCCTTTTGTGTTTAATCTCAGTTACACAATTGCACGTTCCTCGAATTTTCGAGTCTAGACAAAGAACTTAGGAATAATCCAAATTGTTTTATTTTAACTTTGTCCTTTATATTCCTTTGTTGTATCTTTTTGTTTTTTTTTTTTTGACAGGAAATATGCCGCCAAGATTCTTCAGAGGCAGAGGAAAGGCACCGGTAGGAACCCACGACCAGGAGGCCGGGCCTTCTCAAAGGCGAACTTCACCCGTTCCTGTTAGCACCAGTCCTCAGGGAGACTGGAGGTCGCACCTACAGCCAGCGAGGCGATCTGTCTCGTTAGCCTCGTCACCTTCCTACTTACACTCTTTTGGACCCCACTCAGAAAACGAACCTGAAAACCCACAACCTTCGTTTATCCCTCTTCAGCGGTCCAACTCACGCCATTCCTTTGACAACCCGTCCCATCTCTTTCGAAGCCGGTTTAACCCGGCAAACTACCTCGAGGAACCGGTGGGTGCTAACCCATTGGGGCCTGAAGATCATTTCCCTGGAGGTCATGACATGGACATGGACGAGGATACTGACCCTACTGAACCACCGAGCGGTACCCCCACACACCCTATTGAGATCTCCGATGGATCGTCTTTTCACGGATCACCTTAACGTGGTCCAGACAGCTTTCAAGCGAGGATGAATCAGTATGAGTGGTATTTCACACCCTCTTACCACTCATCACCTTATCAGCAGCAACAACATCAGCAGCAGCAGCAGCAATCAGATCCTTCCAGGGACTCTCGTTTTGTGGCAGTTACCCCGCCACCACCACCACCTCAGCAGCAACCTCCTGAGCCGCCGAGGCGAAGGAGAACAAACGCGCGGATGTCCGTGCAAGGTAGAGGGGTACATATCAGCACTCCGCAACCATCGAGTAGCAGCCACTATCCGCCGCACCGAGGAGACCAGCAGTTTGGGGGACCTTCAAACCCCAACCCGGAAGTGAACTCTATGCATGCCATGCCACCACCATTGGGTTTTGACAACCCAATTCCCACGTACACTGGCCCAGCAACATATAATCCCTTCGAGCAACCGGCTCACGCCAGTTTCAACTATGCGGAGATCGACCCATACCTAGCGGCGTGGAACTACAATGCTGTTAACCCCGAAGGGCCTTACGGAACTCCTTGGGGAGTTGGATACCCAGCTTATGGGTACCAACAGCAACCGTCTCTTCGACCTCCATATCAGCCGCAGCCGCATGTACCACAGTTTTCCCCGCCAGAAAGGGAGGAAATTTTCCAAAGACTGGACCAGGTTGAACATCAAGTTCACAGAGATCGAAGGGAACGACATGGTTTCCTCAAGGGATTGGCAAGTTTGATAAAGGGGAAAAGCAAGAAGGACCGTTGAATCCTTAAATTGTTGGTTATATTTCCTTTTTCTGTTGAGCCCCTGCGTGGGCCTGTCTTTCTGTTTTGACCCCTGCGTGGGTATGTTTTGTTAGTTAAGCCCCTGCGTGGGCAAGTCTTTTATTTTGACCCCTGCGTGGGTATGTTTGTTTGGTTAAGCGCCTGCGAGGGCATGTTACTTCATTTGAAAGTCCCGTTCAGGGCAGACTAGTATTTTAATTCATGTGGTGGAATGATTAGATTTAAATTTTCATTTTTATTATATGCATGAACAAAAATATAAAATAAATAATAACAATAATTATACAAGATCTATCATTATGTTAAAATGATAAAATCTAAAAGGACAAGACCTAGCCATATGTCACCTTAAGACAGGGCCAAGATGGTAGTTTCCACAATTAGATTAAGATCCATATTAACATCTCAATTTATAAATTGTTTTGCGTTAATGTTAAAAAGAATCTTAAAAGGTAAAACCTAGCTAGTATATCATTATAAGACTTGGCCTATATGGTAAAACCTGTTTAAAAAGATTCAAATCTCTGTTAACATCTGCAAATATGTTAACATTTTTGGCTAAATGTGATCCGCAAAATCACACGTGCCACCCTTGCATTAAATTATCCCAATTATTTATTATTAATTAAACATCCGTTTGCAATGCAATGCCTACGGCTATACTTATTGTCATATAAGACTAAAGACAATGGTAGCCTACAACTCCCTGTCAAGAAAAGGTAGTGAACTTTGATTCAAACCTTAATACCTCGATTCTGTAAAATCCTGGTGTAAAAACTAAATTTGTCTTCGTGACTAAGCCTTTTGTGCTATTACTAACTTATAATTTAGGATTATGATAAGAATCCTAAATAATTATATATTTAGCAAATTAACTAATATGGCTATTAAAAACCATGGTTAATAAATTGTCAAAAACAATAAAACTGTATAAGCTTCTATATAAACCTTGCCCTTATTTGATTTTATGTAGCAATTAAAGCTACATGGCTACTTCAGAAGAAGTAAACAGTCATCCGGTAGAAAACCATGAAAATACTAAGATACATGTGACCGGTGCGGAGCTACAAGCATTAGTAGATAATGCTGTTACAAAAGCTATAGAGCGGCAGTATCATGAATATAGCGGGACTCGAAGTAGGACCCTATCCACACCGCACTCCAAGCCTAAGACTCATTCGGAGGCTCATAGAAAGCCACCCTCTAAGAAAGATGAGCCAAGGAAAGATGATGATCGACATTCATCCAATCAAAACAGTGTTCCATCAAAAAGGATAGTGTTTGATGATAAACCACGTACCAAGTCCTGTACCTATAAGTACTTTGTTTCCTGCAAACCCCGGGATTTCACTAGGGAGAAAGGGGCAATTGATTGTATGACCTGGTTGGATGAGATGGACACAGTAGTTGACATCAGCGATTGTGCTGAAAGGGATGTAGTGAAATATGTATCCCAATCGTTCAAGGGAGAAACACTGGCATGGCGGAAGTCTCTCATTCAAGCTGCTGGAAAAATCCCACTATACAACTTGTCATGGGATCAGTTCGTCGCTCTCATTAAGGAGAATTATTGCCCGCAGCACGAAGTCGAAAGAATCGAATCAGATTTCTTATCATTGGTGATGAAGAATTTAGATTGTCAAGCTTACCTCACCAGTTTCAATACCCTATCTAGGTTGGTTCCGTATCTGGTAACCCCGGAACCCAAAAGGATTGCTCGTTTCATTGGGGGTTTAGCCCCAGAAATTAAAGCCAGTGTTAAGGCATCGAGACCTGCTACCTTCAGATCAGCGGCTGATCTATCTCTGTCTCTTACCTTGGACGCGGTCAGGTTAAGATCGCTCAGGAATTCAGAAGAAGGTAAGAGGAAGCGTGAGGACGATACCTCACGAAGATCTGAGAAAAAGCACAGGGGTAATACTGACTTCAGGAAGAAGTCTGGATCCAATAAGTGTAGCCAGCAAGCTGAGGAAAAGCCAAAGTGCAAGACTTGCCAAAAACGCCACTTTGGAAAGTGCAGACTTGAGTCCAAGTCTAAGTCAGGATCACCTGCATGTGGGTTATGCAAGTCTAAAGAGCACAAGACTGTTGATTGCAAGAAGATTAAAGATGCCACATGCTACAACTGCAATGAAAAAGGGCATATTAAAACCAATTGCCCTAAATACGCCAAGAAGCCGGAAGAGGTCAAGAAGACCAATGCTAGGGTCTTCAAGATGGATGCAAAGGAAGCTGTTCAGGACGACAACGTGATCACAGGTACTTTTCTCATAAATGATGTTTATGCTAGAGTGTTGTTTGATTCTGGAGCGGATAAGTCTTTTGTGGATAATAAGTTTTGTAAGTTGCTGAACTTACCTGTTAAAACCCTAAGTGTGAAATACGAGGTGGAATTAGCTGATGGTACCCTAGAAACTGCCTCAACCATATTAGATGGATGTGTTATATCCATTAGGAACCACTCCTTCCCGCTGTCCTTACTTCCTTTGAAATTAGCCGGTTTTGATATAGTAATAGGTATGGACTGGTTATCGCATAACCAAGCCCAGATTGTGTGCAACAAGAAGCAAGTAGTAGTCAAAACTCCGTCTGGTGAGTCACTTACCATACTGGGAGACACCCAGTATGGGCTACCTGAGCAAGTGTCTATGCTCAAGGCCTCTAAGTGTTTGAAGAAAGGTTGTGTCATCTACATGGAACAAGTGACTATCGATGAGCCGAAACCTAAGATTGAGGATATTCCCGTCATTTCTGAATACCCTGAAGTTTTTCCTGAAGAACTACCTGGTTTACCACCAGATAGGCAAGTGGAATTTCGAATTGACATCATCCCCGGAGCAGCACCTGTCGCTAGAGCACCTTATAGGTTGGCACCAACAGAAATGAAGGAGTTGAGGACGCAGTTAGATGATCTGTTAGCCAAAGGTTTCATTAGACCTAGTTCATCTCCTTGGGGAGCGCCGATCTTGTTTGTCAAAAAGAAGGATGGATCGATGCGTCTGTGCATCGATTACCGTGAACTTAATAAGGTCACTATCAAGAATAGATATCCTTTGCCCAGGATCGACGATCTGTTCGATCAATTACAAGGGGCAAGCTACTTTTCGAAGATCGATTTGAGGTCAGGCTATCATCAATTGAAGGTTAAGGAGGAAGATGTACACAAGACTGCATTTAGGACTCGTTATGGTCATTACGAGTTCCTAGTGATGCCTTTTGGGCTCACTAATGCACCTGCCGCATTCATGGATCTCATGAATCGCGTCTGCAAGCCTTACTTGGACAAATTTGTCATCGTCTTCATTGACGACATTCTTATCTACTCGAAAAACCAAGCTTGTAACACCCCAAAACCTGAATGTTTATATTCGTTAAATGTTCTAATATGGTACATCAAGAAATAAATAACTAGGTTATTTATCCTAGTTAAAAGTATGGTAGAAACAAATAAAGGATGAAAGTTGTGCCAATTTTATTTAGTGACAAACTTGAGGGGCTAAAGTGGGGCAAAATGAAAGTTGAAATTATTAATAAAAAAAAATATACCCACATACACACACAATCGTGTGTTCTGGAAGGAGATCGAGCTCCATGGGAGCCAAAACCCTAACAAGACTAAATCACAAAATTGAAGGGTTAATTATAGCTCAAATTCAAGAAGAAACATGGATAAATGATCACCTTCACAAGGGGATCATATGGTATGTCTTAAAAGTTAGATTGGTGATTATGCACGAAGTGGGTTATGTTGTAAATAACGAATTCGTATGAAATTGAGCATGAGAATGAGAATGTGTTAGAATCATCATATAGAACATGGATTATGCATGGTTTAGGTTAATTTGATGTTTAAGGGTGAAACCCGTTGGTTAGGGTGAAGATGATGACATGGGTAAAACATCCATGTCCAACTTCTTGCTTAAAATTGATGTATTATGATGTATATGATGGATTCTTGCTATAGGAATTGAAAGAAATGTGATGCTAATATGTTTGATGTTTATGCATGAATGATTCATGTTGATTAGAAGGAGGAATTTGATGAATTATGTATGAGATTAGAAGGATATGCATGAACTAGTTGTACACTATGCTTAGGAGGTAGTACACACATCATAAGTATGATGAAATTCTGAAGAACTTAGGATTAGATCACTTGTAAGTGATTAACAAAGTAGTTATGAAGTGGGTTTTTGATGATATGATAGAAGTAATGATATGCTTATGTTAATAATGTTGAAAATCATATTATGTGTAAGTATGTTTAAAGAAAAATTTGGATAAGAAATGATGGATTAGCATGTTTTAAGGTTTAATGATAAACTTAATATGAGATCCGTGTGATAAAAAGGATTTGATGAATGATGAATAAGCTAACTATCTTGAGAATGATATGTGATAGTTGATGCTTAATAAGCGACATGGAAGCTTGAGAAGGAAGCGGGTCAAACGGGACTAATGCGCAAGGGAAGCATGTTCGGATGCTAGGTAAGTAAAGCTTACACCCCTTTTTGTAGAATATCTATTCAATGTATAAATTACGGACATGGTAAGTAAATATGTGAATTATTAAATATGTGAATTATGATGTTCCGACAAGTTTTGGTATGGGCCGGAACATGTGGTTATGTTAAGAAACTAAGCTTGATGGTTAAAAAGGGTAAAAAGGGCATCATGGTAATTTTGGTTGCAAGTTAACGAAAGAATAAGTTACATGGAAAGGGTAACGAATAACTAAAATCCCACAAGGACAAAATGGATATTTAGACTTAACGGGTCAAATGGTGAAGTTGTCACCATTTGGCGTTATCGACTAATGAATTGTTTTGTTAAGTATTATGAATTCAAAGAATGTATAGCAAAAGGATTTGCGTTGCTATTATCTAGCAATTTAGCGGATGAAGTATTAAAACGGGTCATAGCATTGATTCGAGCCAGGTATGTATAAGTAGAGTCGTTGCTAAGTCATAGGATTGAGTAAATAGGTAAGGAAGTCCTTTGTTGTAAAGGATGGGTCAAAGTTGACCAAAACGCCCTTGATGGGTATATCGGGCAAACAATCGTAAAAGTTGTTTAGAGACAAGTTAATTGATTAAGGGAAATGTTTTGGACACGTATGAAAGTGAGAAGTATGGTTTTTGTTAGTCATAGACCTTAAATGCGCAAATACCCTTAACGGGTCACAATAAGGTTTTGATCAAAAATGGGTTAAGAAGATGCAAGAAATCAGGAAATTGAACCTTATGTGATAAGCGACTTTGAAATTATAAGGTTCGTATAAAATTAAGGTCAAACAAACATGTTTTGTTGATAAATGCATGAACGGGGTCAAAATTCGGTAGAAGGGTAATAAGCCGAAGGCTTAAAAGTCCCAAATTTTGGTAGTCCAAATATTGGATTTTTACTCCATGTGATGGAGAATTAGATTACGATCGCGTAGGAAAAAGAATCGGGTAAAACAGATCAAAAACGAGAAAGTTATGCTCGTTTTCGTGAAATCGAGTCGTGCTGGGAATTATACAGCACCAGCTGCAACAGTCTGATGAAATCAGGCCGTGGCGTAGCGCGACGGGGAAGGCCCCAGGCCGTGGCGCTACGCGACGGGGGTCAGTTTCGCGAAAATCATTTATCTTAACTGTTGATGCATTGCGAACCCGTCTGGACCGTTTTTAAACGCGTATAAGCTAAGAATGATTAGTTTATTCCTTGTTTTAGGGAAAGTAGATACGTATGAAGGTATCTATGTATGTATGTATGTATGTATGTATGAATATAAGTGGTATGTATGAATGAATGTATGTGTGTATGTATGCAAGTAGGTATATATGAGCGTATGCACGTATGTAGGCTTGCGTGAAGATATGAATGTATGTATGTATGTATGTATGTAGGTAGTATGTGTATGTATATATAAATATCCAAGTGAGTATGTACGAATGTATGCACGTATGTAGGGTTGTGTGAAGGCATGTAATAGGTATGTATGTAGGCATGTATGCATGTATGTATGTAGGTATGCACGTATGTAGGCACGTACGTATGAATGTAGGTACGTATGTATGTAAGTAGTTATGTGTGAACGGATGCATATATGTAAGTATGTATGAAAGTATATATGCATGTATTCGATGAAATTGAGTATTGACGATAATAATAGCGTGCCTTGTGAACGAAGTGTAACGCAGGTACAACGAGAAAGTCTCACCACGGATTGTATGATCAGATGGAAAGCTGGGATGTAAAGAGTTAACGGAACGAAAAGTAAACGTGAATAAATCTTGTATGTTTATAATGCGTACTAATGTTATGAATTTTATGTGATGAGCGCAGGTAGTACGAGTCATGAGGATCATCAAGGAATAGAGATCGAGGATCGAGTCACTAGTGAGATTGTACGGGAACGTTGATGTATATAATGTAGTAAACATAAGCTGTGTTTTTACTTAGTAAATAAGTCGATTGATGGATTTATGTGAAAGAGTTATGTTAAGGTTAAATTTTAAGTAAGTTAAGGTATTTATAATGAAAGAAATTTTATAACACGAATTTCCGCTGCGACTTTTAGTCAAATACGTATTAGGGTCTTACAAGTTGGTATCAGAGCCCTGGTTTGAGAGAATCAAGTACGAGAAGGTAGGTACTTGAACTCAAACCTATGTGCTCTTGTGATAAGGAACCTGCACAATCCATGACTCGATCAAGATCTAAAGGTAGAAATGGAATGAAAACGTGTATGTATGTATTCATATGAAGAAGCTAACGGTTTGATATGTGCAAGGTAAGCTTAAAAGTTTGGAGAGGATGATCCGTGAATGCAGTCTAAGATGGATGCTAAGGCAGGCAAGGATGCGAATGGAAAGACGGACCCTAGGTACACAATGTTATTATGTATGGTACCGGTGTTAAAAGAAAAAAGAGGAAATCTCCTTGGAAGGGCAATTATTAAACGAAAGACAATGATATGGTCTTGGGGAAATTTTAGAGATGTGCACGAAACTGGAACCCATTTCTCGGACATAAGGCGATGATTACACGAAGGCACGAAACTAGTATGTGGATTGCGCACCTAGCCAGTACGCAAGAAGCATATGACGTTCGTGAGACCATGGTAATTATCGCAGGTATGTCTGGTAGAACTGGGTAGCAGGTGGGCGTGCGGGTGAAATGGGTAGTAAGACTCTCGGAAAAATTGAAAGTACTACGTAAGAGTGAAAAGTATGAGTGATAAGAATGAAGAATGTTGAATCCGTAAGAAAGTACGGATCAACAATATATGAATGAAATGTTTGAATCCGCGAGACGGATTCAAAGAATGAAAGGTGTTAATACAATGTTAGAATCCGCGAGACGGATTCAAGGAATGAAAGGCATGAATGGAATGTTTGAATCTGTAAAACGGATTCAAGGAAATGAGATGTATAAATGATATGTTAGAATCCGCGAGACGGATTCGAAGCATGAAAGGAATGAAAGCATGAATGATATGTTAGAATCCGCGAGACGGATTCGAAACAAAGAAAGAATAAAAGTATGAATGAGATGTTAGAAACCGCGCGACGGGTTCGAAACATAATGAATGATAAGAATGAAAAGATTCGAATATGTAAGTAATTACGGACTAAGCAAGTAAATATTCTTTAAAAGCGAATGTTATCCAAGTTATGTCTTAAACTTATATATATGTGTGAATTAATGTGTGTGTGTATATATATATATAAGCAAATACGTTTGTATACAAGAAGGGTTAAAGAGACGAATGAGTCATGCGGTTCATATGGTAATCGTTATTCAAACCCGATATATTTAATGTTTTTGAATTGTTAAGTTTTATACTTATAGGTGAGCATAACATTTGGCGCGCAAACCTAAATTTTGACGAAATAAAGAAGTTTTGAACATGTTATATGTTAGATGTGTTAGTAATCGAATCTTAGGAGCCGTAATGAATGACGGGCTACGACCCGGACAACAGTCTAAGTATAATTGGGAAGGGGTAACTTTTGCAAGAATACTGAAATGATGTAATGAATGTTTGAATGAAAGGTGCTAATAGCCGATTTTGTAGATGTTACTTGTAGAATTATGAATGTCATGAAACCAATCAAAGTGGTAAAAGAATGTGCACGAGTGGAAGCCCATTACAAGGATGAATGAAAGCTGGCCTGGTACGGTTAGTACTCGCGAAGGAGCGGATCGTTCTGATTTATGGATCGCTGAAGTATGAAATTGAAATTGAGGTAAGTAAAATGTTTTAACTAATGTCGATTAGGTATGGTAGGGTATGGAATGTTTAATTTTTAACATTTGACATAAGAAGAAAAACTATGTCATTAAGAAGTAAATCTTAAAAGTTTTGAACGAAAATTTCGGGTACTGGTTAAATTCTCGTATGAAGAACCTGCATGATACACTTGCTTAGGCAAATTAAGTGAGGCATGAATTAAGGGGAATAGTAATGTAGAAGAAATGAGACAATTTGAAGGTAACGTAAAGGTACGCATGACACAAGTAATTATAGTAAACATAGGACGATGTCAACTTTGGAGTTAAGCGCGTATATGTGACTATGAAATAGTAGTTTTGTTGCGATAACAAAACAAGAACTAAATATTATATGATATATGCATAGAATGTAATTTTAAGAAGATGAGATGAAAGTATTAGATCCGTTATAAACGAATCCTACGAATGAACGTATTATCACAAGTTTGAAGAAGTATGTATATTGACCTATTATAAACGGGTCAAGGGAAATGAAAATGTTATGTGGTATGGTATGAAAAGTATTGACTTATTATGAAAAAGTCAATTGTATGAATAAATATGAATTGAGATAGGATGATTACTTATAATTATGATGTGACTATGAAGTCAAACATAGATGTGTGTGTGCAAGAGGAAATGAGAAAGGTTTCGGGGACGAAACCTTATTTAAGGGGGGTAGACTTGTAACACCCCAAAACCTGAATGTTTATATTCGTTAAATGTTCTAATATGGTACATCAAGAAATAAATAACTAGGTTATTTATCCTAGTTAAAAGTATGGTAGAAACAAATAAAGGATGAAAGTTGTGCCAATTTTATTTAGTGACAAACTTGAGGGGCTAAAGTGGGGCAAAATGAAAGTTGAAATTATTAATAAAAAAAATATACCCACATACACACACACAATCGTGTGTTCTGGAAGGAGATCGAGCTCCATGGGAGCCAAAACCCTAACAAGACTAAATCACCAAATTGAAGGGTTAATTATAGCTCAAATTCAAGAAGAAACATGGATAAATGATCACCTTCACAAGGGGATCATAAGGTATGTCTTAAAAGTTAGATTGGTGATTATGCACGAAGTGGGTTATGTTGTAAATAACGAATTCGTATGAAATTGAGTATGAGAATGTGTTAGAATCATCATATAGAACATGGATTATGCATGGTTTAGGTTAATTTGATGTTTAAGGGTGAAACCCGTTGGTTAGGGTGAAGATGATGACATGGGTAAAACATCCATGTCCAACTTCTTGCTTAAAATTGATGTATTATGATGTATATGATGGATTCTTGCTATAGGAATTGAAAGAAATGTGATGCTAATATGTTTGATGTTTATGTATGAATGATTCATGTTGATTAGAAGGAGGAATTTGATGAATTATGTATGAGATTAGAAGGATATGCATGAACTAGTTGTACACTATGCTTAGGAGGTAGTACACACATCAAAAGTATGATGAAATTATGAAGAACTTAGGATTAGATCACTTGTAAGTGATTAACAAAGTAGTTATGAAGTGGGTTTTTGATGATATGATAGAAGTAATGATATGCTTATGTTAATAATGTTGAAAATCATATTATGTGTAAGTATGTTTAAAGAAAAATTTGGATAAGAAATGATGGATTAGCATGTTTTAAGGTTTAATGATAAACTTAATATGAGATCCGTGTGATACAAAGGATTTGATGAATGATGAATAAGCTAACTATCTTGAGAATGATATGTGATAGTTGATGCTTAATAAGCGACATGGAAGCTTGAGAAGGAAGCGGGTCAAACGGGACTAATGCGCAAGGGAAGCATGTTCGGATGCTAGGTAAGTAAAGCTTACACCCCTTTTTGTAGAATATCTATTCAATGTATAGATTACGGACATGGTAAGTAAATATGTGAATTATTAAATATGTGAATTATGATGTTCCGACAAGTTTTGGTATGGGCCGGAACATGTGGTTATGTTAAGAAACTAAGCTTGATGGTTAAAAAGGGTAAAAAGGGCATCATGGTAATTTTGGTTGCAAGTTAACGAAAGAATAAGTTACATGAAAAGGGTAACGAATAACTAAAATCCCACAAGGACAAAATGGATATTTAGACTTAACGGGTCAAATGGTGAAGTTGTCACCATTTGGCGTTATCGACTAATGAATTATTTTGTTAAGTATTATGAATTCACAGAATGTATAGCAAAAGGATTTGCGTTGCTATTATCTAGCAATTTAGCGGATGAAGTATTAAAACGGGTCATAGCATTGATTCGAGCCAGGTATGTATGAGTAGAGTCGTTGCTAAGTCATAGGATTGAGTAAATAGGTAAGGAAGTCCTTTGTTGTAAAGGATGGGTCAAAGTTGACCAAAACGCCCTTGATGGGTATATCGGGTAAACAATCGTAAAAGTTGTTTAGAGACAAGTTAATTGATTAAGGGAAATGTTTTGGACACGTATGAAAGTGAGAAGTATGGTTTTTGTTAGTCATAGACCTTAAATGCGCAAATACCCTTAACAGGTCAAAATAAGGTTTGGAGCAAAAATGGGTTAAGAAGATGCAAGAAATCAGGAAATTGAACCTTATGTGATAAGCGACTTTGAAATTACAAGGTTCGTATAAAATTAAGGTCAAAAAACAGTCTGATGAAATCAGGCCGTGGCGTAGCGCGACGGGGAAGGCCCCAGGCCGTGGCGCTACGCGACGGGGGTCAGTTTCGCGAAAATCGTTTATCTTAACTGTTGATGCATTGCGAACCCGTCTGGACCGTTTTTAAACACGTATAAGCTAAGAATGATTAGTTTATTCCTTGTTTTAGGGAAAGTAGATACGTATGAAGGTATCTATGTATGTATGTATGTATGAATATAAGTGGTATGTATGAATGAATGTATGTGTGTATGTATGCAAGTAGGTATATATGAGCGTATGCACGTATGTAGGCTTGCGTGAAGATATGAATGTATGTATGTATCTAGGTAGTATGTGTATGTATATATAAATATCCAAGTGAGTATGTACGAATGTATGCACGTATGTAGGGTTGTGTGAAGGCATGTAATAGGTATGTATGTAGGCATGTATGCATGTATGTATGTAGGTATGCACGTATGTAGGCACGTACGTATGAATGTAGGTACGTATATATGTAAGTAGTTATGTGTGAACGGATGCATATATGTAAGTATGTATGAAAGTATATACGCATGTATTCGATGAAATTGAGTATTGACGATAATAATAGCGTGCCTTGTGAACGAAGTGTAACGCAGGTACAACGAGAAAGTCTCACCACAGATTGTATGATCAGATGGAAAGCTGGGATGTAAAGAGTTAACGGAACGAAAAGTAAACGTGAATAAATCTCGTATGTTTATAATGCGTACTAATGTTATGAATTTTATGTGGTGAGCGCAGGTAGTACGAGTCATGAGGATCATCAAGGAATAGAGATCGAGGATCGAGTCACTAGTGAGATTGTACGGGAACGTTGATGTATATAATGTAGTAAACATAAGCTGTGTTTTTACTTAGTAAATAAGTCGATTGATGGATTTATGTGAAAGAGTTATGTTAAGGTTAAATTTTAAGTAAGTTAAGGTATTTATAATGAAAGAAATTTTATAACACGAATTTCCGCTGCGACTTTTAGTCAAATACGTATTAGGGTCTTACAAAGCTGACCATGAGAAACACCTTCGCTGTATTCTTAAACTTCTACATCATGAGAAACTCTACGCCAAATTTTCGAAGTGTGAATTTTGGCTTCGAGAAGTCCAATTCCTTGGACATGTGGTTAGTGAGCATGGTATCCAAGTGGATCCCGCTAAGGTGGAAGCTGTTATGAACTGGCAAGAGCCGAAGACGCCTACAGAGATTCGTGGCTTCCTAGGTTTAGCAGGATACTATAGGAGATTTATCGAGAACTTCTCAAGGATTGCTGCGCCCCTAACTTCGTTGACGCGTAAGAAGGTTAAATTTGACTGGGGCCCTAAGCAGCAGGAATCCTTTGATATTCTTAAGCAGAAGTTGAGCAACGCTCCTGTATTGACATTGCCTGATGGAATTGATGAGTTTGTAGTGTATTGTGATGCATCACACACCAGTATGGGCTGTGTGCTTATGCAGAAAGGCAAAGTCATTGCCTATGCTTCGCGACAATTAAAGGTGCATGAGAAGAATTACACCACCCATGACTTGGAGTCGGGTGCCGTTGTATTTGCACTAAAACTATGGAGGCATTACTTGTATGGAACCAAGTGTGTGATCTATTCAGATCACAAGAGCCTTCAACACTTGTTTAATCAGAAGGATTTAAACATGAGGCAAAGACGCTGGATGGAAACTTTAAATGATTATGACTGTGAGATAAGATACCATCCAGGCAAGGCAAATGTGGTTGCCGATGCCTTAAGCAGAAAAGAAAGGGTAAAGCCTATAAGAATCAATGCCAAGAGCATTGAGATAAAGAATAGTTTGAACGAAAGGTTGTTAGCTGCACAAAAGGAAGCTGTGTTGGAAGCCAACTATCCTGATGAAAAGCTGGGAGTAACTGAAGAGCAGTTATCCTATGACAAGGATGGAATCCTGAGGTTAAATGGACGAATATGGGTTCCAGTTTATGGAGGACTTCGGGATGTTATCCTCCAGGAAGCCCATAGTTCTAAATATTCCGTTCATCCTGGAGCTGATAAGATGTACCAGGACCTAAAGGCAAACTATTGGTGGATAGGCTTGAAAAAGTCTATAGCTGCCTATGTAGCTAAATGTTTGACGTGCGCGCAAGTCAAAGCTGAACACCAAAAGCCGTCAGGTTTGCTACAACAACCTGAACTACCTACATGGAAGTGGGAGATGGTAACAATGGATTTCATCACCAAGTTACCAAAGACCGGGAAAGGAAATGATACTATATGGGTAATGGTAGATAGACTGACTAAGTCAGCATATTTCCTACCCATTAAGGAGACTTATAGCTCCGACATGTTAGCCCAATTGTACGTAGATAAGATTGTATCTCTACATGGCATACCAATGGCTATTATCTCTGACAGAGATACCAGATACACGTCACATTTTTGGAAAAGTTTCCAACAGTCTTTGGGCACGCGCTTAAATTTTAGTACGGCTTACCATCCGCAGACGGACAGAGTGAGCGTACAATCCAAACTTTGGAAGACATGCTTCGTGCATGTGTGATTGATTTAGGTGGCAGTTGGGATAGCCACCTGCCATTGATCGAGTTCTCCTATAACAATAGCTACCATACGAGTATTAAGGCGGCGCCTTTCGAGGCACTATATGGTAGAAAATGCAGAACGCCTATTTGCTGGGCAGAAGTAGGAGAAGTTCAGTTGACAGGACCTGACATAGTCTTTGAAACGACGGACAAAATTGTCCAGATCCATGACCGCCTGAAAGCTGCCAGAGATAGGCAGAAAAGCTACGCAGATCCAAAGCGTAAACCTCTAAAGTTCGAGGTGGGCGATAAGGTTTTGCTTAAAGTATCACCCTGGAAGGGAGTGATGCGGTTTGGTAAGAAAGGTAAGTTAAGCCCGAGGTATATAGGACCATTCGAGATTATCGAATGTGTTGGGTCAGTGGCTTACAAGTTGAACTTACCTGAAGAGCTCAGTGGTATTCATAACGTATTCCACGTCTGCAATCTGAAGAAATGCCTAGCCGACGAATCGCTAGTCATACCACATACGGATGTGCATATAGATGAGAGCTTGAAATTTGTGGAAAAACCATTGTCGATTGAGGATCGACAGGTAAAGAAACTTCGAAGGAAGCATGTGCCTATTGTAAAGGTCAAATGGGATGCCCGCAGAGGTCCCGAATACACGTGGGAGGTAGAGTCCACGATGAAAGAAAAGTACCCTCAATTGTTTCAGTAAATCTCGAGGTTGAGATTTCTTTTAAGGGGGTGAGGATGTAACACCTCGTAATTTCATGTCCAATAATGTATTGACACGTGTCATAGGCTTTGAACGTGCGAAAGAATGCTTTAGAGGGACTAAAGTTAACAAACAAGAAAAATATGTGAATACAAGGGTTCAAAACATCAACAATGGATAAATATACTCTACAATAGCCCTACATGATGTTTATACCCTTAAACGAATAAATCATGGATCATACGAAGCAAATCGTGGAAGAAAGTGAGAGATTTCAAACTACGGGGGTTAAATGTGTCAACATGTTGAAAGTATACCTCTGAGTGGCCTTTTAGCAAACCCGAAGCTTTGTAACGGTAAATTATGCTCACTAGAATATGTGGTAAAAATTTCACCAAGTTTCGATATCGTATGAGGAAGTTATGACAATATTCGTATACGAGGGGTTAATAGCGTCAACGTTGAAATTTATGACTTTTCGGGTAAGCACAAAGTTAACCAAGGATTTAACCAAGTTTGTAAAAGTCTTAAGGCCCTTAAAAATCAAGTTAGAGGGCCAAAAGTGCAAGAAAAACACTTAAAACCATGTATGGAAGGACCAGGGACTAAAATGTAATTTGTGAAACTTGTTTGGCCTGTTGCGCCATTTTTAGACGCCCCGCGAGGGACTGTTCACGGCCCGCGAACAAGCTGCCAGCGACCAAAACGCGAACAGCTACCAGTTGCAGGTCTGTAACCGACTTTAAAGTGTTGTTTTCTTATACCAGGGGCTCCCCAATGGTATTACATGCATAGAGGGCACTTGTCTTGATCTGGAAACACTCATAGACGACCTTGGCATCATCTTAGAAGATCAAAATTCACTATATAAGAACACCCAAAGTTGCAACATTTGTTCATTCACTTGCAACTTCATTTCTGGAGCTCCTCTGATCAACAACAAGCTTCCTAGTGATCCCTAGTCGTGCTTAGGACTCTTGTAAGTGTCTTTACCCCTTCCTAATTCAGTTTAGCTTGGTTAATTAGCTAAAAGTCAAACCGTCGTAAATAAAGTTTGACTTCGAGATTAATTATAATTTGTTCAGTCAAATCTCGAATTAAAAGTACCTATAAGTAGGTATTTATGAGGGTAATAAACCCTTAAAAGGGTACTCTCTGATTCCCACTCTAACTTGGTCAATTGTCGGGTCAAACTTGTTATTAAAAAGTCAACAGAATGCTTATTTTCAAATTAATGCATAATTAGCAATGTAGGAGACATGCAACCTGCTTGATCACTAATATAACTTGGTAAATAATGTAAGAACATGTTTAACCCGACAATTTTCAGTTTAGACTCGGATCGGAACCGAAAATCGCATAATTTGACTTTTGCTTTGATTTTCAGTTCTGACCCATTTAAGCATGATTTAGAATTGGCTTAGAGCTTTATTTGGACCAGTTTTCATATAAGTATAACTCTCTGAGATTATACAACTTGGTTCATTAGTTATCCGATTCATATGCATGTTTCCGTTAAGTGCTTAAATGTTGACTATTATGCCCTTTTGACCTTAAAACGTGAGTTTTAAAAATGTGAAAGAGTAGAAACCTTAGTTACTGATTTATAAACTTGCACCTAAAATTTGACATCAGTTAGAGGTCTAGATTAAGAGTTATGCTCAATAGCGTAATTAGAAAGCTTTATGTTAATTAAACGGCGTAATTAGCATATAGCCTATTTAAACCCACTTTTTGATATAAAACTTTTTACCCACTGATGTAATATAATATTTTGGGATTTTTGAAGATTTTTAATTAATTTTAGGCTGAGCATAACATAGGGTTGTAGCTTTAATTCGGTTAATGCCGGTTTTGCCCTTTTGGGCTATAAAATGAGTTTTACAAATCTTTTTGACCCCAAACCTTTTGCTACCGATTTTATATGATAAATAAATTATTTTAAACCTTCTGGAATAATAAAAATATCAGCTTTCTATATAGAACCCGGAAATGGCTCCAAATCGCCTTTTTAAGCGTTTTTAACGCATAGTATGTATTAAAACTATTTTAAGCATATAAGGTTGATACCTACTGATATTCTAAGTATATTTTTATACATTAACAGTAAGCTAAAGTTTTAAACTCAGATTTCCATATTTGACCTTTAAAGGCTATGTGAAATTACCAAAATGCCCCTACGGTGCATAGTTTGGTTATAATGGATAAATTTCACATATAATTAGTACCCTACTGTTATAATTTATAAAAATGAGTATTTTTACAAATTATATCAGGCCTGTAACTCAGATTACTAATTAAACTCTTTTATAACCTTTTAAATGACCAAAATGCCCTAACGAGGCATAATTTGAGTTTAAATTCATTTGGGGCATAATAGAAGATATCCTACTGATGTTACAACATATCTAAGGCATTTTAAATTAGGAAACCTGTATATGACTCATATGGTTACCCGTTACGCCTCCTTCGCGTTCGGTTCGGTTTATGTAACTAGTTTGCATAAATCAACCGAAACGGGTCAAACCTTATCATTTTTGTCTCAAAATCCAGAATGTGTTTAGTTTACCCATATTATACAAGTCTTCAAACTTGTCGGGTCTAAATCACATTCCATTCCGGTCTTCGCTTAATCGTGTGTTTGAACCGTATCTTCCTTTAAAACTAACCGGTCTAAGCTTAAGCTTAAATTAAAGACCCGTTAGAAATCTAATAGGTTATTAAAAACCTTCGTTCCAGATTTAGGAGCCCAGTAAAAGCTATATGTACTTGCTGAATTGAGATACGACTGGGATTGAATTTATATTTAGCTCAGGTAAATACTCTTAACTTATTTTCCCTATACGGGCTTGGGATACGGTATTATAATAATACCGCTTGGTCGAGTATGTAGTCATTTAAATCGGATTGTGATTAATGTATTTACATAACTCGTTTTATTCTGTATGATTTGGTGTATGGCCTTTGGGGGTTAAATGACCATGTCCCGGATATCCTTGGCATCATTCAAAGAAATGGCCACGACCTAAGCACGGGGTGTAGGCGTACACCTGACAGTTGCATATGTAAAACTGGTAGCCCACTTCAAGGAATCAACCTTGTGGGTGTTATACCTGTGGCCACGTGCATTCAAATCAATTTTTAAACTCTTTTCAAAATGAGTCAGTTAAGTTGTATTTACCAGTGTAAACTGACGTATTTTCCCAAAAGATTAAGTGCAGGTACTACTCGAACTAGGCTGGCTTTCTCCTAGCGTCCACAATAAGTCTCGCAAGCTTGGATGTCATAAAACTGTTGAACAATGCTTTTTTTTATTTTTGATCCGCCTGTGGATCGGTTTCAACTATTTGTGATACTTATTATTACAATTTATTAAAGTTGAAATAAATCTATCTTTTGCTTCCGCTGTGCATTTTTATATTGTGTTGTTTGACTATGATGATATCAACCACGTCACGATACTCCCCACTGGGCCCACCGGTAATACGTGGAAATATCGGGGTGTGACAATTTGTTGTTGTATCCACAAGACTTTGGAGCAACAACTAGAGGCAGCAATGTATTCTGCTTCACAAGTTGATGTTGCAACACAGGTTTGCTTCTTGCACTGCCACGTGACCAGGCGATGTCCTAAGAATTGACATCCAGCTGTTGTTGATTTGCCATCGATTTTGCAACCACCAAAATCAGAATCACTGTATGCAATCAAGTCGAAGCTATCATCCCTAGGGTACCAAAGACCGGTGTCCGGGCAACCCTTCAAATAGCGAAAAATCCTTTTAACAGCAGACAGATGTGAGGCCTTCAGGTTGGCTTGATATCTTGCGAGCAGGCACGTCGGATACATGATGTCAGGCCTCGAGGCTGTGAGATACATTAGAGATCCGATCATAGCGCGATAGTATGAAGAGTTAATGCTTTCACCCTTCAAATCCGGAGTAATCCCGTGATTCTGCGGAAGTGGGGTACCAATGGGCGTTGCATCAAACATCTAGAATAGGCTCAAGATGTCACCAACATATTTAGTCTGATGGATGAATATCCCAGACTCGGTTTGTTGAACTTGTAGGCCCCAGAAGAAATTCATTTCCCCCATTGCGCTCATCTCGAATTTTTCTTGCATCACACGCTCGAATTGCCTACACAAAGAATCATTAGTTGAACCAAATATTATATCATCAACATATACCTTCACCAGCAGAAGATCTCCATCTTGTTCCTTGATAAAGAGAGTGCAATCAATAAGACCTCGTCGAAAACCATTCTCCAGAAGATAGTTGGATAAGGTTGCATACCAAGCCCTAGGTGCTTGATGTAAACCATAAAGAGCTTTGTTGAGCAACCAAACCCGATCGGGGTGAATAGGATCTTCAAAACCCGAAGGTTGTTCAACATGCACCTCTTCTTGAACCACACCGTGTAAGAAAGCACTTTTGACGTCCATCAGGTAGACTTTGAATCCTTTAAATGAAGCATAAGCTAGAAAGATCCGAATAGCTTCCAGACGTGCAACAGGTGCATAAACTTCATCGTAGTCAATGCCTTCGATTTGACAAAATCCCTAAACAACCAATCTCGCCTTGTTACGAATGACTTCTCCACGATCGTTCTTCTTGCATTTGTAAACCCAACGTGTGCCAATTTTCTTGTAGTTTTCCGGTCTTTCAACAAGCTTCCAAACACCTAGCTTTTGAAATTGGTGCAGTTCATCCTGCATGGCTTCAACCCAAGAATTATCCTTTAAGGCTTCCTTCCAAGACGTCGGTTCTTCTTGTGAAACATAACACGCGAAGGACCAATCATTTTGAAGACCAGATTCTCTAATGGCTGAATATAAACCAGCATTCTGGTTGTTTCTCAGCTGATTACGCGTCTGCACACCGCGTTGGACATCTCCTATAATAATCTGCTGCGGATGGGTATCATGAATTCTCATTTCAGGATTTTCAGGAACACGAGTATTAATACCCAAATTGTTAATATTAAGATCAACAACCAACTCCACACCGGGAATAGGCGTACAAGTGGATGCATTCCCTTTAGCAGTATCAACATTCTGCACATGAGGAGTTTCTACAGAAGCACCCTGAACAGGAGCAACTAGAGCTGAAGTGCCTTCATTCGCATCATGATATTCATCATCTTCCGATGACTCATTGTAATTAGTGGCATCTTCAAATACCTTATTTTGGACCGTGTTGTTAACCGAATTAGAACCTTGGGGGTTAACAATAATTGGTCTAACCAATGGCGAGCCAGCAGCGTTGTCACTATCAAATAGCATTCGAGCAGCTGCAGATGCTTCATCAAAGGTTGGCAGATTAAAGGAGTCGAATAGCCTATCGTAATCGAACATCCAAGGATCACCCGGAGCTCTAACAGGATTTGTATACCTTTGAACCCTTACTTCACTCCATAGCTCAATCTTTTTGGT
Source organism: Helianthus tuberosus (assembly GCA_030545235.1). Classification (NCBI taxonomy): domain Eukaryota; kingdom Viridiplantae; phylum Streptophyta; class Magnoliopsida; order Asterales; family Asteraceae; genus Helianthus; species Helianthus tuberosus. The sequence goes on along the minus strand of CM060408.1, from coordinate 56,351,556 downwards.
CTCCAGATTCCATACACGAAAATTCAGAGTAGCATATCCAAGGAAGAAACCCTCAATAGCTTTCGCGCCAAACTTTCCATCCGGCTCAATCATAGTGCATGGACCGCCAAAAGGTTCTAGGTAAGAAAGATCTGGTTTCCTTTTCTGTAGAAGTTCGAAACAAGTCTTGTCATGCCTCTTAACTGTGAGAACTCTGTTTAACGTGTAGCAAGCAGTCGACACAACCTCCCCCCAGAACTGAACAGGAAGCTCCGACTCTACCAACATCGTTCTTGTAGTTTCAATTATCGTTCGATTCTTTCTCTCAGCGACACCGTTTTGTTGTGGAGTATAGCGAGAACTGTATTCATGAAGAATGCCCTTGGAAGTACAGAACTCATCCATTACACGGTTTTTGAACTCAGTTCCATTGTCGCTTCTGATCCTCTTCACTTTCAACGTGTACAAGTTTTCCAACATTGTAAGAAGATCCTTGAGGATTCCAGGAGTTTCACTCTTGTGTGCCATAAAAGCTACCCAAGAAAATCTAGAGTAGTCATCAGTAACTACTAGACAATAAGCATCGCCAAAGGTTGTCTTGTGTTTCATAGGTCCAAAGAGGTCCATATGAAGACGTTCGAGAGGCATGCTAACAGTGTTGATTTTATTTATAGGGTGAGACTTTTTCGTTTGCTTCCCTTTCTGGCACGATACACAGATATCTTGTAGATGAAAACTTCTCACAGGCACACCATTCACAAGGTTGTTTTTCACCAAATGGTTCACTTTTCTTAAGTGAATGTGCCCCATTCTTCTGTGCCAAGATACAGACTCCTTCTCTGTGGCTTTCGAGACAAAACATGTGACTTGCGCAGAGGTCGTAATCGCTTGGCTCATATCAAGAATATAAAGATCATTAACTCTTGGAGCCGATAAGAGAATCCATTCTTTAGGAATTTTGAAACCAGGTTTCAGCACATAACAGCCGGCATCATCAAAATGCACGGTGAATTTTTTATCGCAGATTTGCGAAACACTCAGAAGAATATGATCAATTTGACAAACATAATTGATCTTATCGAAACATACAACACCATTGGAGATCATTCCCTCTCCATTGATGTATCCGCCTTTGTCTCCAGCAAACGCGACATAGCCTCCTCTAATATTTTTCACATCATATTGAAGCCGTAAGTCGCCTGTCATGTGCCTAGATGCTCCACTGTCAACAATCCAATGACTACTAACAGTTCCTCCTGGAACATCCTGCAAATATCATCCAACGATCAGTTGAGCATGGGGACCCAAGTGTAACATTCCTATTTTTATATTAGAAATATAAGTATTGGTTAAATTTATTAACCACTAGTAACTAGTAACTAGTTTATTTTTAATATAATTATTCGACTCAAATATTTTAAAAAAACTATTTTATATATATTTGGTTAAAATATTATATTAATTAAGTGACCTGTATATGTGTGACCTTTCTAATAAAATAAAAGTATATAAAAACTTATATTATTAGACGGGTAGTCTACGGGTAAGTTGACTATTAGAAATATGAAGTTCCTATACAGGCCTAGGAACCGTATAATAATTAAATTATAAAAATAAATTGTATTTTGAACCTACTCTATTTTTAATGAAACTTAGACCCAAATGTAGACAAAAATATTCTCATTCTAAAGACATAATTATTATTTTATAAAACGTCATATTTTACAAGTTATACGCGCCAAATAAGTGAAGCAGTTAAATTAATATATAAATTAATAAAAACTAAGAAGTATATATATGTTTTAATATAATAAAATAATAAATTAAAACTTACAGTTGATTTTTTTACTTGTACGTGACATCCGTACATACTTTTCAATATATATATATATATATAATAAAGTAAAATTTAAATTAAAACTTACATTTTTGAACTTGTACGTGTCAAATTAGAAAGGACTTTGAAAGAAACACTACAATTGAATGATAGGTGTGTCTGAGTATGCAACCTACGTGTCCTTCATACATTTCTCATACCTCAGCTATAAATAGAAATCCCTTTCTACATTTTTAAGTGTTCATTCGTCTCTCTCATCTACATCTTGATCGATTCTTATATATATATATATATTTATTATTATTTCACCAATAATAATAATAAAGCCATGCCCCGTTTTAAGTGTTTTAACTCCCGATCACCGCTACCCTTTCCGATTGATCTGAGCCTCATAACGTATGTCAGGGCTTTGCCCGACTAAGTTATTGGGATTCGGTCTCGGGACATCGAGACAAGGTTGAATTAGGGGTACTATACTTAACACGAGTGCATTATATATTTTTAAATAGCTCAGAAGTTATATCCAAAATTTCTACCAGGAGGTTTTCTAGTTGAACCCTAAAGTTACAAAGTGGGTCCATTCTCTTTTCTCACCGTTTTATTCCCTTTTATCTCAAACCATAACAACTCTCACCAAAACTATTATTTCTTATTATATTTTGTACAATAAGAAACCCTAATTAAAACCCCAAGTGATTCTGTATAAACCCTAAAATTTTCAGAACAATCAAAATCAGGATCAGGGTCCCTAAAACTCAAGGGGGGTAAAACCTACTTGACGATTATCCTCATAACTCGTTGTAAGAATCGAATTTCTTCGATCCGTCGACTCACACAAGCTAGTTGGAGACGTGGCTACCCTATGCTAAAAGGGTCCCCGTCGCGTGGCGCGACAGGGTGTCGCGTGGCGCGACCGCGCCGTTTTCCAGATATAAATAGAGGGGCGTGGGACTTGATTTCTGACATTCGTTCGACGTTAAAATTCGTTTTACACTTCGAGATATCACCTGATTACTACCAAACACACACAGCACTAGACGCTGCCGCAATAACAGGGTATTAACTCGATCGCTGCTACGATTCAATATCCGATCAATTGAAACTATCCGACCGGATGTTTAAATGCTATCCTTTGTCATTAGTCGTGATTCCGACAGGATGTTTGAGTACCACCCGAACTCGGGGAATACTCTGTCATTCGTTGTGAATCCGATGGATATTTAAGTGATTGCACTTTGTCATTTGTCGTGAAGGTTTTAATCTCGTGAGTTATCGTAAATGCTGTATTAGTTACTTACCTAGTTCGTGTGGACTAGGTTACAAGACTAATCAATAGGCTAAGCTCTGCCCGTATAAATCTGCATGCTTATAATATGAGTCATTCTCTTTTTATCAAATTGCTTTCCAAAACCCTATTTATTTTCAAGGTTATAATTACAGGGATTAAGTCTTTGTAATCACCAAATTACAGCCGGTATGTGGGGTTTTGTATACATTACTTGATAACCGTCACCATTGGACAACGGGTTAGCCAAGGGGTGATATGACCATAGTCACAGACACCATTGGACTCTGAGGTTACCAATGGATGTTCTAGTGACAAATACTGTGGGTAGCTGGTTGATATATGGAAACATTGTAATCGCTCTTAATACTGTAAATAATAACAAACGTGTCGTTTTAAGCAAAATGAATGAACTCACCAGTATTTCCTGCTGATAAAACCTTTTTAAAACGCGTTTCAGGTAATTACAGTAGATTGGAGTAAGAGATGGATACGGCATTGAAAGGCTTCAAGAAGTGGCTTATTTTATTAATTAAATCAAATTAAGAAATATTGTTTTATGTAATTGGGTTATCCCTTATTAAAGCTACCTTTGTAAAACATGGAATTATCCCATTTATTTAATAAATAAAATCCGGTGTTTTCTAAACTCTGATATTCTTCCTAACTCACGGTCCTGATGAAATTTCCGCTGCAATATTTTTCAAAATAATCACCGGTACCACTTGGCTGTTCACGGCTCCCGATTCTGTTCAGGGTGGGGTCGGGGGTCGTGACAGAAGGTGGTATCAGAGCCACTGATTTAAGCCTATAGGTGTTGTGATAATCATACCTAAGCTTATATAAAAGAGTTAGGAGATTGCTATTAACTAGTAGCACACATGATAGTATTTAGACTTGAACTTAAGAAAAGATGCCTTAGTATAAGCTTCAAGATAAGCTAAGTACTTATGTAAATAAAGTATGATGGGTTTTGGTATACCATAAGAATGGTAATTAGAATATTGCAAGATATGATAAATAAGCAATAACATTTAATTACTATTAATTCTTACTTATTGATATTACTTGGTCTAGAATAAAGATATGTTATGGAAATACAAATTTCCTTGATTCTGGATAAAAGCCCTAATAAAAGAGGCACTTTTAAAAATCTTGAAAAGATACTATTTATGGGAAATAGAAAATTTTCTCTGGCAAGACTGGGTATGGTGTAGCAGACTCTCCAGCTTGTCCGGATATAATAAGGGTTACCTCTCCGGCAAGAACCGGATAAGACGGGGTATATAATATGTCAAACAAGTGACAAGATTTCCCTAAATAGTATCATGACCTGATATCTGACTTGTTTTTGGAAATATGAATCTGTTAAATACATTGACCTTATAAAGGGTATGTATATTACAGCATGTGAATTATATGATTATATAGATATATATATATATCTATAAGAAATTCCAAAAGTCATAACAATTGACAATTTAAATCATGAACATAAGTGTCAATAATAATTCTAGATTTCTTTATCAAGAATCTCTTGCATATAAATTCCGATATCAAACATTATTTCGTTTGATCATCTACCTCGTAACTCGTGCGACAATATAAACAATGGAAACTCTTTAAGTTGGACACCATCAAAAGTATAAGAATTTCCAATGCGTTACCATAGACTATTAAAGCTAGTAAGAAGCATGTAAAGTTGTGCTAGTGCACAAGAAAACACATGAAACTTAAAATATACGTCCACAGACGTCGAAGTATATCACACACGACTTCCAAGGCAAGACCTTTGGAAAATATAAATTGGGCACGATGAGACCAATGCTAATTCCGTCAGTAGAAGAACTACTAATAAAAAAGAAGCACTTTGCCACGTGATCCTACAAACAACATGAATCTCGCTGAGGTAAGTTGTAACAAGATTTCACAACCATCGGTGCACAGTCTAATCAGAATCATAATTATTGGCGCTGCAAAAGGAGTCGCATACCTTTGCAAATTCCCTATTTCATTTTATTTGACATTCCCTGGTAATGTCACTTAACCACGGTTATCACACGAAATTCCAGATAAAGTTCTTAAATTTCTTTCGTTGAAATTCTGACTTCTGCATATAAAGAGTTGACTTTCGTGTTTTTACTTCCTCTAATGGTCATCATACCATGAGGATTTCTTTCATAGTAGTGAATATTGATCTATTTCATTTTTGGTAAATCCACACATTACACATGCACTGTTTGTTACGCATGTGGTTCGTTTGATTTATGAAGACCACTGGAGGGCTTCATTCCGATTTGTTGTTTTATCAAAACTCAAATATCGTTTCGTCATATTTGATCTTTGCATTGTGAACCGCATCATTGACTCTTTGATATTAAGTCAATGAATTTCTTGAAAAAAAAACTCAATTTTCTTTGGCATACATGGTTTCTGTTGTGACCATTTCCGAACTTTCTTATTAAAACTCGTTGTGTTTAAACCAAGTTCAACTGTTTGAATTTGCTCGCATTACGTATTCAATTCAAAGTTCCATATGATGAATTGAAGCCATCATATTCGAAATAATCCCAACAAGCACTTCAATTTTCTTGAACTATAACATGCTTGTTTGGTCTTCGACTTCATTAAATCATTTCTTTAATCACGATCACCTTGTGGTGACGTCATCACAAAATTTAAAGCTTGCACTAAACTCGTTTGTACATATCATATACAGATTTAATAATTTATTTATTTATATTAAATCTGTTTCGTTGGTTTATCCTATAAAAGCAATCTTAAACACAATCGTGTGCTAAGATAATAATACACAAATTCATTTCATATTTCAGTGTATCTCTTAATAATTCTTACAGCTTCAATCGAGCCTTTCGTGATATTTATTGCTTTATCATCATTGATCGAAAAACATTATATAAATATAAATATAAATTTAATTGATTATATATATGGAAACTTACATAAGTAATTTCCTAATTTACAATATAGTATTCCTATATTTAAAATTCTTGTTAAACCATTGAGGTGAAGAATTTATATTTTTATATATATGTATAAAATTATGTTTGAAGTATACTCTCATTTAAAGTTTATGTTTAGTTATTTATTATTAATTAATATTAGTTTTATTATTAGTAATAATATATTAATAGTAGTAGTGTTAGTATTATATTTAAGTACTAGGGTTATTGTCAGAGGCAGGTATTGGGTAGCCTAGCCTTAGTTAGGCATGGACTGATCACCTATGCTTAAACAAGGCAGCACTAACCAATATCCAACCATGATAATGACTAGTTAATGTATATAAATTAAGTCATCATACTTATTTAGTAAATTTTAATTATATATAAAAAAATATTTTTATATAAAAATATATATACTTTGTACTGTAAGGAGAAGACATATTTTCATAAAACAATACAAGAATTAGAGGGACGAAAAAAAAAACAATTATATATTAAGACAATAATACACTAACTCTATTGTCTTTTCAACTCATCTCAGCACAATGATTTTCTCATATCATAATTCAATATTTGACAAATCATTTTCATACTTTTATTTTATTTTGAACCTGTCGATTCTAAGTCTTCCTCAGTTGCCAGTCAAAGTAAGCTTTCTTTTGACAAAGAATTTTATTGATTCTAAAAGTCCTTCACATTTATTTTAAATATCTATTGATCATATATCTTTTGGCTTGAACCTAGTCACCTTTGAAATTATATCATTTTCATCTCATTCGTTTGTCATCAATTTCTTGAACTAATTCAGTTGAACCATTGAATCCTACTTATTGTACAACTCGTATTCACAAAATTTGATATTTTAATTCTGTGTCATATACCTAAATATTGTTTTTATTGACTAAAATATAACATAAGTCTAAAAGAAATATCGTAACCCAAATCTCGAGGACGAGATTTAAAACAAGGTGGGGGAGGATGTAACATTCCTATTTTTATATAAGAAATATAAGTATTGGTTAAATTTATTAACCACTAGTAACTAGTTTATTTTTAATATAATTATTCGACTCAAATATTTTAAAAAAACTATTTTATATATGTTTGGTTAAAATATTATATTAATTAAGTGACCTGTATATGGGTGACCTTTCAAATAAAATAAAAGTATATAAAAACTTATATTATTAGACGGGTAGTCTACGGGTAAGTTGACTATTAGAAATATGAAGTTCCTAGACAGGCCTAGGAACCGTATAATAATTAAATTATAAAAATAAATTGTATTTTGAACCTACTCTATTTTTAATGTAACTTAGACCCAAATATAGACAAAAATATTCTCATTCTAAAGACATAATTATTATTTTATAAAACGTCATATTTTACAAGTTATACGCGCCAAATAAGTGAAGCAGTTAAATTAATATATAAATTAATAAAAACTAAGAAATATATATATGTTTTAATATAATAAAATAATAAATTAAAACTTACAATTGATTTTTTTACTTGTACGTGACATCCGTACATACTTTTCAATATATATATATATAATAAAGTAAAATTTAAATTAAAACTTACATTTTTGAACTTGTACGTGTCAAATTAGAAAGGACTTTGAAAGAAACACTACAATTGAATGATAGGTGTGTCTAAGTATGCAACCTACGTGTCCTTCATACATTTCTCATACCTCAGCTATAAATAGAAATCCCTTTCTACATTTTTAAGTGTTCATTCGTCTCTCTCATCTACATCTTGATCGATTCTTATATATATATATATATATATATATATATATATATATATATATATATATATATATATTATTTCACCAATAATAATAATAAAGCCATGCCCCGTTTTAAGTGTTTTAACTCCTGATCACCGCTACCCTTTCCGATTGATCTGAGCCTCATAACGTATGTCAGGGCTTTGCCCGACTAAGTTATTGGGATTCGGTCTCGGGACATCGGGACAAGGTTGAATTAGGGGTACTATACTTAACACGAGTGCATTATATATTTTTAAATAGCTCAGAAGTTATACCCAAAATTTCTACCAGGAGGTTTTCTAGTTGAACCCTAAAGTTACAAAGTGGGTCCATTCTCTTTTCTCACCGTTTTATTCCCTTTTATCTCAAACCATAACAACTCTCACCAAAACTATTATTTCTTATTATATTTTGTACAATAAGAAACCCTAATTAAAACCCCAAGTGATTCTGTATAAACCCTAAAATTTTCAGAACAATCAAAATCAGGATCAGGGTCCCTAAAACTCAAGGGGGGGTAAAACCTACTTGACGATTATCCTCATAACTCGTTGTAAGAATCGAATTTCTTCGATCCGTCGACTCACACAAGCTAGTTGGAGACGTGGCTACCCTATGCTAAAAGGGTCCCCGTCGCGTGGCGCGACCGCGCCGTTTTCCAGATATAAATAGAGGGGTGTGGGACTTGATTTCTGACATTCGTTCGACGTTAAAATTCGTTTTACACTTCGAGATATCACCTGATTACTACCAAACAAACACAGCACTAGACGCTGCCGCAATAACAGGGTATTAACTCGATCGCTGCTACGATTCAATATCCGATCAATTGAAACTATCCGACCGGATGTTTAAATGCTATCCTTTGTCATTAGTCGTGATTCCGACAGGATGTTTGAGTACCACCCGAACTCGGGGAATACTCTGTCATTCGTTGTGAATCCGATGGATGTTTAAGTGATTGCACTTTGTCATTTGTCGTGAAGGTTTTAATCTCGTGAGTTATCGTAAATGTTGTATTAGTTACTTACCTAGTTCGTGTGCACTAGGTTACAAGACTAATCAATAGGCTAATCTCTGCCCGTATAAATCTGCTTGCTTATAATGTGAGTCATTCTCTTTTTATCAAATTGCTTTCCAAAACCCCATTTATTTTCAAGGTTATAATTACAGGAATTAAGTCTTTGTAATCACCAAATTACAGCCGGTATGTGGGGTTTTGTATACATTACTTGATAACTGTCACCATTGGACAACGGGTTAGCCAAGGGGTGATATGACCATAGTCACAGACACCATTGGACTCTGAGGTTACCAATGGATGTTCGAGTGAAAAATACTGTGGGTAGTTGGTTGATATATGGAAACATTGTAATCGCTCTTAATACTGTAAATTATAACAAACGTGTCGTTTTAAGCAAAATGAATGAACTCACCAGTATTTCCTGCTGACAAAACCTTTTTAAAACGCGTTTCAGGTAATTACAGTAGATTGGAGTAAGGGCTTGTTTGGCTAAGCTTTTCAAAACAGCTTATTTGCTTTTCTGAAAAGCAAATAAGTCAATAAGTCATTTTGAAAAGCTTTAAAATGGAGCTTTTCAAAACAGCTTATTGACTTATTTGCTTTTCAGAAAGCAAATAAGCAAATAAGTCATTTTGAAAAGCTCAGCCAAACAGCCCCTAAGAGATGGATATGGCACTGAAAGGCTTCAAGAAGTGGCTTATTTTATTAATTAAATCAAATTAAGAAATATTGTTTTATGTAATTGGGTTATCCCTTATTAAAGCTACCTTTGTAAAACATGGAATTATCCCATTTATTTAATAAATAAAATCCGGTGTTTTCTAAACTCTGATATTCTTCCTAACTCACGGTTCTGATGAAATTTCCGCTGCAATATTTTTCAAAATAATCACCGGTACCACTTGGCTGTTCACGGCTCCCGATTCTGTTCAGGGTGGGGTCGGGGGTCGTGACACCAAGCCTTAGTGGTCTTGGGTCGTCCCTGAGCATCACGAAAAGTGATCTCGATTTCCTGATGGTTTTCAAAAACAACACCTCCCCCTGAACTTTCACCCAACTTAGGTCTCCAAGTTTGATTTTGTTTACCAGATTGATTCTTATGAAAAGATTTTGAAACTTCTGGTTTTAAAGATTATGAAGAACTTGGTTCCCTTTTGACCGTTTTGACTTTAGATTTTAAAGCCTTTTCAACTGCTTTGACATTTTGATGTCGTTGTTTTGTTTCTTGTTCTTTAACAATTCTTTTATCATGTTTTGGTGAAACAGAACGACGTTGAGGGTGAACCTTTTCAGGTGGTGCTTTCTCAACAAATTTTTCTTTGGGAGTGTTTGTACAATTTTTGATGATATGTCCAAACTCCCCACACTTAAAGCACGTTCTCCTTTGAACAAACTTAGGAGAATCTGATCGACGAACAAATGTCGAACCTGTAGAACCTGAGGTACTTGCTTTTTCATCACACCCGTTGGTATGTTGAGTGTAATTGTTTTGACTGTTACGTTTTAAAATCTTGACTTGTTGGACAAAATCGGTGTTTGATTTGTTCTCAAAAGTCTCAATTTTATCAGTACCCTTTAATGCTACAAATCTGACATCACTGCTTTTCTTCTGATAACGAGCTCCTTTTGTTTCAAACCTTGATTTAGAAACGTTAGGCCTTTGAGCTCGTTGAATTGGTTGTTTACCCTTAGAAGCAGTATGTTGTTGCTTTGTTGGTTGTTTTTTATTTCTAAATTGCTTTTTGATTTTAGCTTTTGGAATTGGATCACATTGAGTTACAATAACTCCCGGGATCGTTTTTCCCAAAAACTTGCTTGTATTATCTTCAAAAACTTTAACAATCGAATATGGATTGACGTTTTTAATTGGAAAATCATTGTCTGAATAAATTTTAGAATCACCGACCAAGGTATACAACACATTATCACTCTTAATGGTAGACACACATTCTTTGTCATCCTTAACAGCTTTGACAGGATCTATCACTTGTTTGACAACTGGTTGAACAACAGGAGTAGGAGGATCACAAAGAATGTAATTCTCAATTGGAATTTATACTCCTTTCATTTTATCAAGTGATTTATCCTGATCACTCACATCTGATTCATCATCCGACGACTCATAGTCCTCAATAATTGGAGCACTTTGATGCATCGATGTTGTAGTTTCAGTTTCGTCAGATGAGGTACTCGAGGAACTGTCCGATTTGAACCCTAAGCCAGTAGTAACTTCCTCATAATCAAGAGGCACACTGGGTTCAAAACGTGGCATTTCTTCTTCATCGGGCATATGAGTATAGTTGTGTCTCAAAGGGGGCGGACACTTCTTATACCCAACGCCTTTCTTGTTTCCTTTCAGCTGTTGAGCGTCAATGATGTGATCGAGCACATATCGGGAGTTAGAATAACTCTCTAATTTGAGCTTGATTGCATCATGCTCGCATTTGGCAATGGCTAGCTCCTTTTTGGTTTCCTCGATGATATTAATGTAATTGTTAATACCAATTTGTTTGTTAAAAACAATTTTTGTCAGCTCGGAAACACTTTTCTTTAAGGTTTCAATTACAGACTTAAAATCCTTTTCATTTCTAGCTAAAGCCATATTTGCCTCTTTGCACTTAGACAACTCAATAACCAAACTTTGATTATGACTATGAACCTTTTCGGATTCAAGCTTCAAATCTGCACACAAATTACAAACACTAGGAGCAGGAGTTTTAGATTTTACCTGACTCGTAGAGGCTGAGACATTTGCCATAAAGGCTGTTTGATAAGAAAAAGATTCGTCTTCAGAGAAGAACTTCTCCATTTCCTTAGATGCTACAGCAGCCTTCTTGATCAGAACATATTTCTGACACTTCAACTCCTCTGCTTCATTCAATAAATCATCAACATCAGAACTCGCTTCTTCCTTCACATCAGATTCCGAATTATAACCTCCCGGATTCGAGCTTTCTTCTTCAGAACTCCCGGTATAACCCGAACTATCGTCACTTTCAGAAAATTCTTCCTTGTGAACGTGCTTGATGTGATTGATGATCTTTGGATAACACGCGGTTCCTCCTCCTTCTTGATCACCATCCCCAAATTGTACAGACCAATTACACCCTTCGTCAGCTTGGACAACTAATGCTCTGGTGGTGTTTGAAGTTCCAGACTGGTTCTGGTTGTTGTTCACTGCTACCATCCTTCTTTCACGATTGTCTTGATTTGCATTAGAAGTACTCGTCTGATTACGGAAAGGATTCTGATTGCCTTGTCTGCTCGGTCGGGTACACTCCTTTTCGCCACAATTGAAACATGTAACTGCATCCTTATCAAATCCGTACTTCGTATCCTTCTTGCTTTCCAACGAAGTTCTTCCCGTTCGACTCATGTAATCCTTAGCCCTTCTAACAGCACTTGCAAACGCCCACTTTATATCCATTAACTCCATTTCATCACGGTCGATTTGGTGATAATCTTCATTGGTCAAATTAATGTTTCCAATTTGACCTGCGACCAAACCGCAGTAGGCACTGACCATTGTATTGATGAGTTCCATATGCTCCTTTGCTACTTCAATGCTAACTTTCGAAAGGTTTGAAGTATCAACTCTGACTGTGTTGGGGTTTTAGGGTGGAGGATTGTTAGTATAACATGCTTGTTGTTGCTGTTGTTGTTGTTGTGGTTGGGCTTGTTGTTGTGATGAGGTAGGAATATAAGCACTTGGATCAAACTGAGGTTGAGTAGTGGTAACTTGAGGTGGAGGTTGGGGTTTTGGTAGCCATGCTCTCGGATTGAGTTGAGGTTTAGAAAAAGTATGAGCTTGAGCAATCATATGCGCTGGCGGATGATAGGCACTCGGATCGAAAACCTGAGGTGGAGCTGATTGTGGAAACGGAAAAGAGCTTGTATTCGACATAAACGCCGTTTGTAGCTTCGGTTGCTGAACGGAACTGGAACTAGCTGCAGGATTAAAACCTCCTAGATATATTTCCGTGTTTTGAGGAAGTGCTATCCGTTTAGCTTTGCGGATTTCCTTGTCATTTTTATGCTCCAACTTCTGAACGAACTCATAGATACTAACCGCATCCAAGACGCCCGTATGCTTTAAAAGTTCAATGAAAAGACTCCACTTTGGAGGTAGAGCATCAGCAAACCGTGCAACCATCTCCTGTTGAGTTGCAAGAACATCATAAGAATACATTTCACTAATCAAATGATAAAAACGAGTAGTCGTATCATTTAGGGTTTCATTCTCCAAGAATTGAAATGATTCAAATTCCTTCTTCAACAAATCGTGGCGTGTCTTTCTTGTCGCCGCATTCCCTTCTCCTCTTGCTACCAAGGCATCCCATAAGGCTTTTGTGCTCGTACAGTAAGCAAATTGATGATAGATTTCTTTGTGAAGAGCTTGTGTAAGAATAGCAAACGCCTTCTTCTCCAGATCATTTGCCTTCTTGTCATCTTCTAACATATTAGCAAAAGTCGCTGCACTTGATCCTGCTTCTTCGAGGGCAGTGTTGTATGGAGAAGTGAAATACGTCCATAGTTCGGTGTTTTGCCCTAGAACGTATGTATGGAAACGACCCTTCCATGATGGATAGTCGTTCATGTGATTCAACTTTGGCGGGCGATTATTGCTACCCGTTTCACTCTCACTAAGCAAAAGATTTTGAATGCTTTGATTCTGATTCGACACCAAAGCCCATTGACTTGCACTTATAGATTGCGGTGCCATAACGTTCCTTAACCATGCGACTGCGGAGGTTTGATCTTGACCTGGTCTTGGGTCCGTGCTCCAATCCCATGGACTCGTACTACTCATATTTGATATATGAAAGATAATACCTGGTCAAAAACTTGAAAACAAACAATTAAACCACTTTTACAAGTCCTCTGTTGAAAATGACAAGTTTCTCTACGAAACTCTTTCCACGAAACTCAATAAGTTTCGTCTAGGTACCTTTAACGAAACTCTAGGGGTTTCGTCGAAGTTCCTTATGGCGAAACTCAGGGGGTTTCATCGAAGCTACTTTTGGCGAAACTCAATGGGGTTTCGTCGCTTGGGACTTTCGTCGAGATAAGGTCTCAGACAGTGGGTGAAAGTTGGTGAGATTTTTCAAAACAAATCTTATCTTTTGACTGACACACAAACACCCGATTCAACTCACAACATACCTATGTTACCAACCAAGGTATGGTCACCAATATTTTAATCCTTTTTCAATTTCCTTTTTAATTTTAAATTCAATAAATACTCAAGAACACTTTGAAGGTTTGATGAACTTCTGATGAAGATATGAACTTTCCGGTCACTGAAGAACTTTCTGAAACACGAATTTGCTTAAAACTTTCACTAAAAACCCGGTTTTACTATGTAAAGATGCACACTAACAAGGTTTTTGATAAAACTTTTTAGCAAACTAACAAGATCAACAGATTTTAAGAAGATTTTCCAGAAATGTATGAACTCCAAGGATGACAGTTTTCAGAAAATCACAAACAAATACTTGATAAAAATCCGAACTATGTTTGTCACACCCCCAAAATCCACATGCGGAGTATCACCGCTTGGAGGCGTGACTGACCAGGATCAAGCCACCAATCATATCGAACATAATAAGTAGTAAGTGTAATGTAAACCAAACGATATGAAAGGTGTTCCAACAAAACATGTTAAGTGTATAGCGGAAGCATAAAATGTAAACCCAACGTAAGTAATAAATTCAAAAGTTTAATTGTGTTATCATAAGTTCCACAATCCGTGCCCACAACGACCTGCTCCTCCCTGTGCAAGCTCCATATGTACCTAGGGTCCTGCAAGGCATGCAGCAGAGAGTCAACAACTAGTTGAGCGAGTTCACAGTTAATAGTTCAGTAATAGTATAGCGCGAGTAGTAGTATGTTCGTTCGTTACGTCATGTATCGTATTAGTTTCCATCGCGGCCTCCCAGGCAGGTATGCGAAGATATTAGGGGATGTTTTTCCCAAGTATTCTAGACTAGGTTTATTTGTATCGCGGCCTCCCAGGCAGGTGTGCGAAGATTTGTAAATTTAGTTCGCGGCCTTCCTATGGCAGGTGTGCGAAGTCAGTCATAATATCGCGGCCAACCCTTGGCAGGTGTGCGAAGATCAGTTCAATAAGTGTTACTAGTCTAGTCGTATCTTATCGTTAGGTTCTACCGTCTGAGCATACACAATAATTCATCAAATCCCATTCCCACTCGGGAACCCCATGCCTTGGCTGTATGAACTCACCTTGGTTTGCTCGGTATGCTAAGTATGTGCTCGTAATTAAATCAATCACGTCCTAGAGTATGCACGTATAGAATAATCAGTTTGTGTTCAAGTTGTTCACGTATAAGCATGTAACACGTATTCGCAATCTCACAAGTCATGTATATCATTCAACAGCAGTTAAATATCTCAGTTAACTTCTAACAGAGTTAAGTCAGGTTACTGTGCAAAATATTCAAGTCGGCGAAACACAGGTTGACGAAACACATTCTGTTTCGTCAATCATCTTTGGCGAAACACCTTCCTAATTCGTCGACTATCCTTTGGCGAAACACAAATCCTATTTCGCCGAGGGTTCTGTTTCGCCAAACCAGTCAGTTACGTCAAACATCAGTTACGTCAAATATCAATTACGTCAATCATGCCAATCAGTTACAGTATCAACACAGAAACCCTAATGATCATTCTATCAGCCGTCATCAACAACAGAAATTATATGGAGATCAATGTGCATATAGAATCACCATAACTCAATCATTCAAGAATTCATTGTCTAGCATGAACCCTAGTTTAAACGTATCAACAAGCCGGTTTCTATGATGTATCTCATCATTAACGGAACAGAGTTTATCATCATCCGATTCAACCATAAAAACCCTAATAGTCTACCGTTTTCATATTCATCAATTATATATTCGGACACGACAATTCTCAAGCATCATTCAATACCATAACATAACATGTAATCGTTGCCAGGACTCTATTCGATTGTCTGATCAGGTTTATGAAAATAACAACATCAAAATAAGCAACCAAGACAAATCACGGAACTAAACACACTAACCGAGATGAAGGAAACGATGATTTAATCGTTCGGGAGGGTTCGGGTGTTCACAGAGCTGCCGTCACACAGAGGAGAGTCCTAGGGTTTCAACTTTTGCCAAAGATATGAAAACAGAAGTCGGTTCACGTTAATATTTGCGATTTAACGTTCTGGGCCCGTAATGGGCTTTGGCGAATCTGGGCTCGGCGAAACAGTCTGTTTCGTCGAGATGAGTTTGACGAAACAAACTTCTGTTTCGTCGAGATGCTATTGGCGAGCAGTTTCATGTGTTAATCAGTTTATGTGATTTCTAATATACTAAGTCTCATGCTAATATCAACACATAATCAAGCAAACACAATACGTTTATTATCACACGAAGTGTACCGTTACAAATCAGGCGAGTCAAACAACTAAACAGTCAAAGTCAACGTGCATTTAATGCGAAAGTGAAAGTCGAAAACTCGAGTTGTCACATTATCCCCAACTCGAAAGAAATTTCGTCCCGAAATTTAGCATGCAGTTACTGAGGAAGCTAATGGTGTGACGTTGTTTACCTGTATCGTATCGCGGCTCCCCGAGCAGGTTTGCGAAGATTACTGGTTTTCTTGGGGTGTCACATCATCCCCCCGTTGATTTGGAATTTCGTCCCGAAATTCTGCATTGGTAGCTTCAGCCTCAGTAGTAGTTGCTTGGTTTCCGAATAACTGGGGTATTTGAGTTCCATTTGATCTTCACGCTCCCAGGTGAACTCTGGGCCGCGGCGGGAGTTCCAACGAACTCGTACAAGAGGGATTCTCGTGTTCTTGAGGACCTTAACATCCCGGTCCGTGATTTCAATAGGTTCCTCGACGAAGTGCAACCGCTCGTCGATAGTGAGTTCCTTCAAGGGAACTATGTGGGTCTCATCTGACATACACTTCTTCAGATTCGACACGTGAAAGACGTTGTGAACTGCACTGAGTTCAGCTAGTAAGTTCAATCTGTAGGCCACCCTGCCTATCTTCTCAATAACTTCGAAAGGTCCGACGTATCGTGGATTGAGTTTGCCGCGTTTGCCAAAACGAACCACACCCTTCCAGGGCGAAACTTTGAGTAGCGCTCGATCCCCAACTTGGAATTCGAGTAGTTTTCTATCTTTATCGGCATATGCTTTCTGACGGTCACGAGCTGCCGCCATGCGTTGTCGTATTTGAGCAATCTTTTCTGTAGTATCAACTACCATTTCTGGACCTGTGATTTGACTATCTCCCACCTCTGCCCAACAGAGAGGTGACCGGCATTTACGCCCGTACAATGCCTCGAATGGAGCAGCTTTAATGCTGGTGTGGTAGCTGTTGTTATACGAAAATTCCACAAGTGGCAGCTGTTTTTCCCAACCATTGCCAAAGTCGATTACGCACGCCCGAAGCATGTCTTCTAAAGTTTGAATAGTGCGCTCAGACTGCCCATCCGTCTGAGGGTGATAAGCTGTGCTCATGTCCAAACGAGAGCCAAAAGATTTGGGCATTGCTTGCCACAGTTCTGAAGTAAAACGTGCGTCACGATCAGAGATAATAGAGGTGGGCACCCCGTGCCTCGAAACCACTTCCTACAAGTAAATGTCTGCTAAAGTAGAGAACTTGTCTGTTTCTTTAATGGCCAGGAAGTGAGCAGACTTCGTGAGTCGATCCACGATCACCCAAATAGTATCATCTCCGCGCTAAGATCTAGGTAAGCCTGTAACAAAATCCATGGAAATTTGTTCCCATTTCCATTGTGGTACCTCAGGTTGTTGGAGTGGACCTGACGGTTTCTGGTATTCTGCCTTGACTCTCGCACAAGTCAAGCATTTGCTAACGTATGTGGCTATGTGGGCCTTCATGCTAGGCCACCAGTATGTAGTTCTGATATCGTGGTACATTTTATCTGAACCTGGATGTACCGAGTAGCGAGACTTGTGTGCTTCATCCATCACAAGTTCTCGTAGGTTGCCATAGTGTGGGACCCAGATGCGTCCTGTTACGTAATAGGCACCATCTTCCTTCTGTTCTAAGCGTTGCCTTGAGCCACGTAGGGCTTCAGCCCTGACGTTTTCTGGTTTCAATGCTTCTACCTGAGCATCTCGTATCTGGGAAGGAAGACTAGACTGTATAGTGAGTTGTAAAGCTCGCACGCGCTTAGGCGCGGTGTCCTTTCGACTGAGGGCGTCAGCCACAACATTGGCTTTGCCTGGGTGATACCTGATTGAGCATTCGTAGTCATTCAGCAGTTCGACCCACCGTCGTTGTCGCATATTCAGTTCCTTCTGTTTGAATATATGTTCGAGGCTTCTGTGGTCAGTGTAGATAGCACATCTGGTACCATACAAGTAGTGTCGCCATATCTTAAGTGCAAAAACAACCGCTCCCAGCTCTAGATCGTGTGTAGTGTAATTCCGTTCGTGAACCTTAAGTTGGCGCGAAGCATAAGCAATAACTTTATCCCGTTGCATCAATACACATCCAAGACCCTGGATAGATGCATCACAGTAAACTACAAAATCGTCCGTGCCTTCAGGCAATGAGAGGATAGGTGCGCTACAAAGTCTATCCTTTAAGTGTTGGAACGCTGATTCCTGTGCATTACCCCAACGGTAAACAACACCTTTCTGTGTCAGTAGTGTAAGCGGCTGAGAAATCCTCGAGAAGTCTTTAATGAACCGTCTGTAATATCCTGCCAAACCCAAGAATTGGCGTATTTCTGTTGGTGTACGAGGTGCAGGCCAGTTCTTGATCGAATCTACCTTGGATGGATCAACATGGATCCCATCCTTGTTTACTACGTGGCCTAGGAAGTGGACTTCATGAAGCCAGAAGTCGCATTTTGAAAACTTAGCGTATAGCTGTTCCGTTCGAAGAAGTTCCAAAATAAGTCGTAAGTGCTGCTCGTGTTCCTCCCGACTCTTCGAGTAGATCAAGATGTCGTCGATGAAAACAATGACGAACTTGTCAAGATAAGGTTTGCACACCCTGTTCATAAGATCCATGAAAACCGCGGGCGCGTTCGTCAACCCGAAAGGCATGACCAGAAACTCGTAATGGCCGTAGCGAGTTCTGAATGTTGTTTTGGAGACGTCCTCATCCCGGACTCTCAGTTGATGATAGCCTGACCTCAGTTCAATCTTCGAGTAATAGCTCGACCCTTGCAACTGGTCGAATAAGTCGTCGATGCGTGGAGGAGGATAGCGATTCTTCACAGTCACCTTGTTCAGTTCGCGGTAGTCTATACACATGCAGAAGGTGCCGTCCTTCTTCTTTACGAATAGCACTGGAGCTCCCCAGGGCGATGAGCTAGGGCGAATGAAACCCTTTTCCAAGAGTTCTTACAGTTGCTTAGACAGTTCTTCCAGTTCCGTTGGAGCTAAGCGATAAGGTGCTCGAGCTATGGGTGCTGCTCCTGGAGCTAGCTCGATCTGAAATTCGACCTGGCGATGTGGCGGTAACCCCGGTAACTCTTCAGGAAACACTTGAGGAAAATCGCGTATGAATGGAATATCCTCAATCTTTTTCTCTTTCTTCGATGTATCAGTAACTAGTGCTAAAACAGCTGTGTGGCCCTTTCGTAAACACTTCTAAGCCTTCAAGAAGGAGATGATGCCACTCACGACACCACTCTTGTCGCCTTGAACTTCGAGAGGTTCTTTGCCAGAACGGGGAATACGAATGATCTTCTCTTTGCATAGAATCTCTGCTTGCTGTTGGGATAACCAGTCCATACTAATGACGATGTCGGAACCATCGCAACGCTGGGGTCATTCCTAGTATCACCCTGATAAATCACGAACACTCGACCCCTGGCACCATTGCCGTCGTTATTACCCCCGTTGTTGTCTTCCCTAGTTCCCATTTCCTTGGTTGTTGTTGTTCTGATTTTGGTTCTGGTTCAACCGTGGGCAGTGTCTTTTGAAGTGACCTTCAGCACCACACTGATAAC
Source organism: Helianthus tuberosus (assembly GCA_030545235.1). NCBI lineage: Eukaryota > Viridiplantae > Streptophyta > Magnoliopsida > Asterales > Asteraceae > Helianthus > Helianthus tuberosus. The sequence continues at coordinate 56,331,689 of CM060408.1, read as the reverse complement.
ATCTCTTGTTACCCTGCTGTTGCTGCTGATTCTATAGATCTTGTGTCTGTTGTTGTTGGTTCTGGCTTGCAGGACGTGAGTTTCTACCATCTTTGGCTCCATGACCAAGCTTGTCGCATCATTGACAATGATTTCGGTTGCACTGCCCGCTGTGGTGCAAGTTACATCGTTTGCACTTAGGGTGGTTTCCCCTGTATCCACCCTGCCCTTGACTACTAAAAGGTTGCTGACCAGGACTTTGGTTGTCATCGATCTTTCACTGCTATGCCTGGGACGTAATCGTAGTCGAACCCTTGCTAGAGGTTCCATCCCACTTTCATTTGTTGTCACTGGGAATAGCAGAAGTAGTAGTAGTAGCACCAATACGTCTAGGCAGCTTGTTCTGTTCCACTGCCTGGTCTGTGAGACGATGAGCAAGATGAGTAACATCTTGAATAGTAGCAAGATTAGCAGTCATCACATGGCTTTGAATTTTCTGGTACTAAGCCTTTGAGGTACAGCTCAATGCTCTTGATGGGAGGATCCACCATAGTTGGACACAAAATTGCCAGTTTGTTGGATCGTTTCGTGTACGCTTCTATCTCTGACCCCGTCATCTTCATGTTAAAGGACTCCACTTCCAGCTTGTGGATGGCATCATAACTACTGTATTCACGTTTGATCAGTTCCTTAAAATCATTCCATGGGGTGGCATTAGCAGCCGCCAGCCCCAGCATCTGAACTTGCGCGTTCCACCAAGTTAACGCAGTGCCTTCGAGAGTATCAGTGGCATATTTCACCTTACGAGCCTCGGGTCATTCACACACTCGAAGACCGATTCGAGTTCCTCGAACTAATGGAGGAGTCCAACAGCTCCTTCAGTGTCGCTGAAAGTAGTAGGACGACAGTCCATAAAAGTCTTGTATGTGCATACAGGTGGCTGAGCGTGTTGACTTGTCGTGTGCGTAAGAGTATTCAAAATTAAGCACAAGTGTTGAGTTACGAGAGTAGGATCTAAAGATCCTAGAGTAAGTGGTGATGGCAGGTTACACCTCCTGCCTGGCAGCTGCGAGTGCTGCAGTAACTTGTTCACTAATCGAAGCCGCCAACTGGGCTTGAGTTAGGTTAACGCGTCCACTCATGATCTTGATATCAAGGAGAACATGAGTGAGAGAGGTTCGCGAATAGTGCGATGACGGAAGAGAGTGAGCACATAAGCGTTTTCAAGCAGTAACGAATAGTAGGCAATGTAATCTAAGCATACCACGAGCAAAGTTCTATGTAATTCTAGCATGTAGGCAATAAACATAAACCTTATTACCTAGGATGTTGAGTCTTGCACGTGGAGCGAAGCGTCGTTGTGGATCGTTGAGAGCACTGTTCTGGTTATAGTCTGGTTTTAACAAAATCGTTTTCCCTTTATTAAAACCGAGTTCTCTATAACCAATGGCTCTGATACCAATCTGTCACACCCCCAAAATCCACATGCGGAGTATCACCGCTTGGAGGCGTGACTGACCAGGATCAAGCCACCAATCATATCGAACATAATAAGTAGTAAGTGTAATGTAAACCAAACGATATGAAAGGTGTTCCAACAAAACATGTTAAGTGTATAGCGGAAGCATAAAATGTAAACCCAACGTAAGTAATAAATTCAAAAGTTTAAATGTGTTATCATAAGTTCCACAATCCGTGCCCACAACGACCTGCTCCTCCCTGTGCAAGCTCCATATGTACCTAGGGTCCTGCAAGGCATGCAGCAGAGAGTCAACAACTAGTTGAGCGAGTTCACAGTTAATAGTTCACTAATAGTATAGCGCGAGTAGTAGTATGTTCGTTCGTTACGTCATGTATCGTATTAGTTTCCATCGCGGCCTCCCAGGCAGGTATGCGAAGATATTAGGGGATGTTTTTCCCAAGTATTCTAGACTAGGTTTATTTGTATCGCGGCCTCCCAGGCAGGTGTGCGAAGATTTGTAAATTTAGTTCGCGGCCTTCCTATGGCAGGTGTGCGAAGTCAGTCATAATATCGCGGCCAACCCTTGGCAGGTGTGCGAAGATCAGTTCAATAAGTGTTACTAGTCTAGTCGTATCTTATCGTTAGGTTCTACCGTCTGAGCATACACAATAATTCATCAAATCCCATTCCCACCCGGGAACCCCATGCCTTGGCTGTATGAACTCACCTTGGTTTGCTCGGTATGCTAAGTATGTGCTCGTAATTAAATCAATCACGTCCTAGAGTATGCACGTATAGAATAATCAGTTTGTGTTCAAGTTGTTCACGTATAAGCATGTAACACGTATTCGCAATCTCACAAGTCATGTATATCATTCAACAGCAGTTAAATATCTCAGTTAACTTCTAACAGAGTTAAGTCAGGTTACTGTGCAAAATATTCAAGTCGGCGAAACACAGGTTGACGAAACACATTCTGTTTCGTCAATCATCTTTGGCGAAACACCTTCCTAATTCGTCGACTATCCTTTGGCGAAACACAAATCCTATTTCGCCGAGGGTTCTGTTTCGCCAAACCAGTCAGTTACGTCAAACATCAGTTACGTCAAATATCAATTACGTCAATCATGCCAATCAGTTACAGTATCAACACAGAAACCCTAATGATCATTCTATCAGCCGTCATCAACAACAGAAATTATATGGAGATCAATGTGCATATAGAATCATCATAACTCAATCATTCAAGAATTCATTGTCTAGCATGAACCCTAGTTTAAACGTATCAACAAGCCGGTTTCTATGATGTATCTCATCATTAACGGAACAGAGTTTATCATCATCCGATTCAACCATAAAAACCCTAATAGTCTACCGTTTTCATATTCATCAATTATATATTCGGACACGGCAATTCTCAAGCATCATTCAATACCATAACATAACATGTAATCGTTGCCAGGACTCTATTCGATTGTCTGATCAGGTTTATGAAAATAACAACATCAAAATAAGCAACCAAGACAAATCACGGAACTAAACACACTAACCGAGATGAAGGAAACGATGATTTAATCGTTCGGGAGGGTTCGGGTGTTCACAGAGCTGCCGTCACACAGAGGAGAGTCCTAGGGTTTCAACTTTTGCCAAAGATATGAAAACAGAAGTCGGTTCACGTTAATATTTGCGATTTAACGTTCTGGGCCCGTAATGGGCTTTGGCGAATCTGGGCTCGGCGAAACAGTCTGTTTCGTCGAGATGAGTTTGACGAAACAAACTTCTGTTTCGTCAAGATGCTATTGGCGAGCAGTTTCATGTGTTAATCAGTTTATGTGATTTCTAATATACTAAGTCTCATGCTAATATCAACACATAATCAAGCAAACACAATACGTTTATTATCACACGAAGTGTACCGTTACAAATCAGGCAAGTCAAACAACTAAACAGTCAAAGTCAACGTGCATTTAATGCGAAAGTGAAAGTCGAAAACTCGAGTTGTCACAATGTTTGATTTTAAACAAGGATAAGAGCCAATGCTCTGATACCACTTGTAGGTCCCGATTTCTGAGGATCGATAACAAAACCAAATCACTTGTTTATCACAAACAAGGTCACGAGTGCGGAATCCCTGTGACTATGCCAAACCAAACACAGATTATAACAACACCACGTAAACAATGAATCACAGTCAATTGATTAGATGAGAACAAGGTTCAAACAGATACACACAATGTTTGAAGTAAAACTCTCAGGGTATGCTCTCATTGTTTCTGTGTGAAACCATGAAGTGTTTATATAGCAGCCCAGGCCCACAAGTGACGAAACACCAACTGGATGACGAAACCTCATTTGGGCCTGACGAAACATCCTGGATGACGAAACTCTAGGAGTTTCGTCACCCATCACGATGAAACATGGGGATATGACCATAAGGGAGTTTCGTCATGTATTACTCGATGAAACTTGGGAGTTTCGTCGAGGTCTGCAAATGTTGTATGTGCTGCAAACTGCAGCAAACAATATAAACACACAAACACATAAACTATTCAAATGCAACATGCATTGTCATTAACTTTACATAACAAACTGAGACAAACTTTGTCGGACACAAGTAGGATAGGAGGATATCCGACTTGGTCGACGGCGAATTACAAACTCGATAATGTAAAAAGACCGTATAAATACAACGTTAATAAAGACAAGTTACAGATACCAAAATAATGCATCAACAAATGCACTATTTATACCTACCACAAGAGCCTTCAGCATATCTTTGAACATAAGGAATTAAATATGCGACAGCGTCGCTGGGTGGAACTTTTAAACGACTACCACTGTGCAATCAAGTATCATCCAGGCAAGGCTAATGTTGTAGCTGATGCCCTTAGTCGGAAGGAAACGAAACCCAAACGTGTCCGCACCTTGCAGCTCACCATCCATTCTAATTTACCTGACCAGATCCGTTCTGCTCAAACTGAAGCGTTGAAGGAGGAGAACATTAAAGCTGAGTACTTGCGGGGCATGGAGAAACGACTTGTAGAGCGATCTGACGGGATTCTCTATTTTATGGAACGGATATGGGTTCCTTTGTATGGTAACATTAGAGTTCTTGTGATGGACGAAGCACACAAATCTCGTTACTCTGTTCACCCAGGTTCTGATAAGATGTATCAGGATCTAAAAGTCTTGTACTGGTGGCCGAAGATGAAGGCTCACATCGCGACTTATGTGAGTAAATATTTGACTTGCGCGAAAGTTAAGGTGGAATACCAAAAACCCTCTGGTCTGCTTCAGCAACCGGAGATACCTATGTGGAAATGGGAGCAAATTGCGATGGATTTCATCACAGGTTTGCCAAGAACTCAAAACGGAAACAATACCATATGGGTATGGGTGATCATTGATCGTCTCATGAAGTCAGCGCACTTTCTAGCAATCAAGGAAATGGATAAGTTCTCGCAACTTGCTGCTATCTATCTGAAGGAGGTGGTTTCTAGGCACGAGGTGCCAACCTCTATTATTTCTGATCGCGACCCGCGTTTCATTTCAGATTTGTGGCAGTCGATGCACAAATCATTCGACTCACGTCTCGACATGAGTACTGCTTATCACCCATAGACGGATGATCAAAGTGAACGAACCATCCAGACACTTGAAGATATGCTGCGAGCGTGCGTGATTGATTTTGGCAGGGGTTGGGAAAAACACTTGCCTTTGATAGAGTTTTCTTATAACAATAGCTACCATACTAGCATCCAGGCAGCCCCATTCGAAGCATTGTACGAACGGGAATGCCGTTCTTCTCTCTGTTGGGCTGAGGTGGGTGACCGCCAGATCACAGGTCCAGAACTTGTGCTTGAAACTTCAGAGAAGATTGTTCAGATTAGGAACCGTATGGCGGCAGCGCGTGACCGTCAGAAAAGCTACGCAGACAAGCGTAGGAAGCCATTGGAGTTCGCTGTAGGCGATCGTGTTATGTTGAAAGTCTCACCCTGGAAGGGTGTGGTACGATTTGGGAAGCGCGGTAAGCTTAATCCACGTTATGTTGGGCCATTCAAAATTCTGGAACGAATTGGTAAAGTGGCTTACAAGCTCGAGTTACCTGCTGAGTTGGGTAACGTTCATGATGTCTTCCATATTTCACAACTAAAGAAGTGTTTTTCCGATGAAACACTTGTGGTACCATTTCAAGAGCTAAAAATCGACGACAAGTTGCAGTTTGTCGAAGAACCGATTGAAATCATGGATCAGGAAGTCAAGGTCCGTAAACACAGTCGAATTCCAATCGTGAGAGTTCGTTGGAACTCAAGACATGGACCAGAGTTCACGTGGGAGCGTGAAGATCAGATGAAACTCAAGTATCCTCAACTTTTCCCAACTGACCAATCTAATCCTGATGCAACTGGCGAATTTCGGGATGAAATTCCCTTTCAAGTTGGGGATGATGTGGCACCCGAGGAAAATCCACGGTCGTCCTGATCAATATCATTTCATTTCTGGTGATTGCTTATCAAATTTCGGGACGAAATTTCTTTCAAGTTGGGGATGATGTGACAACTCGTATTTTGAAACCTTTTATCGTGCCTTGGTGTAACTTGTATGAACATTACGTGACTTATTGATATGATTTGATTGCAAGGGAATGTTATGAATTTAAATGTTATGTGTTAGTACGAATAGAATTGGATGGAATGTTTAATTGTGTAAATGTCAAGTGTTATTGGTCTAATTGGAATATGATCGCACAACATCGTTGGGCGGCACACTTTACCTTTGATCGCACACCTTCATATTGTGCACTAGTGTTCTTGTCACACCCCGATATTTCCACGTATTACCGGTGGGCCCGGTGGGGAGTATCGTGACGTAGTTGATATCATCATAGTCAATTAATAACAGTTTAATGCATAGCGGAAGTCTAAAAGTAATTTATACAAACCGAGTTGAAAGTAACATAAAATATTACACAACGGATTATAAGTGGATCCACAGACGGATCTAAAATAAAGAAACATTGTTCAACAGATTTAAGCATTAAAAGCTTGCAAGACTCTTTATTTGACACTAGTAGTAGCCAGCCTATTACGCGTAGTACCTGCACTTAATCTTTTTGAAAAATACGTCAGTTTACACTGGTAAATACAATTAACTGACTCTTTTAGAAAAGTATTTATAAAATTGGTTTGGATGCACAGGGCATAAAATCTTTTATAACTTGGGACAATTATTTTTAAAGAAAAAAAATAATCCTGTATACAGATTTATATGTTTGTCGTCCATTCAGTAGCCCGGGTTAGAAGTACCGGGTTAAAGATTAATAGACACACCACTAATATAATCCCACGGTGAGTTATCCTCAACGGGTGGTTATTGTTGGTGCATATGTCTGTCGACTTCGTCTTATATCGAGTCATGTAATAGGTTAGATAGTCCAAGACACGTAGTACGAAAGAAACGGGAAACAGAGCAGAATCAGCAGTTTCACACGAAGTGGCCAGTTCGTACGAACTGACCAGTTCGTGCGAACTGGCATGTGCTGGTTCGTGCGAAGTGGAGTCCCTATATATATGTGTCTTGTGATTTCATTTGTAACAGTTGTGATTCCGGTAGCGAAGCTCTGCCGAAGTGTCGCCAAGCCTGTAAAACGTTGTAATATCAATCCAATCGACATTTAAGCTACTTCTAAGTGTAAATCAAGCTGCTACAACATCAATACGTCTGTTTCCGCCTTTCATATTGATCGAGAACTCTTCTGAACGTCTCGTTTTATCGATTCAACGATCCTACAAGTGGTATCAGAGCTCAGGAGGAAGAGTTCTTACCATTTCAGCTTGTTTTCTTCAAAATCATCACACATCTACTCATTTTCTACACTTTTTCTTCAAAATTTCAATGAATCTACGGATAAAATGATCTGATTTTCACATATAACACGTAAAACTAATTTTTAATCAATCCTTGAAAAAATCAGACCTAAAATCAATCTAAAACTTGATAAAATGGACCAAATCGTGTGAAAACCTTGTCAGATCGTTCGAGAAAAGTTCTGATCGTTTGAAATTTACTTCCACGTCGCACGAAGTAGGTCAGGTCGCGTGAAATTTGGTTCCAGGTCGTACGGATTGAGTCACATCGTTTGAGATAGTGTTCAGGTCGTGCGAGGTGTGTCATAATATCTTCAGGTCGTACGAAGTGGGTTTAATCAGATCGCACGGATTGAGTCAAAGCTTCAGTTCGCACGGTTTGTTATCACATCAGTTCGCACGAGGTGAATTAAGGTCAGATCATTTGAGAGAGTTCCAGTTCGCACAGATTGAGATTATTCCAGTTCGCACGGATTGACATTATTCCAGGTCGTTTGGATTCAGTCCAGTTCGTGTGAGATATAATCAGATCGTACGGTTTGAAGTTGAGTTCAGGTCGTTTGGAAATAACCCCAGGTCGTTTCAGTTTGCATGTGATTGAATTAATTAGATTCATTATTCGATAAAGTGAGGTCCAATAGTATTCATTGAGTAACATTGAGATTGTCGGCACAAGATATTAAAGTCAATTGTGATATCACATGAATTCTTTTATCGGTCCAATCAGGTAAGTATCAGTGGAATAGTCATGTGTTTTGATTGAATTCATATTAGTGGTCCAATCAGATTTTGCTTAAAATCAAAGTTGTCGGCTATTTTGAACTTTGACAAGTAATGTGATTTGAAATTGTGTCCGTTATAAACGACTTGTGAGCCAAAAGTTTTGGCAAAGATTGGGCCGCACATTATTGGGTTTTGATTCAGAGTTCTTTGGGCCATAGTTGGATTTTTAGTCTTTTTGGCTAAATTTGATTGTGGGCCGATACAATTTGAAGCTTTTGGATTGGGCGGTGGATATTGGATCGAAATTTTGATAAGTGGGCTGCTAATTGTTGGACCGATAGTATATTGGGCCGATATTATACAAGTTTAATAGTGGGCTTGTGAAATTTGGTATTTTTGAACTGAGTGTTTTAAACCGAGTTTTGGATCAAGTTGTTATCAAGTTTCAAGACTTTGTGATTGGGCTTATTAGTGGGCCTCGTGGAAGTTGAAATTTTGTGGACTTTGAGCTAAAAACAATTTTTGAACCAAGTCGTTTGAAGTTCACCAGACCGCACGAAATTCAACTCGTTTGAAGTATCAAACACTCAGATCGTTTGATCTTGTCAGACTGTTTGTGATTTCCAGCTCGTTTGAAATTCTGTCATTGTGAATTTTTAAAACCGAAACATGGATTCTGAAGATGAAATAGCGTATGTTTATTACGAATCTCGGCAATTCATTCCTAAAAAGAAAGAAGAAGAACCAGTTTCAACAAAAGAGGCTTCAGAAAGAGCACCTATCTTTGATCACTCATCAGATGAAGAGAGTGATGATGATAGTAAAGAAATTCCAAAACTTGAATATTATCAAAGAGAATTTTCATCTGATAGGAATAATTTGTATTTTGCAGGTGAACTGGAAGAGATCAAAGAAGGACAAGCTGCGAAAAAGAAGAATGCAGTAACGGTTGAAAAAAGAATCAAACCTGAGGAAAATGTTCAAGTAGTAAAGAAGCAGGTAAAAGAAATTCCAGCTGTCAAGGTTGAGAAGGATGCAGATACTGAAAAGATGCCTGAGAAGTGTGAAAATTGTGATACTGTGAAAAGGCACAACAACAAATTGATTCATAACATGAACAGATTGAAAGAATCTTATGATGTTTTAAACAAAGCTATGAATCAATATAACAAGTCAAGCAATGAACAAGCGATAGCTATGAAGACACTCAATAGATAGTTCATGACGAAGCAGAAAATCATCAATAAGTACATTGAGAAATGTGCTGAACTTGAACAAAAACTGGAAACTCAGAGGATAGAAACTGAGAGGGTAAACAGGTTATTGAAAAGTTATTCATGTGCTTCTTATGTGATTGACAGGATTTATCCTACAGTAGAAGGCATGAAAGCGTTTGAAGAGGAGAAGAAACCTGAAGTAAAGAAGAATACTGGTAAGAAACATAGTACCAATTATACAAAGTGTCCACCGCCGCTTGAAGAAGGATATTCTCCACGAAATCCTAATTCAGAAAGAGTCAAAAAGGCAACCAATTTAAAGTGGGAATCTGAACCTTCAGATGGATTTCCAGATAATATTGATGTCACATTCACATCGTATGACACTGATCATGAGTCTGAGTTAATAAAGAAGGTGGTCGATCAGGTGTTGGATAAGGATGAGGAGTCAGAGTCAAAGTCTGAATCTAAGAGTTCAAAGTCAGAGTCAAAGTCAACGACAAAGTCTGACACTTCAAGTCAAACAGTCGAAAAGGAAAAAAGGGTTTACAATAAAGATTTTCTGATGTCACAAAATAATTTGAATGACTCCGACAAATTATATTCTGATGAAGAATTTCCAATAAGAGGTGTTAAAACTGAAATGATTAATAAGGTTTTCAAATTAACAGAAATTAATATTTCTGAAATAAAAGTTGTAAATCTTACTGAAAAACCTAAAAAATACACTTCAAGAGTTCAACAAAGGTTAAACAAGAAAAAGGGTTACAGTTCTGGTTCTGGTTATCGAAAGAAACCAAACCATAACAGTAATTTCAAAAAGAAAGGATTAGGTTTATTCCTCCTGAAAATCATAAAAATGAAAAATATGTTAAAGAATTTAAATCGAAAGTTGTTTTTGTTTCAGGAGCAAGTTCGGAAGAAGAGGAAAAGAGCTCATTCTGGAAGCAATCGAACAAAGAATTCCTTGCTAAGAAGCAAGAGGGAATGAAGAATGATGTTGCTCAAAAGAAGGAAATGAGAACCTGTTACCGATGCAAAGTAGTTGGTCACATCGCCCAAAATTGTCTAAAGGCAACCAACACAAAACAGGAAGTTCCTTCTAAACTCAAAGAAAAAATTGTTGATGAAAATGAACCACCAACGAACAAATTCAAAGTGTTTAAAAATTCTACATTTGAAGTTGGTGAGAGTTCAAAATGTTTTTACAAAAGAAGAGTTAATCTTAACAACCAAATGTGGGTTGCTAAAAAATCAGATGCTAAATCTGGCGATGAATATGTTTCTTCGGAAGCAAAGGAGCCACTTTCTGGCGATGAATCTGACTCGTCAAAGTCAGTGGAGCCACAAGTTGAGCTAAAAAGTGATAATTCCGTTCCGAAAATGGATGTTGAAACTTTTCCACCATTGTCAAACGGAAACTTAAAGAAAAAAATTGGCAAAGTTGAGATTTCAAATCAATTTTTTTCTGAAAAGAAAGAATTTGATGTTGAAAAAGCCTTTAACCCTAAAGTTCTAAATATTTTTTGAAAAATGGTTGACGGGAAGGTCAAAGGGGTAAAGGAATTCTATGAAAAGAATAAGAAAGGAAGGAAACCGAGTGATGATGACTCGGAATCACCCAAGGACCGTCAGGCTTGGTTGAATCTCTTTAACTAAAAATCCTGACTTGCCGGAACTCCCAGGTTGGTAATTGGGGAGTAGGAATCGGCATCTTTCTTGAGAAATTCAAAACTGTTATATTTTGATTTACAAGTGGTATTATTGATGAGTACCTACAAGTGGTTATTCAAGGTCATTGAGTTGAACTTGATTTAACTTTCATTCAAATGGTTAAAGAAAAAGGGGTTTCATTCACAAGCTGTTGATAGAACAAAATGATGAACTAATCCCCATGTTTGTGAAATAACAAACAAACTAATTTTCCGGAAAAACCATTTTGATTAAAACAAACTTAAGTGTTTGAAATCTTAATGGGAAAATAGTTTGTTGTCAGGGGGAGTTCTGATTGTTTAAGCCAAGTGGATGGTGAATTGAAGCAATTCACATCAGTTTGTCACTTTATTTGTAAAGTTTATTGCGTTCATTTTCAAATTTTCCCGAAAAATCAAAAATTGAAACATATTTTTGATTTTAGGGGGAGTATAAAATTTTAGAAATTTTGAAAATTTGAAAAATCCAAAAACATGATAAAATTTGAAAAATTCAAAAACATCAAAAAATTCAAAATGAGTTTTGTTGTGAAAGAGAAGAAATGATAGTACATCGGTAGACAATCACAGTATGCTAAAGATTTGGAAAGTTAATATGTGATAAACGGTCTCACAGATGATATGCCAGTAGGTTTTTACACGCTTAGTAGATTGTTTTCGGGATATAAATCTAAATATTAAATACTTACTTATCTCGTGGGGAACATCTCTCGGATATATAGGTAACCCCTGAAATCTTGTTTGAAGGGCTTTCTATTTCTGACATACTAGGTCTTTGTGCGTGATGATATCTGGGGTATTATACCAGGACTTCTGATTTTGCGGGAGCAATAGTCTAGTCCTCGTATAATACTTTGCACTGCTTTAATCATAAAGCCCACCCGCAACATAAAAAATGATGAAACATTGAAAAATGCTAATCATGTGCTGTTGAAGAAAAGATTCTCTAAAGGGAACACACCTAAAGTCGAACCATCATCTCTCTGATTTTGCGGAAGCAATAGCCTGAGCTCTCATAGTCTCGCATTTACCCATTTACAGATATCATTAGTGTACATTCACCTGTAAGACTGAATATAGGAGTCTGGATACGGGAGTATATTCTGAGATGGGACACGCGAATAAGTTTAAGTTCCTTAAAACACTAATCTCGTATCTCGAATCAATTGAACTTTGTGTGAAAATTTAAGTGGATTAGTATACTGACAATCTAAGTGAATCGTTTAGATCTTAAAGTGTTTAAAGCTCAACGGTGCTAGTGATTTGTCATAAACTGATATGATCCTCTTACACAAACTCACAAAAATATTGTTTGTAAATATTTCTTTACTACTTTTCATTAGTATGTTTTAGCATAAAATTTTGAAAATTCAAAAAGATTTTATTTCATCTTATTTTCGACAACTAATGTTGGAAAGCTGATTTTCAAAATTCCAATTGCTGAACATGATGAACGACAATGGTTTGGGAGAGTTTGTTTGAAATGAGAAATGATTTTGAAATGATTAAATGGTTTCAAATTAATGAAATGTCAAAATTTGTGTGTTTCGAATACAAGTGGTTAATTTGAAAAATGTTATAAGATTTCTACAAGTGGTTTCTAAAATTGTTAAATTTTAAAAATTGTGAAATTTACTTTTGGGTAGAGATTTGTGCAGGTCCCCGTGTCTTAGCCTGAGCGGAGTTTGAGCCAGGTTACAATCCTAGAATGAGAGCTATGTCAGATTGCTATCCCGGAACAACTTAAGAGGGAGTTTGCTAGCAAAGGGGAGTTTGAAGACATTAAAGCCAGGTTCGAATCCTGCCGTCCATGCCAGCTGCTAATGCTGAAGAGCGTAAGGAATCAAGAGATCTGATCAAGAGAGAGGATAGAGCCAGATTGAGATTCTGAGAGAGAGAAGATAGAAGATTGAAGGATGCTTACAGAGACAGATACTTTGGAAAGAGCGTAAAGACTGATTAAGATTGAAGACTCGTCATACTGAAGACTTGTACTGAAGACTCGTCGACATCCAAGGGGGAGTTTGTTGGTGCATATGTCTGTCGACTTCGTCTTGTATCGAGTCATGTAATAGGTTAGATAGTCCAAGACACGTAGTACGAACGAAACGGGAAACAGAGCAGAATCAGCAGTTTCACACGAAGTGGCCAGTTTGTACGACCTGACCAGTTCGTGCGAACTGGCATGTGCTGGTTCGTGCGAAGTGGAGTCCCTATATATAGGTGTCTTGTGATTTCATTTGTAACAGTTGTGATTCCGGTAGCGAAGCTCTGCCGAAGTGTCGCCAAGCCTGTAAAACGTTGTAATATCAATCCAATCGACATTTAAGCTACTTCTAAATGTAAATCAAGCTGCTACAACATCAAAACGTCTGTTTCCGCCTTTCATATTGATCGAGAAATCTTCTAAACGTCTCGTTTGATCGATTCAATGATCCTACAGTTATATCTTTTACATACGCAACTGTCAGGTGTATGCCTACACCCCATGCTTAAGTCGTGGCCATTCAATGAATGAGCCGAGGATATCCAGGACATGGTCATTAACCCCCCAAAGGCATTGTACCAAACAAAACAGATTAAAACGGGTTATTTCAATGATTTAACCACTAATCGATTAAAGATTCAATACCCGACCAAGCGGTATTATTAAATACCGTATCCCAAGCCCGTATAACGGAAAATAAGTTAAAAGTATTTACCTGAGCAAAAATTATAAATTTTAATCTCAACCGTATATCAAACAGCAAACACAGGTAGCTTTTACTGGGCTCCTAAATCTGGAACGAAGGTTTTAATAACCTATTAGATTCCTAACGGGTCTTATTTAAGTTATAACTTAGACCGGTTAGTTTTAATGAAAGGTTTATGGTTCATAACGCAAGATTAAGCAAAGACCGGATTAGAATGTGATTTAGACCCGACAAGTATGAAGACTTGTATAAAATGGATAAACTAATCGCATTCTGGATTTTGAAGTAAAAATGATAAGCTTTGACCCGTTTCAGTTAATTTATGCAAACTAGTTACATAAACCGTACCGAACGCGAATATGCATAACGGCTAACCAAATGAATCATGTACAGGTTCCACAAGTTAATATGCTTTAAATATGTTGTGATATCAGTAGGATACCTTCCATTATGCCCAAAACAAATTTAAAACCAATTTAAGCCCCGTAAGGGTATTTTGGTCATTTTAAAGCTTATAAAAGAGGTTAAATAGAAATCTGAGGTTCAGGTCTAAAATAATCAGTAAAAACATTTATTTTAACATGTTACATCAATAAGATATCATACATATGTGAATTTTATCATTTATGGCCAAACTATGCACCGAAGGGGCATTTTGGTCATTTCACATATGCTATAAGGGTCAAATTTGGAAATCTGAGTTCAAAAATTTTACTTACTATTAAAGTATAAAAATTTGTTTATAACATCAGTAGGTAACAAGTCTTAGGTGTTAAATATAGTTTTAAACCATACTATGCGCTAAAATCGCATAAAAGTCGGTATTTGACGATATTCGGGTTGTTTAAGGGAATCTGAGATTTTGATCAGCCTTTACTGTTTAAAATAATTTATTTAACATATGAAATCAGTAGGAAAAGGTTTGGTATCAAAATGTTATGTAAAACTCATTTTATCAAAGAAAAGGGCAATTTCGTCAATACCGAATTTACACTAAAACTCTATAATATAATTAGTATAAAATTTGACAAAAATTTCCAAAAATCCCTAAATATTATATTATATCATTGGGTAAAAGGTTTGGTGTCAAAATTAGGGTTTAAATATGATTTATGTCAAAAATGCCATTTAATTAATAAAAAGCTTTCATTTTACGATATCGAGCATAACTCTCATTTCAGACCATAAACTGATGTCAAATTTTTAGGACATACTTAAATATCAGTAATAAAGGTTTTTGTCCTCTCACATTTTTAAAAATCTCGTTTTATTGATAAAAGGGCATAATGGTCCATTTTAAGCATTTAACGGGAACATGCATAACAATTAGATTTCTATGGAACCTTATAGTATAATCTCAGAGGGTTATACTAACAAGTAATGTGGTCTCAAAAGAACCCTAAGGCATATCTAAACTAAGCTAAATCGGGTCAGAACTGAAA
Organism: Helianthus tuberosus; assembly: GCA_030545235.1. Taxonomy (NCBI): domain Eukaryota; kingdom Viridiplantae; phylum Streptophyta; class Magnoliopsida; order Asterales; family Asteraceae; genus Helianthus; species Helianthus tuberosus. The sequence continues at coordinate 56,316,594 of CM060408.1, read as the reverse complement.
GTCAAAGCAAAAGTCTACTTTTGCGACTTTCGATTGCGAAACGAGCCTAAACTCAGAATTGTCGGGTTGAACATGCCTAGACATGTTCTTATATTATTTACCAAGTTATTTGAGTGTTAAAACTTGTTCCATAACCTTTACATTATCTGTTATGAATTATTTTATAAAAATTGACTCGTTTGACTTTTTATTAAATAGTTTGACCCGACAATTGACCAAGTAAAAGTGATAATCAGTAGGTGCCCTTTTAAGGGTTTATTACCTACATAATTACCAACTCATAGCCACTTTCAATTCGAATAATGGCTGGACCATTAGTGATTAATCACCAAGTCAAAGCTTAATTACGATAGCTTTGACTTTCGGTCATTAAGATAATAAAACTTAACTAGAGAAGCTAAGAATGCTTACAAGAACTCTTAGCACGAGATTAGAACTGAAGAAAACTTCCTTGAACACCAGGAAGCTCCAGAGAAAGAGTTTGAGTGAAATTCTTTCAAGTGTGCAAGAACAAGTGCAACAAAGGGACCTTTATATTGGAATTTTAAGTCTCCAAGATCAATCCATATGTCCCTATGTTGTTACAAGATGTTACCAAGTGTCCCTAGTGCATGAAAAACCATTTGCTCACTCCCTGGTATCGAAATCAGTCATGCAATGGCGGTGTAACATGCTGCAACATGCAGCTGTCCTTTTTTTCTGTCACTGGCACTCTTACGCGGCCCACGTAAGAATTGGACTCGGCCTACGAGGCCCGCGACAAAGGGGTATTCCGGTAAAAAGTTTTAAAACTTTTCACTTTCAGTCCCTGGTCCATTTTAAGTTTAAATAACTTCCATTTATTGCACTTATGACCCCCATAGTTTACTATTAAGGGCCTGGGTCACATATTAACTCCGTTAAGCTTCCGGTTAGATGTAAGATCACCCGAAAAGTCTTGTTTTCAACGAAACTCCATAAAATTACTATCCAATACTCTTGAGAGCGCAATATACAATGCTTTCGGGATCTTTAAAAGGTCACTTAGAGGTAACTTTTAACATGTTGACACTTTTAACCCCTATGCTTCGAAAAATTCTCAATTTAAGCATGAACGGCTTTCTATGTCCGACAATTTTATTCAATCAAAGAATACGAACATCTTATGAGGTCATTCAGAGGCACGATTTTGGCATGATGACACGTTTGATCCTTTTACTTACATATTTGCATTGTTTGACAATTTTAATCCCTCGGAATCAATTCATTACACATTTAACCTTCATGACACGTGTCTTTATTATATTGGACATGATTTTGCGAGGTGTTACATCCTCACCCCCTTAAAAGAAATCTCGACCTCAATATTTACTGAAATAAATGAGGGTATTTATGTTTTATTGTGGATTCAACCTCCCACGTGTATTCTGGGCCTCTACGGGCATCCCATTTAACCTTCACAGTCGGCACATGCTTTCTTCGAAGCTTCTTAACCTGTCGATCCTCGATCGACAAAGGTTTTTCAACGAACTTCAAGCTCTCATCTATCTGCACATCCTTATGTGATATTGCTAGCGATTCATCGGCTAGACATTTTTTTAAGTTGCAGATGTGGAATACATTATGTATGCCACTGAGCTCTTCGGGTAGGTTTAGCTTGTAAGCTATAGTTCCGACACATTCGATGATCTCGAATGGTCCTAAGTATCTTGGGCTAAGCTTGCCCTTTTTGCCAAAACACATCACTCCTTTCCAGGGTGACACCTTAAGTAGCACTTTATCGCCAACTTCAAACTTTAAAGGTTTGCGCCTCATATCAGCATAACTTTTCTGCCTATCCCTGGCAGCTTTCAGACGATCACGGATTTGAAAAATCTTATCCGTCATCTCCAGGACTATATCGGGTCCTGATAGTTGGACATCTCCAACTTCCGACCAACAAACCGGCGTTCTGCACTTCCTTCCGTATAAGGCCTCAAAAGGCGCTGCTTGAATGCTCGAATGATAACTATTATTGTACGAAAATTCAATTAAAGGAAGATGATCATCCCAACTTCCTCCTAGATCAATAACACAAGCGCATAACATATCCTCAAGCGTTTGAAATGTACGCTCGCTTTGGCCATCCGTCTGAGGATGATAAGCAGTGCTGAAATTTAATCGAGTGCCTAAAGATTGCTGAAAGCTTTTCCAAAAATGAGACGTGTATCTTGTATCCCTATCAGAGATAATAGACACTGGCACTCCGTGAAGAGATATAATCTCATCCACGTACAGCTGAGCTAGCTTGTCGGAGCTGTGAGTTTCTTTAATGGGCAAGAAGTGAGCTGACTTGGTCAACCTGTCGACTATAACCCAAATAGTATCATTTCCACGCTTTGTCTTTGGTAACTTAGTGATAAAATCCATGGTTACCATTTCCCATTTCCAGGTGGGAAGTTCAGGCTGTTGCAGCAAGCCTGACGATTTCTGATGCTCTGCTTTAACTTGCGCGCATGTCAGACATTTAGCCACATAAGTGGCTATAGATTTCTTCAAACCTATCCAACAGTAATTTGCCTTTAAATCCTGGTACATCTTATCACTACCAGGATGGACTGAATATTTCGAGCTATGAGCTTCTTGAAGAATCACATCTCGAAGTCCTCCATAAATTGGAACCCATACTCGACCATTCAATCTTAGGATTCCATCCTTGCCATACGTGTAACACCTCGAAAATTCGTGTTAAATAAGATAACGACACATGTCGTGTAAGAAAAAAAAAGAAGCGTTATGAACTCGGATTTAATAAAAATGTTTGACAGGATTTAAAAGTGTCGTCATGTTAACTTTTGCACCTCTGAACGACCTCGTTATAAATCCCAAGACTCAAATAATATTAAAAACATTTAATATATGTTCAAAATTCAGTGAATTATAACATTGAATGATGCATGATTTAATTGGTGGACTCCTACGAAGAAATTCCAACGGTAAACCTTATAATTTGGTACTTTCTTTTGGAATACAAGCATACAAACTCAAATGGTAGGGTATCCAACAGTTAAAGACCCATATTGGAGGCCCCAAATTGATAAAACAATGTCCCAAACTCAGAAAAGAGGTTGCCCTTTAGAAATACTGAAAGATCAAACATTTTTGGGTTCTGCAAGGTGCTTGCGCACCGTAAGCATACCCCTTGCGGTGCGCAAGGGGTTGCCAGTTCGACCCGAATGTTGCTGTTTGCTGTTTGGCGCGTGGGAATGATCTTTAAATGTTTTTCCTCATAACCCTTGGCCCCTAAACACTCCCTAAACTTGTAGGACACCTGTAGGAATGTTGTGGGCAGTAGTAGACCTTGTTGTCAATAGATTATGGTGTCTTTGAACACTATATAAAGCCATTGAGTTGCAACATTTTTCCTCACACTTCATCTGCATTCTTGGAGCACTTCTGGAACTCAAACCTTCTCTCAAGTGTTCTCTAATCAAGTCTAGGACTTTAGTAAGTGTTCTAACCTTCTCTAATTAGTTTTAGCTTAGTTAATTAGCTAAAAGTCAAACCATCGTAATTACGGTTTGACTTCGAGATTAATGATTAATGGATCAGTCATATCTCGAATTAAAAGTAGTTATATGTTGGTATTTATGTGAGTAATAAAACCTCAAAAGGGTTTCCCCTGATCACCACTCTAACCAGGTCAAAAGTCGGGTCAAACTTATATTTAAAAAGTCAACAGAAAGTCTAAAATGCCATTTATGCATAATTAACATTGTAGATCATATACAACCTGTTGGATCATTGTTATAACTTGGTAATAAGTGTAAGAACATGTCTAAACATGTTTAACCCGACAATTTCCTGTTTAGACCCAGTTCGGAACCGAAAGTCGCATAGTTTGACTTTCACTTTGACTTTCAGTTCTGACCCGTTTAGGCATGTTTTAGAAATGTCTCATAGCTTAAATTGGATTAGGTTACATGTTAGAATAACCCTCTGTGATTATACACCTTGGTTCATTAGTTATCCAATTAATATGCATGTTTCCGTTAATTGCTCATATGTTGACCGTTATGCCCTTATTACCCTAAAACGTGATTTATGAAAATGTAAAAGAGTAGAAACTTAAATTACTGATATATAAACTTGTATGCAAAGTTTGACATCAGTTTGACTTGTAGATTAAGAGTTATGCTCATTGTCGCAAATTTAAAGCTTTATGATAATTAAACGGCATAATTAGCGTGTAGCCTAGTTAAACATACTTTTTGATATCAAATATTTTACCCACTGATGAAATATATTATTTTGGGATTTTTAAATATTTTTAATTAATTTTAGGCTGAGCATAACTAGTAGTCGTAGGCTTAATCCGGTAATTGTCGGTTTTGCCCTTACGGGCCATAAAATGAGTTTTACATATCTAAACGACTCCAAACCTTTTGCTACTGATCACATATGATAAATAAATTATTTTAAGCCTTCTGGAAATATAAAAATATCAGATTTAAGTATCGAACCCGGAAATGGCCTTAAATCGCCTTATTTAGCGTTTTTAACGCATAGTATGTTTTAAAGTCATATTGAACATACCCGGGTTGATACCTACTGATATTTTAGGCAAATTAGAATATTTTAACAGTAAGCAAAGGTTGATAAACTCAGACTCCAGTTTTGAGCTTTTCGGCTTATGTGAAATTACCAAAATACCCCTACGGGGCATAGTTTGGTTAGAAATGATAAATTTCACATATGTGCTTTAACCTACTGATATAACTTAGCAAATTAAGTATATTTGCTGATTACATCAGACCTGTAACTCAGATTGTTACTTAAACTCTTTTATAAACTTTTAAATGACCAAACTACCCCTACGGGGCCTAGTTTGTGTTTAAACACGTTTCGGGCATAATGAAAGACATCTTACTGATGTCACAACATATTTGAAGCATATTAACTTAGGAAACCTGTATATGGCTCTTACGGATACCCGTCACGCTTATTACGCGTTCGGTTCGGTTTATGTAATAAGTTTACATAAATTAGCCGAAACGGGTCAAACCTTATCGGTTTATTCTCAAAATCCAGAATGTGCATGAAGGACCCATATTAAGCAAGTCTCTGAACTTGTCGGGTCTAAATCACATTCTATCCGGTCTTCGCTTAATCGTGCGTACGAACCGTATCCTTGAAACTAGCCGGTCTAAGCTTAAGCTTAATTAAAGACCCGTTAGGATTCTAATAGGTTATATTAAACCTTCGTTCCAGATTAGGAGAACCGGTAAAAGCTACGTGTATTTTTCTTATTGTGATTAATACTTGCTCAGGTAAATACTTTTAACTTATTTTCCCTATACGGGCTTGGGTTACGGTATATAGCATACCGCTTGATCGGGCATCAAATCTCCACAATTAAGTGGGTAGTTGAATAATTTGATCGGATCGTTTAAACAGTCTTGTTACTTAAAGCCTTTGGGGGGTTAATGACCATGTCCCGGATATCCTTGGCATCATCTTACGAGATGGACACGACCTGAGCACGGGGTGTAGGCATACACCTGTCAGTGTATAACTCTATATTGTGGTGTGTCTATTGATCTTTAACCCGGACAAGATCCGGGCTACTGAACGCACAAGTAATATGTAATTCGTTCACAAGATTATAATATTAAATAATTCTCCCAAGTTAAATAAAATGTTTATGCCATGTGCATCCAAACCAATTTTCAATCATTTTCCAAAATGAGTCTGTTGAATGTATTTACCAGTGTAAACTGACGTATTTTCCCAAAAAGATTAAATGCAGGTACTAAGCGAAATTGGCTGGGATTTCTCCTTAGCATCATTAGAAGTCTCGCAAGCTTAAGATGCCTGAAGTCGGTTGAACCATAATACTATTTTTATTTCGATCCATCTGTGGATAAACTTCCGGATATTGTGACTTTGATATTACAATAATAAATTCGGTTGTATCATATTTTAAATTTGCTTCCGCTGTGCATATTGATATTGTGTTGTTTGACTATTATGTTGCCAACCACGTCACGATACTCCCCCACCGGGCCCACCGGTGACACGTGGAAATCAGGGTGTGACAATACGACAATTGATTGGCAGTTACGCCTAACTTTTCATTCGGATAGTTAGCTTCTAATACAGCTTCCTTTTGAGCGGCTAACAACCTTTCATTCAAGCTATTCTTTAACTCGATGCTCTTCGCATTGATTCTAATAGGCTTAACCCTTTCCTTCCTACTTAGAGCGTCAGCTATAACATTTGCTTTACCTGGATGGTAGCGAATTTCGCAATCATAATCATTTAAAGTCTCCATCCATCGACGCTGCCTCATGTTAAGATCTTTTTGATTGAACAGATGTTGAAGGCTCTTGTGATCAGAATAGATCACACACTTTGTCCCATAAAGATAATACCTCCAAAGCTTCAGTGCAAATATAACGGCACCCAATTCCAAATCATGGGTGGTGTAGTTCTTCTCATGCACCTTTAATTGACGGGAAGCATATGCAATAAATTTGCCCTTCTGCATAAGCACACAACCCATGCCAGTGTGCGATGCGTCACAATAAACCATAAATTCTTCAATTCCTTCTGGCAATGTCAACACGGGAGCATTGCTTAATTTCTGCTTAAGAATATCAAAAGATTCTTGCTGCTTGGGACCCCAGTCAAACTTGACATTCTTGCGAGTTAATGATGTTAGAGGTGCTGCAATCCTTGAGAAGTTTTCGATGAAACGCCTGTAGTATCCTGCTAGACCCAAGAAGCTGCGTATCTCTATAGGAGTTTTAGGCGCTTGCGAATTCATAATCGCTTCAATCTTAGCGGGATTCACCTGGATACCACGCTCACTCACTACATGTCCAAGAAATTGGACTTCACGAAGCCAAAACTCACATTTAGAAAACTTGGCGTAGAGCTTCTCTTGCTGCAGAAGTTTAAGGATACACCGGAGATGTCTTTCATGATCAGCCTGATTCTTCGAATATATAAGTATGTCATCAATAAAAAAAATGACAAACTTGTCCAAATAAGGTTTGCAAACACGATTCATGAGATCCATGAACGCTGCTGGTGCATTAGTGAGCCCGAAAGGCATCACCAAGAACTCGTAATGACCATAACGAATTCTGAATGCAGTCTTATGTACATCTTCATCTCTGACCTTCAGTTGATGGTAACCTGACCTTAAATCAATCTTGGAGAAATAACTTGCCCCTTGCAGTTGATCGAACAAATCATCGATCCTGGGCAATGGATATCTGTTCTTGATTGTTACTTTATTCAGCTCGTGATAATCAATGCATAGTCGCATTGACCCATCCTTTTTCTTCACAAACAGAATCGGAGCTCCCCAAGGGGACGAGCTAGGTCGAATAAAACCCTTTGCCAACAAATCATCCAACCGTGTCCTTAATTCTCTCATCTCAGTTGGTGCCAATCGATATGGTGCTCTTGCAACTGGTGCTGCTCCAAGAATAATATCGATTCTGAACTCCACTTGCCTATCTGGAGGTAGTCCAGGTAGTTCTTCAGGAAAAACATCTGGATATTTAGAAATAACAGGGATGTCTTCAATCTTGGGCTTTGGTTCATCAATGGTTACCTGTGCTATATAAACGAGACAACCTTTCTTCATACACCTCGATGCCTTAAGCATATACACTTGCTTAGGTAACCCGTACTGAGTATCTCCTTGAATTGTTAATGGTTCACCATAAGGAGTCTTGATAACCACTTGCTTCTTATCACAAACAATCTGGGCTTGGTTAGAAGATAACCAATCCATGCCTATTACTATATCGAATCCTGCCAATTTTAATGGAAGCAAGGATATCGGAAAAGAGTGATTCCTAATGGATATAAAACATCCATCTAGAATGGTTGAAGCAGTCTCTATAGTACCATCGGCCAATTCTACTTCATACTTATGCTTAGAGTCTTAATAGGCAGATTTAACAATTTACAAAACTTATTGTCTACAAAAGACTTGTCTGCACCCGAATCAAACAACACTCTAGCATAAACATCATTGATAAGAAAGTACTTGTTATCACATTGCCGTTCTGAATCGCTTCCTGAGCATTCATTTGAAAGACCCGAGCATTAGTCTTCTTAACCTCTTCAGGTTTCTTTGCATATTTGGGGCAATTGGTCTTGATATGCCCCTTCTCGTTACAGTTGTAACAAGTTGCGTCCTTCATTTTCTTGCAATCTAGGGTCTTATGCTCCTTAGACTTGCAGATTCCACAAACTCTAGGCTGTGACTGTGACTGTGACTGAGATTTTGTTTCGAACCTGCACTTCCCAAAATGGTGCTTTTGGCAGGTCTTGCTCTTGGGTTTCTCACCCGACTGTTGGTTGTCCTTTTTAAACCCAGAACTCTTCTTATACTCAGAGTTCCCCTTTCGTTTCTTATCAGAACGACATGAGTTCTCGTCCTCACATTTTCTCTTTCCTTCATCGGAATTCTTAAGCGACCTCTGCCTAATCGCATCAAGAGTAAGAGATAAAGACAGATCAACCACCGACCTGAAGGTGGTAGGTCTAGACGCTTTCACATTTGCCTTGATTTCTGGAGCTAGACCTCCAATAAAACGAGCTATGCGTTTCGGTTCCGGTGTGACCAAGTAAGGAACCAATCAGGACATGGTATTGAAACTTGTAAGGTATGCCTGACAGTCCAAGTTCTTCATGACTAATGTCAAGAAGTCGGTTTCAATCCTTTCCACTTCATGCTGGGGACAAAAATTATCTTTGATCAACGCAACAAACTGATCCCAAGACATGTTGTAAAGTGGGATTTTCCCCGTGGCTTGAACCAATGATCTCCACCAAGCCAAAGCTTCACCTTTAAACAATTATGACACAAACTTCACTATGTCCTGTTCTGCACAACCACTGATATCAACCACTGTATCCATCTCATCGAGCCAAGTCATACAATCAACGGCTCCTTTCTCCCCTGTGAAGTCCCTGGGCTTGCAGGAGATGAAATATTTATAAGAACAAGTCTTAACACGTGGCTCTTGATTGAGCACAATCTTCTTAGACGGGGCACTCCTTTGGTTTTATGAGTGATGAGAATCGTCTTTATGAGATACATGAATCTTAGAAGGTGGTTTCGTATGGGGTACAGATTGAGTCCTGGTGCGAGTACCGCTTGATTCTTTAAACTGTCTGTCAAGGGCTCGAGTAACGGTATTATCTATTAACACTTGTAAATCTGCACCAGCTACATTAACTCTGGTGGTATCGTTTCTCTCCCTTGGATGACTGTTAACCTCATCTGATTCAGCCATGTAGCTTGATTGCTACAATAAAATGATGACAATAATTCATTCAGAAATCTTATTATGGAATTGTCGTTTTGACAATTCATTAACCATGGTAAATACAAACCATATTGGTTATTTTGTTAGTTATATTTAGTTAGGATTTTCATTATAATTTATCCTTTATTATAAATCATTAAAGATATTAGGGTGGCACAAAAGGTCTAATCACAAGGACAATTTTAAAATTTAATAGCCATGATTTTATAAAATCGAGGCATTTAGGTTTGAACATAGTTCATCACCTTTCTTGACAGGGAGTCATAGACTACAACTGTATTTTGTCTTATTAGACATTGAATATGGCCCGTATGCACTTCATCACTAATGGATGCTTTAATTAAATAAGAATAAGGAATTGGAAAAGTCCAATATAAGGATGACAAGTGTGATTTTATCGTATCACTGTTGTCGGGAGTGCTAACATGTTTTCAGATGTTAACAGGGATTTGAATCTTAAAAAGGTTCTACCATTAGGGCCATGTCTAAAATGACATATAGGCTAGGTTATACCTTCAAGATTTTCTTTCAATATATTTTGGCAGATTAATTACAAAAAGGAATGATATTTTAATTTATTTCATATAATACATTCTTATATATAATGACAAATGAAATTTTAAATAAACATTCCAATAAATTTAGAAGAAGTACATAATTGCCCTAAACGGGACTTTAAAGAAATAACATTGTCCACACAGGGACTAAAATAAGAAATACTAGTCCTCGCAGGGACCTATTACATAAATAAAAATGTCCACACAGGGACTTGATTGAAATTTAAAAATTACAAAACAAATAAATAAGTATTTTCAATAATCCCTCTTCTTCTTTCCCTTTATCAGGTTGGCCAAACCCATAAGAAGACCCCGACGGCTTCTACGTTCCTCCTGGACCTGTTTCTCCACCTCGTGCAACCGTTGAAGTATTTCCTGCTGTTGCGGTGGTTGGATCTGTGGCGGCTGCGGCGACTGCTGCGGTGGAGGTTGAGGAGGTGGTGGGTATTGATACCCATATGCTTGGTACCCAGATTGGTATGAAGCTGCGTAGGGCCCTTCAGGGTGGAGAGCATTGTAGTTGGCCGCCTTGAGGTACGGGTCGACGGCAGGGGCATTGTGATAATTGTAACCCGGGTAAGCTGGCTGCTCAAATGGGTTATACGCCGCTGCACCGGCGTATGAAGGAATTGGGTTATCATAACCCATGTGTAGGGCTGTTCACGAGCCGAGCCGAACCGAGCGAACCTTTGCTCGTGCTTGGCTCGTTTACAAACCGAACCGAGCGGAGCGGCTCATTTAAAATCGAGCCTCAAATCAAACGAGCATATTCCGAGCAGTAAATATTTCGAGCGAACGTCGAGCGAAGTTCGAGCGATTTTGACAACCGTGTCGCCCGATTAAAATTTCTTGAGAGAGATAGTGACAATGTTGGGTCTTAAGTTTTTATGTCTTTAAAAACAGGCACATTTTATGGCATAATATTTTTCTTATGAATAACAATGTTGTGGTCAACGAGGCGATGATTATATAGCACGAACAATTACGTTGAGAGCAGGAGACGATCGACTTAGGGTAACGACATGAAACATTGAGTCGATGAGCAGACTGTCATTTATAAGTTTAGGGTTTAACTTTTAGATTTGATATTAATTTTTGTATTGGCGTAATTGGGCTAGTACATATAGATATAGTTGTAAACTTGTATATAGTAGACCCAAATCTAATAGAGTGGTATATATATAACTTTAAATTTAATTTATATTTAAGGATATATATGTATGTGTGTATATACATATATGTATAATTTATATTTGTATATATATGTGTGTATATACTTGTTTATATATGTATATGTATGTGTATATGTATATATACACTAATTACAAATAATAATTCGAGCCGAACCGAGCCGAGCGGACCTTTGCTCATGCTTGGCTCGTTTACAAACCGAACCGAGCAGAGCGGCTCATTTACAACCGAGTGTCAAATCGAACGAGCATTTTTCGAGCAATTTCCGAACGAGCGTCGAGCGAGCGACGAGCGGCGAGCAGTTTGAACGGCCCTACCCATGTGTGGTGGTGGTGGTGCGACTGGCGCAGAGTCGACTTCAAAAACTGGGTTTGAAGGCCCACCCATCTGTGGGTCTTCATACAGTGGCGGGTAGTGGCTGCAACTAGAGTGTTGGGGGGTACTGAAGTGGAAACCCCCTCGCACGGACATCCCAGCACCTGATCTTCTTCGCCTTGATGGTTCCGGAGGCAGCTGCTGCTCTAGCGGCGGCGGCGGTGGCGTGTCCGCCTCAAAGTGTGGATCCTCTGAGGGATCCTGCTGTTGTTGAGGTGGGTTGAAAGGGGGAGTGAACTCCCAGTGGTATATGGCCCATCTTTCAGCAAAACTGTCTGGGCCCCTGTAAGGCGAACCATGGAATGATGATCCGTCTGAAATCTCGATGGGATGCGTTGGCGTCCCACTTGGCGACATCTCGGGATCTCGATCTTCATCCATCTCCATATCCTGCATCTCAGGATAGTGGTCATCTCTGGTTCTTCAATTTGGTTCATTGGATTGGACCTGCTTTAAAAGTATGGGGTCGGGTCCTGGAACGCCCGGTGCGAACCTGATCGCTGCAACGGGATGAAGGAGTGGTGTGAGTGGTCGGACTCGTTGTTTTGATGGAGCCCGAATGAGTCATGATATGATGGTGAGGAACTGAGGGAGACTGAGCGTCTCGCTAGCTCCAGGTAAGTTCTCCAATCCTCCTGGGGACTAGAGCTAAAGGTTGCTGAAGGAGTTCGCCGGTGTGATGGCCCGACCTCGTGGTCATTTTGAGCAGTTATTGGTGCTTTGCCTCTTCCACCTCTTCCTCTGAAACGTGACGGCATTGTCTTGTTCCTGCCAAAACAAACAAAAGAAAACAATAAGATTAGGATTAGTCCTAAGTCATTAGCCTAGACTTGGAAGTCGAGGAATGTGCAACTGTGTCATTGAGATTAAACACAAAAGGCTAGTGTTTAATTCACTCAACGTTGGCTCTGATAACAACCTGTCACACCCCGATATTTTCACGTATTACCGGTGGGCTCGGTGGGGAGTATCGTGACGTAGTTGATATCATCATAGTCAATTAATCACAGTTTAATGCATAGCGTAAGTCTAAAAGTAATTTATACAAACCGAGTTGAAAGTAACATAAAATATTACACAACGGATTGTAAGTGGATCCACAGGCGAATCTAAAATAAAGAAACATTGTTCAACAGATTTAAGCATCAAAAGCTTGCAAGACTCTTCATTTGACACTAGGAGTAGCCAGCCCATTACGCGTAGTACCTGCACTTAATCTTTTTGAAAAATACGTCAGTTTACACTGGTAAATACAATTAACTGACTCTTTTTTAAAAGTATTTATAAAATTGGTTTGGATGCACAAGGCATAAAATCTTTTATAACTTGGGACAATTATTTTTAAAGAAAAAAAAATAATCTTGTATATAGATTTATATGTTTGTCGTCCATTCAGTAGCCCGGGTTAGAAGTACCGGGTTAAAGATTAATAGACACACCACTAATATAATCCCACGGCGAGTTATCCTCAACGGGTGGTTATATCTTTTACATACGCAACTGTCAGGTGTATGCCTACACCCCGTGCTAAAGTCGTGGTCATTCAATGAATGAGCCGAGGATATCCAGGAGACGGTCATTAACCCCCCAAAGGCATTGTACCAAACAAAACAGATTAAAACGGGTTATTTCAATGATTTAACCACTAATCTATTAAATATTCAATACCCGACCAAGCGGTATTATTAAATACTGTATCCCAAGCCCGTATAACGGAAAATAAGTTAAAAGTATTTACCTGAGCAAAAATTATAAATTTTAATCTCAGCCGTATATCAATCAGCAAACACAGGTAGCTTTTACTGGGCTCCTAAATCTGTAACGAAGGTTTTAATAACCTATTAGATTCCTAACGGGTCTTATTTAAGTTATAACTTAGATCGGTTAGTTAAAATGAAAGGTTTATGGTTCAAAACGCAAGATTAAGCGAAGACCAGATTAGAATGTGATTTAGACCCGACAAGTATGAAGACTTGTATAAAATGGATAAACTAATCACATTCTGGATTTTGAAGTAAAAATGATAAGGTTTGACCCGTTTCGGTTAATTTATGCAAACTAGTTACATAAACCGTACCTAACGCGAATATGCATAACGGGTAACCAAATGAATCATGTACAGGTTCCACAAGTTAATATGCTTTAAATATGTTGTGATATCAGTAGGATACCTTCCATTATGCCCAAAACGAATTTAAAACCAATTTAAGCCCCGTAAGGGTATTTTGGTCATTTTAAAGCTTATAAAAGAGGTTAAATAGCAATCTGAGGTTCAGGTCTAAAATAATCAGTAAAAACATTTATTTTAACATGTTACATCAGTAAGATATCATACATATGTGAATTTTATCATTTATGGCCAAACTATGCACCGAAGGGGCATTTTGGTCATTTCACATATGCTATAAGGGTCAAATTTGGAAATCTGAGTTCAAAACTTTTACTTACTGTTAAAGTATAAAAATTTGTTTATAACATCAGTAGGTAACAAGTCTTAGGTGTTAAATATAGTTTTAAACCATATTATGCGCTAAAATCGCATAAAAGTCGGTATTTGACGATATTCGGGTTGTTTAAGGGAATCTGAGATTTTGATCAGCTTTTACTGTTTAAAATAATTTATTTAACATAGAAAATCAGTAGAAAAAGGTTTGGTATCAAAATGTTATGTAAAACTCATTTTATCAAAGAAAAGGGCAATTTCGTCAATACCGAATTTACACTAAAACTCTATAATATAATCAGTATAAAATTTGACAAAAGTTTACAAAAATCCTTAAATATTATATTATATCAGTGGGTAAAAGGTTTGCTATCAAAATTTGGGTTTAAATATGATTTATGTCAAAAATGCCATTTAATTAATAAAAAGCTTTCATTTTACGATATCGAGCATAACTCTCATTTCAGACCATAAACTGATGTGAAATTTTTAGGACATACTTAAATATCAGTAATAAAGGTTTTTGTCCTCTCGCATTTTTAAAAATCTCGTTTTATTGATAAAAGGGCATAATGGTCCATTTTAAGCATTTAACGGGAACATGCATATGAATTAGATTTCTATGGAACCTTATAGTATAATCTCAGAGGGTTATACTAACAAGTAATGTGGTCCCAAAGGAACCCTAAGGCATATCTAAACTAAGCTAAATCGGGTCAAAACTGAAAGTCAAAGCAAAAGTCTACTTTTGCGACTTTCGGTTGCGAACCGAGCCTAAACTCAGAATTGTCGGGTTGAACATGCCTAGACATGTTCTTATATTATTTACCAAGTTATTTAAGTGTTAAAACTTGTTCCATAACCTTTACATTATCTGTTATGAATTATTTTATAAAAATTGACTCGTTTGACTTTTTATTAAATAGTTTGACCCGACAATTGACCAAGTAAAAGTGATAATCAGTAGGTGCCCTTTTAAGGGTTTATTACCTACATAATAACCAACTCATAGCCACTTTCAATTCGAATAATGGCTGGACCGTTAGTGATTAATCACCAAGTCAAAGCTTAATTACGATAGCTTTGACTTTCGGTCATTAAGCTAATAAAACTTAACTAGAGAAGCTAAGAATGCTTACAAGAACTCTTAGCACGAGATTAGAACTGAAGAAAACTTCCTTGAACACCAGGAAGCTCCAGAGAAAGAGTTTGAGTGAAATTCTTTCAAGTGTGCAAGAACAAGTGCAACAAAGAGGCCTTTATATAGGAATTTTGAGACTCCAAGATCAATCCATATGCCCCTATGTTGTTACCAGTGTTCCCAAGTGTTCCTAGTGCTTGAAAAAGCATTTACTCAGTCCCTGGTATCGAAATCAGCCATGCAATGGCGGTGTAACAGGCTACAACATGCAGCTGTCCTTTTTTTTCTGTCACTAACACTCTTACGCGGCCCGCGTAAGAATTGGACTCGGCCTACGAGGCCCGCGACAAAGGGTATTCCGGTAAAAAGTTTTAAAACTTTTCACTTTCAGTCCCTGGTCCATTTTAAGTTTAAATAACTTCCATTGATTGCACTTATGACCCCTATAGTTAACTATTAAGGTCCTTGGGTCACATATTAACTCCGTTAAGCTTCCGGTTAGATGTAAGATCACCCGAAAAGTCTTGTTTTCAACGAAACTCCATAAAATTACTATCCAATACCCTTGAGACTGCAATATACAATTGTTACAATGCTTTCGGGATCGTTAAAAGGTCACTCAGTGGTAACTTTTAACATGTTGACACTTTTAACCCCTATGCTTCGTAAAATTCTCAATTTAAGCACGAACGGCTTTCTGTGTCCGACAATTTTATTCAATCAAAGAATACGAACATCTTATGAGGTCATTCAAAGGCACGAGTTTGGCATGATGACACGTTTGATCCTTTTACTTACATATTTGCATTGTTTGACAATTTTAATCCCCCGAAATCAATTCATTACACATTTAACCATCATGACACGTGTCTTTATTATATTGGACATGATTTTGCGAGGTGTTACAGTTCTCGGCCCAAAAACCCAACCCACCCGTGTATTAGCCTACGGCCCAAACGACTGAGCCCGGCTCATCTTTTGTACGCATACACAAGGGGGTGTGTTAGTCCCCTCATAATTCTTTCTTAACACCACACACAAACCCTAGTATTCTCTCCTCTCTCCTTGTGTACGCGGCAGTCATCATCATCACCATCGAAGCACTTCAGTCTCTTTTTCTAGGCACTCTACTTCTCGGTTAGTAAAACTTGTTCATTGTTCGATTGAGATTCGAGTGTGTTTTCCTTATGTGCTTTGTATGATGTTATGATACTCGGTTTCTATTGTTGATGAATGTTCATACCTAAATCTAGATAGTGATAAGTAGCATGGTAATGATTTGTATGAATTACATTCGTGATGATCATGAACTAGGGTTCCACAATAATTGAGGTTCGATGGTATCGAATTAGAAGTAATCTGTTAATATGTGGGTGTGCAATTTGATGTTGTTATTGTGCGATGATGATGATGATGATATTGATTGTGTAAATAGTTGTTGTTAATCATTGAAGGTAATTAGGGTTTGTATAAAATTTAAGAATGTGTAACTGTTTTGATCTTTGATTGGGGTGGAATGAATGGAAATTGTGTTTGCTAAAAATAAGGGAAACGGTTGACTGGTCCAACCGCACAAATCAATCGCACAACAGAATGTGGATCGCATAAGGGTGTGCAATCGCACAAGTTTGCCCCAATCGCACAAGTGATTGGGCTTCATAAATGGTTTGGGCCTTGCATGTTTAACAAGTCTGTTGGGCTGTGCATGAGTCGCACAAGTTGTGTGATCGGGAAGGGGGCCGCACAAGCTGTTGCTGGACCAGTCCGGTTGGGCCGGACCACACCTGAATCGCACAAGTGATCCGGATCGCACAAGTGCGGCTGGTCGCACAAGTTGAGGCCAATCGCACAAGCCCTTTTGGGCCTTAAATTACGCGGGACTGTTATGTCAAATGGGTCGTGTGACGTTGGGTTGGTTTATGTGCTAGGTGTTGTCTATATGTGTTTGGAATGTGAAACTTGTGAGCTTAGTGCAAAGTGCTAAACTATGTGCATGGATACGTAATTGGCAAACAAACTGATTAAACATGTGTAAACGTTATAGGCTTTGATTGCTTAACTTGAACGTGTAAATTGTCTTACCAAGCAAATCTAAGGTGAGTTCACTGCTCCTTTTCAAGCATGCGTCCCGGGGAGGGACATCTGGTAAATATTCCAGGGAGGAATATTGGGTTATTGGGTTTAACTGGAATGTTAAACTGGGATGTTGGATAATACACTCACTTTCTATCACTTAAGTCCCAAATACTACCGAATTAGTTGTCGGGGAGGCAACGGGGTTATTAGTTGATAGCGCTATTAGGTTTGGCACCCTCACACCGTACCGGGGAGGACACTCGTGAACTAATTACTTCAACCACTCGACCAACGTTTGATAGAGCATTGGGGAAGGGCAAATAATCTGGAGCCATCGGCGGTAATCGAGTTATTAACAACATCGTATTTCTGAAAAGCTTTAAACTTATACTTGGTAACTAAATGTGATAACAAACTTTGAACTCACCAGCGTCGTCTGACACACTTGTCTGCATGATTGCAGGTCGTTAGAGTCATGGTTATGGAACTTGTTATCTAGGAGTGCTGGAGTGGTCATGGGTCGAGTCTCTTGGATACATGTTCAATGGTTTCGTACTTTTGTTTTGAAACATCTGAATAATGGTTTACATTATGCTTCCGCTGAACGTATGGATTTTAAGTTGTGTTTTGAAATTACTTTATGAAATAAATGGAGACTTTTATTTAATATCTTGTTATAGTTCCATGTGATTAGTGGTTGGATCCTAGTACGTCACACGTCCCGCGGTGTTTCCGCATGTAGTATTTTGGGGGTGTGACACTATAAAAACACCATTTTGATAAATACTTTTTTTAAACAATACCATTTTGATAAATACTTGTTCCAATAATACTATTATGGAAAAAAAAAAAAACTCGTTATTTTAAACTTATATCACTTTAGGGTGGATGGGAACACATCACCCATCAAACTATTTTTCTACTGTACTCAATCACAATTTGACACTTTACCTTTCATATTCCATCACATTTCATTCATCACACTTAGACTAGAGGGTATGGAGAGCCCCATCCTCAAGAGGATGGGCCACCACGTAGGAAGGGCTTGAGGGTGATGGACCTAGGGGGTGGAGGATGGGCCGCCACGTCATCGCCACGTCACCGCCATGTATGTATGTATGTATAGGTATATGTGAGAGAAGGAGAGAGGCCCGGCGACTTCGGCTGTGGGGAGCCAGGGACGACGGAATGGAAGGGAGGGGGCGGTGTGGGGGATCGGCGCGGGGCCTCGCTGGGCCTATGCCGGCCCCCATACCGCTTAGTCTTATCAAACTATTTTTCTACCGTACTCAATCACAATTTGACACTTTACCTTTTCATATTCCATCACATTTCATTCATCACATTTACAACATCCATCACATTCTACCACTAAATATTTTCTTTTTAAATAAAATATAAACTATCAAACACATTTTTATTACATAAAATTAAATATACAGTCTAAATAAATATAGAAAAAAATGTTATAAACATAGGAATGTTTATCTTTTTATACGTAAAATAATTAAAAAGGAAAAAATGTTATCATTTTATATATTTTTTCAAAAAAGTTAAAAAGAAAAAAAAAACAAATGATGTTATAAACTAGACTGGCTATTCATGTTAAGATAAAAAGTTGAGAAATTAATTAATTAATTGTTGAGGGGCTGATTGTGTCAACTTAAAAAAAACAAAATGTCCTCTTCTCCATCTGATTCAAACCTGTAATTTCTTCAAAGCATTCTAACAATCACATTCCAATTCCAACCTGCAACTTCTTCAAAGCATCATCAACAATCACATTCCAACTCCAACCTGATTTAACAAATTAAAGAAAAAAGTTGAAATGGTTCTTCACGACTTCACGGTCACAATACATATCATGAAAACCACCATCACCATGTCACAAACACCGCATGTGGCGGTGCATCACGCCATCACAGCCGTGATAGGGCTTCATCACGTTGGGGCCGGCCCCTTGTAACCATCATACCCATCAAATCACACAAATAACAAAGTTATAGTTATTTGTAGGGTGTAGGCTAAACTTGCCTCTATTGGTAGTACATGGGAAAAGTGGGTACCGGTACTTACCGGTGTTTTACCTGTAAATACCGGTATTGGTACCAAAAAACAGAGAAAGTGGGTACCGGTACTTACCGGTGTTTTACCTGTAAATACCGATACTGGTACCAAAAAACAGAGAAAGTGGGTACCGGTACCAAATATGCCCGACCTTTGCCACAGCGTCCGATGTTACAACAGTTGGCATGTCGTTCCTCGCCCGTTCAAATAAAAGATATAGATATAGAAAGTGATTATAAAACAAACAAAAGGTGGAGAGGAGTAAGATAGTAAAATATAAACAAGTATACAAAGTCATAAGAATATACATGGACATAGTTTTAAAAAAGATAGTTACATGCAAATTGTCCACTTAAAGTTTAGGGAATTTAAAAATCCTTTACGGTTAATCTGAGGTCTCCATAGACCTGTATATCATACCATATTCTTAGAGAGGTGCAACTTTAACTAATCCCTCTCATCTTAAGTCATTTTGAGCCTACGTCTAGTCATCCTCCCCTCTATGGTTACGGGTTTCACTACTCTAATTGACGCTGTCAATCTTCCCTTATGTATCTTATATGACATACATACTAACAACCACTCCTAATCTTTCATTAAGAACCTCATTTCTTATCCAATCTAACCTCATATGCCTATACACCATCTTAACATCATCATCTCTGTTACGAACTTTTTCTCTTCTCGACGAGCCAACAATATATTCCATACAACAAAACAAGTATAACTACTAACTCTATAAACTTTCATTTTAGTTAAGAAACATGTTACCCACCTACCGTTAGAGGTGCACAAACCGGTTAATGTTAATAACCGGTTCGGTTAATCAGTTATACCGGTTAATTTGACTTTTTGACTTTAACCGGTTAATGCGTTAACCGGTTATTACTTTAACCGGTTATTTTTTTAACTGATCCGGTTAATTACTTTAACCGGTTCGGTTAATTAACCGGTTATTTTTGCCTTTTTTTTTTTTGAATTTTTCGGTTAACCAGTCTATCGGTTAAAAAACCGGTTTAAAAAAACCGGTTAATAACCGGTTATTATACTAAACACTTATAACCGGTTACTAACCTACGGTTAAATAACCTATTGAACC
Source organism: Helianthus tuberosus (assembly GCA_030545235.1). NCBI lineage: Eukaryota > Viridiplantae > Streptophyta > Magnoliopsida > Asterales > Asteraceae > Helianthus > Helianthus tuberosus. Next base: position 56,296,331 of record CM060408.1, on the reverse strand, counting down.
GGTTATTCCTAAATCGGTTATTAACCGGTTACGGTTTCGGTTAATAACCGGTTACGGTTAATTAACCGGTTATTTTGTGCACCTCTACCTACCGTAAACAAATACATAAAAAGTTGACTTGCCAAAAAAGGAGGAAAGTAAGACATAATTAATCAGTTATCTAGCTAAAATAAGTTTGTTAGTTATTAAAAAAATAATAACATTCATTTCATCGTGGTTAATGTTACAAAACAAAATACTTTCAAGCTTGCGGATAGAACCAGGCTAACTCACCCCCATCGTGTGTAGGGGTACCACTGCCACGTGATACACCGTGAATAGCACGAGGTGTTAACCTATCCTTTCATGCTGCTGTTGATGTTGTACTCTTCCACACGCCGTTTCATTTCACTATTCACAGTTGTAATCATTTATCACGCACGTTCTCCAAAACAAGACTATATTCAGTAACGACAAACATGACGCCGTTAATACACTTCCCCAAGTTTCCTCCTCACCTTTTGTCGCCTTCTCATCATTTCAGGTTTTCACCAGCTATATATACACATATGTAGCACCCTCTGGTGATACAACAAAATCATTAATTATTATTAAATTTAAACCATTTTGAGTTCTCAAGTTCGAGTTATAAAAGGAATTCAGAGAAAATGGCGGTGAGATTCAAGAGGATAACAACGGCTTTAGATGACGACGCTAGGGCACGGTTATGCCAGAGCAGTGGAAGCGAGCATTCCGCTAACTCAGTCACGGATCTTTCAGATCTAGTTGACTCCTTTTTCGACGGAGAAGTTGATGATGATGATCGAGGTAAGTCCTGCGTTGAACACGATGATCTGGAAGAGACGGAGTATCAGAAGACGGAGAGTTTTTACGGTACGGATTCTCACGTGAAGGAAATGTTGATGGATATCATCGGCGTTTGTACGGATGACGACGATGACCGTGCGATTCGTTTCGAGGTGGAAAAAGTATGCCGGAGTTTTGAAAATACTTCGTCGGAGGGGTTTAAATGTGATGACCGTACTTCGTCAGAGAGGATTTGATGCTGGTGAGAATTTATTTATTTATTTAAAAAAAACAGTTATGAATTTGAATATACAAAGTCAACGATAAAGTCGATGATAGGGTTTTCAGAGTTTGGTTAGGGTGAGAGGGGCACTCCGGGAGTGACCTCTCTTACAAAAAACCAATCCGCACACGCCACGTCAACTCCCCCTTTAACTCCCCCCACACCCTCAATTTGATGGCGACACTCCTCTCTTAGGGGACTTGTTTTTTTATTTTTTAATTAAGCCTTGTGCTGTAATGGTGTGTACAAGTATGTAAGCCCAAGGTACATATTGCCCAATGAAATCTTGTGCGGTGAATACCCCCCGCTCCCACTCCCCGATTACCTTCCCCGAATTGATGGCGGCGGTGTTCCCGCTCGGGGACTTGGCTCACCGCTAGCCTCCCCGCTAAGTGCCCCGGACACCCTTAAAAACCGTGAAACTCTTCAAACTGGTCCATTGGTTTAACGATCGATTATCTTAACTTTTATTTAGAGGGTGTTTGAGATTACGTTTTGAAGTGATTATTTGATTATTGCGTTTGTAAAACATAAATAATCTAAAAAAGTGTTTGGATGAAAAAGTGATTATCTGCCTCCAAAACGCAGTTTTGGAGAAGCATGTACGTACATGCTTTTTCAAAACACAGTTTTGAAAACGCAAAATCTATTTTAAAAACGCATAATCTATTTTGAAAACGCAACATTAGTCAGTTTCAAAAATGATAGGGGTTTTCGAAGTTTGGTTAAACTTTCTAAACTGGTCTATTGGTTTAATGATCGGTTATCTTCATTAACTTTCGTTTAGTCTGTCTGTCTTTTTTAAAATTTTAATCTGTAACGAATGATTTGATTTACGGTTTATATAAACGATCAACGTGTGTAAGACTAGACCAAATTGTAAGATTAATATACACGTATTTTTTAGGTAAAAAATGACAAAGTTACCTAGGAACTAAAGTTTACCATTTTTTTTAAATACAAATCAATTAAAAATGGTGCACCATGTCAATAATGAGGGTATGCTATTTGTACTATGTTTGTATTAATTTGCAAGAAATTTTTTTTTCTTTTAAAAGGATTAGCACAATTTATTCAACATTTATTAATTATTAATAATTGATGCTGGCTAAAACTAAAGTACAAATACCAAACTTTTTTTTAACAGCAAATCAAATCAAGATTACTGACGGACCACTGGAGTATTATCGTATAATTAGCTCAAACCGTGTAATCAAAGGGGAACCAAATTTTTAATAACGGTTCAGTCTTAAATTTCAACGGTTCGGTTTCAGTTTTCAATAATCAAGGATCGTTACTATGTCCACAGGTCTCTGCAAGTCACGATGGGAGAAAACCGGACGGTATCCCGCTGGCGAGTACGAATACATCGACATTCTAATCTCCCGCAACCGCTACATAATCGAACCATCATTCGTATCCGAATTCACAATCGCACGACCAACAAAAACCTACCAGTCCTTGCTAGAAACAATACCTAAAATCACAGTTATCAAACCAAACGAGTTGAAGAAACTGGTGAGGCTAATGTGCGCCGCGATGCGAGACTCTTTAAAAGCTAGAAACATTGTGGTTTCACCGTGGAGAAAAAACGGTTACATGCAAACAAAATGGTTAGGATCGTATAAACGAACGACGAACCCGTTGAAATTAACGGAGGTGAGGCGTTATGGTAACGGTAACGGTAACAGTGAGTTTAACGGTGAGAGTTTGTTAGGGTTTGAGTATTCACCGGTGGTGATTGGTGGTAAAAGTTATTGGAGGAAGGGGGTTAGAAAAATGCATGTGGTTGGTAATTTGAAAGCGTTAATGTTGAGTGGCATGTCGTAGTAAATAAGATGTGGATTGGAGGGTGTCATTGTAAATATTTTGGAAAATGGAATGGTTATCATTGAAGACAATTTTGGATAATTTTATTTTATAATGGCGTTGACGTGACAATGTGGACGTTTTTGTGTTTATCATGTTATCCACTTTGGACGCTTGTTTTTTACATTTCTTTTTCTAGTTACACTAGTGGGACGGTATTATTAAAAAAAATTGAAAAAAAAACGCCCCCCCCCCCCCCCCCCTCATTACACTAGGCGTTTTGGGGCATTATTTTTGTAAAAAAATTGTTGCAGCGTTATATATAAAACACCTACAATGGTTTGTGGAATGGTTGACTGGGTTTGACCCACCAATGAGAAACTAGTATGTTTTTTTTTTTTTTTTTTGTTTAATAATTGGAAGGGGAATTATTTGGGCATTATTCTCACTACGCCACTTTTGCAATAACGCCCCATGCTGACTGGACTGCCATGTGTCGAATAATGCCCCATGGTGGGGGCATTATTTGGCTAAACCACTACACATGGTCTTATATGGATTTGTATAAAGTTGAAAATTGTTGTTTTTATATAGTAATTTACATAACTGATAAAATGTTTGATGATCATTGATCATCTATAAACTTACATACACAAATACACATATATATTTGAGACGTACAAGTTAGTGTAATGTTAGAATATATATGTATATGAAATGTGATTAATCGGCACACTAAATGCCACAATGTATTAAAAATATGCCAATATGAATGTAAAAAGTAAAATAATTATGTAACCAAGTTTTTGTAAATCAAAGAGATTCACATGTATAACATATATTATACACATGGCCGGCCCTAAAGGTGGACGGGGAGAACCACCGGTCAGGGCCCGATATTTCGAAGGACAAAAATTATTGTTTAAAAAAATTTCGATATGAATATGTAAAAATAAATAAATTAATATGGTATACTCATACAAACATCAACATAGGCCTACTTACAAAACTATTTTTATTGTTTAGATTTGTTATTAGCCCATTGGTATTAGGTTTAGACCTTTAGTGAGCCTAATACCCAATTTTGTTAAGACCTAAGGACACGCTTTTTCGAGCTCGAATATGGTACATTAATTCTCAGGGCCGGCCCTGATTATCCATCAATGAAATGATAGAACCAGAATTTATTTATTGGGGTCATGATAACGTTCTTTTTCCTAAGACTATAGGGTATTTGAGAGCCTCATCCCCATGAGGATGAGCCGCCACGTAGGTGACACATCACCATCCCATGGAGGATGGGCGTCCTTGTATTTTGACGGGGGTGCATAATGGGCCTACCCCACTTAATTATTTTATAATTTTCTAACTTTTTTTTGTTAACTTCATAAAAATTAAATAAAATTAAAACATAAAACAAAATAATTAAATTCATTTCATTTCATAACATAAAAAAATTACATTTCCTAAAAATTAAAATTACTAATCCTAGAAACGGAAAACATAAAAGCGAAAAAAATAACGATACGATTAAAAAAGTAAACAACCTACGACGTCCACTTTTTCTTAACCTCCTCTTTCATTATCCGGTAAACCTCGCGTTCATCCTCCGGAACCGAGTCGAGATCCAACCTCATAATCCTAAAATCCTCCGCTCGAGCATAGTCGGCCGACAAGGTTTTCATGTAACTATATTTTTCGGCCGCGAGCTCTTTGAACGAACGGAATTCGGATATCAACTCGTCCATTTTCGAACCCGCCCCGGAAGATGTTTGGCTCGAGCCGCCCCCTTTTCGCTTTCCGGCCGCCTCTTTTTTTGATTTGTCCCTTCCGGGGGACGTTCCGACTCGTGAACGGGCAACACATCCTCGTCATATTCCGAGTCGTATTTTATGTCAATTTGACAACGAGCGGTGGAGCCTCCCGCATTATAACTTCAGGACTTGGAAGTTTTACTCCGTTTGGCGGTTGCGACCTCATTTGGAACCGGCTTCCATTTGTTTTCTTTCTTTAGAACGTTCCATGCTCGGAGGTGTTGGAAAGGCGTTGAATTTTTGGAGTCCCATCTAGCCAAAGCAAGGTTGAGAATGTCCTCGTCGTTACTCCCACTAGGAGGATTAGTGTAAATTTGGTTATAATACCCGCTAAAGGTGTTGATGGTCTTGCTCATTTTACGCCACTTGCCCGAGACGGAATCGATATCACGCATCGGGCCTTGCTCCATAATCCCGTTAAATCTTTCCGTTATCGTCTTCCAAAAACTAGTACCCGTTTGGTTGTTCCCTAAATTTAAAAAAAATGCATTACTAAAAGTAAAAAATAAATCTTTTTAAATTTAAATGAAAAAAATAAACTTTGGTTCATACCGACAATCGAGCAAGTTGAGGACTTAACAAACGCAATTGCTAGCGCCTCCTCCTCTACTTTTGTCCAAGGTCTCGCCTTTGGTTTCGAACCGCCTTTGTTTTCGGCTACGGTTTCAACCGACTTCCCCTTCCCCTTGTTTTTTTTTGCGCTTGCGCTCTTGAGGTGGCGATTCGGGGACGACTTCTCCATCATCATCGTCAACTTGAACCGGGGGTTGCGATTGGGATGTTGGCGGTTGCGATTGGAATTGCGCTAGAGATTCAAACGAGTTGCGTTGCATCATTTGTTGGAGTGCTTGGTAATGTTGCATTTGTTGAACTTGAGACATTTGTTTGAAGGCGTTGGGTGATTGTTGGAAACCCGAAAATGTAAATTGCGGAGACACCCATGAAGGATCGATATTCGGAGTGTAAGCGGGAGTTGAAAGAAAGTTAGGTTGGTTCGGGTTGGGATTGTTCTAGTTGTATGGATTCATGATTCTATAAAAAAGATGGGGTGTTTTTTTATAAAATTGGATGAGAATGGAAGAAGTATTGAGAATTTGATATAAAAATGGATGAGAGAAGAGTATTTATTTAAAGTGGAAAAGTTTTTTTTTAATTAATATAGCCGTTTTCTAACGGCTAGAATTTTGAATTTAGCCCCGTCGTATGCGTCGTGTGGGAGCCGGTTTGGACGAGCCGGGCCAGATGGGGGCAGTGTGGGGGTCCGGCGCCGGGCCAGGCCGGGCCTAAGCCGGCCCCCATACCTTCGAGTCTAACGATTACAATTAAATCATCTAAATCATGTTTCTATTTAAACAAATCCTAAGTTTTGCATATTAAAAATCCAATAAATTCTTGTGATATGGATTAGCGAACGCTATTGACCCATGGTAAATCATATTTTCTAACTATGATAATAATACACAACAATAAACCTTATATTCATAGTGAGAGGATATCTAACGCTTAGATTGAAGCAAAAAACTATAAGTATGTAGGCAACTATGACCAGTGGATGTTTACGGCGGCGATAAAGCTAGGGCACAAGAGCACCAAATGGTGGTGGTACGACACAATTCAAACATAAGAAAGTTGCATCAAATATGTGTAGGGAGAAATCATCGATCTTTATTACAAATGAAAATGCATAATATTCATGTAGATACTACAACCAATTGTTTCTCATTCATGTAAATCATAGTGTAATTCTAAGGCTGGTGGGTGTGGTTTAAAGCCCCTAAGGGCTTTATTATGCAAAGTCAACGCCATCTAGGCGTCACTTCATACAAAAGGCTTTAAAGCCTCTTCCTTTAACATCCTTACAATGGTTTAAAGCTTCTTTTAAACAATATAAAAAAAGAAAATCAAAAAGGGGGAAATCTGATTGGTGGAAATGGAATAGGTCCCACATGCATTCCTATAGCCATTGGGGTGACGAAATTGCCCATAACGCCCCCCGCCCCCCTCCCCTATAGCGCCCAGGAAATAGGGGAGGGGCGGGGGGCGTTATGAGCAATTTCGTCACCCCAATGGCTATAGGATATGCATGGGCGCCATGTGCCGCAAAAGAGGTTGAGGTGGCAGGGGGCGCTATACCATACCCACCAGCCTAACAACTAAAAATAATAAAGCGAAAATTCATATCGTTTATTTCTTTAGAGGTTGGATCTTGTACAAGACTACAATTCCATATGAAGCGTACGTGAGAATTAGAGAAGGACAAGGATCATTGGTAGGGAGGGTATTATTGTCCTTTCCCGAGTGAACAACTTCCCCCTTTGATTTTCAAACGGCTATAACTTTTTCATACATTAATATTTTTTTTAAAAAATTACACCGTATTAACGAGCATTTCATTCTCTTTAATTCGTATTAAATGTGTAAAGAGGTTAAATGTGTAATCAAGTAATGAATTTATATTGAACGTGTAATCACGTAATGATTTATGTTGAATGTGTACTCACGTAATTGGTATTCAAATCACGTAGTCATTTTCTGGGTATTCAAAATCACGTAGTCATTTTCTGGGCCAGGCCAGGCCTAAGCCGGTGATGACACGTGTCATCATCGTGGCAGGTCTAGTCGATGACCCGGATCAGCTACAGCGTTGACCAGATTTGACGCGGGCCGCGTAGGCCTTTGTCTACTCTTACGCGGGCCGCGTAAAAGTCAAACTCAGCCCCTATATAAGCAGGCATCAGGAATTCAGTCGAAATCGTTCAAAATTGTCTTTCTTTCTCCCAATTTCACGTAGTGTGCATTATACACGGGTCTAATACCCCCTAAATAACGAAGTTCTGCTCCGTTGTAAGTATTATAACCCCTGGATACGTATTAGATACGCTGCCTGATTGATCTAGGGTTGCGTAACGGCTGTCGTTGTTCTGCCCGACGTAGTCGTTGGAATGCCGTCTCGAGGAGGGTATTACTAATGTTAAAATGGGTTATTATACTAACATGTGTGCATTTGTGTAAATTATAGATTGTCACCAGGAAACCCTTACGGAAAATCTAAGACATCAATGTGACAACCCTCAAAATTACAGGTACTGTACAAATTAATTAATTTCGATTAGGTGCTTAATGACTGTGCTTGATTACAACTGACACCTTAAACTACTTACTGATTTATGTTACATACATACATGTGCATCACTTTACATACAGTCGCTCCATTTATTTCATACAGACTCTTAGTGACAGACCTGATGCACAAAGCACAGTTAGCACAGTGAGCGGATAACTCAGACACATGCTGACAATGCCAGCACATAGACAGACACTATATTGTGGCCAGTATGAGCCAGGGACAGGATACTACACTAGTATGGAGTGTAGGGAAGTGAGGACCATAAGACTATGTCATTAGGTGATAGATATAGTGCCGGGAAGTGCCTAAAACTCATTTTAAGTACAGAATTATGCATTCTTTTATAAAATTCAGCATTTTATTGTACCAGTAGAATACACACATATGGCAGAGTGGTCCTGTATACTTTCCTAAGTGTCAGGAATGATTTCGTTACAAAAGGATGCATAAAAGACACTATACGGTACAATTTAACGCTTTAACGGAACGGTACGTAACCGAGCAACCGGACATTACCCGGGACACCAAAATATTGTCAGAAATATTATTTTATCATTCTTAATTATTTACGGTCACAAAAACCCCCCACACACTATAGAAACATGGCATACACCCACTATTCTAGAAAATACCCTTAACCTTCTAATTATTTACCTACTAATTACCAAAATATTACAAATTACCCCCCCCCCCCCATGTGCAAGAAATCGGCTACATAGTGGCCCCACCAAATATTCACCAAATATTCCCAAGATATATTGCTTGATCTCTTTAGATTTCTCATGATTATTCTTGGATTTAGCAAGATTTGGTGTAAGGGAATATGCTAGAATATGCCATGGAAGGATCTATATAAAGGTATACCCTCACTTCATCTTCACCAACACAACCACCCTCTCTCCTCACTCCCTCTCTCCCTCTTCTCGGCTGCCCACATCCGCCACCACCTTCACCACTCCAATATCCACCCATTTGATCCATTTCCAAGTCCAAAATCAAGTGTTAGAAGGAACCTTGTAAAGCTTGGAGCTTGGAGTCTTGAATAAACACCACCCCTTGCATTCTCACGCCATTTTCATCATCATTTCTTGTTCAAAAGTTCATCCCTAGCCCTTGTGCTAGTAGTAAGTCTTCGATCTAGCTCATGAATCATTTCTACGTTGATTGTTCGAAACATTGTTGTTTGAAGCTTAAAATAAGAACATAAAGAGAAAGTGAACAAGGAACCTAAACATGAACTTAAATAATGATAAAATCTGGTTGATTTAGGGTTGGATAAGACATGCATGATGTTTGATCATTAAATTATTGATAAATCGTGGTTAGGACACTTGGTGATGCGTTTTTAGTAACTTCTACATTGCAAACAGCATGCTGAATGGAATTTCCAGCCAGCTTCAACAGACTGTAACTGGGTCATTTTAAATCAAAAAACTAAATTTCTGGAGTCTAAATTATGTATTTTTGAATAACCGAACAAATGGCACTGGAATCGTAATTTTTCGAAGTCGTTTACTATTTTTAAAGAATTGTTTTAAGACAGCAGCTCAAGCTGAAATTTTCCTGCTGAAAAAGTGTGTCGTATTCAGAGTCAAAACTCGAAGCCTGTGTAGAATCAGCTCTTGGGATTTTTACTGTAGATGGTCACTGTTGTTGCCGTGATCCTCCAACTGGAATTTCGTCGATCGGGCTTACGATTAATTTTTAGTGAATTTTTCCGTAGACTGCAATCAGAAAGCAACAAATCTGGTTGCAGTCGGGTAAACGAATTTTTATATGATATTGGTAATGAACTGAGCCCCGATATTTTTACACAATAAATTTTGGAATGCTTATGACATCCTGTAAAAATTTGGGAATTTTTGGAGAAGGTTAACTATTTTATTAAAATACTCTAAAACAGTCCAGTTTTGTTTAATAAAGCTGAAATGACATAAGTAGTGTATTGCATGCATGATTGTCGGGTTGGCTATGTGGGAACAATCTACGGAATATAGGTAAAAGAAAATGATATGCTATTAAGCATGGACGCCTCCATTTACAAAGGAGACCATGGCGAAATTTTCCGAAAATCCTAACACTTAGTAAATAATTTTCTTGACAAGTGTTTACTAGTATATTACAGACTATGTTTTTCAAGCATAAAACTCGCCATAATTTTTATAACGAAATACAAAGTATTGGAGGTTGGTTTTATACAGGAACATGGTTAAAAATGTATTCTCTAAAGTGGGACTTAAAAATATAATTCCAATACGAACAGACATATGTAAAATATCCCATCCTTGGGAAGGAAATACGAATGCACAAGCATGAGAAGTATTATTACTAAAATATTGAAGACACTTTAAAACGTAACTCAAAGGCACTAATCAACACTAAGACAAGGCACGACCTGTTCGTCTAATAGACGTTAGACCATTGTAGGTAGTCGTGTTTGCTGAGGAGATTTGGGTTACGAGTACCGAAGACGCAATACTGTGAGTTCATGCCCCCCTTTTCTCTTAACTATTTTCAGTTTTACACCTCGGGGGTGAAATACATGTTACAGACATTTACAGACATTTACAGACATTTACAGACATTTACAGACATTTATTTACATGATATGGTTAGCTTAAGGAGGTTTTTTTTTACGCGAACATGTGAGTGGTGGGCACAACACTTAAGGCCATCAATCCTTGTTGTAGGACCGAGGTACATTAGTGATAGATCTATTTGGGTGTAGCGAGCCCCACTCCTGAGTCCGCTGAGTGGACCATGAGATGACTAAGTGCCCGACGCACAAATCCGCTAGGTTTGAGTCTTCCTGCATCACTTCACACTTATCATTGGCTTTGCAACCCAATGGTGGTCTCTTTTTCCTTAATTGCTACATACCCGGGATTTTTATACATACAGACATTTTTACAAAGGTTTATACCTACTCACTTACACATGAACTCGCTCAACGTTATGTTGACTTTTCAAATTACATGTATTTCAGGAAACTAACGGATCTGGCACGGTATGCACGTATTTTCAAGCTGCGTTTGAATAAAGAAGTCATCCAGGGTTTAGAAGTTGTAACCTCTTCCTGGACGGGTTATATATATACCTAAACCTGGTTTTATTTAAAGTCTTTTGTTGAGTCCATGGGAACTCATTTGAACGTATTATGGTTTGTAACTAAATGACGTCTATATTTTCAAGACAATGGTATTGTGGGATTTTTCTAAACTTTATTAATGGATGAATATCTCATGTTTTTATCATATAGCATTGTTATGATTGTTGCTATGGTATTAAGAAGTCACACCAATTAAACCACGCTTCCGCAAAAGTCAGGGTGTGACAGCTTGGTATCAGAGCCTCGATCATAGCGAACTAGGATTATTTCTCGAAGTCTAGACTATGATCATCAGGGCTCTCACGAAAACGTTTTCAAACATTTTTACATTGCATACACAAAACGTCCAGATCCAGGAAACAAACATTTTTACAAACAAAAGGCACCAATACACATTTCAAATTTATATTTATAGTTCAGTCTTAGAGACTGAGGGAGATTCAGTCTTAGAGACTGAGGGAGGTTCAGCCTTAGAGGCTGAGGGAGGATTGGTCTTAGAGGCCAGGGAGTTGGTCTTAGAGACCAGGGATTTAGTCTTAGAGGCTGGGAAGGTTGGTCTTAGAGACCAGGGAGTTGGTCTTAGAGACCAGGGAATTAGTCTGAGAGACCAGGGAGTTTAGTCTGAGAGGCTAGGAGTTTAGTCTGAGAGACTGGGTGGGATAGTCTGGGGAAGACTAGGATGACTACATGCTTACATTATCATTACTTACACGCTTAATTGCTGATTATTGATATACGTGCATATGTGGTGAGTATTTGCATACACAAATTGTTAATAATTACTGTGGATATACATGCTATGACTATTATGAACCGACACACACGTCACACTATTTAGAAGGCGAGTTATCAGACATTGATAACCCTACGGCCGCCGTCACAGATGATGAGACTAAATCTGCGCCAGAGACATTTACGTCAGACACTGAGAGTGATCCTGATATACTGACCAAGGACGAGGACAACTTCCAACCGTCCGTGCGACCAGGTTTCGGGCGATACTTTACCCTCGCTGATGGTTTCGCTGACAAGAATCCTTCTGACACTCTTGTTTTGGTCCATGACCACTTCATCACTGGTCATCCCGATAGTGAGCACACCATGACCCCGATCCTCGACGATGCGTCTCCTATGGACTTTCCTGCCCAAGGTTGGCTACGCGACGAGCAATTAATGATGACGTGGACATATTTATTGACGGTCCTTCTGCTGATGCCTATGGTGATAGAAAGTTAGACGAGAACGTTGTTACTAATTTCACTTCTTAAGGCCCCTGTTAACAGGCCACCCTCTGATTCCAGAGTATATTCGATTTCAGACTCCCTTGAGTCTGTGACATTTACAGCCTTATAGACGGCCGGGTCACATCTTTCTACTACTGACACGGACAACGACGCCACTATGACTGCTGCACTAACACCTGCTCGAGGCACCACACCGTTACCCGACCCAGGGCCTGCTCCTGAGTTAGCTTCTGCACCTTTTGGGACAACTTGATGTTGCACCTACTGATCCTGCACCCTTACTTGATCATGACCCTATTTCTTTTGACTTACCAGACAATGCATCCCTTATACCCGACCCAGTACCTGCGCCTAATGACCTTCTTATCAGTTAAGACGTTTGCACCTGCACCTTCACCCGCTGATGTTGCTCTTGTGAAGACCGATGTCCATTGCACCAACATGCCTATCGCTTTCTTTCAAGACATACCTGCACCCCGGAAGGGTACTCTAGTTCAGCACCCGCGTAACGATCCTTTTGCTACAGCAGCATTTTCTACGGTCTTACGGGCCACACCGTTTACTACTTTCACCTCTACAGCGTTGGACGAGCCGATTTGATGGTTCCTACAATGCACTATGCTAATTTTAGACCCTTACCATCCCTCACATTATGGAGGCCACACACGAGATGAGTTGCTCCTGTAATACCAACTACAGTTTGAGGATATGAGTCGCAGAACGTTGGAGAGCTGACACCACATTTGGTAACTTCAAATGCCAAACATTACATAACTAAAAGCATGATTTAAGTATTTACATCACAAGACAGCATATTGTCTGAAAAGTTTATATAAGACACCACGTCCTCCACCCTATTTATTGCCAGCATACTTTGATCCTCCACATTTATCAAGGTTCCTTTTGCGCTCTCAACCATTACTATTGCACCGTTCCCAGGATTCTGATGCTCATTTCCTTACTATCGAGCAGCAGAGCAGATAATTACTTCGACGTGTACACAAGCCCGAGGAGGAGTTCACGCACGCTAAACAATTTACTTTTCTTTCCTCCTCCTCAGACACTGGTATAGTGATTTCTAGATTATGCGGATTGCATTACATTTGGGTAAAGACACTAATGATAAGCCAGAATTGTGGAGACTTTTAAAGACCACTTCAGACTATGTGATTTTGATACACTAATACGTTTAATGGACAAGGGTAGGGTGACCCTGTGCCCCTATTGATGTGATACATTTTGGAAGGCAATACAATTGTGGTCAGGGAATAATGAGGGCCTAATCATTATAAAACATGCGACAATACTTTATGGCCAATGACCAATGAAACTCCGTTGCTATGTCCCTGTTAAGCACGTTATTAACTTATATGTGTGTACAATAATTATAACGCTACGTGCTTGCTTACTATGCTCTCATTAAACAAAATTACCAAATTACTTGGTTATGCTATGATTATGCTATTACATGGTTGGTCGGTATAATGACCTATCATGAGTATGTACGTATGACCACTAAACAACTAAATGCACTTCCTGAACAATAAGACCTGACCTAACCAATCTTCTTCTTAGAAGATGTCGATACAAGGGAACATCGCTACCAACAACCCTCCGCCAACAACAGCGGCAGAACTACAAGAGCGCATCTCGCAAGCCATCGCACAACTCGAGGCCCTTCGCTCCGAACACGGCGGAGGTACCTCAGGAAATAACCCACCCAGCGGCTGCACCTACGAGCAGTTCTTGAACCACAAACCTCGAGAATTCGACGGCACTGGGGGTGCCTTAGCATTTGTGCGTTGGGTGGAGAAGACGAATTCTGTCTTACGATTGAGCAAATGCGCCCTAGAACATCAGGTTACGTACATAGCGGGGCTATTTGTAGATGGGGCTCTATCATGGTGGAACCTTCAAATTCAGGCAATGGGCGAGGCCGCTGCGTATGCTATGACGTGGGACAAACTGAAGGAACTGATGCGCAAAAGATATTGCTCTAGGGCGGAAGTCCAGAAGTTGGAAACTGAATTGTGGAACTTGAGAATGGAAGGTCCAAAGATAGCTGAATATGTGCAGAGATTTGGCGAGTTATCACAAGTTGCATCGCGTTTGGTGGAACCAGAATCTAGGAAGATCGAACTTTTCATCAGGGGACTAGCACCGCAGATTCTAAGCCTGGTAACAACATCTAAACCTTCCACGATCACCGAGGCTATCAACATAAGTATGGCGCTCACGGAAGAAGCAGTTAGACTAGGAAAATTTTCTAGTATGGAAGAGAAGGAGGAGACTCCTGTAGAGTCATCTGGAGATAACAAGAGAAAGCTCGCAAATTTCAAGATGGTTACCCGAGGGAGTAGCAAGAAGAAGGCCAAAAAGGGAAAAGACTACATGGGTATCCTACCTAAGTGCGACAGTTGTCTACGTTATCATGTCGGACGATGTAAATATGGAAGATGTGATAACTGTGGCAAGAGAGGACATCCCAAGGAAACTTGTAGACAAGGTATTGAAGGTGGAAATAAAGGTCAAGATGATAGCAAGAATCACGGAGAAAACAACGACAACGACAACTATCAAGGAAGGACGAGTGACAAACACAAACGTGCACAAGGTTGTTTTAACTGTGGAAGCAAAAAGCATTTCAGAAAATACTGCCCTAAGAAGAGTCAAGCACACGGATAAAAGCTCAGTAGCAGAGCTAGGGGAGCACACCAGGAATCCGAGCATGGATATCGGTACGTTCCATATTACTCAACGTTATGCATCTGTGCTGCTAAATACGGTTGCAAATTTTAGCCTCGCATCTCTAGAGTTCGAGAGTATACTTGGTTTAGTAACAAGTAAGTTAGATAACCCGCACACGATAGTACTAGCTAACGGGAAGCTAGTGGGAGTCAACAAAGTAATTGGGATCGGCAAGGTAGAACCCGGAGAGCGTAAGTTTACGCTAGATCTACTGCCAGTTGAGTTGGGAAGCTTTTACGAGGTAATTGGGATGGGTTAGTCGTCGAGCGATTGAGCGGAGATCGATATCCGCACCCCGGTGACGAATAAAGGAACGATCGTGACTCATGAAACAGGATACGCCCCTACAAATTACAAATTGCTGGAGGGCACGAAAGCTGTTGCATAAAGGATGAGTTGTTTTCTTGGCTCATATCGGGGACAAGGGAGCCGAAGAACCAAAACTCGAAGATATTCCTGTTATAAGGAATATCCTAAAAGTTCTTCCCAAAGACTTACCAGAATTATCTCCTCAACAATTAGTCGAATCTCGCATCGATCTTATTCCAGGCACTGCGCCTGTAGTCGCTGTAACTTAGCGACTTACACCTTCGGAGATGCAAGGATTGGCAGTGTAACCTCAGAGGTGGATGGAGAAGGAAGATAACAGACCAAAATTCCCTTTTGGGTAACCCCAGTTCTGCTCATCAATAAGAAGGACGATACTTTCCATACGGACATCAAACTATCAGGAGCCGAACAAGCTAACCCACGAGAATCGATAACTCTTGCCGAGGATTAACGAATTACTTATTTGACTAACTGTGAAGAGCAAACTACTACTTCACGACTGGTCAAAGAACGAATGTCGTTAGCTATGAATTCAGGAAGAAAGTATACCGGGGAAATTGTGGGACAATAATTTGTTTTAAATGTACGCAAGAATGGTGTTTCCTACACGATGCACAGAACGATTCTACACCAAATACGAAACTCTGAGAATCTAGGAAAAATGTACTTAGGACCATCGGGAACCCAGGTCCAAATTCACAAAGATTGTTACTTAGGAACCACATCTGTTAACTCTAGCAGACACCATTAACCTGACATATATGCCAGTTCCGTTGACCAAACAGAAAGCACTTAAATTTCTTTCGTTGAAACCTTCACTTTTGCTTCTAGCGAGTAGATGTTTGCATCTCTACTCCCCTTAATGGTAGTTGCATCACGTTGATTTTCTTCGCTGAGAGCGAACACTCTTTTGTTTCGAATATTTGGTCGTTTCTCCATTTTAGCAAACACCCATTGTTTCATTACTCGAAAACTCACATATGACGCATGCACCTTCTGCTATGCATGCGGTTTCATTTCAAGCGCTTCATTGAAGTTCGAATATTATGTTGCTAAACCTAATCACTGGGTTGTGATTCAAATGGCTTACATTATTGTTATTGTTGACTCTTTTGTTACCAAGACAACAAGCTTTCTTGAAACTGCTTTCGTCCAAGTTACGCTCATAGTTCATCATCGTAACCGTGCTGGGATTCCCTTGTTGATGCATACGTTTATTACCGGATTACGCTAGAACCAGGTTCAATTGCTTGAACTTATCCATTTCACATGTTTGATTTGAGACGCTATATGATGTATTGGGAGCATCATATTCAAATATTTTTGCAAAGATTCTTTCACTATGAGTCGTAGTAGTTTCGGTTGGTCTACGACTCCACTAAGTCGTTTGATTGATTTCAATACCTTGCGGTGATATTTTCACAGAATTGAGCTTGCGCTAAGTTGATTACTCATTTCACACACGGATTTGAATTATTTAATTGCTCTAAATCCGTCTCGTTTATCACAATTAAAGCAGTCTCATCACGATTGTGTGTTAAGGCAATGGTACATAGATTCATTACATAAGCCCAAGGTACCTCCTAACGATATTTTCATTATCACTCGAATACCTTGCGATACTTAATACTTTTTTCACCTTCGATAAAAAACAGTGGCTCTTTGATATTTCATATTCAACTGGAAACTTTACGACATTGCGTAAATCAAATCTTCAGATTGTCTCGGTCCACATTCACTTGATTTCAGGCACGGTAAACTTGTTCAGTCACCATTATTATTGAATCTCAGCATTTTGACACCTTGTGGTGTCATTATCTTGTGCTAATCATAGTCAACTGTTTCACCCAAAACTACATATACTTTTGTTGACTTGTCATTTGAACATTTCTGATGCAACTACGAATCAAGACCGTGATACACCAAATTCGCTTGTATTCCATTCGGTGTACCTTCGAAACTTAAGAGTGCCAACACACTAAACTTTTCCGTTCATTTAGTCGGGAGATTTACAGAACACTTTACTACTACTTTTGAGTTATTGATTTTGAGTTCATATAGCTGATGCTACGGTTGTGAAAACTCGTTGGCATATTGTGACCGACTATCTAAGTATCCTAATAGACAAGACTCCTCTTTTGTGGAACCCCTGTTAACTGGATTGCACTAGACTATACATCGATACGTCTTGTACCCTCGACACCAAATGCTAAAAGCACATACCTTTTAACTATTGGATTTGTGATATATATATTCTTGGACTCACTTGATGTGAATAAGGTTGAATTGGTTTGGTGATTATCTACCTCGGTACTATTCATATACATACATGCATAACGAAACCCTAAGGAATTAAGGTAGTACAAATTTCGAGGACGAAATTTTCTTAACGGGGGGAGAATGTGACAACCCTCAAAATTACAGGTACTGTACAAATTAATTAATTTTGATTAGGTGCTTAATGACTGTGCTTGATTACAACTGACACCTTAAACTACTTACTGATTTATGTTACATACATACATGTGCATCACTTTACATACAGTCGCTCCATTTATTTCATACAGACTCTTAGTGATAGACCTGATGCACAAAGCACAGTTAGCACAGTGAGCGGATAACTCAGACACATGCTGACAATGCCAGCACATAGATAGACACTATATTGTGGCCAGTATGAGCCAGGGACAGGATACTACACTAGTATAGAGTGTAGGGAAGTGAGGACCATAAGACTATGTCATTAGGTGATAGATATAGTGCCGGGAAGTGCCTAAAACTCATTTTAAGTACAGAATTCTGCATTCTTTTATAAAATTCAGCATTTTATTGTACCAGTAGAATACACAAATATGGCAGAGTGGTCCTGTATACTTTCCTAAGTGTCAGGAATGATTTCGTTACAAAAGGATGCATAAAAGACACTATACGGTACAATTTAACGCTTTAACGGAACGGTACGTAACCGAGCAACCGGACATTACCCGGGACACCAAAATATTGTCAGAAATATTATTTTATCATTCTTAATTATATACGGTCACAAAAACCCCCACACACTATAAAAACATGGCATACACCCACTATTCTAGAAAATACCCTTAACCTTCTAATTATTTACCTACTAATTACCAAAATATTACAAATTACCCCCCCCCCCCATGTGCAAGAAATCGGCTACACAGTGGCCCCACCAAATATTCACCAAATATTCCCAAGATATATTGCTTGATCTCTTTAGATTTCTCATGATTATTCTTGGATTTAGCAAGATTTGGTGTAAGGGAATATGCTAGAATATGCCATGGAAGGATCTATATAAAGGTATACCCTCACTTCATCTTCACCAACACAAACACCCTCTCTCCTCACTCCCTCTCTCCCTCTTCTCGGCTGCCCACATCCGCCACCACCTTCACCACTCCAATATCCACCCATTTGATCCATTTCCAAGTCCAAAATCAAGTGTTAGAAGGAACCTTGTAAAGCTTGGAGCTTGGAGTCTTGAAGAAACACCACCCCTTGCATTCTCACGCCATTTTCATCATCATTTCTTGTTCAAAAGTTCATCCCTAGCCCTTGTTCTAGTAGTAAGTCTTCGATCTAGCTCATGAATCATTTCTACGTTGATTGTTCGAAACATTGTTGTTTGAAGCTTAAAATAAGAACACAAAGAGAAAGTGAACAAGGAACCTAAACATGAACTTAAATAATGATAAAATCTGGTTGATTTAGGGTTGGATAAGACATGCATGATGTTTGATCATTAAATTATTGATAAATCGTGGTTAGGACACTTGGTGATGCGTTTTTAGTAACTTCTACATTGCAAACAGCATGCTGATTGGAATTTCCAGCCAGCTTCAACAGGCTGTAACTGGGTCATTTTAAATCGAAAAACTAAATTTCTGGAGTCTAAATTATGTATTTTTGAATAACCGAACAAATGGCACTGGAATCGTAATTTTTAGAGGTCGTTTACTATTTTTAAAGAATTGTTTTAAGACAGCAGCTCAAGCTGAAATTTTCCTGCTGAAAAAGTGTGTCGTATTCAGAGTCAAAACTCGAAGCCTGAGTAGAATCAGCTCGTGGGATTTTTACTGTAGATGTTCACTGTTGTTTCCGTGATCCTCCAACTGGAATTTCGTCGATCGGGCTTACGATTAATTTTTAGTGAATTTTTCCGTAGACTGCAATCAGCAAGCAACAAATCTGGTTGCAGTCGGGTAAACGAATTTTTATATGATATTGGTAATGAACTGAGCCCCGATATTTTTACACAATAAATTTTGGAACGCTTATGACATCCTGTAAAAATTTGGGAAGTTTTGGAGAAGGTTAACTATTTTATTAAAATACTCTAAAACAGTCCAGTTTTGTTTAATAAAGCTGAAATGACATAAGTAGTGTATTGCATGCATGATTGTCGGGTTGGCTATGTGGGAACAATCTACGGAATATAGGTAAAAGAAAATGATATGCTATTAAGCATGGACGCCTCCATTTACAAAGGAGACCATGGCGAAATTTTCTGAAAATCCTAACACTTAGTAAATAATTTTCTGGACAAGTGTTTACTAGTATATTACAGACTATGTTTTTCAAGCATAAAACTCGCCATAATTTTTATAACGAAATACAAAGTATTGGAGGTTGGTTTTATACAGGAACATGGTTAAAAATGTATTCTCTAAAGTGGGACTTAAAAATATAATTTCAATACGAACAGACATATGTAAAATATCCCATCCTTGGGAAGGAAATACGAATGCACAAGCATGAGAAGTATTATTACTAAAATATTGAAGACACTTTAAAACGTAACTCAAAGGCACTAATCAACACTAAGAAAATGCACGACCCGTTCGTCTAATAGACGTTAGACCATTGTAGGTAGTCGTGTTTGCTGAGGAGATTTGGGTTACGAGTACCGAAGACGCAATACTGTGAGTTCATGCCCCCCTTTTCTCTTAACTATTTTCAGTTTTACACCTCGGGGGTGAAATACATGTTACAGACATTTACAGACATTTACAGACATTTACAGACATTTATTTACATGGTATGGTTAGCTTAAGGAGGTTTTTTTTACGCGAACATGTGAGTGGTGGGCACAACACTTAAGGCCATCAATCCTCGTTGTAGGACCGAGGTACATTAGTGATAGATCTATTTGGGTGTAGCGAGCCCCACTCTTGAGTCCGCTGAGTGGACCATGAGATGACTAAGTGCCCGACGCACAAATCCGCTAGGTTTGAGTCTTCCTGCATCACTTCACACTTATCATTGGCTTTGCAACCCAATGGTGGTCTCTTTTTCCTTAATTGCTACATACCAGGGATTTTTATACATACAGACATTTTTACAAAGGTTTATACCTACTCACTTACACATGAACTCGCTCAACGTTATGTTGACTTTTCAAATTACATGTATTTCAGGAAACTAACGGATCTGGCACGGTATGCACGTATTTTCAAGCTGCGTTTGAATAAAGAAGTCATCCAGGGTTTAGAAGTTGTAACCTCTTCCTGGACGGGTTATATATATACCTAAACCTGGTTTTATTTAAAGTCTTTTGTTGAATCCATGGGAACTCATTTGAACGTATTATGGTTTGTAACTAAATGGCGTCTATATTTTCAAGACAATGGTATTGTGGGATTTTTCTAAACTTTATTAATGGATGAATATCTCATGTTTTTATGATATAGCATTGTTATGATTGTTGCTATGGTATTAAGAAGTCACACCAATTAAACCACGCTTCCGCAAAAGTCAGGGTGTGACAATCAATGTGAGTAATCTCCTTTTTGCAAACTGTTTTTACAAAACCTCACTTAATTAATTATATATTAAACGGTTATTGAGTATTTGTAAGAATACAATTATCATGCGTATGTTGGGGTTTTGTATACAAAGTTATGTTACTGCCTTGCGAGGGGTAACATTTCCAAAAGTCGGGTCTGACAGTACCATGGATGTTAATTGATATAACTAGGAAACAAATGTAATTGCGAGATCGACCTCAATACTGTACAATGGTTTTTATTTAAACTTGATTAAACTGAGATTCGCTCACCAGTATTTCCACTGACAAAAATGTTTTTAAAAAACGCATTTCAGGTAACAAAATGTGAAAGCCAATTAGAAGCCAGCTGGACAGCACTAAAGGCTTGGAAAAGTGGCAATAAAGTTACCCAAAATAAAATAGATGTTTTTATTAAATAAAATAGGATTTATTCCTATGAAATTGTGTGTATTTTGGGTTTTATCCCATGTGTTTAATATTATGAAAATGTGGTATTTTACTCTGATAAAATATTTCCTAACTACGGTCCTGATGTAAATTATGTTGCCAAAATTGAATAAACACGTGATACCACCGAAACTGGCTCACGGCCGCCCGTTCCCGAGGACTAGGGATCAGGGGTTGTGAGAGAACCTAGTTCAGAAACTTACCCAGGAATTTCGTTATGGTAATTCCAACCGTGGGAAGAATGTAGGTTCTACTTCTGTACCTTATTGTAAGGCCTGCAAGAAGAAGCGTTCAGGAAGATGCTCCACCTACTGCAACTTCTGCAAGATACCAGGACACAAGGAAGAAGATTGTAGGAAGAAACCCAGTAATGGAGTATGCTTCAACTGTGGATAAAAATGACATATCAAACCAAACTATCCGAAACTAGCTCTAACCACGAACAACAAGACTACTAGGAATGCTAGGGCATTTGTTCTGACAGCCGAAGAAACAAAGATGATTCCGGACGTAATTGCCGGTACGTTTTTAGTTAATGATGTTTTTGCTAAAGTATTATTTGACTCTGGTGCGAACCAAAGTTTTATTAATACTTCATTTTGCAAACTTCTCAATCAAACATTAACTGTCACGGCCCCCGACCCTGTTTGACCCGTTTCAGGAGCCGCGGGACAGAAATCCCGTGGTATTTATTTTAATTGAGTTTAACAGCGGAAGTTTATCATCAGGATCTTTTTAAAGCTAAAATTTTCCCGATTATTTTATTTCACAATTCGGGATAAAACCCCGGTAATTTACAATGATATGATTTCACAGAGAAATCTTTATTTTACAAAACATATTTCTTTATTTTATAATGAGCCACTTTCTTAAGCTTGCAGTGCTCCACAGCACCTTTCCTGAATCACAACAAATCACCTGAAACATGTTTGAAAAAGGTTTTGTCAGCGGAAAATACTGGTGAATCATTTTATTTATTAAAATGACACATTTGTTATAATTTACAGTATTAAGAGAGATTACAATGTTTCAGATATCAAACCAATTACCCACAGTATTTGTCACTCGAACACACATTGGCTATCTCGTTGTCCAATGGTGTCTGCGACTATGGTCATATCACCCATTGGCTAACTCATTGTCCAATGGTGACGATTATCAAGTAATGTATACAAAACCCCACATACCGGCTGTAACTTGGTGATTACATAAACTTAATCACTGTAATTATAACCTTTGAAAATAAACATGCTTTTGTAAACAAATTTGATAAAAAGAGAATGACTCACATTGCAGATTTAATTTGAGTAGAGCCTAGCTTACTGGTTAGCCTTTTAACCTAAATTTAATAACATGCACACAATTCGGTTAGTAACTTAATACAGCATTTACGATAACTCACGAGATTAAACCTTCACATTGAATGACAAAGTGCGATACTTAAACATCCATTGAATTAACAACGAATGACAAAGCATAAACCCTAATGTGGGCAGCACTTAAACATCCATTGGATAGTTTAATCAATCGGACATTGAATCGTATCAGCGATCGAGTTATTACCCTGATTGCGGCAGCACTTCGTGAATCGTGTGTGTTATGGGACTGTTTATGCTATATTTCAACGTACAATTCGAATTTGAACGTCGCACGAACACTCAATGGTATGAAACAGACCCTTCTATTTATACATGAAAAACGGCGCCCTCGCGTGGCGCGAGGGGCCTTCGCGTGGCGCGACGGGTGCCTACCCACCATAGGGTAGCCCCGTGTCCTAGTAGGCTTGCTGAGTTGGTTTCGCATGCAAACTCGATTTACACGTTAAACTGTTTAGATAATACTAACGGGATTTTACCCCCCTGAGTTTTAGGGGCCCTGATCCTGATTCCGATTGTTCTGAAAATTTTAGGGTTTGTGCAGAATCACTTGGGTGTCTCAAATAAGGTTTCCTATTGATCAAATAATAATAATAATTAGGACTTTTTAAAGAGAGTTGTTACATTCTCCCCACCTTAATAAAATCTCGTCCTCGAGATTTACTGGAATAAATGAGGATACTTTCGCTTCATCTCTGATTCCAGCTCCCAAGTGTATTCAGCTCCTCTCTTTGAATCCCATTTTACTTTAACTAGCACTAGTCGTTTGTGTTTGAGAAACTTCACTTTTCTGTCTTCTATCTGAAGAGGTTTCTCAACAAACTTTAACTTTTCGTTTACCTCTATATCTCGCAGAGGTACTACCAGTGATTCGTCTGATAGACACTTCTTGAGGTTGGAGACATGAAATACATCATGTACTCCAGCTAACTCTTCTGGTAGTTGTAAACGATAAGCAACTGGTCCTATACGTTGGATCACTGGAAATGGTCCTACGTATCGTGGACTTAGTTTTCCTTTCTGACCGAATCGAACTACTCCTTTCCAAGGAGAAACTTTCAACAGTACTCTGTCTCCAATTTGGAATTCTAACGGCTTACTTCGATTGTCGGCATAGCTCTTTTGACGATCTCGAGCTGTCTTTAATCTTTCCTTGATTTGTGCAATCTTATCGGTTGTCTCTTGCACTATTTCAGGACCTGATAATTGACTTTCTCCTATTTCTGCCCAACAAACTGGAGTTCTGCACTTTCTTCCATACAGTGCCTCGAATGGGGCAGTTTCAATGCTTGCATGATAACTATTGTTATAGGAGAATTCAATTAATGGTAAGTGATCATCCCAATTCCCACCAAAATATATCACACATGCTCGAAGCATGTCTTCTAGAGTTTGGATCGTCCTTTCACTTTGTCCGTCCGTTTGAGGATGATATGCAGTACTCAGATTTAGTCGAGTTCCCATTGCTTCTTGGAAACTTTTCCAGAAATGAGAAGTGAAACGACTATCTCTATCTGATACAATGGAGAGTGGAACTCCATGTAGAGATACGACTTCATCTACATATAACTTTGCCAGTCTTTCCATGCTAAAGGTTTCTTTCATAGGTAGAAAATGAGCAGATTTGGTTAATCGATCCACAATTACCCAAATTGCGTCATTACCTTTTCTGGTTTTGGGTAACTTAGTAACAAAATCCATTGTTATGAGTTCCCATTTCCATACAGGCATTTCTAGTTGTTGTAGTAGACCTGAAGGTTTCTGGTGTTCTGCCTTAACTTGTGAACAAGTAAGACACTTTGATACATATCTAGCTATATCCTTCTTCATACCTATCCACCAGAAATTATTTCTTAAATCTTGATACATCTTATTGTTTCCAGGGTGTATGGTATACCTAGATTTATGAGCTTCCTCTAAGATCTTATTTCTTAATTCTCCCTGCTTCGGTACCCAAATCCTTTTCTTATGGAATCTCCAAATTCCATCAGATCCTTGTTCTAACTTTTTTATTCTTCCTTTCATTCCTTCAGCATCTTCCTTGATTGCTGTTTCCTGAACATTCTTTATTTGTTCCATTAAATCTAATTGTAGATTTAACCTGAGAGCACGAACCCGTCGTTGTTTCTCATGATACTTACGACTTAAGGCATCTGCAACTACATTTGCCTTTCCTTCGTGATATTGAATATCACAGTCGTAGTCACTTAGGATTTCCATCCATCTTCTTTGCCTCATGTTTAACTCTTTTTGCCCAAATATATATCTTAAACTTTTATGATCTGTATAGACAGTAAATTTACTTCCGTACAGATAATGTCTCCAAATTTTAAGGGCAAAAATTACGGCTCCTAATTCTAAGTCATGAGTCGTATAATTTTCTTCGTGCTTTTTCAATTGCCTTGAAGCATACGTAATTACTTTCTTGCGTTGCATTAGCACACATCCTAATCCTAGTTTTGAAGCATCACAGTATACTTCAAAATCTTCAGTCCCTTCTGGTAAGGCTAAGATTGGAGCATTGGTTAATTTCTGTTTCAAGATCCTAAAAGCTTCTTCTTGCTTAGGTCCCCATTCAAACTTAACGGCTTTACAGGTTAGCTTAGTTAATGGTACATCTATCTTGGAAAAATCCTTAATAAACCGTCTATAATATCCAGCTAAACCTATAAAACTTCTAATTTCCATTGCGGAACCTTCCATTTGGTAATTGCTTCTATCTTAGCAGGATCTACATGAGTACCTTCATGATTTGCCATGTGTCCTAGAAATTGCACTTCTTGCAACCAAAATTCACACTTTGAGAATTTGGCATAAAGCTTTTCTTTTCTTAACAAAGTTAAGAGTGCATGCAAATGCTCACAATGTTCTGTCTGACTTTTGGAATAAATAAGTATATCGTCGATGAAGATAATTACAAATTTATCCAAATACGGTTTACATATCCTATTCATCATGTCCATGAATGCTGCGGGTGCATTCGTTAACCCAAAGGGCATGACTGTAAACTCGTAATGACCATACCTAGTTCGGAAAGCAGTCTTAGGTATGTCTTCTTCTTGTACCTTCAATTGATGATATCCAGAGCGTAAATCTATCTTAGAAAAATATCTAGCCCCCTGAAGTTGATCGAATAGAACATCGATCCTAGGTAATGGGTATCGATTCCTAATTGTAACCTTATTCAGTTCTCTATAATCAATACACATTCTCATCGAACCATCCTTCTTCTTTACAAACAACACTGGAGCTCCCCAAGGGGATGAGCTAGGTTGTATGAATCCTTTGCTTAGTAATTCATCTAATTGCTTTTTCAGTTCTAACATTTCGGTAGGAGCTAACCGATAAGGTGCCTTAGCTATCGGTGTAATTCCAGGAATTAGATGAATCCTAAATTCTACTTCCCTATCAGGTGGTAATCCCGGAAGTTCTTCCGGAAATACCTCTGGGTATTCTGAGACTACAGGAATCTCCTTAAGTTCTTTACCCTTAGTATTAATGATTACTGAAATCATATATACTATTCCTTGCTTTCGTTCATAATTAGCAACTTTCATTACTGATATGAACTTCATGGGTTTACGTGGTTTATCTCCTGTAATCATGATTATTTCTCCGGTAGGTGCCTTAATTTCTATATAATTCTTATCACAAAGGATTCGAGCATGGTTAGCTACTAACCAATCCATTCCTAACACAACATCGAATTCAGCTAATTTCATAGGTAACAGATTTGCGGAGAACTTATGACCTGAAAGTTCTATTTCTACTTTTTGCAAAACCTGATCTATTTTAACTGAATTCCCATCTGCGGTTTCGACTGTAAAAATCTGCCTAATGTTGGTTAAAGGTAATTTAAGAGCTTGGCAGAATGAAGTATTGATAAAACTTTGGTTTGCACCAGAGTCAAATAATACTTTTGCGTAAATGTTGTGAACTAAGAACGTACCAGCTATCACATCTGGAATGAGTTCTGCTTCTTGAGTAGTTAGTTGGAATGTTCTGACATTCTTCTTAGTAGCTCCTTCTGCAGCTTTGGCTTTGTTGTTATCAGCTGGTTTGACTAGTTTTGGACAATCTGGCCTGAAATGTCCAGTTTCTCCACAATTGTAACAAATTGTGGATTTCTTCCTGCAGTTTTCTTCACGATGTCCTACAACTTTACAAAATTTGCAGGTTACATTGCATCTTCCAAAATGTTTCCTTCTGTAATTTCTGCAGAAAGGCGGAATTGAGGATTGTCCCGTTCCTTTTCTCCTGAAACTGTTATTATTACCCGTACGAAATCCTTGGGTAATTTTCTGAGCCAGTTCCTTTTTCCTAGTTTCATCTCTTGTGCGTACCAGTTCGTTAGTGAGGGTATTAGCTAATTCTACCGCATCGTCAATAGTGCGAGGTCTCGCAGCTTTAACGATATTACGGATTTCACTAATTAATCCCCAAATATAACGAGAAATGAGTACCGGTTCTGGCGAAGCCAGCGTTGGTACCACTCTAGCATATTCGAAGAATGTCGAAGTATATCCTCGACAGTCCACATTAATCATCCGATGGTTTAGGAACTTATTTGCCATTTCATCTTTTTCATACTCGGGACAGAATTTTCTTTCTACAAGACTCTTAAATTCTTCCCAGTTCATGGCATAGGCCACAATCCTTCTTTTAGCTTGTAATACTGTGTTCCACCATTCTAACGCCCCTTCTTTAAAAAGATTTGACGCATACATAACTTGATCTTCCTCAGCACATTTACTTATAGTGATCACTGCCTCAGTTTTCTCTAACCAACGCAGTGCTGCAATAGCCCCTTCGTTACCTGCAAACTCAACTGGTTTACAGGCAAGGAATTCTTTGTAAGTGCAACCAGGTGTTGCAGCTTTCATTTTCTTGAAAATTGGGGCTTGCAGATCATTATTGTTATTAACATGATTTCCGCCTCCGTTTATACTATTACTAAAATTGTCGCCTTGGGTACGTTTACTAGGAATGATTGATTGAGGTTTAATAGGTTTCTGGACAGCAGCCACGATTGCTGGAATAGCATTGGCTATTCCTTGTGCAACAATATCCTCTATATCTTGCCTATTTAACAATTGTTCTTCCTGAATTGGCTCAGATTGATTTACTTCATTTACTGGTTCATTACCAATGGTTGCCATCTGATAATTAATTTATAGATAAATAATTAGTATAAAAGAAATAATCCAATGTCACAATTAATTGCACATAATCACGAAAACGAATATACAAACAAAATTGTAAATTTTCTAAAATTTCATTTGTTTTATAGATTATATCATGCTTCTATATACAACCGTTTTATTATTTATTTTACACATACTGATTTTCATTAATATTACTATTATACAAACACAGACTCATTACCCACTTCTCTCTCGTCACTTGTTTTCCTAAAAACGAAGCTCCCTTTCATCATATTTCCAGGCAATTTGTCCTCCTATCTCTCGGATCCTATTTCCAGCATCCATCAACTCTTCACCAAAATGGCGAAGTTCAGCCATATTCTCGTTACTCATCGGTGGATTTGGTAGAGGTTCTGGATCAAATTGGGGAAGAAAGGAATAAGGACTGTTGATAATGTTTTGGAATTGCCAATCATTAGTCCACCATTCGTCCATACCTAAAGGTTGGGAGTGGATTATTGGTTCTGGAATTGCTGGTTCTAAATTTATAGGGAGCTGAGTTTCAATAGGACGAGTAAAAACATTTGTATTGACAGGCTGAATAGTATCACAGCTTGTCAATATAAAATCTAGCTCTTCCTGCAATGTCATTTCCTGAGTTTGTTTAGAACTTTCTCCAACTTCTATCTGAGAACCTCCTCTAACCTCCATTTCTATTTGTTTGGAATATTCATCAAACTGTATTCCCATCTGCCTAGACTCTTCCCCGACTTCAATCCCCTTCCCTTTATCTAACGGATTTTCTATCTTGGGAATCTTTCTGGTGGCAGGTTTGAACCTTCTCCTTTTCTTGGGCTTAGGTTTCTCCAGAGGTGGTGAAGCATTGAATTCCATAGGTTCTTCTATATCTGGGATATACCTATTGAAATCCCTGGAAACCTCTATTTTTACCGGATAGAGATTTAAATTTTGAAGGGCTTCAGACAAATCACTCATGCTGTTTAGCAAAATACACACAATTAAAATCATAACGAAATTTTTTTTTTTTTTTAGAAAAACTTTTAAATATTATTTCATACTGGGTACTACAAAACAAATGAAAATTTAAAGCACACTAGGTTTTATTGTAATTTTATTTATTTACTGAAATAAGATTTCTAGACTGTAGTTGATAAAGGTGCTAGGACTTGGGTAAAATTATTTAAAGATTTGCATTAACTGCTACAGTAGCTAGCATATATAGATCTGCCCATTTCTCTTCTAACTTGTCCTCCCAAGGTGATTTACTGGTTAATTCTTGGGTTTCCTTTTTAACTTTCTTTTCTCGGGATTTCCTTACTTTCTCCTGACTTTTTCTAATAATTAAACTTCTTTTATCAGGAAAAAGTGGTTCCTCGTATTGGGCTTTTCGAACGAATATTCCTTCTTCAGGAGTTTGGGATGAACTTCCTTTTTCATTGGTTGACCTATCTAATTTAAGATAGATGTTTGACAACTTTTGCTTACCCATACTGTAACTAACAAATAGTCAGTTAATAAAACACATAATCACATAATGGTAATCAGAAAAAATTAAGTATTTCTAAATACTTAATTAGCTTAACTCAATGGCTCTGATACCACCTTTTTCTGTCACAGCCCCCGACCCGGTTTGACCCGTTTCAGGAGCCGCGGGACAGAAATCCCGTGGTATTTATTTTAATTGAGTTTAACAGCGGAAGTTTATCATCAGGATCTTTTTAAAGCTAAAATTTTCCCGATTATTTTATTTCACAATTCGGGATAAAACCCCGGTAATTTACAATGATATGATTTCACAGAGAAATCTTTATTTTACAAAACATATTTCTTTATTTTATAATGAGCCACTTTCTTAAGCTTGCAGTGCTCCACGGCACCTTTCCTGAATCACAACAAATCACCTGAAACATGTTTGAAAAAGGTTTTGTCAACGGAAAATACCGGTGAATCATTTTATTTATTAAAATGACACATTTGTTATAATTTACAGTATTAAGAGAGATTACAATGTTTCAGATATCAAACCAATTACCCACAGTATTTGTCACTCGAACACACATTGGCTATCTCGTTGTCCAATGGTGTCTGTGACTATGGTCATATCACCCCTTGGCTAACTCATTGTCCAATGGTGATGATTATCAAGTAATGTATACAAAACCCCACATACCGGCTGTAACTTGGTGATTACATAAACTTAATCACTGTAATTATAACCTTTGAAAATAAACATGCTTTTGTAAACAAATTTGATAAAAAGAGAATGACTCACATTGCAGATTTAATTTGAGCAGAGCCTAGCTTACTGGTTAGCCTTTTAACCTAAATTTAATAACATGCACACAATTCGGTTAGTAACTTAATACAGCATTTACGATAACTCACGAGATTAAACCTTCACATTGAATGACAAAGTGCGATACTTAAACATCCATTGAATTAACAACGAATGACAAAGCATAAACCCTAATGTGGGCAGCACTTAAACATCCATTGGATAGTTTAATCAATCGGACATTGAATCGTATCAGCGATCGAGTTATTACCCTGATTGCGGCAGCACTTCGTGAATCGTGTGTGTTATGGGACTGTTTATGCTATAATTCAACGTACAATTCGAATTTGAACGTCGCACGAACACTCAATGGTATGAAACAGACCCTTCTATTTATACATGAAAAACGGCGCCCTCGCGTGGCGCGAAGGGTGCCTACCCACCATAGGGTAGCCCCGTGTCCCAGTAGGCTTGCTGAGTTGGTTTCGCATGCAAACTCGATTTACACGTTAAACTGTTTAGATAATACTAACGGGATTTTACCCCCCCCCCCCTGAGTTTTAGGGGCCCTGATCCTGATTCCGATTGTTCTGAAAATTTTAGGGTTTGTGCAGAATCACTTGGGTGTCTCAATTAAGGTTTCCTATTGATCAAATACTAATAATAATTAGGACTTTTTAATGAGAGTTGTTACATTAACTAAACTTTAACAAGAATGTCTAGTAGAGACAGCAAATGGAGAATCCATCAAGATTACTGAAGTCTTGCAGGGAGCAAGAGTAGAAATTTCAAAATATAATTTTATTGCTAATCTTTACCCAATGAATCTGGCTGGATTTGATACTGTATTAGGAATGGATTGGTTAGTAGCAAATAAAGCCAGTATTCTATGTGATCAAAAGTCAATCCAAGTGAATTCACCAAAGGGTGAAAAGATCACAATTAAAGGAAATAAGCCATCTCGATCCACGAAATTCATCTCTGTAATGAAAACAGCAAGTTGTGCAAGAAAAGGATCCCTAGTGTATATGATTTCTATAATCATTAACACTAAAGGAAAAGAATTGAAAGATATCCCCGTAGTATCTCAATTCTCAGATGTCTTTCCAGAAGAATTACCAGGACTACCGCCAGATAGAGAAGTTGAATTCAGAATCCACCTGCTACCAGGAACAACACCAATTGCCAAGGCACCTTACCGTTTAGCACCAGCAGAGATGCAAGAACTAAAGAAACAACTGGACGAACTTTTGGAGAAAGGGTTCATACAGCCAAGTTCATTCCCATGGGAAGCACCGATCTTATTTGTCAAAAAGAAAGACGGATCAATGCGTATGTACATTGATTACCGAGAGTTGAACAAGGTCACGATTAAAAATCGGTACCCATTACCGAGGATCGATGATCTGTTTGATCAATTGCAAGGAACTCGATTTTTTCTAAGATCGACTTACGCTCAGTATATCATCAATTAAAGGTACTGGAAGAGGACATTCCTAAAACTGTCTTTAGGACAATGTATGGCCATTATGAATTTACAGTCATGCCATTTGATTTAACCAATGCCCCAGCCGCATTTGTGGACATGATGAACCGAATATGTAAGCCATATTTGGATAAATTCATAATTGTCTTTATATATGATATTCTCATTTATTCTAAGAGTAAAGAAGAACATGCAGCGCATCTGCATGCACTCCTAAATTTGCTGAGAAAAGAAAAGCTTTACGCTAAATTTTCGAAATGCGAATTTTGGTTAGAAGAAGTGCAATTTCTTGGACATTAGTTAATCATGATGGAATTCATGTAGATCCCACAAAGATCGAGGCGATTACGAAATGGAAGGTCCCTGAGTCACCAACGGAGATTAGAAGTTTCCTAGGATTGGCCGGTTATTATAGACGGTTTATCCGAGATTTTTCTAGAATAGCCATTCCCTTAACCAAACTGACCCGTAAGTCTGTTAAGTTTGAACGGGGATCAAAACAGAAAGAAGCCTTTAGAATTCTTAAGCAAAGACTAACCAACGCACCCATACTAGCGTTACCAGAAGGAACTGAAGACTTTGTAGTCTACTGTGACACTTCTAAGTTAGGTTATGGATGTGTGTTGATGCAACGTCAAAAGGTTATAGCCTATGCGTCTAGACAACTTAAGAATCATGAAGAAAATTATTCAACCCATGATTTAGAATTAGGAGCCATAATTTTAGCCCTGAAAATTTGGAGACATTACCTTTATGGTAGTAAGTTTACGATTTTCACCGATCATAAGAGTTTAAGTTATGTTTTCGGGCAAAAAGAGTTAAATATGAGACAGAGACGCTGGATGGAAATTCTTAGTGATTATGATTGTAGTATCTAGTATCATGCAGGAAAGGCTAACATCTTAGCCGATGCTTTAAGTCGAAAGTATCACGAAAAGCCGAAAAGAGTACGTTCTCTTAAATTAAATCCGCAGATAGATTTAAACGAGCAAATTAGAAAAGTACAAGAATCAGTAATCAAGGATGATACTGAAAAATTAAAAGGTATGATTAAGGAATTAGAACAAGGAACAGATGGAATTTGGAGATTCCATAAGAAAAGAATTTGGATACCTAAACTAGGAAACCTACACCACCAAATATTAGAAGAAGCCCATAAGTCTAAGTATACGATACATTCTGGAAGTGATAAAATGTATCAAGACTTAAGAAAGAATTTCTGGTGGATAGTAATGAAAAAGGATATAGCAACTTATGTTGCCAAGTGTTTCACTTGTTCACAAGTTAAAGCTGAACATCAGAAACCCTCAAGTTTGTTGCAGCAATTAGAAATGCCTGTATGGAAATGGGAATTGATAACAATGGATTTTGTTACCAAATTACCCAAAAGAATAAAAGGTAATGATACAATCTGGGTGATTATAGATAGATTAACTAAATCTGCTCATTTCCTACCGATGAAGGAAACCTTCAGTATGGAACAATTAGACAAGTTGCATGTAAATGAAATAGTTTCATTACATGGAATTCCTTTATCTATTGTGTCTGATAGAGATAGCCGTTTTACTTATCATTTTTGGACTAGTTTCCAAAAAGCAATGTGAACCAAGTTAAATCTAATCACTGCTTATCATCCTCAAACGGATAGACAAAGCGAAAGGACAATTCAGATGATGGAAGATATGCTTAGAGCTTGTGTAATTGATTTCGGAGGAAATTGGGATGATCATTTACCATTAATAGAGTTTTCCTACAATAACAGCTATCATACCAGTATTAATGCTGCACCATTCGAATCGCTTTATGGACGAAAGTGCCGAACTCCAGTCTGTTGGGCAGAAATTGGAGAAAAGCAATTATCTGGACCAGAGATAGTGCAAGAAACAACAGACACGATTATTCAAGTCAAGAAAAGACTAAAAGCAGCACGCGATCGACAAAAGAGTTATGCTGATAACAGGTGAAAGCCATTGGAATTTCAAGTAGGAGACAATGTATTATTAAAACTTTCTCCTTGGAAAGGAGTGGTAAGATTCATCAAAAGAGGAAAGCTAAGCCCTGGGTATGTTGGACCTTTTGAGATTATTAAAAGAATAGGACCAGTAGCTTATCAACTACAACTGCCAGAGGAAATGGCAGGAATACATGATGTATTTCATGTATGTAATCTCAAAAAAAGTGCTTAGCCGATGAATCATTAATGGTACCTCTTAAGGATATAGAGGTAAATGAAAAGCTTAAGTTCGCAGAGAAACCACTATAGATTGAAGACAGGAAAACCAAGAATCTCAAACACAAGAGACTATTTCTAGTCAAAGTGAAATGGGATTCCAAGAGAGGACCAGATTACACTTGGGAGCTTGAATCAGAAATGCAGAAGAAATATCCACACCTATTCCAGTAGACCTCGAGGACGAGTTCTAAAACAAGGTGGGGAGGATATAACAACCCTCCTAAATATTTCCGACACTCCTAAAATATTTAAAACATCTCTATACGTCCTAAAATACACCCCGTATACATAAAATGGCCCTAAATACCTTTAATTTTATAAAAATTAAATAAAAACAATTTTTAATGGTCCCTTACGGGCCGCGACAGAGCCAGTGAAGGCTGTCGCGAGGCGCGACCTAGTGCCACCAGGCGGAACCCTAGCGTGCCACGTGTCCCGCCACTCGTCAAAGCTACACCGGTGACTACTCAGACCTACGCCCTACTACCCCTATCTCGCGGGCCGCAAAGACCCTTGTGGTCTCTTTCGCGGGGCGCGAGGTACTCGATATCAGGCCCTATAAATTGGAACGATCGGCCTTCAGTTTCCGACGTTCAAAACTAAAAATTCTCTCTCAATTCTGAAGTGTAGAATTAATACTCGGGCATAATACCCCCCTAAATTAGCTTGTAAGTATTATAACCCCCGGTTACGTACTAGATATACTGCCCGATTGATCTAGTGCTCCGTAACGGCTGTCGAGACGACTGTCGAGGCTCTGCCCGACGTAGTCGTTGGAGTTCTGTCTCGGAGAGGGTATAACTAATGTAAATATTGGGTTATTATACCAACGCGTGTGCATTGTTTAATTTATTAGATTATAACCAGGAAATCACTGGGAAAAATCTAAAATAGCAATGTGAGTAATCCTCTTTTTGTGAAACCTTTTTGTGAACTGTTTTTACAAAACCTCAAATGTTTTAAATTATATTTCACAGTGATTGAGTATTTGTAATTCTACAATTATCGTCGGTATGTTAGGGTTTTGTATACAAAATTTGTTACTACACTGTGAGTAGTAACATGATCACAAGTCAGGTTTGACAGTGCTGTGGGTGGTAATTACAGTAGAAAAATAAACAAATGTAATAGTTGGATTGCCCTCAATACTATACAAGGATAAAACTTGTTTTGATTAAATTGGGATTCACTCACCAGTATTTCCCACTGACAAATGTTTTTAAAACGCGTTTCAGGTAACAAAATTTGAAAGCCAAATAGAAGCCAGCTGGAGAGCACTGAAGGCTTGGAAAAACGTGGCTATAAAAGTTACCTAAATAAAGAAGATGTTTTAATTCAATAAATTAGGGTTTATCCCTATAAACATGTTTGTAATGGAAACTTGGTAATTTCCCATGTATTTACTATTATAAAAATGTGGTATATTACTCTGATAAAATATTTCCTAACTACGGTCCTGATATAAATTCCGCTGCCAAACTGATAAACACCGATACCACTGATACTGGCTCGCAGCCGCCCGATCTCAAGTGACTAGGGGCCGGGGGTTGCGACAGTGTCTTCAATTGTTTGAACCTCATAATTACGAAAATGTCACCGCCTAGTTTTTGGGCCATTGATATTGGGATTTCAATGGTTGAGTTTGTCTTCTACACTCCGTACAAAAATTTTCTCTTGTACATGATCTCTAATCTATTTCTTTATTACAATTGTTTTTATTTTTATTTTTACCCTTTTCTTGTATGGTAAGGGGAATTACATTGTGAGTCTTTCGGAATCCATCTAGGTGTTGCCCTTTCGTATATCAAGATACCAAACGTGACATAACAAAGTCACTGACGCCCCCTCTTGAGAATCGAACCCAAGACCTAATGATTCTTAAGTATTATCTCACCTCTAAGATGTCACTAAGCTATAATGCCATGGGCCACATCAAATCTTGTTAGCAAACCTAGTAATTAACTAGACAACATACGACATTGGATTTTCCAACACCTACACATGCCTTAAAACCAACACAATATCTAGATTCTATACCAACCATGTTAGGGTGAACGAGGCGGGTGTGGGGTGAAGGGCGGTGAACCCCTTCACCGCGCGGGGAACACCACCGCCGTTCCCTTTCACCGTGCGGCATTGGATCATTTCGAGGACTCTTCACTGATTGAAAAATTTGACCGTTGGACATCAATTGGACCGTTGGGTCATGATTTCAACGGCATTATAGCCGTTTAACTTAAAAAAACAAATAAATACATTATAAATATTACCATTTTACATTCTATTTTTTCAACAAGCTTCAAGAATACAAATTTATGAAACAAGAGTCGGTAGACACTAAAAAGAAACGAGAGGAAAAATTTATGGAGTTGGCGGATGAACATCGAGAGACGTTGAGATCGATTAGGTTTGATAAGGATCTGAAGACGTTTAACATGTCACACAACAATGTTCCACCGAAGATGTTAGAAATCACACTAGCCCGAAAACGCGAGATCCCAAAAAATATAATTGGCCATGTAGTTTCTAAATTTAATATGGTTTTATTTTTTTAGTAGGTTTAATTTTATGTAATGTTTTTTTAATTTAATGTACTTTTTTTGTTAAAATTATGTTTCATTTATTAATTTAAAAAAAGGGAAAAAAATTAGTTTACCCCATCTCATGAGTGATGACCACTCCTTATGGTTTTTGAGCAAGAGATGAGTTAGTGAAGGGAATTGACATGACAATATATGATTGGGTCGGTGAAAAGTTTACCTACAATGGCTGCACCCCTTTCACTGTTAGGAAGGAGATCATTTGTCAACTATAGCTTGTATGGTACGTGGATATTAAAATTCGAAAGCTTAGGTTGTGTTGTTGTCATTATGTCATGTTTAATGCATGTTAAACTTAAAAAGGGGTCTATAGTTACATGATGCGACCCAATGTGTCGGCAGGTTTCATTGGATAGTTATCATATCATACATACTGTACATAGGGATTAATATTACACACTTAATTGAATATTGTTTAATGAGATGATGCAGTAGACGGTTATGCAAGTTCCTTCTATCATACATAAAACAAAATGTACCAAGTATAGTTGTATTTTTGCATTAATCTACGTCCTGAAGCATGACAATTTTACAATGCATGTTATGTATCATATATGGTCCCTAAGTTTATTTAACTTTGTTTACGGTCCTCCGTTTATTATATCAAATTTTCGTTGATAATGTATGCATTATATAATACACCACACCTGACATATAAAAATAGTATTTATGCTTGACTAGTAGGGCTGTAAACGAACTGAATGAGGCCTGATTCATGTTCGTTCGTTAAGGAACTGTCCGCGAACACATCTCGAACAGAAGTTTATGTTCGTGTTCGTTTGTTAATAAAATTTAAACAGACACAAACAAACACAAATGAACAAAAACGAATATTAAACTTGAATTATAAAAAACACCATTAACCTTAAACATCCGACACAAAGAGTCAAATATTATCGTTACTTGATAAGTCAAGAATTTTAGACACAAGTTTACTCACTCCTACATTACAACAAATTGGGTGTGACAGCGGCCAATAGCCAATAATTGGGGGTGATAAAATTCAATAACCCTTTTTTAAATGACAAAGTTTACTCACTCCTACATTACAACAAATTATTCCTAATCTACACCTTGCTTAGGATTGAACTGTCAGATTCTTAATGCTTCTCTTGTGTGGCTCCACGTATATAAGTTATGAGTCTATGACTATGCCTGTTGGATTTAAATAACTCTAAATTTTACTATTTGGTCGATAGCACTACTAACTTAAGAATTGTATCACGTCACTTCTAACTTTTAACTTAGAATTTCTCTCTAGCACTCCCAAACTAGCTAACCCCTATGCCACGTCACTAAACAAGTGCCACGTCAGATGCCACCTTGCTAAATAAGTGCGACGGTAGATGTCGCGTCATTAAAAAAAAGCCACGTAACTAAACAAGTGCCACATCAGCAAAAAAAAAAAAAAAAAAAAAAAAAACCTAACTGAGTTACCGTTCAGTCAGTGGCGGATCTTGCCCGTTGAACCTGCCAGAGCCGAAAGATACGGGCACTAAAATTAGCACGGCCGAAAAACTTGCCAGGGCCGAACATAGTATATATACAAAATTTCGATCGAAATGCGGAAAATTAGCACTACGGCCGAAAAACTTGCCAGAGCCGTGGCCCTGCCACGGCTCCACTAAGATCGAAATGCTCCACTAAAATTAGCACGGCCGAAAAACTTGCCAGGGCCGAACATAGTATATATACAAAATTTCGATCGAAATGCGGAAAATTAGCACTACGGCCGAAAAACTTGCCAGGGCCGTGGCCCTGCCACGGCTCCACTAAGATCCGCCCATGCGTTCAGTTAGTTGGAAGTGTCAGAAGAAAAAAGTTAAAAATTTGAAGTGGCGTGGTACAAATCGTAATTGAGAATGCTATCGGATAAATGATGAAAGTTCGGGTTACTTAAGTCCAGTAACCCTATTTCTCTCACATGATTTCCTTTGAGATGAATATGCAAAATCATAACCCATATCAATGTGACAACTCTAATAAGGAAAATACAATTTTTAACAGGGAGCAGGGGCGGACCCACCCAATACCGTGGATGGGTGAGCGCATCTCTTGAAAAAAAAATAGTGTTAGATTTCACCGAAAATTCTGACCGCACCCCTTGAAAATTTTCAACCCCGCGCTCCTTAGAAAAAAAATATTATGAATTTATAAAAAAATTCTGAACACTAATTATTTATTAAAATATGACAGAATTTATATGTGTATTCGTTATTTCTTTAACACTTTAACCTCTTAATCAATTACCCATACACTTATAACTTAGAAGCCCAGTAAAAAATCCATTGTAATTAACCCAACTATCCAAGCCCAAGCCCAATCAAATTTGAACTTAATAAAATAACCCAAGCCAACCATCCTTTACAATTCCAATCCCGCCCCCTAATCCCAGTGACGCAACATACTAGTAATCGACGAGCAGGCTTTTTGTTGCCGGAAAACCGAAATTCCAGCCACCTTCAAGCATCTTATCTCCAGAATCCGTTAAAAATCAGGTATACTTTGTTTATTTATAGTTTTTTATGTGTTGATTAGGAAAAAAGAGATGTAAAAGGGTTTGTTTGTTTGTTTTTTTTTTTTTTTTTTTTTTTGTATTTTGAAGTGTTTTTTTGGTTGTTCTAGACTTCTAGTGGTATGATTTTGATGTTTTATTTAAAGTTTTGTTTGTTTAAATGATTAGTTACAAGTAATCAACATTTAAAATTAAAGCTTCAATCTTGATGCTTGAATATTTGAAAATTATGGACTATGGTTGATGATTGTTTAAGAATTTAAGTGTTTAGTGTTGTTTTAAATGATTTTGTTGTTTTATATGTGATAGGAACCATGTGTATGGATGTTACGATGTGATTTCTCAAGAGGAAAAGGGTTAAATCATCTTCCAAAACTCCTGAATTCGTTGATGTTGATACTCTTCCTTCGCACACTTATGATCGCAAGCCAATTGTATAATATAACGTGAATCAACAAGACGAGATCAGAAGGGTATACCTACTAAGAGAACCATGTCAACCTAAGGGTATTGAATTCCCACAATTTGACATGTTTTATTATTATTATTATTATTATTATTATTATTTAGTTTAATGTTATTTTGTTTTAAATGACCCTATTCGATCTGACCCGCCATGAACCGAAATTTTTTCATATAGTTAGGGGCTTTAAAATTTTAAAATTCTTGGGTCCTCCACTAACAACGATAAAAATAGTCATTAAGGGGTTGTTTGTTTAGCTGTTAATGGTTACCTCTTACTGATTCAACACTTAATGGTTCAGACTGTTTGTTTCGCAAACAAATGTCTAAATGGTTCAGACATTTGCCTCTGAATAGTTAAGCATTATACTGAGTCTGAATAGTTAAGACCTCTAATCTGAATTGATCAGACATTTGCCTCTGAATAGTTAAGCATTATACTGGCTCTTAATGATTCAGATCTCTTACTAATTCAGCACCTAACCATTCAGAAGTTGCCAGACAACCCTAAAAAAATGCTGGCAAGGAAAGTTCAAACTAAAAAACAAACACCAAGAACAAACATGGAATCAGAAAAGATCAAGACTAGCCAGGATCATCGAAATTAAACTTACACCATTATATTATATATAGATATAATTTGTAACATATTGATGCAATGGTTGTTGTAATGTATGCATTATGGTTTGTATAGTGGTAATGATATATAGATGTAACTAGTATTAGGCACCCCCGAGTTGCGGCGGGGACGAACACCAATG
This sequence comes from Helianthus tuberosus, assembly GCA_030545235.1. Classification (NCBI taxonomy): domain Eukaryota; kingdom Viridiplantae; phylum Streptophyta; class Magnoliopsida; order Asterales; family Asteraceae; genus Helianthus; species Helianthus tuberosus. The sequence goes on along the minus strand of CM060408.1, from coordinate 56,255,949 downwards.
CCACACTAATGCAAGCGACCACCAACACTTAAGTTGCGGCGTGTTAATGCTAAGAAATTAAACCGAAACATAAAACACATAAAAGAATAACTAAGTCGATCTAGAACCCGCGCGTTACGATGAACCTGTCAAACAGGAAAAATAGACGCGGGTTCATCGTAACGCGCGGTTCCTAGATCGACTTAGTTATTCTATTCTATGTTTTACATTTCGGTTTAATTTCTTTGCATTAAAAACGCCGCAACTTCAGTGTTAATGGTCGCTGGCAGTAGTGTGACATTGGTGTTCATCCCCGCTGCAACGCGGGGGTGCTTAATGCTAGTTTAACCTAATCTATTGCATCAAATGACTAGGGGTGTAAACATGCCTAGAGACTCGAGAGCTACTTGTTATCGGCTCGGTTAAAAGCTTGAACGAGCCGAGCTTTAACGAGCTCGATCCCGAGCTTTAACGCGCTCGATCCCGAGCTCGAGTCTGTTATAGAGCTCGTTTGGTTATCGAGTCCAAGCTCGAGCCTGAAATACAAAGCTCATTTAGGCTAGCGAGCCTAAATAAGCCCAAACAAAATTTTACTTTTTTTTATATATAATATAATAATAATAATAATAATAATAATAATGATAATGATAACATTGACAAGCCAAGCTCAAACCAAGTTTTGGCTCGTTTAAGCGATATTGAAACGAGCTCGAGCGAGCCAAGCTTTTAGCTTGTTTGAGGTTGTTCTCAAACATGATGTGCCGAGCTCAAGCCTAATCGGGCTAGGGCTCGGCCTGACTCGTTTACACCCCTACAAAGACCCACAAAATAAGAATCATGATCGCAAGTCGCAATAAAGTATCAATTTAAAATTTCTTGAGCAATTGATTTATTGGAATACATCGACTTCACATACGAATTTAAAATCATGAAAATTAGACATACCAGTGGATTGTTTTGAAGAGAAAAACCACCCCAGACCCGGAAATGTCATCCCAAAAAGAAATAAGAGGCTACGACTCTATTTCAAATTCGATAAATATTAATATGCATACGTGTTATCATCGTTGGAAAGTTCTACGTTTGTATAAATAACATGGCTACATGAATTTTTAGAGACGTGCATTTCATCAAAACATATCGAATGAAAATCATTAAACAATTGAGAGAAATATAAAATCGACTTGATTTTGAAAAGGGATTCGAGTAGAGCATCTTGAATATTGAGGAATCTAATACTTTGGTAGAATTGTATCTTTGTGTCTGAGAACGATTAACTAGTAACGAGTTTCCGTCTTAGATTAGAGGCGCTTCAACTCAAAAGACGAGCTTACCATGGTTTCTTACTAACCTTCTATGCTGGAAAATCAGACCCTTAATTGAAAACAAAGAACAAGAGATTGAACGAACATCGTTCAACGTTTTTTTATTATAAACCAAAAACACGCCAATTACAATAGTCTTAACCATCTATTTATTTTAAACTAAACCCAAACCTATTATGGCTCAAACACCAATTAAATAATTATTAAACTCAAACTTGATAAACATATCTCGTTAAATAAAAGATAAATACTTATCAAGACCCAATAACTCGGACGAAGAGACGACGCTTCACTTATTTACTGGTTGTTTCTATGCGACTGAGATTTGGTCGAGGATTCAAGATTGGTGTCGGTTGCCTCCTATTTTTGCTTTCGAAGTTTCGGACCTTATAAAGATGGTGGATTTACAAACTACTACGAAGCAGTCTAGATACATCTTGAGAGGGATTATTATTACCACTATGTGGGCGTTATGGAATGAAAGAAATAATAGAATCTTCAAAGGTAAAAGTCGGAGAGCACTTGAAGTCGTGGAAAACATAAAAACAACATCGTATTTTTGGATTCGGAATAGGTTCAGATTTAAAGATATAGATTGGAATGTTCGGTGTAATTTTCCTTTGAACTTGATGTAATGTCGTTTTTGTGCCCTTGGGTCCTTGCTTTGAGACCCCATTGTGGCGTTTTTTGAATGAAATTTACCTTTCAAAAAAAAAAATAAAAAATCAAGACCCAATAACTAATAACTAAATAATGATAAATAGGTAGAGGATCCTGTAAAAAGTGTGAGAAGTGTATTATAACACTATATATAATACTATATAACACAATATAAACACCGTATAACAATATGTAACACCATATAATACCATGTAACACTATATATCATTATATAACAAATATAACACTATAGGTTGTCTGATAGCATGTCTATGATAGATATATAGTGTTATATTTGTTATATAATGATATATAGTGTTACATAGTGTTATATGGTATTATATAGTGTTACATATTGTTATACGGTGTTTATATGGTGTTATATAGTATTATATATAGTGTTATAATACATTTCTCACATTTTAGGCTCTTTTTACACTATCCTTACCCATGATAAATAAACTAAACTTTATCTTCAACCCTTTTGAATTATGTTGAAGTCACTTCAACTCGGATTAGGATTAACCATTTATTCTGTTCAATTGTATTAATGCTTGAATCAATTTTTAAGGGGAACAAAGTCCATCTGGAATTATAGAGCTTGATCAAGTAGAAACGGCAGGATTGAAATCATGAAAATGACTTTTGAAAAAATTTCCTAATAAAATGAAATAGTTTAAATTAGTTTCGCGTTAGATATCTTACTACACCGTGTTACATATAAAAATCAAATTCAAAGAGTTACAAAAAGTTCTATTTGATGTAAAAAAACAATTTCTTTATTATTATTATTATTATTATTATTATTATTATTATTGTTATTGCTCAGTTATATAACTCTTTTTTGGCAATATAAAAAGTCTTGTAACGGCTACCATTACTTAAGACGTACGTTTAAACTGAAAAAGTCCAATAATTTCTTAAAAAACTGCATAATTGCGTATTTACCTAATTTAAAATTAAAATTGCATATATCTCCTTCCTTAACTAATATAATTGCAAATTTACCCATTTTAATTTATTTTATTAAATACAAGTTATATAATGACTTTTTACTCTTATTTTTACTAAAACTTTAAAAAATACATATTTATTTATTTTTACTAGTTTTTGTAGATTTTTACTAGTTTAGCAGTTTATTTTAGTGTTCAAGTTTTAGTCAAAATAGTAAAAATGAATAAATATGTATTTTTTTAAAGAATTGTGAAAAATCCACAAAAACTAGTAAAAATGAATAAATATGTATTTTTTTAAAAGAATTGTGAAAAATCCACAAAAACTAGTAAAAATGAATAAACATGTATTTTTTAAAGTTTTAGTAAAAATAAGGGTAAAAAAGTCATTATTTAACTTGTTTTTAATGAAGTAAATCAAAATGGGTAAATTTGCAATTTTATTAGTTAAGCAAGAGGATATATGCAATTTTAATAGTTAAGAAATGGTATATATGCAATTTTAATTTTAAGTTGTGTAAATACATAATTATGTAGTTTTTTTAAAGAGAATTATACAATTGTCCCTTTCTTCATCTTTTGTTATATGAATTTTCCAATTTACCTTAATTTCATCCATCCGAAAATCACAAACATTAAAAATACAAAGGATGTAAAATATAAGAGACAAATTTGTCACTCGTTAAAATGTAAGTGGATTAACGAATTTAGTAAACTCGTAAGTTAACCATGCAGTCAAAACCAGCCGCCAAAGCATATGTGGGAGCCCAAAATTTATTCGACACTTTAATAGCTAATGGGGGTCCAATAAACGAGGTGGTGAGGCCCAAGACAATGGTGAATAGGTCCAAGTTTTGGTTGCTGTTCAGTAAACTGTGGATCTGATCTGTGATCCATCACCATTCAGCCTAGAGGCATAAGCTGGTCTATAAAACAGTTTTCATGATTAGAGGTGTACAAAACCTGGTTAGGGCCCAAACCGGTTCGGTTTATAAACTGGCTTGATTTTTTTTAAGTTTGGTCTTAAACTAGTTTGGCACAAACCGGTTCAGGTAAGAACCGGCTTTGGGTTGAAAACCCAACCCACCCAAATCAATTTGGACGGCTTTAAAACCGGTTTAGCGTTTAAACTGGTTTTTTTGGCGGCCTCAAACCAATTCGTGTTGGAACCGATTCTTAACACAAAAATCTCAAACATGTACTACACCTCCTTGCCAGGTGGACCCAAACCGGTTTTTTACCAGGTTGTTTTTGGTGACGTCGGGCCCAAACCTATTTTTTGTACACCTTTAATCATGACCCAAAATTATTTTAGCCGAGACCATCGGCGCAGCTTGTTGCCCGCTTACCGGCTATCTTGGTGTAATTTGTTGGAATGAATTACCTTATTTAAAAAAAAAAAAAAAAAATTATATACACTCTAAAAAAAAAAAAAAAAAATTGTCAAATCACCGGGAACACTTTGTCATTTGTGGCATGATGGTTGGTGTCTGTTGTTATCAACCAATTTAACTCTTCCTCAAATAGAATGTTATTGTAATTAGAAGTCAAAAAATGTAGCGCGGGATTCACTACAGATAGAAAGAGAACAAAACGGGAATTCTTATATTATTTGCATTCATGCAACCATATTCTCAACACCACTTCCTCCTCATGTGGTTTGGCTTTTTCGGGGTGAACTCATTATAGAAAGTGGGTTTTGTTGGTATATTAATTAATGAAGAGGATGAACCACTACACCATTTCACCATATGAAATGGCTTAGGTGATGTGGTTGACACGTGGTGAAAAAGAGCATGTAGTTTGCCATACCACTACACATGTTCTAAGAAGTCGAAAAATGTAGCGGAGGCATTCAATACCCAGATAGAAAGAGAACAAAATGGGACTTCTTATAGAATTTACATGTATGCAAAAAGGTTGCTGATTATCATATCTAAGAAGCTTTATCTATGATAGGCTATCCAATCAACAACTTGAGAGCAAAAGCAAGGAACACACAATCCACTAGATTTCACATGTGAGAACAATTATGACTAGATACAAAGCAATTATAAAGTAATAAAGCAATATAAAACGTCTACCGGGTTACATTATAACAAAAGCCAAAAGTCTCATACATCACAGTTTGCTTACAAAGAGCGAGCAATCATATTTGTTTTTGTTTTTTTTTTTTCATTTATCCAAGTGAGAAGTTTCCAAAGGGTCATACATTATAGTAGGGGTGTGCATGGGTCGGTTTTGGTCGGTTTTGGACTAAAACCATAACCACAATGTCGGTTAATGGATAACCATAACTGATCGGTTATGGTTGTTATGGTTAATCGGTTTTAATGGTTATAGCGAATCGGTTGTGGGTGGTTAACCGTCTATTTAGCCTAGCTAAAAATAGCTTAATTTTTTTAACATGGAATAAATTGTTATTGCATATTTGTATATATTAGTATATTGCATAGTATGAAAAATACATATAATCTATAATATTAATATCGATTATTACCGAATATTCAAATAAAGTGATAAGATATATTCCATAAATTCAAATAAACAATCATATATTAAGAAAAATAGTGAAAAGTCCAAAATCCTACAAAAGATTTATTACATGTCGGTTCGATTCGGTTATGATGGGTATGAAAACATGGATAACCATAACCAACCCGCTACTTTCAGTTTTCAGAAAAACCATTAACCGACCCACTGGTTTTTTATTTGATTCGGTTTTTTCAGTTCGGTTTTGTCGGTTAATTCGGTTATGGTTCGGTTAATTCGGTTTTTTGCACACCCCTACATCATAGATTCATAGATTCCCACACTTTACTATGTAGTTCACTCTCATTTACAACCATGGTGATAATAATTCAGACATCACATTCATTATGGTTAATAAGGATATGTGATTTGGCTAAGGTGTCATCAAATACCCCTTTGTGAGACTCGTCATTCTCGATGAGGTTTACCCTAGGTAGCACGAAAACGGGTACAGGACTGGGGTACGGGACTGGGGTACGGGGACGATATGGGTACTGGGAACGGCAAAATTCAAAAATCCAAGATACGGGTACGGCGAAGGTACGACAAAAAAATATAAAGAAATTTATATTTTTATGTATAAATTTATAAACTTAAGGACCAAATGTAAACTAGTAAAAATAATGGGGGTTAAATGTTAACATATACAAATTACTTTTACACTTTTTATGTAAATTTTACAAGTTTTAGGAATAAATAAAAACTAGTGAAAGACAGATGGGCTAAATGTCAAAATACATAAAGTTATATAACCTTAAAGCCTAAAACATGCTGAAACCCAACCGATATCTTCATCTTCTTCTTCATGGTTTCCGGCAGAAAGATTCAACAGAGTCGGATTTTTCGCCGGATATAATAGGAAACTTCCTCGAAATGTCATATCGCCGTCCCCACTTTTTCGGAAACGTTTGGGGAATGTCCCCATGGCGTCCCCATGGCGTTTCCATCCACAAAACGTCCCCGGGATGGGTATTCGAAGATACTTTGTGTCCACGTGCTTCACAGGGTTTACCACACCGTTATAAACAAAATATAACATTAGTGACTTTGATACCATTTGTAATATCTGACCTCTCATACAACCAATTTTGTCAACCCTTCTAGGAGATCACTCATCATAGATTGCGCCCACGTTTAACTATGGAATTCTCCTATACCTGATGTAGCTGTCGTGGGCTAATAAAAACACGTATTTTTTAGTGTATGTCCAGCATTCTTAACAATCGGATATCACGACACCGAACAAGTAGCGGAAATACAAGAACGATGTAGAAGATTGAAACAAAGATTGTATTGATTCACAAAAGAGCACACGATCAAAAGAGATCGTCTGGTACTCTTATCGAACAATAAGCAGAAGTTTAACAAAAAATCAACAACCTAAACATAATGAGGAACATCCTATTTATACATATATAGGATGCCCTAGTACCATGGGCCAAGCCCATACCCCATCAACCACATGTTCACCTTACAAAACAAGTAAATCAAGACAAACGTAAACCTAAACCAGTTTATGCCCTTACAATATCCCCCAAGGTTTATGTTGTCTTGGCAGCTCTGTCTTTACTTGTGTTTCTTTGTTTGCTTCTTCTGTTTATTCTGTAAATCAGGTAGTGGTCTTCCAACGTATGGACCAAAGAGCTGTGTCTCTACTCTCATGCGCTGGCCTGACCACAACTTGAACGACATGATCTGAGCAATCGTGTAACAGCCCAGCATAACCGCACCATGATATTGTCCGCTTTGGCGGCCAGCACGCCCCCGGCGTCCGCCCCTCATCGGTTGTGAAGGGGAACAAAGGCTTCCTTATAAGGGGCTGGATACCTTCACCATCATGACGCGTTTTGAAAACCGTGAGAGGCGGACGCCGAGGGCGTGCTGGCCGCCAAAGCGGACAATATCATGCTGCGGTTACGCTGGGCTGTCACAAATGGTATCAGAGTCAGGGCCGGACCGGTGGTGCCAGGTCCTGCGAGGACGCTGGACCCCTTAAGGGGGGTGGATTGTGACATCCCACATCTGTTGTGAAGGGGAACAAAGGCTTCCTTATAAGGAGATACCTTCACCATCATGACGCGTTTTGAAAACCGTGAGGGGCGGACGCCGAGGGCGTGCTGGCCGCCAAAGCGGACAATATCATGGTGCGGTTACGCTGGGCTGTAACGCCTCGTATTTCAGTATTTCCATGTTTTTAGAAAATACGAGTTCGTTTCCTATTTTTAGAACGCAGTTGAAATCTGGTTTAAAAACGTAAAACTACGCAATTTACGTGCTTTTACACAACTGACATAATTTCATGAATTTTCGACCCTAAAATAAAGTCATGCGATATTTTACAAAGTTCGGGAACGAAAACGGTTTTTTTTTTTTAAATACGTTTGGACCGTACAAGAAACGGGTTACGCGCTAATGGGCGTTGGACCCAATCAAATTACAAACCCTACCTATTTAAAACACTTAACCTAACTATTTAGGAGAAGTGAAGCCCTAGTCCCCTTTCATTTTTGTTTTGCAGCCGACACCCACTTAAATCCCCTCCCACTTCATTCTACTGTCTCTCATCCAAACCCATCTTCTTCATTAAAACCCTAGCCCTTTCCACCAAGAACCCTGTCTCTCTCTCGTTTATACTTGCAGACATCAAGCACACATGGAAATCAAGAAGAAGCTTTGTCTTCCACACCCCCTGCTTCTCCGACCACGCACAAACACCCCCACCCCTCACTCACCTCTCTCTTCAGCAGCGGCCGACACCACTCCTGGTGGCGGCGGCGGCGGTTTTCCGGCTCCAACGGCAGTGAACGCCTGCGACGCCAAACGATAAACGCCGTTGCGGCGGTGATGGTGTTGTTCGACTAAACCCTTGTCTGCTGTTACGTTGAAGAAGGCGATGGTGGTGATTACCAGATTCGAATCTTGGGTTAAGCGGGTCAGTTTTGGTTCGAGTTTCGGTTTGTTCGGTTCACACGGTTCATTTCGGGTCAGCAGGTTCAGTCCCGGTTTCATTCAGGTTAGTTAAGTTTTGAGTACTATTCGATTAAGTTCCAAATTGATTCAAGTTGGGCGACGTTTGGCTTTGCTTTCAGATTCGTTTCAACCTGGCTTTGGTTCGGGTTCAGTTTCGGTTCTGTCCCGGGTGTGTCGGGCTGTTCGTGGTGTCTCGAGTCAACTCGCATTTCGTTCGTGTTCGGTACATCTCGATTACCATCTCTTTTCTTCGTTAATGCTTGCTGAATCTTATATATCATCTCAAGACTATAAATGAAACAATAGGTCATAGCAGTTCTGTTCGTTATTTTGTTAGTATTGTAGAAGATGACTTTGGCAAAAATTTTTGTACTTAATATATAAATATATAGAGTAAAAACTTTTCAAAAAAAAATAAAAAAAAATAAAAACTACACCTTTTAGTATTTTAAAATTTAAATTAAACTGACCAATCTTTCACAAAATCAAATTTACATTCTGTCATATTTACAAGATTCTAAGTTATAGCTTTGATAACAGGTCTTAACTCTGTAAACAAATTATGTAAACCAAATGCAACGGCTACTAAAGATAACTATCTTTTGTTAAAAACCTAGTCCAATTGAACGATGAATTCTTAATATTAAAGATTATTATTAATTGCAATATATATATATATTCTTGTTAGAATATTTATGTTACAAAAAAAGGTAAATAAATAAATAAATAAACTGTTAATGTCATATATGTAGATCGTAGATGTATTATTGACATAGATAATGATACATCTTAAGTTATCCAAATTTATGTTTAAAACGATCAGCTTTCATTTAATTAAATTGTGTTATGAAGAATCTTGGTAATGTAATTACAAAATGAGTCTAAACCATACTAGTTAGCTAGTTATATAAAAGTTATAAATGAGAATGGAGATAATCTTTAATAGCACTACCTATCCGAATTATGCGAAATCATGAATATTAGGATTATATTTAACCTATAAATATTAACTGGTTCGTGATGTGGAATTTTAACATTTAGGATACTCGCTTCGTTCTTTCGGATCTTCCCTAATCTTTACTCGTTCGTTATATTTCAAGGAATTTTTATACGCAACCAATGTGAGTATACTCGAACCCATTTTTACTTTTAAACACTTTGGGTGCAACATGTATTCTATATCAAAACACTTGGCACTTGAAACTTATTTGAAACATACTCTATCCATTTAAGCATGAAACATGAAACTTGTGATACTTATCTTGTGCTATGTGAACGTTTAATCCTTGTGAAGGGCCGCTCTAACGATTGGTAGTACTATGCATAGGCTATAGGGATAATGCACCTCCCCCGTTTGTATACGAGGGGTATTGTTAGGGTATCATTTGAAACTCCCGTTAAACTTGGGGAGAGACACTTAAACGCATTGTGAAACTTTGGGCTATCACTTGGACTGCGTAAACTAGCATGGCTGAAACTATTTTTATAATGTTTATATTGGATATGAGTTTTTATTCTATTATGCTATGTAATCAAACTTGTATACTCGCCAACTTTTTGTTGATTTTATTTTAATACATGTTGCAGGTTGATAGTCAAGATTATGAAGGAATCAAGTTAGGATGGCTAGATACACACCTTTAATCTATTTATCTTTGGATGTTATGTTGTTATTTCTATTTTAAATGTTGTATGACAATTTAGCATTGCAATGAATTTGAATTAAATAAATATTGTCACATAGTGTTATGAAGTCTCGAGCAATCTTCACACTTCGTCTCATCCCGATGTTTCCGCCATTGGTTGGGGTGTGACATGGGCTGTCACAAATCACGCCTGTGTAGCTTTTTGCACAAACTTCATATTTAGGGTCACTCCTGATCTGAGTCTTTGACAAAAGCTTAATGTCGTCCTCCCCAAAGCGCATCAAGTTTCTAGTATCCATGATCCTGTATTCAACATTGTCACAAACAATCACAACCTGACTGGAAACAGGATCGTACATCCAAAACTGCAAATTCTTCAAACTATCATCAGGAAGTTCTTTAAGCAATGGAACAATTTTAACTTGCTTAGTTGCAGGCCACATCACTCTTTTCATTGGCTTGTTAGTAGCAGGATCTAGAACCTCCTTATCTTCCAAAAGGACCAAAACAATGGATTCGGCCAGCTTCATATCTTTAAAGTTGACTTTTGCCTGCTGCTGCAACTTATTGTAGAAATTCCATCTAATCTTGCAGTTGAGACTTGTAGATTGATCATGATAATTTGCATTACTCAGTTCCCTCAGATCTATAGTCGTCCAAGATTCAAAAGCATCCGAATGATCATAGTACTCCACTTCACCATTACCTCTCTTCATTATGAACATTCTTTTTTCTTCATTGTAAGCCCAGCTCAGAATACCAGACCTGTTTCCGTACTCATCAAATCTATCTTTTTCAGTTGTGATGACGTACCTGTCTGGTTTATCACCAAATTCAAAATCCTTCTCTGCACCCACGTTCCTCATAACAACCATCTTTTTCTTCAATTTTTGATTTGCTGTTCGAGGAGGATTTTCAATATAACGATTCATGGCCTCCCCGTGTTCCTTCTGTTCTTTAGCTCTCTCTTCAGCAGTAGATTCCTTTGGAGGATCAGCAAACTCCTTCGGAAATTTTCCTTCTAGCTTCTACTTCATATCCATAACTATAGCAGTGAGAGATCCCAAATTCGTTTCCAGCACTTGAATCTTCTGATTCTTGACAACGATCTCTTCCATCAGACTAGTAATCTGAGCATCTTTACAGATTTTATCTTCTTCAAGAACAGTGATTCTTCTCATCAGGATGGCTAGTTCATTGTCTGCAAACAATTCATCACTATCAGAACTGCTTGAGGCTTCTTGGGTTCTTTCTTGGTTGAGCTTAGCTGCGGCTTCAGCTTCCCTAGCAACAGCTTGTAACAATTCAGCAGCTCTAACTACATCAACATCTGATGGACCACTGCTTGAACCTTCACCGGGTTTAGGAGCTGGTACGAACATAGCTGCTCTTTCATTTTGCACAAATTCAATGATTGCTGGGCTAAGAGGTGTTGCCGTGTATTGAATTGGTGGTCGCTCAGAAGTAATGGGCAAGGTCGATTCTTGTGTTGTTCTTGATTCAATGTTATCCACACAACTAATCCTAGGATCTCTTTTGCTACGTTTCCTAGGAGGAAGATTAGCCGTGGGGATCTTCATCAACATTTTCGGGCTCAGCAGAACTAATTGCAACCGACTCAGTATGAGGAGGGTTCACACTGATCGGCTCTTCAACATTTAGAATTTCTGCTGTGAGGCTTTCAGTATTAACCTCTGTTTCACCTTCTCCTACGTTCTCACTCACTTCCGTATCATCCATCATTCTATCATCAGCCACATCTTCTTCACTTTCAATCCCTGTCAGATCAACATTCTCAACAGGCTCACTCACTCCAGGAGGAACATCGATTATCTCAACATCGTGTTCATCAACCACTATGGCATTCACTAAGCCTGTACTTCTTCAGTAATCTCGGAAAATGCATTAAACTTGGCTAGCGGCTTCTTGTTCTCATACTTCACTCTGACATCCTCTCTTGGTTTCTGATTTAACATTGAAAACACCATGTGATTCATTATTTTGGTGTCGTATATGGTAACAGTTGGTTGCGGCTGTTTGTACTTAGCTTCTAAAATCATTTGAAGAAATATAGGAAACTTGAACCGGTATTTCTTGTTCAGAGTTTGAACATTTGCCATCATATCATCAAATACACAATTTGAATAATTGAACTTCCATCCCTCGACCAATGATACCAACCCTGAAGTTTTCCTGATAGTTAGTGTATCGATGCCACTCTTATTCCCACTGATGCATACTAAGTAGACATGAGCCAAGAACCTCCTGTATGGATGCAATAACTTCTTGGTTGTGGGAGGATAAGATCCTTCGTAGCTCATTTTGTTCAACACTTCAACAACTTTCTCCTTTTTGTAATCAATTGGATCGTCAGCGGCATCTCCAAATTGTAACACTTCTCGAATAACCTGCTCTGTAATCACAATCTCGCCTTGAACTTTGGATCGAATTACGATGTCTCCCTTTTTAGTTGAAGCATTATTCAAAAAGTCTCTTATCCAATCTTCGCGTATAATCGGATTCTCTCGAAATGCGTGAGCTAATCTGCAGGTATTCAATCCAACGATCAGTGACTTGTAATATTCGAATCCTTTTGGAGGGTCCGTCAAATAGCATGTCACGTTCATAGTCTTTTCCTAAGTAGGGACATGAGTATCTGCAGCTGCTTTTCCAGTTTCTGCACCAAACGAATCAAGTTAGGAACATTAAGCAAATATTGAAACCAATATTCCCGAGTTTGACCGTAAACTTGTCAAACTAGATTGAAATGTTTGAAAATAATTTTAAGTTTTTCAAAACATAATTGTTTAAAAAAAACATTATGTCAATAAAAACATTAAAATTATAATAAAACATGTCTAAGTCCATCTGGTTTCAATACGGGCCCAAACGAGTGGATCAGGCCCAATAAATTGGGAGTGTGCGGTCCAGAATGGGAGTGTGCGAGGGTAAAAGTGTAATTTCACATGAAGTGTTGAGGGCAACAAAGTAAAACTAGGTCAGTTGCACAGTCCATGCAGTCAACAGAAGTCAACCGCACACTTAACCTGGTCAACAGAGGTCAAATAGTCAACCGCACACTTCCTTTTTGGTCAATGGCACACTTGGACTCGCACACTGGTAATATTCCAGTGTGCGATGTGCAATCATGTCTTTTTACACACCGTACGAGGGACAAAATTGTCCAAACATGTCCCATATATCCCCTCGCACACTCTGCAAGGGCAATTTAGTCATTAAGAAGAGGTGTGCGAGGGTATTTCAGTCAAAATCTACTGTGTGTTGTCCTCATCCGGCGCATGCAACCCACGCGTCGTCTCCGTTTGTCTTCTCTGGCAGACTCAAAAATTTCCCGGCGAGAATTTTAGGGTTTCGATAATCTTTTCCAGCCATAAATCAAGGTTTTATCAATCTATCAACTCAAAATCCCTAATATCCTTCTAATCCTATCAACACTCATCATCAAGCATCATCAGTTTCGAACATAAACCCTAGATGCTTTCTATGTTCATCAAATCCATAATTAAGGTACTCATGTTCCTGTACTCATATACAAAATCAATCAAATGCATTAAATAACTGACCTTGATTTGGCTTTTGGATTTGACATTGTGACAGTGATATTTGGATTTCTTGAATTTTAATTTTGTTGAAGACGATGATGATGATGATGGAGAAGGTGTGCGGCTGGTTTTGAATTTTTTGAGAGAAAAGGATGAGTGATGATGATTGTGAAAAGATTTCCAGCCGTCGCACACCCCTTATTTAAAGCCCTAGTACCCTTTTTCAAACCAAGGGGCCCACCAAGTGTGCGGTGGGCCTCAACAGCCTTTCCCAACACAGTTTAGGATTTTGTGGGGCCCACCAAGTTTACGGTGGGCCCGGCTCGAATCCCGAGACCGAAACACTTAGAAATTTTTGCAACGGAGTTTTTTACGAAAGCACGGACTATCTCGATTTTCAAACAAGGTCACTTTTTAAATAAATAAACATATATTACACTATAAGTTATTCTGAATATCTAATATTTACATAAAATAATTAACTAGACACACTATATACACAAAAGAAATATAAAAAAAATTTACATAATTTCTTGCAAGCACTTTTCTTACGGGATCAAATCACAGAGTTTCGGGCCAAACCACACTTATCAACACTAATTTACTCTGGGTGATCCGAGCGATTGCCAGTATATTTGTCCACTTAAACTTATCTCCCTAGGCCTTTTTCATGTAACGGTTTGCAACTTATTTATCATGTTTTCAGTTTAATTAATATGAACACTCAATTTAATCACAATCAAATCCCAGAATATTTACATACACACGCTATCATACATGCAGTTTCCCTACCACATATTTCACAGGCCTGTTCTAGGATTCTGAAACCTTGACTGGGACTGGATTGAGAAAAGAATAGAATAGATCATTTGTAGAGATGGATATAATATACAGATCAAATGAGTTTTCTCAGTTTGATATAGGTTTTTCGGGTTTCTTTTGGGCACTTGAGGGCCTCTTTCGGGTGTATTTGATCTATAGTGCGACAACGTACAACTAGGTCTTTGTTCACGCAAAACAGAAGCTTACGTTGCCTAGCACCTCTAGGTCTTTGCTCACACAAAACAAAGGAGATATACGAGTTGGTCAGAAAAGATTTTAGAACTAGAACAAAATTGTGTGTATCGGGACGTCACACACGCATTCAAATAGTCATGTCCTAATTCCAAGTGACAGGCCTTTCCTGGGGTCATAGGATAATTTAGTGTTCTGCACAAAACCGGTCAAAGAGTCCAGCCATCTGGATAAACCCTACCGACATATCGCTCTAGAGTCAGACCATTTCAATATTGGTCTTACATGAATCAGCCTTAATCCACATAGTGAAAATTTATTTCATTTCCCTGGTTGTATCAAAGGCTTAGCAAAAACTATTTTTGTATTTTTCTGATTTTTCAATGTTTTTGTATTTTTTTTATTTTTCAATGTTTTTTTATTTTTCTGATTTTTTAATATTTTTGTATTTTTCTGATTTTTTAATGTTTTTTGTAGTTTTCTGAGAGACTACATCCCCCTAAACGAAAATCAATTTTAAGAAATAAATTTACAGAAACGAAGAAAAATATTATTGTGTGACTAAGTTCAATCCTCGAAATTGACCATTTTTAACAGTTCAAGAAGAGCACTGAAACGTGCTTTATCAACTGGTTTTGTAAAAATATCTGCGACATTGTCGTCAATATGTATTTGTTCCATGGTAATAAGTCCCTGGTTGAAAGAGTCACGTATGAAATGAATTTTTTTGGCAATGTGCTTGGTTTTTGAAAAATATACTGGATTTTTCACTATTTGGATAACTGCATCATTGTCACAATAAATGGGAGTTTGGGAGAAATTCAAACTATAATCCACCAGGTGGTGTTGGATCCATATAACATGAGAGCAACAGGCTGAAGCGGCTACATATTCAGCTTCTGCAGTCGATAGTGAGATAGTCTGCTGCTTCTTACATTGCTAGGAGATGAGGCGATCCCCCAGAAACTGGCATCCAGCTGATGTGGACTTCATATCTCTACCTGTACCTCCAAAATTACTGTCAGAGAAAGCACACAGATCAAATGGAGATTCCCTTCGATACAAAATTCCAAGCCGAGGCCTGCCCTTAAGATATCGAAAGATTCTCTTGACAGCATGTAAATGAGAAAGTTTAGGGGCAGCCTGATAACATGCACATTAACACACAACGAACATAATGTCTGGTCTACTGGCTGTCAAATACATCAATGAGCCAATCATCGACCGGTACAGTGTCTCGTCAACATCTTCTCCTTCCAGATCTTCAGTCATCACTGGTCTTTCTGCCATAGGAGTATTTGCAGGTTTTGCATCCTGAAGTTTGAACTTTGCAATGATGTCGTCAACATATTTTCCTTGATGAATTAGGATTCCCTTGGATTCTTGACAAACTTCCAAACCCAGAAAGAAGTTAATTTCTCCCAGGGCACTCATTTCGAACTGTATCTTCATTACTTCTTCGAACTCCTTGCACAGTGCTTCACTAGCAGATCCAAAATGATGTCGTCCACATAGATTTGCACCAAGATATGATCTTCGCCCACCTTGAGAATGAAAAGCGTCTGATCTATAATTCCACGAGTGTATCCATTTGCAAGAAGATGCTCTGTCAGAGTAGCATACCATGCATAAGGAGCTTGATGCAAGCCGTACAAGGCTTTGTCAAGCTTATAAACATGACCAGGATACCGTGGATCAACAAAACCGGGAGGATGCGATACGTAGATCTCTTCTTTCACTTTGCCATAGAGAAACGCCGCTTTGACATCCATTTGATAGACTTTGAACCTCATGAACGATGCATAGTCCAGAAAGATCCGAATTGCTTCCAATATGGCTACAAGAGCGTACACTTCATCGTAGTTAAGGCCTTCAATCTGTTTGAACCCCTGAATGACCAATCTTGCTTTATTTCGAACAATCACTCCACTACCGTCTCGTTTGTTTCGATAGACCCATCGAGTTCTGAGTGATTTCTTCCTAGCAGGCAATCGAACCAACTTCCACACTTGTAACTTTTCAAACTGATTCAATTCATCCTGCATTGCGTCTACCCATCTAGGTTCTTGAAGAGCCACAGTGATTGGCTTAGGCTAGATTTATGAGATGAAGCATGAGAATAGGAATGTGTTGATGACTCATGTCTGACTTCTGGTCAAAACCCCAGCGCCTACAGGTCCAATTACATTCTCAATGGGATGATCACGTTGGACACTTGTAGGAATAGTAGTTTCTGGAGTAGTTCCAGTCGTTGGCAGATTAGTCAATTTCTCAATTGCTGCTAGTTCTGTCTGATCAATAACAGGCTCCTCCGCCAAATCATCTGCAACAAACTCGTCTGGAATGTGGTCATCGAAGAACATGTCATTTTGATTGTTCAACATGTCTTCATCATCAGATGAATCTGAAGCTTCCCCTTCTGTGTTGAGAATGTCAGTGTAATCAGGAGCTACTTGTATCTCAGGTGCAGATTTTGAAGATGAGGCTGCAGGTGTGCGATCCCCCACAGCTGTAGAATCCCCCTCAAATTCAACATCCCCCTCTTCTTCAACATTGTGTGTAACAGTCGAGGGTCGAGGAGCAACATTCAAAGGACCTGAATTATCTGCATAAGCAATAGGAGAATCATCAATAATGCCAAAGGATTTAAACAAATGAGCATAGTTATAAAGAGTGAATGGCCCGTTTCCAGAATCAGTATGATTTTCCTCGAGCCACTGTACGTCGAAAGACTCGACAATCTATCTTGTCTTCTTGTTGTACACCCTATATGGAGTCTCGTTCTCGTGTGCAGCTTTTCCATCACAACCAATGAAAAAGCATTCATCTCCCCTAGCATCAAACTTTGGTATTGCATCCAAGTGCAACAGGGTACATGGGCAACCAAAAGCTCTAAAATGCCCAACAGAGGGTTTTTCACCAAACACCACTTCGTGAGGCGTCTTCATGTGTGCCTTCTTTATAATCACTTTGTTTTGAATGTAGCATGCTGTATTGATCGCCTCATCCCAGAAGAAAACTGGGAGCTTAGAATCACACAGCATAGTGCGAGCCACTTCAATTAGGGTTCGATTCCTTATTTCGGCAATTCCATTTTGCTGTGGAGTCCTAGCAGCGCTGTATTGTCTAGCGATTCCCCTTTCAGCACAGAAGAAATTCAACTCAGCATTCTTGAATTCGGTTCCATTGTCACTTCGAATTCCTTTCACTTTCTTTCCAATCTGATTCTCCATGAAAATGATGAATCTCTTAACCAATTCTGTAGTCTCACTCTTGTTAACTAAGAAGAAAACCCAAGTAAAATGTGAGTAGTCATCAGTAATTACCAAACAATAAGACTTTCCTGAAATGCTAAGCACGTTCACAGAACCAAAGAGATCCATGTGAAGGAGCTGCATCACACTGTTAATCATGTTTACAGACTTGGGAAAGTGTGGTTTTCGATGTTGTTTACCCTTAGCACAAGAAACACATTTCTCAAATGTTATAAAATCTTTTACTGGTAGACCTCTTACCAACCCTAGTTTTGCAAGACGGTTTAGATTTTTAACATTAGAATGTCCTAAATGACGATACCATAACATGGCATTGTGTTCGGACATTTTAGTAAACAAACAGGCAACGCTTTCAGTAGGTGGTTTTTTCATATCAATGACATAAGCGTTGCCTTTCCGGTCAGACTTCAACAAGATCCACTCTTCAGGAATGACCATTCTTGGTTTTAGGACGAGGCAGTGTTTGTCGGTGAAGTGAGTTGAGTAGTCGTTATCGCATATTTGAGAGACGCTCAGTAGACTATGCTTCAACTCAGGAACGCAGTTGACTTCTTTGAAACAGAGATCACCATTCTTTACTGTGCCTCGCTGGGTGATCTTTCCCTTTCCTCCTCTCGCAAAGGCAACATATCCATCATTGAATTCTTCAAGATCACTTAGTTGGGATGTGTCGCCAGTCATATGCCTGGAACAGCCACTATCAATGACCCAAAGTCGAATAACAGCCCTCCATAGCCGTTCCTGCACATATGCGGGATTAGTTAGATTTTGGTACCCAAGCCATAGTAGCAGTGGGCACACCCTTTTCATCAATGTATGTTACTTGCATCCAAATTAGACTACCCTTAGAACAGGAGGGTTTATCATTAGTGCACGATGATTTGGGAAAGTTGTTTGGAATAGGGCTTTTAGGTCTCCAAACTTGTTAGTTGAAAGTTTTAGATTTTGAAGACTTCAACTTGTTTTTATGGTTCATTTCCTTTGCCTTGTTCCAATCTTCATCAAAAGGCTTCACCTTGGAATTCAACCACTTAACAGGTGTGGATTTTTCAGTCTTCCCCTATTTAGAAGGCTTGATGTTCCCTTTTGGAGCCTTGTGATGCTCTCCTTCTTTGAGCTTATCAGGACGATGCTGAGAATTTCTTGCAATGTGACTGATGCGTGTGAAGTGTTATATATATTAGGTGTATATTTTAAGCCCCTTTAACACTTTTTTAGTCAAGTTTTAAATTTATAAAACACGATATTTACTAACACTAAACACACATATGGGCAAGTGCACCCATCGTGAGCGTAGTATAGTGTTGGTAAGATACCGAGGTCGTCCAAGGACACAAGAGCTTTTAGTACCGGTTTATCCTCAACGTCTAATCAAATAAAAAAGTTTAGAAAAATGTTTTAAGCTAAGAAAAATAAAAACTAACTAAAATGCTGAAAAGTAAAAATAAAAATAAAAACAAATAGACAAGATGAATCACTTGGTTCCGACTCGTGTATAGTGTAACCTTTGATTATTTCCGCACTTTTGCACTTATTTAAGAGATTATCTTAGTTATTGTAGTAGGCCCCTCTTTTGAAGGTGACGTTACCCTCAACCCAGTAGTTTGAGTCAGCAAGGATACAATCCTAAAGGGTCGGATTATTGAAAGATAATGAATTAAGTTATTAATGCAAATTATGGTAGGCCCCTGTTTTGGAGGTGACGTTACCCTCGACTAAGTAGTCTGAGTCAGCAGGGATACAGTCCTAAATAGCCGGGTTATAGTATTAATAGTAGTTAACTTATGAGGGGATCAAAGAGTTTGGACCCCCGCCATCCAATACCGTTAAGTATTGAAGGAGGTCCTACTAAATTTGACCCAGGTCCATTGCAGGACCTCTAAACGCTGAACAATGGCAAGACTCTTACCAAACCGTTCCCTTAACCCCCGACCAGGTAGCCAACATACCTCCATATAGACCGTGGAGATATGAATGGTGAAAATCTTTTATTTTATATAGACAGTAAAATAATGCCAAGACACCACGGACAAACGATAAGGAAGAATCACCTTCAACATAAGAAACTAGTTATTAAAGTCATTAATACAAAACCAAATAAAAAGTGCGAAAAGATTAGAAATAAAAAGTATTACACTAGACACTTGTCTTCACCAAGTGATGTAAGAGACTTAGGCAAACATGGCCTTGATTGTCAAGAACTCTTACGATCAATCTTGGATCCCGAGATGACTCACACACTCTATGATGGACAATGGATGATGGTGGTGGATGATGGTGTTATGGTGGTGGTGGGTGGTGGGTGAAGTGTGAGAGAGGTGGTGTGCCAAGGGATGGTTTGAGCTTGAGCCAAACACTCCTATTTATAGGCTGAACAGAAGCTCGGGCACGGCCCCGTGTCCACATCCTCTCTTTATTCATTTAATGCAACTTGTCTTATTAGTTGACCACGCCCCCGTGTCCACTGAGCATGACCCCGTGTGCAGAAGAATCTTTGTACTATGAAGATTTGCCTGGATTGTGCGAATCTTATAGTTGACCACGGCCCCGTGTCCGCTGAGCACGGCCCCGTGGTGGGCAATAGAAGCTTCTACCACTTTGTCTTTTCTGCTGACACTTGGGCACGCCCCCGTGCTGGCTGAGCACGGGGCGTGTTCAGTCTTCTGTTATCTTGTTTTGCTTGGGAAGATGCTGTCGTGGGGTCGGGCATGTCTCGTTTGTTCCTTTTCTTGTATTTATGTTAGATTTTGATGTCTTTTTGCTTCTTTTGTTAATTTGAGCACATTTAATCCTGAAAATACAAAAGGAAGACAAAAGCACACTTTTTCCAACATTAGTACTAAAAAGGGTTAGTTTTATGCCACAATTGATGTAATTTATATGTTGCATTTTGCACACATCAAATACCCCCACACTTGAATCTTTGCTTGTCCTCAAGCAAAACTCTTTACAATGTGGCTATTACACTCCCAAATGGAATGGGTAGAGAAGAAGGTTTTTGGGCTTGTCATAGAGTGTCAGGATTTCCAAGATTCTTTATTTAGTTTTATTTTTATTTATTTAGAATCCTATTCGTCATGATTTATTTAAAACTTTTCATAAGATAAATTACTTATTAGGGCATAACATGCCTCTTTAAAATTCTATTTATATACAAGTTCACATACCTCACGGGGATCACTCAACACTCGGCCGAAAATATATTTTTGTGGATCACTCGAGAGCGGCATGGAACTTACTCCTATCATAAGCTTGCCAAGCAATCAATCCTCCTCCTTTTTAACTTATATACCTTTGTAAATATCAAGAGGACTTTTGGGTGAAGGGTTAGGCTTGGGTTAAAGGTAGGTGGTTGGGCTAGTGGTTAGTGGTTAGTAGAAAAAGGGCGAAAAGCGTAACAAGCGTCGGTTTTCGTAAGACTTTTTATTTTTGTAACTTTTATTTTGATGAAGCTATTATTCAAACAAAGTTATTTTTGATGAACTTGTTTGTTTATTTTCTTTTGCTTCATCATCAACATATTTTTTTTTTTGAAAAGTCCTACGAAAGACCGAGCTGGTTACTAAAACAAAGGGTTAAAAATGAAAAAGATTTTGGTGGGTAAAAGGGTGTTTGTTTGGGTTATGAAATGAAAAGGTTTAGGCTCAAAGGGGCTAACTAGGGGGATTTTGGGTAGGTGGTAAAAAAAAAATAATGGTGTATAAATAAAAAGGGTTAGTCCTAATGCCTCCATCATTTACTTACTTGGGTTTAAGTTGGTAAGGACCGGGAATGTATCGTCATGGCAAGTTCTAGAGTCGTAAGAACCAAGCGGCTATTCACACAAGAAACGAAAAATGAGCATTTAGTCTAATGATATGTAATTGTATGCGCAATAAAGGCTCAAAACTCGCTTTTGTGGGAATGGGTTTTTTTTTATGTGGTCAAGTATATATAATCAAATTTTAACTAAGCTTGTCATGCCTTTTCATAATTTTCTTATGTTGGTTCTTTTTATCACGACGCTATCGGTTGTAAATTCGTAAAAATATAACCTTTTTAGAACTTGAAATTCCCGAGTTAAACCTAGACAAGTAAAAAAAATGAAAAATTTTTGAAAAAATTTGGGGTGATTAGCGGTTCCAATAGAGTTTTGTGTAAGGCTTGTATTTAGGACTTGCAAGATTCAAGGTTTTAGCATCCCCCCCACACTTAAATTACACATTGTCCTCAATGTGTCCCAAATAAGTTTTTAGGTTGATTGAATGTGTAAAAATGTGTAAAAAGCAAAAATTTTGTGTTACTGGGCGCTGAACACGGCCCCGTGTTGTCCGGGCACGGCCCCGTGTTTAAGTGCCAGTAACAAAATTAAATCAAGAGAAACAGAAGCCTGGACACGGGGGCGTGTTGGGTGAACATGGCCCGTGTCCAGTTACCTGAACTGGGTCTTTTCTGCAGACTGTGCAGCACGGGGCCGTGTTGGGCGGACACGGCCCGTGCCGAGCTTACTGTAAACGAAGGATTTTTTTGTCGGATGGTCCTGTTTTCCTGCATGGGGTGCTGGTTTAAGTTTCCCTTGTATCCTTTGCCATCTCAAGTGTGTTTTATTCATTTCAACACCACCCAAACACCAAATTAACTAAAACCATCATTCATTAGTCATAGAGAATTACATATTAGTCCTAAAAATTAAAATACTAGATAGTTAGGTCAAAGAAACACAAGAAATCTACACCAAGAAGTTCTAGCCTTATTCTATTAGCAAAATTTCCGAAAAGGTAAATCTTCCGATTAAATGTGGCCTTGACAACTTCTCTTTCCGGGTATAGGGTCCTCATACGTCGGCGAGCCATTCTTCGATCTCCCGAGGAAGAAGAAAAGCGGGCTCATTAGCATTGGTTTGAGGAGGTGCAACTTCCGCCGGGATCTCTTGGAGTTCTTCAAGAGGAGGTTCCGCCGGAATGTCGTCCCAACCGGTAGGATTGTGGATTCCAAGTGCTAGGTTCTAATCCTCTTGAGGGAGGATTGGTTCCATGGGAGGTGTCACAAGAATGTTTAACCTCTGGTGCAAGAGGTTTATTTCTTGAAAACTGTTTTCCAACCCCACCGAAAGATAATTTATACGGTCTATGAGGACCTCCTCTACCAAAGTCATCTCGTCAAGGGCTTCACGTAGCGCCATTACGTATCTTACGAGAGTTGCTTCAATCGATGGCCTCCTTTCCTGTCGACTGTTCCTTGAGTGCGCAGAAGAGGTTCCACTGTTTTGGCTAGACATTCTACGAAAACAAACCACAAAATAGTTCGGTTTAATGAAACAGTACCACGGACACGGCCCCGTGCTCAATGAGCACGACCCCGTGTTCAACTTTCTGCAGATTTTTAGAACAAGGAACCTTGGAGTTTCAAATTATTTTTCCAACTTATGAAGCTTTTTTGAGCAGAAATAACTTAAAACAATGTTGTGTAACATATTTTTAACAAGATTCCTTGAACAAAAACATCAACAATCATCACAATGAAGCTTGAAACCAGGCTTCAATGGAGGTGTTGTTGCAAGAAAGAAGAAGGCAATGGATAAAAGAGGAAAGGACAAGATGTTTGTTGGAACCTTCTTTTAGAACTTACCTAGGATGGTAGGTTAGAAAATCCCTTCAAATCTCTGTCCCTGGATGGTCCAAATGTGCAGGATTCTTGGCTGCATTTATAGAAAACGACAGCATGCTGGACACGGCCCCGTGTCGGCTGGACACGGCCCCGTGTGCAGGCAAGATCCTAACACGTTTTGTCCGTATTCTGACAAAAGTCAGAAAGGAATCTTTTGGTGGACACGGGGGCGTGTTGACCTGGGCACGGCCCCGTGCCGGAAGGCTGTTTTATGAAGTGTGTCTATTTTCAAGGAACTTTTCCGGATCGGGCGGTTCCTTACTGGATAGAACAACCCCAAAGTGCCTAAGATACCTTAATTGATCTAGATTAAGACGAGAACGCAAGAGGTTGTCGGTGAGGGTGATTCCTATGCTATATGTAGGTGGACAAGTCCAACCCTTTTCCGGGCTCTCGTTAAAGAAGGTGTATGTCGAATCGCTCAGGTCTATGTATGCATCAAACGAAGTTGATGGGGAGTCCTTCACGGCACAATCGACACAGGGACGACTATCGCTCAAGTCCTCGCTAGAGTTAGGAGTATCGTCGGAAACAACGAAGTTGTTTGAATGCGGTTCCAACCCTTCTTCTTGGCTATTGTCTTGGAAAAGATCATTGAAATCTTTCCTAAGTTCTTTTAACCAATCAATAATTAGATCTTCTAGTTGAAATAATTCATCGAGAAGCATTTCTCCTAGAAAATCCGGTTGGGAGCATTCGAGGGAGAGATAGGGATTATTTTTACTTTCGCCCCTCTTAAGGATACTAGGAAACGATGGGTCTATATAGTGGGGCTTATAATTTAGAAAATATCATTCTAATTCCTCATGGTTACCACCACATAATTGACACCACATAGTACCATAAGAGTGCCGAAAGTAAAAAGTATCAGTATCACTCATGTTTGTGTCAGAAATTACCAACCGTCGGGATCTTACGGTTCTGTTTTCAGTAACTGAAACTTGGGCACGGGGGCGTGTTGAATGGGCACGGCCCCGTGTTCAGCTTACTGTCTGACTTAAAACAGGATTGCCAGTTCCAATGATTGGGCACGGGGCGTGTTCAGCGGGCACGGCCCGTGCTGAGTTCTGCAGAAGCTGAAAAATTAAGAAAAATCCTAAAAAAAAATGAAAAATAAGAAAAAAGATTAGGCCGTTGATTCCTAACTTTCTTAAAATCCTTGTGTCCCCGACAACGGCGCCAAAAAACTTGATGCGTGTGAAGTGTTATATATATTAGGTGTATATTTTAAGCCCCTTTAACACTTTTTTAGTCAAGTTTTAAATTTATAAAACACGATATTTACTAACACTAAACACACATATGGGCAAGTGCACCCATCGTGAGCGTAGTATAGTGTTGGTAAGATACCGAGGTCGTCCAAGGACACAAGAACTTTTAGTACCGGTTTATCCTCAACGTCTAATCAAATAAA
This sequence comes from Helianthus tuberosus, assembly GCA_030545235.1. NCBI lineage: Eukaryota > Viridiplantae > Streptophyta > Magnoliopsida > Asterales > Asteraceae > Helianthus > Helianthus tuberosus. The sequence continues at coordinate 56,230,972 of CM060408.1, read as the reverse complement.
AAAGTTTAGAAAAATGTTTTAAGCTAAGAAAAATAAAAACTAACTAAAATGCTGAAAAGTAAAAATAAAAATAAAAACAAATAGACAAGATGAATCACTTGGTTCCGACTCGTGTATAGTGTAACCTTTGATTATTTCCGCACTTTTGCACTTATTTAAGAGATTATCTTAGTTATTGTAGTAGGCCCCTCTTTTGAAGGTGACGTTACCCTCAACCCAGTAGTTTGAGTCAGCAAGGATACAATCCTAAATGGTCGGATTATTGAAAGATAATGAATTAAGTTATTAATGCAAATTATGGTAGGCCCCTGTTTTGGAGGTGACGTTACCCTCGACTAAGTAGTCTGAGTCAGCAGGGATACAGTCCTAAATAGCCGGGTTATAGTATTAATAGTAGTTAACTTATGAGGGGATCAAAGAGTTTGGACCCCCGCCATCCAATACCGTTAAGTATTGAAGGAGGTCCATTGCAGGACCTCTAAACGCTGAACAATGGCAAGACTCTTACCAAACCGTTCCCTTAACCCCCGACCAGGTAGCCAACATACCTCCATATAGACCGTGGAGATATGAATGGTGAAAATTTTTTATTTTATATAGACAGTAAAATAATGCCAAGACACCACGGACAAACGATAAGGAAGAATCACCTTCAATATAAGAAACTAGTTATTAAAGTCATTAATACAAAACCAAATAAAAAGTGCGAAAAGATTAGAAATAAAAAGTATTACACTAGACACTTGTCTTCACCAAGTGATGTAAGAGACTTAGGCAAACATGGCCTTGATTGTCAAGAACTCTTACGATCAATCTTGGATCCCAAGATGACTCACACACTCTATGATGGACAATGGATGATGGTGGTGGATGATGGTGTTATGGTGGTGGTGGGTGGTGGGTGAAGTGTGAGAGAGGTGGTGTGCCAAGGGATGGTTTGAGCTTGAGCCAAGCACTCCTATTTATAGGCTGAACAGAAGCTCGGGCACGGCCCCGTGTCCAGTGGGCACGACCCCGTGTCCACATCCTCTCTTTCTTCATTTAATGCAGCTTGTCTTATTAGTTGACCACGCCCCCGTGTCCGCTGAGCACGACCCCGTGAGCAGAAGAATCTTTGTACTATGAAGATTTGCCTGGATTATGCGAATCTTATAGTTGACCACAGCCCCGTGTCCGCTGAGCACGGCCCCGTGGTGGGCAATAGAAGCTTCTACCACTTTGTCTTTTCTGCTGACACTTGGGCACGCCCCCGTGCTGGCTGAGCACGGGGCGTGTTCAGTCTTCTGTTATCTTGTTTTGCGTGGGAAGATGCTGTCGTGGGGTCGGGCATGTCTCGTTTGTTCCTTTTCTTGTATTTATGTTAGATTTTGATGTCTTTTTGCTTCTTTTGTTAATTTGAGCTCATTTAATCCTGAAAATACAAAAGGAAGACAAAAGCACACTTTTTCCAACATTAGTATTAAAAAAGGGTTAGTTTTATGCCACAATTGATGTAATTTATATGTTGCATTTTGCACACATCAGTGACCAACAATGCCACACATGTAACATATTTTTCGTTTCACGTGCGACTTTGCTTGAGATCGATCAGCCTTTTCAGAACTTGATGACCTGTGTGGATTCCGAGATTTAAGCGAAGCAGGCTTACTTTGATCTTTTGAAGCACTATCATGAATATTCACATTTTTCAATCTTGATTTTGGTGGAATATATTTTGTTTCACCACCCTGCTTAGTTTGTTTTACCAATAGATTTTTAGACACATCAGATTTATTAGGAAAACAACTGAATTCAATTTATCAAAAATAGAATCAAAGCAAGAAGTAGAACATTCATCACTCTTAAAAACAGAGCCCACACAATCTAAAGCATCAGAAGAAATTGAAATATTGTTTGCTTTTTTAGAAATTAAAAGATTGTTTTTCTGAATTTTATTTTTCAAAGCAATTAAAGCAACATCATCCTCCTCATCCTCATCCACCCATTCTTCAACAATCACTTGTTCTGCATTTGAAGCAACAGGGTTAGTAACATTCATTTGCTCACAAACAGTGTCAGGTGAAGCCGTAGAAGCACTTTCAGTCTTGAGTGACACCGTTTGCTCAGTAGTTTCAGAATCATTACTATTCAATGACTGAGTAGAGGCTTCTGTTGTCGACTCACCACTGGACTCAACAAAAGATCCTGATGTGGATTCTTATTCTACTTGTATCTGGTCTGATTCAACTATTTCAGACGATTCGTTGCTAGACTCTATTGAATCAACTAACTTTGGATTTTCACAGTTAGCGGTTTCTGAGGAGTCACATGACGAATCAGATGAAGCAGTTGATTCCGTGTGTTCGCTAGACTCTACTTCAGTCTGTGGTGATTCAACTTCTTCAGGTGATTCATCACTGGACTCGACTGATTCAACTGATTTTAAGTTCTCACAATTAGTCGTTTCAACAGAGTCACAGGTCGAATCAGATGAAGAAGTTGATTCATTTTGTTTGCCAGACCCAAACCCTTTGATGAATTCAGCCAACCTATTCATCATGGCAAACTCGAAGTTGTTTGATTTAGTTTCAAACTCTTCCTCTTGATATTGTACTTCAGGTGAATTTTGAGAAAAGCATGATTCAATATTATCTAATACTTGAAAGTTTGTCAATATTAGCATTATTCTCAAAATTTAGTGTGTTTTGACACATCAGCAGGTTTGATAAAAATTTTCTTGTAGGCCTGTTTTTCTAAAATAATTTCAGTTTTATCTGGTCTCGTGATCTTTATTTTCTTAGGCTTAGTAGTTTCGACCTTTACCCCCTTTGGTTTCCCATATTCCATGTCAGGCACGTCGGCTATCTCCTCATCAGTCATAGGAATTGAGGTGTAATTGTGATTGTATGGTGGAGGTATGCATATGAATCCCAATCCTTTATTCCTCACTTCCTTTTTACTGTATATTAACTGTTGATTAATCATTTTTTCAACTTTCTCACTAGACACGTCAAACTTTTTAAAACTAAACTCAGCGTTTTCAAAAGTTGACTTTATGTTTTCAAGTTCAACAGTTAATTTTTCAGATAATTTCTTAAAGTGGAGACGCCTACATTGCTCCTGACCCAGATCGTTTTGCAACTTTCGGATATCATGCTTTTGTGCCTCCACCATATCCTTATATCCAATTATTTTCTTTTTGATCTGATATTCATCAGATTTGGACAATCTAAGTTGCATAACGAGCAAGTCAGCCTGCTCTTTGTAACCACTAAGTTTTTCCCTACATGCAGGAGTACAACAGATGTTATCTACTCATACCTCAGCAGCAGAAGGAGTGCAGTCGTTCATCTGAGCCATGAGAGCTTGATAAACAGTTTCCTCAATGATTTCAGTAGCTGATTGAATATCTTCGTTCACTTGTGCCATGAGTGATTGATTTGCTTGATACACCGTGTGTTTAGTGATATGTAGATCATTCATCTGTTTTGTCCAATCAAACCCACCTCCTTCCTGAACCACCAAAGCGTTTCCAGGGTTTGTAGCAGATCCCGAGGAACTTGTTTGGTTTCTAGCAGCAGTGTTCGAGTTTGAACCATGAGCGGGGCGAGTAACAGTGATGTTTGAGGTAGACACGACATTTGGAGTTGGTCTTGCTGCTGAACTGACAGTAACAGTGACATTTGGGTCAGGTCTCTCCCTTCTTGGTTGTCGGCATTCACGAGCAAAGTGCCTAGGTTCGTGACGGTTGTAGCACCTGAGCTTCGACTTATTCCAACCAAGTTCTTGATCAACTAATTCCACTTGTTTCTTCCAGTCCTTTTGACAAAGTTTTTAGCACGAAACACTGCCATGGCCATTTGCCAAGTAATGTCCATTTCTTCAATATCGTCAGGATGGACCTCGTGCAGTTCATTTGATGCAATCTGATTCGTAGCCAACTTCCCAGTGATAAATGCATGGTAACAATTCATGACCCCTGCCATGAAAACCATGTGCTCTTCGAACTCTTTAGAGACAGTAATGGGAGGTGACCAGTTGGATGTAGTAGAAGTGGTAGAATGGGTTTATGTAGGAGCAGATGCAGGTGCAGATTGAACTGGGTTCACTTGTTGAACTGGAGCAGGGAAGTATCCAGAGTAGCCAGCATAAGTGCCAAGGTTGGAGGGAAATAGGACGGTGGATGGTGTGTTTGAGTAGTTGGTAGGGTTGGTTATTGTAGAGGAAAACATCTGAAAAGAACTAGTTCCTTGCTGAGAGATCAATGCAGTGTTTATTGAGACCCCTGCATTGTTGTAGCTTGAGGTGTGGTTGTACAATCTCTGCTTGTCATCCATTTCATAGGACTTGAGCAAAGATATCAATTCCGCAAGGCTCATTCTTGTTAGATCTTTGGTTCTTTTGATGAGAGTGACGTTTGTATCCCAGTTTCTTGGAAGAGCATTCAACAGCTTTTTATTGACTATAGAATTTTGCCTTGGCATATCATGAGTTCTCATCTCACTGATCAAGGAGATGAACCTTTGAGTCTGGTTCTCAAGTGTCTCTCCTGGATAGTGGTTAAACATGTTGAACCTCTGAGTCAGCATGTCCCTCTTGCTCTCCTTCATTTTTTGTTCCCTTCATACATAGCCAACAAGGAGTTCCATAGTTCTTGAGCAGACTTGGCCTCCCTAACACCAACATCAATCTCAGGTGCTAGAGCAGAGTGCAGCATAGCTAAGGCCTTTCCATCAACTTCAACCTTTTTATGATCTTCCTCGCTATAAAATTCCACAGGCTTAATCACAGTCGTTCCCTTAGCATCATCCACCACGTAGATGATCACAGTTAGCCCGTTGCAGATGGACCTCCATGCTTTTGGATCTTTGATCTTCATGTATTGGATGAACTTGAACTTCCATTCCGAGAAGGATCCCCCCAACAACAGCCCGGGGATCCTGTTGTTAGTTCCAATGATGTTATCAAGGTCCTGATTGATTACAACCTTATCACTCAACGCCATTTTATTAGTTTGATCCATTTATGAAAATCAATTAAACTTATGAGTAACAAACAGTAGAAAATAATTCAATTTATTAAAATCCTTTATATTGTTACACTTCAGTCTAATTAAATAAAGTCCAGAAAGGTCCAAATATGGTGTCGCATAGTCCAAAAAGGTCAAATTCAGGTCGCACAATCTAAGGTTCCAAGAAGGAAACCGTACAGTCCAAAGGTCGCACAGTTCAAGTTTCAGTCGCACACTCCAATGGTAAACCCACACAATTAAAGAAGATCAAATGAATATCGCACACTTGAAAAGGTTCAAGTTTCAGGTCGCACACTCTAAGATGATGACACCGCACACTTCAAGGAGGTCAGATTCAAGTAGCACAGTTTCAACAATGAACCCGTATACTTTAATAAGGTCAAATCAAGCCACACAGTTTGAATAGGTGAATTCGCACACTACCAGAAGGTCCAAGTCAAGCCGCACAGTCTAGTTTAGACTCCGCACAGTTCAAGGTCCAAATACGAAGACCGCACACTTGATTTGATGTCGCACACCCTTAATTGGACCACACAGTATTCAGATTTTGGGTCGTACACAAGTATTTTGGGCCCGAACACTTCAATAGTCTAGTAATAAGGTTTCCAGCATAGTCTTTGGTCGCACAATATGTCCCGCACACTTATTCTTGGAAAACAAATCACTAATTTTCAATCAAATCTTCGAAGTATCAGGAAATTCTATTTTTCAGATCTTGTTCGATGATTTCCTTCAACCAAAATTTCCGAAAATCCTGCAAACACAACTAATCTTGCACCAAAACAGATCAAATACCCAGTTTTGATAAAAAAAAAATCTTTATGAATTTTATGGTATTCTTTGAACAAAAATCCAGAATTTTAATTTCTAAGAACAGTTTTTGAATGAAAATTCCAAATTTTTGTAGTTTTCAACCTGCTAATTTCACAAGTCCAATTTCTATCTCAAAACCTTGTTTCAAAACACTTTATATCAACAGTTCTAGGTTTGATTTTTTTAACACAGTTTCTGAATTTCTTAAAAAGTATCAAGCCAATAATGTTCAAAGACCTGAATTTAAAATAGAAAGATTTTTGTTTTTTTAAGAAAACTTTGTGTCAAATAATCTGGGTTCGATCAAACAGAAAGGTCAGTTTCAAAAGACAAATTTACAGTTTTTCGAGAAGAAAAACCTGCAAATCGTACACTCAAAATAAGAAGAATTAGTCGAACAAGATAAAGTATATAAAACAGATTCAATCAAAACAGAACACCGACCTTTTCTTCGAGTCTTCAAACAACGAACACAGCAGACACGCAGATGTTGATTCCGATCTTCAAAGATATCCGATTCAACCGAGCCTTCGTGAGACTACTTAGGCTCTGATACCAATTGTAAGTCCAGAATTCTTAACAATCGGATATCACAACACTGAACAAGTAGCGGAAATACAAGAACGATGTAGAAGATTGAAACAAATATTGTATTGATTCACAAAAGAACACACCATCAAAAGAGATCGTCTGGTACTCTTATCGAACAATAAGCACAAGTTTAACCAAGAATCAACAACTTAAACATAATGTGGAACATCCTATTTATACATACATAGGATGCCCTAGTACAATGGGCCAAGCCCATACCCCATCGACCACATGTTCACCTTCCAAGCCCAATACATTACACTAACCCAAACAAAATAAGTAAATCAAGACAAACGTAAACCTAAACCAGTTTATGCCCTTACATTGAGACTTAAATACCTATACTAGTATGGGTAAGTAAGGTCGTCTCCACAGGGAATATGTGGTTAATGTTTAGCTAGATTATCTAATTAATTAGAGTAAATTGCCAAAATCGTCCCTGAGGTTTGGGCACGTTTGCCATTTTCCTCCAAAACAACTTTTTTGTACCATATAAGTCCTTCACTTTTGGGATTTTTTGCCATTTTCATCCAAACATCAGACTTTTTTTTTTGCCAAAATCGTCCCTGAGATTTTGGATTTTTTGTCATTTTCATCCAAATGTTTGATAGAAAAAATAAAGCAAATTAGATGTTTGGGTGAAAATGGCAAAAAATCCCAAAAGTGAAGGACTATATTGTACAAAAGAAGTTGTTTTAGATAAAAATGGCAAACATGCCCAAACCTCAGGGACGATTTTAGCAATTTACTCAATTAATTAACTAAGAAAAGAGTTATCAGATTAAGAAGAAATAACCTCCACCCAAAAACCCGATTGCAAGTTTAACACAAAAATCCGTTTACTGATTCAAAACACCACAAAGACATGGCCTTGGAATTAATGACTTTGATTAATTATTAGGGGATAATTTTTAAATAAACTATAACAACCTAACAATCCGTTTGATTATACCAATTACCCACCAATTTACCAACCCGCTAACGTTGCAAGGAAATCGCCAAACGCTTCATAAACGACAAACGATTCAAATATAATAAACATTTCACAAAGATCAACACAAGTGGTTAAAGCTACCAATTAATAAGAATCAGAAACAAAGTTTAATCATGTAAAACGTAGCAATCGATCATATCTTTTACAGTTCAATTACCATATTTACTAGTGTGGGTCAACCTACTCTATGTCACCCAACAAGCTACTAGGTTTTCTCATCAACCGAACAAGTTGTAAAGCAAGAACTCAAAACACATGCAAATAGTTTAAATAAATCCATACATCAATTGTTTATAAAACGTTGTCAATGTCAAAAACAAATCCAAACATGAATAAAACTAAGAAAAGTACTAAACCCTACGAATCATTCGCGTGGAAGCAGCCACAGGAAGCCTAGCTGCTCATGCTTGTTGTGCGATAATTCATACTCCTTTCGTCCCAACCTTCTTTTATTCTAAAATTTGAACCGGCGTCTCTTTTCATTGTGTTGGGTTGCTAGCTGCTACTTATTTTCCTCTTGGGCTTCGTGACCTACTATGTTGTTTTAATTTTCTTGTTGGCTCGTGGGTGCCTTTTCAGTTGAAGTCCAAGCCCCTGTTTACAAGTAAAAAGAATATTTTCTATGAATACATGATGCATATTAATTCATTTAGTGAATTTAAGATTAAATGGTCATTCTTTCATTTTATACTTCAATGTCCAACATGTATATGTTAGCTTTAATCTCTTTTTGACCATTAATATATTTTTTTTATCTCGTATTGTATTGTTTAAGCACATTTTTCTTTATAGTCTATAGAATACAAATAATAGTAAAAATAGTATATTTAATATTAATACTAATGCATTTTACTAAATAATTAATATTTAGTGAAGTGTATCTAAAATGCATCAATCAATATCCATAATCAATACGACTAAAAATTCTTTTAGCGATTTACGACATTAACCTTTTCATAAGCATTTTTCTTAGCATCGCTTTCTCCTCTAGCATAACTTGGGGGGGGGGGGGGGGGGGTCTATAAACATTTATTTGTCACCATTTTTCATCAATGTAGGATAATATATTTTTTTAAAAATTCTATAGGCTTACCTAGTATAAACTAATTATGAAAAATTTATTCAACAATGTGTACCATAAAGCTATAGAATAATGATGGTGGTGGTGGTAGTGATAAATAGGAAATCAAACTATAACTTAGGGCCTGTTTGGTTGCCTCTGAATGGCTTCATTCAGAGGTAAACCTCTGAATCGGATAGAGGTATCCTTGTTTGGTTCACAAAAACTTCACCTCTGAACTGAACCATTCAGCTCTGAATGGTTCAGCTACTTCTCATCTCTGAATGAAAATTGGACTTGTATGCCCTTTGCTCCTTCTTCTTCACAAGTTCTCCACAGCCACCACCTCCACCTCCGACACCACCTCCACCACCTCCGACACCATCTCCATCATCATCATCATCATCATCAACTCCGACACCACCTCCGACACCATCTCCATCATCATCATCATCGTCACCGACGCCACCACCTCCACCATCTCCGCCAACACCTCCACCATCTCCGCCACCACCTCCACCATCTCCGCCAACACCTCCACCATCTCCGCCACCTGCACCTCCACCATCTCCGAAACCCCCAAATCGAAACCCCCAAATCAAACCCTAATCGATCCCATCATCGAACATCATCGTCGTCGTCTTCATCGATCATCATCATCTCATCAACATCTTCATCTTCATCGATCATCATCATCACCGGGTGCGGCTGTCGGACCTCCGGGTGCGGCTCTGGACCTCCGCCACCTGCACCTCCACCTCCTCCTCCTCTCCGGCTCTCTCTATCTCTGGTTCTCTCTATCTCTCTCCGATTCTCTCTCTAAATTCAGTGTATGTGTGTGTGTAGAGAATAAGGGGCGGTGTTGCAGGTATGGAGAGAAAGGGGAAGGGGGTGGGGGTGGGGGTGGGGGTGGGGGGATGATGAATACTGATGAATGATGATGATGATTGGGTTTTATAGAAAAAAAATCTATAAAAGGTTTATTTTGTGGGGAGGGGTAAAAATGTCATTTTACACTGTCATTCAGATATGGAACCAAACAGCACTTTACTGGTTCAGCACTTTACTGGTTCAGCACTTACCCATTCAGACCCTCTTACCCATTCAGACCTCTTATTCATTCAGCACTTATTGGTTCAGATGTTGCCAAACAGCCCCTTAGTCTCCTACTCATGTTGTGTTGCATCGTTTAATTTTTCATTCATAATTTACACATTGTTATTTAAAGGGTTTGGTTATTTGCACACCCAATCATTTTATTTCAACACCTAGCAGTCACTTATACGTTTTGTATGGGTCTACACGGGGTGTATGACCACCTGTATGCTTTATATACGCCTATATGAGGCATATAGGCACTAACCATAAAAGTCAAAGTTGCATGTATTAGTTTTTATCTGACAGCTTGGCTATAAGCTTTTTATAGGTTTATACGGGGTGTACGACCACCTATATGCCTCGTATATAAATATATATGGGGCGCATAGAAATACATTTTAAATATTATAAACATTTTATACAATATTTATCGTTTTAGCAAGTTTTATAAAAAAATTGGGTAATTTTTTTATTTTTCTATAAAAGTAAAAATATTATCAAATTAATAATTTTATATAACAATATTAGATATAAATTTGTTAGCATTAGATAGATAATTTTTTCCCGGGAATAATAACTTTGTTAATTAATTGAAACTAAACTATCATATGATACGTAACCAACCAACAACTAACCATTACCTTCATATACAAATTACCTTGGCGGCAATAGTTCTGCCTTTCTAATGGTGGAAAAGGGCAGCTGCCCTTTATTTTGTTCTTTTTTTTTTTTGTATTTTTCAAGATGGTATAACTACCTTCATATACAAATTACCTTGGCGGCAATAGTTCTGCCTTTCTAATGGTGGAAAAGGGCAGCTGCCCTTTATAATTGAGCAGAGATTGTTTATTAAAAGTGCATGTGATAAAGTACTTTTTAATGTTCTCTCTGGCATTTCCTTATTGGTCCAACCAATTTTAGATTTTATCCTTGCCTTCATATACAAATTACCTTGGCGGCAATAGTTCTGCCTTTTCTAATGGTGGAAAAGGGCGGCTGCCCTTTATTTATTTATTTATTTTTTTGCATTTTTTAAGATAGTATAATTATAATTGAGTAGAGATTGTTCATTAAAAGTGCATGTGATAAAGTACTTTTTAATGTTCTCTCTGGCATTCCCTTATTAGTCCAACCAATTTACGATTTTATCCCTGTTTTTAAATTACGATTTTGTCATCAGTATAAAATTACGTTTTTGCCACCAATTCAAAATAAAATTATGCTTCTGCCTAAGCTAAAAATTACAATTTTGCCCTTGGTTCAAAATTACGCTTTTGCCCTCGGTTCAAAATTACGCTTTTGCCCCGTTTAATTTTACAGTTTTGCCATGAGTTTTTTTTTTCTCCAAGCCAATTCCTGGCACTTCCCCATTGGTCTAATCAAATTACGATTTTGCCCCGCTTAAATTTACAGTTTTGCCATAGGTTTTATTCTTTTTTCTTCTCCCAGACAAATTACGATTTTGTCCTCAGCTCAAATTTATAGTTTTGCCATTTTTTTCCCTGGCAAATTACGATTTTGCCCCCAGTTTAAAATTCGTTTTAGTGTTTTTTTTTTCTGACAAAACTATGGTATGTTTTGTTTTAATTGGTTGGCTCGATGTACTTTTTATTCGTGCTAACCGGTAGCTTCTCCATCGTTTTAGTTTTTTTTAGCAAAAGTATGGTAGTGTTTTGTTTTAATTTGTTGACTCAATAAATTTTATTTTTAGATCGTGTTACGAGTAGTATGTACAAGTAAGCGAAATACAGACGTACATGTTATCAGAGAGAAATATTCGGCCTATTGCCCCGCAACGCGGGCAGGGCAGAACCTAGTTGTATACAAACATTACAAATATAAACAACCTAAAAAATTATACTATATTGTACTATACTATAGCACCTAGTACAGGGCTATATACACATAAAATGAGACCTAGTATAGAGTTATTCTATATTACACTATAGTATATACTTTGTTAATACAATATTATATTATAGGATTATACTACATATATAGTGAGGCCTAGTATAAGTTTATACTATATTATAGACTTAGTATAGGGCTATACTACACATAAAATGAAGCCTAGTATTGTGACACCTCACCCGATAAGATATGACACCGTTGATACAAAAAAATGCTTATCTTATTGATAATAAACGTATTATACAAATGTTAGAAACTCAAATAACAACGTCTAATTAGACTAAGTATAGCCTGATGTAACAATGCTTCCACCAGATCACACCGATCTAGGATATACATTCCTACTAAACTATAACAAGTCTGGGACTATGAGTAGCGATTATGCCTCGTCATCTGTGACTCATGCTTAAAAAGACACATCAGTTATTGCTGGTGAGTTCATGAATATACACGAGTTATAAACCACATTATTTCACTATGACTCCGTACCCGCATATATCCTTATCGGGTGGGGTGTCACAGTTGGTATCAGAGCCAAAGATTTTAGCGAATTAGATATTCAGTAGCGATATATAGGCTTCAACCTTTGAAATTAGGTCTACCTAAAAAGTAAATTATATACTTATATAAATAGTTTACAGATAAGGATGCTAGGGTGAGGCAAAGGACCTGAGTTTATATGTAACCATGCTCCATATGACTTTGATATATAAGTAATATATGAATCCAAGTATGAACCTATTGATTATGCATCATCAATAGTGACAACTTATAATGTTAACAATAGCTTATGAACCCTTATTTAGTTATCACTCTGCACCCAACGTCCTTAGCAACAATTGCCCGTACCTCATGTCCCCTTACTCCTCAAGAGAGTTAGCAATTTCACATCTTAAGGCATATCCCACATCCAAAGAGGAAGAAGATTCCAACGAACCACCTAAGCCTTTAATCCATACCATCTTGTAGAGAGATTCTCATCGCCATTGGAACCTAAACCCTTCCGCATTGTGCCTATAAACCCAAGTAGCCCTATAACTATACGTAGTCCTTGTAAAACAGTAGGTTTACAAGGAGAAATCCGAACAATATGAGCCATGAGAATTAGAGGTTGTTAACTGGAGGTTAACAAATGTAGAAGCTCAGAACGTGATAGCATGAACTAGATTTGGCTCGAGCCTAGGGAGAGCGGTAAATTTCCATTTCTGTGGGTTATATTTGACAACGTGTTGTACTATGTGTATTATGTGCACTTACTATTGTAACTGCTTGTTATTGAATAAAATGTTGAAGTTGTATTTTCTTGAAATTATAGAAAATTATCCACATAACACCCTTATCGGGTGGGGTGTCACAGTTGATGAGTAGCGATCATGCCTCATCACTTGTGACTCATGCTTAAAAAGACAAGTCAGCTATCGCTGGTGACTTCATGAATATACATGAGTTATAAACCACATTATTTCACCATGACTCTGTACCAGCCCATATCATCATAACCCAACGTCATCACGTGACACATCGTCATACAGTCAATGCCCTCTACACCATAGGTGTAAACCAGAAAAATCATGTCGTAGCGGCACGTATAAGAGACCAAAAATATTGTGTATGCATGCACAAGTTATGTATATGCGTACAATAGTCATGCGTTAATATTACAGTTATGCATTAATATTACAGTTTGGGACAAGCATGTTCACGTATTGAAAAGTATTCGTAAAACTCACATGTGTAACAATTGCTAGCATAATAAAGTAGCAATTGCTAGTACAATCAGATAACAGTTGCTAGCATAATCAAACAATATCTCTGGGTCCTAATACAGTATAAGCAATCCTAGGTTAGGTTATCGTACATCTAACTAGTTATTATCAGGGTTGGATATTGGTTAACACTTAATAGTGCCTTATTTAAGGCCATGCCTAACTAAGGCCAGGCTATTCATGCCCCTGACAATAACCCTGATACCTAATAATAAATACTAATAATATTAACTACCAATAATAAATAACCAAACATAAACTTAAACGAGAACATACCCTAAAAGTATCTACGACAAGTAATATAAAGTCTCCCTACTCGTGCTCCTACTCGCTCTAAAAACGACTACTAGCAACACCTAAAAAGGTAATGCGTACTCGAGATTCTCTATACCAGAGCGTTCCCAAAATAAGTAATGCTAAAATATAAAACTATGAAGTTTTATATATAGAAAAAAGTAAATTGCCAAAATGGTCCTTGATGTTTGTTCACTTTTGTCAATTTAGTCCAAAATTCAAACCTTTTGAATCTGGGTCCCTTTGATTTCAATTTTGTTGCCATTTTCATCCAAAATCAAAATCTGGTCAGATTTTTTAGTTAATATGAAGTTTCTTTTGTCTTTTTCCTCCCTTTTAATAAAGGGCAAAATGGTCTTTTAACGTTTTATTATAACAAATTAAAAAAATTTGACCATTTTGCACTTCATTAAAAGGGAGGAAAAAGACAAAAAAGTTGGATGTTAACTGAAAAATCTAACCAGATTTTGCGTTTGGATGAAAATGGCAAGAAAATTGAAACCACAGGACCCAGATTCAAATGGTTTAAGTTTTGGATTAAAGTGGTAAAAGTGACCAAACCTCAGGGACCAATTTGGCAGTTTACTTTATAGAAAAGCTTAAACAACTCTGAATCTGAATTTATTCGAAGTGGATGAATTGTCGAGGTTTTCTGCTTGCTTCTTTCCATTCTCCCACGTCTAATAAAGATTATTATTATTCCATTAGAATGAACATATTTTTCTTTACGTTTTGACATAAGTTTCAACAGAAACGGAGTAGGGTCGAAATATATTATTATTTTTATTATTATTATTATTATTATTATTATTATAATACACGCTGCTATAATATTAAATACACGTCTAAATACTATCAATTTTCAATGAACATCTTACTCGTTACTTTCTCGCTAGACAATATATGATATATAAATTTTACTTATATTTATTTTTTGCTACACAGCGGGGTGTTACAAGTATAGGGCTATACTAGACTATACTCTATGTATATGTGGCGTATAGCACTATACTACATATATAGGATTATAGCTACATGTGTCGTATGGCTTAAGAATTTAACAAACAAACTTAACAACTTGAAAAAAAAAATATATGTGGCGTACAGGGCTATACGTTGCATATAGCCCAATTGCCAGGCATATTCCAACACCTGTCTTTGTTGGAAAATGAAAAAAATATATATATATACTATGTATAGATTAATACATTATGTATTATGTATTATGTATAGAGAGTATTATAGTTGTGGGTGTCTATATAGGAGAACCGTATATGTATCTATATGGCCAGTCTATTGGCACACCGGGATTTCTATCCCCACACTTTTGTTTTTTCAATGCGGATTGTATAGGCCTATGCAACCCATATAGGGTTTACTTTTAGACATGGCAGACTGATATGGTCGGTCTTTGTCTGACGGCTGGGCTTATACGGGAATATTTTTTTACATGCGTTTAGCATGGCTTGATCTCTGTCCTTAATAATTACCTATGGCTCCATACACTTGTGCAACATAGACCTGATCCTCTCCAGGATTCAGACGTACGTTACTTCCTGCTCATTTGAAAGAAATGCATGCGCAACACGAAAGGTCTGGTTTGTTGACGCCATACCCACGACATGCAAAAATGGAAGATTTTACATGTTAATTTTGTAGGTCGCGTCGAGCATAAGCACATGCGGGAAGGTCTGCCACATTTCAAAGGATTTTTAATGACAAAAATATATTCTCAACGACGTTAGTGGAGGGATCCGACTGTATGTAATAGTTTATTTGTTTCTCCTTGAGGATTTGTTCCAATCTCTGCATGGGAGACGTTTTTTTATCGAACTGGAGGGCCCTAATCTTTTGGCGAGTGATGTGCTAAAAGTGGTCTAAATAAATTAACTAAATTAAACCCTAAATTAGACACGCTAAGTTTTAAATTTATAAAACTAAGACTCGATAACCTAGACCACACAACCGGCAAGTGTACCGGTCAATGTAGTATAACTTAAGTAAGTTCGAGTATCGAACTCACGAGACTCTCTAATTACGTTAACTAGACTCTATAGACTTGACCGACCGACACGACTGTATTGATTTTATATTTGAGGGGGGGGGGGGTTCTAAATATCCTAAATTGCAATTAAAATAATTAAAATATAACTAAACCGCAACTTAGACGAGATTTAATATCAGTGATGACGAATAACTACCTAGGTTGGAATCCCAATTAATATCGTATGGTTTCTATCAAATGCTAATGTGTTGTGGAACCGGGATCTTTAAATGCTAAATCCTAAGAGAAACAGAACAGGACCCCCGACCCTTCTAAGGAAGACAACTATGGAACTCTAAAAGGCTGTTAAGACTACCGGTTTATTAGATTACCTTACGGTTATCTAGATTATCTAGAAAAGTTTCCTAATATGATTAACTACCTCACCGTTGGAAATCTAAGGCAACTAATGAAACTGATAAAACTCGGAAAGCAAATACTAAAAGGTAAACTAAGATGATATTCTTACGAAGTACCAAACCCTAGCAATCTAACAATAAAGACGAACCAATAATCTCTCACCTTACGGATATAAAGATTGGTAGAATATTAAACCCTATTAAAAATCTTAATCACAGTTCCTATGGAAATCGTGCACAATTAACCGTAAACTTGTCACTAACACACAGTCCATAACCTAAGGATAAGGTCATATGAGCCCACCTGGAAGACAAACTTATCAACTTTCACTAACAAATTCTCTATAATCCCCCGGGGATACTTAACGGTTTTATCTGCTAAGGATAAGGTCATACGAGTGGGCTTCAAGTCAGCAAGGCCTAGTTTTTCATAAAATGAATATGGCATCAGATTAACACTAGCACCAAGGTCGGCTAATGCGTGATTCTGAACATCATCACCAAACAAACACGGGATCGTGAAGATACCCGGATCTGTCAGTTTCTCTGGTAGCTTGTTCATGACCACGACATACCATTAGGCGTTAAGAGGGACACCCGAAAGCTCTTCTAATTTGTCATTCCCTTTCAGAAGATCCTTTAAGAACTTAGCATATTTCGGCATATGCTTTAGAGCTTCTATCAACGGCAGATTGATCTTAAGATGTTTAAACATATTTAAGAAGTGCCCGTAATCCCTAGTATATTTTTGATTCTTAACACGCTCAGGAAATGGAATATGGGAATGATCAAACTCAGGGCTCTGTGTAAACAGCCCAACCGGCTTACTAACAACCTTTTCTAATACGGGTTTCTCTCGCTCTAAACCCTCACTCACTACTGGTTCTTCTACCCTTACCCGAACAGATGGTCTCTCAACCTCTCTTAACTCTAGACCCGACCTAGTGGTTATGGCTTTCACATGATGATTGGCTGGGTTGGGTTGAGTGTTACCCGAGAACTGACCCGATGGTCATTCTTGCAACTGTCGGGCGATGTCTCCTACTTATCTTTGAAGATCTAAGAGTGCGGATTGTTGATTCTTCAAAAGAAGGTCATTATTTCTTCAAAAGTTTGTCATGTTCTGCTAAGGTTTTCTGAGTGGTTTGGTCTTTAACCACTAATTGAGAAAGAAGTTCCTCAATCCTATCTAAACTACCACCCGAACCCCAACTACCAGACTGACCTGAACCTGAAACTCCACTAGTAAACTGACCTCCTTGATTTGAACCCCCAAACTGTCCCTGCCCCCTATTTTGATTTGATTGAAAACCAGGAGGAGTATCGGACGAACACCAATTATTATTATTATTATTATTGTTGTTGTTGTTGTTGTTATTGTTGTTGTTGTTATTGTACGCGTTCGTGTGACCCTGACTTTGATCGGTAATATACTCTACCTGCTCCCTAGTAAGCATAGGATACTCTATCGTACCATGACCTCCCCTACAAACCTCACACTTGTCGACCTTATTTTTCAACTCTTGAAGTTCATGCCTAAATTCTCTCTTTAAGCTATCTAAAGCAGCAGCTACCTTCGTTTCCAAGCTATCTTGGTGCACTCCTCGTGTGGATGAGGAAATATTAGACACAGGAATTGAATTCCTGGCGGTAGATTGTTGTTCATGATCAGAATGAGCAAAACTTTCAAAAAGGTCAGTGCATTCGGCCACCGTTTTTCTTACCCATTAGGTGGCCTCCTGCTGAGGTATCGAATCAAGCTCGAATCTCAGGAGTGAGGCCGTTGTAAAATTTCTCTACAAGTGCCTAGCCGGACAGACCATGCTAAGAACATCGGGACAACGGGTTTTGGAATTTCTCCCAAGTAAGGTAGTAGGGTTCGTCAGGCTCCATTCGGAACGAATAGATCTGATCGCGAAGGCGAGATGCTTTGGCGGGAGGAAAGTACTTAGCAAGGAAAGCATCTCTAATGGACGCCCATGTGGTGAAGGA
Source organism: Helianthus tuberosus (assembly GCA_030545235.1). Taxonomy (NCBI): domain Eukaryota; kingdom Viridiplantae; phylum Streptophyta; class Magnoliopsida; order Asterales; family Asteraceae; genus Helianthus; species Helianthus tuberosus. The sequence continues at coordinate 56,213,039 of CM060408.1, read as the reverse complement.
AATTGCTGGCTGCGAATCAAGCCTGGTGGCTGGGAGGCCAGCAAGTGAAAATGGGAAAACCTGAAGGTATCGAGCGTCAAGATTGGCACCTTCGATAGAAAAGGTGCTGCAGATTCGGGTAAGGCAGTTGATGTGAGCAAGAGCATCCTCGTCATCACGACCGTGAAATTGGCAAGAATTGTTGATAGCGGTCATGATATAGGACGGAATCTGCCATGATTTGTCATTGTTCACTATGAGAAGGGTGATAGGCGAGTTCACACCGGTGAAACCGGTGGTGGACGGTTTGACGACCTGCCATATTTGGCGCAGCAGGTTGTGGACTAATAGGACGGGAGGGTGGTGGCAAATTGTGTGGTGACGACTTCGGTGTGAATTCAAAAGCTGGTGGTTTAGATTGAAGGGTAGATTCAGAAGGGGTGGATGAAGAAGAAGAACTAACCTTGAGATTTGAAGAGGAGAAGGTTGGCTTTGGTGGCGGTCCTTGTGAACGCGTATGGGGCATTCACTGAAAAACCGACAAGGAAACGGTAAAATTATCAAAGAAAATACTCTAAACAATAAAATAAAGACACTACTTAATTAGATTCCTATGACTCAAAAATAAAACACAAATAGCACGTAAATCAAACAAGCAAGTCTAATCGAAGCTAATAACGCAATCGCCAAGAGTCCCCGGCAACGGCGCCAAAAACCTGATGTGTTTAAGTAAGTCTGAGTATCGAACCCATGAGAATCTCTAATTACGTTAACTAGACTCTATAGACTTGACCGATTGACACGACTATATTGATTTTATATTTGAGGGGGGTTTTCTAAATATCCTAAATTGCAATTAAAATAATTAAATAATTAAAATATAACTAAAATGCGACTTAGACGAGATTTAAGATTAGTGATGACGAATAACTACGTAAGTTGGAATCCCAATTGATATCGTATGGTTTCTATCGGATGCTAATGTGTTATGGAACTGGGATCTTTAAATGCTACATCCTAAGAGAAACCGAACAGGACCCCGACCCTTCTCAGGAAGACACCTATGGAACTCTAAAAGGTTGTTAACACTACCTGTTTATTAGATTACCTTACGGTTATCTAAAAAAGTGCCCTAATATGATTAACTACCTCATGGTTGGAAATCTAAAGCAACTGATTTAATTCGGAAAGCAAATACTGAAAGGTAAACTAAGATGATATTCTTACGAAGTACCAAACCCTAGCAATCTAACAATAAAGACGAACCGACAATATCTCACCTTACGGATATAAAGATTGGTAGAATATTAAACCCTATTAAAAATCTTAATCGTCGTTCCTATGGAAATCGTGCACAATTAACCGTAAACTAGTCACTAACACACAGTCCATGACCTAACTAGCATTCAAACATGGAAGACATCCACAAAAACGCAATTGAAACATGTGATCAGATTTAAAACAAGATTAAATACGCATAAACATTAAATCAATAACTCCAAAGTTTGTTACTTTTCATGATAAAACCATAAATCACATTTGTAACCGATAAAAAACCATACTTTATTCAAAAGTTCATCGCAACCTAGATTGTCTAAAAATCACATTTAGCCAAGAATCATAGTTTTAAAAACAATAAAAAAGAATAAAATACTGAATTCATTGAATTAAACAAGAAAAACTAAGAACAAGACAAATCAGAGTGGTAAAACCCGTCAATCTTCGTTCCTTGTGCCTCCCGCTTGACTCCAACGATTCACTCATTTAGATCCTTGCTAATTTATCTCTCAAAATCATCCCAGATGATAACTTTACGTCTGAGGCTGATTTCTGGTTCATGTTTCAACATAACAACGCACATATAATATTCTGCTGGGCTTAAGGTGTTTCACAACCCGCGGTAGGTTAGACTTGGGTTTACGCGGCCCATGGCACTACTAAAACGAGTCAATTCGGCCCAACATGCCATCGCGACATGCGAAGAAACAAACTACACCTGTCACGACGCGCAATAGGTTTCGGCACTTTGTTTTTTTATTTTTTTTCACTTCCTATCCCTTGTTCACGATCCGGCACTTGGTTTTCTCATATTATGGCTCGTTTTCTTCGTATTTTCAGCGACTTTAATTATCTGAGACCTACAAAACAATAAACGAATCAAATGTACGAATATACAAACTAAAACAACACGAAAACTAAATAAACTTGTGCAAACTAGGCACGATAAAAGATGTATTTTGCAATACATCAACAAGCATTGAGTATGTCCTTCGGAACAAACATGTTTTTAGGGTTCTGTTCGGTTGTGGCTTTCTAGATTTTACGGGGCTTTATATCTTGATTTGTCAGCTCTTGCACCAATCTAAACTCCTTATGAGTGAGTTTCCTGGCATACGTGTAACCCTCTAGATATTCAGCAGGGTAGTGGTTATGTTTTTGTGATATAAATCGTATGTAGATAATCTATCCGCCAAGCGTGACGACTTTGGTTGTGATGCCCTATCACCATAAAAGGGCATCCACATTTTTTGTTGCCGGTTTTCTGAACAGTAGCCTTACTCTTATGCTCGCCGCTATGGTAGCATTGGAGTCGTATCCAATGTTTCTTTGACTGTTTGGTAACAATAATGTATCCATTATCTAAACCCCTTTGTTTTACACAAACTTCCAACTCATCGTGTGTAACGCCCTGCTTCTTCGTACTTTCCATAATTAGAAAGTCTTGTTTATATTTCTATTTTTGGAAGTCTTGCGTTCTTGTAATCGTTCTTTCGTTGTAATCGTTGTAAGATCCGAGACTTGGATCATGAATAAAATTTGTATATCTTTAAAATTTGTGTTATACATGTTCATACTTGGTCATGCATTTGAATACATGAAACATTTGATACATTACTCGTAATTCTTGGAAACATGTGCAAACTGGTGTTATACGCGAAACATACGTGTTTTGAATGCATAAGATACTTAATTACGACATTCATACGCCTAATTATACTTCATCATACTTGGTTTATGTTAATCATACTTGTTTTACCCTTATACTATGCCTTTATATCATAAACAACCCTTAAAACACTTAAAACTTGCAATTATAAACATGAGGGGGCCTAAAATGACAACAATTAAAACATAATCACCACCAGACGAAGGTTTGGCGGGCTACGACTCGCCCAACAAGAGTCTTCGCGGGCTGCGAGGCTCACGGATCCCAGACCAGCGCAATCAGCGTGATTATTGGTCATTCTTTGTTGGTTTTGTTGAGTTCTAAGTGCGTTTTCTTGCATTTAAAGCTCACCAACCCAACCCTAATCCATTCCCTATAAAACCCAAGCCTCCTCCAAGCATTTTTCACTTTTCTAACACTCCAAAATCACTCTCAATCACTCAAAAACACAGCTGTGAACAGAAACAAGAAAGATTCACTACAACTCACTAAAGTGAGCATAACTTTCTCATTTCTTAGTCTTTTTCCATGATTCTTCTTCCCAAATGCTTGGAACAACCTTAGGTATGTTTCCAACAGGTTTTCCATGGAAAACCAAGGCTGGAACATCACCGAATAAGGCTCCTTTCTGTTTTGATTAAACTTTGCTAAACTTACCTGAACTTGAGTTATCTCATACACATTCCTATGTCCTTATGCTCATAATCACTTCTATGGTTAATTGGGCTTAAAAAACATGGTTGTGACACTTATAATCAGAGGTTAAAACCTCATAAACTTTCTGTTTTTGTTAGGGTTTAACCCACAAGTAATGAACAAGCTTAAAGCTTGATGTTTGTGTGATTATAGGACTAGCTTGGGCTATCCTACTTGAAAATCCACACATTACTTGATGATTTCTTAGATTTGTTGTAGTTAACTTATTCTTTATTGTATGTTCATGACCCTCCTTGATTGTTTATAATAACAAGTGTAGTGGTGAACACCTAAGAGGTACCTAAATGGAAGACTTGTTCTTCCTACCTCCTACATGACTTATATGATATATAAAAGAGGTTCCTAGATGGGGGATTCATCCTCCTACCTCATGCTTGACCTACATGACATAATGTACACTATATAATACTTATATATTATCCAAGTAATCGAACTTTTGATGATGAACTAGTGCTCATTGTCAAGATAATAGGTTATATCATCTAAGGACCATAATGCTTGTCACGATTCTAATGGGCAATTTGTCCCATGAAAACATTTAAACTCTTTCGAGTTCATAGTGTCAAGAACAAGTATCATGTGTGCTAGATGATTACTTTCTAATATGTTATTTTCATATAATTTAAACTTCGAATTGTTACTCTTCCGTTAAACTATCCAATACTCACACACCTAAGTTTCTTCGTGTAGAAGGACAAGGTGCTCCATTCTAATCTACCAACAACTCTCGTGGGATTAACAAGTGGAAAGCTTGCAAAACCGTGAGTATACTCGAACCCCCTCTTTACGTTTACCACCTTTTGGGGTGTAACATGTTTACTTATGAAACTTACACATAAACTTTATTCGTAAATGCACAAACATTCCTATAACATGCTTGCTTACTTGATTACTTAACACATTGAACCTGGGGTTATACGTTTTGTGTTAGACTTATCATTAGCTTCGATCGAGCCTATCCTTGACATATATAGCGCTATAGGATTAACGCACCACCCGTAGACTTGAGGTTATGTCATGAGCTTATTGTGTTTCATCATTGGTTTGATTAGTTTGAACATGCCGACTTTAATGTTTATCTTGTATCATTAGCTTACCATGAGGAATCGTTTAAACATTATTTTTATGCTATGTATGTATCAAACTTGTATACTCGCCTTTGATTTTGCATTAAACTTTATTTTAAACATGTTACAGGTTGAGGATGACGATGCTATGAAATGAAGTAGCAATGATGCTTAGATACACATATAGACGCTTTAGGTTTAATATGTTGTGTCAATTTTGTTCTTGTTGTTATGAATTCTCGTTGAACTTGTTGTTATTTGAATTTTCTTGTAATGTTTGACAATTTGATTTATGAAATGAAAACGGTTTTGATTTAAATATTGTCACAAGTAGCGTTATGTGTGATGAGCAATCTTTCTCCGTCCCACTCCAATGATTCTGCCATTGGTTGGGGTGTGACAGATTGGTATCAGAGCCATAATTATAGGGAATTAGGTAGAATTACCATGTTCGACCTAGTCTATAGTAGGTACCACATTTTTGACCATTCTTGTTTCATGCTTAAAATGTTATGCTTCCTACCTTGCTTCTTTTCTCTTCTTTTGGTCTTAATACTTACATTATGTCTTTCCTAAGACATTTTACACAACACACTTGAAGACTTGAAGACACTCTTTATACAAAAGAGAAGAGTTTACCAAAATAGGCGTGAAACCCACAATTTGGTGAACAACTCTCATCCAGCTTATACTTTGCTTTTGCACGAAATTACGCCATTAAGTTAGGAGTGAAACTCACATCTTAATGGTAAATTTCCAATTCAAACTCTAGTGGACCCTCATCAAAGTGTCGAAAATATATTTTGACCCGACAAGTACCAACCACATTAGGGTACAGAATCGTCAAGTTAGGGTGAAACCCTCATCTTATCGATTAAGTCCCGTTCCTCGATTTTCAATCTCGCCAAAGTTTCGATTGTTTCGATCGATTAGAGACGTGTAGTAACTGGAAGAGTAAGATACCGTTAATCGCTTCTCGACGAGAGTATCTTACCTATAGCCCAAAGCACGTTTCTCTAATTTGAAAGGACTTTCGATTCACTTTGGAATAGTCGACGTTTCTCTACCCGAAACAATCCCATGTTTTATGAGCCTCTCTTTTATGTGATTCAATTTATATGTGATTTTATACTGGTTACCTCATTCGTTTCAAAACCATTACACAATTCGCACGTCTCGCGCAATCAAAAACAATAATAATTCTCGAGAACTAACTAAATTTATATTCTTTGTACGCATTCATACGTGTTTATACTTGTCAAATACTTGTTGAATAAATGCGAATTATGTGAATTATACGTGATACGTGAACACTTACATGCTTATACATGCAAAAACCTTGTTTTAAAATTTATGATCAAGTCTCATCCTTTCCTTTTCTTTCGAACTTCTAGATGGCATCTCCAAGCTCATCAAAGAAGACCAAGTCAAAGAAAGGTTCCAACAACGACTCCATCTCCAAACAAGAGCTAGTTGGGCTCATTGCTGAACAAATGGCCGGCCAAATGGCCCGAGTTATTCCTGACATCGTTAGCCACATTCAAACCAACACCGATTCACCTCATGGTTATGTGGACTCCAAGGTGGAGAAACCAAAGACACCATTCCTTTTCAAGCAATTCATGGCTTGTAAACCTTTGGAGTTTACAGGAAAGGATGGTGCCACCACACTACTCACTTGGTTCGACGCTATGGCGATCATGTTCCGTCAAAGTGGCTGTCCTGATGAATTGCGAACCCAAAATGCTACAGGGGTGTTCCGCTCGAGAGCTCTCGAGTGGTGGACCGCTGAGCGCAACACAAGAGGTGAGGATGCCACCCACGCTTTACCATGGGCCGAACTGAAGAAGATTATGAGAGAAGAATTATGTCCGCCTCACGAGCTTAGGAGGTTAGAGCATGAGTTATGGCACCTTAAGCAAATTGAGGATGACAATGATGGTCTAACCCTCCATTTTAAACAACTTAGCATCCTCTGTCCTAGACAAGTTGATACCCTTGAAAAGACCATCAACAAATACATCCACTGTTTGCAAGATTCTTTCATGAACCTCATGGAAGCTGTTTGCCCAGCAACTATCGAGGAAACCTTTCGTTTGGCCGCTCGCCTTAATAGTAACCATGTTATGCGCAGAAATGGCGCAAAAGCTTCGTTGAAACATGCACACCAAGCCGTTACTAAACCCACCGTTGGAACACCCTCTACCACCAAGAAAAACCGAGGCAAGAAGCGGAAGGCTTCAAGCCAAAATTGTGCGGTCATCACTCCGCCAAACCCTCAACCTTTGCAAGCCATGCCTGCTGTATCCAACGTTGAATCTCCATGCAAAGGTTACACTAGGACTCAACCCAAGTGTGGCCAATGCCAATACCATCACCCTCCCAACGTTCCGTGCCGCAAGTGCGCCAATTGTAATCAATATGGGCACTTTTCTCAACACTGCCACAAACCACCAATGGCTAATCAGAATCAAGCTGTGGTAGCCTAAAACCCTGCCCCAAACCAAGCTCAACCTCAAGTTGCTCCTGTGTGAACATGTTCTAAATGTGGCGACCTCAATCATCTCGCCAATGTGTGCCCTCAACGCAATCAGTCACCGCCGCAACAACAACAACAACAGAAGCAACAACAGGCTCAACAACCCGCTCGAGGCAGAGCTTTTCTTCTTACCACCGCTCAGGCGCGAAATGCAAACGACGTCATTACTGGTACGTTCCTTGTAAACCATGTTTATGCTTTGTGTTTATTTGATACTGGCTCCGATAAGAGTTTTGTATCGTTAGAATTCGAACCATTGCTTAAGTGTAAACGCTCTAAGTTGCCAAGATCCTTTGCTGTCGAAGTCGCTGATAGTAAATCCATGGATGTCGATTCCGTCCTTGCCAAATGCTCCTTGATTCTTAACGATCATCCATTTCGCATCGACCTCATACCTATTCAAATGGGTAGTTTCGACGTCATAGTAGGTATGGACTGGCTCAGGCGAGTTCGTGCTGAAGTTGTCTGTTCTGAAAAGTTCATTCGTCTTCCTCTTTTAAACGGTGATTCTCTACACGTCTATGGCGAGAAACCTTCTCAAGGTCTCAAGCTTATGTCGTGCATTCAAACGAACAAGTGCTTACGCAAGGGTACGTTCGCCTTTCTCGCCCACATTATGGAAAAGAAGGACAAAGGCCCAAGCATAAGTGATGTTCTTGTCATACGTGACTTTCCTGATGTGTTTCCCAAAGATCTTCCTGGTCCATCTCCTGCTCGTTCTGTCGACTTTTGCATCGGTTTAGTGCCTGGCGCTACGCCTGTCGCTAAGTCTCCCTATCGTTTAGCACCCTCTGAGATGCAAGAGCTTTCGAGCCAACTTCAAGAGCTTATTGATAAAGGCTTTATACGCCCTAGTACTTCTCCTTGGGGCGCTCCCGTTCTATTTTTCAAAAAGAAAGATGGGTGATTCCTATGTGTATGAACTATCATGAGCTCAACCAGCTTACTGTCAAAAACCGATACCTTTTTCCTCGCATTGACGATCTCTTCGATCAATTGCAAGGTGCGACCTGCTTTTCAAAGATCGATCTTCATTCTGGGTATCATCAACTTCGAGTCCTCGAAGAAGATATACCTAAGACCGCCTTTCATACACGATATGGTCACTACGAGTTCGTGGTCATGTCCTTTGGTTTGACCAACGAACTCACTGTCTTCATGGATTTGATGAACCGCATGTGCAAAGCGTACTTGGACCGTTTCGTGATCGTCTTCATCGACGATATCCTCATCTATTCCAAGACACAAGGAGAGCATGAGCGACACTTGCGACTTATCCTTCAACTCCTTCGTACTGAACATCTATACGCCAAATTCTCCAAGTGCGAATTCTGGTTAAAAGAGGTTCAATTCCTTGGTCACACCGTCAACAAACTTGGTATTCACGTTAACCCCGCTAAAATCAAAGCTGTGAAGAATTAGATTGCACCAAAGTCTCCGTCTGAAATTCGTTCTTTCCTTGGTCTTGCTGGTTATTATCGTCATTTTATCTCCAACTTCTCTAAGATCGCTGTCCCTTTAACCTCTTTGACTAAAAAAGAGAGACCTTTTGTTTGGGGTCCCAAACAAAAGGAATCTTTTCAAACTCTCAAGGACATGCTTTGTAATGCTCCTATCCTTGCGCTTCCCGATGGTAATGACGACTTTGTCGTGTATTGCGATGCCTCAAACCTTGGTCTTGGTTGTGTCCTTATGCAATGAGACAAGGTTAACGCTTACGCTTCGAGGCAACTCAAGATACATGAGAAAAACTACACTACGCACGACCTTGAATTTGGTGCAGTCATTTTTGCCTTGAAGATTTGGCGACACTACCTTTATAGTACTAAGTGTGTGGTCTTCACCGACCATAAGAGCCTTCAACATATCTTCAACCAAAAGGAACTGAACATGCGTCAACGTCATTGGGTGGAGTTGTTAAACGACTACGACTGCGAAATTCGCTACCATCCAGGAAAAGCGAATGTAGTCACCGACGCTCTTAGTCATAAAACTCATGTGAAGAGTGCTCGTTGTCTCCAACTCGTGTACGATCTTCAGAGCCGCATCCGTGAAGCCCAATATGCCTCCATTAACGAGGGTAGCCTCTCTGTCGAGATACGAGGCGCTGTTGAAGAAGATCTCGTGTCTAAATCTGATGGTATTCTGTACTATTGCAATCGTATCTGGATTCCTAATCGTGAAAACCTTTGAGACTTTCTAATGAAGGAGGCACACAAATCGAAATATTCCTTTCAACCTGGTGCTGATAAGATGTACCAAGATATGCGTATGTCCTACTGGCGGCCTGGAATGAAGAGGGATATCGCCTCTTACGTTGCAAGATGTCTCACTTGTTCGAAGGTTAAAGCCGAACACCAACGTCCCTCTGGCTTACTCGAACAGCCAGAAATTCCTGTCTGGAAATTGGAGAGCATTGCTGTGGATTTTATCACCAAACTCCCTCGTACTTCTTCTGGTCATGACAGTATTTGGGTGATCGTTGATCGATTGACCAAATCAGCTCATTTTCTTCCCATTCGTGAAGATTTCAAAGTCGAGAAATTGGCTAGAATCTACACTGATGAGATCATTTGTCGTCATGGTATCCCCATTGACATCATTTCCAATCGTGATGCTCGTTTTACGTCTCGTCTTTGGCAAACTTTTCAATCTGCTATGGGTACTGGATACTGGAACCGGTACCGAATTTCCCATACCGAATTTTTTCGGTACCGGTACCCAATTTTTGTCATTTTCGGTATCGGTACTTTTGGTACGGTACCGATAAAATACTGAACTTTACCTTTAAATACCGGTACCCAGTTTTGGTGAATTTTGGTATCGGAATTTTCGGTACGGTATCGGTACCACGCTCATCCCTAATTTGTAAACAACCTCTTTATAGTGAATTGTATGAACTAATCCTAGCTCTTGATTATCAATACACAAGTGTAAATTAATAGTTAGGATTTAATCAGGATTTTATGATGAAAATACACTAGTGTATTTTATGATTTGATGATGTAAATCAATGGCCAGGATTTATTCACTCAGTTCACAAATACACTAGTGTTCACTCTAGAACCGCACCATATATATATATATATATATATATATATGTAAAGGGTTAGGATTTAGAGAGAACGGTGAAAAGTGTGAGAACGGTGAGAACGATTTTGGTGGTGACATGTGGCATTGATACTAAATTACACTAAGGGGTAATATTGTCAAAAAACCCACTCACATGAACTGGGTGTTCAAATAAAAGCCCATAAAAACACCCAATTCAGAAAAACGCCATGAAAATAACCAGTTGAAAACGCCATAAAATACCCAGTTCAGAAAAACGCCATGAAAAAACTCAGTTGAAAACGCCATAAAACACTCAGTTAAGAAAAACGTCATGAAAATACCTAGTTAAAACGCCATAAAAACACCTAGTTCAGAAAAACGCCATGAAAATATCTAGTCTAAAACGCCATAAAACACCCAATTTAGAAAAATGCCATAAAACCCAGTTAAGTTGTTTTCGAAAAGTATATCAATAGTATACTCGTTAGAAAGATAAAAAAACGCTGAGTTTTATGGTGTAATTTTTTTCGAAAAATAATCACATATAAAAAAGTTATTGTCGTTTAAATATGATGGGGGAAAATGGCATGTGATTAGCTTGTGCACCTTTGTTTGGATCTTCCTATTTTACCCCTCCTGATAGTTCCATGGCCTCTATTATTTACAAAAATGCCACCGCATTAATCTCAGCCACAAACCACTAAGATCTTGTGGCTGAGAATCGTTCTCACTGTTCTCACACTTTGAGGCGTTCTCTCCTGATCTTGTTCGTATATACATATATATATGTTGGTGTTCTAGAGTGAACACTAATGTATTTGTGAACTGAGTGAAGAAATCCTGACTATTGATTTACACTTATGTATTGATAATCAAGGGCTATGATTAGTTCACTAGTGTTCACTATCAAGGAGGTTATTCACTAATGAACCTAACCCTATATATATATAGGTACGAGATCAGGAGAAAACGCCCTAAAGTGTGAGAACGGTGAGAACGGATCCTGGCCCAACACGTGACACGCGATATAGTGAAGGGTGGATGGGCTTTTTTTGTCCTTCTATATTCTTTTTTTCAACGCGTCTCACAACACCGCTTCATTTTTTTGGCGTTTAGTTAGATTCAACAACTATATGGTGTTTTATTGTTTTTTTAGATCACGTGCATAGTAAATATTTTCATGTTTCTGGCGTCCCCAAATTCAATAAAATCATTTAGTAATTATAACTTCTTTTCGTCCATTAGGCGTTTTTGTAAATTTCAACAGTTCATAGATGTTATCAAGGTAAATTTGTTGGAGTTCATGGCGTTTTTAAATTCATTAGTAATTTAAAAGAGTACAGCTAGGACGAAATCTAACAAAAACTAATACTCTTCTGTGGATGGTAGTACATCAGAGATGTAACCATCGCTTTGTTCATCACTCCCATCAGACTCATCATCATCTTGTTCATTGGTGTATAACGCCATAATCTCGTTTCTTCTTTGTTGCATCCTGTACTTGAATGTATTCACAACGTTGGATCTTGCATCGTTCGAAGGTGCTAAATCACAGAGTTGTTCAAGAAGATGTAGTCTATCTGTGTTCAGCACTTCGTCCATTGTCAATGAATAATCCACCCCGTGCTGATAGCTCACGTTCACCGTTCTTGATTGTTCATCTGGAATCCAATTGGTAACTTTTTGTAGATCAGTATCGTCAACATCATTATCATCATCATCTTCTGGAAAATACACAAGTAGAGAAAAAAATTACACAGGAAAAATATTTTTTATTATTTGGCGTTTTGTATTCAATGACTTTTGTGGTTTTTTTGGCATTTTGAAACTAAGGAGAGAAATATAGTATTTTATTATCTGGAAAAAAAATTAAGCAAAAGAAAACAAAAAAAAAGTTAAAACTCCACGTCAGAAAGGACTATGTCTGAGAAGTATCCATCATTTTCTTCTTCTTCTTCGGAGTCTTCTTCTAGTCTCTCATCCAAGTCATCGCTTTCACTTTCATTGGCTTCTTGTTCTTGAAGATTTTGAAGCCTCCATTTGAACATGTCCTGCATCAATGCCATTTTTATGTCCATGTTTGTGTTCAAACTTGTGGCATTGTGTAACTCTTCCATGAACCCAACCCCCTGCTTGGTCATGATGTCTTCAAGCATGTAGTCTTCCTGCTCTCCGTTGTCACATATAACGGTTACCATGTCTGTCTCTTCATCAAAACACCATGATGTGATGACTGGGTCCATTTTTTCATCTGCTTTGCTTGGTCCAAATTTCCTGGTTAATCATCTTATAAGCGTATGTGTTTCATCACATTCGTTATCAAGAGGGATGCCAAGCGATAGGATACCCCTCTGTACCGCTTCTTCCATTTTCAAAATTGCTTTGATTGTCTTAACAAACACCCTTCTTTTGTTGTTAAAACGTATGAGGAATCTTCTGATTCTCATGATGTATCTCCATGAAACGATGTTTGCCATTTTTGGCGTTTTGGTTAAATTGGCGTTTTGGTAAAAGATGATTTTTAGGACGAAAGCTGGAAGTGATTATGGAAGTGATGTTAACGTCGTTTATATAATAATTTTTTTGGCGCATAATTTAAGAGGGGATTTCTCCTAATAAATGTTAATAATTGAATTTCAGTTAGTGTTTGTTTCTTCTACCTGTAAGTCTGCAACGCGTTTTATCACTATGTTTTGGCGTTTTGTATTAATGGCGTTTTATGCTCCTAATTTTGAATGGCGTGTTCTCATTTTAGTTTGGCATTTTGCATTTAAGCTGTAAAAGACCTTTTTACCGTTAATGAAGCGCGTCCACTTAATAAAATTGATGTTATTTACGAAAACTCCTCCGCGCCAATCTAGTCCATAGATTGTTTTGATCGGACGATCCATAAGCGTTCTCACTGTTCTCACGCTTTTCAGCGTTTTCCCTAAATCCTGACCCTATATATATATATATATATATATATATATATATATGGGAGGGTTATCTTGAGAACGCTAAATATTGCGAGAACCGTGAGAACGAATGAAAAAACCAATCAAAACCAATTTTTTTAATACAAACCTCATTGTAATTAGAATACAGCATCAAAAAACGAATTTACAACATCAAATAATTCATGTCTTCTCTTAAAATCACTCTTATTAGATTTTTTACACATGTGTAAATATAACAAATTTACACACGTGTAAAAAAAATTGAATTTGAATTGTTTTTGACAAAGTTCTAGTGGTTTTTTTCTTTCGTTCTCACAGTTCTCGCAATATTTAGCGTTCTCTTTTAAATCTTCCCCTATATGTGTGTGTGTGTGCGCGCAGAGGCGCAACTTTCAAGGGGCCGGGGGGCGACCCCCCGAACTTTTCGCTCAGTAGTGTTATGTATGTACGTTTCGTATAGAATTTTTTAGGTATATACGTTTTCGACCCCTCGGTTTTAGAATTTTTTTACTTATGTAGAATTTTTAGGTCCGGTGACTTCCGACCCCCCGTAGGAAATTTTCATGTTTCACCACTGTGTGTGTGTGTGTGTGTTTGTATGCTTAGTCCTTCTGTATTCGAAGGTTATATCACGCCTAACCCCTCCATAACACCCTATGGTGCCTTCCCACACCGCCCCGAGGGGTGTTATACCACTTGAACCCGGTTGCCTCGTGAAAATCACAATGGGGGTGAACACAGTTGCCTCTCACACACACATATATATACATACATACATATATAATCTCATATCTACATAATCCTCCACAAAATGCACATGTTATATAACCCCTATAGCTCTCACATTTCATTTTTTTTACCATTTGTCACATCACCTCCATAAAGGGGGTTATGTGGTGTTACTGACGTGAGCGGACACGCATATTTGTTTACAGTGAACTTCGCACTCACGTAGATTTTAATACTCATAAAAATGGTTTATACCTTAACATTAAAACACACATAACAAATGACAAGTGTATCCCGTCATATATGTAGTAAAGTATTGGTAAGAGCCAGATATCGATCCACGGAACACGGGCATTATTAAGTACAAAATCTTTGTCATTAGATTACCAGATAAAAGGATAAGTGAATGGTTGTTTAACTAAGTTATCTAAATTATATCTAAAACATATTAGACTCCAAATATGAAAAATAAATATTATCTTGTTTCACAAACAACCTAAACATGTTATCTAGATATGTCACAAAAGCACTTAATCAATTTTCCAATTGCAAGACAGTTAGTCATCCGCTGGGAGTTTTCTAACATGATGATTCTTCGGAAAGTTAACGCGATAAACACACGTTAACCACCTAAACTCATTCTTTAGCGAGCTATTGATATGTATTCATGTGAACCTTTAAAGATAGATTAGTCATCCGCTAGGAGTTTTCTAACCTCACTTATCAAAGAAAGCAATACCGATGGTCACAATACAGCCACGAGGATAAGTATTTAAGTAGATCATATAACAAAATATTTCACCTTTACAAGTCTTGAGCACAAATCTACCATGTCAGCAATTTCAGACCAAAACTACTAAACAAAGATCATAAACCGCGTCAAGAACATGTAATCAACACCATATAATTCGTTAGAACCCTTACGTGCAAGAAAGCATTCTTAATCAAAATCCGATATATCTTGATAAAACCAATACCCCTCTCGAGTTTCATGGTGTAAACAAGTTTACAAACAAGTGATTAATAAAGAAATAGTTACCATCCCACTAACCACAGATTCATTATCCAAGACAATCAAACATAATCAAGAACTCAACATCAATGAAACATTCATTATACAATCATGAAGATTCAAACATGAAAAAGTACTAAAGATTCGTACAAACAAGATTACAAATAAAGATTATTCAAGAAACAAGTTCATTACTACTATTACACAATATTACATAAACATAACATAGAACATCAGCTCAATACTTGCAAAATGATCAGAATACATGTATAAGAACAAGGAATCGAATCATAAACAAGCAAGGAATTGATGGGTTGGATCGGTTATGCTTCCATTCGATCTTGGAGCTTCAAATGGGTCTGATCAGGACTGCTTCGGAACACAGAAATCGCCCAGAAACATGGAGAAAACCCCAACATTTGAACCAGTAGCGAATGGCTCTATTTATAGGCAACTTTTGGTTTGGCACGGTCGTGCCACCGGGTCGCACGGTCGTGCGACAGGTATTGTCGGGTGACGTCATTTCTGCGATTCGGGGCAGCCAAGTGGACTAGTGGACAAGTTGTCTGAGTCATCAAATTGGCACGGTCATGCCATGGGTCGCATGGTTGTGCGATGTTATCAGAACTTTGATCTGAAAGCTTTGTCAAGCCATTGCACGGTCATGCAGCGGGTGACCCGGTAGTGCGGCCCGAGAAAACATCAGCACCATCAGTCGCACTGGCAGTGCTTTTGAGGTCGGACGACTCGCACGGTAGTGCCGTCAGGTCGCACGGTCGTGCCACACCTGGCAGTAACAGAATTTTGTCCGTTTCATCAGAATTGCATCGGAATTTGTCCGTTTTCATCAGATTTTTCTTTTGTGCTTCGTTTAAGACCTGAAAATATAAAAGTACCGGATTTGGTACCTAAACGTCATGTTTTTGGTTAAAAACGCTTAAAAAGGAAGTGTTTTGGGGGCTAAAAACATGTATAATTTAACGTATATCAAACATCCCAACACTTGAACTTTGCTTGTCCTCAAGCAAACTTAAAATAAAATAAGGAATCAAATCTGAATATTTACAAAGTTACTAATTTGTTTGGTGGTCAAATTAGTTTTCAAAAAGTCATCATTGAAGATTTAAAACAAACAAGCTTTGTTGGATGTATGAAAGGATAACCATAAAGCAATGATTCTACATTCGATTGACTTAGCATGCAAATCTTTATATTTCTCACAATGTTCACACACACTCGGTTAAATTTCTGAATCATACATATAATGTGTATGTAAAACACTCGATGCCTAGTCAATGAATCATGCAATATTATAAGCTTGTCAAAGGATCTAATCTCCACCAATTAATATGTGAAAAACATATGTCAAGAGGTCTTTGATGGGTTGTAATGATAGGCTATGGTTAAGGGTATGGAATGGATATTTGAAAGTGGCTAAAAGGTTAAAACTTGGCAATTTATTTTCTAGGATTCTGAACACACGTTGCTAAGCTATTTGTACATGTGTTCAAAGTTTATTCTTTTTACACTTCTACTTTCTATTTTCTTAATGATTTTTCATAATCCTTATAGAGAGTTTCGACAAAGGGTTTTTTTTTTCAACAAAGATTTACACCAATCTAGACAGCTATGGCCAAATTTTAACAAAAAAAGGTAAATATGAAAAGGTTATATTTGGGTAAAATTTTGAAAAATACGAAAAGATAGGCTCAACATGGCGAACTAATGGATAATGTTGGGTGCGAGATATAAATAAAGAAAAAGGATTACATAAAAGGGTATCCTAAGTGCCTCTATCATTTCTATGTAATTTCACATATTCATGATTTTGAAAAGTATACAAATGACAAGTTCTATATTACATGAAACATCCGGCTCACTTATTTTCCGCAATAAACAAAGAAGCATTGTCAAGAAAGCAATAAAGGCTCAAAAATATGCTCATGTAAACGGAAGGAATGGGTATAAATATAAGGATAAACATGCAAGTCTTTCTTCTTGTTTTATCACTCTTTTTAGTTATCCTTTTCAAAAATCAATTTGGCTTGTTGGTTTTTATCAAATTTGATGCTTTCCAATTGATCATTTTTTTTTTCGAAAATATGTACAGAAATATGTACAGAAATGAGAACAATTAAGGACAAACAAAGTTTAAAACCTTTTAAACCCCTCCCCACACTTGAACCTCACATTGTCCCCAATGTGAAATACATATTAGTTAAGCAATTATGAAGAGCTAAACTAATAATGTGAAAAAGGGAAAGAGGTACTCCCTCAAGTTGAAGTTGACTCGTTTGAGTAGACTTTGATTGAAGTCGTCTCAACTCTGTGTTCATTTCTTTACAAATCTGCCAAGTATGTCACTTGCTAAAAACAGTCAACATTACCATTGATCAAAATGTTAGATAACCAAACCAAATCCATTATTCAAACAAAACACACACATTACTTAAACATAAAACAGAAATAAAGTTTTAAAAATCCCAAATAAAATAAAGTACTAAATAGAAACAAGATAAACTGTGATAAAACACCATTTTACTGAATGGTCCGCTCCACCTTCTCCTACTCCTCCTCATCATCATCACGGTGACGTGTTCCTGATGAACCTGCCCCGTAGTTACCTGGGTTTCCAAATGGAAACTGTGGAGGCTTTCTGAAGTGGCTAGGATAGACGCTTTGTAGCCCTCCGAAGATGTAGGAGAAACCTGCATACATCTCCTCCCTCATGGTGTCTTGAGTCGCCCGCATAGTCTCCTGGGTGGCTCTCATAGTGTCCTGAGTAACCTGCATGTGTTGAAACTGCTGGTATATCTCTTGATAGGAAGGGATACCTGGAGGTCAGTTTTGCTGTGGCGGATACTAATACTGGTGCTGGGGGTGTTCGTGCTGTGGCTGATCGTGCGGCGGTTGGTTATGTTGCGGTGGTGGTTCTAGTACCTGATGTTCATGCATGTCAATATCTTCGTCCTGTGCTGGTAGCGGATCCCATATATCTCCATTAAGAACCCTCAGTCTCGGGCCATTGTCTGTATCCACTACTAGACCCATTGCTCTCAAAGACTTCATATCCACATCCCCTCCTGCATGAACCATTGTGAGACCACTGATTACATCATCTGTCATAATACCCATGTGGTATGCAAGCTGAGTCACATATTCACCACATTGGATTTCACTGCTTGTAGTCCTCCCCGCATTGTTCAAGAAAAATTCAGCCATTCTAGCCACGAGGTTGACATGCACTCCATTCACTATTGAGTACAAGAAAAGAAGATCGGGAGTGGGACAGTTTCCTTCACTGTCCATGCGTCCGCATATGGTGTGACTCATGACCTAATGAATGACCCTAAGAAGCGGGTCTCGTAGTCTTGATGCTTTAGCTTTTCTAGCATCATAGGGTGGCCCATCTGCCACTTGTGCCCAAAAATTAGCCCGGTGCTGGTCATTGTCAAATTTTTAAATGTTGGTGAAAAGGTCGGAATCAAGGTCTTCAGCTGATTATATTCCAAGCCTTCTCCCCAATTAAGCAACTGACCATTTATGCCATTTTCTACCCAACCTGAACTGTATCGTTTCCTTATTCTTAAAGTCTGGATTTTCGCTTTTTGGTTTGTCATAGGAGTATGAAGCGACAAATTCCAATGTAAGCTCGAGATACACGGGCCGTTCAATGTTGAACAACCTTGACATTGGATACACAATCTTGTTGGATAGTCTTTCATCTTGGTTTAGGGCTGTTAGGGTGGCCCAATTGATCCTTCTCGGTTCTCCGATTTTCCCCCATCGATTCCATAAGGCCTCCAATCTTGCAATACAGGGACGTTCTTTCGTTTTGTTTTCACTGAACTCGAGGAATCTGTGGTTCGTCTGCATACAGGAATACAACAAAATAAGAGCATAATCTAATTTTTCAGGTGCCGCCACCGGAACAGGCTGTTTACGACGTTCTGATGTCGTTTCAGCAGCCGCACGGTCGTGCGACCTGTCACACTGCCATGCCATTCCAAGATCGTTGACTGATTGGTTCCGGCAATTGGTGTTACACTGCCGTGCGTCTCGGTATCGTAGTTCTGTTTCACTGATCTGGTTTTGATTTTGGATCGGCACTGCCATACCGTTTCAATTGCATGACCGTACGATCGGAAAATTCATCAGAAAACAGCTTTATTTACTGATTTAAACTTTTATAATTCAAAATCTAACTAGTAATCAGTGAATGGATATCAGAACAATGATCAAAACGACCAATTTAGCATCAAACACTCAAGAACAAGGGTTTATTTAACTTTATGAAGAAAACCCCCAAATTTCTTGATTCAAACCCCAGATCAAAACGACCAATTTAGCATCAAAACGACTGGTCGCACGGTCGTGCCGATCCAAGTCGCACTCCCTGTTCGCCTGATAGTGCCGTGTTGCACTATAGTGCAGTGGATCGCACGGTAGTGAGAGTCGATGACTGTCCGGTGCACGAGTTCTGATTTGGTCTGATTATGAAGTGCATGACCGTGCCGATGACCACACGGTCGTGCGTCACCTGGGCCTTTTCTGGTTAATTTTTAACAACAAGTGTTTAACTTCGCATTTTCACCTAATTTTTCCATTTTTGTAAGATTTTGTATATTTTAACAGTAATTCAACTTCAAAACTCCAAAAATTATGGATCAAACTTGTATGTACCTACGTTTAAACCGAAAAATTTACGAACTAGGAAATAAATATGATAAACTAATATGTACAAAATTACCCTCAGCGTGTGAAAACACGCCTGCTAAATTTGTCAGTGAGTCGATAGCTAGACTCATTCTCCCCACACTTGTTTTAAGTGTGAGGGATGTGGAGTTCGAGAATTTCCTCCACCGAGTCAACCGGTCCGTTGATGTAACTTTTGAGTCTATGACCGTTGACTTTAAATGTTTCCCCACTTAAATTTTTGATGATGACAGCTTCGTAAGGAAATACTTCTTCAACTGTGTATGGACCCGTCCATCGTGACCTTAACTTCCCAGGGAATAAACGCAGTCGCGAGGAGTATAACAAGACAAGATCTCCAACGCGGAAATCTTTATGTTCTTTCAATCTTTTGTCATGAAACCTCTTGACTCGTTCTTTGTACCTGCTAGAACTCTCGTAGGCATGGTTTCTTAGCTCCTCGAGCTCGTGGATTTGCAGAAAACGGGCTTCACCTTCGCTCTTCAAATCCATGTTTACAGTTTTTAAGGACCAAAATGCCTTATGTTCTAGCTCGACAGGTAGATGACAGGCTTTACGGTAAACCAACTTAAAGGGCGTGGTCCCGATAGGTGTTTTGAATGTTGTTCTAAAAGCCCACAGAGCTTCATTTAACTTGTCTGACCAATCCTTTTGGTTGTTATTAATGGACCGCTCAAGGACTCTTTTCAAACCCCGATTCGTGACCTCTACTTGCCCGCTCGTTTGAGGATGGTATGACGTAGCCAATCTATGATGAACACCATAACGGGACAAGGCTCGTTCTAACTGCGCATTACAAAAATGTGTTCCTCGATCACTGATAAGTGCTTTTGGAGCACAAAATCAAGCAAACAAACTTTTTAAGAACCTCACAACCACCCTTGCATCGTTTGTAGGCAGAGCTTGAGCTTCAGCCCATTTTGAGACATAGTCTACAGCAACTAGGATGTATTTATTACCTCGTGAGGCTGGAAATGGACCCATGAAGTCGATACCCTATATATCAAAGACTTCACAGACTTGCATTGGATGTTGAGGCATTTCATTACGTGCGGAGATATTTGTTGCCCTTTGGCAAGCATCACACGCTCTAACCCATTCATGTGCATCACGAAAGATTGTGGGCCAGTAAAACCCCAAGTCTAACACTTTCTTTGCAGTGTAATTTGCTCCATGATGACCTCCGGTTGGCCCTTCGTGACAGTGGCGCAGAATGCTAGCTGCCTCCTCTCCAAATACACATCTTCGGATAACCTGATCTGCTCCGACTCTAAACCAGTATGGTTCGTCCCAAATATAATATTTTAAGTCTGCAAAGAACTTCCTCTTTTGCTGATATGATAACCCTTTGATAGAGATTCCACATGCGAGGTAGTTTGCGAAATCGGCGAACCAAGGTGACTCGTCATTCATCTCGATACTTAAAAGAAATTCATGGGGGAAATTGTCATTTATTGGTTAATCCCGTGAATTTTCAGAATTACCATGCTCAAGTCTCGAGAGATGGTCGGCTGCAACATTTAAAGCTCCCTTTTTATCTTGGATCTCAATGTCAAATTCTTGTAATAACAAGATCCATCTGATAAGACGCGGTTTTGCGTCCTGTTTGCTAAAAAGGTATTTGATAGCTGCATGATCCGTATATACAATTGTTTTAGACAACACAAGGTACGACCTGAATTTGTCGAAAGCATAAACTACTGCCAAAAGCTCTTTCTCTGTAGTCGTGTATGTGACAACCGTCAAAAATCCAGGTATCCGTACAATTAATTAATCTTGATTAATGCTTAATGACTGTGCTGAATTACAATTAACTACTTTCTGATTACTGCATCATACTTACATGTGCATCACATATTGCATAATGACACATCATTGTTACATACAAACTTTATTGACAAGAATGATGCACAAAGCACAGTTAGGACAGTTAGCGGATAACTCAGAAAAATGCTGACAGGACTCAGCACATAGATAGACAATACAATGAGACACAGAATGAGCCAGAAACCAAGTATTACACTAGTGTAGTGTGTAGGAAAGTGAGGACCACAAAACTGCTTTTCTAAGTGATAGCTTAAGTGCCGGAAAGTGCCTAAAACCCACATAAAGTGCTGAATTCAGCATAATTCAGCAAAAATCAGCATTTTAACAAGCTAGTAACATGCAAAAATATGACTAAATGGTCCTGAATACTTTCCTAAGTGTCGGGAATTAAAAGTGTCACAAAAGGGTACATAAAGAACACTAAACGGTATAGTTTGACACTTTAACGAACCGGTATCTAACCGAACAACCGCACACTACCAGAAACATCAAAATTATACTAGAAGCATTGTTTTAATGTTTCTGAGCTAGTTATGATCCCCGAACACCCTAACACACTATATAACACATAATATTCATAAACACTAAACATCACACTTAGAATCTAACTAGATTGCTTAATCATCCATTACAACCCAACCCTATACCCCCCCCCCATGGTGGACGGTCACAAGGGTGTGGCCCACCCTTAATTTCCCTTGATTTCCTTGATCTTATTTGATTTGTTGAAAGATCATGTTTAGTACTTAAGAGACATATTATCCAATGGTTAAAGGATTAACATGGTTATAAGATGATCTTGATCTCATATCTCATACACACTAAACACACACTACTCCCTCTCCTTCCTCCCTTCTTCTTCTCGACCGAAACCATCCACCACACCACCACCTTCATCCAACATTGTTCATCCAATCCAAGTTCATCACAAGGTGCTAGAAGGTGTCTAAAGAAGCTTGGAGCTTTTGGAGATTAAAGGACCACTTCCATTTGCTTTTATCCATCACATTCACCATCTCCATCTTCTTGTGTTCTTCCCTAGCCCTTGTGCTAGTAGTAAGCTTCTTGTCACTTGAATTTACTTCTCATTTAGTTGTTTAAAAGATGATATGTGATGATAATCATAAAGAACACTAATGAACAAGAAGATGAAACTTTAACATGAGCTTAAAACCATATGAATACATATTGTTTAGTGTTGTTTTACTTCTTGATGATTGATTGTTTGTGTTAATGATGTTAGACATCATATGAAACCTACTAGATTGTGATTAAACACATGATCTAGTAAGTTAAGATGATGATCTTGTGAAAGACCAAGATGATCATACTCTATGTTACTCATGAACTTGAAGAATGAAAATGATTTTGTGAATGTTGAAGTATGTAACATGTTACTAGACATAAACTTGGATGATTTCAAAACTAGTTTTCTCAAGAAACTAAAGTTATACACAAGATTTACTAAAACATTGTTTTTAAAGAAACTAACCATGTTTCTAGTGGTAAAACAAGTATAAAAATACATTGTTAACAAGAAAAATTCAAAAGAATGATTTTTAGAAAAATCATCTAGTAAGTTGTAAAAGACTAAATTTTACAAGAATAAGATTTACAAACAAATAACCACATTTTAAAGGATAACTAAACCTACTAAACACACTACCAAGTTACTACAAGTTTCTATGAAAGTTCAAGTTCATGTTGTTATGTAAATAGCATTGTTTTGGCACTTGGTAAGTGTTGGTTAAGTTGTTGATTGATTGTGATGATTTTAAAAAGAAAATGATATGCTATGAAAGCATGGACACCTCCATTTTTAGGGGAAACTATGGCAAAATTTTCTAAAAACATGAACACTTAGAAAAATATTTTCAAACAAATATTTACAAGTGTATTTTGACCATGAATTTTCAGTATAAACTTTGCCATAATTTTTGTAACAAAAATACAAATATTGGAGGTTGGTTTTTATAAATAAAAATGGGTAAATATATATTTAGAATATATATATATATATATATATATATATATATATATATATACATCAAAGACATGATGTGTGTGATTACTTGTATACTTTGTATATTAGTTATATTGATTTAGGGTTAGAAATAATATAACTTAACAAATACCAAGAAATTACAATCCAAAATATTACAAAAAATCATAAGGAATAAATACACAAGTTACATGCATAATATTGTAAAACCGAATGAAAGAATGTAACTTACCAAATATTCCGGAAAATACATTTATAAATATATTTTTGGTAAATAATATTTTAGATACTAGAAAGGAAAATATGATTTTTCCAATTATTATAAAGTTATATCATATTTTTGATAAGGAGAAAATATATTATTTTCGGGAAGTAAAAATATAGTTTCTTGGAATTTTTAGAAGATATATGATTTTTGGGAAAAATATATATTTTCTTGGATAAACTGGAAATACATTATGTTGGATAAAAATAAGTTTATATATATTTTCTAAAGTGAGACTTGAAAATATATTGTTTTGGAACTACAAATCTTTTTGCCAAAAGAAAAATTAGGAATAATTTTTCTAAGAAATATTTCTTGAAATATATATTCTAGAAATGTATATTGAATACTTATTAAAGATGATACGACATCAATACATGGCAAGTTATACAAATACAAGAATACGAATAACATGTATGAGATACCCCCATCCTTGGGATGGATATACGAAAATAAATACTTGAGAATTATTATTACAAAATATTGTTTAACAATTATTCCAAAACTTGAAAAATATAATTTAAGTTAAAATAATTATTATTTTAACAAGTAACTATAACTTGGAATAATATTGAGGA
Source organism: Helianthus tuberosus (assembly GCA_030545235.1). NCBI lineage: Eukaryota > Viridiplantae > Streptophyta > Magnoliopsida > Asterales > Asteraceae > Helianthus > Helianthus tuberosus. Next base: position 56,188,668 of record CM060408.1, on the reverse strand, counting down.
CATAAAAGAAACGTAACTCAAAAACATAAATACTAAGACAAGGCACGACCCGTTCGTCTAATAGACGTTAGTACATTGTAGGTAGTCGTGTTTGCTGAAAGAACGTGAGTTACGAGTACTGAAGACGCAAGACCGTGAGTTCATGTCCCCCTTTTCTTTAAACTGTTTTGTTTATTAACTTCGGGGATGAAATTCATGTTACAAAATAATTACATACAATTACAATTGGTATGGTTAGCCTAGGAAAGTACAGTAGATCATGTGAATGGGTAGGCGCACACTTGAGACCATTAATCCTCGTATAAGGACCAAGGGGCATGAGTGATAGATCTATTTGGGTGTAGCGAGCCCACACCCATGAGGACCAGGGTGGCCCATAGGGTGACTATGTCTTACAGCCGGAAGCCCGTTACAAATTTGCTAGGTTTGAGCCTTCCTACGCCGTCACACATACCAGTGGCCTTGCAAACCATTGGTGATCTGTTTCCTTGTTTGCTTTCATACCGGGATTTACAAACATACATACAATGTTTACAAAGGTTTTTGCAAACATTTTTGCAAATAAAAGACATGAAACACATTTCAAGGAATTCGTTTATAGTTCAGTTTGAGAGACTGGGTAGTTCAGTTTGAGAAACTGTGAAGTTCAGTCTGAGAGACTGGGTAGTTAGTCTGAGAGACTAGTTGGGACAGTTTGAGAAATTGGGAAGTTTAGTCTGAGAGACTGGGAGGCTTAGTCTGAGAGACTAGGTGGGTAGTCTGAGAAGACTAGGATGAATACATGCTTACATTGTTACCACTTACATGCTTATTGATGATTGTTGATATATGTGCATATGTTGTGATTGTTTTGTTACAGACACTATGTCGTCTTCTGAGAGTGGAGTATCTGATACTATCGACCCTATGGCCATTGTTTCAGATGATGAGATCATCCCAGACCCGGAGATTTTTACATTCGACACTGAGAGTGACGATGATGATGATTTTCAGCCTTTTGCTTTGCCGGATTCTGGAGATGATATACCGCTAGCTGATGGTTTACCCGACGAGGATCCATTTCTTGTTCTGTTCCTCGCTCCTTTGCCCCTTGCTGCATTTCCTTTCGAGGATTTGCCGTTTGACGACATGTCTGATGATGATGTCGATCTTTTCATTGATGGTCCCCCTGATGCTGCTCAGGGTGATGGAGTTCCAGCTGATGATGCCATTGTTGTTCCACTTGTTGAGGTTCCTATCGTTGAGGTTTCATCTGATCATTCTGGTCCAGATTCTTTCGAGTCTGTGTCATCCACCACTTTGCATGCACTGGGATTGCAGCGTTATCCCACTGATTCTGAATCTGACATGGCCCTGTCTGTTGCACCTGTTCTTCCACACGACTTTGATCATGACGTTGAGCCTGGACATGAGATTGACTTTGTTCCCGACGATCAGCATTTTGATGCGCCCGCTGATCTCGAGCTGATACCCGCTGACCCTGAGCAGGAACTTGCACCTGAGCCTATACCTGCTCCCGATCCTCTGCCTGATCATGACCCTGTACCTGTTGACATAACTGTTGTTGCACCACTTGTACCCGACCCGATACCTGCACCCGTTGACCATGCCGCTTTTGCTGATCAGATAGACCCCCGTTACGCATTCACCAGCAATGGGTGGATAGAGGATGATGATGATATGCCCCCTTTTGTTGAGCCTGTTACTCACCCACCTGCACTTACTCATGCACCTGTTGATATTGCCCCATTTCACCCACTCGTATCTGATGTACACCGCACTGACCTGCCGATCACATTCTTACAGGATATCCCTCCACCTCGTCCAGGGGAAGGTCCGTCCAGCCAGCAGCCTGGCCATGTTCCACCCATGTCAGCAGCTTTTCCCTTCATGCCACAGTTTACACTACTACTCATTTTACTTCTGCACCGTCAGGCGAGCCACTCATATGGTTTCCACCGAACACTATGCCAGTTTCTGATCCATACCATCCCTTCCACTACACTGGTTACACGAGGGATGATTTACTCCTGTCCTTGCAACTTCAGCAGGAGATTTTGTGTCGTAGAGTCATGGAGCTAGAGAGGATTCCACGTCCTCCACCTTGTACTTGCCAGTCACCTTTCTCGACTCCACCTGCTCCTCTTCTGCAATACCCAAATTTTGACGTTCGATTTCATACTATGGAGCAGCAGATTAGTTATCTATTGCATCGCGTTCATGCTCTTGAGGAGGAGTTAGCCCATGTGCGCAGTTTACTTTTCGTTCCTCCACCTCCTCCTCCTCTACCATCAGCATAGCAGGTTTTTGGTTTTATGCAGGTAGATTACTTTTGATGAGAGTTTCGCTATTGAGCCCAGCTTACGAAGCCCTTTTGAATACCACTTTTTTGATTTTATTGCTGTTGTAGACTGATAGACATTATGGACAAGGGTAGTGTGACCCTGTAGTCCCTTTTGATGTGATATGATACATTTGTAGAACTTGTAAAACAGTATTTGTCGTCGATGATATATGAAAGCTCAATCGCAATATTCTCATTATATACATTGTTGCATTATTCATTGGTAATATGGATGTGATGTTATATGCTTACTTGCGTTGATAAATGCTATTACGTGTACATGTCATGTACTTATTATACTTATTATGACCTGACCAATACAATCTTCTTTTAGAAGATGCCTCCACGAAGAGAAACTCGACTACCCACTACAGAGGCCGAATTACAAGAACGGATTTCACAAGCGATAGCATAGCACGATGCCCTGCACTCTGAACAAAGCGGAGGGTACCTCGGGAAGTAACCCACCTCATGGTAATGTTTAAGTTGTTTGAGACACATTACGTTACATTTGGATATTCCATGTGCGTTCGCTAATGCTTTCTGTGAATGATGTTGCTTGTACAGGCTGTACCTATAAGCAGTTTCTAGACTATAAGCCTCTGAATTTCGACGGCACCGGGGGTGCTGTAGCTTTTGTTAGATGGACGGAGAAAACCGATTCTTTGCTAAGAATGAGCAGATGTGCGCCGGAGAACCAAGTCACCTACATCTCTGGATTGTTCTTAGACGGAGCGCTATCATGGTGGAATCTCCAAGTTCAAACTCTAGGAGAGGCAGCAGCATACGCCTTGACTTGGAATGAAATGAAGGAACTCATGCGCAAGAAGTATTGTTCCAGGGCTGAAATTCAAAAATTGGAAACAGAGTTTTGGAACCTCAAAATGGATGCTCCAAAGATTGCTGAGTATGTGCAGAGATTTCACGACCTATCTCGCGTTGTACCATACATGGTTAATTCGGAATTCAAGCGCATTGAGCATTTCATTTGGGGATTGGCACCCCAAATCATGAGTATGGTGACAACACCAAAGCCTGCAACAATCACCGAGGCTATTGATCTGAGTGTAGCACTAATTGAAAAAGCGATCAGGTTAAACAAGTTTTCGATCTCTGACCAGAAGAAGAAGGAGACTCACGTTGAGTCATCAGGTGAGAACAAAAGGAAGTTCTCAAACTTCAAAAAGGGTACCAGCAGTGCTAACAAGAAGAAAGAGGCGAACCCACCAGCCGAGGTCAGGACTGGTGTTGAAATCAAAGGAAAAGGGTACATGGGCACCTTGCCCAAATGCGATGCGTGTCAGTTGCATCACACTGGACGATGTCGAGCTGGAAAGTGTGAAACGTGCGGAAAGGTTGGTCATGCCAAAGAGACATGCTGGTATGGTGCTGGTCATGGTAATGGTGGTCTGAGAGGTAATGGCAACAGAAATGGAAACGGTAACCGCGGAGGAAATGGCGGTAATGGTAATCGTGGTGGTTTTGGGAACCAAGCTGGTAGTGGAAACCGTGGAGCGAACAACCACCAGGGTGGTAATGGAAATGGAAATGGTCGGGGACCAGGTTGCTTTAACTGTGGAGACGTTGGGCATTTCAAGAGAGAGTGCCCGAAAATCAATCAAGCTTAGGGAAGGGTTTTCAACATAGGAGCGAGAGAAGCTCGCCAAGATCCAAACGTAGTCACGGGTATGTTCCCTATCAACCAACGCTTTGCATCTGTACTGTTTGATACTGGTGCCGATTATAGTTTTGTATCACTTTGCATTGTTTTGGCACTTGGTAAGTGTTGGTTAAGTTGTTGATTGATTGTGATGATTTTAAAAAGAAAATGATATGCTTTGAAAGCATGGACACCTCCATTTTTAGGGGAAACTATGGCAAAATTTTCTAAAAACATGAACACTTAGAAAAATATTTTCAAACAAATATTTACAAGTGTATTTTGACCATGAATTTTCAATATAAACTTTGCCATAATTTTTGTAACAAAAATACAAATATTGGAGGTTGGTTTTTATAAATAAAAATGGGTAAATATATATTTAGAATATATATATATATATATATATATATATATATATATACACACACATTAAAGACATGTTGTGTGTGATTACTTGTATACTTTGTGTATTAGTTATATTGATTTAGGGTTTGAAATAATATAACTTAACAAATACCAAGAAATTACAATCCAAAATATTACCAAAAATCATAAGGAATAAATACACAAGTTACACGCATAATATTGTAAAACCGAATGAAAGAATGTAACTTACCAAATATTCCGGAAAATACATTTATAAATATATTTTTGGTAAATAATATTTTGGACACAAGAAAGGAAAATATGATTTTTCCAATTATTACAAAGTTATATCATATTTTTGACAAGGAGAAAATATATTATTTTCGGGAAGTAAAAATATATTTTCTTGGATTTTTTAGAAGATATATGATTTTTGGGAAAAATATATATTTTCTTGGATAAAGTGGAAATACATTATGTTGGATAAAAATAAGTTTATATATATTTTCTAAAGTGAGACTTGAAAATATATTGTTTTGGAACTACAAATCTTTTTGCCAAAAGAAAAATTAGGAATAATTTTTCTAAGAAATATTTCTTGAAATATATATTCTAGAAATGTATATTGAATACCTATTAAAGATGATACGACACCAATACATGGCAAGTTATACAAATACAAGAATACGAATACACATGTACGAGATACCCCCATCCTTGGGAAGTATATACGAAAATAAATACTTGAGAAGTATTATTACAAAATATTGTTTAACAATTATTCCAAAACTTAAAAATATAATTTATGTTAAAATAATTATTATTTTAACAAGTAACTATAACTTGGAATAATATTGAGGACATAAAAGAAACGTAACTCAAAAACATAAATACTAAGACAAGTCACGGCCCGTTCGTCTAATAAACGTTAGTACATTGTAGGTAGTCATGTTTGCTGAAGGAACGTGAGTTACGAGTACTGAAGACGCAAGACCGTGAGTTCATGTACCCCTTTTCTTTAAACTGTTTTGTTTATTAACTTCGGGGGTGAAATACATGTTACAAAATGATTACATACAATTACAATTGGTATGGTTAGCCTAGGAAAGTACAGTAGATCATGTGAATGGGTAGGCGCACACTTGAGACCATTAATCCTCGTATAAGGACCGAGGGGCATGAGTGATAGATCTATTTGGGTGTAGCGAGCCCATACCCATGAGGACCAGGGTGGCCCATAGGGTGACTATGTCTTACAGCCGGAAGCCCGGTACAAATTTGCTAGGTTTGAGCCTTCCTACGCCGTCACACATACCAGTGGCCTTGCAAACCATTGGTGATCTGTTTCCTTGTTTGCTTTCATACCGGGATTTACAAACATACATACATACAATGTTTACAAAGGTTTATACATACATATACACGACACATGAACTCGCTCAACTTTTGTTGATGTTTTCAAATTACATGTATTTCAGGAAATTAAGTGGATCTGGCAGGTGTTTGCATGTTCCAAGCTGCGTCATGAATAAAAGACATCATCCGAAGTCATTAGGGTTTAGGAGATGTATCTTAATCCTGGACGAGATACATGGTTCTAAACTCGGTTTTATTTAAGGTCTTTTGTCGAGTCTTCGTGAACTCATCTAAACATGTTGTGGTTTGTAACTTAAATTTGGAGTCTACGTTTCAGACAATTATGTTGTGTTATTTTCAAACTTAATTTAAGGATGCACATCTAATGGTTTTATCATATAGTGTTGTTATGATTGTATGCAATGGTATTAAGAAGTTACACCATAATCACGCTTCCGCAAAAGTCAGGGTGTGACAGTGTAATTCTCTTGAGCATCATGTAGAGTTTTGCTGGCATAGTAAATAGGATGAAAATGCTTCTCCCTTCGTTGTCCTAAGACTGCTCCTATTGAGAAATCACTGGCGTCGGGCTTCAATAAGCCTCTGCTTCAGTTGTTTGAACGCCTTCATGCATTCGTCTGAAAACACAAATGGAGCTTCTTTTTCTAACAAACGGGTCATAGGTCTTGCGATATTTGAAAAGTCTTTTATGAATCGCCTATAGAACCATGCATGACCTAGGAAACTTCTAAACGCTCTGACCAAGGTAGGGGGAGGAAGTTTAGAAATGATGTCCACTTTTGCTGGATCAACTTCCAACTCGGCTTCAGAGATTTTGTGCCCGAGAACTACCCCCCCCCCCTTCCTTCTCCATGAAGTGGCATTTCTCCCAGTTAAGCACAAGATTAGTTTCCTCACATCTCATTATAATTCTTTTCAGGTTTCCAAGACATTGCTTGAAAGAACTCCCAAACACAGAGAAATCATCCATGAATGGCTACCATGCAACGCTGAAATGTGGCTGGTGCATTACACATCCCAAAAGGCATACGCCGGTAGGCGAATGTGACAAAAGGACATGTGAAAGTAGTCTTTTCCTGGTCCTCAACAGCGATTGGAATTTGAAAATACCCTGAAAACCCATCCAGAAAACAAAAAAATGACTTCCCCGACAGACGTTCCAACATCTGGTCGATGAGTGGACGCAGGAAGTGGTCCTTACGGGTGGCATTGTTGAGTTTCCGGTAATCGATGCAAACTCACCATCCGGTGACGGTACGGGTAGGAATAAGTTCATTTCTATCATTTGGAACTACAGTAATACCACCTTTCTTGGGTACTACTTGCACTGGACTTACCCAAACAGAATCAGATATAGGATAAATCAACCCTGCATCTAACAACTTAATTACTTCTTTCTTCACCACATCTTGCATATTCGGATTCAAGCGCCTTTGATGCTGTGCACTAGGCTTGTAATCGTCTTCCATTAGAATCTTATGAGTACAAAAAGAATGATTAATGCCTTTGATATCCATAATCTTCCATGCCATGGCTTTCTTATGAAGCTTTAGAACCTCGAGAAGCTGTCTCTTTTCCTCTTTTGCTAAAGATGCTAAAATGATGACTGGCAAGTGACACTCCTCGTCTAGAAACGCATACTCGAGATGCAGTGGGAGTTCTTTTAACTCCAAAGATGGTGGATCTTCAACCGAAGGTTTCGAGTTTTCTTCAACTTCACGGTCAATCTCCACAAATTGATCTTGACTTTGGGAACCATCATCATCGATTTTGTAAATCGGCTACTCAACTACGTGGCCCTCCTGCGAAATGCCATCTAGGTTCCTACACAACAGATGTGTGTCCATATCCATTTCCTCAATCGGGCCTTGGAAATGAGAGCTTACACAAGTATCGACAATGTCGACATAGTAAAGCATGTCATCATGACTTTGCGGATGTTGCATTGATCTTTTAATATCAAAAGTCACGTGCTTGTCATTTACTCGGAGTGTGATTTGGCCGGCTACCACATCAACAATTGTCCTCGCAGTATTGAGGAACGGGCGTCCAAGTATTAATGGCACTTTTGAGTCTTCTTCCATGTCAAGAATAACAAAATCCATAGGAAAAACAAATTTATCGATTTTAACGAGCATGTTTTCAACGAATCCACGCGGATACTTGATTGAACGATCTGCAAGTCGAATGCTCATTCTAGTGGGTGAAGGTTCACCCAGATATAACTTAGCAAAAACCTTATACGGCATAAGATTTATGCTAGCTCCTAAATCAGCCAATGCGTGACTGACAGACATGCTGCCAATGAGGCAGGGAAGAGTGAAACTGCCCGGATCTCCCATCTTTTCAGGTAAACGATTTTGGAGAAGGGCTGAACAGTTTTCATTCATCAACACACAAGACAAGCTTTCGAGTTTCTGCTTGTTTGTGAGGATGTCTTTCAAGAACTTTGCGTATTTAGGCATTTGAGCCAATGCCTCACCAAATGGTATGTTTATATGTAACTGTTTAAACATTTCTAAAAACTTACCATGTTGTTCATTGTTCTTCTGCTTCTTCAGTCTGCTCAAATATGGAACTTGAGGAATGTAATCTGCAACTGGCTCCCGGGGCTGTGTTGTACTTGCTGGGACTCGCCTAGCGTGCACCTTATCCAAAGCGTCAGTTTGGACCGTCTCAGTGATTGGTGGTGAGTCCGATTTGTCAGGTCCCATGGTTTTACCACTCCTCGTTATTGCTGCATTAACATGCCCTCTCGGGTTTGGTTCTGTGTTACCTGGAAGACTACCTTGGGGTCTTTCAGACAACATCTTGGCCAATTGGCTGACTTGATTCTCAATGGTTTGTATTGAAGCCTTCTGGCTTCGCATTTCCCCTTCCTGTGCCATGAACCGCTCCTCATGCTGCTGGTATCTTTTCTCAGATATTTTATTGGCATTATTGGAGTTGTTTAACAGTTGCGCCATCATCACCTCTAGTTTTGAGTTGTTTGGAGAGGTTTGTGGCTGGGAAGTGCTTCCTGAACCTAAATTATTGTAACGTGGTTGGAAAGATTGCCCTTGAGGCTGTTGTGGCGCGGGAGCGCGTTGAGCATATCCTAGTGGGTTTTGGTTATTGGAATTAGATTTCCACCCAAAGTTTGGGTGATTTCTCCATCCTGGATTGTACGTGTTGCTATAGGGGTTATTTTGGGGCCTAATTTGATTGCCCAAATAGTCCACCTCTTCGTGGCCTGTAAATATAACACCTTGCTCACAAGCACCTGGCTCGTATGACACTCCACACTGCTCACATGATGATTGTACCTGCGAAACGTTCTGAGCTTGATCAAACCTTGCTGCCAAAGCTCCAATCTGTACTGCAAGAGCCGTATATGTATCCACCTGATGAACTCCAGGAATAGATGATGCTTTATTTTGCACTCCACTGTGACGAGAACTCGACTTCAAAGTAGCTTTTTCAATAATTGCGTAAGGTTCATTGGGTCTTTTTGTTCCAAGATCGCCTCCTGCATATACATCTAAATGTTCTTGTGAGTCGTAGTTGAGTCCTTGGTAGAAGTTCAACACAAGTTGTCTTTTGGACAACCCGTGATTTGGAACATCTATCAGAAGATCTTTGAACCTCTCCCAAGCTGCATGTAGAGATTCTCCTTCGTCCTATTTGAATGTCATTATACGGTTCTTAAGCTTAGCTGCCTTTTCCGGAGGGAAGTATTTTTGCATAAAAAGATCTGCCATCTCGTTCCAAGTCATGATGGACCCTGCTGGAAGTGATAAAAGCCAAGATCGGGCTTTGTCTCGCAAAGAAAATGGAAAAAGTCGTAAACAAATTGCGTCTTCGGAAACGTCTCTAATCTTGAAAGTCGAGCACACCTCAAGGAATGAAGCGATGTGGCGACCTGGATCTTCGTGATCCTTCCCATCAAATTGCACAAAATTTTGTAACATGATAATTATACTAGATTTAATTTCAAAACTTGGTGCTGCTATCGTAGGTCGGGCAATGCTGGGTAGCAAGCCCTCTCCTCCTGGACGGCCAGTCTCGTTCAAAGGTTGGTCGTCCTCCGCCATGATGCTTCCTTTGTCATCCTCTGAACTCTCGCTGTCAGAAAGTACCACGTGTTCGTCGATTGCGGCTGCAATCCTTTATGCAACGACAAGTGATCTTTCGCGAAGCCGCCGACTTCTTCTTAATTTAATTTCTGGTTCGTTGGCTAGCTCAGCATTAGCGGGTACAGGGGTTGTGGACATTAACCTGCAAGTAAAGAGGAAGGCATTATACAGAAAAAAGAACATAATAATGATATAAGCAATATAAGTAATATGTACTATTACTTAATATACATATTTAAACAATTTATTACACAAATCTAATTATCTATTTACTTGTTTATTTACTTATTTACATCCGAAAACTTTTTTTTATCAGAATTTCTGATAAATCCATCAGAATTCACCAGAAAATCTGGTAAATTCATCAGAAATGAAATTTGTGTGTTTTAGAAAATCTAATGGGTTTATCAGAATCCATTAGAAAACCTGATAAATTCATCAGAATTTATTAGAAAATCTGATGGTTTTATCAGAAAGGTTTGTTTTATTTTTGTGGAGTAAATAAATAAACAAATTAAACAAGTCGCTCGATTCCGAACAAGTAAATAAGTGAATAAATGAGTATAAATAAATGAAATAAATGAGCAGCTAATTTAAATAAATAAATGGACAGAAATGAATCTACTACTTCTAATAAAGCAAAACCAACTTATGCCACATGGCATGATCTTAAACATGTTATTGCCACGTGTGATTCTTACAATAGATATTCTTTTCATTTGAGCGGCAAAATAAGCAACGTTTTGAAAACCGGACCGGACCGGCCGGTCCGGCCGGTTTAACCGGAGTCTGGTGGTTTTAGCAGTCCGGTCATGTCATTTAAGCCGTTTGTGAGGTAACCGGCCGGCCGGGCCGGTGGCCGGCGATTGAACCAGAGAACCGGTGTAAATACGGTTGGGCCGGAAAAGAGAAACAAGATTAAAAAAAGTGAGAACAACGAGTCAAGAAGATCAAAACAAGGCGCACGTGATTTCCGTTAATCTTTACCAAAACTCAGAGATAAATACAGATATTAAAAGTTTCATCTATGTGCGATCTGGGAAGTGTAGATCGAGCCTGAAGGAGACGAGCTTGGAGGCGATCTGCACTAATCTTAAGCAAGCACGAACTGATCTTCCATCCTGCTTTTCGTTTTGCTTCAAGAATTGAAACAAGATGAGATAAAGTGAGAATGAAAGGAAGAGGAAAAGATGACTTTGACTGCAGGACAAAGTTTGAAAAAGATGTTAGGTTCACAGTGACATTGGGAAGTAAAATAGCTTTTCAATTTTTGTTGTGATTATCAATGAAAATCTAATATTTTTTTTCGAAACTTTATATTTTTATCTTCTTACAAAATATTAATTTTTTATCATTGATTTGTATATATATTTTAAATTTTTATAATATAACAAGTATTAATTAAATTATTTGACCGGTTATTTTATATATATATTTTTATATAATTTATGACGTAATCCGGTCGAACCGGTCAGACCGGTCCGACCTTTGACCCCGTAAGACAACCGTGTCGACCTCCGGTCCGATTCTGAAAACATTGAAAATAAGAGACGCTCTTTCTCCTTTCACACTGCGTTATATCGCATCTTTTGTTTCCATAAACATGAATTACTTCCTTTCTAAATCCTATTTCAAATAAAAACCCTAGATCTAAATTTGTATTTCACCTTGCCGATTCATCTCTCAATCAATCCTCTGGGTCGTTTGTTTCATCTATTGCTTCTTCATTGAATCGGACTCTCTTCCATGGAGTGGTCGCATTCAGTTTCATCGGCTCAATATCAAGAACGACTCTCACCTTGAGGGACTTATTTAGTGCTCCGATTTGGTAATTCATCGATCTCTGATTCATTATTTTGTTTATCTTGAATTTTTAGGTTCATATGCCTCTAATTTAATTGTATGTTTGTGTGTTAAGAATAGTGTTAAGATAGTCGATGATTCATCGATGATGTTATTAGGGCTTCTCAGTTGGGATTTTTTAAGAGTCAGGTTGAAACTGCTGTGAAAGAAGAGGAAGAGAATGAGATTGAGAGTGGAAACCCTAATTTACCGGTGTCGAGTGAGGCGAAATCGGAAGAAGACTGAGGAGGAACTGCAATAAACGAGCATCGCCGATCTGACTTGATTACAGGTAACCTTTTAAGCACTAATTTAGTCTGGAAGATGAAGTGATTGATTAGGCGTCATTTAGTTGTTGGTTAGATTTTTCATTGTTTTTCCCGATAATTGCACTTTCTTGGTGATTATGTCTTCACAAAAAAATAAAAATTACACCTTTAGACTATTTTTAAGCATATGTATTTAAATGCACGTGCTTGGTGACGAATACACTCACGAACATACTCAGAATTAGTTTGGCTTGATTTTTTTACAAAATAAGACCAATTTGTTCAACATATATGCATTGATGATTTTGGTGGTGGATTATTGTTCATATGTGGTGTAATGCAGCATGTCCCTAAGGTAAATGGAGAAATGCCCACTGCTGATGAAGCAACGTCGGATCATTAGAGGCTAATGGACAGGTTTTTTTGTATTCTTACTGTATTATTACGATTTTTAGCTATTTATGAACAGGTTTTTAATTTGTGAATTTGTAGGAGAAGAAAGGTTTGATGATGAATTGCCATTTAATGGGAAAGATTTCATCGCTAAAAACGTTCGTTATGAGAATTCGACTCCTGAGGTGTTCTTTTCATTTTTTAGTTACCATAATCTCTGTCATTACCAATCTGATGGTGTTTTCTACAGGTATAAACACACATTCATTGCGTATATTTTCTTAAAAATGTTAAGTAGAACTTTCACGTTTAAATTCATTCATAAACCCTAAAGTTAGATTTGGGGGTTTTTCTAAATTTGTAACCCTAATCTTTTAAAAAACAATTTGTTATATGTCGTTCGTTGAATCGTTCTTTCTATTTCAGATTGTGATTCCGAGATAAATGTTTTCCGCTTGAATTGAATCTTCACAGGGATTATGAGGAGGAATTAGGAAAACTGAAAAGGTAATTAATTTGTTTATTAATTATACAAATAAAATGATAATGTATTCATTTAGGTAGTTTGGTTATGTGTGTAAACAGAGAGGTCCAGGAGTTGAGTTCAAAGAAAGATGAAAGTCAAGCTATTGTGGTTTCTGAACAACTTGACCCGGTTCCTAAACAACCAACTGATATCTTTATTTATATGTTTGATTCAAAGTCAGAAACAAGTGAGGCACATAAGGTAGGTAACAGTTTCATTTTTCAATTTTGGAATGATGTCTTATCAATAGATATGCCTTCATTCGTGTTTCTTTCCATGGCAAGATAAACGCAGCAAGGTCATTTCAGATTTCCTGAAGAACCTACAGGTCAGTCTTCTAATCAAAGTTAAATGATATATATACATACGTACGGATCAAATGCAATTCGACCACATGCCACATGTTGGTATGCACCCCTCTTTTTCTTATGAGATTTTTGTTGGACTTTTAAGGTCACACCTATTTCCTCCTAAATAAAAAAGAACATTGAAATTATATGGATGTATGTTGTGACACCATAACTCCCATTGCTACCCACTTATATATACTTCAATGTAGTTTCCATTTTTTCATGAAAAATACTAGAAAAAAAAATACTAACTTTGAATTTAAAATCGATCATCTTGACTTTAGAAATCCTAAGAATAAGGGTGGTACTACTGATATATCATATTTTGTTTTCTATCTGTGACATTCTTTATGTAGAATAATGGTGGTATGTACAATTACAATAATTTGTTTTATAAAAGTTTAGTTTATGATGTTACATGATATCATGGGAGGCTTTGATGGTGTGCGGGGAGGACATCCGCACAAGGCCCACAATTTCGAGGGGCATGCGATTTAAAAAAAAAATCCGATACGTATATGTTATTTTTTTTAAATAGTAAACACATACCACTTTCAATATAAGTCAATTTACAAATCATTTTTTATGGTTTAGAATTTAGCCCACTTGGAATTAGGTTTATTAAGCCCAATACTGATTTGATCTTTTTTAAATAATAACAAACATAACAGAAGGGCACATTTTTTCAATCTCGAACAGGGTACGTGAATTCTCAGAGACACCTCTGCATGATATAACAGGTGGTGTATTTTGTTAATTCTGGAACTAAAGCAAATGAGTTGGCAACGTTGATGGCACGACTGCATAGGGAGAAACACAAGATAATTGTCTTGAGAAATGCATATGATGGTTGAAGTGCCTCAAGAATTGGATTGACAGCTCTGAACACATGGAAATACCCAATACCTTAGGTATTTCTACTTGATAAATCTTGAAAAACTGGATGTTCAGCTTACTTAGCTTACTTACTGGTATAACTATAAAACAGGTGGAGTTGGGTAATAGACTAATGGAGTATATGATTGGATGCGCTTGATGTGCAAATAATTTTTTTCTTTTTCAAATTTTCTAAAATGTTAATCTATAAGTTATCATCTAATGAAACTATATTATCACATTTTTTAATAAAATAATTTAGGAGGTTGTATGCATATTGAGAACACTTTGGGCAACTTTTGACCTACTCAACCCATTTCCGTTCTAGCAAATATTTTTACCCATTTGACCCATTAGAGAAAGAGTAAAACCCAAATTAACCGTTTTATTGATAAATGTGGTGTGGTGCATGGTTACACTGGTGGATGACATTTGTTTTGTAGGTGAATTATAATAGGGATACTGGACAGAGTAGATGGTTTGGGTTTGTGATAATGAGTATAGTTGAAGAAGCTTATAAAGCTATGGAGACTTTTTGTGGCTATGTAAGTTTTATGCTTTTCTTGCTCTTTATTTTATTGTATTCTTGAGGGAACTAAATGTGAACAGGTAAGTTTTATAGAACAGGCTGAGCAGGTTCGTTTTATTAAATAGGTAGAACGCTCATATTATTGTAAATTGGACGATTAGGTTTGTTCCACTAAATGGGTCAAACGGGACAAATTTCTTACACAAGTCAACTTTCAGTAGGGTAAATAAAATTAGAGTATCCCATGTGTATACACATATGCTTGTACCTGGTACAAGAAAATTATTAACTTTGGAGGGTTATAAGTTTTGCATAACGAATAAAGTAAACTCGACTTTCAATCTATTTAACCATATGACCCGTATCCTTTTAGGTAAATTTTAGCTAATTGGTTTGACCCGTTTAAGATATAAACACAAGACCACAACCCAAGAAGACCACTTCATAAGTAAACCAACTCATTTTGGGTTGACCCCCAAATATTTTTTTCTTCGCTATATAGTTAATGTGTTACTTTTGATTACAATCCGTTTGACCACATGACCCGTCCCCTTTTAGCTAGATTTGTTTTCTTAACAACTTATTTTTACACCTAATACCACCTAACCTTGCACTTGCATGAATTTGAACTCAATCCACTTTAGCTAGATATTTAGTTGATTGGAACGGGTCGGTTCGGATCGGGTTCGGGCCGACACGGGTTTCCGCACGGGACGGGTTTCGGATCGCAACGGTTTTTAGGCCGACACAAGTTTCCGCACGGGACGAGTTTCGGGTCGGGACGTGTTTTGGTTTGGTTTCGTTTTTTGTTTCGGTTTGGTCGGTTTTTTTGGTTTCGTTTCGAATCGGTTTCAATATTTTTAGTTTTTTTTTGTTTCGTTTCGGTTTCGATTTTTTGTTTCCATTTGGTCGGCTTATTCGGTTTTGTTTCGGTTGAGTTTTGATTTTTAGTTTCGATTTAATCGGTTTTTTTTGTTTCTGTTTCATTTCGGTTTTTTTAGTTTCGTTTCGGTATTTGACGTATTTTTCATAGAGAAAGCAAGTTGCAGTGATGAATTAATGGATTATAAGTCAACTCTTCTGTTATTGGCTTTATTCAAGAAAGGTTCTCGTGATGCCAACCGTATACATATAGACTTTCATGTATATGTTCACACCCACCAACTGTTTGATATAATTCCTCAATGAGTTGTTTTCATAGTCTCATTACTGATTCATACAGAAGTATAACATATATATTCTCTCATTGTCTTTCCTTTATACAACCTGTAATTTGAATCACAGGTAAAAAGATTCAAATGGGTTCTGGTACCACTGTTTACAAGTTTCGTTTCAAGCGTATGGAAGGGCAACCTTCACTGGTGACTGAACAGGTTATAATTCTTTCTCATACAAATTTGTGGGACCATGTGCTATAAGGTTATATATTGATTGTTATCAATTACCATTTCTCTATGTTTGAACTTTTTTATACGGAATTTTCAGGTTTACTTTGCTCGAGGGCGTATCCCAGACAAAGTTTCTGAATTACGCGGGTATAAAGAAACATAAATTTACTCTTGACTACATGTGTTTTAAAGTGGCTGATTTGTTTTTTTTAATGCAAGGTTGGTATGTGAGGACATCAGTGGAGGCCTTGAGAATATTCTCATTCCAGCAACCAATTTGGTCGATGATCCACCCGTTCCACCTACTGGCAAGTTATCCTGCACTTAATTGTTTTTTTTTTTTTTTGTTAAATTTTGTTTTAACTATGTTTCTTTATTGACTTCCTATTTAGCAAGTGCGATGGTTTTAGGCGTACCTTATATTTTATACATACATAATATATTCCTATGTGCTCCAAATTGATTACTAAAAAAGTCCAACAAACCCCTAACCTTAATTCTAATTACCAGTTTCTGCAACACAATCACCAGCAGCAGCTCAGTTACAGCTCAAACAACAGACTGAGATGATGTATCGGCGTAGCAATAGTGGGATAAATTTGAATTTCCATAGTGTGGTTTGTACCCCTACTATTTCGTCGAATAGGTCGTTTATGTCTTCGTTGAGTATGGAAGGAAGTGTGACTACTTTAGAAGGGAGTTCTTTCCATTTAGTCGGGTCAACTCGGTCAAGCACAAAAATGATGATCTACATGGGCTTCAATGCCAGTAGATATTATATGTTTGTGTTAAGCCATCCACGAAACTCGCGGCATTAAACCTTTTCATTTTTTACAAAAGTAAGGTTCGTAACAAGTGGCGGTGAGCAAAATATTAAATATTTGAAATAAACAAATCGAGATGAGGTCTCAATAGTTCAGTTATGATTTTTTGGCTGTAATGGGGAGTGGCTACAATGTCAGGTGATGATCCAACATTATCTGCTGATGACTTAGCCGGTTAGGTTACTGGTGTTTTTGGCTATATTAGGTAAAGTTTTCTTTTGCATACTTTTTAATTTTTTTTTATAAATGGAAGAAGTTTAATAGATATGTAAATTGTTGTTCCATACTAGGTGTAGGTATGTGCTTATAGGCCATTTGGCTATGTTTTATTTCAAACACGCTGAATAAAGCATTTAACTAAAAATGGAAAATGAGACATGTCTAAATTGACTAAACTGTGTTTGGCATGGTTTTAGTAAATGACAAAATGTATTTGCGGGTGGGTTAGATTCGATATACCATTGAGGCATTAAACCTTTTCATTTTTTACAAAAGTAAGGTTCGTAACAAGTGGTGGTGAGCAAAATATTGAATATTTGAAATAAACAAATTGAGATGAGGTCTTAATACTTCAGCTATGATTTTCTTATAACTGTCTTTTATGGTTTAGTTAAAGAATCGACAATAGAAGAGTTAAAAATGCCAGTCATGTCACCTATGCCTGGGATTTGGCCCTCGCATATTAATAACCCGTCACCCGAGATTTACAAGGTATTTGATGCATTTGGATATTTCAAGGGTTTTTTTTTTTTTTTTTGTTTTGTTTTGTTAATGATTGCTTTTAAACTTATTTCTCCATATATGTTGATGCTCCCCTTGTATGAAAACGGGTCAAGAATATCAATGATTAGTTTTAGTGGCTACTGTTACCGAGTAAAATAAATAGTTCAATTTGGCAAAACAAAATTCTCATTTCATCTAATATGATTTATTAAAGTTATGTGATTTACAACAGCTTTAGATGAGTATGGCTCTTTTTTACTGTTATGGTTCTAATTCTTAGTTACACAGATGAATCATATAGTTTTTAAGTTGGTTTTTAATTATATTATAACTTTTTTTTGTAATTATTATCTTTAAGCATTTCAATAACTTTCAGTTATCTTATCATTGTTGTTCTAAACTTTCATTTTTTAGCAGGTGATCATTATTTTCATTTGTTAGGCATAGTAAAATATGTATATTAAGAACATGCAATAGTAGCTTGAGAGTGTGTTAAGGGTTCTTATTTATTAGGACCATATGCATAAACACTGCAATCCCATACCCGTGGTTTTTTTTTTCAATCCTATACCCAACCTCTTACCCGTCGGGTATCGAGTATACCGACCAAATGATTCAGGTATACCCACCGGGCTTGGGTTACAAAATAAGCGATCTCTACTGATGTGGTGCCTTAAGTCAATATTTTTGTTTTAACTTTGAGCCTTTTTTGTAAAAAATTTTTGAAAGTTTAAGCTACTTGTGAGCAAAGAAAGAAATGAATTCCCATAGGTATAAAACTATGATTATAGTTCAACAAGACTTTAGAAGTTACAATATGGATGGTGATCGGTTTAGGTTGTTTTTTAAACTTAGAAACTGACATGATGGCCATTTTTTGTAATGTTTATGTGGGTTTAGGTTGTTTTTTAAACTTAGAAATTAACATGATGGCCATTTTTTTGTAATGTTTATGTGGGTTTAATATATATTATGGATAGCGATTAAAACACATATAGTAAATTCATTTTATGTACATCTTTTGTAACTTTTCATTTTATTTTATATGGTCTGCATTATGTCTTGGGTTGGGCTGTGCTCTTATTCCGGAATGGCCATCAGTCTGGGCTCAATTACTTCGGTTCCGGTGTGGCGGGTTCTACACTGTGGAAGGCCCACTATGGGATGGGTTTTAAGCAACAGTTGCTGATGATGACCAGAGCCCACATAGACAGCTGGGGGCACGGTTTCTTGCGTTTACGGAAGGCCCAAACCTGGCCTGATTGTCCTACAAAAAGAACCTGGGTTTGGGATTTCCGAAAGTGGTTTAATTTTCAAGCGAAGGCCCAATACAGGGTTCTTATTGTGAAGACCAGGGCTCACCTTATTCGTTTGAGCCTGGTGATGTTGGGCTTGGTTTACGAGTGGTTTAATCAGCGGTGGGTGCCCGCTTATATAACTACTTATTGGCTTTGTAGTGGGTGGGAAAGGATAAAATGTCTAAAAGCTTCGGTCAGGCTCTATTTAATGGAGAAGGCTCAAACAAGGGTTGGGCCACTGATGGAAATCAAGCACATATCGGCCCAACTTAAAAACGTCTTGCTGGGCATCTTTTTTGTGGTTTGTGCAAAGGCGCTAACGATGAAGATAAAGAGGATAAATGTAGTTTACAAAGAAGTTTTTACTGATCTGTGATGTTCATGTACCTTTAATATTTTAAATTTTTTAGTTCAGTATAAGTATAATGTTTATACGTTTATATTGAAAAGTTTTTTCATTACAAAGTTCATCTAAATGTCATTAGATATTATATATTTGTCTTAAGCCACCCGCGAAACTCGCGGGATCTTAGGCTAGTAAATGAATAAATGAACGTAAATAAATAAATGTAAGTAAATGCAGAAATGAGATAAATATATATATAAGCGGTTCGACGTACGAACACGGACATAAATATAAATATAAATAGAAATGAAATAACTGAATAGAAATAAATGAAATACTGAAATGAAATGAATAAATAAATGAATGAAATACAGAAATGAAATAACTAAATTAAAATAACTGAAATGAAAGAATAAAAGAAAATGGTTCGATTCCGAACACATAACTGAATTAAATAAATTAAAATAAAGAAAATGTTAGTTGAACAATAAATAAAAAGTTAGTAAGTTAGTAAGATTAGCGGTTAGTTAGTTAGTTGGTTAGTGAAACAGAAAAAGAAAAGTTAGTCAAACATTAAATATTAACAAGTTAGTAAATAAGAAAACAAATAAATACAAAAAATATACAAGTATTCACAAGTATTTACAGTTTGTACACCGGTAAAATAATGACTCGGATTGTTCCATAAATTTCGCCGTGGTCCCTGGCAACGGCGCCAAAAACTTGACGTGAGCGGACGCGCATATTTATTTACAGTGAACTTCGCACTCACGTGGGTTTTAATATTTAAAAAAATGGTTTATACCTAAACATCAAAACACACACAACAAAGGACAAGTGTATCCCGTCATATATGTAGTAAAGTATTGGTAAGAGCCAGATATCGATCCATGGAACTCGAGCATTATTAAGTACTAAATCTTGGTCATTAGATTACCAGATAAAAGGATAAGTGAATGGTTGTTTAACTAAGTTATCTAAATTATATCTAAAACATATTAGACTCCAAATATGAAAAATAAATATTATCTTGTTTCACAAACAACCTAAACATGTTATCTAGATATGTCACAAAAGCACTTAATCAATTTTCCAATTGCAAGACAGTTAGTCATCCGCTAGGAGTTTTCTAACATGGTGATTCTTCGGAAAGTTAACGCGATAAACACACGTTAACCATCTAAACTCATTCTTTAGCGAGCTATTGATATGTATTCAAGTGAACCTTTAAAGATAGATTAGCCATCCGCTAGAAGTTTTCTAACCTCACTTATCAAAGAAAGCAATACCGATAGTCACAATACAGCCACGAGGATAAGCATTTAAGTAGATCATATAACAAAATATTTCACATTTACAAGTCTTGAGCACAAATCTACCATGTCAGCAATTTCAGACCAAAACTACTAAACAAAGATCATAAACCGCATCAAGAACATGTAATCAACACCATATAATTCGTTAGAACCCTTACGTGCAAGAAAGCATTCTCAATCAAAATCCGATATATCTTAGATAAAACCAATACCCCTCTCGAGTCTCATGGTGTAAACAAGTTTACAAACAAGTGATTAATTAAGAAATAGTTACCATCCCACTAACCACAGATTCATTATCCAAGACAATCAAACATAATCAAGAACTCAACATCAATGAAACATTCATTATATAATCATGAAGATTCAAACATGAAAAAGTACTAAAGATTCATACAAACAAGATTACAACATAAAGATTATTCAAGAAACAAGTTCATTACTACTATTACACAATATTCCATAAACATAACATAGAACATCAGCTCAATACTTGCAAAATGATCAGAATACATGTATAAGAACAAGGAATCGAACTATAAACAAGCAAGGAATTGATGGGTTGGATCGGTTATGCTTCCATTCGATCTTGGAGCTTCAAATGGGTCTGATCAGGAGTGCTTCGGAACCTAGAAATTGCCCAGAAACATGGAGAAAACCCCAACATTTGAACCAGTAGCGAATGGCTCTATTTATAGGCAACTTTTGGTTTGGCACGATCGTGCCACCGGGTCGCACGGTCGTGCGACAGGTGTTGTCGGGTGACGTCATTTCTCCGATTTGGGGTCAGCCAAATGGACAAGTTGTCTGAGTCATCAAATTGGCACAGTCATGCCATGGGTCGCACGGTAGTGCGATCTTATCAGAACTTTGATCAGAAAGCTTGGTCAAGCCATTGCACAGTCATGCGGCGGGTGGCACGGTAGTGCGGCCCGGGAAAACATCGGCACCATCAGTCGCACTGGCTGTGCTTCCGAGGTCAGACGACTCGCATGGTAGTGCCGTCAGGTCGCACGGTCGTGCCACACCTGGCGGTAACAGAATTTTGTCCGTTTCATCAAAATTGCATCAGAATTTGTCTGTTTTCATCAGATTTTTCTTTTGTGCTTAGTTTAAGACCTAAAAATATAAAAGTACCAAATTTGGTACCTCAATGTCGTGTTTTCGGTTAAAAACGCTTAAAACGAAAGTGTTTTGGGGGCTAAAAACATGTATAATTTAACGTATATCAGTTACCACCACTACACATGGCCTTATATGTTTATAAAGTCTTGAAACTCAACTCTTTTGACCTGTTTCTCAATCCACTAATGTTCTTAAGTAGAATTAAAACCAGTGGATTAAAAAAGGTCATGTAAAAGCAAAAATTAGGGCTTACAAATTTATATCTATATTACTAAATTAAGCATATCATTAGGATAGAAATGTAATTTCAAAAAAAATTAAGATGTCAATTACAAATGTTAAAGCATAGGGTACAAGTGATTAATGCGATACTTCCTTATTTGCTCCTATTTATTTGGGTGAGGTTCCTGTAAAAAGGACTTTTTTCGTGAGAACTGTGAGAAGACATAGAAATTGACATTTAGGCATCATGTTTTGATTTTAGGCATGATGTTTTTGGTTGTTTTGGCAAGAAAAACACCAAACATAACAATTTAAAACGCAATGCAACATATTATGGACGTGAAATTTAAAACACACTATTTAACACTTAAAACACACTACTTAACGTTCTTGGCATGGTGTTTTAAGTTTTAAGCCTAGAATTCATTACGTTGTGTCTTAAATTGTTATGTTTAGTGTTTTTCTTGTCAAAACAGCCCAAAACATTATGCCTAAGTCCAAAACATGATGTCTACATATGAATTTTTTTCCTTTCTCACATTTCTCACAAAAAATGTGCTTTTTACAGTATCCCAAGACCTATTTAATAAACTATAATAAATATCTTGGTAATAAATGTGAAGATTATGGAATATAAAAGTGGAAATTTAATGACACTATTTTAATTAAATATTTTGTGTTTGACATTTTATTCGTATGATTAATGTTTGTCATCTTTTTATATAGAGTTAAATGCCTGGATAGTCCCTGTGGTTTGGTCTTTTTTCATCTTTAGTCCCTAACTTTCTAAAATTACCTCTATAGTCCCCAACTTTTAAATTATCGTTCCCGGATAGTTCCTAGTGTGGATGTGGGTTAATTTTCTCAGTTAAGTTGGTATAAAATGACTATAATGCCCTTAAATCTGTCTTCCAATTATTCCTCTACTATCCCCACTTGCATATCACCAATTCCCCAATTGAAACCCTAATCACCTTCATCTTCTTAACAACCCCTAAAATTCCTCAAAAGTAATTTTAGATCAATTCTTCAAAAGTAATTTTAGATCAAACTTGGATTGATCTGGGTACCACAAATTCATGTGTTTCAGTCATGGAGGGCAAGGTATGATCTGTATTTCAAATGTTTAAAGGACCTACAAGTTTTAAGTTTTACCATCTATTAAGTATTAAATATATTTGTTGATGTTCTTACTTCTTATATTCAGAGTGCACAAGTTATTGAGAATGCTGAAGGAGCGTGTATAACTCCGTCAGTCGTGGCTTTTAATAAAAAAGGGGAGTTAATCATAGGTACTTCCGCTAAATGTCAAGCCATCACTAACCCAACAAACACGGTATTCAGTCTCAAGCATTTGATCGAAAGACAATTTGATGATCCACAAACACACAAAGAAATGGGTATTGTTCCATATAAAATCATCAGGGCTCCAAATGGAGATGCGTGGGTCGAGGCCAATGGACAGAAGTATTCTCCAAGCCAAATCAATGCTTTTGTTCTTACCAAAATGAAAGAAACCGCTGAAGCTTATCTTGGGAAAATGATTAATAAAGCTGTCATTACCATACCTGCTTATTTCAATGACGCGCAAAGATAAGCTACTAAAGATGCTAGAAAAATTGCTGGTTTAGATGTTCAGAGGATCATAATTGCTAGTTGTGTGTTTAATATGGATAGTGGTTGAGCATGTTTTAGTTATAGGGTTTAGGGGGAATGTTCTATGGTTGTTAAGGGAAATATGATGAAGGAGATGATTGATCTTGAAGGAGATGAATGATCTTGAAAGGAACTGGTTTAGAAGATGACTGGTTTAGAAGGGAAATGTGATGAAGGAGATGACTGATCTTGGAAGACAGACTTAAGGGCATTATAGTTATTATACACCAATGTTGGTCCCAGTTGGACTTAAAAACTTTATTTTATCGTAATATGGCAAGTGATTTCAACAGTTGTGAAAATAATGTGCGGAAATAGAAATCAGACTTTCAAGAAACAAGAACTATAGAATTTTCAAGTTTATATCACTTTGAAACAAAATGGTTTACGAGGTGATTATGAGATTATTATCTATTACAAATGAATACTTGTGTAATTCTGAGGTGAAAGGACAATGGAGTTTTTGTTGTATGTAATGAATGCTTGGCTTAACTTATCATCCCTTGCTAAAGAGCTTTCTATTTATAGAAAGTCTAGGGGCATGAATAAACAATTGTTTATTCATGCATTTGTCCTACAAAAAGTAGTTTCTTAATATATTCATTGAATACAATTATCAAGTTGCTTCGGTTATTGTGGGATCCAATAATGTTAAGTTGCTTCGGTTATTGTGGCAGGATAGAACTGGTTCAGACAAGTGGTTTTTATCAGAATTTCTGATAACCACTTCATCAGAAATTCTGATGAACAAATCATCAGAAAGTCTGATGATCAGATTTACCAAAAACTGATGTAATATCATCAGATCCATCAGAATGGTCTTTTCTGATAACCTTCTCTTGTTCTTGATCAACTTCTGATTCTTTGATGAAGATGTGTTGTTCTTTTCAAGTGTCCTATCTCGTTTCTTCTTGTTGTTTGATCTTCAGGACATTATCTTCTTCTTTAGATCAGGTTGAATCTGTTTTTCTTCAATACTTACAAATAAAATTTCCTAACAGTTTCCCCCTAAGTATTGTAAGAAAAATAACTACTTATGTCAAACATAAACAAATTTCAATCAAACAAAATTCAAACAACCAAAGTAAGGAAAATTCAAACAAGTTCAAAAACAAAAACATTGTTCCCAAACAGATTATAAATGTAAAATTTATCAGTTTATCTTCAGGCCACTTTTGAAAGTATCTCCTTTCTTCAACTTCTTCTTATGATCAATTTTCTTGTGAGTTGCTCTGTATAGTTCTTTGTACCATCCTCTAGCTTCCTTCTATTCATCAATAATAACTTCAGTTTTCTTCCTCAGGTGTTCATTCTCCTTTCCTTTCTCTTTGAGCTGAGCTTGTTTCTGGTTCATGCAGTCTTTGATGTAATCCAGGGTCTGGTTTGAATACCTGTAAATTTCATCAATTCTAAACAAAGCTATTTGATTATTAGCATCTTTGAACACTACTGAAATTTCAGGTGTTTCAAAGATAGCTCCAGTTCTTGCTTTGGATATGATTTCAGCTGGAATGGTGTTGTTGGGAGGAGGTATGTGTACTTTCTTGCTATACTCAAAGTTGATGCACTAGTCAAAGTCTGCCAGTGCAGCTCTATGATACACTTTTCTTCCTGCTTCTGAGATGCTGTGAAGGGCTCTTCGGTTGTACTTTGTGTTCCCCTTTTGTTGATCAATAATCTGTTTCATCTTTACTATGTTCAGTGGATGAACTTGATCATCCAAATTTGCATCCGTAATAGTCATTGTGCTCCCATCTTTTCTGACCAATATATACTTGTTCTGCTCATAAGTTCCCATGATTTCACCTTGATGGCTTTCAGTGCTTATTTTTTCAATACTAACTACTGGATTTGTAACAGGATTATGCATGAGAGCCCTGTTTCTCTGTTGTCTTACTTCAATAATTCTTGAGCTTATTGGAGAGAGAGGTCTTTCCATTTTATCCTCCTTATCATTCCAGTAGTAGTGTTTCAGGTGTTCTTTAGGGTACATCATTTTGTCTTGATCAGCTTCCGAAAGTGTGTACTCTTTTGGCTTCCCATCTGGACCTTCTCTGATCACTGTTTTTGGTCTTTTTGAAGATGTCACTTCCCCTTCCCATTTTCTTTTCTCAGCTGCATTCAATTGTCTACTGAACTCTGTTTCATCAGAAAGGGCTATGCTTTGTTAGCCTTTTGAGATGGAATAGGATTCAATTAAAATTGGTGGTAGTGTCAACAGTTTTATTTTTTCTGGTTTTGGTACATTTGGTGGGGGACCCATGGGTTGTTTTTGCTTGTGTGCTGTTGAAGTTTCTACTTGTTTGGGCTGTTCTTGGTGGGAGATTTCTGGTTTTCTTGCTGGTCTATCTTGTGGAATTTGAGTTTTCAGCTCATGCATATCTACTTTTGCCAATTTGGCAACATTTAGCTGCAACCTCTTTATTATCATTTGAACATTTGAAAGAGTTTGAGCATTCATCTCTTCTTGTTTTTGCATCTTCTGAATCTCCAGCTTGTCTTGATTTTTCTGTGTTGACCATTCCATCATCATTTTTTCAAGAGCCTCTGCCATGCTGTTGTTATTGGCTCTTAGGACTTGAATTTCTTCTAGAATCTTCCCAGTACTTGAACTTTCTCCTGCACTTGCAACTTCTGCCATTTTTGCCTTGATCTCTTGAATTTCTTTGACAACTTTCTCAAAGTCTGATGAACTCTCTGTTCTTTCTGATGATTGTTGAAGTTTGTTTAGGACTGCAGTGTTGACTTCTGTTTGTTTCTTGATTGTTTCAACAGTTTCTGATAAAGCCTTTATATCAGATCTTTGATTTCTGATCTCTTCCAGTATCAGATCAAGTTTCTCTTCTGTTGTTGTCTTTCCAGTGCAGACATTTGTGATGTATTCAAGCTCTTTGTGAAGTTGTTCTGTTGACACAGGTTGCTGTTGGGTAATAGGAGGAACAACAGATGTTCCACCTTTAACACCAGCAGAAGACACACTTGTTGTTGTTTTAAGGATGCCAGGTTGGAAATAATCCCAATCCTCCATACCCTTACCAGAATATTGAAACTTATTCAAATCCGGGTTTTCCTCATTTCCTTGAACCTTTTCAAGTTCTCCATGAGTTGTTGAGAAACTCTTACTTTTTTCTTCCAGGTTTCCTTGATCAGTAAACTGATCTCCACCTGTTGCCGCCTCATTCTCTTCCTCATTATCTGATTTAGAGAATAGGTCTGTGGACTCACTCACACCTTGTTTTTCAGAAACAGGCACTCTATGTTGTACAACATAGTTGCCCTGAATTGAATCATCAGAATCACTATCAGAATTTTGAACAAAATTAAGTTTAGAATGTTGTGCACCTGTTTCTCCCATGTGAGATGTTTCTGCATGATGCTGCTCTGCCAATGGACTCAATTGTACTTGTTAATTACCTTGTTCAGGTTCTGATTGAGCCTCCTGCTCTGTTTGTGGTACACTTGATTCTTGGGCATCATGCTCCATTGGGGATACACTGTCATAAACTGCTGCATTTTCTGGTCTTTTGTTCAACATCTTAAAATATTCTGCCCTATATGGTGAATCCTCTGGTATCAGATTCATCATACTTTCTGATAGGGCAGGCACATCATAATCTGAATTCCAAAAGCCCAGTGCAAACCATGGTCTCATCACCTCAGTTCTCCACATTTTTCTGATGCAGGAATTTCGATATTCCTTTCAGTAAACACATCAGAAATCAGGATTGACAAAAATCTGGGAAATGGTAGATGTGAATATATTCTCCCAGTATTTGTCAATATTGATCTTCTTATTAGATTAAAGATTTATGTTCCAAAATCAGTGTTCATCCCTGTGATGAGACTGAACATGATTGTCAGAACATTCTTGTTGATATGATCTGTTCCACCAATTTTTGATGATATGCATTTGTTTAAGATCTCCATCATCACTTGCCAGAAGACAGTGGTGTGTGTAAAGTGTAATATGTTTTTATTGATATTTTAAGCCAATTTTACACATTAGCCAAGTTTTAAATTTATAAAACACGATATTCTAACAACACTAAACACACACATGGGCAAGTGCACCCATCGTGAGTGTAGTATAGCGTTGGTAAGATACCGAGGTCGTCCAAAGACACAAGAGCTTTCAGTACCGGTTTATCCTCAACGTCTAATCAATCTAAAATTTTTGAGAAAGGATTTTAAAACATGAAAATAAAAACTAAAAATGCAGAAATAAAAATACAATAAAAACAGATGGACAAGATGAATCACTTGGATCCGACTCGCCTTTAATGTATCCTTTGATGATTTCCGCACTTTTGCACTTTTTAAGAGATTATCTTAGTTATAGTAGTAGGCCCCTCTTTTGAAGGTGACGTTACCCTCAACCCAGTGGTTTGAGTCAGTAAGGATACAATCCCAAAGGGTCAGAATATTGAAAGATAATTAATTAAGTTATTAATGCGAAAAGTGGTAGGCCCCTCTTTTGAAGGTGACGTTACCCTCGGCTAAGTGGTTTGAGTTAGGGATGAGCATATGCCACCGAATACCGATCCCATACCGATCCGGTACCGATCCCGTACCGATCCCGATCCCGATCGGTATCCCGATCGGTATCCACTTTTTGGCGTTTTCGGTATCGGTACGGTACGGTATCGGTATTATACCGATACCGACCCTCAAAATACGGTATAATACCGATACCGTACCGTACCGATACCTAACCGACATGTTTCGGTATCGGTATCGGTACCTAGTTTGGGTGAAATTCGGGATCGGTATTTGGCGGTATCGGTTCGGTATCGGATACCGATATGCTCATCCCTAGTTTGAGTCAGCAGGGATACAATCCCAAGTAGTCGGTTTAATGTATTAATAGTAGTTTACATATGAGGGGATCAAGCCATTCGCACCCCCGCCATCCAATACCAGTGGGTATTGAAGGAGGTCCTAGCAAGCTTGACCCAGGTCCTTGCAGGATCTATACACTGAACAAGGCAAGAACCTTACTAAACCATTCCCTTAACCCCCGACTAGGTAGCCAACATATCGCTATATAGACCATAGAAATATGAATGGTGTAAATCTTTTACTTTATATAGACAGTAAAGTAATGCCAAGACACCACTGACAAATGATAAAGAAGTTTAACCTTCAACATAAGAAACTAGTTATTAAAGTCATTAATACAAAACCAAATAAAAAGTGCGAAAAGATTAAAAATCAAAAGTAAAACATTAAAAACTTGTCTTCACTAAGTGATGTAAGAGACTTAGCCAAACATGGCCTTTGAGTGACAAGAACTCTTACTATCAATCTTGGATCCCGAGACTACTACACACACTCTAAGGTGGATGATGGATAATGGTGGTGGATGTGGGTGTTGTAGTGGTGGTGGAGTGGTGGCAAAGTGAGAGAGTGGTGGTTTGCCAAGGGATGCCTTTGAAGTGAGCCAAGCACCTCTATTTATAGCCTGAACAGAAGCCCGGCCATGGCCCAGTGTCCAGCGGACACGCCCCCATGGCCATCCTTTTCTCTTCATTCATTAATTGCACTTGTCAGCATAGGGCTCAACATGGCCTGTGTCCAGTGGGCACGGTCCCGTGTGCAGAAGAGTATCTGTACTACCAAGATTTTGCAAGATTTTGCGAATCTTAGCATTGACCGCGCCCCGTGCTGAGCAGGGCACGCCCCCGTGGTAGGCGTAGAAGCTTCCACACCTTTGTCTTTTCTGCAGGTAGCTGACCACGCCCTCGTGTCCAGTGGGCACGACCCGTGGTCAGTCTTCTGTTTCTTGTCTTTTGCCTTTGGGGATGAGGCCGAGGGGTCGGGTATGTCACGTTTATTCCTTTTCGTTGTATTTATGTTGGTTTTTGCTGTATATTTGTTCCTTTTGCTTGTTTAAGCTCATTTGGTCCTGTAAATTCAAAAGGAAGACAAAAACACACTTTTTCCAACATTAGTACTAAAAAAGGGTTAGTTTTATGCCTTATTTGATGTAACTTATATGTTGCATTTTGCACACATCAAATACCCCCACACTTGAATCTTTGCTTGTCCTCAAGCAAAACTCTTTAATACGTGGCTTACACATCCAAATGGAATAGGTAGAATAGAAGTTTGGGGCTTGTCTTGAGTGTCGGGAATCCAAGATCTTTATTGGGCTTTATTTTTATTTTGTTTACAATACTATTTGTTATGATTTATTGAGAACGTTTCATAAGAGAAATTACTTATTTGGGCATAACATGCCTCTTTAAAATTCCATTTATATACAAGTTCACATACCTCACGGGAGATCACTCAACACTCGGCCGAAAATTTATTTTTGTGAAACACTCGAGACCAGCATGGAATTTACTTCTACCATATGCTTTCCAAGCAATCAATCCTCCTCCTTTTTAACTATAAACCTTCGTAATTATCAAGAGGACTTTGGAAAGGGTTGGGCTTGGGCTAAGGGTAGGTGGTTTTGGTTAGTGGTTAGTGAAAAGGGCAAAAAGCGTAAAAAGCATCGGTCGTCGTAAAACTTTTTGTTTTTGTGACTTTTATTCAAACTAAGCATTTTCAAACAAAGTTTCTTTGAGGAACTTGTTTGTTTATTGCTAGACTTTCATTTTTTTTTTATAAAGAACATCACAAGATAACCGAGATTTTTACTAAAATGAAAAGGGGTTTGAAAAGAAAAAGGTTTTGGTGGGTAAAGGGTGTTTGTTTTGTGGGTTTTGAAACGAAAAGGTTTAGGCTCAAAGGGGTTAACTAGGGGGATTTTTGGTAGGTGATAAAAAAGATGAAAAATAATGGTTTTGAAAGGAAAATGGGTTAGTCCTAATGCCTCCATCATTTACTTACTTGGGTTCAAGTTGGTAAGGATCTGGAATGTATCGTCTTGGTAAGTTCTAGAGTCGTAAGAACCAAGTGGCTATTCACACAAGAAACGAAAAATGAGCATTTAGTTTAAAGATATATGCATGTATGCTCAATAAAGGCTCAAAACTCACTTGTTGTGGGAATAGGTTTATAATGTGATCAATTGTATATAATCAAATTTTAATTTGATTTGTCATGCCTTTTCATAATTTTCTTATTTGGTTCTTTTTATCACGACGCTATCGGTTGTAAATTTGTAAAAATATAACCTTTTTAGAACTTGTTATTCCCAAATTAAACTAAGACAAGTAAAAATATGAAAATTTTTGAAAAAATTTGGGGTGATTAGCGGTTCCAATAGAGTTTTGTGTAAGGCTTGTTATTAGGACTTGTAAGATTCAAGGTTTTAGCATCTCCCCCATACTTAAATTACACATTGTCCTCAATGTGTCCCAAAAATAAGTTTTTCGGTTGATTAAAATGTGTAAAAGTGGGTTAAAAACAAGATTTTATGTTACTGGGTAGCTGAACACGGGGTGTGGTGGGCTGAGCACGACCCCGTGGTCAGACTACCAGTAATAAAAAGTTACAGAAGGTTGACCATGGGGCGTGCCCAATGGACACGGCCCGTGGTCAGTTACCTGTTAGAAAAAGTTTTCTGCAGAACCCTGGGCACGGGGGCGTGTTGGGTGGTCACGGCCCCGTGCTGCACATGCTGAAATGATGGAAAAGTTGATGGAAGGCTCTGTTTTCATGCATGGGATGCGGTTTTAACGTCCCTTTGGAAATATCCACCTTTTCGAGTGTGATTTATTCCTGAAAAGTAAGACTAAACTAGAAAACATAAAAGTTAAACTAATCTAAAACTAAGGATAGTTCCGCGGAATGCCTCCGTGGTGCGCCACGTTTATAAGGGTCCTTGGCTAGACCCACCTTATCGGGTGGTTTTGACTCATCTTCAATTAGGGGGTCGTCATTGGCAATTGGATATTTCATTGCTTGTTCAAGATCGACATACCTTTTGAAGGCCCCTAATTGAACAGGTAGGTTGTTTTGCTTCCGGTTGGTCAAAGCTTGATGGGTTTTTACAAAAGGTTGTCCTAACACAAGTGGAGCATCATCAAGAATGACGAAGTCGGTTGGGACTATCGTTTGATTTGTTTGTGGTGAAAAATGGGTATTTGAAGTGGTGAAAAATCACTAATACTTAATTTTTCGAAAATGTAGTTTGGCATTATATTAACACAAAGATCTTTATCGATTATAATATTACTAATAAAGGAATTTTGAAAGAAATATGGAACCGGTGTAATGTTAATTTCAAACGGATCATCTTTTATTAGCGTAGTTTGATCACTTGTTAACTTAATGCTTACCATTTCGTCAATTTTAGTGTTAGTGTTTAACTCTTTTAAAAACTTAGCATGAGTAGGTACCAAACAATTGTTTTCGAAAGAAGGTGATGTGTGCAAAATGCAACATATAAATTACATCAATTGTGGCATAAAACTAACCCTTTTTTAGTACTAATGTTGGAAAAAGTGTGTTTTTGTCTTCCTTTTGTATTTTCAGGATTAAATGAGCTCAAATTAACAAAAGAAGCAAAAAGACAGCTAAATCTAACATAAATAAAAGAAAAGGAATAAACGTGGCATGCCCGACCTCCTTGAAAGCATCTTCCCAAGAAAAACAAGAAAACAGGAGGTTGAACACGCCCCGTGCTCAGTGAGCACGGGGGCATGCCCAAGTGTCAGCATAAAAGACAAAGTTGTAGAAGCTTCCATCGCCCACCACGGGGCCGTGCTCAGCGGACACAAGGTCGTGGTCAACTATTAGATTCGCAGAATCCAGGCAAATCTTGATAGTACAGATATGCATCTGCACACGGGGTCGTGCCCAGCGGACACGGGGCCGTGGTCAACTAATAAAGACAAGAGTAATTAATGAAGAAAGAGAAGGATGTGGACACGGGGCCGTGCCCACTGGACACGGGGCCGTGCCCGAGCTTCTGTTCAGCCTATAAATAGGAGTGCTTGGCTCAAGCTCAAACCATCCCTTGGCACACCACCTCTCTCACCCACCACCCACCACCACCATAACACCATCATCCACCACCATCATCCATTTTCCATCATAGAGTGTGTGAGTCCTCTCGGGATCCAAGATTGATCGTAAGAGTTCTTGACAATCAAGGCCATGTTTGCCTAAGTCTCTTACATCACTTGGTGAAGACAAAGTGTCTAGTGTAATACTTTTTATTTTTAATCTTTTCGCACTTTTTAATTGGTTATGTATTAATGACTTTAATAACTAGTTTCTTATGTTGAAGGTGATTCTTCCTTATCGTTTGTCCGTGGTGTCTTGGCATTATTTTACTGTCTATATAAAATAAAAGATTTTCACCATTCATATCTCCACGGTCTATATGGAGGTATGTTGGCTACCTGGTCGGGGGTTAAGGGAACGGTTTGGTAAGAGTCTTGCCATTGTTCAGTGTATAGATCCTGCAAAGGACCTGGGTCAAATTTAGTAGGACCTCCTTCAATACTTAACGGTATTGGATGGTGGGGGTCCAAACTCTTTGATCCCCTCATAAGTTAAACTACTATTAATACTTTAACCCGGCTAGTTAGGACTGTATCCCTGCTGACTCAGACTACTTAGCCGAGGGTAACGTCACCTTCAAAAGAGGGGCCTACCACAATATGCATTAATAACTTAATTAATTATCTTTCAATAATCCGACCCTTTAGGATTGTATCCTTGCTGACTCAAACTACTGGGTTGAGGGTAACGTCACTTCCAAAAGAGGGGCCTACTACAATAACTAAGATAATCTCTTAAATAGTGCAAAAGTGCGGAAATAATCAAAGGTTACACTAAACACGAGTCGGAGCCAAGTGATTCATCTTGTCTATCTGTTTTTATTTTTATTTTTACTTTTCAGCATTTTAGTTAGTTTTTATTTTTCTTCGTTTAAAACATTTTCTAAACTTTTGATTTGATTAGACGTTGAGGATAAACCGGTACTAAAAGCTCTTGTGTCCTTGGACGACCTCGGTATCTTACCAACACTATACTACGCTCATGATGGGTGCCCTTGCCCATATGTGTGTTTAGTGTTAGTAAATATCATGTTTTATAAATTTAAAACTTGGCTAAAGAAAGTGTAAAAGGGCTTAAAATAAACATTAAGACCATAGCACACTTCACGCACATCAAGTTTTTGGCGCCGCTGCCGGGGAACACAAGGATTTTAAGAAAGTTAGGAATCAACGGCCTAATCGTTTTTCTTATTTTTCTATTTTTTTAGGATTTTTCTTAGTTTTTCAACTTCTGCAGAGCTCAGCACTGGCCGTGCCCGCTGAACACGCCCCGTGCCCAATCATTAGAACTGGCAATCCTGTTTTAAGTCTGACAGTAAGCTGAACACGGGGCCGTGCCCACTCAACACGCCCCGTGCCCAAGAGTCAGTTACTGAAAACAGAACCGTAAGATCCCGACGGTTGGTAATTTCTGACACAAACATGAGTGATACTGATACTTTTTACTTTCGGCACTCTTATGGTACGTGGTGTCAATTATGTGGTGGTACCCATAAGGAATTTGAATGTTATTTTCTAAATTATAAGCCCCACTATATAGACCCATCGTTTCCTTGTATCCTTAAGAGGGGCGAAAGTAAAAATAATCCATATCTCTCCCTCGAATGCTCCCAACCAGATTTTCTAGAAGAAATGCTTCTTGATGAACTATTTCAATTAGAAGATCTAATTCTTAATTGGTTAAAAGAACTTAGGATAGATTTCAATAATTTATCTCAAGATGATAACCAAGAAGAAGTGTTGGAATCGCATTCAAACAACTTCGTTGTCCCCGACGATACTTCTAACTCTAGTGAGGACTTGAGCGATAGTCGTCCCTGTGCCGATTGTGCCGTGAAGGACTCCCCATCGACTTCGTTCGATGCATACATAGACCTGAGCGATTCGGCATACACCTTCTTTAACGAGAGCCCGGAAAAGGGTTGGACTTGTCCACTTACATATAGCATAGGAATCACCCTCACCAACAACCTCTTGCGTTCTCGTCTCGATCTAAAACAATTAAGGTATCTTAGGCACTTTGGGGTTGTTCCATCCAGCAAGGAACCGCCCGATCCGGAAAAGTTCCTTAAAAATAGGCAAACTCCATAAGACAGCTTCTAGACACGGGGCCGTGTCCAGGTCAACACGCCCCCGTGTCCACTCAAAGATTCTCGTCTGATTTCGTGTCAGAATACGGACAAAATGTGTCAGGATTCCCCTGAACACGGGGCCGTGTCCAGCCGATACGGGGCCGTGTGCAGCGTACTGTCGTTTTCTATAAATGCAGCCAAGAATCCTGCACATTTGAACCATTCAAGGGACAGAGATTTGGAGAATATTCTCACATACCATCCTAGGTATTTTCTAAAAGAAGCTTCTCAACACCCTTCTTGTCCTTTCCTCTTTTATCCACTTCCATCTTCTTCATGCTTCCATTAGAACTTGAAATCTCCATAATTTCAAGCTTTAGTGAGATGTTTGTTAGATTTTTATTCATGGGATCTTGTTAAAAATAAGTTCTACAACAATGTTTTAAGTTGTTTCTGCTTAAAAACGTTTTAAACATCATAAAAACAAATTAAAACTCCAAGATCCCTTGTCCTAAAAATCTGCAGACATTTGAACACGGGCCGTGTTCAGTGAACACGGGCCGTGTTCAGTGAACACTGGGCCGTGTCCGAAGTACTGACTTCATAAATTTGAACTCTTCTCGGTTTGTTTTCTCAGAATGGCAAGCAGAACTAGCGGAACATCTTCATCACACTCCAGAAACAACCGGCAAGGGAGAAGGTCATCAACGGTTGAAGATTCTCTTGTAAACTATGTTTACGCCCTAAGAGAGGCCCTTGATGAAATGACAAGGGTGGAAGAGGCATTGGTTGACCGTATTAATCACTTGACAGTGGGACTAGAAGGATGTCTTCGAGAGGTCAACCTTTTGCACCAAAGATTGAACATTCTCGCTTCTCCTCCTTTGGTACCAATCATTACCCAAAGGGCATGGAATGTGGTTCCTGAAGTCATCATACCAGCCGAGTGGTACGCCATGCATCCGGAGCCCCCTCGGGAAGTGCTACAAGGGGTTCCGGTCGGTGTCGCTCCTCCTCCACAAGATGTTGAAGAGAATGACGCTACCTTCTTCCTCCCAAGAGAGATAGAAGAATGGCTTTAAACGCCCCTCGGCTCGGAGTTCTACAAGACTTTAGATACCGGAAGACTATTTCCGGAATTTTGGTTCTTATTGTAGAAGTAGAACTCCTTAGGATGATTTTACGTATCACTTAACCTATCTAATTTAGGACCTTTAACTTTTATTTTCTGTTTTTTTTTCAATTTTCTAGGACTATTATGTAATTCTCTCTATGACTTAATGAATGATGGTTTTAGTTAATTTGGTGTTTGGATGGTGTTGGAATGAATAAAATACACTCAGGATGGCAAAGGATAACAAGGGAAACTTGAACCAGCACCCCATGCAGGAAAACAGGGCCGTCCGACAATTTTCTTCATTAACAGTAAGCTCAGCACGGGCCGTGTCCGCCCAACACGGCCCCGTGCTGCACAGTCTGCAGAAATGACCCAGTTCAGGTAAACTGGACACGGGCCGTGTTCACCCAACACGCCCCCGTGTCCAGACTTCTGTTTCTTTTGTTTAATTTTTGTTACTGACATTTGAACACGGGGCCGTGCCCGGACAACACGGGGCCGTGCCCGGACAACACGGGGCCGTGCCCGGACAACACGGGGCCGTGTCCAGCGCCCAGTAACACAAATTTTTGCTTTTTAACACCTTTTACACATTCAATCAACCTAAAAACTTATTTTTGGGACACATTAAGGACAATGTGTAATTTAAGTGTGGGGGGGATGCTAAAACCTTGAATCTTGCAAGTCCTAATAACAAGCCTTACACAAAACTCTATTGGAACCGCTAATCACCCCAAATTTTTTTTCAAAAATTTTCATTTTTTTACTTGTCTAGGTTTAATTTGGGAATTTCAAAATTCTAAAAAGGTTATATTTTTACAAATTTACAACCGATAGCGTCGTGATAAAAAGAACCAACATAAGAAAATTATGAAAAGGCATGACAATCTTAGTTAAAATTTAATTATATATACTTGATCACATAAAAACCCATTCCCACAAAAGTGAGTTTTGAGCCTTTATTGAGCACACAAATACATATCTTTAAAATAAATGCTCATTTTTCGTTTCTTGTGTGAATAGCCGCTTGGTTCTTACAACTCTAGAACTTGCCACGACGATACATTCCTGGTCCTTACCAACTTAAACGCGAGGTAAATGATGGAGGCATTAGGACTAACCCTTTTTATTTCTACACCATTATTTTCTTTTTTTTACCACCTACCCAAAATCCCCCTAGTTAACCCCTTTGAGCCTAAACCTTTTCATTTCTTAACCCAAACCAAACACCCTTTCACCCACCAAAACCTTTTTATTTTTAACCCTTTGTTTTAGTAACAAGCTCGGTTTTTCGTTTGACTTTGAAAAAAAAAATAATAATTTTGTTTGGTTGATGAAGCAAAAGAAATAAACAAACAAGTTCATCAAAAATAACTTTGTTTGAATAATAGCTTCATCAAAATAAAAAATTGCAAAAATAAAAAGTCTTTCGAAAACCGATGCTTTTTACGCTTTTTCGCCCTTTTTTACAAAGGTTTATAGTTAAAAAGGAGGAGGATTGATTGCTTGGCAAGCCTATGGTAGGAGTAAGTTCCATGCCGCTCTTGAGTGATTTACAAAAATACATCTTCGGCCGAGTGTTGAGTGATCCCCCGTGAGGTATGTGAACTTGTATATAAATAGAATTTTAAAGAGGTATGTTATGCCCTAATAAGTAATTTATCTTATGAAAAGTTTTGAATAAATCATGACGAATAAGATTGTAAATAAATAAAAATAAAACTAAATAAAGAATCTTGGAAATCCCGACACTCTATGACAAGCCCAAAAACCTTCTTTTCTACCAATTCAATTTGGGAGTGTAAAGCCACATTATAAAGAGCTTTGCTTGAGGACAAGCAAAGATTCAAGTGTGGGGGTATTTGATGTGTGCAAAATGCAACATATAAATTACATCAATTATGGCATAAAACTAACCCTTTTTTAGTACTAATGTTGGAAAAAGTGTGTTTTTGTCTTCCTTTTGTATTTTCAGGATTAAATGAGCTCAAATTAACAAAAGAAGCAAAAAGGCAGGTAAATCTAACATAAATAAAAGAAAAGGAATAAACGTGGCATGCCCGACCTCCCCGAAAGCATCTTCCCAAGCAAAACAAGAAAACAAGAGGTTGAACACGCCCCGTGCTCAGTGAGCACGGGGGCGTGCCCAAGTGTCAGCATAAAAGACAAAGTTGTAGAAGCTTCCATCGCCCACCACGGGGCCGTGCTCAGCGGACACGGGGTCGTGGTCAACTATAAGATTCGCAGAATCCAGGCAAATCTTGATAGTACAGATATGCTTCTGCACATGTGGCCGTGCCCAGCGGACACGGGGCCGTGGTCAACTAATAAAGACAAGAGCAATTAATGAAGAAAGAGAAGGATGTGGACACGGGGCCGTGCCCGAGCTTCTGTTCAGCCTATAAATAGGAGTGCTTAGCTCAAGCTCA
Organism: Helianthus tuberosus; assembly: GCA_030545235.1. NCBI lineage: Eukaryota > Viridiplantae > Streptophyta > Magnoliopsida > Asterales > Asteraceae > Helianthus > Helianthus tuberosus. The sequence continues at coordinate 56,150,539 of CM060408.1, read as the reverse complement.
AACCATCCCTTGGCACACCACCTCTCTCACACTTCACCCACCACCCACCACCACCATAACACCATCATCCACCACCATCATCCATTTTCCATCATAGAGTGTGTGAGTCGTCTCGGGATCCAAGATTGATCATAAGAGTTCTTGACAATCAAGGCCATGTTTGCCTAAGTCTCTTACATCACTTGGTGAAGACAAAGTGTCTAGTGTAATACTTTTTATTTTTAATCTTTTCGCACTTTTTAATTGGTTATGTATTAATGACTTTAATAACTAGTTTCTTATGTTGAAGGTGATTCTTTCTTATCGTTTGTCCGTGGTGTCTTGGCATTATTTTACTGTCTATATAAAATAAAAGATTTTCACCATTCATATCTCCACGGTCTATATGGAGGTATGTTGGCTACCTGGTCGGGGGTTAAGGGAACGGTTTGGTAAGAGTCTTGCCATTGTTCAGTGTATAGATCCTGCAAAGGACCTGGGTCAAATTTAGTAGGACCTCCTTCAATACTTAACGGAATTGGATGGCGGGGGTCCAAACTCTTTGATCCCCTCATAAGTTAAACTACTATTAATACTTTAACCCGGCTACTTAGGACTGTATCCCTGCTGACTCAGACTACTTAGCCGAGGGTAACGTCACCTTCAAAAGAGGGGCCTACCACAATATGCATTAATAACTTAATTAATTATCTTTCAATAATCCGACCCTTTAGGATTGTATCCTTGCTGACTCAAACTACTGGGTTGAGGGTAACGTAACCTCCAAAAGAGGGGCCTACTACAATAACTAAGATAATCTCTTAAATAGTGCAAAAGTGCGAAATAATCAAAGGTTACACTAAACACGAGTCGGAGCCAAGTGACTCATCTTGTCTATCTGTTTTTATTTTTATTTTTACTTTTCATCATTTTAGTTAGTTTTTATTTTTCTTAGTTTAAAACATTTTTCTAAACTTTTGATTTGATTAGACGTTGAGGATAAATCGGTACTAAAAGCTCTTGTGTCCTTGGACGACCTCGGTATCTTACCAACACTATACTACGCTCACGATGGGTGCACTTACCCATATGTGTGTTTAGTGTTAGTAAATATCGTGTTTTATAAATTTAAAACTTGGCTAAAGAAAGTGTAAAAGGGCTTAAAATAAACATTAAAACCATAACACACTTCACGCACATCAAAGGCTTTAAAAGATTAATTTCTTGAAAATTAGACTCTTTTTGAAGATTAACGTTGTCGGACTTACCTTTTTCGTTGTTTAGTTCTTGCGTTGGTTTTTCACCTACTTGTTCCTCCATTTTTACCTCTTCTACTATCACCTCTTTAGTACAAATTACCTCTTCCCTTGCGCGGGATTCTTTTATATAGCGTTCGATAGTTTTGAGGTGTTCTATTATCTTTTTGGCTACGGGGAGGATAGTTGGTGGTTCGTCAAAGTGAGCGGAATAAGGATCCCAAGAGCTTGAGTTCGGAAGTTCGATCCTTGGTTCCTCAAAATACTCATATGAGGTAGATGGTTCATACCATTGTTCCTCATTGTAAGTATATGATGGAGAAGGGTCGTACATTGGTCTTTCATAATACTCATATGAGGTGGGTTGTTCACACCATTGTTCCTCATAGTAAGTATATGAAGGAGATGATTCATACGTTGGTTCTTCAAAATATGAGTATGAAGGCTCATACCTTGGTTCTTCAAAGTATGAATATGAGGGAGAAGGTTCATACCTTGGCTTTTCATAGTATGTGTATGAAGTGGTTGGCTCGTACCTAGGCTCCTCATAGTGTGTGTACTAAGTGGATGGTTCGAAGAGGTCACAATATTGTACCGAATGAGGATTACCACAAATGGTGAAATACTCTTCTTCATAATCATCCTCTTCATAGTGGTAATTGTAGCCTTCTGAGTATTGATCCATAAAAATCACTCAGCAGACCACAAAAGAGTCTCGGGACCAGAAAACAAAAATAAAAACGGAAATAGAAGCTCACCACGGCCCCGTGTTTAGTAAGCACGGCCCGTGGTCAGATTCTGTATCTGGGCGTTTTAGAAAATGTGACTGATTTTATGCAGCACGGGGGCGTGTCCAGTGGGCACGACCACGTGTTCAGACTCTGTAACTGGATGTTTTGTGATTTTTATGCAGCACGGGGGTGTGTTCAGTGGCCCCGTGTTCAGACTACTGTAATGCAAAAAACTAAGAAAAATGCAGAAATGTGCACGTAGTTTTAAAAAAGGTTTTGAAAATGATTAGGCCGTCGATTTTAAGCTTAGCTTAAAATCCTTGTGTCCTCGGTAACGGCGCCAAAAACTTGGTGTGTGTAAGGTGTAATATGTTTTTATTGATATTTTAAGCCCATTTTACACATTAGTCAAGTTTTAAATTTATAAAACACGATATTCTACTAACACTAAACACACACATGGGCAAGTGCACCCCTCGTGAGCGTAGTATAGCGTTGGTAAGATACCGAGGTCATCCAAGGACACAAGAGCTTTTAGTACCGGTTTATCCTCAACGTCTAATCAATCTAAAATTTTTGAGAAAGGATTTTAAAACATGAAAATAAAAACTAAAAATGCAGAAATAAAAATAAAATAAAAACAGATAGACAAGATGAATCACTTGGATCCGACTCGCCTTTAATGTATCCTTTGATGATTTCCGCACTTTTGCACTTTTTAAGAGATTATCTTAGTTATAGTAGTAGGCCCCTCTTTTGAAGCTGACGTTACCCACAACCCAGTGGTTTTAGTCAGCAAGGATACAATCCCAAAGGGTCGAAACATTGAAAGATAATTAATTAAGTTATTAATCCAAAAAGTGGTAGGCCTCTCTTTTGAAGGTGACGTTACCCTCGGCTAAGTGGTTTGAGTCAGCAAGGATATAATCCCAAGTAGCCGGTTTAATGTATTAATAGTAGTTTACATATTAGGGGATCAAGCCATTCGCACCCCCGCCATCTAATACCAGTGAGTATTGAAGGAGGTCCTAGTAAGCTTGACCCAGGTCCTTGTAGGATCTATATACTGAACAAGGCAAGAACCTTACTAAACCATTCCCTTAACCCCCGACCAGGTATCCAACATATCTCTATATAGACCATAGAAATATGAATGGTGTAAATCTTTTAATTTATATAGACAGTAAAGTAATGACAAGACACCACGGGCAAATGATAAAGAAGTTTCACCTTCAACATCCGAAACTAGTTATTAAAGTCACTAATACAAAACCAAATAAAAAGTGCGAAACGATTAAAAATCAAAAGTAATACATTAAAAACTTGTCTTCACCAAGTGATGTAAGATACTTAGTGGGGGTTCATCCAATACTGCATATTACGCTCGTCGTACTTCCAAACGAGCCTCTCCCCTATTTGCCTTATTCTTTCACCTTCATCTAATAACTTCTCACCAAAATTGCGGAGTTCCTGCACGTTTTCGGTACTCATGGGTGGTGCTGGTGCTAGTATTGGGTCAGGGTACTGGGGAATCGGTTCTTCATATGGGTATGGGTTTTCTAGGATTTCCCCAATATACTGGTCATTATCCTAATATGGATCTAGAGGGTCAAGGTTAGGATATGGTGCTACTGGGTTTGGTATGAGCTCCTCCTGTGGGTGGAGTTCTCGATAATCCCTATGATCATCCTCCCATGGGTAGTATGCTAGAGGATTTGGTGCTGGGACTCTAGGGATTTCGTTTAGGACAAAGGCAGGTACGGGAATCTAGTCTCCTGGATTAGGTTCTATTTCCATGGGTTGAGTTGGGAAAAGTGGTAGTGGCTGTGGTGCAATGATTTGTTCTAAGTTTGGGTCTGCGGCAGTGGTAGCTAGTATGTGGAAAATGGCCAATTGCTTATTGACTATGTCTTCGGTCTGAGCATTCATCTCCCTATTTGCTGCTGCTAAAGCCCTTTGCTGGTGCAACTTTCTCATTCTTTTCCTACGCTCATGTGCTTCCCGACTGAACCATCCTCTCTTTTTGGTAGGGAATGGTTCTTCGGATTGCGCCTTGAATATGAAAATCCTCTCTTCTGTGTCAGCTGAATACCCCGAGGGGGTAGGTTGGGAAGAAGTTCCTTCCTCTCTAGGAGAACTAGACAATTGACGATAAGCGTCTGACGGACCTTGATCACCCATACTGTAAACTAACAAATTGTCAAATAACACAAAACAATAATATACAGATATGCACGTAATCACGTAGATTTTTTCCTAACATAATGAATTAAATTTTGGTGTCAGCATAACACTTCTGTGGCTGAAATCAGTGGCTGTAGCTCTGATACCACTCTCTGTCGCAACCCCCGGCCCTATCTCTGGGAACGGGCGGCCGCGAACCAGTATCAGTGGTATCGGTGTTTATCAATTTGGCAGCGGAATTTACATCAGGATCATAGTTAGGAAATATTTTATCAGAGTAAAATACCATATTTTTATAATAATAAATACATGGGAGAAACCCAAGTTTCCATTACAAACATATTTATAGGGATAAACCCTAATTTATTAAATAAAAACATCTTCTTTATTTAGGTAATAGCCACTTTTCCAAGCCTTCAATACTGTCCAGCTGGCTTCTAATTGGCTTTCACATTTTGTTACCTGAAACGCGTTTAAAAACATTTTATCAACAAGAAATACTGGCGGGTGAATCCCAGTTTAGTCAAGACAGGTTTTATCATTTTACAGTATTGAGGGCAATCCAGCAATTACATTTGTTTATATCTACTTTAATTACCACCCACGGCACTGTCAATCCTGACTTGTGGAAATGTTACTACTCACAGTGTAGTAACAAATTTTGTATACAAAACCCCAACATACCGACGATAATTATAGAATTACAAATACTCAATCACTGCTAATTATAATGTAAAACAATTGAGGTTTTGTAAAACAATTTATAAAAAGAATTTACAAAAAGAGTATAAACTCACAAAAAAGTTTACACAAAAAGAAGGATTACTCACATTGCTAATTTAGGTATTTTCTTGTGACTTCCTGATTATAATCTATTAATTAAACAATGCATACGCGTTAGTATAATAACCCAAATTTACATTAGTTATACCCTCCCCGAGACAGAACTCCAACGACTAAGTCAGGCAGAGCCTCGACATGCATTACGGAGCACTAGATCAATCGGGCAGCGTATCTAATACGTAACCGGGGGTTTTAATACTTACAACGAGGCAGAGCTTCACTAATTAGGGGGTATAATACCCGAAGATTAATTCTACTATAGAGAAATTGAGAGAGATTGAAAGTTTTAGAACGAGTTGGGACTGAATGTCGATATCTCCTATTTATAGTGCCTGATTGATGGTTTCTGGCGGCCCGCGAGAGAGATCAAGGGGTCTCTCGTGCCCCGCGAGCAAGGACGTGTAACCTGTTTTATCATTAATATAACTTAGTAATCAATGTAAGAACGTGTCTAAACATGTTTGATCCGACAATTTTTCAGTTTAGGATCGATTCGGAACCGAAAGGCGCATAGTTTGACTTTTGCCTTGACTTCGGTTCTGACCCGATTTTGATAGGTTTAGACATGCCTTAAAGTTCCATTAGGACCTAGTTACATGATTGTATAACCTTCTGCGTTTATACCACTTGAATCCTTAATTGTCCGACGTTTCCGTTAATTGCTTAAAATATGGACCATAATGCCCTTATGACCATAAAACGAGAATTTTGGAAATGTGAAAGAACAATAATCTTTGCTACTGATTAATATGCATGTTCGTAAATTTTCACGTCAATTGGAGGTCTAGATTAGGAGTTATGCTCAATGACGGAATTAGAAAGCTTTTTATTAATTAAAAGGCGTCATTAGCGTAAAGCCTATCTAAACCCAAATTTTTGACACCAAACCTTTTACCCACTGATGTAATATAATATTTTGGGATTTTGAAGATTTTTAATTATTTTTAAACTGATCATAAACTAGGATTAGTGCCTTGATTAGGTAAATACCGATTATACCCTTTTCGGCCATAAAATGAGTTTTACAAGTCCTTTTGCTACCAATCCAATTGCTACTGCTTTTAAATAATAAATGAAGTGTTTTGAACCTTATGAACTGACCTGGAAACTCAGATTCCTATTTTAACCCGTAAATCGCTTAAAACGACTTTATAAGCGTATTAAACGCATAGTAAGGGTTTAAAACCATTTTGTCACAAAGGACTTAACACCAACTGATAAGACCTGTTAAAATAAGTCATTTTACTGATTAATTCAGACCCGAATCACAGAAGCTTAATTAATCCCTTTTATAATCTTTAAAATGACCAAAATACCCCTACGGGGCTTAATTATAGGTTAAACTCGTTTTGGGCATAATGGAAGGTATCCTACTGATATCACAACATATTTAAGGCATGTTAACTTAGGAAACCTGTTTAGGACTCTTATGAATACCCGTTACGCTTATTACGCGTTCGGTTCGGTTTATGTAACTAGTTTGCATAAATTAGCCGAAACGGGTCAAACCTTATTGGTTTTATCTCAAAATCCAGAATGTGTATGAAATACCCATATTAAGCAAGTCCTCAAACTTGTCGGGTCTAAATCACATTCTATTCCGGTCTTCGCTTAATCGTGCGTACGAACCGTATCTTTAAAACTAACCGGTCTAAGCTTAAGCTTAACTAAAGACCCGTTAGGATTCTAATAGGTTATTATAAACCTTCGTTCCAGATTAGGAGGACCAGTAAAAGCTACTTGCATTTGCTTATTGTGATTATTACTTTGCTCAGGTAAATACTTTTAACTTATTTTCCCTATACGGGCTTGGGTTACGGTATATAAAATACCGCTTGGTCGGGCATTAAATCTTCCATCGTTTGGTGGTTAATTGAATAATTTGATCGGCCCGTTTAAATTGTTTTGTTTACTTAAAGCCTTTGGGGGGTTAATGACCATGTCCCGGATATCCTTGGCATCATTTTATGAAATGACCACGACCTAAGCGCGGAGTGTAGGCGTACACTAGTCAGTGCATAAATAGATTATGTGGTGTGTCTATTGATCTTTAACCCGGCACGCTCCGGGCTACTGAACGCATAAGGAACATGTAATTCTTTTACAAGATTATATATTTAAATGATTATCCCAAGTTATAAAATGTTTATGCCACGTGCATCCAAATCAATTTTTAATCATTTTTAAAATGAGTCAGTTGATTGTATTTACCAGTATAAACTGACGTATTTTCCCAAAAAGATTAAATGCAGGTACTAAGCGTAATAGGTTGGATTTCTCCTTAGCATCAATAAAGAGTCTCGCAAGCTTAAGATGCCTAACGTCTGTTGAACTACTGTTTCCTATTTATTTTGATCCTTCTGTGGATAAACTTTCAACTGTTTGTGATACACGATATTACAATATTTTATTCGGTTGAAATATATCTTTTTTTTTGCTTCCGCTGTGCATTTAAATATTGTGTTGTTTGACTATTATGTTGCCAACCACGTCACGATACTCCCCACCGGTGACACGTGGAATTCGGGGTGTGACAGGTTGGTATCAGAGCCAACGCTGAGTGAATTAAACACTAGCCTTTTGTGTTTAATCTCAGTTACACAATTGCACATTCCAAAAACTTTCGAGTCTAGACAAATAACATAGGACAAATTCTACTTTGTTTGGTTTTGTTTTGTCCTATATTTTATATATTCTTGTCGTTATCTTATGTTGTGTTGACAGGATTAAAAATGCCGCCAAGATTCTTTCGACGAAGAGGACGAGGCAAGGGGCCAATCACCGCCCCCAATGACGACGAGGCAGGACCTTCGCACATGCGAGCTCCTTCCACCACTGCGAGTGCTGACCCTAGAGAAAACCGGAGGAATTTTTTTGAACCTGCCAGACGGTCGGTTTCACACAGCTCGACACCTCCCTTTCGAAACTCTTATGGGCCACAGTCGGAAAATGAGCCCGACAACCCTCAACCTTCTTACATACCTCTTCAGCGATCTGTATCGCATAATTCTTTTGGTGACCCTACACCTGTTTTTAGGGGCCGGTTTAACCCGGAAAATTACATACAAGAACCAGTGGGTTTTAACCCATTGGGGCCGGAGGATCATTTCTCCGGCGATCATACGGAAGATATGGACGAGGACACCGATCCAGTCGAGCCCGCAACCGGAACCCCGAACCATCCTATCGAGGTCTCAGATGGTTCATCTTTTCACGGATCACCCTACCATGGTCCGGACAGTTACCAGTCACGATTTAACCAGTGCGAGTGGTATTTTACACCCTCGCATCATTCGTCGCCTCACCAGCAGCAACAGCAGCAGGATCCCTCTGAGGATTCACGATTCGTGGCAGTCACGCCACCGCTTCCACCGCCACCAGTTCAGCCGGCACCTCCGCAACCGCTGAGGCGTAGGAGAACCGGAGCGCGGATGTCCGCGCGAGGAGGAGATTTTCATTTTAGCTCTCCTCGATAATCAAGTGGCAGTCATTATCCGCCACTTCAAGAAGATCCACAAATGGGTGGACCTTCGAACCCAGTTGCACCGCAACCACCACCGATGGGTTTTGATAACCCGATTCCTGCCTACACGGGTTCGATGGCGTACAACCCGTTTGAGCAGCCGGCTCACACCAACTATGGTTACGCTGAAGCCGACCCGTACTTGGTAGCATCCAACTATAACACCCTTCATCAGGAAGGACAGTATGGAGCTCCTTGGGGAGTAGGGTACCCAACTCATGGGTACCAAATACCCACTAGACCTATAATTCGGAAACAATCGCAGCCGCCAAGGTTCTCCCTACCAGAGCGTGAAGAAATTCTGCAAAGGTTGGACCAAGTCGAGTGAGACTTTCACAGAGACCGCAGGGAGCGACAAAGTTTCTTCCAAGGATTGACAAGCCTAATAAAAGGGAAGAGCAAGAAGGACCATTGAATCCTTCCACTGTTGTTGTAATTTCCTTGTATCAGTTGAGCCCCTGCGTGGGCCTGTCTTGCTGTATTGACCCCTGTGTGGGTATGTATGTTTGTTTGTTTTGACCCCTGCGTGGGTCTTTCTTTCTGTTAACCCCTACGAGGGTGTGTTGTTTGTTTAAGTCCCTGCGTGGACTAGTATTTCAATTTGACCCCTGCGTGGGTATGTTGCTTTATTAAAAAGTCCCGTTTAGGGCGACGTGTAATCTATTAATAATTAATGGGATGTTTAATTTATAAATTTCATTTTGCCATTATATGCATAAATAAATTATATATGAAATAAATGAATCAAAATCATTCCTTTTAAAAAAATATATCTGCCTATTTAAATATTAACTAAGGATCTTAAAGGTATAACCTAGCCTGCATGTCATTTAAGACCTGGCCAAGATGGTGAAACCTGTTAAAAAGATTCAAATCCCAGTTAAACATCTGAAAACATGTTAACGCTCCTGGCAGATGTGATTCGTTAAAATCACACACGTCATTCTTATATAAGGATTCTTCAAAAGATTCCTAACCCAACTTAATGATCTCTGAATCATGGGTTAAATCATCAATTAAGATGATCATATTTTGACCATACGTGGTAATATGGTGCCTACGGGCCCTGCTCATTTCCATATGAGCCAAAAGACAGTGGTAGCTATGACTCCCTGTCAGAAAAAGGTAATGAACTATGTTCAAACCTGCATGCCTTGATTCTCTGAAATCACGGCTTATAATTTAAAATGTCCTTGTGACTAGGCCTTTTGTGCTACTAATAAAACTGTTATTGTTTTATAATTAGGATAAATTATAATAGGAATCCTAAATAAATATGATTAATAAATTAACCAAATATGGTCTATGTTACCATGGTTAATGAATTACCATAAAAGACAATTCCATAATAAACTCCCAAGTAAACTATTGTCCTTGTTTTATGTAACGGTTCAATTTAAATGGCTGGCTCGGATGAAATTAATAGCCACCCAGTGGAGAATAATGATAACGCCCGAATTAATATAACGGGTGCTGAACTGAAAGCGTTAGTAGACGACGCGTTAAGGCCTCTCGGCCAGCTACTTTCAGATCTGTAGCGGATATATCTTTGTCCCTCACGCTGGACGCGGTCAGACAAAGATCGCTGAGGAACAAAGATGCTGAGAAAAGAAAACGTGAAGATGATAATTCACGGAGGTCAAAGAAGAAGCACCGAGGAAACGGTGACAACAAGAAGGGGTCAGAGTCAAAGAAAGATGGGCATCAGTCTGGTGATAAGCCCAAGTGCAAAGTCTGCAAGAAACAGCACTTTGGAAAGTACAGGTTGGAATCAAACTCGCAGACTCGGTCAAGAACTTTTGCTTGCGGGATATGCAAGTCCAAGGAACACAAGACCTTGGATTGCAAAAAGCTGAAGGATGCAACATGCTACAGTTGCAATGAGAAGGGGCACATTAAAACCAACTGCCCTAAATACGCCAAGAAGCCTGAAGAGGCAAAGAAGACCAATGCTAGAGTCTTCAGAATGGACGCAAAGGAAGCAGTACGGGATGACAATGTGATAACAGGTACATTTCTCATAAATGATATCTATGCAAGAGTGCTTTTTGATTCTGGCACTGATAAGTCTTTCGTAGATAACAAGTTTTGCAAATTACTGAATTTACTTGTTAAAACATTAAGCGTAAAGTATGAGGTGGAGTTAGCTGATGGCACCATAGAAACCGCCTCAACCATATTAGATGGATGTTTCATATCCATTAAGAACCACTCTTTTCCTTTGTCCCTACTTCCTTTGAAGTTAGCCGGTTTCAACATCGTTTTAGGCATGGACTGGTTATCTCATAACCAGGCCCAGATTGTCTGCAATAGAAAACAAGTGATGATCAAGACTCCATCTGGCGAATCAATTACCATTCAGGGAGATACCCGGTATGGATTGCCTGAGCAAGTGACTATGCTAAAGGCCTCTAAGTGCTTAAAGAAGGGTTGTGTCATCTACATGGCACAAGTGACTATGGATGAGCCGAAACCCACGATAGAAGACATCCCCGTCATTTCTGAATACCCTGAAGTTTTTCCGGAAGAACTACCTGGTTTACCACCAGATAGGCAAGTGGAATTCAGAATTGACATCATCCCTGGAGCAGCACCTGTTGCTAGAGCACCTTATAGGTTGGCACCCACAGAGATGAAGGAATTGAGAACGCAATTAGATGAATTGCTAGCTAAAGGTTTCATTAAACCTAGTTCGTCTCCTTGGGGAGCGCCAGTCCTGTTTGTCAAGAAGAAGGATGGATCGATGCGTCTGTGCATCGATTATCGTGAGCTTAATAAGGTCACAATAAAGAATAGATATCCTTTGCCCAGGATCGACGATTTGTTCGATCAGTTACAAGGGGCAAGTTATTTCTCGAAGATTGACTTAAGGTCAGGCTACCACCAACTGAAGGTTAGAGATGAAGACGTACACAAAACTGCATTTAGGACTCGTTATGGTCATTACGAGTTCCTAGTGATGCCTTTTGGGCTCACTAATGCACCTGCCGCATTCATGGATCTCATGAATCGTGTTTGCAAGCCATACTTAGATAAATTCGTCATCGTTTTCATCGACGACATTCTCATTTACTCGAAGAACCGAGCTGACCATGAGAAACACTTTCGCTGTATTCTTAAACTTCTACATCATGAGAAACTCTACGCCAAATTTTCCAAGTGTGAATTTTGGCTTTGAGAAGTCCAATTTCTTAGACATGTGGTTAGTGAGCGTGGTATCCAAGTGGATCCTGCTAAGGTTGAAGCTGTTATGAACTGGCAAGAGCCAAAGACGCCTACGGAGATTCGTAGCTTTCTAGGCTTAGCAGGATATTACAGGCGTTTCATTGAAAAATTTTCAAGGATTGCTGCACCCCTAACTTCCTTAACTAGGAAGAAGATTAAGTTCGACTAGGGACCTAAGCAGCAAGAATCTTTTGTTATTCTGAAGCAAAAGTTGAGCAACGCTCCTGTACTGACATTGCCTGAAGGTACCGAAGAATTCGTAGTTTACTGCGATGCATCACACACTGGAATGGGGTGTGTGCTTATGCAGAAAGGCAAGGTTATTGCCTATGCTTCACGACAGTTAAAAGTGCATGAAAAGAATTACACCACCCATGACTTGGAGTTGGGTGCCGTTGTATTTGCACTGAAGCACTGGAGGCATTATTTATATGGAATCAAATGTGTGATCTATTCTGATCACAAGAGCCTCCAGCACCTGTTTAATCAAAAGGATTTAAACATGAGGCAGCGCCGTTGGATGGAGACTTTAAATGATTATGATTGTGAAATCAGATATCATCCCTGCAAGGCGAATGTAGTCGCTGATGCCTTGAGTCGAAAGGAAAGGGTGAAACCCATCCGAATCAATGCCAAGAGCATTGAAATAAAGAACAGTTTAAATGAAAGGTTGTTAGCTGCACAGAAGGAAGCTGTGTTGGAAGCTAACTACCCTAATGAAAAGCTAGGAATAACTGAGGAGCAGTTATCTCTTAGCAAAGACGGAATTCTGAGATTGTATGGACGAATATGGGTTCCAATTTATGGGGGACTTCGAGATGTTATCCTCCAGGAAGCCCATAGTTCTAAATATTCCGTTCATCCTGGAGCTGATAAGATGTACCAGGATCTAAGGGCAAACTATTGGTGGATAGGCTTGAAGAAGTCTGTAGCTGCCTATGTAGCTAAATGCTTGACGTGTGCGCAAGTCAAAGCAGGACATCAAAAGCCGTCAGGTTTGCTACAACAGCCTGAACTTCCTACGTGGAAGTGGGAAATGGTAACTATGGATTTTATCACCAAGTTACCTAAGACAAGGAAAGGAAATGATACCATTTGGGTGATCGTAGATAGACTGACTAAGTCAGCACATTTCCTACCCATTAAGGAGACTTATAGCTCCGACATGTTAGCCCAATTGTACGTGGATAAGATTGTAGCTTTACATGGCATACCTGTCACACCCCCAAAATCCACACGCGGAGTATCACCGCTTGGAGGCATGACTGACCAGGATCAAACCACCAATCATATTGAACAAGCAAGTAATTAATGGTAAAAGTCCAACCAACACAATTGGTGTCCAAAACAAACATAGTTTAAGTTGTAAGCGGAAGAATAATGTTTAAAACCAAAACATAAGTTTAAATATCCCAAGGTTTAACATGGCACACAGCTGTCCATGTCCCACAACGACTCTTCCCCATGCAAGCTCCAGCTAAGTACCTATTGACCTGCAAAGCATCTAGTAACGAGTCAACAATAATGTTGAGCGAGTTCACAGTTGGGTGTTCGTTTTAAGTTGTTCCAAAAACAGTTCCTTTAACTGGCATCCCTGCCGTGGGTGTTACCCCATAGTTGAAAACGTGATTTGTTTAACCCATTAACTCAAGCAATCCAGCCGTGGGGGCTACCCCATGTTTAGTTATCTGGATTTTCGGCCGTGGGGGCTACCCCATGTTTACACTAGACTCGTTACCATATCGACTGCTGACTGTAGTCATGTTTATGTGCCCTGAACTGTCAATGTCTATCATCATTGACGTGCCCAGATCCATTAGTTCACACCCGTCCTCTGCGGCACGGTGTGAGGCTTGTCAAACCTAAATAGCGCTATCTAACTAATGACCCGCTCGCCATTGGCCCGGCGATTAAGTCGATATAAAATAGGAGGGACTTCGTGATAGAGTTTTGGTCTAGTAAAAGTTAACTGTCCATGAGGACGAGGAATTACATTCCTGAACCAGTATTGTCCTACCCAAGAAAGGACGAGGAATCCATGTTCCTTAACCCCATTCCTAACCCCTGGGAATCCCATGCTTTGTAGAATGTGTGAACTCACCTTAGGTTAGCTCGGCAGATAAACGAAAGGTCAATCGAGCTGCTAGAGGTCAACCACGTCCTAACATGGTTACCATACAAGTCAGGTATAGGTTCAAACAGTGCACGTATGTTTACACAGAGATAGCAAGTTACGAACATGCACAGATCATGGCAAACACATAACATTCAAGAACATAGCATTTTCATACTTGTACAATTTAAGATGTATTGGGCCGAACCATTTGTGAAATTCACTAACATAACCCAACTAAACACTTCGGCCCAACATGTTGTGCGGTCGGCACAGCCTTGTGCGACCCACATCATGTTGTGTGATTCAGATAAACACCCGGCCCAAATAGTCAAAAGCCCAAACATAAAATACACGGCCCAATCTAATAACATGCAAAAGTCTTGTGCGATCCGGATGAGCTTGTACGATCCAGATAGCTTGTGCGATCCATTTGGGTTGTGCGATTGGAACTAGTCCCGCCCAACAAGTATACCCGGTCCAACAGTTAAGCAAACATAACAACTTGTGCGATCCAACAGTCTTGTGCGACTGGGGACCTCTTGTGCGACTGGATCATCTTGTACGACTGCACTTGTGTGTTCGGTCTTGTGCGACCGGAGTCTCTTGTGCGATTGAGAGACTTGTGTGATCAGTTATACTTTCCTAATTTCATGCAATCCTTTACCACTTCCAAATCAATTTGTTTGACCCAATAACAGTTTCCCTATTTGCATGAAATCAATCAACAGTTTCTATCCTAACTAATGTTCGATCAAACCAAGCAATCTTTAACAATTCATATGAACTCTAATCATATTCAAATCATAACAACAACCTACATATTAACTATTAAATCATCGAATTAAAATCACACAACACATCATACTCGATTATAGCTCTAATCCGATTAACATCATCAAACACACATGAGCCGATTACATACCTTCTATCCTAATCATTATGCAAACCATCCGAGAACATGACATGCTAGCCGATTATATGAACATCAATCCATTAATAGTTTCTATCACATTCAATCATAAGCTATCATTAAATCACCATGTAGATCATAACATCGTGCAACCTAATATCAATGATTTTACAAACAGGAACCCTAACCGAAATCGTTCAACATATGGCAATACACAAACATCGATCAACATAAATTCAAGTAACAACAAAACACCAAAACACTAACCGATTAGAAGAATCAAACAGAAAGGGGTGATCCGAATCCAAGAAGTCTTCGATGGGGATGGAGGGTTGTTTGGCGTCGGCTTCAAGAGGAGAGAAAGAGAGTAGGGTTTGTGTAAAGTGTTTAGCAAACAAATGAGGAGTATACCCTTCCTCTAATTGTTATGTGTGTAAAGAGAGAGTGGGCCGAGCCATCATGGGCTGCCCTTGATCCGAATGTAATGAGTGTAGCCCGAATGGGCTTGTGTAATCGGATTAGAGTTGTGTGTTTACATAATACATAACATAATACATACACTCACATAACATATAACACATATCATCTCATTAAATCAACATAGTTCATGTAATCACATAAGGTCTACATCCGTTACATACACACAAAGAGAAGTTTTAAATACGAGTTGTCACATTATCCCCAAGTTGAAAGAAATTTCGTCCCGAAATTTAGCACGTACTCACTGAGGAAGCTAGTTAAGTTGCATGGTTTTCCTGGTTTTCCTGGGGTGTCACATCCTCCCCCCCCCCCCCCCGTTGATCTGGAATTTCGTCCCGAAATTCCGTAGCTTCAGCCTCGGTAGTGGTTGTACCGTTAGCGAATAGTTGGGGATACTTTTGTTTCATCTGATCTTCGCGTTCCCAGGTGAACTCTGGGCCACGACGTGAGTTCCAACGAACTCGAATGAGAGGTATTCTAGTAAGCTTGAGGACCTTAACATCCCGGTCCGTGATTTCAACTGGTTCCTCGATGAATCGTAGCTGCTCGTCGATAGTGAGCTCCTTCAAAGGAACTATGTGGGTCTCATCTGACAGACACTTCTTCAGATTTGACACGTGGAAAACGTTGTGAACTGCACTGAGTTCTGCTGGTAAGTTCAGTTTGTAGGCCACCTTGCCTATTTTCTCAATGACTTCGAAAGGTCCAACGTATCGTGGGTTAAGTTTGCCTCGTTTACCAAAACGAACCACACCCTTCCAGGGTGAAACTTTTAGTAGCACTCGCTCCCTAGCCTGGAGCTCAAGTGGTTTTCTGCCCTTATCGGCGTAGCTTTTCTGGCGGTCACGAGCTGCCGCCATTCGTTGTCGTATCTGGGCAATTTGTTCTGTTGTGTCTACCACAAGTTCTGGACCAGTAACCTGACTACCCCCCACCTCTGCCCAACAAAGAGGTGACCGGCATTTACGCCCGTATAATGCCTCCAATGGAGCAGCTTTGATGCTGGCGTGGTAGCTGTTATTGTACGAAAATCCAAAAGTGGAAGATGCTTTTCCCAGCCGTTGCCAAATCAATTACACATGCCCTAAGCGTGTCTTCGAGGGTCTGGATGGTGCGTTCAGACTGCCCATCCGTTTGCGGGTGATAAGCTGTGCTCATATCTAAACGTGAGCCAAAGGACTTGTGCATTGCTTGCCACAGTTCTAAAGTAAAACGTGCATCTCGATCCGAGATAATAGAGGTGGGCACTCCATGCCTCGAGACAACTTCCTTAAGATATACGCCTGCTAGAGTGGAGAACTTATCCGTTTCCTTGATAACCAAGAAGTGAGCAGACTTTGTGAGTCGATCCACGGTCACCCAAATAGTATCATTACCACGTTGAGATCTAGGCAGGCCAGTAACAAAATCCATGGAAATTTGCTCCCATTTCCATTGTGGTATCTCTGGTTGTTGAAGTAGGCCTGAGGGTTTATGATATTCCGTCTTGACTCTCGCACAAGTCAAGCACTTGCTAACGTAAGTTGCTATGTGGACCTTCATGCTAGGCCACCAATACGTAGTTTTGATATCGATGTACATTTTATCCAAACCAGGATGTACTGAGTAGCGAGACTTGTGTGCCTCATCCATCACAAGCTCTCGTAGGTTGCCATAAAGTGGGACCCAAATGCGTCCTGTGACGTAGTAAGCACTGTCTTCCTTCTGTTCTAAGCGTTGCCTTGAGCCGCGTAGAGCTTCAGCCCTGATGTTTTCTGGTTTCAATGCTTCTACCTGAGCATCTCGTATCTGAGAAGGAAGACTAGACTGTATAGTGAGTTGTAAAGCTCGTACGCGCTTGGGCGCAGTGTCTTTTCGACTGAGGGCGTCAGCCACAACATTGGCTTTGCCTGGGTGGTACCTGATCGAGCATTCGTAGTCATTCAGTAGTTCGACCCATCGTCGTTGTCGCATATTCAGTTCCTTCTGTTTGAAGATATGTTCGAGACTCCTGTGGTCGGTGTAGATGGTGCACTTGGTACCGTACAGGTAATGTCGCCATATCTTAAGTGCAAAAACAACAGCTCCCAGATCTAAGTCGTGTGTAGTGTAGTTTCTTTCATGAACTTTGATTTGGCATGAGGCGTAGGCTATAACTTTATCCCGTTGCATCAATACACAACCAAGACCCTGAATTGATGCGTTGCAGTAAACCACGAAGTCGTCTGTGCCCTCTGGCAATGAAAGGATAGGCGCACTGCAAAGTCTATCCTTTAAGTGCTAAAATGCTAATTCCTGTGCATTTCCCCGTCGATAAACAACGCCTTTCTGCGTTAGTGAGGTGAGAGGCTGTGCAATCTTGGAAAAATCCTTAATGAACCTCCTGTAGTAACCTGCCAAGCCCAAGAATTGGCGAATCTCTGTTGGTGTACGAGGTGCAGGCCAGTTCTTAATTGAGTCTACCTTGGATGGATCAACGTGGATCCCATCCTTGTTCACCACATGGCTTAAGAAATGGACTTCACGAAGCCAGAAGTCGCATTTTGAAAACTTGGCGTATAGCTGTTCTGCTCGAAGGAGTTCCAGAATGAGTCGTAAATGTTGCTCGTGTTCCTCCTGACTCTTAGAATAGATCAGGATGTCGTCGATGAAAACTATAACGAACTTGTCCAAGTAAGGCTTGCACACTCGATTCATCAAGTCCATGAAGACCGCAGGTGCGTTTGTCAGCCCAAAAGGCATAACCAAAAACTCATAATGTCCATAACGGGTTCTAAAGGCTGTTTTAGAGACGTCCTCTTCTCGGACTCTCAGCTGGTGATATCCTGATCTCAAATCAATCTTTGAATAGTAGCTCGACCCTTGCAGCTGGTCGAACAAGTCGTCAATGCGTGGAAGAGGATAGCGATTCTTCACGGTCACCTTGTTGAGTTCACGGTAGTCGATGCACATTCTGAAGGTACCGTCTTTCTTCTTCACGAATAGCACTGGAGCTCCCCAGGGCGAAGAGCTAGGATGAATAAAACCCTTATCCAAGAGTTCTTGTAGTTGCGTAGACAGCTCTTTTAGTTCTGATGGGGCTAAACGATAAGGCGCTCGAGCTATTGGTGCAGCTCCAGGAGCTAGTTCAATCTGAAACTCGACTTGGCGATGCGGCGGAAGGCCAGGTAGTTCCTCAGGAAATACCTCAGGATAGTCGCATACAATTGGAAAATCTTCTATCTTCTTCTCTTTCTTCGAGGTGTCAGCAACGAGAGCCAGAATAGCAGTGTGCCCCTTTCTCAAGCACTTCTGAGCCTTAAGGAAAGAGATGATGCTCACAACAGCACCACTCTTATCGCCATTAATCATGAGAGGTTCTTCACCTGGGCGGGGAATACGGACAATCTTTTCGTTGCAAAGAATCTCTGCTTGGTGTTGGGATAACCAGTCCATCACAATGACAACGTCGAAACTACCCAGAGTGATAGGAAGGAGGTCGATTGAGAAAGTGTGATCAGCAAGAACAAGATTACAACCCTTGACTATGTGGGTGACCTCTAAACTTTTACCATTAGCTAACTCTACAGTGTGCTTGGGGTTCAATAATGTTGGGGTACGCTTAAGCATATGACTAACTTTTAGGGACACGTAGCTAGTATCAGCACCCGAATCAAACAAGACAGTAACGTAAAAGTCATCGAGAAGGAACTTACCCGTCACCACGTTGGGATCATTCCTTGCTTCACCTTGGCCAATAACGAACACACGTCCCTTTGCACCGTTGCCGTTATTACCCCCGTTGTTTCCATTCCCCTGGTTGTTGTTGTTATTGTTGTTCTGGTTCCTGTTCAGTTGGGGACAATCTCTCTTGAAGTGACCTTCAGCTCCACACTGAAAGCACCCTTTGTTGTTACCTTGCTGTTGCTGCTGTTGGCGTTGATTCTGTTGAGCTTGTTGTTGCTGACGATTCTGGTTTGCGGGATATAAACTTCTGCCATCCTTTGCTGCGTGGCCTGGCTTGTTGCACCGATGACAGTTACCCCTGGTGCATGGCCCGCTGTGATGTAGGTTACAGCGACTGCATTTGGGGTGATTTCCCTTGTACCCACCATGACTTTGACTACCAGATGATTGTTGACTAGGACTCTTATAGTCGTCAGTCCTTCTCTGCTGAGACTGAGATTGCACAAAAGTTGAACCTTTGCTTGAAGCTCCATCCCATTTTCTCTTGTTGTCACTAGGAGCATCCGAAGTAGCTGTAGCACTTATACGCTTTGGTAACCTGTTCTGCTCCACCGCCTGATCAGTAAGGCGGTGTGCCAACTGAACAACCTGCTGGATGGTGGCGAGGTTTGATGAAGTCACATGACTTTGGATTTCTGGCACTAAGCCCTTGAGATATAGTTCGATACGCTTAATTGGAGGGTCCACCATAGTAGGACACAGAATAGCAAGCTCATTCGATCTTTTCGTGTACGCCTCAATCTCTGACCCCGTCATCTTGAGGTTGAAGAACTCGACTTCCAGCTTATGAATTTCATCACGATTGCAGTACTCCTCTTTGATCATTTCCTTAAAATTGTTCCATGGGATGGCGTTAGCAGCAACCAACCCCAGCATTTGAACCTGAGCGTTCCACCACGTGAGCGCTAAACCCTCTAGGGTACCGGTAGCATACTTCACCCTACGAGCCTCAGGGCATTCACACATCTCGAACACAGATTCAAGCTTTTCAAACCAGTGGAGGAGACCTACAGCTCCTTCAGTGCTGCTAAAAGTACTTGGTCGGCAATCCATAAGGGTTTTGAAGGTGCACACAGGTGGCTGGGCATGTTGACCTGTTGTGGGTGTAAGAAAGGACAAAGTTTAACACAAAGGTAGGTTCACGAGAGTAGGACCTAAAGGTCCTAGAATGAGTTTTAAACTGCAGGGTATACCTCCTGCTTGTGCGGCTGCAAGTGCCGCAGCAACCTGTTCGTTAATCAGAGCCGTCAACTGGGCTTGTGTCATGTTAACACGTTCAGACATGATCTTCATATCAAGAGAAACATGTGTGAGAGGGATTCGCAAAAGTGCGATGACAGAAGAGAGTAAGAACACTCGTGTTTTCAATTAACAGTGGCTACGTTCATCTAAGTATACCATAAGCAAAGTTCTATGTAATCTAGCATGTAGGCAATAAAACATAAACCATATTACCTAAAATGTCGAGCCTTGCACGTGAAGCGAAGCGTCGTTGTGGATCGTAGAGCACTGTACAGGTTATAGTCTGGTTTTAACAAAAACGTTTTTCCTTATTAAAACCAAGTTCTCTATAACCAATGGCTCTGATACCAATCTGTCACACCCCCAAAATCCACACGCGGAGTATCACCGCTTGGAGGCATGACTGACCAGGATCAAACCACCAATCATATTGAACAAGCAAGTAATTAATTGTAAAAGTCCAACCAACATAATTGGTGTCCAAAACAAACATAGTTTAAGTTGTAAGCGGAAGCATAATGTTTAAAACCAAAACATAAGTTTAAATATCCCAAGGTTTAACATGGCACACAGCTGTCCATGTCCCACAACGACTCTTCCCCATGCAAGCTCCAGCTAAGTACCTATTGACCTGCAAAGCATCTAGTAACGAGTCAACAATAATGTTGAGCGAGTTCACAGTTGGGTGTTCGTTTTAAGTTGTTCCAAAAACAGTTCCTTTAACTGGCATCCCTGCCGTGGGGGTTACCCCATAGTTGAAAACGTGATTTGTTTAACCCATTAACTCTGGCAATCCAGCCGTGGGGGCTACCCCATGTTTAGTTATCTGGCTTTTCGGCCGTGGGGGCTACCCCATGTTTACACTAGACTCGTTACCATATCGACTACTGACTGTAGTCATGTTTATGTGCCCTGAACTGTCAATGTCTATCATCATTGACGTGCCCAGATCCATTAGTTCATGCCCGTCCTCTGCGGCACGGTGTGAGGCTTGTCAAACCTAAATAGTGCTATCTAACTAATGACCCGCTCGCCATTGGCCCGGCGATTAAGACGATATAAAATAGGAGGGACTTCGTGATAGAGTTTTGGTCTAGTAAAAGTTAACTGTCCATGAGGACGAGGAATTACATTCCTGAACCAGTACTGTCCTACCCAAGAAAGGACGAGGAATCCATGTTCCTTAACCCCATTCCCAACCCCTGGGAATCCCATGCTTTGTAGAATGTGTGAACTCACCTTAGGTTAGCTCGGCAGATAAACGAAAGGTCAATCGAGCTGCTAGAGGTCAACCACATCCTAACATGGTTACCATACAAGTCAGGTCTAGGTTCAAACAGTGCACGTATGTTTACACAGAGATAGCAAGTTACGAACATGCACAGATCATGGCAAACACATAACATTCAAGAACATAGCATTTTCATACTTGTGCAATTTAAGATGTATTGGGCCGAACCATTTGTGAAATTCACTAACATAACCCAACTAAACACTTCGGCCCAACATGTTGTGCGATTCAGATAAACACCCGGCCCAAATAGTCAAAAGCCCAAACATAAAATACACGGCCCAATCTAATAACATGCAAAAGTCTTGTGCGATCCGGATGAGCTTGTACGATCCGGATAGCTTGTACGACCCATTTGGATTGTGCGATTGGAACTAGTCCAGCCCAACAAGTATACCCGGCCCAACAGTTAAGCAAACATAACAACTTGTGCGATCCAACAGTCTTGTGCGACTGGGGACCTCTTGTGCGACTGGATCATCTTGTGCCACTGCACTTGTGTGTTCGGTCTTGTGCGACCGGAGTCTCTTGTGCGATTGAGAGACTTGTGTGATCAGTTATACTTTCCTAATTTCATGCAATCCTTTACCACTTCCAAATCAATTTGTTTGACCCAATAACAGTTTCCTTATTTGCATGAAATCAATCAACAGTTTCTATCCTAACTAATGTTCGATCAAACCAAGCAATCATTAACAATTCATATGAACTCTAATCATATTCCAATCATAACAACAACCTACATATTAACTATTAAATCATAGAATTAAAATCACACAACACATCATACTCGATTATAGCTCTAATCCGATTAACATCATCAAACACACATGAGCCGATTACATACCTTCTATCCTAATCATTATGCAAACCATCCGAGAACATGACATGCTAGCCGATTATATGAACATCAATCCATTAATAGTTTCTATCACATTCAATCATAAGCTATCATTAAATCACCATGTAGATCATAACATCGTGCAACCTAATATCAATGATTTTACAAACAGGAACCCTAACCGAAATCGATCAACATATGGCAATACACAAACATCTATCAATATAAATTCAAGTAACAACAAAACACCAAAACACTAACCGATTAGAAGAATCAAACAGAAAGGGGTGATCCGAATCCAAGAAGTCTTCGATGGGGATGGAGGGTTGTTTGGCGTCAGCTTCAAGAGGAGAGAAAGAGAGTAGGGTTTGTGTAAAGTGTTTAGCAAACAAATGAGGAGTATACCCTTCCTCTAATTGTTATGCGTGTAAAGAGAGAGTGGGCCGAGCCATCATGGGTTGCCCTTGATCCGAATGTAATGAGTGTAGCCCGAATGGGCTTGTGTAATCGGATTAGAGTTGTGTGTTTACATAATACATAACATAATACATACACTCACATAACATATAACACATATCATCTCATTAAATCAACATAGTTCATGTAATCACATAAGGTCTACATCCGTTACATACACACAAAGAGAAGTTTTAAATACAAGTTGTCACAATACCTGTGTCTATTATCTCTGACAGAGATACTAGATACACGTCCCATTTTTGGAAAAGCTTCCAACAATCTTTGGGCACGCGTTTAAATTTTAGTACGGCTTACCATCCTCAGACGGACGGTCAGAGTGAGCGTACTATTCAAACGTTAGAAGACATGCTCAATGCATGTGTGATTAACTTGGGTGGTAGTTGGGATAACCACCTACCGTTAATCGAATTCTCCTACAACAATAGCTACCATACCAGCATTAAGGCTGCGCCTTATGAGGCATTATACAGTAGAAAGTGTAGAACGCCCGTTTGTTGGGCGGAAGTTGGAGATGTCCAATTATCAGGACCAGAGATAGTCTTTGAAACGACGGACAAGATTGTCCAGATTCGTGACCGTCTCAAAGATGCCCGAGATAGGCAGAAGAGTTACGCAGATCCAAAGCGTAAACCTATGAAATTTGAAGTTGGTCACAAAGTGTTGCTTAAAGTATCACCCTGGAAGGGAGTGATGCGATTTGGTAAGAAAGGTAAGTTAAGCCCGAGGTATATAGGACCATTCGAGATCATCGAATGTGTTGGATCAGTGGCTTACAAGTTAAATTTACCTGAAGAGCTCAGTGGTATTCATAACGTATTCCACGTCTGCAATCTGAAGAAATGCCTAGCTGACGAATCGCTAGTCATACCACACACAGATGTGCATATAGATGAGAGCTTGAAATTTGTGGAAAAACCATTGTCGATTGAAGGTCGACAGGTTAAGAAGCTTCGAAGGAAGCATGTGCCTATTGTAAAGGTAAAATGGGATACCTGTAGAGGTCCCGAATACACGTGGGAGGTTGAATCCACAATGAAAGAACAGTACCCTCATTTGTTTCAGTAAATCTCGAGGTCGAGATTTCTTTTAAGGGGGTGAGGATGTAACACCTCGAAAATTCGTGTTCAATAAAATAACGACACGTGTCATGTAAGACAAAAGTATTATAATCCCGGATCCAATTATAGATGTATGGCAGGATTTAAAAGTGTCGTCATGTTGATTTATACCTCTGAACGACCTCATATAAATCCCAAGACCCTAATATTTATTATAAACATCTGATATAATCCGGTAAATACCCACAATAATTGATTCAAGTTGCAAGAATGGAAATCCTACGAAGAAATGCATGACAACCCATCGTTTATGACTTTTTGATAATGTCCAAGACAAATGTACAACATTAAAGGGATCTAAACTGTTCAAGGCATGTTCATGAGGCCCCATTCTGAATAATAGAAGCCAAAAATGTGACAACCCGCACTCTTGATGTCATGAAAAAGGGCATTTTGGTAACACGCGCAATTAATTATGTCACTGTTATTAGTAATATTATTATTATTTGCAAAATATTAATAGAACGCGATGAAAGATTTATCGGCCCAACTGTTTACGCATCTAGAAAAATTAATCGGACCCGTCCGCTTATGCGAGATGTTAAGCAATAACGGATCCACGCACACTTGGGTTAGGCCGCACGCTCGGGTTAGGCCCAAGCCCACTCTCTAAACCTAAAACCCATCATATTTAATTATCCTAAACCTCCCCCCCCCTCTCATTTTATTCTCTTCAACCAAAACCCTAGAACCCAAAAGATGGCAGCCGACACACACACCCATCCCTACTCTCCCTCACTGTTAAATCCTCCGGTGACATGCCGGCCGGTGCCGGCCAAACTACCGGCTTCCGACGGCTGGTTGTTCTCCAACAAACCCCCCCCCCCTCTCTCTCTTTTCCCGGTGACAATGAGGACGTGATGAGATGATGATGATGACGACGGGATACAGGCAGCCGGCGATGGTACACAGCAGCGGCGACTCCGTTCAGAGCAGTTCAAGCTCTGTTGCGAGTGTCGGGTTCTGCTCGGGTCTTGTCGGGTTCAGGGCGGTGATGGAAATGTTCGTCTCGGGTCAGGTCAGTCGTGAGTTCGAGAGTTCTGAGTCGACTTTGGGTTGTTTTCAGTTCGGGTTCAGCTCTGGCTCGGGTTTCATTTCATATTTCGTCTCAGCAAGTTTGGAGGTTTCGGATCTAGTCTGGCTCGGTCTCGGGTCGCACACACTACCTCCTGCTCTTCACCTTTTGGTTAGTGTTATGTTTGAATATTATTGTGTCATAAATCTTGAGTGCACTAGTTTCTTTTTAATTGTTAAAAATATGGAAGTTGATCAGTAGTGTTTGTTAATGTTTATTTAAAGTTCTTGTGCTTGTTAATCCACACAATTTTGTAAAAATTGTTAGAATTTCACATAGCAAATACATGTGTAAGTTGCTGTTTTGCATAGATCTGCACATCGGTTAGTGTACGATTATTACCTGCATCTTTTGTAGCTTTTGATTAGTGAAATAAGCATGTACAGTTACTGGCTTTTTGTTGATTTATTAAATGGCTTAAATGATGAATATGATAGAAATATGATGTTGCTATTCTTTTAAAAGACTGATGGGTGTAATGATAGAATTTTAATAATAATCTCTAGTATGGACATACGCATATGTTTGTTAAATCGATTTGGAGTTTTCATATAGTTATGGCTGGGTTCTCTTTTTATTTCGTACGGAATGTTCAAAAGTGAGGATAGGGCTCAATTAGTGATCCTAAATTTGTCTACTCATACCTGAACATGTGTTTGATGTACTGTTTTGACAATAGGCTGTTCGTAATCATTTGTAGCTTTTAAGTTGATATAATATTTGTAGACAATCTGTCGATTAAAGTATGCTAGTAATAACGGTTAGTGCAATTTTTGAGATTTGAACATAATAATTAGGATAATGGATCTGATAGTAGAAAGACAGGTTAAATCCTCATAATAAAATGGTTATGTGATTCCGAATGATGAAATAGATGTAACCTGTTGTGAGGTTTAATGGTAGACTTTATTTTGTTGAAAGATGAACATGATGAACAATTTGAAGATTTGAAATGCTATGTTTTGATCCATTTGAGTAAGTATTTAGACAATAAAACATGTTTATAAAATTTGATTGGCTAGTACATGCTTATGAAATCTAGTTGGATAGTACCGAATTGGATAAGGGGTCTAGAAGCATCGGTGGTGGTTGCGAGTCGAGACCGTAGGGTTGCGACTCGAGACCATTATATGACAACTCGAAACCAAACAACACGCTCCGGTAGTCGAGACCAGCTCGGTTACGACTCGAGATCTCCTGATCTCGACTCGAGACCTCTAAAGTTGTGACTCAGTTATGCACAACTCGAGACCGTCTGTTTGCGACTCGAAACTTCATGGTTGCGACTCGAGACCTCTTGTTCTCGAGTCGAGACCACCCGTTTCGACTGGACTACTCTGCTTAGTTATTGGGCCGCACAAACTGATGTTTTGAACTACGTGTTACTGTTAATGTTTAACTGTTACTGTTTAACTGTTTGCATTCTAGGATAGGCCCAATAACGTACATGCTAGTATGACTTACGTGCTATGTGTTAGATACGTGTAGTTGTACGTGACATTTACTTACACACGAACCTAATAAATATTTATAAACCATAATAGGGTATGGTTGACCAACCTAACACAAGTAAATTGTCTGCCGAGCAAACCAAGGTGAGTTCACACACTAAAAGCATGCGTCCCAGGGAGGGACACGAACGAACCGCCATCTTTAAAGATTACTTTCAATTAATATTTCCGGGGGAAAATGCAAATGGGTACTTTTTACTATCTCCGGGGGAGATACGTTTGGATATTATTTATAAATCACAACTAGCAAAACTAAACGAATCTCTATCATGTAAAGTCCCTGCTTATAGTACCGATTAATCGCCGGGGGCGAACGGGTTATTAGTCGATAGCGCTATTAGGTTTGACAACCTCACACCGTGACCGGGGGAGATCGGGCGTGAACTAGTAGACCTTGCATCTTGGTCAATGATGATAGACATTGACTTAGGGCACAACAACTTTTCGTCAACAGTTTCGGTAACGCAAGTTTAGTAGCTTTCATATGGGGTAGCTCCCCATGACGTGATTATAAATGCTTTATCTAAACAACTTACGTTTTCGAAAAGTTAAAACTGGACAACTCGTGAACTCGCCAACATTATGTTGATACCCTACTGCATGCTTTGCAGGTTGCTCGATACAGTTTAGGACGGACATTGCAATCGGCTGGAGTGCGTGGTTTGTACGTTCATCATTAATAAACTTGTGGTTTTAAATTACGATATGTATTCTTTTCCTTTCCGCTGCAACTTAAACTATGTTTTGTAAAATTTAAATTGGCCGCTAATTATACCTTTACTTATAATAATAACCAAACAGTTCAAAATAATTAGTGGCTGGATCCTGGTCAGTCGCACGCCTCGCGGTGGTACTCCGCACGTGGGATTTGAGGGTGTGACAGATTGGTATCAGAGCCATTGGTTATAGCGAACTAGGTTTTAAATATAAAATATTTTTGGGTTGGAAAATAAAATATTTTTATATAAAAACCAGACTATAACCGTTCTTTAGAGGAAGCCACAACGACACCACACTCCGGATTGCAAGGTTCGTCAACCTCAGATACTCACCTGGTAATGGTAGTCTAACGGCATTTACTTGTGCATAACTTATGTGTGTGAACACGCATGTGTGTATGTGTATAAATAGCATATATGTGTTAGTATGTATGCGCATATTTAGTATTTACCACAGTGGACCATACGAAGGCTAGGCAAGCGTGTTACGTGTTAAACAGGAGCGAGTCCTCCTAAGTTGTGGTTCGAAACCACGATACACTAAGGGCAAGGAACCAGTTATTCCAAGCCCTCGTCCACATATTTCCTAATATCATCCCTGGACTGCGAATCGACGCGGGAGACGTCCACTCGATAGACCTGCCTAGGAAAGGCCTGCTACGAAGCACATAGAGAGGTTACGAGAACGAATCGACGAAAGGGAGCCACCCCTATATCATGGGATATTAGAAGGAACGACGACGTCATTCGCATCCTTTTTACTCGCGTATTTCTTTTCCCCGACCTAAGTAGTGAGACTTGTTCACTCACACGACTAATGACCTGGATTCTTGAAGCATTCTAGTAAGTCTACACTTTTCGGGTTTCAGTTTGCACGTCTCGAACACGAAAAGCATGCGTGGTGTATGCTTCTCATTGTAATGCCGGCAATCGTATCACCTTTCCATCGACCACGAAGTTAGTTCCCCCTAATCCCTCGTTACATGGTTAATCCTTATTTAAGTTGAACCTTATACCTTAGCACGCCCCAAAACCCAACAAAGTGATATCTTTCTTACGAACCGGCGTATTTGGAGGCGTGGCAAAACGAAGATACGAGCCATTCAACCCACCTACGAGTACGGTGACCTAGATGCTTACCTTATCCAGAACCGTTATTCTTTGACGACTTTCCGGATTCCGTGGATCCTTTCGCTAGCTTTTGTACGAATTCGCGCTTCTTGCTCAGATGGTATCCCCGCTCCTATCGTTTCTTTATCACGACATCCACGTTTCTTCGTATAGAAACCTTGACCAGATCTCTCTTCAGTTTGGTGAATTCAACAAACTCAACCTTTAGTCAGCAAACTTTTTATCCCTTGAAATTCAACAATGTGTTACTTCAATCGTACTTTCCTGAAAACCTGTTTTCACAGTTTCACATCGAAACCCCCTCCTCATACTGAGACCTTGACCAGATTTCCCTCTAGTTTGGGGAAATTCAGTAAGCTCGACTGCTAGTCAATAAACTTCTTGAATCTTAAAAATTGTGACGTGTGATCCAAACGTATCCTTTCGGACATGTTTTTATTACCTTACATGGAAGCCTTTCGACGACACAAGCACTACTTCGGACTCATCCTCACGATTTCGGCAGTCTATTCAAATTTGGTTACTTACCGGTTTGGGAGATCACAAACTCGTTGTTCGCATACGGCTCAGCTCAGAACATCTTGTTAGACGTTTCAGTGGACCTTAACCCCCCGACCCATACGACGACTGTCCTTCTCTGTCATTGGTTCTTGTTGTGCCATTCATACTGACGTAACACCTCTTATCGGCAAAACGACGTTCTTTATCCTAATCGCCCACGGCTGGTGTACGACCAGCTACCTCATCGACACCAGATAAATCCTTATTGTCGACCACTAAGCCTTCTATGTTTTGTCTCAAATTGAACGCACCAACATTGACTACCCTTCAAACATTACCTTGCTACTCGTGTCATGAATTCCCTGATTCTTATCCTACTCTATTCTGTACAAATCTCCGTTTAGATGAAATACTTCCTACGAATGTTACTCGTTCGAGCAACGAGCCAAGGATACCCAGGGGGTAACGGGTATCGCAAGCACTGTTCTTCGAACTCGATACGATCAACACCTAGTTACGACACTCGAATTTATTCCATCCTGTCAAAATTCGACACTTGTTTCTTTCGACGACGCCCGAACCTATCCCGAAAACCAGTGGGAAATGGACGACTCCTACACACTACCCTGTTACTTCTACCACGCAAAAACCGCCTTGCTCCAAGTCCCCAATTCACGACTTTTAACGTCGCAACGCCCGCATTTCTCGACAGTATACGCAACCCCTCACGATTTTGACTCAAAAGAGTATCACCTGACATTAGGGAGATGCTCAAAAATCCGCAACTCCAGCAAGTGGAAGATAATCTACGAGGTACTTCTATCTTATTCTATCCTGTCCAAGACATTGATGAAATGTCTGCTGGTAACGGCACGCGACCAAAGAAACTGACAAATTCTCGAACTGACAGCCATCTACTGGGGAGTAGAAGATACTAGGCACGAGATGCAAACTTCTCTTATATCTGATCGTAACCCTCGTTTCGCATCCGATTCGTCGCAAGGCTGTGCATAAAAGACTTTTGGCTCACTAATTAGTCATGAGCACCACTTATCGCCCGCAAACTGATGGTCAGGCCAAACGCACCATCCGAACACTCAAAGGCTTGCTGAGAACATGTGATATCGACCGTGGGAATGAGTGACACTTCCTCACTAGCATTTAGGCAGTACCATCTGAGGCATCGCATGGACGCAGATGCCGGTCACCTCTGTGTTGGGCGGAAGCCAAATTACCAGCCCAAAACTTGCACTTGACACAACGGGAAGGATTGCCCAGAATAGACAACACATGGTGGCAGCTCCAGACCGTCAGAAAGACTACGCGGATAAGCGTAGGAAACCTCTTGAATTCCTAGTCGGAGACTGGGTTCTATTTAAAGTTTCACCCTGGATGGGTGTAGTACGTTTTGACTAACGGGACGAACTTAATCCGCGATATGTTGGACTGTTCGAAATTTCCGAAAGGATCGGTAAGGTAGCCTTGCAGACTAAACCTGCCTGAAGAGCTGAGTGCGGTACACAACGTCTTTCACGTGCCTAATCTGAAGAAGTGATTGTCAGATGAAACATCCGTTGTTCTTTTAGGAACTCATGATCAACAACCAACTATGCTTCATTGAGGAACCGGTTGAGATCAGGGAATCAAGAAATCAAAACCCTCAAGCGTGGTATAATGCCAACAGATCGAGTTCGTTGGAACTCGCGCCGTGGCCCAGAGTTTACCTGGGAACGGGAAAACCAGATGATTCGCATGTATCCCCAGTTGTTTACAAACGTTACTTCCAGCGCTGAGGCTACCGCTAAATTTCGGGGAGAAATTTCAAACCAACAAGGGGTGATGTATCGCCCTACGAAAACGTTTAAACACACTAGCTTGTCAGTGGCTGCATGCTAAATTTCGGGACGAAATTTCTTGAACTTGGGATAATGTGACACTTTGGGTCTTCCTGTACGTTACTTGGATGTTATAATTAAATTTGTGAAATTCTATACTATGTGAAATACGTACGAACTCTGTGGATCTTGCGCTACATAAATTTTTTCGTGCTATGTGACTGTATGTGCTATGTGGCTTACATGTTCGTTCTGTGGACTTTCATGAAACTGCTTGTATCTACGTATAGTAATGGAAATCTAAGTATATATATTTAGAGTGAATCGCATGTCTTAGCTTAAATTTCGAGGACGAAATTCCTGTAACATGGGGAGAATGTGACAACCCGCACTCTTGATGTCATGAAAAAGGGCATTTTGGTAACACGCGAAATTAATTATGTCACTGTTATTAGTAATATTATTATTATTTGCAAAATATTAATAGAACGCGATGAAAGATTTATCGGCCCAACTGTTTACGCATCAAGAAAAATTAATCGGACCCGTCCGCTTATGCGAGATGTTAAGCAATAACGGATCCACGCACACTTGGGTTAGGCCGCACGCTCGGGTTAGGCCCAAGCCCACTCTCTAAACCTAAAACCCATCATATTTAATTATCCTAAACCTCCCCCCCCCCCTCTCATTTTATTCTCTTCAACCAAAACCCTAGAACCCAAAAGATGGCAGCCGACACACACACCCATCCCTACTCTCCCTCACTGTTAAATCCTCCGGTGACATGCCGGCCGGTGCCGGCCAAACTACCGGCTTCCGACGGCTGGTTGTTCTCCAACAAACCCCCCCCCCCCCCTCTCTCTTTTCCCGGTGACAATGAGGACGTGATGAGATGATGATGATGATGACGACGGGATGCAGGCAGCCGGCGATGGTACACAGCAGCGGCGACTCCGTTCAGAGCAGTTCAAGCTCTGTTGCGAGTGTCGGGTTCTGCTCGGGTCTTGTCGGGTTCAGGGCGGTGATGGAAATGTTCATCTCGGGTCAGGTCAGTCGTGAGTTCGAGAGTTCTGAGTCGACTTTGGGTTGTTTTCAGTTCGGGTTCAGCTCTGGCTCGGGTTTCATTTCATATTTCGGCTCAGCAAGTTTGGAGGTTTCGGATCTAGTCTGGCTCGGTCTCGGGTCGCACACACTACCTCCTGCTCTTCACCTTTTGGTTAGTGTTATGTTTGAATATTATTGTGTCATAAATCTTGAGTGCACTAGTTTCTTTTTAATTGTTAAAAATATGGAAGTTGATCAGTAGTGTTTGTTAATGTTTATTTAAAGTTCTTGTGCTTGTTAATCCACACAATTTTGTAAAAATTGTTAGAATTTCACATAGCAAATACATGTGTAAGTTGCTGTTTTGCATAGATCTGCACATCGGTTAGTGTACGATTATTACCTGCATCTTTTGTAGCTTTTGATTAGTGAAATAAGCATGTACAGTTACTGGCTTTTTGTTGATTTATTGAATAGCTTAAATGATGAATATGATAGAAATATGATGTTGCTATTCTTTTAAAAGATTGATGGGTGTAATGATAGAATTTTAATAATAATCTCTAGTATGGACATACGCAAATGTTTGTTAAATCGATTTGGAGTTTTCATATAGTTATGGCTGGGTTCTCTTTTTATTTCGTACGGAATGTTCAAAAGTGAGGATAGGGCTCAATTAGTGATCCTAAATTTGTCTACTCATACCTGAACATGTGTTTGATGTACTGTTTTGACAATAGGCTGTTCGTAATCATTTGTAGCTTTTAAGTTGATATAATATTTGTAGACAATCTGCCGATTAAAGTATGCTAGTAATAACGGTTAGTGCAATTTTTGAGATTTGAACATAATAATTAGGATAATGGATCTGATAGTAGAAAGACAGGTTAAATCCTCATAATAAAATGGTTATGTGATTCCGAATGATGAAATAGATGTAACCTGTTGTGAGGTTTAATGGTAGACTTTATTTTGTTGAAAGATGAACATGATGAACAATTTGAAGATTTGATGAATATTTGAAATGCTATGTTTTGATCCATTTGAGTAAGTATTTAGACAATAAAACATGTTTATAAAATTTGATTGGCTAGTACATGCTTATGAAATCTGGTTGGATAGTACCGAATTGGATAAGGGGTCTAGAAGCATCGGTGGTGGTTGCGAGTCGAGACCGTAGGGTTGCGACTCGAGACCATTATATGACAACTCGAAACCAAACAACACGCTCCGGTAGTCGAGACAAGCTCGGTTACGACTCGAGATCTCCTGATCTCGACTCGAGGCCTCTAAATTTGCGACTCAGTTATGCACAACTCGAGACCGTCTGGTTGCGACTCGGAACTTCATGGTTGCGACTCGAGACCTCTTGTTCTCGAGTCGAGACCACCCGGTTTCGACTGGACTACTCTGCTTAGTTATTGGGCCGCACAAACTGATGTTTTGAACTACGTGTTACTGTTAATGTTTAACTGTTACTGTTTAACTGTTTGCATGCTAGGATAGGCCCAATAACGTACATGCTAGTATGACTTACGTGCTATGTGTTAGATACGTGTAGTTGTACGTGACATTTACTTACACACGAACCTAATAAATATTTATAAACCATAATAGGGTATGGTTGACCAACCTAACACAAGTAAATTGTCTGCCGAGCAAACCAAGGTGAGTTCACACACTAAAAGCATGCGTCCCAGGGAGGGACACGAACGAACCGCCATCTTTAAAGATTACTTTCAATTAATATTTCCGGGGGAAAATGCAAATGGGTACTTTTTACTATCTCCGGGGGAGATACGTTTGGATATTATTTATAAATCACAACTAGCAAAACTAAACGAATCTCTATCATGTAAAGTCCCTGCTTATAGTACCGATTAATCGCCGGGGGCGAACGGGTTATTAGTTGATAGCGCTATTAGGTTTGACAACCTCACACCGTGACCGGGGGAGATCGGGCGTGAACTAGTAGACCTTGCATCTTGGTCAATGATGATAGACATTGACTTGGGGCACAACAACTTTTCATCAACAGTTTCGGTAACGCAAGTTTAGTAGCTTTCATATGGGGTAGCTCCCCATGACGTGATTATAAATGCTTTATCTAAACAACTTACGTTTTCGAAAAGTTAAAACTGGACAACTCGTGAACTCGCCAACATTATGTTGATACCCTACTGCATGCTTTGCAGGTTGCTCGATACAGTTTAGGACGGACATTGCAATCGGCTGGAGTGCGTGGTTTGTACGTTCATCATTAATAAACTTGTGGTTTTAAATTACGATATGTATTCTTTTCCTTTCCGCTGCAACTTAAACTATGTTTTGTAAAATTTAAATTGGCCACTAATTATACCTTTACTTATAATAATAACCAAACGGTTCAAAATAATTAGTGGCTGGATCCTGGTCAGTCGCACGCCTCGCGGTGGTACTCCGCACGTGGGATTTGAGGGTGTGAAAAAAATTTGTAATACATGGTTGCCCCTTCGAATGCTTGAAAAGCCAAGGATTTTTGGCTGCTGCAGAAGGCTTGCGCACCGCACGCCATACCCTTACGGTGCGCAAGGGTTGCCCAGCGACCAGAAAACCGGCAGTAGCCTGTTTTGAATGTTTTAACCGACTTTTTTGATATTTCCACTGCCATGGGCGACCCCTAAAAAGTTCCTAGGGCACTAGGGACACTTGTGGGTAAGTTATGGTCAGTTGTAGCCTTAGATGTCAACAATCTAAGGAGTTTAAATCACTATATAAAGCTCCTAAGTTGCAAACATTCTTGCACTCATCACCTGATCAATTCTGGAGCTCAAGTGCATTTCCAACTCATCCCTAATCATACATTAGACACTTGTAAGTATGCTTGACCTTCTTTAATTAAGTTTTGCTTAGTATATAGCTTAAAAGTCGAACCGTCGTAATTAACGGTTGACTTAATGATTGATCATGAATGGGTCAGTGTTTAGTCGAATTGAAGGTAGTTATAAGTTGGTAATTATGTGGGCTTTAAACCCTTGAAAGGGCACCCTCTGATTCCCGTCCTAACTAGGTCGTTTGTCGGGTCAAAGATGATAATAAAAAGTCAACAGAAATGTAATTTGCGATTTGATACACAATTAGCAATGTGAGAGGCGTGTAACCTTTTTTATCATTAATATAACTTAGTAATCAATGTAAGAACGTGTCTAAACATGTTTGATCCGACAATTTTTCAGTTTAGGATCGATTCGGAACCGAAAGGCGTATAGTTTGACTTTTGCCTTGACTTCGGTTCTGACCCGATTTTGATAGGTTTAGACATGCCTTAAAGTTCCATTAGGACCTAGTTACATGATTGTATAACCCTCTGTGTTTATACCACTTGAATCCTTAATTGTCCGACGTTTCCGTTAATTGCTTAAAATATGGACCATAATGCCCTTATGACCATAAAACGAGAATTTTGGAAATGTGAAAGAACAATAATCTTTGCTACTGATTAAAATATGGCATAATGGAAGGTATCCTACTGATATCACAACATATTTAAGTCATGTTAACTTAGGAAACCTGTTTAGGACTCTTATGAATACCCGTTACGCTTATTACACGTTCGGTTCGGTTTATGTAACTAGTTTGCATAAATTAGCCGAAACGGGTCAAACCTTATCGGTTTTATCTCAAAATCCAGAATGTGTATGAAATACCCATATTAAGCAAGTCCTCAAACTTGTCGGGTCTAAATCACATTCTATTCCGGTCTTCGCTTACTCGTGCGTACGAACCGTATCTTTAAAACTAACCGGTCTAAGCTTAAGCTTAACTAAAGACCCGTTAGGATTCTAATAGGTTATTATAAACCTTCGTTCCAGATTAGGTGGACCAGTAAAAGCTACTTGCATTTGCTTATTGTGATTATTACTTTGCTCAGGTAAATACTTTTAACTTATTTTCCCTATACAGGCTTGGGTTACGGTATATAAAATACCGCTTGGTCGGGCATTAAATCTTCCATCGTTTGGTGGTTAATTGAATAATTTGATCGGCCCGTTTAAATTGTTTTGTTTACTTAAAGCCTTTGGGGGGTTAATGACCATGTCCCGGATATCCTTGGCATCATTTTATGAAATGGCCACGACCTAAGCGCGGAGTGTAGGCGTACACTCGTCAGTGCATAAATAGATTATGTGGTGTGTCTATTGATCTTTAACCCGGCACGCTCCAGGCTACTGAACGCATAAGGAACATGTAATTCTTTTACAAGATTATATATTTAAATGATTATCCCAAGTTATAAAATGTTTATGCCACGTGCATCCAAATCAATTTTTAATCATTTTTAAAATGAGTCAGTTGATTGTATTTACCAGTGTAAACTGACGTATTTTCCCAAAAAGATTAAATGCAGGTACTAAGCGTAATAGGTTGGATTTCTCCTTAGCATCAATAAAGAGTCTCGCAAGCTTAAGATGCCTAACGTCTGTTGAACTACTGTTTCCTATTTATTTTGATCCTTCTGTGGATAAACTTTCAACTATTTGTGATACACGATATTACAATATTTTATTCGGTTGAAATATATCTTTTTTTTTTGCTTCCGCTGTGCATTTAAATATTGTGTTGTTTGACTATTATGTTGCCAACCACGTCACGATACTCCCCACCGGGCCCACCGGTGACACGTGGAATTCGGGGTGTGACAGGTTGGTATCAGAGCCAACGCTGAGTGAATTAAACACTGGCCTTTTGTGTTTAATCTCAGTTACACAATTGCACATTCCAAAAACTTTCGAGTCTAGACAAATAACATAGGACAAATTCTACTTTGTTTGGTTTTGTTTTGCCCTATATTTTATATATTCTTGTCGTTATCTTATGTTGTATTGACAGGATTAAAAATGCTGCCAAGATTCTTTCGACGAAGAGGACGAGGCAAGGGGCCAATCACCGCCCCCAATGACGACGAGGCAGGACCTTCGCACATGCGAGCTCCTTCCACCACTGCGAGTGCTGACCCTAGAGAAAACTGGAGGAATTTTTTTGAACCTGCCAGACGGTCGGTTTCACACAGCTCGACACCTCCCTTTCGAAACTCTTATGGGCCACCGTCGGAAAATGAGCCCGACAACCCTCAACCTTCTTACATACCTCTTCAGCGATCTCTATCGCATAATTCTTTTGGTGACCCTACACCTGTTTTTAGGGGCCGGTTTAACCCGGCAAATTACATACAAGAACCAGTGGGTTTTAACCCATTGGGGCCGGAGGATCATTTCTCCGGCGATCATGCGGAAGATATGGACGAGGACACCGATCCAGTCGAGCCCGCAACTGGAACCCCGAACCATCCTATCGAGGTCTCAGATGGTTCATCTTTTCACGGATCACCCTACCATGGTCCGGACAGTTACCAGGCATGATTTAACCTGTGCGAGTGGTATTTTACACCCTCGCATCATTCGTCGCCTCACCAGCAGCAGCAGCAGCAGCAGGATCCCTCTGAGGATTCACGATTCGTGGCAGTCACGCCACCGCCTCCACCGCCACCAGTTCAGCCGGCACCTCCGCAACCGCTGAGGCGTAGGAGAACCGGAGCGCGGATGTCCGCGCGAGGAGGAGATTTTCATTTTAGCTCTCCTCGATAATCAAGTGGCAGTCATTATCCGCCACTTCAAGAAGATCCACAAATGGGTGGACCTTCGAACCCAGTTGCACCGCAACCACCACCGATGGGTTTTGATAACCCGATTCCTGCCTACACGGGTTCGATGGCGTACAACCCGTTTGAGCAGCCGGCTCACACCAACTATGGTTACGCTGAAGCCGACCCGTACTTGGTAGCATCCAACTATAACACCCTTCATCAGGAAGGACAGTATGGAGCTCCTTGGGGAGTAGGGTACCCAACTCATGGGTACCAAATACCCACTAGACC
The DNA here is from genome assembly GCA_030545235.1 of Helianthus tuberosus. Classification (NCBI taxonomy): domain Eukaryota; kingdom Viridiplantae; phylum Streptophyta; class Magnoliopsida; order Asterales; family Asteraceae; genus Helianthus; species Helianthus tuberosus. The sequence continues at coordinate 56,112,885 of CM060408.1, read as the reverse complement.
TATAATTCGGCAACAATCGCAGCCGCCAAGGTTCTCCCCACCAGAGCGTGAAGAAATTCTGCAAAGGTTGGACCAAGTCGAGCGAGACTTTCACAGAGACCGCAGGGAGCGACAAAGTTTCTTCCAAGGATTGACAAGCCTAATAAAAGGGAAGAGCAAGAAGGACCATTGAATCCTTCCATTGTTGTTGTAATTTCCTTGTATCAGTTGAGCCCCTGCGTGGGCCTGTCTTGCTGTATTGACCCCTGTGTGGGTATGTATGTTTGTTTGTTTTGACCCCTGCGTGGGTCTATCTTTCTGTTAACCCCTACGAGGGTGTGTTGTTTGTTTAAGTCCCTGCGTGGACTAGTATTTCAATTTGACCCCTGCGTGGGTATGTTGCTTTATTAAAAAGTCCCGTTTAGGGCGACGTGTAATCTATTAATAATTAATGGGATGTTTAATTTATAAATTTCATTTTGCCATTATATGCATAAATAAATTATATATGAAATAAATGAATCAAAATCATTCCTTTTAAAAAATATATCTGCCTATTTAAATATTAACTAAGGATCTTAAAGGTATAACCTAGCCTGCATGTCATTTAAGACCTGGCCAAGATGGTGAAACCTGTTAAAAAGATTCAAATCCCAGTTAAACATCTGAAAACATGTTAACGCTCCTGGCAGATGTGATTCGTTAAAATCACACACGTCATTCTTATATAAGGATTCTTCAAAAGATTCCTAACCCAACTTAATGATCTCTGAATCATGGGTTAAATCATCAATTAAGATGATCATATTTTGACCATACGTGGTAATATGGTGCCTACGGGCCCTGCTCATTTCCATATGAGCCAAAAGACAGTGGTAGCTATGACTCCCTGTCAGAAAAAGGTAATGAACTATGTTCAAACCTGCATGCCTTGATTCTCTGAAATCACGGCTTATAATTTAAAATGTCCTTGTGACTAGGCCTTTTGTGCTACTAATAAAACTGTTATTGTTTTATAATTAGGATAAATTATAATAGGAATCCTAAATAAATATGATTAATAAATTAACCAAATATGGTCTATGTTACCATGGTTAATGAATTGCCATAAAAGACAATTCCATAATAAACTCCCAAGTGAACTATTGTCCTTGTTTTATGTAACAGTTCAATTTAAATGGCTGGCTCGGATGAAATTAATAGCCACCCAGTGGAGAATAATGATAACGCCCGAATTAATATAACGGGTGCTGAACTGAAAGCGTTAGTAGACGACGCGGTTACAAAGGCCTTAGAGCGGCAGTACGAAGAGTATAGTGGGACTCGAAGTAGGACCCTATCTACCCCGCATTCAAAGCCACCTTCCAAGAAGGAAGAACCCAAGAAGAATGATGATAGACTCTCCTCGAACCACCACAGTGCTCCATCTCAGCAGATTGTACTAAATCAAGAACCCCGTAACAAGGGTTGCTCCTATAAATACTTCGTTTCATGCAAACCCAGGGATTTCACTGGGGAAAAAGAAGCCATTGACTGCATGACGTGGTTAGATGAGATGGACACAGTAGTGGATATCAGCGGATGCGCTGAGAGGGATATAGTCAAGTTTGTGTCTCAATCCTTTAAAGGCGAGGCCTTAGCCTGGTGGACATCACTGATTCAAGCCACTGGAAAGATCCCATTGTACAACATGTCATGGGAGCAATTTGCTGCCCTCATCAGGGAAAATTACTGTCCTCAGCATGAGGTGGAGAAGATAGAGTCTGATTTTCTATCATTGGTTATGCAGAACCTTGACTGTCAAGCTTACCTCACGAGCTTCAACACAATGTCCAGATTGGTTCCGTATCTGGTGACTCCGGAACCTAAACGACTAGCTCGTTTCATTGGGGATTTAGTCCCCGAGATAAAGGCAAGCGTTAAGGCCTCTCAGCCAGCTACTTTCAAATCTGTAGCGGATATATCTTTGTCCCTCACGTTGGACGCGGTCAGACAAAGATCGCTGAGGAACAAAGATGCTGAGAAAAGAAAACGTGAAGATGATAATTCACGGAGGTCAAACAAGAAGCACCGAGGAAACGGTGACAACAAGAAGGGGTCAGAGTCAAAGAAAGATGGGCATCAGTCTGGTGATAAGCCCAAGTGCAAAGTCTGCAAGAAACAGTACTTTGGAAAGTGCAGGTTGGAATCAAACTCGCAGACTCAGTCAAGAACTTTTGCTTGCGGGATATGCAAGTCCAAGGAACACAAGACCTTGGATTGCAAAAAGCTGAAGGATGCAACATGCTACAGTTGCAATGAGAAGGGGCACATTAAAACCAACTGCCCTAAATACGCCAAGAAGCCTGAAGAGGCCAAGAAGACCAATGCTAGAGTCTTCAGAATGGACGTAAAGGAAGCAGTACGGGATGACAATGTGATAACAGGTACATTTCTCATAAATGATATCTATGCAAGAGTGCTTTTTGATTCTGGCACTGATAAGTCTTTCGTAGACAACAAGTTTTGCAAATTACTGAATTTACCTGTTAAAACATTAAGCGTAAAGTATGAGGTGGAGTTAGCTGATGGCACCATAGAAACCGCCTCAACCATATTAGATGGATGTTTCATATCCATTAAGAACCACTCTTTTCCTTTGTCCCTACTTCCTTTGAAGTTAGCCGGTTTCAACATCGTTTTAGGCATGGACTGGTTATCTCATAACCAGGCCCAGATTGTCTGCAATAGAAAACAAGTGATGATCAAGACTCCATCTGGCGAATCAATTACCATTCAGGGAGATACCCGGTATGGATTGCCTGAGCAAGTGACTATGCTAAAGGCCTTTAAGTGCTTAAAGAAGGGTTGTGTCATCTACATGGCACAAGTGACTATGGATGAGCCGAAACCCACGATAGAAGACATCCCCGTCATTTCTGAATACCCTGAAGTTTTTCCGGAAGAACTACCTGGTTTACCACCAGATAGGCAAGTGGAATTCAGAATTGACATCATCCCTGGAGCAGCACCTGTTGCTAGAGCACCTTATAGGTTGGCACCCACAGAGATGAAGGAATTGATAACGCAATTAGATGAATTGCTAGCTAAAGGTTTCATTAAACCTAGTTCGTCTCCTTGGGGAGCGCCAGTCCTGTTTGTCAAGAAGAAGGATGGATCGATGCGTCTGTGCATCGATTATCGTGAGCTTAATAAGGTCACAATAAAGAATAGATATCCTTTGCCCAGGATCGACGATTTGTTCGATCAGTTACAAGGGGAAAGTTATTTCTCGAAGATTGACTTAAGGTCAGGCTACCACCAACTGAAGGTTAGAGATGAAGACGTACACAAAACTGCATTTAGGACTCGTTATGGTCATTACGAGTTCTAGTGATGCCTTTTGGGCTCACTAATGCACCTGCCGCATTCATGGATCTCATGAATCGCGTTTTTTTTTTGGTAAAGACATGAATCGCGTTTGCAAGCCATACTTAGATAAATTCGTCATCGTTTTCATCGACGACATTCTCATTTACTCGAAGAACCGAGCTGACCATGAGAAACACCTTTGCTGTATTCTTAAACTTCTACATCATGAGAAACTCTACGCCAAATTTTCCAAGTGTGAATTTTGGCTTCGAGAAGTCCAATTTCTTGGACATGTGGTTAGTGAGCGTGGTATCCAAGTGAATCCCGCTAAGGTTGAAGCTGTTATGAACTGGCAAGAGCCAAAGACGCCTACGGAGATTCGTAGCTTTCTAGGCTTAGCAGGATATTACAGGCGTTTCATTGAAAAATTTTCAAGGATTGCTGCACCCCTAACTTCCTTAACTAGGAAGAAGATTAAGTTCGACTAGGGACCAAAGCAGCAAGAATCTTTTGTTATTCTGAAGCAAAAGTTGAGCAACGCTCCTGTACTGACATTGCCTGAAGGTACCGAAGAATTCGTAGTTTACTGCGATGCATCACACACTGGAATGGGGTGTGTGCTTATGCAGAAAGGCAAGGTTATTGCCTATGCTTCACGATAGTTAAAAGTGCATGAAAAGAATTACACCACCCATGACTTGGAGTTGGGTGCCGTTGTATTTGCACTGAAGCTCTGGAGGCATTATTTATATGGAATCAAATGTGTGATCTATTCTGATCACAAGAGCCTCCAGCACCTGTTTAATCAGAAGGATTTAAACATGAGGCAGCGCCGTTGGATGGAGACTTTAAATGATTATGATTGTGAAATCAGATATCATCCCGGCAAGGCGAATGTAGTCGCTGATGCCTTGAGTCGAAAGGAAAGGGTGAAACCCATCCGAATCAATGCCAAGAGCATTGAAATAAAGAACAGTTTAAATGAAAGGTTGTTAGCTGCACAGAAGGAAGCTGTGTTGGAAGCTAACTACCCTAATGAAAAGCTAGGAATAACTGAGGAGCAGTTATCTCTTAGCAAAGACGGAATTCTGAGATTGAATGGACGAATATGGGTTCCAATTTATGGGGGACTTCGAGATGTTATCCTCCAGGAAGCCCATAGTTCTAAATATTCCGTTCATCCTGGAGCTGATAAGATGTACCAGGATCTAAGGGCAAACTATTGGTGGATAGGCTTGAAGAAGTCTGTAGCTGCCTATGTAGCTAAATGCTTGACGTGTGCGCAACTCAAAGCAGAACATCAAAAGCCGTCAGGATTGCTACAACAGCCTGAACTTCCTATGTGGAGGTGGGAAATGGTAAGTATGGATTTTATCACCAAGTTACCTAAGACAAGGAAAGGAAATGATACCATTTGGGTGATCGTAGATAGACTGACTAAGTCAGCACATTTCCTACCCATTAAGGAGACTTATAGCTCCGACATGTTAGCCCAATTGTACGTGGATAAGATTGTAGCTTTACATGGCATACATGTGTCTATTATCTCTGACAGAAATACTAGATACACGTCCCATTTTCGGAAAAGCTTCCAACAATCTTTGGGCACGCGTTTAAATTTTAGTACGGCTTACCATCCTCAGACGGACGGTCAGAGTGAGCGTACTATTCAAACGTTAGAAGACATGCTTCGTGCATGTGTGATTGACTTGGGTGGTAGTTGGGATAACCACCTACCGTTAATCGAATTCTCCTACAACAATAGCTACCATACCAGCATTAAGGCTGCGCCTTTTGAGGCATTATACGGTAGAAAGTGTAGAACGCCCGTTTGTTGGGCGGAAGTTGGAGATGTCCAATTATCAGGACCAGAGATAGTCTTTGAAACGACGGACAAGATTGTCCAGATTCGTGACCGTCTCAAAGCTGCCCGAGATAGGGAGAAGAGTTACGCAGATCCAAAGTGTAAACATATGAAATTTGAAGTTGGTGACAAAGTGTTGCTTAAAGTATCACCCTGGAAGGGAGTGATGCGATTTGGTAAGAAAGGTAAGTTAAGCCCGAGGTATATAGGACCATTCGAGATCATCGAATGTGTTGGATCAGTGGCTTACAAGTTAAATTTACCTGAAGAGCTCTGTGGTATTCATAACGTATTCCACGTCTGCAATCTGAAGAAATGCCTAGCTGATGAATCGCTAGTCATACCACACACAGATGTGCATATAGATGAGAGCTTGAAATTTGTGGAAAAACCATTGTCGATTGAAGATCGACAGGTTAAGAAGCTTCGAAGGAAGCATGTGCCTATTGTAAAGGTAAAATGGGATGCCTGTAGAGGTCCCGAATACACGTGGGAGGTTGAATCCACAATGAAAGAAAAGTACCCTCATTTGTTTCAGTAAATCTCGAGGTCGAGATTTCTTTTAAGGGGGTGAGGATGTAAGACCTCGAAAATTCGTGTTCAATAAAATAACAACACGTGTCATGTAAGATAAAAGTATTATAATCTCGGATCCAATTATAGATGTATGGCAGGATTTAAAAGTGTCGTCATGTTGATTTATACCTCTGAACGACCTCATATAAATCCCAAGACCCTAATATTTATTATAAACATCTTATATAATCCGGTAAATACCCACAATAATTGATTCAAGTTGCAAGAATGGAAATCCTACGAAGAAATGCATGACAACCCATCGTTTATGACTTTTTGATAATGTCCAAGACAAATGTACAACATTAAAGGGATCTAAACTGTTCAAGGCATGTTCATGAGGCCCCATTCTGAATATTAGAAGCCAAAAATTCGTAATACATGGTTGCCCCTTCGAATGCTTGAAAAGCCAAGGATTTTTGGCTGCTGCAGAAGGCTTGCGCACCGCACGCCATACCCTTACGGTGCGCAAGGGTTGCCCAGCGACCAGAAAACCGGCAGTAGCCTGTTTTGAATGTTTTAACCGACTTTGTTGATATTTCCACTGCCATGGGCGACCCCTAAAAAGTTCCTAGGGCACTAGGGACACTAGTGGGTAAGTTATGGTCAGTTGTAGCCTTAGATGTCAACAATCTAAGGAGTTTAAATCACTATATAAAGCTCCTAAGTTGCAAACATTCTTGCACTCATCACCTGATCAATTCTGGAGCTCAAGTGCATTTCCAACTCATCCCTAATCATACATTAGACACTTGTAAGTATGCTTGACCTTCTTTAATTAAGTTTTGCTTAGTATATAGCTTAAAAGTCAAACCGTCGTAATTAACGGTTGACTTAATGATTGATCATGAATGGGTCAGTGTTTAGTCGAATTGAAGGTAGTTATAAGTTGGTAATTATGTGGGCTTTAAACCCTTAAAAGGGCACCCTCTGATTCCCGTCCTAACTGGGTCGTTTGTCGGGTCAAAGATGATAATAAAAAGTCAACAGAAATGTAATTTGCGATTTGATACACAATTAGCAATGTGAGAGGCGTGTAACCTGTTTTATCATTAATATAACTTAGTAATCAATGTAAGAACGTGTCTAAACATGTTTGATCCGACAATTTTTCAGTTTAGGATCGATTCGGAACCGAAAGGCGCATAGTTTGACTTTTGCCTTGACTTCGGTTCTGACCCGATTTTGATAGGTTTAGACATGCCTTAAAGTTCCATTAGGACCTAGTTACATGATTGTATAACCCTCTGCGTTTATACCACTTGAATCCTTAATTGTCCGACGTTTCCGTTAATTGCTTAAAATATGGACCATAATGCCCTTATGACCATAAAACGAGAATTTTGGAAATGTGAAAGAACAATAATATTTGCTACTAATTAATATGCATGTCCGTAAATTTTCACGTCAATTGGAGGTCTAGATTAGGAGTTATGCTCAATGACGTAATTAGAAAGCTTTTTATTAATTAAAAGGCGTCATTAGCGTAAAGCCTATCTAAACCCAAATTTTTGACACCAAACCTTTTACCCACTGATGTAATATAATATTTTGGGATTTTGAAGATTTTTAATTATTTTTAAACTGATCATAAGCTAGGATTAGTGCCTTGATTCGGTAAATACCGATTATACCCTTTTCAGCCATAAAATGAGTTTTACAAGTCCTTTTGCTACCAATCCAATTGCTACTGCTTTTAAATAATAAATGAAGTGTTTTGAACCTTATGAACTAACCTGGAAACTCAGATTCCTATTTTAACCCGTAAATCGCTTAAAATGACTTTATAAGCGTATTAAACGCATAGTAAGGGTTTAAAACCATTTTGTCACAAAGGACTTAACACCAACTGATAAGACCTGTTAAAATAAGTCATTTTACTGATTAATTCAGACCCAAATCACAGAAGCTTAATTAATCCCTTTTATAATCTTTAAAATGACCAAAATACCCCTACGGGGCTTAATTATAGGTTAAACTCGTTTTGGGCATAATGGAAGGTATCCTACTGCTATCACAACATATTTAAGGCATGTTAACTTAGGAAACCTGTTTAGGACTCTTATGAATACCCGTTACGCTTATTACACGTTCGGTTCGGTTTATGTAACTAGTTTGCATAAATTAGCCGAAACGGGTCAAACCTTATCGGTTTTATCTCAAAATCCAGAATGTGTATGAAATACCCATATTAAGCAAGTCCTCAAACTTGTCGGGTCTAAATCACATTCTATTCCGGTCTTCGCTTAATCGTGCGTACGAACCGTATCTTTAAAACTAACCGGTCTAAGCTTAAGCTTAACTAAAGACCCGTTAGGATTCTAATAGGTTATTATAAACCTTCGTTCCAGATTAGGAGGACCAGTAAAAGCTACTTGCATTTGCTTATTGTGATTATTACTTTGCTCAGGTAAATACTTTTAACTTATTTTCCCTATACGGGCTTGGGTTACGGTATATAAAATACCGCATGGTCGGGCATTAAATCTTCCATCGTTTAGTGGTTAATTGAATAATTTGATCGGCCCGTTTAAATTGTTTTGTTTACTTAAAGCCTTTGGGGGGTTAATGACCATGTCCCGGATATCCTTGGCATCATTTTACGAAATGGCCACGACCTAAGCGCGGAGTGTAGGCGTACACTCGTCAGTGCATAAATAGATTATGTGGTGTGTCTATTGATCTTTAACCCGGCACGCTCCGGGCTGCTGAACGTATAAGGAACATGTAATTCTTTTACAAGATTATATATTTAAATGATTATCCCAAGTTATAAAATGTTTATGCCACGTGCATCCAAATCAATTTTTAATCATTTTTAAAATGAGTCAGTTGATTGTATTTACCAGTGTAAACTGGCGTATTTTCCCAAAAAGATTAAATGCAGGTACTAAGCGTAATAGGCTGGATTTCTCCTTAGCATCAATAAAGAGTCTCGCAAGCTTAAGATGCCTAACGTCTGTTGAACTACTGTTTCCTATTTATTTTGATCCTTCTGTGGATAAACTTTCAACTGTTTGTGATACACGATATTACAATATTTTATTCGGTTGAAATATATCTTTTTTTTTTTTGCTTCCGCTGTGCATTTAAATATTGTGTTGTTTGACTATTATGTTGCCAACCACGTCACGATACTCCCCACCGGGCCCACCGGTGACACGTGAAATTCGGGGTGTGACAGATAAGTTGAAGGAATAATAAAAAGATTACATATGTTGGATGTGTGAAGAAGATGATGATACCAGGTGAGGGGCAGATGGGTCTAGCAAGATCTTGAAGAAGGAAGGATACCGGCGATGAGCCATTCAAAGTTTGCACAGATTCAAGAGTGGGTATAGTATTGATTGTATGTCGTCTTTTCTCTATTTGATGAACAATTTGGAATTGAATTGGGTGTTTATATTTCTTCATACTGGAGAATCAAAATGATACCATTCAGTGGTATTTTAAGTTGAAATAGAGAAAATCATGCTCAAACACATCGATTAACTACCTGTTGTGTCTTGTTCTGCAATTCTGCTTTAAACCAGCTAGTAACATTTGATTGCTTCAATATTGGCTTAATGAAAATTTGTTCTTCATTGCTTCAATCAATTGAACTTGCCTTTATCTTTCAAATTTGTTCTTTATCGATTTGTTAATTGATTATTTGATTTAGTGATAAAGTGATTACTTGAAAGTTAGATACTTGATCTGTTGATGATTAGGATTAAACAGAGTATTTGTTGATAATAATAATAATAATAATAATAATATACAGGGGTATTTTAATCTTTTAATGAAAAACTAACAGAAAATTTAAACAGAGTTAGAAATTTGGACTCAAATAGTTAAGAAAAGTGGCTATAGGGACTCAGGTCGTTAAACATTTTGATTTTGGACTCAAGTGGTTAAAACCCCTAAAACACAGGGACTCGAAAAGTAATTTACCCTATATGTATTGTAATCTTGGTTTTGGGGGTTTTTCAAAGAAAAAAAATGGTTATGCATATGGCTGTTGTAACCTTGGCTTTGTGGGTTTTCCAAAAAAAAAAAAAAAAGTTTTTTTTTTTACTTTTCACCCAAAAGTATTTCATAAATTACTTTTAACCAAAAACTATTTGGTTTTTTACTTTTAACCCCAAAACTTTTTATCTTTTGTAATCTACCCTCACAACTTTTTTTACTTTCAATTTTGGTCCTTTATAGTTTTCATTTTTCGCAAATTTTTCGCTTTATGCTTGGTTCTAAATTTTGTGACTTAACACATTGCAACCTGCGTCTTTGGTTTAACGTTTTTACATTTCGTTCTAAATTTTGCGAGTTAACACGATGCAACATGCGTGTGTAGGTGAACGTTTTTACATCGTCTATTTTTTCCCGTTTGACAGGTTCAACATAACGTGTGGATCCTAGATCGACTTAGTTATAATTAAAAAATTTCCGCCGCAATTCTAGTTTGCTCCTATTTAATAAACTATAATAAATATCTTGGTAATAAATGTGAAAATTATTGAATATAAACGTGGAAATTTATTGATACTATTTTAGTTAAATCTTGTGTGTTTCACATTTTATTCATATATAAGAGTAAACTGCTATTTTGGTCCCTGTGGTTTGGTCACTTTTGCCATTTTAGTCCAAATCTCAAACTTTTGAAATCTGGGTCCCTGTGGTTTCACTTTTATTGCCATTTTAGTCCAAAAGTGAAATCAGACCAGATTCCTCTAGTCAAACCCTCAAGTTTTGTCATTTTGCACAGGGGTAATTTCGTCATTTACGTTATATTTCAACTGATTATCAATTAAAATTCATAAAACTAAATTAATAAAACCTAATCCTATAAAAGCTATCTCCTTCCCCAAATCTACTTCCCCAGATCCATCTTCCAAAATCCAACCCTATAAAAGCCATCTCCTTCAACGGAATGATACCGGAGCATGGAGACGAGCGGTGGTATGGCGTCGGAGAAGTGGCGGCGGTACAGCAGTGGTGGCCGGAGGGGCGTCGGTACGGCAGTGGAGTTCTGGTTCGAAGTTCACGGCAGCAGTGGATATGGTGGTGTTTCTCTTTGGGTTCGAGTCTTGGCCACGCGACCCGGTTTAGAAAAGGGAAGCAGTGGCGTCGCACACCTACACGCCCGTTCCTTCAAAACCTCTCAGTCACTGAATGCTCTTCGGAAGTTGTTTTGTATTTCTTGTATCTGCTAGTGTTCTGATGCGTGCGAAGTGTTACTTATTTTAGGTGTATATTTTAAGCCCTTTTTAACACTTATTTTAGCCAAGTTTTAAATTTATAAAACACGATATTTTACTAACACTAAACACACATATGGGCAAGTGCACCCATCGTTGAGTGTAGTATAGCGTTGGTAAGATACCGAGGTCGTCCAAGGACACAAGAGCTTTTAGTACCGGTTTATCCTCAACGTCTAACCAAAATAAAAGTTTAGAAAAAAATGTTTTAAACTAAGAAATAATAAAACTAACTAAAATGCTGAAAATAAAAATAAAAGAAAAAAACAGATAGACAAGATGAATCACTTGGTTCCGACTCGTATCTAGTATAACCTTTGATTATTTCCGCACTTTTGCACATAATTAAGAGATTATCTTAGTTATTGTAGTAGGCCCCTCTTTTGAAGGCGACGTTACCCTCACCCCAGTAGTTTGAGTCAGCAGGGATACAATCCTAAAAGGGTGGATTATTGGAAGATAATGAATTAAGTTATTAATGCAGTATTGTGGTAGGCCCCGCTTTTGGCGGTGACGTTACCCTCGGCTAAGTAGTCTGAGTCAGCAGGGATACAGTCCTAAATAGCCGGGTTATAGTATTAATAGTAGTTAACTTATGAGGGGGTCAAAGAGTTTGGACCCCCGCCATCCAATACCGTGAAGTATTGAAGGAGGTCCTACTAAATTTGACCCAGGTCCATTGCAGGACCTCTAAACGCTGAACAATGGCAAGACCTTTACCAAACCGTTCCCTTAACCCCCTACCAGGTAGCCAACATATCTCCATATAGACCGTGGAGATATGAATGGTGAAAATCCTTTATTTTATATAGACAGTAAAATAATGCCAAGACACCACGGACAAACGATAAGGAAAGATCACCTTCAACATAAGTAACTAGTTATTAAAGTCATTAATACAAAACCAAATAAAAAGTGCAAAAGATTAGAAATAAAAAGTATTATACTAGACACTTTGTCTTCACCAAGTGATGTAAGAGACTTAGGCAAACATGGCCTTGATTGTCAAGAACTCTTACGATCAATCTTGGATCCCGAGACGACTCACACACTCTACGATGGACAATGGATGATGGTGGTGGATGATGGTGTTGTGATGGTGGTGGATGAAGTGTGAGAGAGGTGGTGTGCCAAGGGATGAGATGAAATGAATCCAAGCACTCCTATTTATAGGCTGAACAGAGAGCTGGACACGGCCCCGTGTCCGCTGGGCACGGCCCCGTGTCCGTCTGACAATCTCTCTCCTCATTAATTGTAATTCGCAATTACAATAAATGCGCCTGCTGTACTTTCGACACGCCCCCGTGTCCGCTGAGCACGGCCCCGTGATGGGCAATAGAAGCTTCTATAGATTTGTCTTTTCTGCTGCTTCTTGGGCACGGCCCCGTGCTGGCTGAGCACGGGGCGTGTTCAGTCTTCTGATTTCTCTACTTTGCTTTGGAAGGTGCCGTTGAGGGTTCGGGCAGTCCACTAATATTCCTTTTCTTGTATTTATGTTGGATTTAGCTGTCTTTTTGCTTCTTTTGCGTTTTTGAGCTCATTTAATCCTGAAAATACAAAAGGAAGACAAAAACACTCTTTTTCCAATATTAGTACTTAAAAAGGGTTAGTTTTATGCCTCATTTGATGTAATTTATATGTTGCATTTTACACACATCAAATACCCCCACACTTGAACTTTTGCTTGTCCTCAAGCAAAACTCTTTAATATGTGGCTTACACCCCCAAATGGAATAGGTAGAAGAGAAGGTTTTGGGCTTGTCGTAGGGTGTCGGGATTTCCAAGATCTTTTTGGGTTTTATTTTTATTTACTTACACTCCTATTCGTAATGATTTATTTAGAACTTTTCATAAAAGAAATTACTTATTTGGGCATAACATGCCTTTTTAAAATTCTATTTATATACAAGTTCACATACCTCACGGGGAAATCACTCACACTCGGCCGAAGGTGTATTTTTAGTGAATCACTCGAGAGCGGCATGGAACTTATTCCTACCATAGGCTTGCCAAGAAATCAATCCTCCTCCTTTTTAACTTTTATACCTTTGTAGATATCAAGAGGACTTTGTGGGTTAAGGGTTAGGCTAGGGTTAAAGGTAGGTGGTTGGGTTAGTGGTTAGTAGAAAAAGGGCTAAAAGCGTAACAAGTGTCGGTTTTCGTATTTTTTTTTTTTTTTTTTTTTGCAACTTTTTTATTTTGATGAAGCTTTTATTCAAACTAAGTTATTTTTGATTAACTTGTTTGCTTCATCATTATCACGCAAATTTTTTTTTTTTTTTTCACGAAGAACCGAACTTGTTACTAAAATAAAGGGTAAAAAAAAAAAGGTTTTGGTGGGTAAAAGGGTTTTTGTTTGGGTGATGAAACGAAAAGGTTTAGGCTCAAAGGGGCTAACTAGGGGGATTTTTGGGTAGGTGGTAAAAGAAAAAGAAAAATAATGGTGCAGAAATAAAAAGGGTTAGTCCTAATGCCTCCATCATTTACTTACTCGGGTTTAAGTTGATAAGGACCGGGAATGTATTGTCATGGCAAGTTCTAGAGTCGTAAGAACCAAGCGGCTATTCACACAAGAAACGAAAAATGAGCATTTAGTCAATTGATATGTAATTGTGTGCTCAATAAAGGCTCAAAACTCACTTTTGTGGGAATGGGTTTTTATGTGATCAAGTATATATAATCAAATTTTAAATAAGTTTGCTATGCCTTTTCATAATTTTCTTATGTTGGTTCTTTTTATCACTACGCTATCGGTTGTAAATTTGTAAAAATATAACCTTTTTGAGAACTTGAATTTCCCGAGTTAAACCTAGACAAGAAAAAAAAATGAAATTTTTGAAAAAAATTTGGGGTGATTAGCGGTTCCAATAGAGTTTTGTGTAAGGCTTGTATTTAGGACTTGCAAAATTCAAGGTTTTAGCATCCCCCCCACACTTAAATTACACATTGTCCTCAATGTGTCCCAAAAATAAATTTTTAGGTTGATTAGATGTGTAAAATAGTGTTTAAAAAAAAACAAAAATTTGTGTTACTGGGCACTGAACACGGCCCCGTGTTGAGTGGGCACGACCCCGTGTTCAGATGCCAGTAACAAGAACTTACAGAAGGTGGACACAGCCCCGTGTCCACTGGACACGGCCACGTGTCTGACAAAATTCTGCAGAACAGAAGTCATACAGCAGGTCCGGGAGGTGAGCACGGGGGCGTGTTGGCTGGACACGTCCCCGTGTGGACAGTCTGAAAGCCTGAAAAACAGGTTTCTTCCTCCGGTTTTTTCCATCCTGGCCCTATAAGTGCTGAGGCTTAGCACCCCAAGCCTTGGTTTGTACCTGTTTCATCACTTAATACCACGCCAAGCAACACAAACATCCTACATTACCACAGTTAATTGTTCCAAGCATAAAGTAAAAGAAAAAATAAAACGGAAAATAAAAGTGTTTAAGGAAAGTAAATTGTTCAACTTCTGGCTCGCAGGCCACCAATCGTTCGATAGATAAAGGGACTTAAACCTGTGGGCTCACCATCAACCCGCTCCTGCTCCTCCAAACCCTCTACTCCATATCTTCATCGCTATCATCACCTCCATCCCCATGCCCCGCCATGTACTCCCGGATGCTGCCGATATCGTCTTGTATATCGTTGATGTTGCGTTCAATAGCTCCGACCCGGTGGTATGTGTTGTTGGCGAGGTTGTAGGCGTTCCTGGTACACATGAGGTTTTCCTGCATAAGATCATGTAAGCTTTGAAAATTAGGAAAACCGCCTCCTTGTGAGGAGGATTGACCCGGATCACCATGGGGTGGATACTGGTGGTGGGGAGGTGGTGCGTGAAGAACTAGGGCCTCCTGTGGGTTCCATGCATAGCCTTGCGTTCTTTGGAAACTCACTGTTCCGTCTTCCGCCTCATAGAGTAAGTTCATGGCTCGGCAAATGTGGTAGTCAACTCGTCCCGACCATGGGCTTCTTTCAAAGGCTCTTGGAATTCGCGTGTAATGCTTAAAAAGACGGTACACCCATCCTCCGAAGAAGATAGGTGTTGGAGCTCGAGCAAGGCGGTTGAGATGCATGTTTCTTAACAGGAGATACGGAACATCAAGAGGCTTTTGGTTGTGGATACAGTGGAGGACAACCAAATCTTTCAACCCTACAACACCACTACTGTCGTGACGTTGGTTTAGAGAGTAGGTGAGGATCCTGTGAATGTAGCGATAGAGTGGATCCCTCAGCTTCGTACTCTTGGTGCTACGAGGGTCGTAGATTCCCTCACCGATTTGAGCCCATGCGGCTTGCCTTTCATTTCCCTCCAAGTCTCGTAATCCTCCGGTATTTTCTTCGTTTCCCGATTCCTCTTCTTGGTATAGACCTATTATGGCTCCAAACTGTGCCATGGAGATCGAGTACATTGTTCCTCCACACCGAAATACAACCCCAGTATTGTCAAATGGGTCACACCTTGAATCGAAGTTGAAGGTACTGTAGAACTCCATGGTACATTGATGCACCGACTGAAGCCTAGTGTTTAATGCAACAGCTAGTGGTCCCGTAACGATGTTGTTGAATCGGTTCAGCTGGTTTACCAAGGTTAACAGCTCCGTGCAAGCTCTCCTGGGGTACTCTTCGGGTCTTGTTTGAAGAACCTCATACCTTGCCCTTGCATCAAGCTCACTTGCATTGAACCTTGTGAACTTTGCCATCTGAAAGAATACACCAAAGATTAGCACGAAACAGAAATGTTTTCGGACAAAACTGCAAACAGCGGGCTGGACACGACCCCGTGTCCAGCGGACACGGCCCCGTGTCCAGAGGTCTGTTACTCAAAAACTTCATTTTTCGACCCGGTTTCGAAAACTTGAAAATTTTTGGTCCAATAGGTGTGGTTTCCCCCGAAAATGAAACCCTAAACACCGTTTTTCCCAAAATATCCCGTTTACCTTATCAATTTTGTCTTTTTCGGTTCAAGAACAAGGGTTTGGGGTTTTTGTAGGAAATCGGGTGAATCTATGAACAATCTAAGTGTATTTACTTCCCTTAACACTAATCTAACTAAATGCAAACAGATTTAGGCAAAAATTTTAGGTTCGATCCGGATGAACATCAAGAACCCTAGATTTTTCCCCAAATTTGTGGTGTTTTAACTACATGCAAGTAACTAATCTAACTACTAAGAGTGATAGAATCATACCTTGACGTTGTTAGATCGGTAAGAGACGTCGAAATTTTGCGAAAAATCGCCTGGAACCAGAGCTTTTGTGGGGAAACGGGGCGTGTGGAATGAAGAAACTGTTTTGAAAAAGGGGTTTTATCCCGTCTGCAGCGCGAACACGGCCCCGTGTCCAGCGGACACGGCCTCGTGCCGAGCTTTTTTTTTTTTTTTTTTTTTTTTTTTGTGCTCGTGTGAGTGCCCCTTTTTCCCATAAGCTATGGTTTAGAAAACTTACCGCTTTATTTTGTCGTCTCAATCGTTCGTAACTTACCAGGCATGATGTTTTTATTCTTCCACGGTTTGAAGCGAGATCTCTTCTTCCTCATCCTCAATAAATCCTTGATAGAGTTTCAGCCGTTGGCCATTGACTTTAAATGGTGGCCCATTTCGAGGTTTAATTTCTACTGCACCGTGTGGAAAAATGTGGGTGACGGAAAAAGGTCCTGACCACCTAGACTTTAATTTACCAGGAAACAATCGAAGTCGTGAATTAAACAAAAGAACTAAATCTCCTACCCGAAATTCATTAGGTTTAATATGTTTGTCATGCCAATTTTTCATTCTTTCCTTATAAATCTCGGAGTTTGAGTATGCATAATTCCTAAGCTCGTCTAATTCATTTATTTGACAAAATCGATTTTTACCAGCAAATTCTAGATCTAAGTTTACATTTTTGATTGCCCAGTAGGCTTTGTGTGCAATTTCTACTGGCAAATGACAACTTTTTCCATAGACTAGCTTATATGGGGTCGTACCTATCGTTGTTTTATAAGCAGTTCGAAAAGCCCATAAAGCATCATCTAATTTATCAGCCCATTCCTTTCTATTTAATCCTACGGTTTTTTCGAGTATTCGTTTTAACCCTCTATTAGTCACTTCGGCTTGTCCGTTTGTTTGAGGGTGATAAGCTGTCGAAACCCGGTGATAGACCCCATATCTTGTTAAAATTTTTTCAAGTTGATGGTTGCAAAAATGGGTACCTCTATCACTTATTAAAGCTTTAGGTGTGCCAAAACGAGAGAATATTTTTTTCAGAAATCTTACCACTACTCTTCCATCATTTGTTGGAAGTGCCTCGGCCTCGGCCCATTTAGACAAGTAATCTACTGCCACAAGTATGTATTTGTTTCCTTTCGATGGTGGGAAAGGTCCCATAAAGTCGAGTCCCCATACATCAAAAATTTCACAAACAAGAATGCCATTTTGTGGCATTTCGTTTTTGGAAGAAATATTACCTGTTCTTTGGCAAGCATCACATGTCTTTACAAGATTTTGAGCATCTTTGTAAATGGTTGGCCAATAAAATCCTGAATCAAATACCTTTCGTGCGGTACTGGCAGCACCATGATGTCCTCCGTATGGACCTTCATGACAATGGCGGAGAATTCTTCGTGCTTCACTACCATGTACGCATCGTCTGACGAGTTGGTCGGCACACATTTTGAAAAGATATGGATCTTCCCAAAAGTAGTGTTTCACATTGGCAAAGAATTTTTTTCTTTGATGATGTGGCCATCCTTTTGCGACTATACTGCTAGCTAGGTAGTTAGCAAAGTCGGCGTACCATGGTTCTTCCTTATATTCCACCATTTCCAGGGACTCAGTTGGAAATTTTTCGTTGATTTGCTCGTCCCTGGTTGCCTCCAAAGCTGGGTCTTCTAAGCGTGAAAGATGATCTGCTGCGGTATTTTCTGCTCCTCTTTTGTCTTTGATTTCAATGTCAAATTCTTGGAGGAGTAGAATCCACCTAATCAAACGTGGTTTTGCGTCTTGCTTCTTAAAGAGATATCGAATGGCTGCATGGTCTGTATAGACTATAGTTTTAGAAAGAACAAGATAAGAACGAAATTTATCAAAAGCAAATACCACAGCTAGTAACTCTTTTTCAGTTGTTGTGTAATTTTCTTGTGCATCGTTAAGTGTTTTACTAGCATAATATATTGGGTGGAAATGCTTTTCTTTTCTCTGTCCCAAGACAGCTCCAACTGCAAAGTCACTAGCATCACACATGATTTCGAAAGGAAATTTCCAATCAGGTGCTATCATGATAGGTGCATTGACTAGCATTTCCTTTAGGGTTAGAAATGCTTGATTGCAATCCTTGTCAAAGATGAAAGGAGCATCTTTTTCAAGTAATTTCGTTAGAGGCCTTGAGATCTTTGAAAAGTCTTTGATAAACCGCCTATAAAATCCGGCATGCCCTAGGAAACTTCTAATAGCTCTTACGGAGGATGGAGGAGGTAATCTAGAAATGGTATCTATTTTGGCCCGATCCACCTCCATTCCTTCGCTTGAGATTTTGTGACCGAGTACTATTCCCTCCGTTACCATGAAATGGCATTTTTCCCAATTAAGGGCGAGGTTAGTTTCCTCACATCGGGATAGCATTCGTTCAAGGTTATCGAGGCATTGGTCGTATGAATCCCCAAAGATAGAAAAGTCGTCCATGAAGACTTCCATTGTCTTTTCTATCATGTCATGGAAAATGGCTACCATGCAACGTTGGAATGTTGCGGGGGCATTACATAGACCGAACGGCATGCGTCGATAAGCAAAAGTTCCATAGGGACATGTGAAAGTTGTCTTTTCTTGGTCTTCGGGTGCTATCGGGATTTGAAAGTAACCTGAAAAACCATCCAAGAAACAGTAAAATTTATGACCGGATAATCTTTCTAACATTTGATCAATGAAGGGTAAAGGAAAATGATCCTTTCTTGTTGCTTCATTTAATCGTCTATAATCTATACATACTCTCCATCCTGTGACGGTTCTCGTTGGTATTAATTCATTCTTTTCGTTAGTAATTACCGTCATACCTCCTTTCTTTGGAACTACTTGGACGGGACTTACCCAAGGACTATCGGAAATAGGATAGATAAGTCCGGCGTCAAGTAATTTGATGACTTCGTTTTTAACCACTTCTTGAACATTTGGATTTACTCGACGTTGTGGTTGTATGACCGATTTGTAGTCATCATTCATCAAAATTTTGTGTGTGCACATAGAAGGACTAATTCCTTTTATGTCAACAAGTTTCCAAGCTATTGCATTTTTGTGTTTTTTCAAAAGATTAATTAGTTTTTCTTTTTCTAAGTTATCTAATTTAGACGAAATAATTACAGGTAACTTACCATCTTTGTCTAGAAAAGCATATTCCAAACCTTTTGGAAGTTCTTTGAGCTCAAGTGGTGGGTCTTTAGGAGACTCCTTATTTGGTTGCTCGTTTCGATCAAGAACTTTAAAAGTTTGTTCTATGGCGACCTCTTCTTCAACAAAGTGGTCAATCTCTTCACTTGTATCGGGTGGTTCATCTTCATCTTCAATTAGGGGGTCATTATTGCCGAATGGATATTTCATTGATCGTTCGAGATCGACACTTCTTTTAAATGCCCCTAATTGAAGAGGTAAATTGTTGAACTTCCGGTTTTTCAAAGCTTCTTGAGTTTTTACAAATGGTCGTCCCAACACTAGAGGAGCGTCATCGAGGATGACAAAGTCGGTTGGAATTACCATTTGATTTGTTTGAACCAAGACATCTTCAACTATACCGATTGATTTTATTACTTTCCGATTGGATAGAAAAATGGGTATTTGAAGTGGAGAAAAATCACTAATACTTAATTTTTCGAAAATATAGTTAGGCATTATGTTAACACAAAGATCTTTATCGATTGTGACATTACTAATAAACGAATTTTGAAAGAAACATGGAACCGGTGTGATGTTAATTTCAAATGGGTCTTCTTTTATTAGCGAAGTTTGATCATTAGTTAACTTAACACTTACTGTTTCGTCAATTTTAGTGTTAGTGTTTAACTCTTTTAAAAACTTAGCATGAGTGGGTACTAAACAATGATTTTCGAAAGAAGGTGTCAAGAGATTAATTTCTTCAAAATTAGACTCTTCTTGGATTTTAACGTTATTGGACTCACCTTTTTCGTCGTTTAACTCATGTGTCGGTTTTTTACTTATTTGTTCTTCCATTTTTTCATTTTTAGTTATCTCTTCCTTTTTTAATTCTTCTCTAGCGCGGGACTCCTCTTCCCTTGCGCGAGCTTCTTTTATACATCGATCGATAACTCTAATGTGTTCTAATATCCTATCGGTCACCTCGGTTATAGAAAAAGAATCATTATTTTCTAAGCTTGAATCCGGTTGTTCGACCCCTTGTTCCTCATAATACCCATATGAAGTTGATGGTTCACACCATTGTTCTTCATTGTAAGCATATGATGGATAAGGTTCGTAATTTTGTTCTTCATAATACTCATATGAGGTGGGTTGTTCACGCCAAGGTTCCTCATAATAAGCATATGAAGGTGGTGGCTCATATCTTGGTTCCTCAAAGTATGAGTAAGAAGGCTCATACCTTGGTTCATCAAAATATGAGTATGAGGGAGGAGGTTCATACCTTTGGTCTTCATAGGATGTGTATGAAGTTGATGGCTCGTACCTGGGCTCCTCATAGTAAGCGTATGAATCGGATGGTTGATACGAGTGATTATTTTGAATCGAACGTGTATTACGACAATTAGTGCAATAATTACCCCTATAATCATCCTCATCATAGGTGTAGTTGTAACCTCCTGAGTATTGATCCATAAGAATCACTCAGCAGACCACAACTGAGTCTCGGGACCAGAAAATGAAAACAAAGATTGAAACAGAAGGCTGGACACGGCCCCGTGTCTGGTGAACACGGCCCCGTGTACAGGATCTGTATCTGGGCGTTTTATTTAAAGTTACTGGTCACGTTGAGCACGGGGGCGTGTTCAGTGAGCACGGCCCCGTGTTCAGACTCTGTATCTGGGTATCTAACTAAAAATATGCAGCACGGGGGCGTGTTCAATGAGCACGGCCCCGTGTTCAGGCTACTGTAAATGCAAACTAAACTAAAATGCAGAAAAATGTGCGCGCGTTTTAAAAAGGTTTTGAAAAAAAACTGATTAAGCCGTCGATTTTAAACTTTCTCAAAATCCTTGTGTCCCCGGCAACGGCGCCAAAAACTTGATGCGTGCGAAGTGTTACTTATTTTAGGTGTATATTTTAAGCCCTTTTTAACACTTATTTTAGCCAAGTTTTAAATTTATAAAACATTATATTTTACTAACACTAAACACACATATGGGCAAGTGCACCCATCGTTGAGTGTAGTATAGCGTTGGTAAGATACCGAGGTCGTCCAAGGACACAAGAGCTTTTAGTACCGGTTTATCCTCAACGTCTAACCAAAATAAAAGTTTAGAAAAAAATGTTTTAAACTAAGAAATAATAAAACTAACTAAAATGCTGAAAATAAAAATAAAAGAAAAAACAGATAGACAAGATGAATCACTTGGTTCCGACTCGTATCTAGTATAACCTTTGATTATTTCCGCACTTTTGCACATAATTAAGAGATTATCTTAGTTATTGTAGTAGGCCCCTCTTTTGAAGGCGACGTTACCCTCACCCCAGTAGTTTGAGTCAGCAGGGATACAATCCTAAAAGGGTGGATTATTGGAAGATAATGAATTAAGTTATTAATGCAGTATTGTGGTAGGCCCCACTTTTGGCGGTGACGTTACCCTCGGCTAAGTAGTCTGAGTCAGCAGGGATACAGTCCTAAATAGCCGGGTTATAGTATTAATAGTAGTTAACTTATGAGGGGGTCAAAGAGTTTGGACCCCCGCCATCCAATACCGTGAAGTATTGAAGGAGGTCCTACTAAATTTGACCCAGGTCCATTGCAGGACCTCTAAACGCTGAACAATGGCAAGACCTTTACCAAACCGTTCCCTTAACCCCCTACCAGGTATCCAACATATCTCCATATAGACCGTGGAGATATGAATGGTGAAAATCCTTTATTTTATATAGACAGTAAAATAATGCCAAGACACCACGGACAAACGATAAGGAAAGATCACCTTCAACATAAGTAACTAGTTATTAAAGTCATTAATACAAAACCAAATAAAAAGTGCAAAAGATTAGATATAAAAAGTATTATACTAGACACTTTGTCTTCACCAAGTGATGTAAGAGACTTAGGCAAACATGGCCTTGATTGTCAAGAACTCTTACGATCAATCTTGGATCCCGAGACGACTCACACACTCTACGATGGACAATGGATGATGGTGGTGGATGATGGTGTTGTGATGGTGGTGGGTGGTGGATGAAGTGTGAGAGAGGTGGTGTGCCAAGGGATGAGATGAAATGAATCCAAGCACTCCTATTTATAGGCTGAACAGAGAGCTGGACACGGCCCCGTGTCCGCTGGGCACGGCCCCGTGTCCGTCTGACAATCTCTCTCCTCATTAATTGTAATTCGCAATTACAATAAATGCGCCTGCTGTACTTTCGACACGCCCCCGTGTCCGCTGAGCACGGCCCCGTGATGGGCAATAGAAGCTTCTATAGATTTGTCTTTTCTGCTGCTTCTTGGGCACGGCCCCGTGCTGGCTGAGCACGGGGCGTGTTCAGTCTTCTGATTTCTCTACTTTGCTTTGGAAGGTGCCGTTGAGGGTTCGGGCAGTCCACTAATATTCCTTTTCTTGTATTTATGTTGGATTTAGCTGTCTTTTTGCTTCTTTTGCGTTTTTGAGCTCATTTAATCCTGAAAATACAAAAGGAAGACAAAAACACTCTTTTTCCAATATTAGTACTTAAAAAGGGTTAGTTTTATGCCTCATTTGATGTAATTTATATGTTGCATTTTACACACATCATGTTCACCTTGCATTTTTGTGATTCATGTCAACTGTTTTTGATATTTATAAGATTTAAAAGTTGCTTTTTTGGTCTGTTTGAATAAAAGTATGGGTGTTTTTCCTTGTAAATGAGTGATGAGGATAATATGAATTGATAGTATGATTCTAAAAGGGTAGTAGGTGGTTGCTAGAGATTGTTGATGGCTGTGACCGGTTGTTGCGAAGAAGAAGGATTGGGAGGGTGGGGTTGGTTTATTAGAGATTTATTTATTATAAAATTAAAATGACCAAAATACCCCTGAACAAAAGGACAAAACAATCTGCTTTCAACAATCAAAATAGGGAGTTTTTGGATTTTGGACTAAAATAGCAATAAAAGTGAAACCACAGGGACCCAGATTTAAAAAGTTTGAGATTTGGACTAAAATGGCAAAAGTGCCCAAACCACAGGGACCAAAATGGCAGTTTACTTTTCATATAATTAATGTTTGTCTTCTATTTATATAATATAGGTAGGGTAAATTACTTTTTGAGTCTCTGAGTTTTAGTAGTTTTAACTAGTTGAGTCCAAAAGTAAAAAGTTTAACGACCTTAGTCCCTATAAGCATTTTAATTAACCATTTGAGTCCTTTTGAGTCCAAATTTTAACCTTTTGAGTCCATTTTTTTTGGACTCAAATCGTTATAAAATGAACAAAATTGGACTCAAAACGTTATAAAATAAATGGCTAGAGACTCAGGGCGTTAAACTTTTTGATTTTGTACTCAAGTGGTTAAAACCACTAAAACACAGGAATTCAAAAATTAATTTACTCTATAATATAACTATTTAAGTACATGTGTGTTACATCAAACCGGACTAGTTCTAGTCATACTCTACACGGTGGGGTGGCCCAAAATTGTTGGTTTGCTTTTGAACTGGATTTTAGACCACTATAACATGGAAGCTCTTATTAACGAATTCGTTCAGATTTTACCGACGACTAGAGCCCGAATGTACTAAAATAACCAGAATTAAAATAAGCGATTTACATGATGAGACCAATCGAACCAAAGCATTTGAATATCACGGAAATATGAAAAGGACAAAGAATCCCTTCACAAATTATTGTGTTATAAATTTATATCAATATAGATGGTAAGCGGACAACAAGCTGCGCCGCTACCCCTTTTTGAATAGCAAAACTAATTCTTTTAAAAATTACGTCCATAGATCTCGGGGTAATAACATTACTATGCATGACCTTTTGAACTCGACTAAGATGGTCCACAGTCTCTGGTGTCAGGAAACCAAAAGTATCAAAGCAAATGAGATAAACATGTGCTGGTTGTCAAGTCACGCTTTCTCGTATTTTGTCATTTTATCCGAAGCAACATTTAAAAAAGTCTGACCCACCGTAAAAGCACTACGTTTGTCAAATGGAATTAACTATTCAAGTCAAAGTCAAAGCTAAAATGGCTCGATGAGTACGTGGAATTTTATTACAAGGTGGTCACACTATCATTAGTCACTCTCAAATGCACAAGCTCTCGACTAATTCAAGGATGAAAGTGTAAACGATCTTACTAGTAAACTGAATCAGTCAAACGTTTGAAAATTGACACAAGGAAAAGAGTATACAAAATTGCATATACGACTTGAACCAAGAACGTATAGCTTACTACAATTTCCGACCATATACTTTTGGCTCATTAAAAATCATTGACTCTTTTGTTTGTTTTATCTTAAAATAATATTTCATATATGAGTAGTCGGTAAACTTTTACTCGGTAAATAGAAAACGTAACCAAGCTAAGTTTGTTGGAAAAATATGCGAAAATAGCATTTTTCACAAATATAGGAAAATGATTTTTTCCTATTTTGGACTAAAAATAAATATAATAAAATGAGCGGGTTTTATATATTTATTTGTGAGTTTGTGTTCTATGTTGGAAGAGCTTCGCAACGAACTAAACCACGTTCAAAACGGGGCTAAGATGAATGAGATATTGATGCTCAAAGTTGGGTGTTTGAAATATTGAATGCTGAAACAAAAGGGAAAGTAGCACCTTGTCCCACATCGGAGGAGTGATGGAACTTAAATGGGTATTTAAGTGGAAACTCTCCATCCTTATTGTTTCATGGAAGCACACACCAAATGTCCTCGCGAAGAGCACCCTAACTCGCACACGGGCGCGTGGCGTGGGCGATGAGGCGCAATGTGGCGCTTTGATGGCGCACTTTGCACTTCGCACGCGCGCATGGTATGTTGGATCGATGTGTGACCCTAACGAGTCAATCAGAAGAGTTTATGATCTATTTCAAAGGCGGAATCAGAGAAATAGACGTGTAACAGCTTGATTCTCCTTAATTATCTTCTTATTATTGATTCCAAAGCTTTTACAGATCGTTTGACAAACTGGCAGCACCTCGGCTCTGAATCAGAAAAGTTACAAATGAACTAGCAACACACCTATTTACAGTGGAGCTAATTTCGCTTGAAAGTGTCACTGGCCACTTCAAGCGGAATCACAAAGTTTAATTTCGTTTGAAAGTGGCATGGTGTAACACCCGTCTTATAATTTCATTATTTAATCATAAGAAATGCGATATTTGTAAAAAGAAATTTAATAGTTAACAAAAGTTTAGTTGGTAAACTAAGTCATACTTCATAGTTCTTAACATAGTCAGATAACTGGTTTCAAACATAAGTTATTCAGTAGTGATTACAAAATTACATAATTTAACTAGATCAGATTAGTGCGGAAGCATCCAAAATGTTGTGTTCGGTTCTTGAAGCATCAACTTGATCGTCGATCCGCATACTTGCAATACCTAAAAGCTGGAGATTTTTAACAAAAATTAGTATTAGAGTTCTTAGAAATATTATATAATCGAAAATACGCTCAAAAACGGATTCGATTAACAAGAATATGCAAAATTTAACTTTCATGACAGGGCTCTACCGTAACTTACGGTAGCTACCGTAAGTTACGGTAGACGCTGGAAAATTTTGGTCTGTCGTAAGGCAGTAGGGATCTGCCGTAACGTTTTGATCTCTACCGTAACTTACGGTAGCTCCTGTAACTTTGCTATTTTGACCATTTTGTTGATTTCACCCGAATCCACATGTCGTTTTAGGTGATTCTTTTCCTATATGTATGTAAATTCATTACGGACATACTCATTACAACTATCATACCGAAAATTTAACTTACGGACCGAACGACTAAATGTCACTATGCATTTATTCGACCCACTCTAACTCTACCCATTTTTCTAGCATTTCACTAGTAAGCCTATGGCACTTTATGCCCATCTTCCAGGCTTAGCATCACCTGCATTTCCTTACCAATCCCATGGTTTAATGCTCTTGTGATTGTTATTGCCATTGCTAACTAATTAAAACACCAATACTACAATTTACTCTATTATTCGACCCGTTGGCTCATCTTGTGGAAATCCTCAAATATGATGACCACCAAACGGTTCCTTATCAATTCTAACCTTATTAATTCAAGTAACAATCATGATCGCTAAAATCAACACAACTTCTATTCTACGATGCGACTATGCATAGTTTAACAACAATTTATTTAATGTAACGGGTCAAGTTACATACCTTCAAAG
Organism: Helianthus tuberosus; assembly: GCA_030545235.1. Taxonomy (NCBI): domain Eukaryota; kingdom Viridiplantae; phylum Streptophyta; class Magnoliopsida; order Asterales; family Asteraceae; genus Helianthus; species Helianthus tuberosus. Next base: position 56,086,371 of record CM060408.1, on the reverse strand, counting down.
TACGCCCTTCAAACGCAAGTCGCCACCGGCTTGTCCACTTGACGCTCCGGCGTCCTTTCCTGTAGAGTTCAATCATACATGTTCAGAACTCTTTTTAAATCATATATCGCATAATTCGCTGAAATATCATAATTATGCGTCTTAACTTTAAATTTCAGTTTTAAGCCTTCTTTGAGGCATTTATACAAACACTTTATGGGCAGACTTTTGCATGATCTTTTAACAAGTTCATAACTTGTCATATAACCCAACTTTTTCATCAATCAAACTACCTAGCATAAATATTAGCCTCTATAATTCTGAAATAACTTCACATTTATCAATTTACACTAGAAAAGCCTTCTAAACCCTAGTGTTCATCATTTTCTCACAAAACCCATGAATCACCTTCAATGTGTTCATGAAAATTTCAGAATTTAGGCATGATTTCATAAATTGTTGTCTCTGTTTTACTTCTAGACACTATATCATTCCTATTCTACCCAAATAACAAACATGCATCATCAAATTTCAGATTTCCCAAATTCATGAGAATTTCAAGTAGAGAATTCTCATCAAATTTTACATACCTTATGATCTCCTTGCAATGGGGATCACTAATCTATGCTCGATTTTCGTTTTGGGGCTGATCTTGACCTTCAATTTGTGAATTTAGACAAGAACTAGGGTTGGAGTTCTTCTCCTGGTCGCCCCCTGCTTGTGTCGACCGAACACACACATTTTTTTGTGTGTTTGGTGTTTATTTATTTGTTTTAATTAAATCCAATTTCAGTTTTAACAAGTTTGGCCCCTCTACATTCCTTTTAGTTTATTTTTATGTCTTTAACTACACATAAGTCATCATCTAACTATGTTAATGTCATTCCTAGTTAGTTTATTTTACTAATTTATTTGCAATCTAATTGCAACTTTAAGAATTTATGTTTTCGGGATGTTACAAGTCCACCCCCCTTAAAAAGGGTTTCGTCCCCGAAACCAAAGTACGTACCAAATAATGTAGGGTAGAGACGTCGCATCTCCTCTTCGGACTCCCACGTAGTGTCCGAACCTTTCCTATGCTCCCACTTGATCTTAACTTGATTGATTCGTTTATTTCGCAAGTGCTTAACCTTTCGATCTAAAATCTCTATTGGCCTTACCGCATGATTTAGGCGATCGTCCACCTCGATATCGTCGTAATGGATATAAGCTGTTTCCTCTGCTAGACATTTTCATAGCTGTGATACATGAAACGTGCCATTTATTCCACTCAACTCTTCCGGTAGGTCGAGGCGATAGGCTACCTTACCAACCCGTTCGGCGATTTTAAATGGCCCAATAAATCTTGGGATCAATTTTCCTCTTTTTCTAAACTGAATTATTCCCTTCCACAGTGATACCTTCAACATCACCCTATCGCCCACTTGAAATTCAATTGGCCTCCTTCGTTTATCTGCATACGACTTTTGTCGATCCTGAGCTGCTTTTAAGTGAGTTCGGACCAAGTCGATTTTCTCATTCGTAATTCGGATTATATCAGTATGAGCTAGTTGACGTGGACCCACTTCTCCCCAACACACCGGGGTTCGGCACTTTCTACCGTAAAGCATCTCGTACGGAGCCATACCGATGCTTGCGTGGTAACTGTTATTATATGAAAATTCGACCAATGGTAGATAGACATCCCAACTACCCCCGAAATCGATAATGCATGCCCGTAACATATCTTCTAACGTCTGTATCATTCTTTCGCTTTGTCCATCTGTTTGTGGATGGTACGCGGTGCTAATGAACAACTTAGTTCCCATTTGTTCTTAGAATTCGCGCCAAAAGTTTGAAGTAAACCGAGTATCTCTGTCGGACACAATGGATACCGGTACTCCGTGACGCGCCACTATTTCATTAGTATATACTTCTGACAACCTTCCTTAAGTAGTCCTTTGGTTTGGACCCAACTAGCTTAGTTTCATTTTTAAGTCATTGTTTCTTCTAGTCAAAAGTTATCATACGCATGTGTCTTTCACAAGTAAGTCCTCGTGGACTGTAACTTTTATCTTGTATTTCTTATTTTGTCACCTATTTGACCCAATTGTCAATTGACCACTCAATAGTATGAGTTCATCAACATGTTCGCCCCATACTAATCTTATATTGACAAGTGTTTTGTATAAATCACGTCACTATTTTTGACTCTGGATGGTCTTGTCGGCTAGATTGATTAATCACCGTCATTTTATGCCCCGTAATTCGGGTCTCCCATATTGTCATATTCGGTGTTACATGAGTTTATGATTTCCTATCCCGTAACTCGCGTTACGACATGATTATATTCTGTATTTCTATGTCACTTTTGTGACTATGATCGCATCGCATCACATCATGTTTAAGTTTTCATTAGCTCTTCATTATCATGAATCTTCTTTCGAACATAGTGTCTCACACCTATCGGTGTTGAGACCTATATTCATTAATATTAGCTATTTTCTAATTTCTCTATAACATTCATATTTGTTAAACGCCACTTCTTACTAAAACTGAATTTTAGTTTAACGTCTATCTATTTTACTTATGTCGATTACTCATATCCAGGAATTGACGACAAGAATTTATTCTTTTCCGTTATTATATTGCTCGGGGAATCGTAACCAGTCCCCATGCTTAACCCCAAGTGACCCGTAGATTCCTTCACTTTGCCTCGTAGGCTATTTTATTAGATCTTCACCTTTTTAAGGTGAGACCCTATAGTTTGTTTCTTCGTATTTGTGACCCGAGGGTCATTTTGGTCCCGTAGACCTTTATATTGTTTATGACCCGAAGGTTATAGTGATCCCGTAGATCACTTTCTACTTGTGTCTTTATTTAATTGTATATATATACATATGGCGTCAAGGCACCCCCTTTTATGTTTAGAATAATTTATTTTTGCTTTTGAAATTCATTTGACCTTAACCATAGTCTAAGGCTACACTCATTTTCTTTCGGATTATCTTTCCGACTCTTTGACTTCTTACGTCGTATTCACAACTGTTTATCCCACTCATTCTGTTATTTGGTTTATGCCCCTACTTTCTTTTCAACCCGTTACCCGGGTTCTTTATCTTACTATTTTTAACACTTCGGTTTCATTGGTTTGCATTTTCCTTTCCATACACTTTTACGACCTATCACATAGATTCAGTAATATTTCGCACTTCCACTATTCGGTTTGCGTTTACTTGGAATATCAAGTATTATACTTTATTCAGCCCTATCAACATTGAAATAGTTGAACATAACTTTCAAAATTTATGTTTTGCGAAATTTTATTGTCCTTTAGTCACAACTCTAAATTCGAGTCTTTTGTCTTTTTAATCCGTGTTCCCGTCTCTTGGTTTATGCATATATTTGAAATCATACCCATCCATCGGGCATTTTACTGACATCATTATCAAAGCAACCATTTCGGCATGCATTTAGACTTCATTTAGATTTATTTGGTCGTATTAGCGAAATCCATCGCCTTTATTCAACCACATAGTTTATTCTTTTATTTATCTTGTTTGACTTGTAGCCTTTTCATTATTCTGGATTAAACGACTTCAGTAGCCTTTCCGACTTTCCCATAGATATCTTCGCGTATCTCCTCAGTCATGAGGGATACCGTATTGTCGCCAACTATGGTTGACGCCATATTATTGTAACAATAATAGAAATCATTTAATTTCATTTTATCATTCCATGTCGTTGTATGGAATTTACCCTCATCGTTTATCAATATGAACGATGTTTCTACATGTTTTTATTTGGTTTGGCCAAGTCTATAACCTTGTCCTTGCCTTCTATTTTGTTGCAAATTTATGGGTTCGGGTGTTATTACACTCCTTCCCAATACGTCATTTTTTCACTTTATTAAGTTCTCGGGTTCGAGTGTACGCGCACTCCTTCCAATGACAATATTGACCGTGATTACTTTTGCCTTGGTTTCACATGCTCACCAAGTCACCATTGTTTATTTTTTTCTTATGCATATATATTTCTTTCACATAATTCGCCCGTTTCACTACTCATGTATGCCCCTATGCAACTATTGTTCACACTAGTATTGAATAAAATTTATAATGGAATTAAATTTGTAATAAGCATACCTGGAACAACATCAGGTTCAGCTTTAGCCTCCGCGGTTGTCGTGTGGGAAGACCTTGTCTTCTCTTTCGGGGTATCAGGTTTTGATTTCTTTACGGGTCTTGGGTCCACATCCGACTCACTCCCGTCATCTTTTTCTTGTGAGAGGCTATCTTTTAATTCAGTTATCATATCCTCTACTGCTAGCAAAATTGTGGTTTGTAGTCTCTCGGCAAACTGCGGTAGACTGGCTTCTTTTGCCTTTCCTACTTCCTCAGAAATTTTAGCTTCCATCTCTTCAGTTAATTGAGATGCTAATTCGCTCTCGGTTACACTGGACATTTCTTTCATCTGTTCGGTGACCTTCGGCACCGTATCATTATCATTTCTTTCCGACATCTTTTAACTGAAATGTTTGCATTAAACGTTAAACATTTCATTTATAACATAGCTTTATTTGCTTCGGCTTAGCCAAGTTCCTAACTTGCTTTAACCATTCACCTTTGGTGCACTTTCCGGGTTTGAGTGAGTTAACACACTCTTCCCATGCACATCAATTCACATCTCATTTCTTGCATAAGATATAATCTATTAAAATAATAAATTAATTCTTACCGGACGATCGATCAAGCTTGAACCGAACACTTTGTTGACAACCTTAAGCTCTAATTACCAACTTGTAACACCCGTCTTATAATTTCATTATTTAATCATAAGAAATGCGATATTTGTAAAAAGAAATTTAATAGTTAACAAAAGTTTAGTTGGTAAACTAAGTCATACTTCATAGTTCTTAACATAGTCAGATAACTGGTTTCAAACATAAGTTATTCAGTAGTGATTACAAAATTACATAATTTAACTAGATCAGATTAGTGCGGAAGCATCCAAAATTTTGTGTTCGGTTTTTGAAGCATCAACTTGATCGTCGATCCGCATACTTGCAATACCTAAAAGCTGGAGATTTTTAACAAAAATTAGTATTAGAGTTCTTAGAAATATTATATAATCGAAAATACGCTCAAAACGGATTCGATTAACAAGAATATGCAAAATTTAACTTTCATGACAGGGCTCTACCGTAACTTACGGTAGCTACCGTAAGTTACGGTAGACGCTGGAAAACTTTGGTCTGCCGTAAGGCAGTAGAGATCTGCCTTAACGTTTTGATCTCTACCGTAAGTTACGGTAGATACCGTAACTTACGGTAGCTCCTGTAACTTTGCTATTTTGACCATTTTGTTGATTTCACCCGAATCCACATGTCGTTTTAGGTGATTCTTTTCCTATATGTCTGTAAATTCATTACGGACATACTCATTACAACTATCATACCGAAAATTTAACTTACGGACCGAACGACTAAATGTCACTATGCATTTATTCGACCCACTCTAACTCTACCCATTTTTCTACCATTTCACTAGTAAGCCTATGGCACTTTATGCCCATCTTCCAGGGCTTAGCATCACCTGCATTTCCTTACCAATCATATGGTTTAATGCTCTTGTGATTGTTATTGCCATTGCTAACTAATTAAAACACCAATACTACAATTTACTCTATTATTCGACCCGTTGGCTCATCTTGTGGAAATCCTCCAATATGATGACCACCAAATGGTTCCTTATCAATTCTAACCGTATTAATTCAAGTAACAATCATGATCACTAAAATCAACACAACTTCTATTCTACGATGCGACTATGCATCGTTTAACAACAATTTATTTAATGTAACGGGTCAAGTTACATACCTTCAAAGTACGCCCTTCAAACGCAAGTCGCCACCGGCTTGTCCACTTGACGCTCCGGCGTCCTTTCCTGTAGAGTTCAATCATACATGTTCAGAACTCTTTTTAAATCATATATCGCATAATTCGCTGAAATATCATAATTATGCGTCTTAACTTTAAATTTCAGTTTTAAGCCTTCTTTGAGGCATTTATACAAACACTTTATGGGCAGACTTTTGCATGATCTTTTAACAAGTTCATAACTTGTCATATAACCCAACTTTTTCATCAATCAAACTACCTAGCATAAATATTAGCCTCTATAATTCTGAAATAACTTCACATTTACCAATTTACACTAGAAAAGCCTTCTAAACCCTAGTGTTCATCATTTTCTCACAAAACCCATGAATCACCTTCAATGTGTTCATGAAAATTTCAGAATTTAGGCATGATTTCATATATTGTTGTCTAGGTTTTACTCCTAGACACTATATCATTCCTATTCTACCCAAATAACAAACATGCATCATCAAATTTCAGATTTCCCAAATTCATGAGAATTTCAAGTAGATAATTCTCATCAAATTTTACATACCTTATGATCTCCTTGCAATGGGGATCACTAATCTATGCTCGATTTTCGTTTTGGGGCTGATCTTGACCTTCAATTTGTGAATTTAGACAAGAACTAGGGTTGGAGTTCTTCTCCTGGTCGCCCCCTGCTTGTGTCGACCGAACACACACATTTTTTTGTGTGTTTGGTGTTTATTTATTTGTTTTAATTAAATCCAATTTCAGTTTTAACAAGTTTGGCCCCTCTACATTCCTTTTAGTTTATTTTTATGTCTTTAACTACACATAAGTCATCATCTAACTAGGTTAGTGTCATTCCTAGTTAGTTTATTTTACTAATTTATTTGCAATCTAATTGCAACTTTAAGAATTTATGTTTTCGGGATGTTACACATGGCCATTTCAAGCGAAATCACCAAGTCTAATTTCGCTTGAAATGGTCAGTGGCCATTTCATGCAAAATCACCCAATCACACTTAAACCCTAATTTGATCCTGCTGTGTGCTAGTTAATCATATCTAGACATAAGACTCGATAAAGACGAAATTAACAGGCATTTATGCACCAACATGGTAAGTGAGCCAAAAGGACGCACCGCGCATGAGCGTGCAGACTTGGGCGCGTGCACTAGTGTGACTTGCGCGCGCGCGCGCAGAAGCTTCCAGCATTAAATGACAGTGTAGTTACAGTTCAGCTTCGAAACTAACGAGTTAACGGTCTTTGACTGAGAATTAAATGACGTATTAAATTGCATTGAAGACGTTTAAAGCAATTTAAACCTCTTTTAATTCTTTTTGACCGTTTTGACTTAGGAGCTATATAAATACAGCTCTTGGTCACTGCAGAAGATACTACGAACACCAGCAACACAACAGCATATGCAAACAGTTCTCTACAACTTACTGATCTGTAACACCCTAAATTTTACCCTTGATTTTAGTAATAGTTTATACTATTTCTAGTATAATATTGTTTAAATAACCTAACTTTCATAACAAAATTCATAAGTTACATCAAACTTAGTCAACTAATAACTAAGTTGAAACATTTTAAAAGATGTTTACAACCCATACACAAAAACGTTTAAATATTCAAAACATAGCGGAAACTTCAAAATGTAGTGTTCGGTTCTTCATTAATCACTTGATCGCCACCCGTAAGATTCATCAATTTACCTATGATCAAAACCGTTAAAACATTAGTTTTGACGTTGTTATATAATATAATCGCAAGGTTTAACATCACATTTGAAAGAAATAAAAATATAACAACTATTCTGGTTCTACCGTAACTTACGGTATCACCGTAAGTTACGGTGAGTTCTGGACAATTACTAGTCCACCGTAAAGCAGGAGATCCACGCCGTAAACATCTAAACTCTACCGTAAATTACGGTACTACCGTAATTTACGGTAGTACCTGGAATTGCATGTTTTGTTTTGTTTTGTAAGATCATTACACCAAGATCCCAACTCTCGGATTTCAGTTTTTTTTTTCTATGATACCGATACATTAAAACCTCGTATTTCTTATATTATATATATATTGACCCATCTCTAAGAACAATCTATCATATTCCGGAGCATTAATCATACCTTACTAGATTGTTCGACCGTTTGGATGCCAAGATTTAGGCATCAAACAATGTATTACAAAAATCCAATTTCTATCAATTGTTTTGACCCGTTTCTCTTGTTTAAGACGCAAAGTCACTTCCGTGACGTATTGATCTATCTTGTTTACAATGTTTTCAAGACTACAACATAAAACTAACAATTAATTTATAATGTAACGAAACGGTAATTTCGTACCTCTAGAGCACGCCTTTCCCCCGTGAATTCCCTCCGGCTTGTCCGCTTGATGATCCGGACTCTTTGCCTAGAAAATTCAGTTTTACAACTTGTTTAGAACTCTTTTCATGACCATAATCGCATCATTATGAGTCATGACTAATTCTGCGTTTTCCTCCTATTCTAACATTTAAATCTTCAGTTAGGCATTTCAACGAACACCTAACAAGTCAGATTTTTCTACAATCATTACTAAGTTCATGACTTGAAATTTTAACATCTAATTTCACTTTAATTAAGCCATTTGTACTCATTTAAACATTTAAATTGCTGAATTTCATCATACCATTCAGCTTTTCTCTAGATTAAAATTCATAATCCTAGTACTTGTCTAGTCTTTACAATATCATAAATCACCTACAATGGTGATTGAAATTTCTTCAAGTAACATGCAATGATTTTCACAATTTATCATCTAGGGTTTAATCCTAAACAACATATTACTTCAAGATTCATTCATGCATGACATATCTAGGTTCAATTTCAGTTATTCACCATTAACCTAGAATTTATGGTGAATCAAAATATCAAAATTATACATACCTTTTGATTCCTATGACGAGGTGATCACTAATTCATGTTTAGAATTCGATTTGAAACAGATTTGAGGCTTCAATTTAGTAAATTTTGGTGTGAAGCTAGGGTTGGAGAATCCTCTGTGTCGCCCCCTTTCTCCTGATCGACCAGACACACAAGTTTTTGTGTGTTTGGTTTGGTTTTGTTATTATTAGTAATTATCTTTCACTTTTGACAAGTTTAAACCCTCAACTATGATTTTCCCTTAAGTTTAAGTATCTTAACCATGTTATGAATTATTTCAAGACTTGAATTTAACTAGGTTAAGTTCCTAGTTGGTAAATTCTTGTTTGTTATTTCATTAGAATTTTAATATAAGGATTTATATTTTCGGGGTGTTACAAGTTCACCCCCCTTAAAAAGGGTTTCGTCCCCGAAACCGAATTACGTACCAAATAAAGTAGGGTGAAGACGTCGCATCTCTTCTTCGGACTCCCACGTAGTGTCCGAACCTTTCCTATGCTCCCATTTGACTTTAACTTGGTCAATTTGTTTATTTCGTAAATGTTTGACTTTTCGGTCTAAAATCTCCACCGGTCTCACCGCATAATTTAGACTATTATCCACTTCGATATCATCGTAGTGGATATAGGTCGTTTCGTCTGCTAGGCACTTTCTTAATTGTGACACGTGGAAAGTGCCATGAATTCCACTTAGCTCCTCCGGTAATTCAAGGCGGTAAGCTACCTTGCCAACTTTCCCGATAATTTTAAATGGCCCAATAAACCTTGGGCTTAGCTTCCCCCTTTTTCTGAATCTAATAACGCCCTTCCATGGGGAAACTTTTAGCATGACCATGTCGCCAACCTGGAATTCGATTGGCCTTTTTCTTTTATCAACATACGCCTTTTGTCTGTCTTGAGCCGCTTTCAAATGTGCCCGAACTATATCTATCTTTTCATTCGTGGCTCGTATTATATCTTGATGAGCGAGTTCACGGGGACCCACTTCACCCCAACATACCGGGGTTCGACACTTCCTACCATAAAGCATTTCGTATGGTGCCATCTTAATACTAGATTGGTAACTGTTGTTATACGAAAACTCGACTAACGGTAGGTGAACATCCCAACTACCTCCAAAGTCGATTATACACGCTCGTAGCATGTCCCCCAATGTTTGTATTGTTCTTTCACTTTGTCCATCCGTTTGAGGATGGTACGCAGTGCTAATGAACAATTTGGTCCCCATTTGCTCTTGGAAATCTCGCCAGAAATTCGAAGTAAACCGGGTATCCCTATCAGACACGATGGACACCGGCACCCCATGACGTGCTATGATTTCATTGGTATAAACTTCTGACATCTTTTCTGACGTATAAGTCTCACGAATCGGAATGAAGTGAGCACTTTTCATCAGTCGATCCACTACTACCCATATGGCATCAAAACCACGATTCGTTTTAGGCAACTTGGTCAGTAGGTCCATTGTGATATGTTCCCATTTCCAAACCGGAATATCTAACGGTTGGAGTTTGCCATATGATTTCTGATGCTCCGCCTTGACTTGTAAACATGTCAAGCATTTTTCCACATACTTCGCCACATCCCTCTTCATTCCGGGCCACCAATAATTTTGTTTCAAATCGTTGTACATCTTGGTCGCACCCGGATGAATTGAATAACGGGATTTATGAGCTTCATCAAGCAGGAGTGCCTTCACTCCACAAGTATGTGGGACCCATATCCTTCCGGATCGAGTCTTCAATCCGTGATTCCCATCCGACAGATCTTTCAATTGACCGATTATTCTTTCTTTCTTCCAATTTTCTTCTTTTACTGCTTCGAATTGCGCCTCTCGAATACGTTCAAGTATACCTGAGGTCACCACGAGTTGCATCGATCTTACTCGTATTGGGACATAGTCCGCTTTTCTGCTTAGAGCATCCGCCACCACATTAGCCTTTCCGGGGTGATAATGTATTTCACAATCGTAGTCTTTCACCATTTCTAGCCATCGCCTTTGTCGCATATTTAACTCCTTTTGATCAAAGAAGTATTTCAAGCTCTTGTGGTCGGTGAATATGGTGCACTTTACCCCATACAAGTAATGCCTCCATATTTTTAAGGCAAACACTACCGCAGCCAACTCGAGATCGTGCGTGGGATATCTCTTCTCATGTATCTTCAATTGTCTCGAGGCATAGGCTATTACCTTGCCCCGTTGCATCAACACACAACCGAGTCCCGATAGTGAAGCATCCGAATAAACCACCATGTCTTCGACTCCGTCCGGCAATGTCAGTACCGGAGCTTGAGTTAGCTTTTCTTTTAGCGTTTGAAACGCTTTTTCTTGATCGACTCCCCAAATAAACCTTGCTTTCTTTTGTGTTAGCTTTGTTAGCGGTGACGCAATCTTGGAGAAATCTTGAATGAATCTCCTATAGTACCCTGCAAGCCCCAAAAAGCTTCTAATTTCTGAAGGGTTCTTCGGGGGATTCCATTTTGACACAGCCTCTATCTTTGACGGATCCACCAATACTCCGTCGGCATTTATGACATGGCCTAAAAATTGAACCTCTCGTAACCAAAAGGCACATTTAGAGAATTTTGCATATAACTTCTCTCGTCTAAGTGTCTCTAACACTTCTTGTAAGTGGTGTGCGTGTTCAGCTTCACTTTTCGAGTACACCAAGATATCATCGATAAACACGATGACCGACTTATCCAACATTGGCTTGCAAACCCGGTTCATGAGGTCCATGAAAGCCGCGGGTGCGTTTGTTAGCCCAAATGACATCACGAGGAATTCGTAATGTCCGTATCTCGTGCGAAAAGCCGTCTTCGGCACATCTTATTCTTTGACCTTTAGTTGGTGATACCCCGACCTAAGGTCAATTTTTGAAAACCAGTTCGCGCCTTGTAGTTGGTCGAATAAGTCGTCTATTTTGGGGAGCGGGTATCGGTTCTTTACCGTGAGTTTGTTTAACTCCCGGTAATCGATACACATGCGCATGCTCCCGTCTTTCTTTCTTACGAACAACACCGGTGCGCCCCAAGGAGACACACTCGGCCTTATAAATCGCTTGTCAAGCAGGTCTTGAATTTGGGACATCAACTCTTGTAATTCCGACGGTGCAAGTCGGTACGGGGCTTTTGCTACGGGTTTCGCGCCCGGAATCAATTCGATCCCGAACTCTATTTCCCGTTCAGGCGGTATCCCCGGTAAATCTTCCGGAAAAACATCTTCATAATCTCGTACTACCGGTACATCTCCAATCTTTCGTGATTCTTTTTCGGGCTCATTAGCGTATATCATGAATGCCTTGCATCCTCGCTTCATTAGCTTGTGAGCTTTCAACATTGAGCATACTATGGGGTTGCCTCCTTTTTCGCCATAAATGGTGACGTGTTTCCCGCTCGGAGATGTTAGTTTTATCTCTTTACGGAAGCACACGACCCTTGCATGGTGTCGAGATAGCCAATCCATCCCAACGACTACTTGAAATTCTCCCATCGACATCGGGATTAGATTTATCAAATATTCTTCATCGTCGATGCTCAGTTTACAATTTTCACATACATCACAAACAATAAAGCTCTTGTTATTACCTATCTCTACTTCTAAAGGCACAGGTAATTTTGTTAAAACAAATGAAGGATGTCGAATAAGTCCATATGAAACAAAGGATTTATTCGCACCCGTATCAAATAACACGTGTGCAGGAATTGAATTTACAGCAAATATACCTGAGACCACGTCAGGTTCAACCTTTGCTTCTACGGCAGTTAGTTGAAAAGATCTTGCCTTTGCTTTCGGGGCTTCACCTTTCGGTTCCTGCCCATCCTTCTTTCCAACCAGCTCCGGGCATTCCGACTTCTTGTGACCCGTTCGATAACAATTGTAACAAACCGTCACTTTCTCCGGGCATGATATAGCCATATGTCCCGTTTTCTTGCATATGGGACAAGGCTTATCCTTGTAACGGCATTCGCCTTTATGACCCTTCCCGCAGATTCTGCAACTTGGCGACCCGCCTTTTGTATCAGATTTCTTTGCGCTTTCGTTTGTTCGTGCCTTCTTAGTAGGGCTTGGATTCACATCTTGTGCCCTTCGTTCACCCCGTTCTATACTCTTTTTCAGTTCGATCTCCCTTTCCCGAGCAGCATTGACAATCTCGGTAAGGGTCTCGTATTTTGAAGGGGTTATGAACTCTCTATACTCCGCACTTAGCATGTTATGGTAGTAATAGACCTTTTGTTCTTCATTTGTCACCAAATCATCACAGAACTTTATCTTGTCCATAAACATCCCCGTGATCTTGTCTATGGATTCACCCTTGCGTCTGAGTTGCATGAACTCTTCCTTGATTCTATTTATGACCGCTTTGGGACTATGGTGTTTAAGAAACGGCGTCTTAAACTCCTCCCATGTCATGGCCTTAGCCGCTTCACTTCCAATCTCCTTCTTTTTGTTATCCCAAGAGTCTTTCGCTTGACCTCTTAATTGACCCGTACCATAAGCTACGTAGTCATTTTCATCACAATGAGTTCTCTCGAATACTCCTTCGATATCACTTAGCCATCGTTGGCACACAATTGGATCAACCTCCCCATTATATATTAGTGGTTTACAGGCCATGAATTCCTTGTATGAACAAGGCTTTCGTCCACCATGCTTTTCCTTTGCTACATTTGAATCATCTTCCAGTTTCTTGATTCTATCTTCTACTATTGATAAAACTGTGTTTTGAATTTTATCAATAAAGCCCGACAAACTGTTTTCGATCGCCTTTCCAACCTCTTCGGCAATCACTTCCCTCACTTGTTCGGTGACTCTTGGCACCGCATCATCGTTACCTTTATCAGCCATCTCTATTTCTGAAATGTTTACGTAAGCTGTTAAACATTCCATTTATAACACATGCTTTACTTGTTTTGATTTCATCAAGTTCATAACTTGATTTAATCATTCTTGTTTTGATTCAATCAAGTTCATAACTTGATTTAATCATTCTTGTTTTGATTCAATCAAGTTCATAACTTGATTTAATCATTCTTGTTTCTATTCAATCAAGTTCATAACTCGATTTAATTATTCTTGTTTCATGCATTTCTTGTATTTGAGTGAGCTTACACACTCTTTTCATGCATATTTGTTCATGATTTATTTCTATATTCTCTAATTTCTACTTAAACGATTAACTCTTACCGGATGCTTGATCAAGCTTGAACCGAACACTTTGTTGACAACCTTAGGCTCTGATTACCAACTTGTAACACCCTAAATTTTACCCTTGATTTTAGTAATAGTTTATACTATTTCTAGTATAATATTGTTTAAATAACCTAACTTTCATAACAAAATTCATAAGTTACATCAAACTTAGTCAACTAATAACTAAGTTGAAACATTTTAAAAGATGTTTAAAAGATGTTTACAACCCATACACAAAAACGTTTAAAGATTCAAAACATAGCGGAAGCTTCAAAATGTAGTGTTCGGTTCTTCATTAATCACTTGATCGCCACCCGTAAGATTCATCAATTTACCTATGATGAAAACCGTTAAAACATTAGTTTTGACGTTGTTATATAATATAATCGCAAGGTTTAACATCACATTTGAAAGAAATAAAAATATAACAACTATTCTGGTTCTACCGTAACTTACGGTATCACCGTAAGTTACGGTGAGTTTTGGACAATTACTAGTCCACCGTAAAGCAGGAGATCCACGCCGTAAACATCTAAACTCTACCGTAAATTACGGTACTACCGTAATTTACGGTAGTACCTGGAATTGCATGTTTTGTTTTGTAAGATCATTACACCAAGATCCCAACTCTCGGATTTCAGTTTTTTTTTTCTATGATACCGATACATTAAAACCTCGTATTTCTTATATGATATATATATTGACCCATCTCTAAGAACAATCTATCATATTCCGGAGCATTAATCATACCTTACTAGATTGTTCGACCGTTTGGATGCCAAGATTTAGGCATCAAACAATGTATTACAAAAATCCAATTTCTATCAATTGTTTTGACCCGTTTCTCTTGTTTAAGACGCAAAGTCACTTCCGTGACGTATTGATCTATCTTGTTTACAATGTTTTCAAGACTACAACATAAAACTAACAATTAATTTATAATGTAACGAAACGGTAATTTCGTACCTCTAGAGCACGCCTTTCCCCCGTGAATTCCCTCCGGCTTGTCCGCTTGATGATCCGGACTCTTTGCCTAGAAAATTCAGTTTTACAACTTGTTTAGAACTCTTTTCATGACCATAATCGCATCATTATGAGTCATGACTAATTCTGCGTTTTCCTCCTATTCTAACATTTAAATCTTCAGTTAGGCATTTCAACGAACACCTAACAAGTCAGATTTTTCTACAATCATTACTAAGTTCATGACTTGAAATTTTAACATCTAATTTCACTTTAATTAAGCCATTTGTACTCATTTAAACATTTAAATTGCTGAATTTCATCATACCATTCAGCTTTTCTCTAGATTAAAATTCATAATCCTAGTACTTGTCTAGTCTTTACAATATCATAAATCACCTACAATGGTGATTGAAATTTCTTCAAGTAACATGCAATGATTTTCACAATTTATCATCTAGGGTTTAATCCTAAACAACATATTACTTCAAGATTCATTCATGCATGACATATCTAGGTTCAATTTCAGTTATTCACCATTAACCTAGAATTTATGGTGAATCAAAATATCAAAATTATACATACCTTTTGATTCCTATGACGAGGTGATCACTAATTCATGTTTAGAATTCGATTTGAAACAGATTTGAGGCTTCAATTTAGTAAATTTTGGTGTGAAGCTAGGGTTGGAGAATCCTCTGTGTCGCCCCCTTTCTCCTGATCGACCAGACACACAAGTTTTTGTGTGTTTGGTTTGGTTTTGTTATTATTAGTAATTATCTTTCACTTTTGACAAGTTTAAACCCTCAACTATGATTTTCCCTTAAGTTTAAGTATCTTAACCATGTTATGAATTATTTCAAGACTTGAATTTAACTAGGTTAAGTTCCTAGTTGGTAAATTCTTGTTTGTTATTTCATTAGAATTTTAATATAAGGATTTATATTTTCGGGGTGTTACAAGTTCACCCCCCTTAAAAAGGGTTTCGTCCCCGAAACCGAATTACGTACCAAATAAAGTAGGGTGAAGACGTCGCATCTCTTCTTCGGACTCCCACGTAGTGTCCGAACCTTTCCTATGCTCCCATTTGACTTTAACTTGGTCAATTTGTTTATTTCGTAAATGTTTGACTTTTCGGTCTAAAATCTCCACCGGTCTCACCGCATAATTTAGACTATTATCCACTTCGATATCATCGTAGTGGATATAGGTCGTTTCGTCTGCTAGGCACTTTCTTAATTGTGACACGTGGAAAGTGCCATGAATTCCACTTAGCTCCTCCGGTAATTCAAGGCGGTAAGCTACCTTGCCAACTTTCCCGATAATTTTAAATGGCCCAATAAACCTTGGGCTTAGCTTCCCCCTTTTTCTGAATCTAATAACGCCCTTCCATGGGGAAACTTTTAGCATGACCATGTCGCCAACCTGGAATTCGATTGGCCTTTTTCTTTTATCAACATACGCCTTTTGTCTGTCTTGAGCCGCTTTCAAATGTGCCCGAACTATATCTATCTTTTCATTCGTGGCTCGTATTATATCTTGATGAGCGAGTTCACGGGGACCCACTTCACCCCAACATACCGGGGTTCGACACTTCCTACCATAAAGCATTTCGTATGGTGCCATCTTAATACTAGATTGGTAACTGTTGTTATACGAAAACTCGACTAACGGTAGGTGAACATCCCAACTACCTCCAAAGTCGATTATACACGCTCGTAGCATGTCCCCCAATGTTTGTATTGTTCTTTCACTTTGTCCATCCGTTTGAGGATGGTACGCAGTGCTAATGAACAATTTGGTCCCCATTTGCTCTTGGAAATCTCGCCAGAAATTCGAAGTAAACCGGGTATCCCTATCAGACACGATGGACACCGGCACCCCATGACGTGCTATGATTTCATTGGTATAAACTTCTGACATCTTTTCTGACGTATAAGTCTCACGAATCGGAATGAAGTGAGCACTTTTCGTCAGTCGATCCACTACTACCCATATGGCATCAAAACCACGATTCGTTTTAGGCAACTTGGTCAGTAGGTCCATTGTGATATGTTCCCATTTCCAAACCGGAATATCTAACGGTTGGAGTTTGCCATATGATTTCTGATGCTCCGCCTTGACTTGTAAACATGTCAAGCATTTTTCCACATACTTCGCCACATCCCTCTTCATTCCGGGCCACCAATAATTTTGTTTCAAATCGTTGTACATCTTGGTCGCACCCGGATGAATTGAATAACGGGATTTATGAGCTTCATCAAGCAGGAGTGCCTTCACTCCACAAGTATGTGGGACCCATATCCTTCCGGATCGAGTCTTCAATCCGTGATTCCCATCCGACAGATCTTTCAATTGACCGATTATTCTTTCTTTCTTCCAATTTTCTTCTTTTACTGCTTCGAATTGCGCCTCTCGAATACGTTCAAGTATACCTGAGGTCACCACGAGTTGCATCGATCTTACTCGTATTGGGACATAGTCCGCTTTTCTGCTTAGAGCATCCGCCACCACATTAGCCTTTCCGGGGTGATAATGTATTTCACAATCGTAGTCTTTCACCATTTCTAGCCATCGCCTTTGTCGCATATTTAACTCCTTTTGATCAAAGAAGTATTTCAAGCTCTTGTGGTCGGTGAATATGGTGCACTTTACCCCATACAAGTAATGCCTCCATATTTTTAAGGCAAACACTACCGCAGCCAACTCGAGATCGTGCGTGGGATATCTCTTCTCATGTATCTTCAATTGTCTCGAGGCATAGGCTATTACCTTGCCCCGTTGCATCAACACATAACCGAGTCCCGATAGTGAAGCATCCGAATAAACCACCATGTCTTCGACTCCGTCCGGCAATGTCAGTACCGGAGCTTGAGTTAGCTTTTCTTTTAGCGTTTGAAACGCTTTTTCTTGATCGACTCCCCAAATAAACCTTGCTTTCTTTTGTGTTAGCTTTGTTAGCGGTGACGCAATCTTGGAGAAATCTTGAATGAATCTCCTATAGTACCCTGCAAGCCCCAAAAAGCTTCTAATTTCTGAAGGGTTCTTCGGGGGATTCCATTTTGACACAGCCTCTATCTTTGACGGATCCACCAATACTCCGTCGGCATTTATGACATGGCCTAAAAATTGAACCTCTCGTAACCAAAAGGCACATTTAGAGAATTTTGCATATAACTTCTCTCGTCTAAGTGTCTCTAACACTTCTTGTAAGTGGTGTGCGTGTTCAGCTTCACTTTTCGAGTACACCAAGATATCATCGATAAACACGATGACCGACTTATCCAACATTGGCTTGCAAACCCGGTTCATGAGGTCCATGAAAGCCGCGGGTGCGTTTGTTAGCCCAAATGACATCACGAGGAATTCGTAATGTCCGTATCTCGTGCGAAAAGCCGTCTTCGGCACATCTTATTCTTTGACCTTTAGTTGGTGATACCCCGACCTAAGGTCAATTTTTGAAAACCAGTTCGCGCCTTGTAGTTGGTCGAATAAGTCGTCTATTTTGGGGAGCGGGTATCGGTTCTTTACCGTGAGTTTGTTTAACTCCCGGTAATCGATACACATGCGCATGCTCCCGTCTTTCTTTCTTACGAACAACACCGGTGCGCCCCAAGGAGACACACTCGGCCTTATAAATCGCTTGTCAAGCAGGTCTTGAATTTGGGACATCAACTCTTGTAATTCCGACGGTGCAAGTTGGTACGGGGCTTTTGCTACGGGTTTCGCGCCCGGAATCAATTCGATCCCGAACTCTATTTCCCGTTCAGGCGGTATCCCCGGTAAATCTTCCGGAAAAACATCTTCATAATCTCGTACTACCGGTACATCTCCAATCTTTCGTGATTCTTTTTCGGGCTCATTAGCGTATATCATGAATGCCTTGCATCCTCGCTTCATTAGCTTGTGAGCTTTCAACATTGAGCATACTATGGGGTTGCCTCCTTTTTCGCCATAAATGGTGACGTGTTTCCCGCTCGGAGATGTTAGTTTTATCTCTTTACGGAAGCACACGACCCTTGCATGGTGTCTAGATAGCCAATCCATCCCAACGACTACTTGAAATTCTCCCATCGACATCGGGATTAGATTTATCAAATATTCTTCATCGTCGATGCTCAGTTTACAATTTTCACATACATCACAAACAATAAAGCTCTTGTTATTACCTATCTCTACTTCTAAAGGCACAGGTAATTTTGTTAAAACAAATGAAGGATGTCGAATAAGTCCATATGAAACAAAGGATTTATTCGCACCCGTATCAAATAACACGTGTGCAGGAATTGAATTTACAGCAAATATACCTGAGACCACGTCAGGTTCAACCTTTGCTTCTACGGCAGTTAGTTGAAAAGATCTTGCCTTTGCTTTCGGGGCTTCACCTTTCGGTTCCTGCCCATCCTTCTTTCCAACCAGCTCCGGGCATTCCGACTTCTTGTGACCCGTTCGATAACAATTGTAACAAACCGTCACTTTCTCCGGGCATGATATAGCCATATGTCCCGTTTTCTTGCATATGGGACAAGGCTTATCCTTGTAACGGCATTCGCCTTTATGACCCTTCCCGCAGATTCTGCAACTTGGCGACCCGCCTTTTGTATCAGATTTCTTTGCGCTTTCGTTTGTTCGTGCCTTCTTAGTAGGGCTTGGATTCACATCTTGTGCCCTTCGTTCACCCCGTTCTATACTCTTTTTCAGTTCGATCTCCCTTTCCCGAGCAGCATTGACAATCTCGGTAAGGGTCTCGTATTTTGAAGGGGTTATGAACTCTCTATACTCCGCACTTAGCATGTTATGGTAGTAATAGACCTTTTGTTCTTCATTTGTCACCAAATCATCACAGAACTTTATCTTGTCCATAAACATCCCCGTGATCTTGTCTATGGATTCACCCTTGCGTCTGAGTTGCATGAACTCTTCCTTGATTCTATTTATGACCGCTTTGGGACTATGGTGTTTAAGAAACGGCGTCTTAAACTCCTCCCATGTCATGGCCTTAGCCGCTTCACTTCCAATCTCCTTCTTTTTGTTATCCCAAGAGTCTTTCGCTTGACCTCTTAATTGACCCGTACCATAAGCTACGTAGTCATTTTCATCACAATGAGTTCTCTCGAATACTCCTTCGATATCACTTAGCCATCGTTGGCACACAATTGGATCAACCTCCCCATTATATATTAGTGGTTTACAGGCCATGAATTCCTTGTATGAACAAGGCTTTCGTCCACCATGCTTTTCCTTTGCTACATTTGAATCATCTTCCAGTTTCTTGATTCTATCTTCTACTATTGATAAAACTGTGTTTTGAATTTTATCAATAAAGCCCGACAAACTGTTTTCGATCGCCTTTCCAACCTCTTCGGCAATCACTTCCCTCACTTGTTCGGTGACTCTTGGCACCGCATCATCGTTACCTTTATCAGCCATCTCTATTTCTGAAATGTTTACGTAAGCTGTTAAACATTCCATTTATAACACATGCTTTACTTGTTTTGATTTCATCAAGTTCATAACTTGATTTAATCATTCTTGTTTTGATTCAATCAAGTTCATAACTTGATTTAATCATTCTTGTTTTGATTCAATCAAGTTCATAACTTGATTTAATCATTCTTGTTTCTATTCAATCAAGTTCATAACTCGATTTAATTATTCTTGTTTCATGCATTTCTTGTATTTGAGTGAGCTTACACACTCTTTTCATGCATATTTGTTCATGATTTATTTCTATATTCTCTAATTTCTACTTAAACGATTAACTCTTACCGGATGCTTGATCAAGCTTGAACCGAACACTTTGTTGACAACCTTAGGCTCTGATTACTAACTTGTAACACCCTAAATTTTACCCTTGATTTTAGTAATAGTTTATACTATTTCTAGTATAATATTGTTTAAATAACCTAACTTTCATAACAAAATTCATAAGTTACATCAAACTTAGTCAACTAATAACTAAGTTGAAACATTTTAAAAGATGTTTAAAAGATGTTTACAACCCATACACAAAAACGTTTAAAGATTCAAAACATAGCGGAAGCTTCAAAATGTAGTGTTCGGTTCTTCATTAATCACTTGATCGCCACCCGTAAGATTCATCAATTTACCTATGATGAAAACCGTTAAAACATTAGTTTTGACGTTGTTATATAATATAATCGCAAGGTTTAACATCACATTTGAAAGAAATAAAAATATAACAACTATTCTGGTTCTACCGTAACTTACGGTATCACCGTAAGTTACGGTGAGTTTTGGACAATTACTAGTCCACCGTAAAGCAGGAGATCCACGCCGTAAACATCTAAACTCTACCGTAAATTACGGTAGTACCGTAATTTACGGTAGTACCTGGAATTGCATGTTTTGTTTTGTAAGATCATTACACCAAGATCCCAACTCTCGGATTTCAGTTTTTTTTTTCTATGATACCGATACATTAAAACCTCGTAATTCTTATATGATATATATATTGACCCATCTCTAAGAACAATCTATCATATTCCGGAGCATTAATCATACCTTACTAGATTGTTCGACCGTTTGGATGCCAAGATTTAGGCATCAAACAATGTATTACAAAAATCCAATTTCTATCAATTGTTTTGACCCGTTTCTCTTGTTTAAGACGCAAAGTCACTTCCGTGACGTATTGATCTATCTTGTTTACCATGTTTTCAAGACTACAACATAAAACTAACAATTAATTTATAATGTAAGGAAACGGTAATTTCGTACCTCTAGAGCACGCCTTTCCCCCGTGAATTCCCTCCGGCTTGTCCGCTTGATGATCCGGACTCTTTGCCTAGAAAATTCAGTTTTACAACTTGTTTAGAACTCTTTTCATGACCATAATCGCATCATTATGAGTCATGACTAATTCTGCGTTTTCCTCCTATTCTAACATTTAAATCTTCAGTTAGGCATTTCAACGAACACCTAACAAGTCAGATTTTTCTACAATCATTACTAAGTTCATGACTTGAAATTTTAACATCTAATTTCACTTTAATTAAGCCATTTGTACTCATTTAAACATTTAAATTGCTGAATTTCATCATACCATTCAGCTTTTCTCTAGATTAAAATTCATAATCCTAGTACTTGTCTAGTCTTTACAATATCATAAATCACCTACAATGGTGATTGAAATTTCTTCAAGTAACATGCAATGATTTTCACAATTTATCATCTAGGGTTTAATCCTAAACAACATATTACTTCAAGATTCATTCATGCATGACATATCTAGGTTCAATTTCAGTTATTCACCATTAACCTAGAATTTATGGTGAATCAAAATATCAAAATTATACATACCTTTTGATCCCTATGACGAGGTGATCACTAATTCATGTTTAGAATTCGATTTGAAACAGATTTGAGGCTTCAATTTAGTAAATTTTGGTGTGAAGCTAGGGTTGGAGAATCCTCTGTGTCGCCCCCTTTCTCCTGATCGACCAGACACACAAGTTTTTGTGTGTTTGGTTTGGTTTTGTTATTATTAGTAATTATCTTTCACTTTTGACAAGTTTAAACCCTCAACTATGATTTTCCCTTAAGTTTAAGTATCTTAACCATGTTATGAATTATTTCAAGACTTGAATTTAACTAGGTTAAGTTCCTAGTTGGTAAATTCTTGTTTGTTATTTCATTAGAATTTTAATATAAGGATTTATATTTTCGGGGTGTTACATGATCTTCATCCTTCTCTCTTCAAGGTAGCCTTCGGGTTGTAGGCCAGCTCCGGCAGTACTACTGCTCCGGCTGTTGTACCATGGGAAACAAAACGAGTACTCTTGGGAGATTCGGAATTTGTTTTAAGGGAAGCGTGTGTACACGTGACTCAGCCAATCTGCTTCTTCTACATTTCTTGTATTTTAATTTTTCAGTTGTAATAGTAATTTTGTTTCCAGCTTTCTTTATTTCTGAATTGTAATCTTGTAATAAAAATTGTTTATTTTATTTTATTTTATTTACGCGAACGGTTCCTACAAAGTTAACATAATATTTCATATCTGAGTAGTCGGTAAACTTTTACTCTGTAAATAGAAAACGTAACCAAGCTAAGTGTATCTATCGGGTTTTTCATATTTTTAATGCTAAATTCGTCATCTAGTTTGTTTTGTTTACAGACTGAGATTCAACTTAGGGGTTGGTTGGCAACTTCTAATTGGTTAAGTGCTGAATGAGTATGAGGTCTGAACTATTAATTGCTGAATAAGTAAGATGTCTGAATCATTAAGAGCTAGTATAATACTTAATGGTTTAGACGCAAATGTCTGATCAATTCATATTAGAAGTATTAACCATTCAGACTTAGTATAATGCTTAACTATTTAGAGGCAAATGTCTAAACCATTCAGACATCTGCTAGCGAAACAAACAGTCTGAACCATTAAATGCTGAACCAGTAAAAGGTCTGAACCATTAACAGTCTCATTAAAAGGTAAACAAACATCCCTTAACCTTTTAGATGGACTAAAGTAAATTAGAGGATCCAGGTCCTTTTTCTAAAAAAAGAAATTATTTGTTTGCTTAAAATTTTAATGTGTGAAATATGATGTCAATTTTTTTATGCGATTTCTAAGGCTATGCGGTGTGGTGTGGTGATGGTTCATCCTTGGAGGATGATCCGCCATGTAAGCGTCACATAGATCGGGTGTGAGGATGGAGCAAAGAGGATAGAGGTAAGGAAATGAGGGATGAGCCTAAAATATATATGTATATATTGTATGTATCGGTGTGTGAGAGAGGGGGAGGCCCGTTAGAGACGTTCAGGACGCCGACGGTGGGGGGGGGGGGGAATGGGGGGACGGCGGCGATGAAGCAGGACGGACTGGGGACGACCCCCACACCCTCCAGCCTAAAGACACACAATCATACATCTTAGAGTGAGGGTAATTTTAGAAAAAAAAAAAAGGAAAGTTTTTCAAGTATGTTGTTTGTTTGTTCGTTGACGATTAAATAAAGTTAAACCCTAAATCACTTATTCACATCCAATTTATGAAAGTGAAAAAAAAACTAAAATATATATCAATTCCAACAAAAAAAAAATCGGGAGATTAAATGATGAGAGAGTTGTAATCAGAAAAGAAAAATAAATAGATGCGAATCAAATGTAACCAAACCAAGCTTTACATAATTTTGGGTGGCCTAAACTCTGTATATTTTTTACACTCAAAGCCACAATTGCTATTTATTATCAGAAACGATACAAACGAAATATAATACATAAAATAATCTAAATAATAAGATCATCTTAATAAAAAAATTAATATAAAGTTAAATATTTGAGTTGTCTTAGATATTCTCTCTATTTTCAATCGTATTGAAAAAGAAGGTCGGGGTTTGGATTTTATTATTTGGATGTTATTAAAATTGTTGCATTAAAATATTGTTTATGGTAGCATCCGCAGTTTATGTAAAGCATCTGCTAGACAAATTTCCTCAAATACATCAAAAGGTGGGCATGCTTTTCCATGAAATTAAACTAGGTTAACTTTTTTTTTTTTTGAAAGGTGACTTTCAATGTACAGGACTTAGGTCACCGGGTTCATGTCGAAGACAATCCCCTGTCAGTCCCGCTCTTCCGGACGCGATGTTCGATCGGGCCCCGGCCGTTGCGCAAGCTGACTTCCGCCCGGAAACCATACTGCCCCCACACGAGAGACTCGCTGGGGTAACAGCAGGGTAAAACCAGGTTGCCCTCAAGACCGCACCATGCCTCGGTAGGATACGATCCATCATTGGGACGTCCCACCCCCCGTAGGTTAACTAAGTGCTTAAGATACTTTATTTGGTTTTTATATTAAAAAAACCTAAACGTAATGTCTTTTTAGACCTATTCCTACAAAGTTTTTTTTTTTTTGAACGGCCAACGAATCCTCCAAATGGGCTACTGGCGAAATTCACCACATCGGGATACACTCGTCTCCGAACTGGGGAAAACCCCCACCTAGGGCAGAAGCCCGTGAACACTCGCTCAATATGGCTTGATTTGAAACGGAGCCAAGCCTGCTCGACTCGGTTAGAAAGTGAGCCTAACTCGGCTCGGCTCGTAGCAAGCTGGATTGGCTCGGTTTGGCTCACTTGCTAGCTCGGTTCGGCTTAGCTCAAATTATTTTAGTTTTAATATATTTTATTTTTATATATATTATAATATATCACAGAAAAACTGAATATTATTTACATGTATTTAAAAGTGTAATTTGATATTTATAACATATTTGAAGGTTGAATATCATGCTAACAAACTTATATTGTATTTTGTTGAAATCTCGAACTTGTTTATGTTATTAAACTTGATTTTGACTTGTAATGGTTAAGCTTATTTTGTATATGTTCTTTTAAACTATTGAATAATATTTTATACTACTAAATTTTGAAATCTATCTATTTTTTTTTTTTTTTTTTGAACGGCTAATTTTGAAATTTATGTATTAATCTTTCTTTTAAAAGTTGAGCCAAACCAAACCGAGTCTAAGCTTAGATTTCAAACTCGGTTTTGAATCCGAGCCAAGTCATCTCGATTTATAATCGAGCCAAGCCGAGATAGCCCTGACTCGGCTTGGTTCGGCTTGTGAAAAGCCCTAAATACAACGTTACATAATTGTAGATCGGTTAGCTTTGCAACCGAGACCCTCATTTTTTTTAGAAAACGAATACTTTACGGGTTTTCAAAATACTCAACAAAAGATAAAAATGATTAAAAGAACCGAAGTGCCGAACCATATGATTTTAGTTCATAACAGAAAAAAAGTTTACAAACCCTAGGAATAGAAACCTTGGAAATTTCAAAAAAGAGTTACGGTGAGACATATGAAAGAAGACGGTGGCTCTGTTAACTTATGTTGTGTCCCGCCGAAAGGCATCCATTTACTTTGGTCGTTCCTCAAAAATGTTTGATTCCCTCCTCTCACTCTCACTCACACTCCACTCACACGCACCACCACTTAACGTTTCGTTTCACGCGCCAAAACTTTATATTACATAAATAATAACTTTTAATCAGTTTTCTAATAAAAAAGCTGGCTTGTAAGACTGGTTATGCAAAACAATTTTTTTATATATAAATTTTTTACCGTATATGCTTTTAACTGTATCATAATTTCTGACGCTAGATGAAAATATTTAACCTGTTTAGAAAGTGGATTGTGGTTCGGTTGACATGTTTAACCCGTTTAGTTTAACTAGGTCCGCTCGTCAATCGAACTAAAGAGGTTAACTCATTAACCCGTTTATGACATGCTTAACCAATTTTTTTAAACTCACGAACCCAATTTACACGTTAATCTCTTGATTATTACCCGTTAATTTGCTTGACACGTTTAGATAAATTGGTTAAATGAGTTGTGTTCGAGTTATATAATTTGAAGCAAGTGTAGGTTAGAGTTACTGCTCTTTGATGAAATAAAAATATGAATCATGTTGAAATCGTCAACTTACAACCCGACACAATTAACTCCCCAATAATCACTAAGGTGTTGTTTGTTTTTGCAGACAAAAACTGTCTGTAGTCTGATTTCAGCTGATTTTATAATATTGTTTGTTTTATAAACTGGATATCGTCTGTATAACATAAAAAAAAACATAATACAACCACCATCTCCACCACCACTACACTGCCCAAACCACCACCACCACCACCACCACTCAAACCCGTCGAAAAAAAACGAATCTGTCCAGAAAAAAGATAACTTCAATATCCACTCATATCCACACACTATAGTTGTTTAAATGAAATTAAAAAGAAAAAAACAATTGAGGCTCAAATTAACACATTGAAGAAATCAATCAGCAAACTCTGATACCAAAATATGAAGTACATTATCTGAGAAAAGAAAGAAGAAAATGATAAGACAAAATACCCGAAACCCTAGAGAGGAGGATCCGGCAATGAATGCGCGGTTGGATTTGAAATCTGAATGGAAGACAACAGCAGAGCTGCTGCTGCTACGGTGCTTGGAGAACCACCACCCTTAGCCGTCTCTGATGTCGTCATTTCCGGCGGCTACAACCGCCGTCGGCCACCACCGAGCGGGTGGAGAGGGGTGTGGGTGCTAGCAGAAGAATAAGGGGGGTTTGGGGGGTGCTTATCGGACCAAAGGGAGGGGCGCCGGGATCCATCTCCGGTTGCCGGAGGTCAGACCAGAGGTGTGACAACTGGCCCAAACCGGTAATTTCCGTACACATTAATTATTGCTTAATGACTGCAATTATGAGTTTAAGTGTCAGCAATGTCTGAACACATGATTAAACAAGTGAATTCATGCATGTTGTATACTACAAAATATTGCTTTATGCATAAACGAGAGCGTTGCGTCAGAATAATAGTAAACTCACCGGTAAGACACTATGTGTCAACGGAACTGCAGAAAGCAGCCAGACAATAAAATTGGAGCCTAGGTGTAGGTCCGACAACAAAAATACATTAAAACCCTAGAGTATATGTAAGGGTTTAATTTATAGACATTGCGAAAGCAAAATCAAGCACTAAAAAGCACCCGAAACGCACTTTAAGTGCAGAAATTACATAATTCAGCAATAATTCAGCATTTAGACACATAAATATTATGCAGAAATGTCGTTTTATTATCCAGAATATTTCCCTAAGTGTTGGGAATTGAAAGGGTACAAGAAAGGTACTTAAAAGACACTAAAAAGTGTAATTTAGCACTTTAACGAACCAGTGTCTAACCGAACAACCGGAAAATACCCGGAACACCAAAATAATGCTAGAAGCATTATTTTTATTT
Source organism: Helianthus tuberosus (assembly GCA_030545235.1). Classification (NCBI taxonomy): domain Eukaryota; kingdom Viridiplantae; phylum Streptophyta; class Magnoliopsida; order Asterales; family Asteraceae; genus Helianthus; species Helianthus tuberosus. Next base: position 56,058,673 of record CM060408.1, on the reverse strand, counting down.
TTCTAAGCTAGTTATGGTCCCCGTACACCATAACACCCACTAGATTACCTACTAACTAAGACATGTAACCCAATACTTGGTATTAAACTAACATTTACCAATTACCATGAGAATTTACACCTCACCCCCCCCCCCCCCATTTGCATATGGACGGTCAAGGGACCCCCACACACACAAGATCTATCTAGATACTTACAAGATCATTATAAATCTTTTATGGATCTTCTAAAGATTGAGATGGGATTTTGCTAGTACTTTGAGAGACATAAGGACCTTTGGTTATTAAGACTAAGATTATAAGTAAACCTTCATCATCTTCATCACACCATCAACCTCCTCACCCTCTCCTTGCTCTCGGCCTCATACCCATCACCACACACCTTCACTTTTGATCACCCTACAACCATTTCAAGGCCACTACAAGGTGTAAGAAGCAATAATAGGAAGCTTGGTGGACTCGGAGGTTGAAGGACCACTCACACGAGCTTTTATCCACTCGATTTGTGCTTAGATTCTTCCCTAGCCTCGAGCTAGAGGTATAATGCTTAAAACTCATATTTGAACTTATCTAAAGTGGTTAAAAGGATTTGTGTTGGTTAAATCTCGTTAAAATGCGAAAAGATGCACAAAAGTCTACTAAAAGCATGAAAAATGGTGGTTAATAGCACAAAAGTTGTGTAAAAGTTGTAGTAGTTGAAATATATGGTTATCTAGACCCGATCTATGATGTGGTAGCTCGGATCATCGTTTAACCCGGTTTGGTAAGATCATGGATCTTAACATAAAGCTATTTTAGAAGTAACAAGGGTTAAAAGGTGAAACCCTACCACACATAAACCATGAACTTGTGTAAAAATGTTTTAACTTGTACAAAAGTGTTTAAAACTAGTAGATCTATGTATCTACAAGTGGTATTTTCAAAAGACCAAGCATCAAAAGAAATCACATGTTCTAAACCGGATCTTACACAAACAAAAGTGGTTTTTGTGAACAAACAAGTATGTAGATACTTGTGTAACAAAAGTTTAACGAAGAAACAGTTTTCGTAAAAACCGACTAGAAGTTGTAAAACTTCATATTCTTTAAAAATAAAGTTTTTAAGAAATTAAACTTATTTTTAAAGATAACAAGACTTACTAAATGTGCTAGTAAGTTACTACACATTTTTGTAATTATTCAAGTTCATGAAATTAGTGATTATTGTTGACGAATATTGTTGATAATTGTTGTTGATGATTGTTGACGATTTAAAAGAAAATAAACACATGTTTTGAAAACATGGGAAACGTCCATCTTTAGGGGAAACTCTGTCAAAATTTTTATAAATTTTGACACTTAGAAAAATATAAGTTTTTGAGAAACTTATTCCCTAAAAATGTGTTTAAAAGTATTACCAAGGTTTCCCTAATTTTTGGTGATAAGAAATGAGGATTTCTTCAAGAATAAAAATGGATATAAGTATGTATATTTTTGAGAGAAAAATATATATTATTTTATTTTATCACCAACTTTTGTGCTAAGTGTATATAGTATGTGTTATACGTGCTAGTGTATTAAGACTTAAAAATACACTAATTACTCATGAGGAGTAGAAATATAAAAATACACATACAACATACAAGATACATAATTCGGGTGCAAAGTGCAAAACATAAAAGACTTATATTTATTTTTGGAGAAAATAATATAAGCAAGATACGTAGTTAAAAATATGGAATATTTTTAACACAAGAATATATACAAAAGAGAGTGACTGTACTTGTGCGACGCAAGTCTAGTGACTAACGTTAAGAAAACGCGTATAGGTTACGACGTTAATTAAGCAAATCCGGTGGAGTTTACGACGCTAGGAACGCAAAGTTGTGAGTTCATGCTCCCCCTTTTCTCTTTAACTGTTTTCAGTTTTTATAACTTCGGGGGTGAAATACATGTACAAATGTACAGAAATTTATAATTGGTATGATATAAATACAAGAAATACACTTGGTGAGAACGAGAACCAAGTGTGACGAAATATAAGAAGTACACTTGGTGAGAACGAGAACCAAGTGTGACGAAAGATAAGAATATGAGAAGCGCACTTGGTGAGAACGAGAACCAAGTATGAGGCGCTATGAGAAATGATAACAAGAAACGCGCTTGGTGAGGACGAGAACCAAGTAGGATGCGTTATGAGAAATAGTGTCACGAATAGGGTACAGAAGCACCATTAATCAACGTATACATTCAGACCGCAGAACAAAAGGTTAGATCTAACGGGTGCCTGGCAGCCACACTCCCGGTCGGGGCGAGAACCGAGGAGTGCTTTTGTGTCTCAGAATATACCAATTAAATGCCTTAGGTTTGGTGACTTCCTATGACGTGCCACATGTTAATGGCTTTGCAACCCATTAACAATATGATATTTACAGAAATACTGTATTTACATAAAATTCATACCATACTAAAATTGATATATAACTTGAAGTACGTGGGGTACTCAAGAAGATTGAATTATACTTGAAGTACGTGGGGTACTCAAGAAAATGAGAATTATACTTGAGTACGTGGGGTACTCAAGAAGAAATTGAATTATACATGTGTATGTGGTGTACACATGAAACTGAATTTATATATGAAAACTTGACTTACTCACAAACTATGTTTTCATACAAAGTATACAAACATGAAATACAAAACTGCATGAATTCACACCAACATTATGTTGACGTTTTTCCAAAAACTCACATGTATTTCAGGTAACTAGGATGGATGTGCGCGTGGTCTTGCTTATGCTCGTGGATGTCACTTGTGTTAACTTTAAATAAAGTTGTAAACTTTTAAGGCAATGTGTTAAGTTGTCTAGCGATGTAAACGCTAAACTTATGTTTTCAAATCATGGTATTTGATGTTATTTTACGAGCATGTAGCATGTTTACTCTTCGTATGCAATGAGAACCTTTCATGATCACACCTCGTGCTTCCGCCATAGAAAGGGGTGTGACAGATTGGTATCAGAGCTGCGATTGTAGTGAACCAGGATTCCTTCTCGAGTCTAGTCTACAATCTCTAGGATCCATTCACGAAAACAATTTTCAAAGAGCTTTCATTGCATAAAACGTCCCGCGACATCCACTACCTGAAACTGACTACATGAGTCTAGAAAAGACACTACGAGACTTAAAGTGCACTTGAGTAGCACTTGTCGTTGACTAGAAATTACTTGCAATTGTGTGTGATGATTAGCATGTACTAGAAGTAGAATGTCACAAACATACGTGACTTTATCTGAAAGCGATGGCCCATCTGAAGGAAGAGATACGAGGATGAAACGAACCGTGCGGACTGTGCAAGGAGTTACGTAATTATGGATGCATACATAATTATGGAATTCAGTGCACAAAAATCACAGCAAGTCTTATCACGTATAGATTCCCTCAGTGCAAGCCTACTAAGTACTCTGCTAGAGTAATAATTGTTTGATGTCCCTTATGTGATATATACCTGTGAATATATCTATACTACTACTGCCTAGTAGGACGATATCAAACAAATGCCTAACCCTGTTGTGTTATGTTCTATCAGAACATGGCACCCAGGAAAACTGTGAATGCTCGCAATGACGACCAACCTCCTCCTCCCCTACTGCCAAGAACTGCTGAGGAGCTGAACGCTCTACTGGAGGAAAGGATCTCCGCTGCTATCGCCCAGTACGAGGCGAACCGAACTCAAGACAGTGGAGGACCAAGCAACGCTAGGCGTAATGGGAATGGAGATTCGTCTGGAGGCAATGCAACCCAAGGTAACCTTAAGACACTGTGCTAAGCATGAGGAAATTTATGAACGATCCTTGTTTCATCATTTCTTCGATTGCTCACATATGAATTGGTTGAATCAATTCTAGGCTGCACTTTCAAGCAATTCCTCGACTGCAAGCCGATAAACTATGACGGCACAGGAGGTGCAGTAGCATTTGTGCGCTGGACGGAGAAGACTGAAGCTACTTTCCGCATGAGCAAGTGTACCGCGGATCAACAAGTCACTTTTGCTACTGGGTTATTCGTCGATGAAGCTCTGACTTGGTGGAACCTGCAAGCCCAAACCTTGGGTGATGACGCCGCTTATGGCCTAACTTGGGAGGAACTGAAGGAAAGAATGAGAGAGGAGTACTGCTCTCGTGCGGAACTCCAAAGGCTGGAAACAGAGTTCTGGCACTTGACTATGGAAGGTGCTGACATCAATGGTTACACTCGAAGGTTCCACGACCTGTCGAGAGTGCTTCCCTACATGGTGACTCCTGAATTTAAGCGTGTGGAGCGCTACATTTGGGGACTGGCCTCAGAGTTTCGTGGCATGGTAACTTCGGCCAAACCTCAAACAATCACCGAGGCTGTAACTCTGGCTGTCAGCCTTACTGAAGATTGTGTTCATATGAAGAAGCTATCGTTGAACCCCACTGAGAAGACCGAGACGCATGCTGAGTCGTCCGGTGACAAAAAGAGAAAGCATACGAGTTTGAACCAAGCAACTCGCAACAACAAGGGTTTCAACAAGAAGCGCGACACTAATCCGCCTCAGGAGACGAAAACCCATGCAACCAAAGCATACCAAGGCTCCATGCCTAGATGCCAAAAATGTAAGTATCATCATGATGGAGCTTGTCGCATTCCAAGGTGCGACAAATGTGGTAAATTGGGTCATCAAACAGAAGACTGTTGGGGAAAAGGAAAGAATCGAAATGGAAACGGTGCTGTTAACAAGAATGGTAACGGGAAAGGGCAGAACCAAGGATGCTTCAAGTGTGGAAGCAATGATCATTTCATGAAGAACTGCCCAGAGAGAAACAACGCTCCGGCTCGAGCATTTGTGATTGGAGCAAGAGACGCACGCGAGGACCCTAACGTGGTCACCGGTACGTTTCTCGTTAACAATCACTTCGCATCCATATTATTTGACACTGGCGCCGATTATAGCTTCATGTCTGTGGAATTTAAACGCATACTCGGAATAGAATCTAGTAGATTAGAAATTCCTTATTCCATAGAACTAGCCAATGGTAAACTCGTTGAATCGAGCGAAGTTGTTAGAGGCTGCACACTGGAACTTGGCGAGCGAAATTTTAGCATCGACCTCTTACCTATTCAATTGGGTAGCTTCGATGTAGTAGTCGGAATGGACTGGTTGTCCAAGAACAAAGCTGAAGTTATTTGTCATGAGAAAATCATTCGCATCCCTTTAGCGAATGGTGAAACTCTCATCGTGCATGGAGAAAAACGAGACGCGCCTCTTCGAATCATCAGTTGTATGAAGGCACAGAAGTGCTTGAGGAAAGGATGTGTCGCTTTCCTAGCACACGTTATAGACAAGAAGGCTGTGGAGCCGAAACTCGAAGACATTCCTGTGGTGAAGGAATTTCCTGATGTGTTCCCTGAAGATCTGCCAGGACTACCTCCGCAACGACAAGTCGAATTTCATATAGACTTGGTTCCGGGAGCTGCTCCTGTAGCCAAGGCACCCTATCGACTTGCTCCATCCGAAATGCAAGAATTATCTACACAACTCCAGGAGTTGTTGGATAAAGGATTCATAAGGCCAAGCTTCTCACCCTGGGGAGCTCCAGTATTATTCGTGAAGAAGAAGGATGGAACACTGCGGATGTGTATCGATTACAGGGAACTGAACAAGCTCACTATCAAGAATCGGTATCCACTACCGAGGATTGATGACCTATTTGATCAACTGCAAGGATCAAGCTACTATTCCAAGATCGACCTTCGATCTGGATACCATCAGCTGAGAATCCAAGATGAAAGCGTGCCAAAGACTGCATTCAGAACGCGCTATGGGCACTACGAATTTCTTGTGATGCCATTTGGACTGACGAATGCACCAGCGGTCTTTATGGATCTAATGAACCGCGTATGCAAACCATATCTCGATAAATTCGTGATTGTATTTATCGATGATATCCTGATTTACTCGCGAACGAAAGAAGAGCACGAGCAACATCTCAGAACCATCTTGGAATTACTGAAGAAAGAGAAGCTTTATGCAAAGTTCTCAAAGTGCGAATTCTGGATTCGCGAAGTACAATTTCTTGGTCACGTGGTGAATGAGAAGGGCATTCATGTAGACCCGTCCAAGATAGAAGCGATAAAGAATTGGGAAGCTCCCAAGACCCCGACCGAAGTTCGTCAATTTCTGGGCTTAGCGGGCTACTATCGGCGATTCATTGAGAATTTCTCGAAGATAGCTCAACCGCTAACGACCCTTACTCAGAAAGACAAGAAGTACGACTGGGGTCACAAACAAGAAGAAGCCTTTCAGCTACTTAAGAACAAGCTCTGCGATGCACCGATACTATCGTTACCCGAAGGCACTGAAGACTTCGTGGTATACTGCGACGCCTCACGACAAGGCTTGGGTTGCGTGCTCATGCAACGCCAAAAAGTCATCGCTTATGCTTCAAGACAACTGAAGGTTCACGAGAGAAATTATACCACTCACGACCTGGAGCTGGGTGCAGTGGTATTCGCCTTGAAGATTTGGCGACATTATCTATATGGTACTCGATGTACAATCTTCACAGATCACAAAAGCTTGCAACACATATTTGATCAGAAGGAATTGAATATGCGCCAGCGACGTTGGGTCGAGCTGCTGAATGATTATGACTGTGAGATTAAGTACCATCCTGGAAAGGCGAACGTTGTAGCAGACGCGTTGAGCCGAAAAGAAAGGGTTAAGACCCTGAGAGTTCGAGCACTGGAAATGACGATTCGAACGAACCTCACAGCACGCATTCGAGATGCACAACAAGAAGCTCTTAAAGAAGAGAATCGTAAAGCTGAATACCTCCGGGGTGCATTGAAATACATGGTGCCAAATGAAGAGGGAGCCTTATACTTCAAGAAGCGTATCTGGGTTCCACTCTATGGTGGCATACGAGAAGTCATCCTTAATGAAGCCCACAAATCGAGATATTCGATCCACCCAGGATCGGACAAAATGTATCAAGACTTGAAGGAGTACTATTGGTGGCCGAGACTCAAAAGCGACGTTGCTGTCTATGTTGGAAAATGCCTAACCTGTGCTAAGGTTAAGGCCGAATATCAGAAACCGTCCGGCCTACTACAACAACCAGAGATTCCCGTGTGGAAGTGGGAACAAATCTCGATGGACTTCATAACGAAATTACCCAGGACCCCGAGAGGGCACGATATGATATGGGTAATAGTTGATCGATTGACGAAGTCTGCGCATTTCCTACCAATCCGAGAGAAGGATAGCACTGGAAAGCTGGCAGAGATATACTTAAGAGAAATTGTGGCACGTCATGGAGTGCCAATCTCAATCATTTCAGACAGAGATGGACGCTTTGTCTCAAGAATCTGGCAATCATTTCAGGAAGCCTTTGGATCTCAGTTAGATCTGAGCACGGCATTCCATCCACAAACAGACGGCCAGAGCGAACGGACTATACAAACGTTAGAAGATATGCTTCGCGCATGTGTCATGGATCTAGGCGGCAGCTGGGATACTCATCTACCTTTAGTTGAGTTTTCCTACAATAACAGTTATCATACGAGCATAAAAGCCGCGCCGTTCGAAGCTCTGTATGGCCGCAAATGCCGATCGCCCTTATGTTGGGCAGATGCCGGAGATAAACGTATGGTTGGTCCTGAACTTGTACAAGAGACAACCGACAAGATTGCGCAGATCCGAGAGCGCATTAAGGCGGCTCGAGAGCGACAAAAGAGCTACGCTGATCCAAATAGAAAATCGGTAGATTTCAAGGTGGGAGACAAAGTGTTGTTAAAAGTCTCACCATGGAAGGGCGTAGTCAGGTTTGGAAAGCGTGGAAAGCTGAATCCACGATATATCGGACCATTCAGAATATTGAGAAGAATTGGTACCGTGGCATACAAGTTGGAGTTACCGGAAGAACTTAATGGAGTGCATGATACGTTTCATGTATCCAACCTGAAGAAGAGCCCAACACAAGAAAACGTGACCATCCCGATGGATGAAGTGCATATTGATGAAGCCCTCCGATTTACAGAGCAACCCGTTGAGGTTACTGACTGGAAAGTCAACAAGACCAGGAGGAGCAGTGTGAAACTTGTCAAAGTACGTTGGAGCTCTAAGCACGGACCCGAGTACACATGGGAACGTGAAGACCAGTTCAAGAAAAAGTATCCCCACCTATTCAAGAAGACTCCAGCGGGAGTGAGTTCAGCCTGAATTTCGGGACGAAATTCTTTTAACGGGGGGAGACTGTGACAACTGGCCCAAACCGGTAATTTCCGTACACATTAATTATTGCTTAATGACTGCAATTATGAGTTTAAGTGTCAGCAATGTCTGAACACATGATTAAACAAGTGAATTCATGCATGTTGTATACTACAAAATATTGCTTTATGCATAAACGAGAGCGTTGCGTCAGAATAATAGTAAACTCACCGGTAAGACACTATGTGTCAACGGAACTGCAGAAAGCAGCCAGACAATAAAATTGGAGCCTAGGTGTAGGTCCGACAACAAAAATACATTAAAAACCCTAGAGTATATGTAAGGGTTTAATTTATAGACATTGCGAAAGCAAAATCAAGCACTAAAAGCACCCGAAACGCACTTTAAGTGCAGAAATTACATAATTCAGCAATAATTCAGCATTTAGACACATAAATATTATGCAGAAATGTCGTTTTATTATCCAGAATATTTCCCTAAGTGTTGGGAATTGAAAGGGTACAAGAAAGGTACTTAAAAGACACTAAAAAGTGTAATTTAGCACTTTAACGAACCAGTGTCTAACCGAACAACCGGAAAATACCCGGAACACCAAAATAATGCTAGAAGCATTATTTTTATTTTTCTAAGCTAGTTATGGTCCCCGTACACCATAACACCCACTAGATTACCTACTAACTAAGACATGTAACCCAATACTTGGTATTAAACTAACATTTACCAATTACCATGAGAATTTACACCTCACCCCCCCCCCCCATTTGCATATGGACGGTCAAGGGACCCCCACACACACAAGATCTATCTAGATACTTACAAGATCATTATAAATCTTTTATGGATCTTCTAAAGATTGAGATGGGATTTTGCTAGTACTTTGAGAGACATAAGGACCTTTGGTTATTAAGACTAAGATTATAAGTAAACCTTCATCATCTTCATCACACCATCAACCTCCTCACCCTCTCCTTGCTCTCGGCCTCATACCCATCACCACACACCTTCACTTTTGATCACCCTACAACCATTTCAAGGCCACTACAAGGTGTAAGAAGCAATAATAGGAAGCTTGGTGGACTCGGAGGTTGAAGGACCACTCACACGAGCTTTTATCCACTCGATTTGTGCTTAGATTCTTCCCTAGCCTCGAGCTAGAGGTATAATGCTTAAAACTCATATTTGAACTTATCTAAAGTGGTTAAAAGGATTTGTGTTGGTTAAATCTCGTTAAAATGTGAAAAGATGCACAAAAGTCTACTAAAAGCATGAAAAATGGTGGTTAATAGCACAAAAGTTGTGTAAAAGTTGTAGTAGTTGAAATATATGGTTATCTAGACCCGATCTATGATGTGGTAGCTCGGATCATCGTTTAACCCGGTTTGGTAAGATCATGGATCTTAACATAAAGCTATTTTAGAAGTAACAAGGGTTAAAAGGTGAAACCCTACCACACATAAACCATGAACTTGTGTAAAAATGTTTTAACTTGTACAAAAGTGTTTAAAACTAGTAGATCTATGTATCTACAAGTGGTATTTTCAAAAGACCAAGCATCAAAAGAAATCACATGTTCTAAACCGGATCTTACACAAACAAAAGTGGTTTTTGTGAACAAACAAGTATGTAGATACTTGTGTAACAAAAGTTTAACGAAGAAACAGTTTTCGTAAAAACCGACTAGAAGTTGTAAAACTTCATATTCTTTAAAAATAAAGTTTTAAGAAATTAAACTTATTTTTAAAGATAACAAGACTTACTAAATGTGCTAGTAAGTTACTACACATTTTTGTAATTATTCAAGTTCATGAAATTAGTGATTATTGTTGACGAATATTGTTGATAATTGTTGTTGATGATTGTTGACGATTTAAAAGAAAATAAACACATGTTTTGAAAACATGGGAAACGTCCATCTTTAGGGGAAACTCTGTCAAAATTTTTATAAATTTTGACACTTAGAAAAATATAAGTTTTTGAGAAACTTATTCCCTAAAAATGTGTTTAAAAGTATTACCAAGGTTTCCCTAATTTTTGGTGATAAGAAATGAGGATTTCTTCAAGAATAAAAATGGATATAAGTATGTATATTTTTGAGAGAAAAATATATATTATTTTATTTTATCACCAACTTTTGTGCTAAGTGTATATAGTATGTGTTATACGTGCTAGTGTATTAAGACTTAAAAATACACTAATTACTCATGAGGAGTAGAAATATAAAAATACACATACAACATACAAGATACATAATTCGGGTGCAAAGTGCAAAACATAAAAGACTTATATTTATTTTTGGAGAAAATAATATAAGCAAGATACGTAGTTAAAAATATGGAATATTTTTAACACAAGAATATATACAAAAGAGAGTGACTGTACTTGTGCGACGCAAGTCTAGTGACTAACGTTAAGAAAACGCGTATAGGTTACGACGTTAATTAAGCAAATCCGGTGGAGTTTACGACGCTAGGAACGCAAAGTTGTGAGTTCATGCTCCCCCTTTTCTCTTTAACTGTTTTCAGTTTTTATAACTTCGGGGGTGAAATACATGTACAAATGTACAGAAATTTATAATTGGTATGATATAAATACAAGAAATACACTTGGTGAGAACGAGAACCAAGTGTGACGAAATATAAGAAGTACACTTGGTGAGAACGAGAACCAAGTGTGACGAAAGATAAGAATATGAGAAGCGCACTTGGTGAGAACGAGAACCAAGTATGAGGCGCTATGAGAAATGATAACAAGAAACGCGCTTGGTGAGGACGAGAACCAAGTAGGATGCGTTATGAGAAATAGTGTCACGAATAGGGTACAGAAGCACCATTAATCAACGTATACATTCAGACCGCAGAACAAAAGGTTAGATCTAACGGGTGCCTGGCAGCCACACTCCCGGTCGGGGCGAGAACCGAGGAGTGCTTTTGTGTCTCAGAATATACCAATTAAATGCCTTAGGTTTGGTGACTTCCTATGACGTGCCACATGTTAATGGCTTTGCAACCCATTAACAATCTGATATTTACAGAAATACTGTATTTACATAAAATTCATACCATACTAAAATTGATATATAACTTGAAGTACGTGGGGTACTCAAGAAGATTGAATTATACTTGAAGTACGTGGGGTACTCAAGAAAATGAGAATTATACTTGAGTACGTGGGGTACTCAAGAAGAAATTGAATTATACATGTGTATGTGGTGTACACATGAAACTGAATTTATATATGAAAACTTGACTTACTCACAAACTATGTTTTCATACAAAGTATACAAACATGAAATACAAAACTGCATGAATTCACACCAACATTATGTTGACGTTTTTCCAAAAACTCACATGTATTTCAGGTAACTAGGATGGATGTGCGCGTGGTCTTGCTTATGCTCGTGGATGTCACTTGTGTTAACTTTAAATAAAGTTGTAAACTTTTAAGGCAATGTGTTAAGTTGTCTAGCGATGTAAACGCTAAACTTATGTTTTCAAATCATGGTATTTGATGTTATTTTACGAGCATGTAGCATGTTTACTCTTCGTATGCAATGAGAACCTTTCATGATCACACCTCGTGCTTCCGCCATAGAAAGGGGTGTGACAGATTGGTATCAGAGCTGCGATTGTAGTGAACCAGGATTCCTTCTCGAGTCTAGTCTACAATCTCTAGGATCCATTCACGAAAACAATTTTCAAAGAGCTTTCATTGCATAAAACGTCCCGCGACATCCACTACCTGAAACTGACTACATGAGTCTAGAAAAGACACTACGAGACTTAAAGTGCACTTGAGTAGCACTTGTCGTTGACTAGAAATTACTTGCAATTGTGTGTGATGATTAGCATGTACTAGAAGTAGAATGTCACAAACATACGTGACTTTATCTGAAAGCGATGGCCCATCTGAAGGAAGAGATACGAGGATGAAACGAACCGTGCGGACTGTGCAAGGAGTTACGTAATTATGGATGCATACATAATTATGGAATTCAGTGCACAAAAATCACAGCAAGTCTTATCACGTATAGATTCCCTCAGTGCAAGCCTACTAAGTACTCTGCTAGAGTAATAATTGTTTGATGTCCCTTATGTGATATATACCTGTGAATATATCTATACTACTACTGCCTAGTAGGACGATATCAAACAAATGCCTAACCCTGTTGTGTTATGTTCTATCAGAACATGGCACCCAGGAAAACTGTGAATGCTCGCAATGACGACCAACCTCCTCCTCCCCTACTGCCAAGAACTGCTGAGGAGCTGAACGCTCTACTGGAGGAAAGGATCTCCGCTGCTATCGCCCAGTACGAGGCGAACCGAACTCAAGACAGTGGAGGACCAAGCAACGCTAGGCGTAATGGGAATGGAGATTCGTCTGGAGGCAATGCAACCCAAGGTAACCTTAAGACACTGTGCTAAGCATGAGGAAATTTATGAACGATCCTTGTTTCATCATTTCTTCGATTGCTCACATATGAATTGGTTGAATCAATTCTAGGCTGCACTTTCAAGCAATTCCTCGACTGCAAGCCGATAAACTATGACGGCACAGGAGGTGCAGTAGCATTTGTGCGCTGGACGGAGAAGACTGAAGCTACTTTCCGCATGAGCAAGTGTACCGCGGATCAACAAGTCACTTTTGCTACTGGGTTATTCGTCGATGAAGCTCTGACTTGGTGGAACCTGCAAGCCCAAACCTTGGGTGATGACGCCGCTTATGGCCTAACTTGGGAGGAACTGAAGGAAAGAATGAGAGAGGAGTACTGCTCTCGTGCGGAACTCCAAAGGCTGGAAACAGAGTTCTGGCACTTGACTATGGAAGGTGCTGACATCAATGGTTACACTCGAAGGTTCCACGACCTGTCGAGAGTGCTTCCCTACATGGTGACTCCTGAATTTAAGCGTGTGGAGCGCTACATTTGGGGACTGGCCTCAGAGTTTCGTGGCATGGTAACTTCGGCCAAACCTCAAACAATCACCGAGGCTGTAACTCTGGCTGTCAGCCTTACTGAAGATTGTGTTCATATGAAGAAGCTATCGTTGAACCCCACTGAGAAGACCGAGACGCATGCTGAGTCGTCCGGTGACAAAAAGAGAAAGCATACGAGTTTGAACCAAGCAACTCGCAACAACAAGGGTTTCAACAAGAAGCGCGACACTAATCCGCCTCAGGAGACGAAAACCCATGCAACCAAAGCATACCAAGGCTCCATGCCTAGATGCCAAAAATGTAAGTATCATCATGATGGAGCTTGTCGCATTCCAAGGTGCGACAAATGTGGTAAATTGGGTCATCAAACAGAAGACTGTTGGGGAAAAGGAAAGAATCGAAATGGAAACGGTGCTGTTAACAAGAATGGTAACGGGAAAGGGCAGAACCAAGGATGCTTCAAGTGTGGAAGCAATGATCATTTCATGAAGAACTGCCCAGAGAGAAACAACGCTCCGGCTCGAGCATTTGTGATTGGAGCAAGAGACGCACGCGAGGACCCTAACGTGGTCACCGGTACGTTTCTCGTTAACAATCACTTCGCATCCATATTATTTGACACTGGCGCCGATTATAGCTTCATGTCTGTGGAATTTAAACGCATACTCGGAATAGAATCTAGTAGATTAGAAATTCCTTATTCCATAGAACTAGCCAATGGTAAACTCGTTGAATCGAGCGAAGTTGTTAGAGGCTGCACACTGGAACTTGGCGAGCGAAATTTTAGCATCGACCTCTTACCTATTCAATTGGGTAGCTTCGATGTAGTAGTCGGAATGGACTGGTTGTCCAAGAACAAAGCTGAAGTTATTTGTCATGAGAAAATCATTCGCATCCCTTTAGCGAATGGTGAAACTCTCATCGTGCATGGAGAAAAACGAGACGCGCCTCTTCGAATCATCAGTTGTATGAAGGCACAGAAGTGCTTGAGGAAAGGATGTGTCGCTTTCCTAGCACACGTTATAGACAAGAAGGCTGTGGAGCCGAAACTCGAAGACATTCCTGTGGTGAAGGAATTTCCTGATGTGTTCCCTGAAGATCTGCCAGGACTACCTCCGCAACGACAAGTCGAATTTCATATAGACTTGGTTCCGGGAGCTGCTCCTGTAGCCAAGGCACCCTATCGACTTGCTCCATCCGAAATGCAAGAATTATCTACACAACTCCAGGAGTTGTTGGATAAAGGATTCATAAGGCCAAGCTTCTCACCCTGGGGAGCTCCAGTATTATTCGTGAAGAAGAAGGATGGAACACTGCGGATGTGTATCGATTACAGGGAACTGAACAAGCTCACTATCAAGAATCGGTATCCACTACCGAGGATTGATGACCTATTTGATCAACTGCAAGGATCAAGCTACTATTCCAAGATCGACCTTCGATCTGGATACCATCAGCTGAGAATCCAAGATGAAAGCGTGCCAAAGACTGCATTCAGAACGCGCTATGGGCACTACGAATTTCTTGTGATGCCATTTGGACTGACGAATGCACCAGCGGTCTTTATGGATCTAATGAACCGCGTATGCAAACCATATCTCGATAAATTCGTGATTGTATTTATCGATGATATCCTGATTTACTCGCGAACGAAAGAAGAGCACGAGCAACATCTCAGAACCATCTTGGAATTACTGAAGAAAGAGAAGCTTTATGCAAAGTTCTCAAAGTGCGAATTCTGGATTCGCGAAGTACAATTTCTTGGTCACGTGGTGAATGAGAAGGGCATTCATGTAGACCCGTCCAAGATAGAAGCGATAAAGAATTGGGAAGCTCCCAAGACCCCGACCGAAGTTCGTCAATTTCTGGGCTTAGCGGGCTACTATCGGCGATTCATTGAGAATTTCTCGAAGATAGCTCAACCGCTAACGACCCTTACTCAGAAAGACAAGAAGTACGACTGGGGTCACAAACAAGAAGAAGCCTTTCAGCTACTTAAGAACAAGCTCTGCGATGCACCGATACTATCGTTACCCGAAGGCACTGAAGACTTCGTGGTATACTGCGACGCCTCACGACAAGGCTTGGGTTGCGTGCTCATGCAACGCCAAAAAGTCATCGCTTATGCTTCAAGACAACTGAAGGTTCACGAGAGAAATTATACCACTCACGACCTGGAGCTGGGTGCAGTGGTATTCGCCTTGAAGATTTGGCGACATTATCTATATGGTACTCGATGTACAATCTTCACAGATCACAAAAGCTTGCAACACATATTTGATCAGAAGGAATTGAATATGCGCCAGCGACGTTGGGTCGAGCTGCTGAATGATTATGACTGTGAGATTAAGTACCATCCTGGAAAGGCGAACGTTGTAGCAGACGCGTTGAGCCGAAAAGAAAGGGTTAAGACCCTGAGAGTTCGAGCACTGGAAATGACGATTCGAACGAACCTCACAGCACGCATTCGAGATGCACAACAAGAAGCTCTTAAAGAAGAGAATCGTAAAGCTGAATACCTCCGGGGTGCATTGAAATACATGGTGCCAAATGAAGAGGGAGCCTTATACTTCAAGAAGCGTATCTGGGTTCCACTCTATGGTGGCATACGAGAAGTCATCCTTAATGAAGCCCACAAATCGAGATATTCGATCCACCCAGGATCGGACAAAATGTATCAAGACTTGAAGGAGTACTATTGGTGGCCGAGACTCAAAAGCGACGTTGCTGTCTATGTTGGAAAATGCCTAACCTGTGCTAAGGTTAAGGCCGAATATCAGAAACCGTCCGGCCTACTACAACAACCAGAGATTCCCGTGTGGAAGTGGGAACAAATCTCGATGGACTTCATAACGAAATTACCCAGGACCCCGAGAGGGCACGATATGATATGGGTAATAGTTGATCGATTGACGAAGTCTGCGCATTTCCTACCAATCCGAGAGAAGGATAGCACTGGAAAGCTGGCAGAGATATACTTAAGAGAAATTGTGGCACGTCATGGAGTGCCAATCTCAATCATTTCAGACAGAGATGGACGCTTTGTCTCAAGAATCTGGCAATCATTTCAGGAAGCCTTTGGATCTCAGTTAGATCTGAGCACGGCATTCCATCCACAAACAGACGGCCAGAGCGAACGGACTATACAAACGTTAGAAGATATGCTTCGCGCATGTGTCATGGATCTAGGCGGCAGCTGGGATACTCATCTACCTTTAGTTGAGTTTTCCTACAATAACAGTTATCATACGAGCATAAAAGCCGCGCCGTTCGAAGCTCTGTATGGCCGCAAATGCCGATCGCCCTTATGTTGGGCAGATGCCGGAGATAAACGTATGGTTGGTCCTGAACTTGTACAAGAGACAACCGACAAGATTGCGCAGATCCGAGAGCGCATTAAGGCGGCTCGAGAGCGACAAAAGAGCTACGCTGATCCAAATAGAAAATCGGTAGATTTCAAGGTGGGAGACAAAGTGTTGTTAAAAGTCTCACCATGGAAGGGCGTAGTCAGGTTTGGAAAGCGTGGAAAGCTGAATCCACGATATATCGGACCATTCAGAATATTGAGAAGAATTGGTACCGTGGCATACAAGTTGGAGTTACCGGAAGAACTTAATGGAGTGCATGATACGTTTCATGTATCCAACCTGAAGAAGAGCCCAACACAAGAAAACGTGACCATCTCGATGGATGAAGTGCATATTGATGAAGCCCTCCGATTTACAGAGCAACCCGTTGAGGTTACTGACTGGAAAGTCAACAAGACCAGGAGGAGCAGTGTGAAACTTGTCAAAGTACGTTGGAGCTCTAAGCACGGACCCGAGTACACATGGGAACGTGAAGACCAGTTCAAGAAAAAGTATCCCCACCTATTCAAGAAGACTCCAGCGGGAGTGAGTTCAGCCTGAATTTCGGGACGAAATTCTTTTAACGGGGGGAGACTGTGACAACTGGCCCAAACCGGTAATTTCCGTACACATTAATTATTGCTTAATGACTGCAATTATGAGTTTAAGTGTCAGCAATGTCTGAACACATGATTAAACAAGTGAATTCATGCATGTTGTATACTACAAAATATTGCTTTATGCATAAACGAGAGCGTTGCGTCAGAATAATAGTAAACTCACCGGTAAGACACTATGTGTCAACGGAACTGCAGAAAGCAGCCAGACAATAAAATTGGAGCCTAGGTGTAGGTCCGACAACAAAAATACATTAAAACCCTAGAGTATATGTAAGGGTTTAATTTATAGACATTGCGAAAGCAAAATCAAGCACTAAAAAGCACCCGAAACGCACTTTAAGTGCAGAAATTACATAATTCAGCAATAATTCAGCATTTAGACACATAAATATTATGCAGAAATGTCGTTTTATTATCCAGAATATTTCCCTAAGTGTTGGGAATTGAAAGGGTACAAGAAAGGTACTTAAAAGACACTAAAAAGTGTAATTTAGCACTTTAACGAACCAGTGTCTAACCGAACAACCGGAAAATACCCGGAACACCAAAATAATGCTAGAAGCATTATTTTTATTTTTCTAAGCTAGTTATGGTCCCCGTACACCATAACACCCACTAGATTACCTACTAACTAAGACATGTAACCCAATACTTGGTATTAAACTAACATTTACCAATTACCATGAGAATTTACACCTCACCCCCCCCCCCCCATTTGCATATGGACGGTCAAGGGACCCCCACACACACAAGATCTATCTAGATACTTACAAGATCATTATAAATCTTTTATGGATCTTCTAAAGTTTGAGATGGGATTTTGCTAGTACTTTGAGAGACATAAGGACCTTTGGTTATTAAGACTAAGATTATAAGTAAACCTTCATCATCTTCATCACACCATCAACCTCCTCACCCTCTCCTTGCTCTCGGCCTCATACCCATCACCACACACCTTCACTTTTGATCACCCTACAACCATTTCAAGGCCACTACAAGGTGTAAGAAGCAATAATAGGAAGCTTGGTGGACTCGGAGGTTGAAGGACCACTCACACGAGCTTTTATCCACTCGATTTGTGCTTAGATTCTTCCCTAGCCTCGAGCTAGAGGTATAATGCTTAAAACTCATATTTGAACTTATCTAAAGTGGTTAAAAGGATTTGTGTTGGTTAAATCTCGTTAAAATGCGAAAAGATGCACAAAAGTCTACTAAAAGCATGAAAAATGGTGGTTAATAGCACAAAAGTTGTGTAAAAGTTGTAGTAGTTGAAATATATGGTTATCTAGACCCGATCTATGATGTGGTAGCTCGGATCATCGTTTAACCCGGTTTGATAAGATCATGGATCTTAACATAAAGCTATTTTAGAAGTAACAAGGGTTAAAAGGTGAAACCCTACCACACATAAACCATGAACTTGTGTAAAAATGTTTTAACTTGTACAAAAGTGTTTAAAACTAGTAGATCTATGTATCTACAAGTGGTATTTTCAAAAGACCAAGCATCAAAAGAAATCACATGTTCTAAACCGGATCTTACACAAACAAAAGTGGTTTTTGTGAACAAACAAGTATGTAGATACTTGTGTAACAAAAGTTTAACGAAGAAACAGTTTTCGTAAAAACCGACTAGAAGTTGTAAAACTTCATATTCTTTAAAAATAAAGTTTTTAAGAAATTAAACTTATTTTTAAAGATAACAAGACTTACTAAATGTGCTAGTAAGTTACTACACATTTTTGTAATTATTCAAGTTCATGAAATTAGTGATTATTGTTGACGAATATTGTTGATAATTGTTGTTGATGATTGTTGACGATTTAAAAGAAAATAAACACATGTTTTGAAAACATGGGAAACGTCCATCTTTAGGGGAAACTCTGTCAAAATTTTTATAAATTTTGACACTTAGAAAAATATAAGTTTTTGAGAAACTTATTCCCTAAAAATGTGTTTAAAAGTATTACCAAGGTTTCCCTAATTTTTGGTGATAAGAAATGAGGATTTCTTCAAGAATAAAAATGGATATAAGTATGTATATTTTTGAGAGAAAAATATATATTATTTTATTTTATCACCAACTTTTGTGCTAAGTGTATATAGTATGTGTTATACGTGCTAGTGTATTAAGACTTAAAAATACACTAATTACTCATGAGGAGTAGAAATATAAAAATACACATACAACATACAAGATACATAATTCGGGTGCAAAGTGCAAAACATAAAAGACTTATATTTATTTTTGGAGAAAATAATATAAGCAAGATACGTAGTTAAAAATATGGAATATTTTTAACACAAGAATATATACAAAAGAGAGTGACTGTACTTGTGCGACGCAAGTCTAGTGACTAACGTTAAGAAAACGCGTATAGGTTACGACGTTAATTAAGCAAATCCGGTGGAGTTTACGACGCTAGGAACGCAAAGTTGTGAGTTCATGCTCCCCCTTTTCTCTTTAACTGTTTTCAGTTTTTATAACTTCGGGGGTGAAATACATGTACAAATGTACAGAAATTTATAATTGGTATGATATAAATACAAGAAATACACTTGGTGAGAACGAGAACCAAGTGTGACGAAATATAAGAAGTACACTTGGTGAGAACGAGAACCAAGTGTGACGAAAGATAAGAATATGAGAAGCGCACTTGGTGAGAACGAGAACCAAGTATGAGGCGCTATGAGAAATGATAACAAGAAACGCGCTTGGTGAGGACGAGAACCAAGTAGGATGCGTTATGAGAAATAGTGTCACGAATAGGGTACAGAAGCACCATTAATCAACGTATACATTCAGACCGCAGAACAAAAGGTTAGATCTAACGGGTGCCTGGCAGCCACACTCCCGGTCGGGGCGAGAACCGAGGAGTGCTTTTGTGTCTCAGAATATACCAATTAAATGCCTTAGGTTTGGTGACTTCCTATGACGTGCCACATGTTAATGGCTTTGCAACCCATTAACAATCTGATATTTACAGAAATACTGTATTTACATAAAATTCATACCATACTAAAATTGATATATAACTTGAAGTACGTGGGGTACTCAAGAAGATTGAATTATACTTGAAGTACGTGGGGTACTCAAGAAAATGAGAATTATACTTGAGTACGTGGGGTACTCAAGAAGAAATTGAATTATACATGTGTATGTGGTGTACACATGAAACTGAATTTATATATGAAAACTTGACTTACTCACAAACTATGTTTTCATACAAAGTATACAAACATGAAATACAAAACTGCATGAATTCACACCAACATTATGTTGACGTTTTTCCAAAAACTCACATGTATTTCAGGTAACTAGGATGGATGTGCGCGTGGTCTTGCTTATGCTCGTGGATGTCACTTGTGTTAACTTTAAATAAAGTTGTAAACTTTTAAGACAATGTGTTAAGTTGTCTAGCGATGTAAACGCTAAACTTATGTTTTCAAATCATGGTATTTGATGTTATTTTACGAGCATGTAGCATGTTTACTCTTCGTATGCAATGAGAACCTTTCATGATCACACCTCGTGCTTCCGCCATAGAAAGGGGTGTGACAAGAGGAGGGGATGGGTGTGCGGTTGAGGAAACAAGAAGAGGAAGGAGGGGAGGTGGTGGTGGTGCTAGGTTTTAAAGAGGGAGAGAGAGAGGAGGAAGATGGGTTTTGAAGATCTGATTGTTTGTGAAGATGTTAGACATAGGCTTTTTTTTAAGCTAATAAAAGCAATTTTCAGATCTTCTTTTCAAAAATCAAACAGTCTTCAAGGTTTTATGTCTGCCCGTCTGAAGACATAGACTCCTTGCAGATGTTTTAAGCAAAAATAAACAGCACCTAAATGAAAAAACAGAAAACTTGTTGTCTTAATAAAAATCCACATGCATCAAACACACCGAAACCATAAGTTGTTACCAATATAAAAAGCTAAATTTTATCCTATACAGAGGATAAATACCAAGTAACTTAGCTATTTTTTTGAACGGTCAAAGAAACTTTTATTAATGTGGGGCTAGCAACAATCTTAAACCCTGAAACATACAATACGATTACTGAAGGGGTATGGTCCCAAAAAGCCGCGCAGACCCTTCTAGGTCGCGCGCTGGACCATACTCCTTACTCAACAAGCTGATTAATCTTAGACCCGCGCGGGCTACTCAAACAGAACATGGCCCCGCACGAGGTCCAAACAAGAGATAACATCAATTTTCATACTTAGTGTTCTGGATAAGAGCCTTCAGCTCCTACAACCCTGCGCGGGCCAGTTACATGGACAGCAAGGGTAGCACAAGAGTTACGGCGCAAGGGCAATTCAGAGAGTACACAAGGTACAAGTGGCAGAAGAATGAGCCAATCAACGTCCACCAGGCTATGCTCTATCGTGCTCCACGATCGACTGACGTGCAGGAGACAGAGAGTACACAAGGACGCCTACGTGGCACAAATCAGGGGGCGGCGACAACTGCCCCATGATCTCCACTTAACGGCTGATGGCAGAAGGACAGCAAGGCCGACAACTGTGACACGTGGCTCCAATCAAGGTGCGCCAGCACCGAAGAGCTTCTAGAAACCATTAACGGTCGACACCAGTGAGACAAGGAGGATATTCCTTGTTGTCGCCTTCCGGCCCAAGGCCCATCAGCCCATCTCCTCTTACACCTCTCCGGCTATAAATAGAGACCTCCATACACAGGTTAACCATTCCGTTCTCTCTACTCTCACTCTTAACACACACTTATTTCCTCAAAGCGGTTACTTATTCTCACGCCGGAGCCTGGTTAACAGGGAAACCCCCATATTCCCCTCTTAACGAGCTAACGGTGTTGCTGTTTTGCAGGAAGATCGAAACACATCGGAGCTCAGGAAAGTTAAAGAAGATTAACCCTCATGTTTGAAACATAAACCACCTAATTAACCCTAAAATTAGATACGTGTTTCTTCAATTACAGAGCTAAAGAAACCGAAACATCTAACCTCCAAATAAAATTACATACTTATCAGCCAATACCAACAGGACACCAAAACAACGAATTCAAATTGATTAACTGTCTCATAACACTCGCCACAAAGCTTGCAAGCTGTGGAGATCTCCATGATGTTCCTACTTGCTAGCGCTACCAGCGTCGGATAAGTAAATCAGCTACTAATATGTCTACATACTAATATTTGTATTATGTGTAAACTACTTAATATGTCTACATACTAATATATGTATTATGTGTAAACTACTTAATATCAAATTGTTAAAATTTTTATTTAATAGAGCTTAAACGAGTTCAAACCAAACTATAACATAAACTAGAGAATGGAGCCTGAATCCCAACTTCAAACATAAACTGTTCGTGGTTTAAAACTTTAAATACGCTTATTGTTTATACAAATATAACAATATCTAAATAAAACCATATACACATAGCAGATATTTTTTTGGACGAACACACCACCATATAATATCTACTTCTAAAATTACCTAACGCCCACTTCGTAAGATTTGAACCCATAAAAATTTCAATAGAAATAAACACCCGACGCCACTAAACCAAGAGTCACCCTAGTAATAAATAATTATATTTCCCGTAAAATTATTTGACGTTGATGCTCACACTCCAAGTAGCGAGTGGGTGTGTCCTTACCTACTCATTATTTTAATTCGATATCTAACCCTCCTATAAAGCTCTTTATTTGGTAACCTAAAAAAAAAAGTTAAAGCATTATTATTCCTCCACAAAATTTTCAAACAATCCACCACCACAATGAGAAAGCTCTACAACCATACCAAAGGCAAAATCCACCCTTCACCACCACCCACCACCACCCCTTACCACCACCTCTCCCTCCTCCCTCTCGCCATCGCCACCCTCGCCGCCACTCTCCCACCACAAGACCAACAAGTCCTCGCCTACCTCCTCTCCATCTCCGCCACTACCACCACCGGAAAACCCTCCACCAAGTCCGCCGGAAAACCCACCACCGGTTCAGACCACCCTCCACAGTTCAACTGCAACTGTTTCAGATGCTATACTAGTTTCTGGGTCCGTTGGGATGCTTCACCAAACCGAAAAGCTATCCATGAAATCATAGACGCTTATGAAGATGGGTTAGTTCACAATAAGAAAAACAGTAGGAACAAAAAAGAAAGAAAGAATAACAAGTGTTTATCTTCATCATCTTCTTCCTCTTCAAGTTCTTGTTCTAGTTCCTCGAGTGGTGTACACGCGCCGCCGGCTGCGGCGGAGAACATGAGTTGTGAGCCGTTAAGAATGGAGCAAAGTAGGATTGAGGGTGAAGATGAAGTGGTCACTGGGTCGTCGGAAAAAGGGTCTGTAAGAAAGATTGTTAACTTTATTGGGGAAAGGATTTGGGGTGTTTGGGGTGTTTGATTTTTGTACTAGTTTTAGTCATAATTACGAGAAACTTATTGCCTGTTTTTGTAAATTTCCAGAAAAAAGGCATTTAATTCGTCTGTTTGGATACAATATAGTGTTGTTCGCCATTATTTGTTCTTGTTGTACAGAGCCAAACACTGCCCAAGGCAGTTTTTTTGGTTCATAGTTAGTTATAAATATAATAAAATAATAATAAATAATAGTTCTGATTAGAGGTAGAAAATTAACTACAGATAGCAATGTTTTGAATTTTATTTTAGGAAAGTAGTTATTTAAGTGGTTATTACTTATTATACATAGGATTTTAATTTAATTTCCATATTTAAGTATGGCATTGTTTAATTATTTGATTTTGTGTTAAACTAATTCAAAACTTTTTAGTTACAAAACTGTGGTAGGGGCGTAGGGCTAAAGTTTTTGCTAATCCCTTGACTTCTTCATTACTTGGTAGTCAATGTGGGAACGTATGTCACACTCTATTTTTTATTTTCATGTTATTTGTAGAAAAATAATCATAGAAGTGTTTTGAAATTAATGCTCTTACTAAGCCTATGTGTTGCGGGCTTGGACTCAACCACGCCCACCTTTACTGAAGTTAGGATGAGAACACAAGGCGTGGCTGGGCTTCGGGCGTCCGGCACGCCTCGTTTGTATTTTTCTTAAATATTCAACCAATCATATACAGCTAGCTATCTTAACTCAATACCACATTTCTAATATAGTCTCCCAACACTCCTTTTAGTGTTCATTTTAAAGCTCCTTTAGAGCCCTTCTTCCAAGCCTACAACAATTAGTCTAGGCAATTTGAAAACAACTTCTTCAAGTCTAGAACACATAGTCTAGGCTGTCTAGGCAATTTGAAAACAAGATCAGAAATCGCGGGTGCCATATGTTTGTTTAGTACTAGCTAATGAACCGATTAATTTTAACGAATCCGGATAAACCCGATGGCTAACAAAATTGGGCCAACTGGTTAAGTTGGTGAACCGTTAGAGCTGTTTTCGATCCTGTTTTTAAAACATAGATGATAAGGTATAATGTGGAAAATAATTGTTATATGAAGCACTAATTACTTAGGGACATTTGATATCAAGTTGTGTAATGCTTTTGTGAGGTTGAAGCTATCAAGTTTAATAATATGTTTTGAATCATTTAGTTTCCTGAAGTGTCAAGTCCTAAGACTAGTCGGTATGGGGTTCGGCCCCGGTTCGTCGTGGATCGTCGACGCGCGGAACACCGTGCCCCCCCCCCCCCCCCCCCGGTCGCGTCCTAATCGTCGAGTTGAAGCCGTTGGTGACGATCCAAAAGTGGTGGGCCCCTCCTAAAGTTACCGTTTGAAAAAAAAAATTAATAATTTTCTAATTCAAAATTACAAACAAACGGTAATATTTATAATTTATATAAATTTCCATTCCATTTTCACTCTCATTCATCAATTTAACCCCAAAATTTCATCTCTCTCTCACATAATTTTTATAAATCTTCTTCCACTTTTATAAACCTTATACTTTAGCATGGATCCGTTCAACAACCCGAGCGATCCGAACAACCCGAACAATCCGTATAACCCGACGACTCCCATCAACCCGACCCAACCTAATGTTTTCTCGGGTCCGGGATATTATCCGACGTTAGAACCGAACCAATTCTCGCAATACTCATCAAATGCGTTTGCATCATTCCAACACTCGCCAAACCAATTCGCTCAATTTTCTCAAAATCAAGCCCTTCAACAAATGATGATGCGGGGTGCTTATAATTTCCCACCGAACCCGACTCCACCCGTTCAACCCCAACCGATCCCGCCGCAATCCTTTCAACAATCCGAACCCGACGACGATGTGGAGGTTGTTCCCGAAACCCAACCGCCTAAAGGAAAAGGAAAACGAAACAAAGGCAAGAAAGTGGTGGGTGATGAACCGTCCAAAGCAAAGGGGCTTAAGTGGACGCCAATCGAAGAAGAATCCTTAGCCAAGGCCTACATTGGCACGTCTGACAACCCGATTAGAGGTTCGTATTTTTTTATAAGTTTTAAAGTTTGTTTTTTTTTTGTTTTTTATTTACTTAACAGTGGGTTTTTTTTATAAGTTTTAAAGTTTGTTTTTTTTTGTTTTTTATTTACTTAACAGTGGGTTTTTTATAAGTTTTAAAGTTTGTTTTTTTGTAAGGTTTATTATTTACTTAACACTCTATATATTTTGTTTGTTTTTTATAGGTAATAACCAACCGGGTGAAGGGTTTTGGGCAAAGGTTTTGGCGAAGTTTCTCGACTATATGGGTCAAGGCGCGTATCGAGATGTCGATTCGGTCTCAGCAAAGTGGCGGAAAATGAACACGCTCATCAATAGGTTTTGCGAGGAATATAATAAACTATATACAAGTGACCGTCGTAGCGGCATGAGCGACGACGATGTGTTCCGAATGGCGTTGGAGAAGTATAAGGCGAACAATGGTAATACCAATTTTGCTCACGTTCGCGCATGGATGGTTGTAAAAGACGAACCAAAATGGAGGCCGATCCCCAACGAGGTGGCGATGGCGAAACGCCAAAAAACATCAGAAACGAGTAGTTTTAGCGCCGGTGGATCGGACGCGAGGTGTAACTTAAACTTAAATGATGACGTCGCCTTTGACGAAGAGGAGTACGCCGTACATGAGCCGGAGCGTCCACCGGGTCGAGACAAATCAAAGAAGGAGCGGGCCAAGGGGAAACAAAAGGAAAAGGTGGACCCGAACATGGTTGAGTTTATGGAACACTTAAAAGTGTACAATGACGTCACGGCCCAAAAGACGAAGGCGAAGGACCGGGCCGCGGAAGAAAAAAGCTCGTGTAGAGGAAGAAAAGTTACGCGAGAAGGTGCGGTTGTCGAATGAGAAAATCCGAATTTCCGATGAAAAAATTCGGCTCAAGGAATGGGAAATAATGATGATGAATGTCGAGGACGAACCCGAGCCGAAACGTTCGATGTTGAAAAAACTTCAAAACGACATCATGAAGAAGCATAATATTATTTAAGTCTATGTTTTTTTTAAGTCTTTGGTTTTTTTTATTAACTTTATGTTTTTTTTTATTAACTTTATGTTTTTTTTTATGTTTATGTAATGTGGTTTTAATATTAATGAAAATATTTTGTTAGTATATTTGTTAAATGTTAAAAAAAATAGAAGACTAAAAAAAATAAAAAAAACATAAAAAGTGGTGGAGGATGATGACTAGGACCATCTTAACCATGCCCTCTAGTTTTGGAGGATGGACCATCCTTGGGAGGATGATGACGTGGAGCCTACGTGGCGGATCATCCTCCAAGGATGATCCATCACCATACCGAGTAGCCTAAAGGAATTGAAAATATTGAGTATAGTTGGTGTCTTTGAGGCGACTTTCTTAACAACACAATTTTAAAATTGGGAATGATTGATACCTTATTTATGTTTAAGCGGGTAAGCTTGGAGGAGAAAAGGTCAAAGTGAGGGGTGAGCTTGGAGGAGAAAAGGTCAAAGTGAGGTGCCAACCTTGTCTGGAAGTTTTCCTATCTTGACTTTATTTACTTAGCATTTGTTTTTTTAAGCAAATAAAAATTCTATCTTTTTATCGTATAGAATTTTAGAAAGTTTAATGTGATCTTCATATATTATTATTTTAGATTTAGATAGATTAGATTAGATTAGATTTAGATATGTAGATATGATAGGTGACAAAAGAAAGTGTTTAATTGAAGAGAGTGAAAAAATGTCCGTATATGCCAAACTTTTTATCATTCACCAAGTGTAAAATAACATGATTTTCTAATTACATGGATTGTAAATGTAGGAAGGTTTTTTTTTTTTTTTTTACGGCAAATTTAGATTACTGACGGAACATTGGAGTATCATTGTGTTATCAGCGGAACCACCCAATCATATCCATCTCCACTAGGCATACCACTTCAGGAGGAAACCCAATAAATTTCGGAAAAATCCCCCTTGTGAGAATCGAGCCCAGGACCTATTAGTCTGAAAGCCTTATCTCACCTAAGATGCAACTAGACTATAGAGCCATGGGCAAATGTAGAAAGTTAAAGTTTCACTTTTCCTTTCAGGTGTAATTAGGGGTGTTCAGAATTCGTTTCGAATTCGAAAAATTCGAAATTCGATTAAATTCGTTTCGATTATAAGAATTCGAATTCGTTTTAATTCAAGTCAAGTAAATCGAATACGAATCGAATACGAATTTATAATTTCAAATTCGATTCGAAATTCGAAGAAAAATTATACATTTTATTTATTATTTTTATATATAATACATATATAACTTTTATTGGGCTATACCATAAATTATTTTCAAAATTTATTCCAAGTATTAAAAGTACCCATTACCAAATCCACTACATTGCCCATAACTAAAACCTAAGTAGCAAATCTATCAATAGATTTCTAACCCTAAAAATATTAACTTGTAGTGGTTATTCCCGAATTCCCGTTTTGAATGTTAGACTTATGATACTTTAATTGGAAATTTTTAATGTGACATCGTGCTTTATGGCTGCTTTAAAATTTATGTTTCATTTTAATAGCTTTTATATGTTTTAAAAGAAACTTAATCAAATCGAATTTATTCGAATTCGATTCGACTTTGAATTTTTAATCGAATACGAATCGAATACGAATTGGGTTTTTTATTCGAATACGAATTCGAATCGAATTGGGTAGATTTTAATCGAATACGAATCGAATTCGAATTCAAAGAAAAATAAAAAATATTTGAATAATTCGATATTCGATTCGATGAACACCCCTAAGTGTAATTGTTAAATGATAAACATGTATAAAGAAAAAGTGATTAGAGTTTTATTATAGAGTTAAATGCCATTTTAGTCCCTGTGGTTTGGGCCAATTTGCCAGTTTAGTCCAAAGGTTTCATTTTTAACATCTGGATCCAAAAAGGTTTCATCGTTGCCATTTTAGTCCAACTGACTTAACTCCATCCATATGTGTTAAGTCTACCAAGGGCATTTTAGTCATTCATTATTGTTTATTGTTTATTGTTTATTGTTTTCCCTTTTAAATAAATAAAAAAACCCATTGATTATCTCCCATAACTCAACTACATTGAACACTCATCCTTTCCATCCTAGGTCACGATCAAAGTTCTGATTGCACATATGTGATCACAGAGACATAACAAGAGAAAAAGAGAAGGAGACCAGAGACATGAAGAGATAAGAGCAGCACAATCATTTCTTCTTCGCACGCCTACAACTACTCGGACGGAGGAGGGTGGTGTTGTGGAAGTTGTGACTACCGGCAGCGGCGGAGTAGTTATCTAGGGTTCGCGACGGTGATCAGAGTTTCATTTGCTTTTGCCGGAACGCTATTAACAAGAATTGCGTGAGCCGCTTTTTTTATTTTTTGGGAAATTTCGTCTTCATATTTAGTCAAATTTGTTGAAATAAAGATTGTTGTTTGTTAATTTTGTGTCACTTTGCTGGATGGTTTTTTTTTGTGTAATTTCTGGTGGAAATGGATTTTGAATTTCTAATTGACTGAACATCAATTGTGGACAGTGAAGTGTTAGGATAGAAGGTTATTATGTTCTATGAATGTGCAATGTACCAAATTGTCAACAAAACTGAACATCAATTGAAATTCCTTGGGCAAATTATGGAATGATCTTGATAACGAGATAAGCATTAAGGATTTTATCCAGCAAGTAAAAATGAGCAGTTTGGTCGAATTGTCACTAGATAGAATCGTAGTTCGAGGGGCGATGCCACTGGAAAACAATAGTAATTTTTAAAATAGAGGGGTGGCGGCCGGATTGTTTGCATTAGTAATGAAGGTTTGAATTAGGTTTAAAGGATGGTCAAACGAAGAAGATGAAGATGGCATAGATGCAAATGGTTTTTTTTTATTTATTAAAGCGTTAATTAAATAATAAAGCTTTAATTAAAAGGGAAAACAATAAACAATAATGAAATGACTAAAATGCCCTTGGCAGACTTAACACAAATGGATGGAGTTAAGTCAGTTGGACCAAAATGGCAACGATGAAACCTTTTTGGATCCAGATGTTAAAAATGAAACCTTTGGACTAAACTGGCAAATTGGCCCAAACCACAGGGACTAAAATGGCATTTAACTCTTTATTATAATTGAAAAGCATCAAACAAAACAAATAAAGACTATATGTACAATATATATAGATATGCTACTATTCCTAACTAAATAAGCCAAACTACATTAGTGATGAACTTCTATCACTCACAACATCCAATCAAGTTCCGCCACATCATCGAGCTTTATTCCATCACTAGTGATGGATTTTAGTGGAAATACTTATCACTCACCAAACATCTACCACACAAAACATCATTCATCAATCAAGTTTCCACGCATGAGACCACCACGCGTTGCCACATTCACGCGTGGTGAATGGCAGCGACGGTGGTGTTCCACGCCATTCAACGTGTTGCCAAATCTCCACCACGGGGCGCCCCGGCTACCCTAAACGCAATACAAAAGAAGCCAACTAACTTTAACATATGTTTACTCAATCGTCACACTTTACACCATAAAACATATGATATTTGTTTTTGGTGTTCGGTTTCGTAAATATGACCATTTTACCGTGTAGCTTTGACCAGACATGATGATTTGATGGAGTGTGGAAAACACCTGCGTTTTGATTTCCAATCATTTGTGGGCTTTTGGAACCATAGTCTTTGACGTCAATTTGAAATTTTAGATTACTCGCTTGTTCTTATTGTATGTCCCACTAGAGAACTTGGACTCTTTTTTTTAATTTTTTTTTACGATAGTATGGTTGCATATGAGGGTCACGCCACCGAACATCAGGGAGGATGAAGACCGAGAATAGGAGGGGGGTGATGGGTAGCTGGGGTGGTGGATCACATCAAGACATTTATGTTTTCTGTTACCCGGATATGATCGGAGATACCATTATTGGCACCGGTGAGCAACATGGTTAACCGAACCGAAACAGAGAAACTACAGAACTAAACTGAAATAACAACTTAAACTAATATCCAACGGTTCAGATTGTTTTCTTTTAAAACTGAAAATTACGATTTGGTTTTGGTTATACCTCGCTCCAAAACCAAAGTGCCCTATAAAATCCAACCGTATCAGACTTGTTTGAATATTTCTTATTGGAATTATGCCCCCAAATTATTTATTCTGGGCCAAAAGTTTCATGTCCAAGATCACTAAGTGGTGGTTAACAAAAAGTTTCATGTCCAACTTCGTTACTTTGGGCCAATTTTTTCGGGACCCAAAATGGCAGATCCCAAACGTAAAATCGAAAACCAACCTATAACCGAACACATACAAGACATAAAGACTCAGTGGCGGAGCTAGCCTAAAAATTCAGGAGTATCTAATTTTTTTTTGAGGGATTAGAGGTATCCTTTATATAAAAAGATAAAAAATTTATACTACGTAGACGGAGTTGAAGGGTATTTTATTATAGTACGAATACGGAGTTGAGGGGTAGCCCGGACTACCGCCAGGGGCGGATCTGCCTTTGAAGCAAGGGTAGCCCCCGCTACCCCTCAACTTTTCGCTGGAAGTGTAAGAAAAATTATATTTTGGATGTTTTTCATTTTTCGCTGCCCCTAAAAATATATTGTGCTACCCCTCCACTCTAGTCATCGGCGAAATCAGACTGAAGTTCGAATAAATGAAGCCTGTTCGGTAGACGCCTGCACCGGCAATTGTTGCAGCGGCAATGGCTCTATAAATGGTAACTAGGGGTATTCATGGTCGCACGTTGCGCGACACTACAAGCTAGTTTCATTTAGTTATGGCTGCAAGTATTCCTCATGTTAATAACACCCTGTGATTAAATAAGCATGCTTAGACCGCTATCCCACCTTTGCCTATTCTTTTAGGAGGGCAAGAAGGACGTCTCTAGCAAATCGAGCTTCACTCCACCAGCCCGCCTTTACCTGGTCTTTTCGATGGTGGATCTTAATCTGTGAGTGAACATATGCCTGATGTCAGTATTTGTATTGTATGTTTGTGTAGGGTTTTTTTTTTTTTTTGGC
The DNA here is from genome assembly GCA_030545235.1 of Helianthus tuberosus. NCBI lineage: Eukaryota > Viridiplantae > Streptophyta > Magnoliopsida > Asterales > Asteraceae > Helianthus > Helianthus tuberosus. The sequence continues at coordinate 56,027,109 of CM060408.1, read as the reverse complement.
TTGGAATTAGGATTAACAAATTTAGAAGAGTGGAATTGGGATTAAAAAGCGCGTCACTTACATTATGTTTGCTTTCCCCTGCTGCCCGCTACGCGAGCAAAACCATTCAGTGCAACTTCAGGTATAGATTGACTGCATTTGGGGCACGCCGTGTATGGCCTTCCTTTTGTGCCGCAGCCAACAAAATCGACTTGTCGATGAGAATATTTGATCATAGAATCTACAGAGTGCATCACAAATTTTGTACATAATTTAATTGGCTTATACTGAAAGTTGTTTTAAATAAATCTTACCATGCTGGTTTAGTTGTTTCTCTTGCTTTATTTTTGAGCAACCTTTTTCTTCTTAACTCTATGCATCTCTATGGCCGCTGAAATTCAAGGACTTCTTGCCTCCTGTGGTTGCAGGGGTGTTGTTAGCCACATGAGAACTGAATCCCTGTGAAGAAAACCTACAAAATCTGGCGTTTAAGGTTGTAAGCAAGTAAAGGAAGGAAAGATAGATAGTCATAGAACCAGTATAGTATAGATTGGTTAACTCTTTAACACTTGTTTCTTATTTTACATTGTGATCATTAGACCACCTGTAGTGGGCGTCATTTTTTAAAAATATTGCCCAATAACGCCCAATTCCGCCCCTTGCCCACCCCCATGGACGTTTTCGGGCGTGTTTTCGCCTAGATTTTGTTTTGGCGTGTTTTGAAACACGTTGAAGGGGGGATTTCTTGGCCAATCATATTTGACTATTTGAGCTTCCATTTTTTGGCCAATAAGATTTTTTAAATGTTTTTTTTTATTTTATTTTATTACAAACATAATGCCCTACAATCCCCACATCCACACTACACCCCTTTTGTAAAAACGCCCAATAATGCCCCATTGCTGACTGCGCGGCCACATGACGCAAAACGCCCTAGGGTGGGGCATTATTCACCCCAACGACTACGCATGGTCTTACATTATGCCAAAAGTGACAGTGGAGTCAAATTTTGTTGATCAACAAACACTTTTTTCAACTGTTTTGTAAATTATTGAATATGTTATATGTTAGATAATGGATAGAAAACGTATTTAGCACTTTCAGCAAAGCGTAGATGTAATCTCTATTCCATAAAGGAATCGATGAACTTTTTAGCAAGTATGTTTATTAATCTTTGTTTAGTTTGTTTCAAGTCCAAATAGGCAACAAGTATGTATGCACTAAAGAATTCTTACATGCTTCTCGTTTGAAGATAGAAACTTTACATAGTTGTCAATATCTTTTCAAAGCCAATGATCACGTTCAACTTTAGAGCGGAACTCGGTTGCACTCCCTTACAAAAATATGTAAACTTTTTTTTAATTTAAAACTATCATTTTAATATGGCTGAAATATTAAAAGAAGATACATTTTCATAATATCCTCTTCCTGTTTAACTTAATCATTATACAAAGGATTGATCGATTTGTTCAGCTTAGATGTGTACAGTATATGCGTGTCTGTGGCTCTGCGTATCTCTATATTTTTTGCAAAATTTAATAATGTAAACTTTTTCAAAATATGGAAAAAAAAAGAAATATCTTGATGATCATAATCTTTCAAGAAAAGAAAAGAAGGCAGATGACCGAAATGAAACCCATGTAAGGACGGAAGTTAGTTGCATAGTTTAATTAAAGGGTTATTGGATTTTAATAATCTTAAGTTTCACCTGTTGGCCGATAATAATCCAAACTTTAAAAATTCCCTTCAATAATCCCAACTTGTAAAAGTTTGGCCGCCATTGATCCTTTTCTAACATAGGTGCACTTAAACTAATTAAAAAGTCTCTAGGTGTAATTGAATCTATTGAGGAGACCAAATTCTTATATGTTTGAAAAAGATTGATGGCGGCCAAACTTTTACAAGTTGGGATTATTGGAGAGAATTTTTAAAGTCGGGATTATTATCGGCCAACAGGTGAAACTTAGGATTATTAAAATCCAATAACCCTTAATTAAAGGTGTATTTAAGTTCAAATGCATACACATCAGAGAAAGCTTTTTTAAGACTTTTTTAACAGAAGGATAAAACAAATAAATACTCCAGATCTTAAATAGATAAGTTTGAACAACGAAATTATCCAAATTGAACATCGCAACGGAGACTGCTCTATAAACTCACTTAATTGTAACAGAGAATAACTTACTTGTCTTCCGTCCTAAACCCATCAATAAGTTGTCGAGGCCGCGGCGATGAGTACATGCGGCGGTGATGATTGCCGGCGCCGGAGGCGCTCTCCGGCTGCCGAGCAGCAGTGATTAAAGGATGTGGTGTTTGGTGTATCTTGGAATATATTCGGCCCATCACTCTAGCAATGGCACCAAAATCATTGTTGGGTCAGTTCCTTCACAACCACATACCACTGTGTAAACGAACCGTAGGTTACCAGAACTTACCCCATTCGTCGGAGATGCACATCAACCGTCGTCTTCAATTGCCAATCACTGATAGCTCGGCTCTTGCAGCAGTCTACAACCATTAAACGCCCAAGAACCAAACCCTTGACACCTCTTTGTTGCCATTACCGCCATATCGTGTCGCGGTTCCTTGTTCTTGTCTTCGAAACCCTCAATTGTCGTCCGGGACTTATTTTGGCTTTCCAACAACCTATCGCTGCTCATCCAAGTACCTGTAATACAACTACAAACAATTAGTGATGATCTAATCTACTTTAATTGGGGATAATATAAACCTAACAAATATATTGAAATACGGAAAAGCATCGCGGTTTCTATGTATCAGTCTTATGATTTATGTGTGATTTTCGGTCAAGCACTATATGTGAAGACATTTTGTGCACATGAAGAGAAATTCCTTCTCTCAGTTGTTGCTACTGCCAATTGATTTGCAGTAAATAGTTAGCGGAGTTAAAGTTATGGAAAAAATAGCTTTTTTGAATATAGACTTTAAACAAATCAGTTTGAGAAGTTAAGTTTAAACCATACTGCAAATTCAAAGGCTTTTTCTAGATTCTTTTTGAAAGAAAAAACTGCTAAAATAAAATTCCAACTTTAAACTTTACAAGACAATTTACATGTTTCTATCTAGAAAGTGTATAACCACTTGACACCTTAGGTTGCAGGAATGAACATATAAGCATGTTATATATTCTGTTTTATTTTTATAAATGCTAACCTTCAAGATCACAGCGATAGCCATATTTATATTTTATAAATTCAGATGTAACAGATTTAGGTTATATTTCATCGCTAATGGATCAAATCGGTAACATCGAATAATTTTTCTAATGGGTCGATATGTATTGATAACCAAAACACTTTCAACACTAATTACCAAATCATTTAATAAAGCTAAAAAGAGTGAAACCCTACCCATCTTTTCTGGAAACAGCGCGAAACTCTGCTCAAAGTTGTCTCATCTGAGAGAAATCAAACCAAAAGAACATATTTAAATTACGAAACAAATCAAACACATGGAATAAGAGTATAATCGGAAAACATACTCAAGAGGAACGATTATACCTTAAATAGCCACAGGAGCACATCTGACCACCACAAACGTCGTCGCAAACCTGATCTTCACCAGTGCAGCCTCTGTAACTCTGCCTCATCGCTATAGCCAGAGTGAAACCCTGCAATTGTAAATATCGAGATCAACATAAACCCTAAACATAAAAAGTACGGTAATTATCGAGATCAACATAAACCCTAAACAATAAACGTAAAAGGGAAGGATGGGAATTACCTGTGACCGACCAACCCATCGGTTGTTAACATATTCAACTCAACAATGACGCCGTGATTGGGGATAATTACGACGTTTGGGAGATTTTGGTGGAGCTTTTTTATTTGAGAAACAGGGAGCCAATGATTGGTCAATGACGACGAACACAACGGATTTTTTCGCTCCAAAATTGGTAGCGCTCGGCTCTTGAACGTGAGATGTCAGCACCTGTGGAAACCATCGTTCGATTTAGGGTTCTTTAGTTGTCCCTGTTGTTCATCTCTCAATTTGTTGTCTGTGCTAAAAGTTCGATTTAGGGTTCTTTAGTTGTCCCTGTTGTTCATCTCTCAATTTGTTGTCTGTGATAAAAGAATAAAGGGGTAGGAAAAAGAATTACACCAGGGATCGAACCTGAGTAAGTGGAACATAATAAACAACACAGAACCAATTTACCAGCTGAACAAATATGATTAGTTGCAAACAAAATTCATATTTACACACAAACAAAAAAGGAAAGATAAAAGGAAGAGCTAATGAGAGTGTGCCACGTGGCGGACGTTACTGTTCACAAGGTTCTAAAATTAATATATGGATAATGAGAAGAAAAAGAAACGAAAAAAAGGCCTAACCTAATATGATGAAGTGGGCCTTTTGTAAAAGTTAATAGCCCTACTTTTTTTTTTTTTTTGAACGGCAAATTTGGATCACTGACGGACAATTGGAGTATCATCGTGCCACCAGCGGAACCACCCGATCATATCCATCTCCACTAGGCAACAATGCCTATACACCAATTCAGGAGGAAACCCAATAAATTTGAGAAAAACCCCCTTGTGGGAATCGAACTCATGACTTAATGGTCATAAGTCTTATCCCACCCCCAAGATACCACTAGGCTATAATGCCATGAGTTAGCCCTACTTTTAAACCTGAAAATGGAATCTTTTATTTGAGTTTTTAACGTGAAGGGTAAAAGAAGTAAATTTCATAGACCAAATTTCAGTCATAGTAAAAAAAATACTTCTGCCTATTATTTAATAATTTATGTAACCTAATATAAAAGATTTTAATTTTTTATGTTTGATTTTTCCTTTTTTAATTTATTAGCATTCTATAGTTTTACGGTTCTTTTATCACAGTAAAAAAATACATCTTTATGTTTACATTTATTTACCTATTACTTAATAATTTATTTAACCTAATACAAAAGATTTTAATTTTTTTGTTTGATTTTACCTTTTTTAATTTATTATCATTATATAGTTTTACGGTTCTTTTATAATAAACAATTTTAATCACATAAATATATCATTGTATCTTGATAAAAACGTTCTCATGTATATAAGACATATAATGTTAGTTAAAACTAACTAACATACACTTGAGAATGTAAAATATTTCGACTCTTAGTTAAAAAGTTCTGGTTCCGCCACTGTCAATAGCACAACACCTTTATTCTCTGAAAGTTTAACTAAAATCCCAACCTAATTAAAAGCCCAACCCCACTATATAATACAATCATTCAAAGCTCATTCCCTTAAGGGTTTATGTGTAAATCGATTAGGGTTTGTATAAGCGATTAAGGTTTATAACTTTATGTGCAATTGAATGATTGATTACGATCTTTTACCACACTTTAAAAGAAGATGATACATTTGCAAAGTTGAATGGATTGTATGACCTTGCTCGTGTAATGGTGGAAACCGGAAAACATAATACTTTTTCGGTTTATCGATGATTGAAGCTAGCATTGGTTTTACCGGTTGCGACCGCAACCATTGAAAGATGTTTTACTAAAATTAAGTTTATCAAGACGAGTTTACGCAATCGAATGGTTGAGGAGTATCCGAACAATGCTCTAATCTGTGTGGTCGAAAGAGAAACTTTTGATAAAGTAAAAAAATATGATGTAACGGCTCAATTTCAAGCTTTCAAAAACCGAAGAGAAGAAATCTATTATGTATGTGTTTAAATTTATTTATTATCGTGTTTCTATTTATGTTTCGTTTATATTGCATGATGTACGGTAAAAAAAAAATTGAACGTTACCCCTAAAATTTTGGTCTAGATCCGCCACTGGCTACCGCTCCTTATATATTGCATCCGCCACTACAAAGATCGAAAAAACAGAAATGGCGGCTTTGATACAGTTTGAACCCAAAACCGACCCACACCCTTGATTGTCGAACGTTACTTTACGCCAATTTTTTCAAGACCTTAAATTCTGGAAGTTATGGCCGAAAAGAGAAGTTTTATAACCAAACCATATATGTAATTCGCTTTTACTATAAAAATAGGCTTGTACTAATTTTACACCTCTATTTTCTTATTTGAACATCCCTAGGTGTATACGGGCCGTATAACTTTATACGGGCCGTATAGAATGTTGTTGCACAGAAATAAATGCACTGTAATGTTTTTTTTTGTTTTACATGTATACGGGCCGTATAACATTATACGAGCTGTATACAATTGTATACGAGCAATATAATGTTATACGACCTAATGTGTTTTTTTTCTGAGGTTTTACCAGGTTTTTAGGTTTTTAACAAATGTATACGTGCCGTATAATGTTATACGACACGTATATTATTATTATTATTATTATTAATATGGGACGCATTTGGGTTCCACTTTTTGGCGGTATTCGAGAGGTTATTTTTGATGAAGCACATTAGTCAAGGTACTCGATCCACCCAGGATCGGACAAGATGTATCAAGACTTAAAGGAATACTATTGGTGGCCTAACCTCAAAAACGACATCGCTACTTATGTCCGAAAGTGCCTAACTTGCGCGAAAGTTAAGGTCGAGTACCAGAAACCCTCGGGCTTGCTGCAACAACTCGAGATTCCCGTTTGGAAGTGGGAACAAATATCTATGGACTTCATAACAAAATTACCCGGAACCTCGAGATAACACGACATGATCTGGGTAATAGTCAATAGGCTAACCAAGTCCGCACACTTCCTGCTAATACGGAAAAAAGATAGTACGAAAAAGCTTGCTGAGCTGTATCTGAAAGAAATAGTGGCTCGTCATGGAGTTCCTATTTCGATAATCTCAGACCGAGACGGTCGTTTTGTATCAAGGATTTGGCAATCTTTTCAACATGCCTTTGGATCTAGTGACTTGGGCGCGACTATACACATTTATTTACAGCGTTTTCGCACCCAGCGAAATGTGTTTTATATTTATAAAAATGGTTTATACCTTAACATTAAAACACACACAACAAAGGACAAGTGTATCCCGTCATATATGCAGCAAAGTATTGGTAAGAGCCAGATATCGATCCATGGAACACGAGCGTTATTAGGTACTAAATCTTTGTCATTATTTTACCAGATAAAAGGATAAGTGAATGGTTGTTTTACTAAGTTATCTAAATTACATCTAAGACATAAATATATTATTATCTTGTTTCACAAACATTCGAAATATGTTATCTATGTTACATATGTCACAAAAGCACTTAATCAATTTCCAATTGCAAGACAGCTAGTTACCGGGTCTGGATTTCTAGCATTATGATTCTTCGGAAAGTTAACGTGATGGTCACACGTTAACCACCTAAAATCATTCATTAGCGAGCTATTGATATTTATTCATGCAAACCTTTAAAGATAGGTTATTTACCGGGTCTGGATTCCTAACCTCACTTATCAAAGAAAGCAAAGCCGATGGTCACAATACAGCCACGAGGATAAGCAATTAAGTAGATCATATAACAAACCGTTTCACCTTTACAAGTCTTGAACACAAATCTACCATGTCAGTAATTTCAGACCAAAACTACTAAACAAGGATCATAAACCGCATGCAAGAACATGTAATCAACACCATATAATTTGTTAGAACCCTTACGTGCAAGAAAGCATTCCTAATCAAAATAAGATATATCTTGTATAAAACCAATACCCTGGTCCGGTTTCATGGTGTAAACAAAGTCTACAAATAAGTGACTAATCAAGAAATAGTTACCATCCCACTAACTACAGATTCATTATCCAAGATAATCAAACATAATCAGGAACTCAACATCAATGAAACATTCATCATATAATCATGAAGATTCAAACATGAAAAAGTACTAAAGATTCATATAAACAAGATTACAACATAAAGATTATTCAAGAAACAAGTACATTACTACTATTACATAAACTACATTAAACATAAACTAACATCAGCTCATAACTTGCAAAATGATCAGAATACATGTTCAAGAACAAGGAATCGAACCATAACAAGCAGGGAATTTATGGGTTGGATCGGTTATGCTTCCATTCGATCTTTAAGCTTCAAATGGGTCTGATCAGGACTGCTTCGGAACCCAGAAATTGCCCAGAAACATGGAAAAAAACCCAACATTTGAACCAGTAGCGAATGCTGCTATTTATAGGCAATTTTGTGATCGACACGGTCGTGCCACAGGTCGCACGGTCGTGCGACAGGTGTTGTCGGGTGACGTCATTTTGCCCAATTCGAGGTCAGCCAAGTGGACAAGTTGCCTGAGTCTTCAGATCGGCACGGTCGTGCCGTTGGTCGCACGGTAGTGCGACGTCATCAGAAACTAGATCAGGAATCTTGGTCAAGCTTTGGCACGGTCATGTGCAGCCCGGGAACAGATCGACACTAGCCTTTGCACTGGCAGTGCTTCTAAGATCGAATCAATCGGTACGGTAGTGCCATCAGATGGCACGGTCGTGCCACACCTGGCAGTCATCAGAATTTTGTTCTTTTTATCAGAAATGCATCAGAATTTGTCTGTTTTCATCAGATTTTTCTTTTGTGCTCTGTTTAAGACCTGAAAATATAAAAGTACCGAATTTGGTACCTAAACGTTGCTGTTTCGGTCAAAAACGCTTAAAACGGAAGTGTTTTGGGTATAAAACATGTATAATTTAACGTGTATCAAACATCCCCACACTTGAACTTTGCTTGTCCTCAAGCAAACTTAAAATAAAACACGGAATCAAATCTGAATATTTACAAGGTTTACTAATTTGTTTGGTGGTCAAATTGGTTTTCAAAAAGTCATCATTAAAGATTTAAAACAAACAAGCTTTGTTAGATGTATGAAAGGATAACCATAAAGCAATGATTCTATGTTCGATTGACTTAGCATGCAAATCTTTATATTTCTCACAATGTTCACACACACTCGGTTAAATTTCTGAATCATAGATATAATGTGTATGTAAAACACTCGATGCCTAGTCAATCAATCATGCAATATCATAAGCTTGTCAAAAGATCTAATCTCCACCAATTAGTGTGTGACAAACATAAATCAAGAGGTCTTTGATGGGTTGTAATGTTAGGCTGTGGTTAAGGGTATGGAATGGATATTTGAAAGTGGCAAGAAAGGTTAAAACTTGGCGATTTATTTTCTAGGATTCTGATCACGTTGCTAAGCTACTTGTATATGTGTTCAGAGTTTATTCTTTTTATACTTCCACCCTCTATTTGTATATGTGTTCAGAGTTTATTCTTTTTATACTTCCACCCTCTATTTTCTTTCTTTGATAATTTTTCCATAGTTTCCTTAGAGAGTTTTGACAAACGGTTTTTTTTTTTTTTTTGAAAAACTGGATAGCTATGGCCAAATTTTAACGAAAAATAAGGGTAAATGTGAAAAGGTTAAGTTCGGTTAAGTAGGCTTTAATATTTGGGTAAGAAAAATACGGAAAATAGGCTCAACATGGCGAACTAATGGATAATGTTGGTTGCGGGATATAAACAAAGAAAACGGCTGACAAAAGGGTATCCTAAATGCCTCTATCATTTCTATGTAATTTCACACATTCATGATTTTGAAAAGTATACAAATGACAAGTTCTAAATTACATAAAACATCCGGCTCACTCATTTTTCCGCAAAAACAAAGAAGCATTTGACAAGAAAGCGTAAAGGCTCAAAAATATGCTCACGTAAATGGAAGGAATGGGTATAAATATAAAGATAAACATGCAAGTCTTTCTTTGTTTTATCACGCTTTTTAGTTATCTTCTTCAAAAATCAATTTGGCTTGTCGGTTTTTATCAAATTTGATGCTTTCTAAAGAACACAATTGACCCTTTTTGTTTTATTTTTCAAAAATATGTACAGAAATGAGAACAACCTAGGACAACAAAAGTTTCAAAACCTTTTTAACCCCTCCCCACACTTGAACTTCACATTGTCCCCAATGTGAAGTACATATTAGTTAAGCAATTATGAAGAGCTAAACTAATAATGTGAAAAGGGAAAGAGGTACTCCCTCAGAGTTGGAGTTGACTTGCTTGAGTAGAGTTTGATTGAAGTCGTCTCAACTCTGTGTGCATTTCTTTACAACTCTGCCAAGTATGTCACTTGTTAAAGCAGTCAATATTACCATTGATCAAAATGTTCGATAACCAAAACCAAATCCATTATTTAAACAAAGCAAACATACTAGTTAACCATTAAAAACAGACATAAAGTTTTTAAAAATCCCAAATAAAGTACTAAATAGAATTAGATAAAACATCAGTTTCTGAACTGTTCCGCTCTACCTCCTCCTCCTACTCCTCCTCATCATCATCATCATGGTGGCGTGTTCCAGATGAACCCGCCCCATAGTTACCTGTGTTTCCAAACGGAAACTGTGGAGGGTTGCCGAAGTGGCTAGGATATACGCTTTGTAGCCCTCCGAAGATGTAGGAAAAACCTGCATACATTTCCTCCCTCATTGTGTTTTGAGTCACCCGCATAGCCTCCTGGTCGGCTCTCATAGCGTCTTGAGTTGCTCGGATAGCTTCCTGGCTGTCTCTCATAGTGTCTTGAGAAACCTGCATATGTTGGAACTGCTGGTACAACTCTGGGTAGGAAGGTATACCTGGAGGCCAGTTTGGCGGATATTGATACTGGTGTTGTTCGTGCTTAGGTTGATCATGTGGTGGCTGGTCGTGTGGTGGTGGCTCTAGGACCTGATGCTCTTCCATGTTAACGTCTTCGTCCTGTTGGGGTATCGGATCCCATATCTCCCCATTTAGACCCCTCAGTCTCGGGCCATTGTCTGTATCCACTACCAGACCCATTGCTCTCAAAGATCTCATGTCTACGTCTCCTCCTGCATGAACCATCGTGAGACCACTGACTACATCATCCGTCATAATACCCAAATTGTATGCCAGCTGAGTCACATATTCACCACCATGGATTTCACTGTTTGTAGTTCTCCCCGCGCTGTTTACAAAAAATTCAGCCATTCTAGCTGCGAGGTTGATGTGCACTCCATTCACTATGGAATATAAGAAAAGAAGATCCGGAGTAGGACAGTTTCCTGCACTGTCCATGTGTCCACAAATGGTGTGACTCATGACCTGATGAATAACCCTAAGTAGCGGGTCTCGTAGTCGTGAGGCTTTAGCTTTTCTAGCCTCATAGGGTGGTCCAACTGCCACCTGTGCCCAAAAGTTAGCCCGTTGCTGCTCATTATCAAACTTGTAGATACCGGTGAAAAGTTCCGAATCGATGTCTCCAGCTGAGTATATTCCTAGTCTTCTCCCAAGTCTAGCAACTGACCACTTGTGCCACTTTCTACCCAACCTGAACTGTATCGTTACCCTGTTCTTAAAGTCCGGATTTTCACTTCTTGTTTTTTCATAAGTGTATGAAGCGAAAAATTCCAATGTTAGCTCAAGATATACGGGTCATTCAATATTGAACAACCTTGACAATGGATGCAACATCATGTCGGATAGCCTTTCTTCTTGGTTCAGAGCTGTTAGTGTTGCCCAATTAATCCTTCTCGGTTCACCAATTTGTCCCCTTCGATTCCATAATGCTTCTAATCTTGCAATACAGGGACGTTCTTTCGTTTTGTTTTCGCTGAACTGGAGGAATATGTGGTTCATCTGCATAAAGGAATATACTAAAATAAGAGCATAATCAAAAATTTTCATTGCTGCCACTGGAACAGGCTGTTTACGACGTTCTGTCGTTGTTTCAGCAACCGCAAGGTCGTGCGGCTTGTCGCATTGCCGTGCTGAATTGGCACTCCTGTGCGTCTCGGCATCGCAGTTTTGATTCGGTGATCTGTCCTTGATTTCTGACCCGCACGGTCATGCCGTTTCAATCGCATGACCGTGCGGTCGTATTTTTCATCAGAAATCAGTCTAACTTACTGATTTTAATTTGTATATTTCAAAATTTAACTTGTAATCAGTGAATAGACTCCGAATCAAGGACCAGAACTACCGATTTAGCATCAAACAATCAAGAACAAAGGTTTATTTAACTTTATGAAGAAAACCCCTAAATTTCTTGATTTAAACCTCAGATCTACATCAGAAATTAAGTTAAATCTACAAAACAAGTAGGAAACATACCTTGGAGGATGATTGGAGTGAAATCTAGGCAAAAATTAGTTGATTTTTGGGTGGGGGCGACCTGGAACTCCCGTGCGGCCACTAGGGTTTCGAAAAAGTGATTGGTTTCTACTGCAAAATCGTATTTATACCCTGTTTTTACTATGCAGATTTTTACTCGCACGGTCGTGCGGCTGGCCGCACGGTCGTGCTGTTCCGGATCGCACTCCTGGTTCGACTGTTGTTACCGGGTTGCATGGTAGTGCAGCGGGCGCACGGTAGTGCGAGCCGATGACTGTCCGGTGCACGAGTTATGAGTTGGTCCAATTACGAAGTGCATGACCGTGCCGATTTTGGTACGGCCGTGCAACACCTGGGCCTTTTGGGTCATTTTTTAACTGTAACTGTTTAACTTCATATTTTCACCAAATTTTTCCATTTTTGCAAGATTTTATATTTTTTTTATCAATAAATCAATTTTCAAAATTCCAAAAGTTATGAATCAAACTTGTATGTACCTATGTTTAAAACCGAAAAATTAACTAACTAGGAAATAAATATAACAAAATAATATGTACAAAATTACCCTTAGCGTGTGAAAACACGCTCGCTAAATTTGTCAGCGAGTTGATAGCTAGACTCATTATCCCCACAATTGTTTTAAGTGTGCGGGACATGGAGTTCGAGAACCTCCACTGAGTCAACCGGTCCGTTGATGTAAATTTTTAAACGATGACAGTTGACTTTGAAACTTGCCTCGTTTGGATCCTCGATAGTTACGGCCCCGTACGGAAATATTTCCCTAATGTGTATGGACCCATCCATCGAGATTTTAGCATTCCGGGGAATAAACGCAGTCTTGAGTTATATAACAAGACAAGATCTCCTACACGGAGATCCTTATGGTCTCTCAACCTTTTGTCATGAAATCTCTTGACTCGCTCCTTGTTTTGACTTTTCTTCAACTTCACGGTTAATTTCCACAAATTGACCAGGACTTCGGGAACCATCATTACCGATTTGGCAAACCGGCTGCTCAGTTTCGTGGCCCTCCTGCGAAATGCCGTCTTGGTTCTCACACAACTGATGTGTGTCCGTATCAATTTCTTCAATTGTGCCTTGGAAATGAGAGCTTACACAAGTATCGACAATGTTGACATAGTTAAGCATGTCATCGTGACTTTGCGGATGTTGCATTGATCTTTTAATATCAAAAGTCACGTGCTTGTCATTTACTCGAAGCGTGATTTAGCCAGCTGCCACATCAACAATTGTCCTCGCAGTATTAGGGAATGGGCGTCCAAGTATTAAAGGCACTTTTGAGTCTTCGTCCATGTCAAGAATAACAAAATCCACAGGGAAAACAAATTTATCGATTTTAACGAGCATGTTTTCAACGAATCTACGCGGATACTTGATTGAACGATCTGCAAGTCGAATGCTCAATCTAGTGGGTGAAGGTTCACCCAGATCTAATTTAGCAAAGACCTTATAAGGCATAAGGTTTATGCTTCCTCCTAAATCGGCTAATTTGTGACTGACAGACATGCTGCCAATGAGACATGGAAGAGTAAAACTGCCCGGATCTCCCATCTTTTCAGGTAGACGGTTTTGGAGAAGGGCTGAACAGTTTTCATACATCAACACACAAGACAAGCTTTCAAGTTTCTGTTTGTTTGTGAGGATGTCTTTTAAGAACCTGGCGTATTTTGGCATTTGAGCCAATGCCTCAACGAATGGTATGTTTATATGTAATTGTTTAAACATCTCTAAAAACTTACCATGTTGTTCATCGTTCTTCTGCTTCTTCAATCTGCTCGGATATGGAACTGGAGGAATATATTCTGTAACTGGCTCCTAGAGCTGTGCTGTGCTTGCTGGGACTCACCTAGCGTGCACCTCGTCCGAAGCGTCAGTTTGGACCATGTTAGTGATCGGTTCTGATTTGTCAGGTTTCGTGGTTTTACCACTCCTCGTCATTACTGCATTAACATGCCCTCTGAGGTTTGGTTCTGTGTTACCTGGAAGACTACCTTAGGGTCTTTCAGACAACATCTTAGCCAACTGGCCGACTTGATTCTCAATGGTTTGCATTGAAGCCTTCTGGCTTCGCATTTCCCCTTCTTGTGCCATAAAACGCTCCTCATGCTGCTGGAATCGTTTCTCAGATATTTGATTGGCATTGTTGGAGTTTTTTAACAGCTGCGCCATCATCTCCTCTAGTTTTGAGTTGTTTTGAGAGGCTTGTGGTTGGGAAGTGCTTCCTGAACCTAAATTATTGTAACGTGGCTGAAAGGTTTGCCCTGATGGCTGAAAAGATTGTCCTTGGGGCTGAAACGATTGCCCCTGAGGTTGTTGTGGTGCGGGAGCGCGTTGAGCATATCCGAGTGGGTTTTAATTATTGGAATTAGCTTTCCACCCAAAGTTTGGGTGATTTCTTTAACCCGGATTGTACTTGTTGCTATAGGGGTTATTTTGGGGCCTAATTTGATTGCCCAAATAGTCTACCTCTTTATGTCCTGTAAACATAACACCCTGCTCACATGTACCTGGCTTGTGTGACACTCCACACAGCTCACATGATGATTGTATTTTTGAAACGTTCTGAGCTTGATCAAACCTTGCTGCCAAAGGTCCAATCTGTGCTGCAAGAGCCGTATATGTATCCACTTGATGAACTCCTGGAATAGATAAAGCTTTACTTCATACTCCACTGTGACGCGAACTCGACTTCATGGTAGCTTTCTCTATAATTGTGTAGGCTTCATTGGTTGTTTTGTTCCAAGATCGCCTCCTGCATATACATCTAAACGTTCTTGTGAGTCGTAGTTGAGTCCTTGGTAGAAGTTCAACACAAGTTGTCTTTTGGACAACCCATGATGTGGGACATCGATCAGAAGATCTTTGAATCTCTCCCAAGCTGCATGTAGAGATTCTCCTTCGTCCTGTTTGAATGTCATAATACGATTCTTCAACTTGGCTGTCTTTTCCGGCGGAAAATATTTTTTGCCTAAAAAGATCTGCCATCTCATTCCAAGTTGTGATGGACCCTGCTGGAAGTGACAAAAGCCAAGATCAGGCTTTGTCTCGCAAAGAAAATGGAAAGAGTCGCAAATGAATTGCGTATTCAGAAACGTCTCTAATCTTGAAAGTCGAGCACACTTCGAGTAATGATTCGATGTGCCGACCTGGATCTTCGTGATCCTTTCCATCAAACTGCACAGAATTTTGTAACATGTTAATAACACTAGATTTAATTTCACAACTCGGTGCTGCTATTGTAGGTCGGGCGATGCTTGGTAGCAAGCCCTCTCCTCCTGGACGGCCGATCTCGTTTAAAGGCTGGTCACCCTCTGCCATAATGCCCCCTGTTTCGTCCTCTGAACTCTCGCTGTCAGAAAGTATCACTAGTTCGTCGATTGCGGCCGCAATCCTTTGTGCAACGACTAGCGATCTTTCTCGGAGCCGCCTGCTTCTTCTCAAGTTATTTTCTGGTTCGTTGGCTAGCTCATCATTAGCGGGTGCAGGGCTCGTGGACATTAGCCTGCACGTAAAAAGGAAGGCATTATACAGAAAAAAGAACATAATAATAATGTAAGAAATAAGTGTAAATAATAATAATACTTATATATAATATACAAAATATATACAAGTTACGAAATAAATCTATTTAACTTTTTACTTATTTACATCCGAGAACTGTTTTTATTTGTTTACCTGAATTTCTGATGACAATCATCAGAAATCTAAAGAAACTTTTTAGTTTTTTTTTATATATCAGAAAATCTAATAAGATCTGATAAAAATCTGATGAAAATTTCCTTTTCATCAGAATTTCTGATAAATCCATCAGAATTATCAGAAAATCTGGTAAATTCATCAGGAATGTTTATTGTTGTATCAGAAAGTCTAACGAGTTTATCAGAATCCATCAGAAAACCGGATAAATTCATCAGAATTTATCAGAAAATCTGATGATTTTATCAGAAAGTTATATTTTTAATTTTGTGGAGTAAATAAATAAACAAATGAGTGCATTAATTAAAAGGAACATCGGTTAATTTAAATTAATAGTTGGACATAAATAAATAAATGAATAACTGAACGTATGTTAGTGGGTTAGTAAAGTTAGTCGGTTAGTTGGTTAGTAGTTAGCTGGTTAGTGAAACAGAAAAAGAAAAGTTAGTCAAACAGTTAAATATTAACAGGTTAGTAAATAGGAAAACAAATAAATACAAAAATATACAAGTATTCACAGTTTGTACACCGGTAAAATAATGACTCGGATTGTTCGGTTAATTTCGCCGTGTCCTCGGCAACGGCGCCAAAAACTTGACGTGGGCGCGACTATACACATTTATTTACAACATTTTCGCACCCAGCGAAATGTGTTTTATATTTATAAAAATGGTTTATACCTTAACATTAAAACACACACAACAAAAGACAAGTGTATCCCGTCATATATCAGCAAAGTATTGGTAAGAGCCAGATATCGATCCATGGAACACGGGCGTTATTAGGTACTAAATCTTTGTCATTATTTTACCAGATAAAAGGATAAGTGAATGGTTGTTTTACTAAGTTATCTAAATTACATCTAAGACATAAATATATTATTATCTTGTTTCACGAACATCCTAAACATGTTATCTATGTTACATATGTCACAAAAGCACTTAATCAATTTTCCAATTGCAAGACAACTAGTTACCGGGTCTGGATTTCTAGCATTATGATTCTTCGGAAAGTTAACGCGATGGTCACACGTTAACCACCTAAAATCATTCATTAACGAGCTATTGATATTTATTCATGCGAACATTTAAAGATAGGTTATTTACCGGGTCTGGATTCCTAACCTCACTTATCAAAGAAAGCAATACCGATGGTCACAATACAGCCATGAGGATAAGCAATTAAGTAGATCATATAACAAACCGTTTCACCTTTACAAGTCTTGAACACAAATCTACCATGTCAGTAATTTCAAACCAAAACTACTAAACAAGGATCATAAACCGCATGCAAGAACATGTAATTAACACCATATAATTCGTTAGAACCCTTACGTGCAAGAAAGCATTCCTAATCAAAATAAGATATATCTTGTATAATACCAATACCCTGGTCCACTTTCATGGTGTAAACAAAGTCTACAAACAAGTGAGTAATCAAGAAATAGTTACCATCCCACTAACCACAGATTCATTATCCAAGATAATCAAACATAATCAGGAACTCAACATCAATGAAACATTCATCATATAATCATGAAGATTCACACATGAAAAAGTACTAAAGATTCATATAAACAAGATTACAACATAAAGATTATTCAAGAAACAAGTACATTACTACTATTACATAAACTACATTAAACATAAACTAACATCAGCTCATAACTTGCAAAATGATCAGAATACATGTTCAAGAACAAGGAATCGAACCATAAACAAGCAAGGAATTGATGGGTTGGATCGGTTATGCTTCCATTTGATCTTTAAGCTTCAAATGGGTCTGATCAGGACTGCTTCAGAACCCAGAAATCGCCCAGAAACATGGAGAAAAACCCAACATTTGAACCAGTAGCGAATGCTGCTATTTATAGGAAATTTTATGATCGACACGGTCGTGCCACAGGTCGCACGTTCGTGCGACAGGTGTTGCCGGGTGACGTCATTTTGCCCAATTCGAGGTCAGCCAAGTGGACAAGTTGCCTAAGTCTTCAGATCGGCACGGTCGTGCCGTTGGTCGCACGGTAGTGCGATGTCATCAGAAACTAGATCAGGAATCTTGGTCAAGCTTTGGCATGGTCATGCGGCGGGTCGCACGGTAGTGCGGCCTGGGAACAGATCGGCACTAGCCTTTGCACTGGCAGTGCTTCTGAGATTGAATCAATCGACACGGTAGTGCCGTCAGATGGCACGGTCGTGCCATACCTGGCAGTCATCAGAATTTTGTTTTTTTATCAGAAATGCATCATAATTTGTCTGTTTTCATCAGATTTTTCTTTTGTGCTCTGTTTAAGACCTGAAAATATAAAGGTACCGAATTTGGTACCTAAACGTTGCTGTTTCGGTCAAAAACGCTTAAAACGGAAGTGTTTTGGGGTATAAAAACATGTATAATTTAACGTGTATCATCTAGCCTAGATGTAAGCACGATTTTCCATCCACAAACTGACGGCCAGAGCGAACGAACCATTCAAACCCTTGAAAACATGCTTTGTGCATCTGTGATGGTCGAAAATGTCGCTCTCCGCTATGCTGGGCAGAAGTTGGAGATAAATAATTAGTCGGTGCCGAGTTAGTCCAAGACACGACTGATAAAATATTTCTGATCCGAGACCATATCAAGGCGGCTCGTTATTGACAAAAGAGCTACGCCGACAGGAGATGAGATGTAACAACACACAAAAACACCATAAAGAACCGAAACCGAGATTCCAAACACGTATAATGAGACGCAATACAAGAAACCAGGAAAATCAGATTTTTACCTCGTCACGCTACGCGACGACTTTAGCATATCCCGATCGCGTAACGCGACGCCCTTAGATTCGACAGAGACACTTGGCAGGCACATGGCAGGTCTACAGTAGTGACTAAGGCCACCTAAGCCCTAGCTAGTGCCTTCACGCTACGCGAAAGTGATGAGGTAATCTGGTCGCATAACGCGACGGGGTTGAATTTCAGCTATAAATTTTGCGTTCACGAGACATTTTAAACCGTTCAAAACTTTCTTTCTCTCAAACTTTCTGCTCAAGTTATTATACCCCAAAATACTACGAAGCTTTGCCCTGTTGTAACTGTTTTAACAACTAATCACTAATTCAATACCCTGTCCGATCGATCCTAAACCCAGCAACGGCTGTCAAGGTGCTGCCTGAATAAGGCTACACTTTGCTAACTACGTTGGGGTTTTGATCTCGTGATATATCGATAATGTTGAATTGGGTTATTATACTAACACGTGTGCATTGTATATTTTATTAGGAACTCAGGAAAATTCACCAGGAAATATTACCAGGAAGCTTATAGTTAAATCCTAAGTTTGCAATATGAGTCATTCTCTTTTTCTCACAGTTTGTGAGTCATTCTCTTTTTTCTCACATTAATGTGAGACAATATTTAAAATGCTTTACAAAACCCTAAATGTTTTCAGTTATACTTACAGTGATTAAGTCTTTGTATTCTATAATTATTGCCGGTAGTTGGGGGTTTTGTATACATCACTAGTCAATAGTCACCAAGGGAGTGACAGGAACCGTTACTATTGAGTAACAAGACCCAAAGTAATATGACCACGAGCACAGGGGATTTTCCGCAGTCGCATACTGTGTTGAATAATTGATAGATATAAACATTGTAATTCCCCTTGATACTGTGAAGTTATAACAATGTGTCTTTTTATAAAATGAAATGAATTCGCCAGTATTTCTTGCTGATAAAATGTTTTCAAAACGCGTTTCAGGTAACCTGTTGTAAAGGTGATAAAAGCCAGCTATGGAGCACTGAAGGCTTAAATAAGTGGCTATGATTACCTGAATAAAAGATGAATTTATATTTTTCAGTAATTAGGGTTTATCCCTATAAATACATTTGAAATGGAATATGGGTTTAGCCCATTTGTTTAATATTAAAAGTTTGGTGTTTTACAAACTCTGAAATTATTTCTTAGCTACGATCCTGATGATTTAATTCCTCTGCAAATTTAATAAACACCGATACCACCGTCAGCCTCGCAAGCACCCACTCCTAGGATGGGGTCGGGGGCTGCGACAAAAGGTGGTATCAGAGTCACTGGTTTAAGCCATTTCGGTGTTTTTTAATACCTAAAATTTAAACAATTATGTTAGGAAATTAACTAAATAAGTTATGTGTTATTCTGTGTAAATAAATCTTAATATTTATATTATGATTTTTATGTTATTTTGACAATTTTTGAGCTCACAATATGAGTGATCAAAATACATCTGATGCCTATCGTCACATGTCCGATTCTGAAATTGATGAAGGACCATCCGGGATGGCATCCGGATAAGAGGCTGACACCGAGGAATCTTTTGTCTTTAAGGCAAAATCAGAGGAAGCCTTTCCACCCAAGAAGAAAAAAAGGGAAAAGAGAAAAAAAAGGAAAAACCAAGAAGCAACAATAACCTTAGTAGAAGGGACTGCCCAGATGCCCGTAACAAGACCTCTGTGGGAAGAACTAGATAGGAGATTAGCTAATTTTGATATGTTCCGACCCGCAGAAAATGAAATCAACCTTAATCTCTTAGAAGAACCAGAACCCATAGCACCAATACCAATGTACCCTGGACCAAATCAAGAAAACCCACTGCCAATACCAGCGTTCAACCCGGAGGAAATACCCAGGTTACCAACACTGGACCCACTAGAACAGTGGTGGACCAATGACTGGTCCTTTCAAAACCTGATAAACGACCCAAATCCCTACATGCCATATGGAGAACCCATACCAGCCTACAATGAGCCTATACTAGCCATATTCCCTCATATGAGTCATGAAAACGTAGCTGAACTTCGTCACTATGGAGAAAAACTTATTGATGAAGGAAACATGATACGCCGCATAGGAGAAAACCTCGTTTGGAAATATGACGAGAGGGAGATGCTGTTTTAAGAAACCACAAACCCAATATACTATACTATAATATATATATATTTTTACTTTAATTTTGATAAAAAAGATATAAAATCCATAATATATAATGTATAATATATGTGTCACTTATATATATATATATATATATATATATATATATATATATATATATATATATATATATATGGTGGGGTTTTAGAGTGAACACTAGTGTATTTGCGAACTGAGTGAACAAATCTTGGCCATTGATTTACACACGTGGATGGCTAGGATTTCATCATCAAATTGTAAAACACACTAGTGTATTTCATCATCAAATCCTGGCCATTGATCTACACACATGTATGGCCAGGATTAGTTCACTCAGTTCGCAAACTACACTAGTGTTCACTCTTGAACCTAATCCTATATATATATTCGACACATATAGTTTCTAACGTTTAGAATTTCAGTTGTAATTTGTATGGATGCATATCTTGTTGGTGCATACGTCTGTCGACTTCGTCTTGTATTGAGTCTTGTATTAGAATAGATAGATCAGGGCATATCGTATGAGAAAAATGTCAAATATGTGTTGAAAGGGTATTTCGCACGAAATAGCTATTTCGTGTGAAATTGATTTCGTATGAACAGGTTTCGTACGAAGTAGTCAGCCCTATAAATACTAGGTGTGCCTTGTCATTTGTAACTTTCCGGTTTCAGTACCGAACTGCTGCCGAAGTGTCTACTCGCTGTAAAACGTTGTCAAATCAATCAAAAGACAGTTTAAAGTGATATTCTAGCTGAATCAACTTGATACGTCTGTTTCCGCCTTTCGTATCGAGCAAAAACTCTTCTGAATGACTCATCAGGTCGTGAAAACGATCCTACTAGTTGTATCAGAGCTCAGGAGGAAGAGTTCTTACCGATTCAGCTTAAAATTTCTGTTTTCTACACCTTCATTTCAAAATTAACAAGTTTTCACGGATAAAATGGATTGATTTTCTCACATTATGTGCGAAACAGTGATTTAACAAACCCTAGAAAGTTTCAGATCTTAAAACAGCTTAAAACCTGATAAATTTTGACAAAAACAGTTCGAGATGATGACATCAGCAGTATTGCGTACGAAATAGGAGTTTCATTTCGCACGAAATAGCGTAGTCAGGGTCTTTTCGCACGAAATCAACAGTGTATTTTGTACAAAATCAGTATTTTCGCACCAAGTTGGTATTTCGTTTGACCATTTCGCACGAAATAACCTATTTCGTTTGAAAGTGTGTTATTTCGCATGAAAACAGTCATTTCGCATCAGATTGGGTATTTAGTTTGAACAAGGTCATTTCGTGTGAAGAAGTGTATTTCGCACCAAAGTGTATTTCGTTTGAAAGATTAAGTTTGTGAGATTTTGAAACCGAATCATGGAAGAGGAATTTTACAATGCCTTTACAACTCCGATTAGCATTGCACAGAACACAATGTTAGAAAACGAAACGGGCACCATGCAAAAACCGCCAAAGCTCATGAATATCGAGGAGTATAAAGGATGGGAGGAACATTTTGAAAATTGGGTTCAAGCAAATTACTTGGATGATTGGGAATGTGTTGAAACGAAATATGTTAGACCGATGAATGATGATGAGGAGGTTATTGCAATTAAAGATCTTAGTGCAGAAGAGAAAAAGAAATACAAAGATGAAAAAATGATGACAAGTTTATTGCATCAAGCTGTGAAAGAAGATAGTTTGGTTTTATTGCAACACAATGGAACTGCATATTCAATCTGGAAAGCATTAAAATCAAAGTTTGTTGGAAGTAAAGAGATGATTAAGAACAAAAAATCGCTTTTGAAAAAAGAGTTTGATCTATTTCGTGGTTTGAGAACTGAAAGCACTAAGCAGATTATCGAAAGATATTGCAATCTGTTAGTCAACATGAAGAGAGTGAGCATCACAAAAGATAATGAAGAGTTGATAGAAAAGTTAGCTGATGCATTACCACATGAAACTTGGGGCACGTATCTTATGATGTTGAGAAATAAGAAAGATTTTGGGAATCTAACACTGAGTAAATTTATTGAGAAACTTGAAGCTCAAGAGATGGAACAAAGGAAGATCTCAAGAATGAAAGATTTTGATGGTGAACAAGATATCGGTCTTTATTACAAAGGAGGTATCAGTGATAAAACCAACATGTCACCAAAGGTTGGGACTGCATTCAATGCTAAGAGTTCGTCTGGAGGGTCATCTAAAGGATCAAACAGCAAAACAAGATTTTCTTCATATCCATCATTTGATCCAAAATTTTCAACGACAAAGAATGGCAAAGTTCTTCAATGCAACATTGCTCTAAATCTTGATAATGGTCAAAACTACTCAGAAGAAGTTGCAAAAAGTCACATGTCTTTGTTAGTGACTGTGTTAGAGTCATATGGGAGTTTAGTAGCAGGAAAGATCGGGAATCCAATGTTAACAAAAGAGGATTACGATTAGATTGATGCTGAAGAAATGGAATTGATGGATACAAAGTGGTGTCTTGCTAGTGTTTTGAGAAGAGCTGAAAAGTTCAAACAAATTACGGGAAGAGATGATTTCCGTGATGCAAATGTTTCTACTTTAGGATTTGATAAATCTAAAGTTACTTGTTTTCGTTGTAGGGAAAAAGGAAACTTCAAGAGAGAGTGCACAAATCGCGAAGCAAGTGGAGCTCAAAATCCGTTCAACAACAATGATTATTATCGAAAAGCAATTTATCATCAAGTTGCTCAACAATCACATCAACAAGAACCACAAACTGCGCATGCTAAGAAGGCAATTGAAGAATCATCAAAGAGAGCTCTTTATGGTATAATAGATCAAGATGATGAAAAATTACCAGAAGGTTTTAGCTGGGAAAATTTTAGCTGGGATAATTACTGTCCGGATAAATAGATTTTAAAAGCCAAAGCTTTTGTTGCTCGAGTTGCTGATGACAGTGATAATGATGATGGTTATTATGCAAAAAGAATGGAATAGCATTTAAAATTGATGGAGGAGAGTGATAGTGATGATGAAAAAATTCGAAAGAAAAAGAAGAAAGTTAAAAAACAAGTTAGCAGTGATGATGAAGAAATTCGTGTGGTTAAGAAAAAGGTAAAAGAAGTTCCAGCTTTCAAAGTTGAAGCAGAAGCTGATGCACGAAAGATTCCTGTGAAATGTGAAAATTGTGAAGCAGTGAAAAAGCAAAACAGTACTTTGATTCATAACATGAACAGATTGAAAGAATCTTATGATGTTCTCAACAAAGCTATGAATCAATACAATCAGTCAAGCAGTGAACAAGCAACAGCTATGAAAACACTTCAAGGAGCTTTCATGACAAAGCAGAAAGTGGTGAATAATTACATCGAGAAGTGTGCTGTTCTGGAACAAAAACTGGAAACTCAAAGAATTGAAACAGAAAGGGTAAATAGATTGTTAAAAAGTTACTCATGTACTTCTTATGTTATTGACAGGATTTATCCAACAGTGGAAGGCATGAAGGCATTTGATGAAGAAGTTTCAGAAGAAAAAAGAAAGAAGGATACTGAAGTGAATGATTCTGGTAAGAAACAAGTTTTCAGTTACAACAAGTGTCCACCCCTGCTTGAAAATGGATATTCTTCATGAAATCCAAATTCAGAAAGAGTCAAAAAGGCAACCAACTTATAGTGGGAGTCTGAACCATCAGATAACTTGCCAGACAGTATTGATGTGACTTTCACTTCATCTGATACTGATCATGAGTCAGAGTTAATAAAGAAAGTGGTCGATCAGGTGTTGGATAAAGATGAAACCGAGGAGTCAAAGTCGGAGTCAAATTCAGAGTCAAAGTCTGAAAAGTCAAGTTCAACAGTAAAAAAAGGAGAAACGGGTTTACAATAAAGAGTTTTTGTTATCAAAATCTAAATTGAATAATGAAACAGTCAAAGTAGCATATACTTTGAATGATTCTGACAAATTATATTCTGATGAAGAATTTCCACTAAGAGGTGTCAAAACTGAAATGATCAAAAAGGTTTTTAAATTAACAGAAATTAATATTTCTGAAATAAAAGATGTAAATCTTTCTGAAAAACCTAAACCTTACACCTCAAGAGTACAACAAAGAGAAAACAAGAAAAAGGGTTACAGTTCTGGTTCTGGTTTTCAAAAGAAAACAAACCATAACGGCAATTTCAAAAGAAAAAGGTCTTGGATTTATTCCACCGAAAAATCATAAAAATGAGAAAATTTTTAAAACAAAAATTGTTTTTGTTTCAGGAATATCAACTGAAGAAGAAAAAGAGCAATTGTTCAGAAAGCAAACGAACAAAGAATTCCTTGCTAAGAAGCAAGAGGAAATGAAGAAGGAAGTTGCTCAACAGAAGTTAGAGACAAGAACCTGTTTTCAATGTAAAACAGTTGGTCATTGCCAGGAATTGTCTAAAGGCAATCCAAACAAAATAGGGAGTCTCTGATAAACTCAAAGAAAAGATGGTTGAAAATGAATCACCAATCAAACCGTTTATAGCTTTCAAAAACTCGAAATTTGAAGTTGGTGAATGTTCAAAAGGTTTTTACAAAAGAAAAGCAAATCTTGACAACCAAAAGTGGATTGTTAAGAAATCAGATGATAGTTCTAGCAATGATTCTGATTCATCGAAATCAGAGGAGCTATCTTCTGGCGATAAATCTGATTCCACAAAG
The DNA here is from genome assembly GCA_030545235.1 of Helianthus tuberosus. Classification (NCBI taxonomy): domain Eukaryota; kingdom Viridiplantae; phylum Streptophyta; class Magnoliopsida; order Asterales; family Asteraceae; genus Helianthus; species Helianthus tuberosus. The sequence continues at coordinate 56,001,756 of CM060408.1, read as the reverse complement.
TCAGAGGAGCCACAAGTTGAGTTAGAATTGAAAACGTCAGTTCCACCAATGGATGATGCAAATTTTCCACCATTGAGGGCTGAGAATTTTAAACAAAAATTTGGTAAAGTTGAGATTTCAAATCAATTCTTTTCTGAAAAGAAAGAATTTGATGTTGAGAAAGCCTTTAACCCCAAAGTGAAACATATTTTTGGTAAAATGGTTAATGGGAAGGCAAAAGGGGTGAAGGAATTTTATGAGAAGAAAATGAAAGGAAAGAAACCGAATGTTGATAACTCGGAAACTCCCAAGGACTGTCAGGCTTGAGAGAACCTCTTTAACTGAAAAACCTGACTTGCTGGAACTCCCAGGTTGGTAATTGTGGAGTAGGAATCGGCATCTTTCTTGTATTTTGATTGTTTGCTGGGTAAACTTACAAGTGGTAAATCAGGGACATTAAGTTGTACTCGATTTCCTACTAGAGGTATTTGTTGATCGAACTTAAAACTGTTATATTTTTTTTTTTAAAAAAAGGTTGAAAATGAAAGAACAAGGTGATGAATTGATCCCCTAACCTACAAATGGTTTTATGAAATCAACAAAACTAATTTTCCGGAAAAACCATTTTGATTAAAACAAACTTAAGTGTTTTGAAATCATAATGGGAAAATGGTTTGTTGTCAGGGGGAGTTCTGATTGTTTATGCCAAGTGGATGGCGAATTGAAGCAATTCTATAACAGTTGTCAATTTACTTGTATAGTTTGTTTTCAAAATTTTTAATGGTTTTGAATTTTAGGGGGAGTAAGTTTCTTTTTCAGAAAATACAAAAACATTAGAAAATTTGATAAAGCCAAAAACATGATAAAATGAAAAAAGAGTTTTGTTGTATAAAAGAGGAAATAATAGTACATCAGTAGACTATCACAGCACGCTAAAGAATTGGAAAGGTAAATGTGATAAACGGTCTCACTGATGATGTGCCAGTAGGTTTTTACACATTTAGTAGATTGTGTCGAGATATAAACCTAAATTTCAAACTTACTTATCTCGTGGGGAACAACTCTCGGATATATGGGTAACCCCCGAAATCTAGTTTGAAAGGTCCCTCTTTCTGAGATACTAGGTCTTTATACTCAGTGATATTTGGGGTATTATCCCGGGACTTCTGATTTTGCGGAAGCAATGGCCTAGTCCCCGTATAATACTTTTCGCTTGCTTGAAATATAGCACCACCCTCAGCATAAAAAATGATGAAACATTGCAAAATGCTAATCATGTGCTGTTGAAGAAAAGATTCTCTAAAGGGAACACACCTAAAGTCGAAGCCATCATCTCTCTGATTTTGCGGAAGCAATAGCCTGAGCTCTCATGGCCCTCACATTTAACCCTTTACAGATATCATCTAGCTATACTCACCCGTAAGACTGAATATTGGGATCTGGATACGGGAGTATATTCTGAGGTGGGACACGCGAATAAGTTTAAGTCTCTAAAACACTAATCTCGTATCTCAAAACAGTTGAAGTTTGTGTGAAAATTTACGTGGATCAGTATACTGACAATCTAAGTGAATCGTTTAGAACTTAAAATGCTTAATGCTTAACGGTGTTGGTGATTTGTCTCAAAAACTGATATGATCCTCTTACACAAACTCACAAAAATATTGTATGTAAATATTTCTTTAATACATTTTCTTTCAAATTCAAAAATCCAAAAAGATTTTAGTGTGTTTTAGCATGAAATTTTTAAAAATACAAAAAGATTTTTGACAACTGATACTGAAAAGCTGATTTTCAAAATTCCAAGTGCTAAACATGTTGGACAACCAGTAAGGGGGAGTTTGTTTGAAATAAGAAAAGGATTTGAAAAGAAAAATGTTTTTCATACAAGTGGTTCATCAGAAATTAACATTGTAAAATCATTTATTGAGTGATTAATTTCTGCAAGTGATATATAAATTTGTCAAATTTTAAATTTGTGAAATTTATTGTGAGGTAGAGTTTGTGCAGGACTGAAGCTTGGAAAGAGCCAGGATCCGATTTCTGAAGATCATGTGGTTTCAAGGGAGCCATGTTTCGATCTTGAGCAGAATGTAAGCCAGGTCACAATCCTGATACTGTGAGAGCCAAGTTCTGATCTTGGATCTGATGTTCATGCAAGCTGATGATGCTGATGAACTTAAGGAATCAAGAGATCTGATCAAGAGAATTAGAGAGAGATTAGAGCCAGATCGAGTTTCTGGAGATGAAAAGAGACAGAACTTGAGGATGCTTTACATTGTTAGATACTTTGGAAAAGTTTGAGAAGACTGATAAAGACTGAAGATTGAAGACTCGACACTGAAGACTTCGTCAACATCCGAGGGGGAGTCTGTTGGTGCATACGTCTGTCGACTTCGTCTTGTATCGAGTCTTGTATTAGAATAGATAGATCAGGGCACGTAGTACGAAAAAAATGTCAAATATGTATTGAAAGGGTATTTTGCACGAAATGATACATTGTCATTTCACACGAAATCAAATGGTGATTTCGCACGAAATAGCTATTTCGTGTGAAATTGATTTCGTATGAATAGGTTTCGTACGAAATAGTCAGCCCTATAAATACTAGGTGTGCCTTGTCATTTGTAACTTTCCGGTTTCAGTACTGAACTGCTGCCGAAGTGTCTACTCGCTGTAAAACGTTGTCAAATCAATCAAAAGACAGTTTAAAGTGATATTCTAGCTGAATCAACTTGATACGTCTGTTTTCGCCTTTCATATCGAGCAAAACACTCTTCTGAACGACTCATCAGGTCTTGAAAACGATCCTACATATCTACATATAAAAAGAGTAACGTCGTAATGTTCGACGATTTTGGTTAAACGTGTTTGAATATAGTATGTTTAAATTATTCTGTGATATTAACATTTGATAATATTTGCAATTCAGATGTCAAACGAAGTAAATCAGGAAGTTCAGAATAATAATAACAATAACGGGAACCAAGAGGATAAAAGTGTCATAGAACACATAGTAGCTCAGGGAATAATAGATGCCATGCGATTTATTATCGACACTATAAATAAAAAGGCAGTAAACGATAATACCATAATAGGTAGTAAACGAATGCACACCGAGCCGAGTCACAGTGTGAATGGAGTTAACGGTATTTTTATCAAAGCTCCGATTCCAAAACTAAAGAAAACCATCTCTTATGGTTTTTCATACAAAGAATTCTTGTCGTGCAAACCAATCGAATTCTCATGCAATGAAGGAGCTATTTGTAACACCCCAAAACTCGAATTATTAAATTCGTTAGTAGGTTACCATGTGAAATTAAATGGAATACAATAACTAAGTTATTAAACTTAGTTAAATGCCTAATAAATAAGTAAAGGAATGAAATTTGTGGCAACTATGACGGTGTGATACACTTGAGGGACTTAGATTGCCAAAATGGTAACTGAAATTAATAAAAAGAAAAATAAAAGCACACACACTGTGCGTGTGTGTGTCTGGTCGATCGAACAAGGCAGGGGATAAAGGGGTAAACCCTAATTCACAAGAAATCACCAAATTGAAAAGGAAAATGATGATTTTTAGGATGCATGTATCAAGATTTTCGATCTCCTAAGTGTTCTTCAGAATCAAGTAAGTTAAATTTTATGATTTGGTGATGTTGGTTGAAGTGGGTTTCGATGAGTTCGTGAATCTAAGTGAAGTTAGGATGGATATGTGATAGAATTACCTTATGAAACTTGAATTATGCTTAGATTTCTGATTGTTATGTATATTTATGAAAAACCCACTTGTAGTGGCTCTTATATAGGATGATGATGATGTACTTTATGTCAATTTGGTGATGCTTGATATATATGACAATGGATATTATAGGTTATTGATTTTGAATCTAAATTGAAGTGAAAGTTATGTGAAAAATTGATGAATATGATGATCTTGAAAAGATTTGATGAAAACTAAATCTGTCCAGAAAGTTACAGCCGAATGTAATCGGCTGTAACTGGGTCAAATCTTGTCAAAAACTGATGTTTATTGAGTTTGTGATGAACTACCAGGAAAAACCTTTCAAACCCAAATGGAATTGCATTTTTTCGACAAAAAATGAAAGTTTTATAAATTTTTCCGTATCGAAGGTTTAGGTTGCATTTTCTGGCAAAATTTGCAGCCCATTACGAATGTCATAACTCAATTTAGGAATTGAGTTATGATCTCAAATTTTTACTGTAGGTAGCTTCAGGTGATTCCAAAAATCTCCAACTAAAATTTCGTCAATCGGATAAACGAGGAATTTTAAATGAATTTTTCGTAAGCTGCAGTCAGAAGTAACGAATCTGATTGCAGCTTAGTAAATGAATTTTTATAAATTTTGGTAGAGAGTTAGACTCTAAAAATTTAACATAAGGATAATCCCTCCTAGGGACACGTCACAGAGAAAGATTGTAACTTTTGCAAGCTCCTAAGTACAGTAAACGAACGTCCCAAAACAACCTATTATGATGTCATGAGTATATGAGATTAAGTCGAAAGTTAAAATGAAAAATCGTTGACTCTGAAAGTCAACTACGCATAAGGAACATGGCTAGACTTGTTGTTGTGATTATAAGATTATAGATAATCGTATGGTACATGGTATATAAATATGTGATAAATGGAATGACATGATGGATTATATGGGTTTGAGAGGATGTGAAATCGGGTACATGTCGTATGCTTGTTAGGAATGATTAATGCAAATTAAATATGAAATTATGCAAATGTATGCTCGTTATCAAGTACAATGATGTATGCTAACAAGAATGTGTTGATGATAACCTGAAAGCGTAGGAGCCATGTCAACATGGACACGAGCATGGAAGGGAAATGGGTCAAAGGTAAATATGGAAGCTATGCACGAACTCGGACGCACGAGGTAAGTGACTTCCGACTCACTTATTAGTATGTGTAGGGAATTATTTAATAATTATGAATGTGAGGAAATCTTGTATGATTAAGTAATAATTGGAATTACTAAAGTAGGAATGATTGTTGGAGCTGAAAGTAGTTAGTTACGTCGGAACTAAAAAGGTGAAATTAAATGGGTCAAATAATGGCATGAAGGATCTATAAGTATTTTCTTATAATTCAGATTTTGATGTCAGTTAGGATGGTAAACGGATCCGTAATTAAATTACGGACGCGTAGAAACAAGAATTGCTCAAAATGGACGTCTGGATCAAAAGTTATATAAGTTTTAAGTTGAGATTTGGTTAGAATACATAGCTGGGCAAAAAGTGGCACACCCTGACTTTTGCGGAAGCGTGTTACGTGTGACTTGCTTAATATCATTGCATTCAACCATAACAAACAACTATATGATAGAAACCACGATGTTCATCCATAATTAAGTTTCAAAATAATACAACCATACTTGTTTAACACCAAACCAAGACTTCATGTTCATAATACAAACCAATCAATTGTTTAAAGTTCCATACTGGACTTCACAAAAGACACTAATAAAACGAGGTTTTGAACCATGTATCCTATCAAAGATAAAATACACGTTTCAAAAACTCTTCAAAGCTGGATGGCATCATTTATTGTAGACACAACTTGAAAATCCTCAACGCCCGCCAGATCCATAATCAATTTTCTGAAATATATGTAGTTTGAAAACATCAACAAAAGTTGAGCGAGTTCATGTGTTTTGTATGTGAGCTCGTAATAAACTTTGTAACCATAGTATGTATGTATTTGTAAACCGGTATGAAAGCGTTATGAACAGATCAATTAATGATTTGCAAGGTCATTAATATGTGTGTAACGGTGTAGGAAGGCTCAATCCTTTGCGTATTTCGTACCGGGCCTCCGGGCTGGAACGACATAGTCACCACATGCAGTTAACTCGCGGACCCATGGGTGGGGCTCGCAACACCCAAATAGATCTATCACTCATGCCCCTCAGTCCTTAAAGAAGGATTAATGGTCTCAAGTTAACGCCTACCCATTCACATGATCTAACAGTTCATTCCTTACCTAACCATACCATTTGTAATCATTGTATCATTTGTAACATGTATTTCACCCCCGAAGTTATAAAACTGAAAACAGTTAAAAGAAAAGGGGGACATGAACTCACAATCTTGCGTATCGTAACCAGGTGTCACTCAAAGCTTCTTCTCGATCGCACGACTACCTACACACGTGCTACGGTTTATTAGACGGATCGGTCGTGCCTTGACTTTTAGTCTTAGTTGTTATAACTTAGTATCTTTGAGTCACATTTCTTAGTGTCATAGATCTTATTCCAAAGTATATAATTATTTGTTAAAATAATAATATTTTAACTTAAATTATATTTATTAATTATTGGAATATTTGTTAAAATAATATATTTAACTTATTTGTTTGTAACCCTTCAAAGAATATTTTCCCCAAGGATGCGTATACTTATACATGTATTTTTAAACTTGTGTATTTTTGCCAGGTATTGGTGACGTATTCCGGTGTTTTTTATACGTACGAGAATACATATTTTCTTGTATTTATTAAGTATTCTTATACTTAATTTTTGTATTTATATTTTCCGGAATATTATTTTTAATTAAATAAAAATTCACCAATCTACATTCTTAATATATATATATTTTAAGAAAACTTTTATAGAAAATTATTCATAGTTCTACCTTGGCTAAAATATTTATATTTTCATATAAACCTCAGAAATAATATATTTTCAAGTTTAACTTAGAAAATATTTATAAATCCATTTTTCACCCCAAAAATAATATATTCTAAATTTGTTTAAGAAAATATATATTTTCCTCAAAATAATATATTTTCTAAAAATTCAAGAAAACATATATATTTTTATTTGCTCAAAAATAATATTTTTTCTTCTTGACAAAAATATGATATATTTTGTAATAATTATAAAAATCATATTTTTCGTTTCCTTGGTTTCCAAAATACCGTTTTACTCACTTGTCAAAATATATATAAATTTAATTCCGTGATATTTCTGTAGTTATATTCCTTGTTCGGTTTGTCCAAATTTTGAGTATAAATCATATATTTATCTTCTTGAAATTTTGGTAATATTTTGTATTGTAATTTTTCGTATTTTGGTGAGTTATATGATTTCAAGTCCTAAAATAATATAACTAATACACATAGTATACAAGTAATCACACAAGTTTTGACATCTAAATATATATTTTCCTAAATACATATTTAGTCATTTTTAATTATAAAAAACCAACCTCCAATATTTGTAATTTTTGTAACAAAAATTATGGCAAATTTTTAGGAAAAACCATGTTTAAAATTTACTCATAAACACTTGTTTAAAAATATTTTTCGAAGTGTTTAAATTCTAGAAAAAATTTGCAATAGTTTCCCCTTAAAAATGGAGGTTTCCATGCTTTCAAAGCATATCATTTTCTTTAAAAATCATCACAATTCAACAACAAATCAAACAACACTTACCATAAGCCAAAATCATGCCATTTACAATACTTCATGAACTTGAAATTTTTGTAAAAATTTGTAGTAACTTACCATGTTAATTAGTAGACTTAGTTACCCTTTAAAGTGTGGTTATTTATTCTTAAACATCATTCTTGAAGATTTTAGACTTTCACAACTTGTAGATTGATTTTCTAAAAATATTTCTTCTTGAATTTTTCTTGTTAATAACATGTTTCTACATTTGATTTAACACTAAAAATGTGATTAGTTTCTTTAAAAATCATGGTTATGTAAATCTTGTAATTTAACTTGGTTTCTTGAGAAAATCATCTTTGAAATCATCCATGTTCATGACTAATAACATGTTTCATACTTCATCATTCAAGAAAAACACTTAATCTTTCAAGTTCATGTTTACATATAAGGATGATCATCTTGATTTATCACAAAATCATCCACTCACTTGCTAGATCATGTGTTTAATCACAATCTAGCAAGTTTCATATGATGTTTAACATCATAAACAATAATAATCAACAATCAAGAAGCATACATACACTTAAACAACATAGATCATTATGATTTTGAGCTTTATGTTAGAGATTATGTTCTTGATCTTTGATGTTCTTCATGTTTAGTTACTTATATCATCTTTTAACCAACATAATAAGAAGTAAAATGAGATTAGGAGGGTCTTACTACTAGCACAAGGCTAGGGAAGAGATCAAGGTTGAAGATGATGATAAACTTGGTGGTTAATAGCACTTGAAAGAGGTCCTTCAAGCTTCAATGGCACCAAGCTTCCTATCCTAGCTCCTTACACCTTTGTATCACTAGAGAATTGGATAATAGAGACTTGAAGGTGATGGTAGTGTGGTGGTGGTTCTCGACCGTGAGGGAGGGGAGGAGAGGAGAGAGTTTGAGTGGTGTTTTGTGAGAAATGAGAAGTGTTATAAGGAACTAATGGTTTATAAACTTGAACTCACAACATAACTTAAACATTGTATAAAGTGTCTCAAAAGATCTAACATGATCTAATAAACTAAGCAAAGAAAATCAAGGGTGGGCCACACCCTTTGTGACCATCACCATGGGGGGGGGGGTGGTATAGGGTTGGGTTTCAATGGTAAGTTAAGTTAATTGGTTAGATTTCAAATGTCTAGTTAGTGTTATAAGTTGTTATATGATTGTATGATGTGTTATGATATTCGGGGACCATAACTAGCTCGGAAATGATGAAACAATGCTTCTAGTGGAAATTTGGTGTTTCGGGTAGTGTCTGGTTGTTCGGTTGGTTACTGGTTCGTTAAGGTGCTAAATTACGCAGTTTAGTGTGCTTTATGCTCCCTTTTGTGACAGTTTTGGTTCCTGACACTTAGGAAAGTATTCAGGACCATTAAACCATAATTCTGCATAATATTAAGTTGTTTAAATGCTGATTTTTGCTTAAAATTACATAATTCTGCAGTTTGTGTGAGTTTTAGGCACTTTCCGGCACTTAAACTATCACTAGGAAGGCAGTTTTATGACCCTTACTTTCCTACACACTATACTAGTGTAACTCTTGGTTTCTGGCTCATTCTGTGTGTAAATACCATGTCTGTCTGAGTGCTGAACTCCTATCAGTACTTCTAGTTTGTCTGATAACTATGCTAACTTTGTTTCGTGCATCATTTGAATCATAAAGTGTTGCATGCAATAATGATATGACATTATGCAATATGTGATGCACATGTATGTATTTTGACAATAATCAGAAAGCATTCATGTCATTAATTTAAATCAGCACAGTCATTAAGTCATCAATTACTGTTTAATTATTGTACGGATACATGGAATTTTGATAGTTGTCACATTCTCCCCCCGTTAAGAAAATTTCGTCCTGAAATTTTAAGCCGCGCTATCGACTGTAGGGGAGTTAATTTCATTCGATCTTCACGCTCCCAAGTAAACTCCGGGCCGTGACGTGAGTTCCAACGAACCTTGACAAGCTTAACACTACTCCTCCGAGTCTTGTTAACTTTCCAATCTGTAACCTCAACGGGTTCTTCAGTAAAGTGGAGAGTGTCGTCAATATGCACTTCATCCGCGGGGATGATAACTGTCTCTTGAGTTTGACTTTTCTTCAGGTTTGATACATGAAATGTATCTTGAACACCGTTTAGTCCCTCTGGCAATTCCAACTTGTATGCAACGGTACCAACCCTTTCCAATATTCTGAATGGCCTGATATAACGTGGGTTTAACTTGCCACGTTTCCCAAATCGTGCTACACCTTTCCAAGGTGAGACTTTTAACAAAACCATGTCCCCTACTTCAAATTCCAAGGGTTTTCGTCTTTGATCCGCATAACTCTTTTGTCGATCACGAGCCGCCTTGATGCGCTCTCGGATCTGCATGATCTTATCCGTCGTTTCTTAGACCAGTTCGGGGCCAACCATCTGTCTATCACCAGCATCTGCCCAATACAACGGTGAGCGGCATTTACGTCCATAGAGAGCCTCGAATGGTGCGGCTTGAATACTTGTATGGTAGCTGTTGTTATAGGAAAACTCAACCAGAGGTAGATGAGTATCTCAACTACCACCCAAATCCATTACACAAGCGCGGAGCATATCTTCCAATGTCTGAATAGTTCTTTCGCTATGTCCGTCCGTCTGTGGGTGAAAAGCTGTACTCAGATTCAACTGAGAACCAAAAGCTTCTTGAAAGGATTGCCAAATCCTTGACACAAACCGTCCATCTCTATCAGATATTATCGAGATAGGCACTCCATGACGTGCTACTATCTCCCGGAGGTAAAGCTCAGCTAGCTTCCCTGTGCTATCTTTTTCCCGAATCGGTAAGAAATGCGCAGACTTCGTCAACCGATCTACTATTACCCATATCATATCATGTCCTCTAGGGGTCATGGGTAACTTTGTTATGAAGTCCATAGAAATCTGTTCCTACTTCCACATGGGTATTTCTGGTTGTTGCAGAAGACCTAAGGGTTTCTGGTACTCGGCCTTTACCTTGGCACAAGTTAGGCACTTCCCAACATTAATGGCAACATCTTTCAGATCTTGTACATCTTGTCCGATCCTGGATGGATCGAGTACCTCGATTTATGCGCTTCATCGAAAATAACTTCTACAATACCACCATAAAGCAGAACCCAAATACATCCCATGAAATACAAGGTTCCTTCCTCGTTAGGCTCCAACTTCTTCTCCATTCCTCGGAGATATTCGGCCTTAATGTTCTCTTTCTTAAGAGCTTATTTTTGCGCGGCACGAATACGCAAAGTGAGATCCGTCTGAATAATCATTTCTAAAGCCCGAACCCTTATGGGCTTGATCCTTTCTTTTCGACTTAAGGCGTCTGCTACCACATTTTCCTTTCCAGGATGATATTTGATCTCGCAGTCATAATCATTTAGCAACTTAACCCAACGTCGCTGTCTCATATTAAGCTCTTTGTGGTCAAATATGTGCTGAAGGCTCTTGTGGTCCATGAAAATAGTACATCGAGTACCATACAGATAATGTCGCCAGATCTTCAAAGCAAATACCACTACGCCTAGCTCCAAATCATGCATGTTATAATTCTTCTCATGGACCTTCAATTGGCGTGAAGCATAAGCGATAACCTTTTGGCGTTGCATTAGCACACAACCCAATCCCTGACGCGAAGCGTCGTAATATACCACGAAGTCGTCGGTGCCTTCGGGTAGGGATAGTATAGGTGCATCACATAGATTATTCTTGAGTAGCTGAAAGGCTTCTTCTTGCTTATCTCCCCATTCATACTTCTTGTCCTTTTGAGTAAGGGAGGTCAACGGTTGAGCTATCTTGGAGAAATTCTCAATGAACCTGCGATAATAGCCTGCTAAACCCAAAAACTGTCGGATCTCGGTCGGTGTCTTTGGAGTTTCCCAGTTCTTGATTGCCTCGATCTTTGTGGGGTCCACATGAATACCATTCTCATTTACCATGTGACCGAGGAATTGTACTTCACGTATCCAAAACTCTCACTTTGAAAACTTAGCGTAGAGCTTTTCCTTCGTTAGCAGCTCTAGAATAGCTCTGAGGTGTTGCTCATGATCTTCCTTCGTCCGCGAATAAATCAGAATATCATCGATAAATACGATCATGAATTTATCGAGATATGGCTTGCACACTCGATTCATTTGTTAGTGCATACATCTGTCGTCTTCGTCTTATATCGAGTCTCGGGTTCGTTGCAGATCTGATCAAGCATGACATCACAAGTGACATCACATAGGTGACATCACAAGTGGCATCACATACATGACATCACATATGACATCATGGAAGCATAAAACACTAAAAGTCAAAACAGAATGTTTGAAATTAGGTGATCGTTTGAATCGTTCATTTGAGAGTGACCGTTTGAACATGCATGACCGTTTGAAGAGGTGATCGTTTGAAGGGTGGCATGTCACCTTCAAACGGACAGCTCTTGCCTATATATACCCTTCAAACGTTCATCATTTGCAACTTTCCGGCCAGAGCAACGAAGTGCTGCAGAAGTGTTGTCAGGTTGTAAAACGTTATAGAATCAATAATACAACAGTTTTAAGTGTGAATCTTGCTGAATTGAACTCTACGCGTATGTTTCTGCCTTTCGTGTTGAGATAAACTCTTCTAATCGACTCATTCGGGTCTGAAAACGATCCTACAAGTGGTATCAGAGCTCAGGAGGAAGAGTTCATACCAATTCAGCCTTTAATTCTGTTTTTTCTACACCTTCTTTCAAAATTTAACATTTTTTACGGTTAAAATCGGCTGAAACTTTCACAATATGTGCGTAATTGTGTTTTAACAAACCCTGGAGAATATCAGACCTAAACTCAAAGTATAACTGGTAAAAATGGCTTGAAAACTGGTGTCCGTTTGAACGAGCCCAACACCTGTCCGTTTGAAATTGACTCTGACCGTTTGAAAGTTACACCTTACCGTTTGAAACTGGACATGACCGTTTGAAACTGGTCTGACCGTTTGAAAGTTACACCTTACCGTTTGAAACTGGACATGACCGTTTGAAACATAACTTCCGTTTGAAAATGGTTCAGCATTTCATGTGATACGTGTCTTAATCTGATCAAATGTCATCATTGGGTTGAATTAAAATCGGTTGCATGTGATTGATGATAAGCTCAAAGTATCGCTTCTATCAAAGTATTCGATCAAGGTTGTTGTCAGATTGCATGTGATATATATTAAATGATCATTTGAATTGAACTTTGTGTTTTTTAAAGATTGTCGGCTTAGTGGAGTGTATTGGTCAAATCAAATTTTTGTTTGGTATTAGAAATTGTTGGTCATCTATTATGGGCATGTGATCATTTAGTATATTGATAAAGGTCAGCGAAAGTGTTATCAGAAAGGCTCAATCAGAGTATTTTAGCATTTATGTTTGTCGGTTTAGTGGATTTAGCGGCCCAATCACTGATTTTGGCATTGAAGTTGTTGGCAAATAGCTTTTGATAATATCAATGTTTGCATTGTGACTCAATTGAAAAACCAACTCTCACAGCTTGATCTTTCAAAGGCCCAGTTCGTTTGAACCTTGTCAGGTCGTGTGGTTTAGCCAGGTCATTGGAAAAGGTCGTTTGATTTTGATCCGGGTCATAGCAGTCCGCACAGTCTGTCAACCTTCAGTCCGCACAGAATATTCACCAGTTCGAGTACCAGTCTTATTCTGTTAATTGATAAGTATTTAAACTGATTGTGTTTTGTTTGTTTGTTTGTCAGGTGTTTCACGAGGTGAACCAGTTCGTTTGAAAGCTAGTTTGAGAAATTCTTCGATATCAAATCACGAGTGAAGATTTTTACAACGCATTCACAACATCTCCGACTACTCCGGGTGACATTGCTAAGAACATGAACATGGAGAATGAAACCGGAACAATGCAAAAACCCCCGAAACTTATGGGAATTGAAGATTATCATGGATGGAAGAAACGTTTCGAGAATTGGGTTCAGGCAAATCATTTAAAAGATTGGGAAAGCATTGAAACTGAATATGAGAGGCCACAAAACTCAGTGGGAGTTGGTAAAATCATTTCAGAATTCACAGAGCAAGAGAGAGAAAGTTATAAAGGAGAGAAAATGATGATCAATCTACTACAACAAGCTGATAAAGAGGATATATTTGTGTTGCTTCAACATGATGACAGTGCTTATTCTATCTGGGAAGCTCTTAAAAAGAAATTTGAAGGAAGTACAGAAATGCTACAGAGTAAAGTAGCTTTGTTGAAAAAGGAGTTTGAATTGTTTACTTGTATGCCTGGTGAGACAACAAAGACTCTCATTGAGAGATATTGTCATCTTGTACGCACCATGTCACAGTTGAAGATTACAAAAACTCCAGCAGAATGGGTAGAAAAGCTTGCTGATGCATTACCACAAAAGGAATGGGGTACATATCTGATGATTCTGAAAAATTCTAGACAGTTTAGCAGACTATCAATTGCTCAGTTTATTGAAAAGCTGGAGGCACAGGATCTTGAACAGCAGAAAATTGCCAGAATGAATAGTTCAAGTAATCAACAAGATATCAAACTGTACTATAAAGGAAATGTTCAGACAGTTGAAGCGAGTCCAAAAATCCAAACAACATTTAGTGCAGAAAATTCATCCGGAACAAGCAGTCAAAGTTCAGTTAACACTAGTGGATTTTCAAGTGTTAATCCTCTAAGTGTTCAAAGTACATCTGTTGGAAATGGGCATCTGATTCAGTGTAATGTGGCTTTACATCTTCAAAATGGACAAAATTATTCTGAAGAAGTTGTGAAAAGTCATATGGGATTACTGGTCACTGCATTAGAATCTTATGAAGGGTTGATTGCCAGAAAAATTGGTAATCCGATGCTCACAAAGGAAGATTATGACCAGATCGATGCAGAGGAGTTGGAACTGATGGACATTAAATGGGCATTAGCTAGTGTTTTGAGGAGAACAGAAAAATTTAGAATGATTACAGGAAGAAGTGATTTCTTGGATGCAAATCTTTCTAATTTAGGTTTTGATAAATCTAAAGTTGTCTGTTTTCGTTGCAGGGAGAAAGGCCATTTTAAAAGAGAGTGCAAGAATCAGGAGCCAAGAGGAGTAAAGGATTCTTTTGGAAAAGATGATTATTATAAGAAGTCCATATATCAACAAATCACTCATCTACCACATCAACATAAAGATTCACAAATGGCACATGGGAAAATGATCGAAGATGCAAACAAGAAAGCTTACTATGGCATCATTGATCAAGATGACGAGAAAGTGGCTGATGGTTTTAGCTGGGACAAGTTTATTCCAGCTGATCCAAATGTTAAAGCTTTTATTGCTCAGATTGTGCAAAAGCCAGAGTTGGTGAAAGAATGGATGGCTGTGTTATCTGATGATGAGAAAAGTGAAGATGAAGAATCTGTTTCTTCTAAAAATAGTTCAACAGATACTAGTGATGATGATGAAGAAGTTGAACAGATAAACATTGGAAAATCTCATTTATCTTCTGACAGTTTTGAATTTTATTTTGCAGATAAATTGAAGAAACTCAAAGAGAGAAAAGCTGCAAAAGAATTGAAGGAAGTCAAAGTGATTGAGAAAATAGTGGAAGTGGAAAAGATAGTTGAAGTTGAAAAGATGGTGGAGATAGAAAAGATAGTTGAAGTCACAAAACCTTGTCTTACTTATTTAGAGTCATATAAACAATGTATAGAAAAAGATGAGAGGTTTAGTGAGTTAGAAAAGTTGAAAGAAAAGTTGTTGTTCGATGTAAAAAATTTGAAAGAGTCATATGATGTATTGAACAGAACTGTGAATAGTCTGGAAAAGACTAACTCTGAAAGAGAGAAAGCTTTGAAGATGTTGAATGCTACCATGATGTCAAAGCAGAAAGAGATAAATTTTTACATTGAAGAATGTGCAAAATGGAAGCAAGAGTTGGAAAATGAGAAAGCTGAAAATGAAAGAATCAGAAGATTGTTGCGAAGTTATACAAGTTGTGATTACATAATTGATATAATTTATCCAACGGTTGAAGGTTTTGAAGCGTTTAACGAAGATCAAAAGAAGTCGAAGAAAAAGGATACTGGAACTAGCCATGAAGAAGAAGCAAAGAGCTCATTCTGGAAACAGTCAAACCAGGAGTTTCTTGCTGAAAAGATGAAGTATGGAGCTTTTCAAAGGAAAGAGACAAGAACCTGTTACAGATGCAATGAAGTTGGTCATATTGCATGGAACTGTCCTAAAGCAACCAACACAAAACAGGGAGTCTCAGAAAAACTTAAAGAAGTAGTTGTTGATAAAACGGAACCACCAACTGAACGATTTAAAGTGTTTAAAAACTCTACATATGAAGTTGGTGAGTGTTCCAAAAGATTTTACAAGAAAAAGGGAAATCTTGACAACCAAGCTTGGGTTGTTAAGAAATCAGAGGTAAAATCTGGTGATGAATCTGATTCCACAAAATCGGAGGAGCCACAGGTTGAGGTAAAAAGAGAAAACTCAGTTCCTCCGATGGATGATGAGAACTTTCCACCATTGAGGACTGAAAATTTTAAAACAAAAATTGGAAAGGTTGAGATCTCAAATCAATTTTATTCTGAAAAGAATGAATTTGATGTTGAAAAAGCGTTTAATGGGAATGTAAAGAAATTTTTTGGAAAAATGATCGATGGGAAGGTTAAAGGGGTAAAGGAGTTTTATGCTACAAAGAAAGCAACTTACACCCCAACTGCTTCAGAGTTGAAATCACCCAAGGCTGGTCAGGCTTGGGTGGATATTTTCTTTCATTGAAAAACCTAACTTGCCGGAGCTCCCAGGTTGGTAAGAGTGGAGCAGGAATCAGCATCATTCTTGAAATGTTTGGTTGGTAAATTCGCAGGTGGTATATTTGAGTTGTTATATTTTTACTAGTGATGTGGTTGAAAAGTGAACCTGCTAGTCGTTGTTGAAAAGGTTTTCACTAACAAGTGGTAAATCAGGGACATTAAGTTGTATCTGATTTCCTACAAATGATTGAGAAACAAGATGATGATCCTCTAACCTTCAAGTGGTAAAATCAATAAAACTTATTTTCCAGAAAAATCATTTTGGTTAAAACAAACTTAAGTGTTTTGAAATCATTATGAGAAAATAGTTTGTTGTAAGGGGAGTTCTGATTGTCTATGCCAAGTGGATGGCGAATTGAGGCAATTTGATATCGGTTGTCACTTTACTGTATAGTTTGTTTTCAATTTTCTTTAATGTGTTTGCATTTTAGGGGGAGTAAAATTTTCAGAAAATCCAAAAACATTAGAAAATTTGAAAAAGGCAAAAACATGATAAAATAAAAAATGAGTTTTGTTGTATAAAAGAGGAAATGATAGTACATCAGTGGACTATCACAACATGCTAAAGAAATGGAAAGTCAAAATGTGATAAACGGTCTCACTAAAGATGTGACGATAGGCTCAGCTAGACTAGTAGATTTGCGATAACGATACAAACATAAAGCAAAAAGCCTAGTTCTAGTGGGAAACATGGTCGAAAGCATAGTACTTAGTTTTGTCCTTCTTGACTGTGTGCCTGCTCGGTAATCGCTGATTGTCGAAAGACATAAAACTGGTTAAGTCTGTGAACTTTCACAACTTTGCTGAAAAATCACTGTGATTGAGCATTTCTTTTTGCAAAGATTTAAACTTGTTTTATTTCTTTATTTTGTTTAAGCATTGGACATCCTCTGCGTATACGTGAGTATCGACCTGGATGTTATTGCCTAAACGTTCTGCTTTATTTTCTTTGGTGTTTCGTTTAAGCTTTGGATCACCTCTGCGTATACAGGAGTATCGACCTGGTGGTTAAAGCCTAAAAAACTTCAACTTATTTTTATTTTCTTATTTTGTTTAAACATTGGACTTTCTCTGCGTATACGGAAGTATCGACCTGATTGTTAATGTTTAAACATTCTGCTTTGTTTTCGCACAAATCACAGTTGATAAAAGTTTAAAGGCATTAATTGGGTCAGTGTATTGCATGATGATGGGATATGCTGAGATCGTGGGGTCCATAAGAATTTAGTGCAAATTAATATACCTTAACGTATCGGTAAGCATTTCGAAAGTTTTTAGTTTGAGTTTAAGTGGACAACAATACCGTCAATCAACGTGAATCGTTTAAAACTGAAAATGTTTAAAGCTTAACGGTGCTAGTGATTTGTCTCAAAACTGATATGATTCTCTTACACGAACTCTCAAAAATATTGTCTGTAAATATTTCTTTACTGCATTTCATTTTATTCAAAAATCCAAAAAGATTTTAGTGTGTTTTAGCATAAATTTTGAAAAATTAAAAAATATTTTCGACAACTGATGTTGGAGAGCTGATTTTCAAAAATTCCAAGTGCTAGACATGATGAACAAATGGTTTGGGAGAATGTGTTTTGAAAAGAAAAAATGATTAATTTTTACAAATGGTTCATCAGAATTTATCTTTGATAAATCATTTTAGTTTAATTTGAGAGAGAATCTGGGTTTATAAATTTGTTAAATGTTAAATTTGTGAAATTTACGTCTGGGTTAAGAATGTGCAGGTGTAGCCAGGTTTAGATCTTGAACCTGAAGATAGAGTGCCAGGTTCCGATACCTGAAAATTGTGTGATTGATGTAAAAATTACCTCAAAATACTGCCCCCAACCCACGAAAACGGTGCTTCAATTTGGGTGTTTAACTTTCAATTAACAAAATTCAAGCCATTTCGAACACAATTTCGAGGTAAGTTTTACATCAATCGACTCGTATCCTCGTTCTGATCAAAAGCCCTAAAACATTGGTTTGTAATTCAGAAAAAATTTAACTCCGTTAAGCTTATTTTAACGGAGGTCTATTTTACAAAAAAAAATGGACGAGGTCGGATTATTATTGACTAATAACTGACTTGGGATTATTCTCAGCCAATTTCAGAAAGATGGGACTATTATTTTCCAATTTGCCTAATTTAAATTATATTTATTAATTATTGGAATATTTATTAAAATAATATATTTAACTTATTTGTTTGTAACTCTTCAAAGAATATTTTCCCCAAGGATGGGTATACTTTTACATGTATTCTTAAACTTGTGTATTTTTGCCAGTTATTGGTGACGTATTACGGTGTTTAGTTATACGTACGAGAATACGTATTTTCTTGTATTTATTAAGTATTTTTATACTTAATTTTTGTATTTATATTTTCCGGAATATTATTTTTAATTATATAAAAATTCACCAATCTACATTCTTAAAATATATATATTTTAAGAAAACTTTTATAGAAAATTATTCATAGTTCTCCCTTGGCTAAAATATTTATATTTTCATATAAACCTCAGAAATAATATATTTTCAAGTTTAACTTAGAAAATATTTATAAATCCATTTTTCACCCCAAAAATAATATATTCTAAATTTGTTTAAGAAAATATATATTTTCCTCAAAATAATATATTTTCTAAAAATTCAAGAAAACAAATATATTTTTATTTGCTCAAAAATAATATATTTTCTTCTTGACAAAAATATGATATATTTTGTAATAATTATAAAAATCATATTTTTCGTTTCCTTGGATTCCAAAATACCATTTTACTCACTTGTCAAAATATATATAAATTTAATTCCGGGATATTTCTGTAGTTATATTCCTTGTTCGGTTTGTCCAAATTTTGAGTATAAATTATATATTTATCTTCTTGGAATTTTGGTAATATTTTGTATTGTAATTTTTGGTATTTTAGTAAGTTATATGATTTCAAGTCCTAAAATAATATAACTAATACACATAGTATATTAGTAATCACACAAATTTTGACATCTAAATATATATTTTCCTAAATACATATTTAGTCATTTTTAATTATAAAAAACCAATCTCCAATATTTGTAATTTTTGTAACAAAAATTATGGCAAATTTTATAGGAAAAACCATGTTTAAAATTTACTCATAAACACTTGTTTACAAATATTTTTCTAAGTGTTTAAATTCTAGAAATTTTTTTCCATAGTTTCCACATAAAAATGGAGGTTTCCATGCTTTCAAAACATATCATTTTCTTTTAAAATCATCACAATTCAACAAAAAATCAAACAACACTTACCATAAGCCAAAATCATGCCATTTACAATTCTTCATGAACTTGAAATTTTTGTAAAAACTTGTAGTAACTTACCATGTTAATTAGTAGACTTAGTTACCCTTTAAAGTGTGGTTATTTGTTCTTAAACATTATTCTTGAAGATTTTAGATTTTCACAACTTGTAGATTGATTTTCTAAAAATATTTCTTCTTAAATTTTTCTTGTTAATAACATGTTTCTACACTTGATTTAACACTAAATCTTGTAATTAAACTTGGTTTCTTGAGAAAATCATCTTTGAAATCATCCATGTTCATGACTAATAACATGTTTCATACTTCATCATTCAAGAAAAACACTTAATCTTTCAAGTTCATGTTTACATATAAGGATGATCATCTTGATTTATCACAAAATCATCCACTCACTTGCTAGATCATGTGTTTAATCACAATCTAGCAAGTTTCATATGATGTTTAACATCATAAACACAAATAATCAACAATCAAGAAGCATACATACACTTAAACAACATAGATCATTATTATTTGAGCTTTATGTTAGAGATTATGTTCTTGATATTTGATGTTCTTCATGTTTAGTTACTTATATCATCTTTTAACCAACATAATAAGAAGTAAAATGAGATCAGGAGGGTCTTACTACTAGCAAAAGGCTAGGGAAGAAATCAAGGTTGAAGATGATGATAAACTTGGTGGTTAATAGAACTTGAGAGAGGTCCTTCAAGCTTCAATGGCACCAAGCTTCCAATCCTAGCTCCTTATACCTTTGTATCACTAGAGAATTGGATGATCAAGACTTGAAGGTGATGGTAGTGTGGTGGTGGTTCTCGGCCATGAGGGAGGGGAGGAGAGGAGAGAGTTTGAGTAGTGTTTTGTGAGAAATGACAAGTGTTATGAGGAACTAATGGTTTGTAAACTTGAACTCACAACATAACTTAAACCGTTGTATAAAGTGTCTCAAAAGATCTAACATGATCTAATAAACTTAGCAAAGAAAATCAAGGGTGGGCCACACCCTTTGTGACCATCACCATGGGGGGGGGGGGTATAGGGTTGGGTTTCAATGGTAAGTTAAGTTAATTGGTTAGATTTCAAATGTCTAGTTAGTGTTATAAGTTGTTATATGATTGTATGATGTGTTATGATATTCGGGGACCATAACTAGCTCGGAAATGATGAAACAATACTTCTAGTGGAAATTTAGTGTTTCGGGTAGTTTGCTTTATGTTCCCTTTTGTGACAGTTTTGATTCCCGACACTTAGGAAAGTATTATGGACCATTAAACCATAATTCTGCATAGTATTAAGTTGTTTAAATGCTGATTTTTGCGGAAAATTGCAGAATTTTGCAGTTTGTGTGAGTTTTAGGCACTTTCCGGCACTTAAACTATCACTAGGAAGGCAGTTTTATGACCCTTACTTTCCTACACACTATAATAGTGTAACTCTTGGTTTCTGGCTCATTTTGTGTCTCAATACCATGTCTGTTTGAGTGCTGAACTCCCGTCAGTACTTCTAGTTTGTCTGATAACTGTGCTAACTTTGTTTCGTGCATCATTTGAATCATAAAGTGTTGCGTGCAATAATGATATGACATTATGCAATATGTGATGCACATGTATGTATTATGATGATAATCAGAAAGCATTCATGTCATTAATTTAAATCAGCACAGTCATTAAATCATTAATTACTGTTTAATTATTGTACGGATACATGGAATTTTGACAGTTGTCACATAAAGTGCAGCAACAAAAGGAATGATTCTGTCGAAAAGGGCTGTCGCGCTACGCGACAGCAAACCAGTTTCACAGTCGCGTAACACGACCACTGTCGCGCCCCGCTACCGCCTGGGGTTGTATCTGTCGCGCCCCGCGAGAGCCAGATAGCTGGCAAAACTTGTTTTCTAGTTCGTTTCAGCATCCAGATTTGATTTTAAACGCTTACATGTTGCGCATGATTATCTTATTTCATGGTTTATGATGTTGGTTTTGTTTATAAATGAATGTTATGATTCTCCGCATAGTAAAAGTAAGGAATTACCCTCGTGTACAACAAGGAAACATATAAGTAAATGTACCTAGAAACAAGTAAGTGTGTAGGTCGATATGTATAATGCCTATATTATGTAAAGATACAAATTTTGATATGTTAGCATAAGTGTATGTAAGTAAAAGTACTAAGTAAGAGCTCGTAACCGTATATGTACGAATATAGGTAAATAAGATTGTATGTTCGTATGTAGTAATGTATGTATGTACGAAGGTGGGTTGCTATGAATATACGTAGAAATGGTTTCAATACTTTGTGTCACACCCCGACCGCGTAAAACAACAAACCGCGGCGGAAACGTCGGGGAGTGTAGCAACAGAATTATTGTTTCATAACCATGGCAATTAAAGTTTTGTTTTATTTATTAACAAAAGGGGTTACATTGTCTTAAAACAGGGAAACAAGAAGTACATAACATAATTTAAACTAGTCTAGCTTCATTTTATGTCACTAAGGCACAGGTCCGCCTAAGTGTATCTGGCTCATCCTGTGCATCAGCTCCTGAAAACACATGTGAAAATAGGTACGTCAGCATAAAAATGCCGGTGAGATACATAGGTTTATTGATTTAGGATTCATGACTTGTATTTGAAAGAAAAGTTTAACAAAAGTTAGTCATGAATCTTATTTAAAAAGTTTTCTTTTATAAATTATATGAAAGTCGATAAGTAAATAGATGATATATAAAAGAAAGATGTGTGGTTAAATAAATAACCAAGTAAAATGAATTTGTATAAGTTATGTTATTTGTAAAACATTGTTTATGTGAAAATATGTTCTTTGTATAAAATGTAATATGTCTAAATTGAAATGGTTTACATAACGCTACGATATGTAATATCATAAAAGCACTTATATATAGGAAGTACCAGAAGCGTATCCACCATGCTTTGATCATATTACACATGCCTCGTTATATAAATCACTTACCCAAACAAACCACCAACATGTCTTGTTTAAACAAATGTCAAATGTTTATGTATACGATGTCTATTGCCAAATGTAAATCATGTAATGTGTAAACAAATGTCATGTATGGCAAGTAAAAAGTGACTACTTAAACCATATGTAAAATGTACAAAACAAAGTATTGAAATAAATCATAGTTTAAATCAAGGTTATGTTTTGTAAAATAAATGCATGCTTTATTGATACAATCATCTATGCGGTATTGTTACAATGCATACATTCAAGCCTTGTGACTGTGGTGACAAACCCTCAAACAAATTAAAGGTTTATTTGAATTATGTATATTGGATTCAATCATCCCTTACGTCCAAACAAACGTAGGATTCCAGGGATGGGAGTTGTCAATTCCTATGGTACCATTACTTACTACCAAGCGGCATGGCCAATGTTAATGAACGTATTTTGTCCCATTTAAACAAACCAAATGTAAGTATGTTATGTGAAAACAATGTACTAAGTATGCAATAAATGAACATACATAGCATGAATGTGATGTAAAACAATGTGTACATGTGCTGAAACGAGCATATGAAACAAGTGTGGTTAATAAATCAATGTACTAGCATGTTAATAAAACATACATAGCAAAAACATGGATAAATTCATGTACTATATGTGTACTAATGAACATAGCAAGTATATGACATGAAAACATGAAAAGCACGAAAGTAACAAGTAGGCACATGTATTTCTCCCCAAAACATTTGAAAACAATAAAATAGGGGACTATGTACTCACTTGGGATTGCTTAATAGTCTTTGGATAACAACCAAGCAATGCTAGAAAGATCACGGAATCAATCGACACCTAATATAGGTAACTACGTTAATAAACCGGACCTAAATTGAAAGATCGGATAAAATGAGGTTTTGTAAACCAAATGAGCATAGGAACTCATGTAATATGGTTTAACAAAGCCTACATTCTACAACGGAACCTGACCTAAGTGCTTACGACCCATTACGAACCGTTTAGGTAGCTTACGCTACTTTAACACGTCGTTTGCGTAAAACACGTTCGGACCGCCTAACTAGTCCTATGACAAGTAATATATGCCTTAACATGCCTAATAATGTTGCCTAATTAGTTTATATGTCAAAATTTAGGTTACATATGCTTAAAATGAATTTATGCGCAAAAATGGCATTTTGGTCATTTTCCTAAGGCATATAAACTACCTATCATATAACTAACTAAACGTAGTGACCATAAGGTATAACATCGGAAGGTTATTCCCTATACAACTATGGTCACAAAATATGTTTGGTCGGATCCTAATGATCGACCAAACGGGTCGGGTTCGAAAGTCTAAGCGGTTGTTTAGACCGCTTATCTTTACGACCCTAAATAAGCACTAAACTAAAAGTGACGAGTTAAACATGTTTAACTAAGTTTGAAAACAAGTTTGATATCAAAACAAAGGGTTTTGATACCCATAAATAGTTTGGTTGCAAAATACGCATAAACGCGCATTTTGACCGAAACTATGACTCGTCACTACACCTAAATAACGTGGTAATCAGTAGGTATAGTCACAAAAGACTATGACCATCGTGATTACGCTCACGTTGCGAAGTTCAAACGAACTTCGTGTTGACCATTGACCGGTCAAAGCAGAAAGTCAAACACTGTTTGACTTTCACGCTTGAAAAACAATAACAAGCACGAAAGAAACTTACAAAAGGTCCAAACGATGAAGATTTTGATCTAGAATGCTCAGGTATGAAGCTAATGCTCCAACTTAGAACATAAATCAGATCAAATGTGGGTTTGGAATGAAATTGGGTTGGGTATTTATAGATTTCAGAGAACCGTTAGGATCGTTTCTTGAAATCCGAGCTTCAATCTTGGCCCTCTATGTCTGCCCATGGTTTTGCAATACAAGGGGCATCCAAAACCATTCCATAGATTCAAAGAAATCATGTGGAAAACAATGGGAGCAGCTGGGTTTTATAAAAATGAAGTCTGCTGACCTGGGAGTGGCTTACGGACTGTAACCATACCCATACGGTCCGTATGGCTTTGGTTTGCTGGCAGAATGTTTCACAAATTGGCAGAAAAGGCCCATGTGACTCCGAACTTGATTTTTGATGCGTTTTGGCACTTCTAACACCCGTCAAACCTATTTTTAAGCTCCATAAGGACGTTAAAACAAAGGGAACTTGAAATATGCTCAGAAATGTCACGGATGTCGGTTCGTTTGGCTGTACGATTACGTTGTTCGGTTAATTACGACGGAAGTCGTAACGGACGCGAAAAACGATCCAAATTATGCGACGAATGGAAGTTTAGCATGCCAATCACTTAAATAAAATATTTTAGTGATTACATAAATTTTTGGATGTCCGGATATATTCAAAACGTAAAATAAAATGCAAACTTATGCACTTTTTGACGCTTTTGGTCCATGTTTGATCCAAAAGTTTATTTTAGCACACCGAACCCTTCAAAGCCTATTTCTAAGCTATGTAAAGGATATTTAGGGTATGTTTAACTTATGATCATGTTCCGGATTGTCCGTTAAGTACGAATCAGCATACTTTCACAGTTTGTCGATATTAGTCCCTATAAGCGAATAAACTTGATTTTGCCATACCAAAGCCTTCAAAACTTATTTCTAAGTTTTGTAAAGGTTATTAAGGTATGTTAAGCATAAATTGATGTTCCGGAGTGTTTTTCGCATTAAACTGATTACGTTTACACATCGGTTTGCGTATAACTCTCCAGAAAGCGATATAGAGTTTGAAATTGAACAAAAATCAAAACATGAAAAATGTCAAACATAAACAAACAAATATTGGGGTCAAGTAACATTGTTCCATTGATAACTGAATTGTTCAAGGTTTATACAATGATTACCAGCACAAATGTCACAGTCTCCCCTACTTGTGGAAATTTCATTTCGAAATTTATTTAGAGGAAACTTGTGAGAATAGATGCGGATATTTCGCCTTCATTTGATCTTCACGTTCCCAAGTAAATTCTGGTCCATGTTTAGATTCCCAGCGAAATTTGACAAGTGGAATGCGCTTGCGTTTGAGTCACTTGACTTCACGTTCCATGATTTCCACAGGTTTCTCAACAAAATGCATCGTATTATCAACACGAATTTAATCAAGCGGTATGTGGAGGTTCTCATCAGCTAAACACTTCTTGAGATTGGACACGTGAAAGGTTGGATGAACATTTCCAAGTTCAGGAGGTAACTCAAGTCTGTAGGCTACCTTTCCGATTCTTTCGATGATCTTAAATGGTCCAATATATCTAGGCGCAAGTTTCCCTGTCTTTCCAAATCTGATTACACCTTTCCAAGGTGAAACCTTAAGTAAGACGCGATCACCGACTTGAAATTCCAAAGGCATGCGTCGTCGATCCGCGTAACTCTTTTGACGGCTTCTAGCTGTCTGAAGGTTATCGCGAACTTTCTTAACCTTATCTGTTGTCTCTATAATGAGGTCAGGTCCAGTAAGCTGAGCCTCACCGATCTCATTCCAGCAGACCGGTGAACGACACTTTCGACCATATAAAGCCTCGAAAGGAGCCATGTTAATGCTGGAGTGATAACTGTTGTTGTAGGAGAATTCAATCAACGGAAGATACGAATCCCAACTACCACCAAAATTGATCACACAAGCTCTAAGCATATCCTCCAAAGTCTGGATTGTTCTTTCATATTGACCATCTGATTGCGGATGATATGCTGTACTCAAATTAAGTTGGGTTCCCATAGCAGATTGCATGGTTCTCCAAAAACAAGATGAGAATCGAGCATCTCTGTCAGAAATAATGTTCAAAGGAATGCCATGACGGGATACAATCTTATCCACATAGATTTTAGCTAGCTTGTCAGCAGATAGATTCTCACGGATCGGCAAGAAATGTGCTGACTTAGTAAGACGATCAACAACTACCCAAATAGCATCATTACCTCTCTTAGTGCGTGGAAGTTTGGTAATAAGATCCATAGCAATGTTTTCCCATTTCCAAACTGGAATCTCTGGTTGCTCCAATAAACAAGAGGGATGTTGATGTTCAGCCTTAACCTTAAGACAAGTAAGGCATTTGGATACATACAAGGCAATGCCTTTCTTCATACCAGGCCACCAACACTGAGTACGAAGATCCTTATACATTTTGTCTGCACTAGGATGGATAAAATAACGAGACTTATGAGCTTCATCCATAAGCAAGGTGCGAAGATTGTCTTAACTTGGAACCCACAAACGGTCCATGAAATAATACAATCCATTGTTTTTAAGCTCGAGAGCAGGCTTGATATGAAACGGTAATTCCTTACCCATCAAATCTTGTGAAACACAAGTATGTTGAGCCTGAGAAATGAGGGTTTGAATATCAGATCGAACTTGAACACAGTGAAGCTTGACACGTTCTTTATGACTTAATGCGTCAGCCACGACATTCGCCTTACCAGGACGGTAGCGAATTTCGAAGTCATAGTCGTTTAGAAGTTCAACCCGATGTCGTTCCCTCATGTTAAGTTCTTTCTGATTGAAGATATACTGAAGACTTTTGTGGTAAGTGAAAACCACACATTTTGTACCATACAAATAGTGTCTCCAGATTTTAAGAGCGAATACAACTGCACCTAACTCAAGATCATGAGTCGTGTAGTTCTTCTCGTGAACCTTTAACTGTCTCGATGCGTAAGCTATGACTCTGTTCCTTTGCATGAGAACACAGCCAAGACCTAATTTGGATGCATCACAATACACGACAAAATCATCGTTGCCCTCAGGCAAAGATAGAATAGGCGCATCACAAAGCTTCCGTTTCAAGGTCTGAAAAGCTTCTTCTTGTTTAGATCCCCAATTAAAGGGTTTTTTCTTCTGAGTTAGAGCAGTTAGAGGAACTGCGATCTTGGAGAAGTTTTCAATGAAGCGACGGTAATAACCCACAAAACCAAGGAAAAAACGAACTTCAGTTGGTGTAGTAGGCGTATCCCAATCCTTAATTGCACTGATTTTGGAGGGATCTACATGAATACCTTGTTCGTTGACAATATGTCCCAAAAATTGAACTTCCTTAACCTAAAATTCACACTTGGAGAATTTGGTAAAAAGTTGCTCTTTCTTCAGGAGTTCCAGAGTAAGACAAAGATGCTGCTCATGATTGGCTTAAGTCTTAGAATAAATCAAGATGTCATCAATGAAAACAATGATGAACTTGTCCAAATAAGGCTTGCAGACCCTATTCATCAAGTCCATAAAAATAGCAGGAGCATTAGTCAAACCGAATGGCATAACAGTGAACTCATAATGCCCATATTGAGTGCGGAAAGCAGTCTTGGGAATATTTTCTTCAAGTACACGAAGTTGATGATACCCATAACGTAGATCAATCTTCGAAAAACAAGTAGCACCCTGTAACTGATCAAAGAGATCATCAATGCAAGGTAGGGGATATCGATTCTTGATGGTAAGCTTGTTAAGCTCACGATAATCGATACACATCCTGAAAGAGCCATCTCTCTTCTTAACAAAAAGAACGGGAGCACCCCAAGGTGAAAAGCTAGGACGGATAAGACCTTTGTCAGAAAGCTCCTGAAGCTGCTTAGATAACTCTTACATCTCAGACGGTGCAAGACGATACGGAGACCTAGCGATAGGATTAGCACCAGGTACAAGATCAATACGGAACTCGACTTGGTGTGCTGGGGGTAAACTAGGTAATTCTTCAGGAAACACTTCAGGATAATCCCGAACAACAGGGATATCTTGAATAGACTTACCTTTGCCTTTACCCGCTATAACATGTGCTAAGAAAGCAACATAGTTCTTACGCAGATACTTTCGAGCTTGAGTACAAGACATGAGTTTGAGGCTACTAGCAGGTTTCTCACCACGAACCTCTAGGATGTTACCTGTCGAAAGAGGCACACGAACAATCTTCTCAAAACAAACTACCTCTTCGTGATATTTGGCTAACCAATCCATTCCCACTATAATGTCGAAGCTTCCAAGTTGCATCGGTGTGAGGTCGATAGGAAAAAAGTGGTTATTAAGGTTCAACTGGCAATTTCAAAGAACATAATTGAGAACAACGGGTTTACCACTAGCAACTTCTACTGTCAAAGGCTTTCCTAGTTTCGTTCTAGACATGCGAAGCAAAGGCTCGAAAGATAATGACACAAAACTCTTATCAGCACCTGAATAAAAAAGAACAGATGTAGGATGATCGTTAACAAAGAATGTACCGTTGACCACTTCATTGTCTGCTCATGCCTCGTTAGCATTCATGTTGAAGACTCGTCCAAGAGCCTGAGCCTCATTTGCATTGGCTAACCTCGGACACTGATTTCGGTAATGGGTCAGATCCCCACAATTGTAGCACGAACCAGGAGGATAGTGAGGTCGTGCAGCCTGAGCCTGTTGTTGAGCAGGTGCTTGAGCAGCCTACTGAGCTGGGTTCTGTGCAGCTTGATTAGGAGCAAAACGACAAACATTAGCAAGATGACCCGATATTCCATAATTAGCACAGAAACGACACGGAACTTGTGGTTGATGGTGACTATTGCATCTGTTGCACAACGATGCATTCCCCGCATACTGTTTCTTTGCTGGTGGTTGTGCGGGTTGGTTAGGAGCTGCCTGGTTGGCTTGAGCAGTAACTGAAAAATTCTGAGAAGCCTTGCGCTTCTTAGACCTCCTTGAAGACCCAACTTTCTTACCCTTCTTACCCTCATTCTTGTCAGACGACTGTTTCTTATCCTTGTCACCTTTCCTGTGAAGCTTACCCTTTTTGATCTGTGACTCAGTCAATGTCGCAGCTAACTCGATTTCCTGACGAACTATGGTAGGGTTGCTACCAGTGACGATGTCTTGTACGGAGTCAGGTAAGCCATCAAGATACCTCTTGATAGCTTTCTCGAGTGGGGTAACCATTGTAGGGCATAACAAACTCAGCTCTTCGTATCTGTCGGTATAAGCCCGATGTTCACCACTATCTTGTTTCAAGTCATTAAACTCCCTTTCCAACGCCCTCTGTTCATGACGAGGACAAAATTCCCTCATCATTAAAGCCCTAAGCTCTGTCCAGGTCTGTGCTAAAGCAACATCAGCACCACGGTCTCTCATTACTCCATTCCACCAAGTAAGAGCCCTCTTTTGAAATACGCTAGAAGCAAACTCGACTTTGCGATTATCAGGACACTGAACATGACGAAACGTACTCTCAATGCTCTCAAACCACTGTAGGAGCCCAGTTGCTCCCTCAGAACCACTAAACTTGAGCGGTTTAGCCGAATTGAAACTTTTGAAGTTGCATGGAGCATTATTGTTGATGTTGGCTTGGGTAATTTGAGCAATAATGTCTGGGAGTACAGCATCCATTTGCTGTGAAATGATTGCTGCCAGTTCGGCATTAGGTATCGGATTTTCACGTCGAGGAGGCATTCTAAAAGAGGAAACATAAGAGGAAACGAGTGAGATGATTAGGTGGAAAATGAGATGATACAAAAATCGACAAAAAGCATGGATCGTGGTCATTTGTTTGTACAAAGCAAACAAACGACACACAATGACTAATCAAAGTAAATGGGTCAAAAATAACGTATCACGAAGACATGCTTTAGCCTATAAGTGGACACTTAC
Source organism: Helianthus tuberosus (assembly GCA_030545235.1). NCBI lineage: Eukaryota > Viridiplantae > Streptophyta > Magnoliopsida > Asterales > Asteraceae > Helianthus > Helianthus tuberosus. The sequence goes on along the minus strand of CM060408.1, from coordinate 55,971,573 downwards.
CCCAAGAGTTCCCAGGTAAGAGTGATTGGTCTGATTATGTGGATTTGTAAGACAACTCTAGCCTAGACAGAAAACCCGAGACACAGGCATCCACTCTTCCAGATTGCACGTGTTCACATTATTTAGGCCCAAAACTTTGACGAGATTTTGAAAATTCGGAAGGCACAAGGCCAAAAGAATCATCCGAAAGGGTGGGTGATTATTTTCAAAATCACTTTGAGTAATTGGAGGGTTCAAAACCTTATAATAAATCATTTAAAAACAGATGATTGATTTTCAAAAATCGTTTTGGAAAAATTGTGTTCTTGTTTTGGTAATCACCTAAGGATAGGTGAAATGCATGTTTTAAGATCAAACACAAGATAACTTGTGTTAGGGTCCTAGAAAAGTTATAGTCTAGGTCAAAGCATTACTAATAACCTAATTCCCTATAACCATTGGCTCTGATACCAACTCTTCTGTCACACCCCGACCGCGTAAAACAACAAACCGCGGCGGAAACGTCGGGGAGTGTAGCAACAGAATTATTGTTTCATAACCATGGCAATTAAAGTTTTGTTTTATTTATTAACAAAAGGGGTTACATTGTCTTAAAACAGGGAAACAAGAAGTACATAACATAATTTAAACTAGTCTAGCTTTATTTTATGTCACTAAGGCACAGGTCCGCCTAAGTGTATCTGGCTTATCCTATGCATCAGCTCCTGAAAACACATGTGAAAATAGGTACGTCAGCATAAAAATGCCGGTGAGATACATATGTTTATTGATTTAGGATTCATGACTTGTATTTGAAAGAAAAGTTTAACAAAAGTTAGTCATGAATCTTATTTAAAAAGTTTTCTTTTATAAATCATATGAAAGTCGATAAGTAAATAGATGATATATAAAAGAAAGATGTGTGGTTAAATAAATAACCAAGTAAAATGAATTTGTATAAGTTATGTTATTTTAAAACATTGTTTATGTGAAAATATGTTCTTTGTATAAAATGTAATATGTCTAAATTGAAATGGTTTACATAACGCTACGATATGTAATATCATAAAAGCACTTATATATAGGAAGTACCAGCGGCGTATCCACCATGCTTTGATCATATTACACATGCCTCGTTATATAAATCACTTACCCAAACAAACCACCAACATGTCTTGTTTAAACAAATGTCAAATGTTTATGTATACGATGTCTATTTCCAAATGTAAATCATGTAATGTGTAAAAAAATGTCATGTATGGCAAGTAAAAAGTGACTACTTAAACAATATGTAACATGCACAAAACAAAGTATTGAAGTAAATCATAGTTTAAATCAAGGTTATGTTTTGTAAAATAAATGCATGCTTTACTGATACAATCATCTATGCAGTATTGTTACAATGCATACATTCAAGCCTTGTGACTTTGGTGACAAACCCTCAAACAAATTAAAGGTTTATCTGAATTATGTATATTGGATTCACTCATCCCTTACGTCCAAACAAACCTAGGATTCCAGGGATGGGAGTTGTCAATTCCTATGGTACCATTACTTACTACAAAGCGGCATGGCGAATGTTAATGAACGTATTTTTGTCCCATTTAAACAAACCAAATGTTATACCAAATGTAAGCATGTTATGTGAAAACAATGTACTAAGTATGCAATAAATGAACATACATAGCATGAATGTGATGTAAAATAATGTGTACATGTGCTGAAACGAGCATATGAAACAAGTGTGTTTAATAAATCAATGTACTAGCATGTTAATAAAACATACATAGCAAAAACATGGATAAATTCATGTACTATATGTGTACTAATGAACATAGCAAGTATATGACATGAAAACATGAAAAGCACGAAAGTAACAAGTAGGCACATGTGTTTCTCCCCAAAACATTTGAAAACAGTAAAATAGGGGACTATGTACTCACTTGGGATTGCTTAATAGTCTTTGGATAACAACCAAGCAAGCTAGAAAGATCACGGAATCAATCGACACCTAATATAGGTAACTACGTTAATAAACCGGACCAAAATCGAAAGATCGGATAAAATGAGGTTTCGTAAACCAAATGAGCATAGGAACTCATGTAATATGGTTTAACAAAGCCTACAATCTAAAACGGAACCTAACCTAAGTCCTTACGACCCATTACGACCCGTTTAGGTAGCTTACGCTACTTTAACGCGTCGTTTGCGTAAAACTTGTTCGGACCGCCTAACTAGTCCTATGACAAGTAATATATGCCTTAACATGCCTAATAATGTTGCCTAATCAGTTTAGATGTCAAAATTTAGGTTACATATGCTTAAAATGAATTTATGCGCAAAAGGGCATTTTGGTCTTTTTCCTAAGGCATATAAATTACCTATCATATAACTAACTAAATGTAGTGAACATAAGGTATAACCTCGGAAGGTTATTCCCTATACAACTATGGTCACAAAATATGTTTGGTCGGATCCTAATGATCGACCAAACGGGTTGGGTTCGAAAGTCTAAGTGGTTGTTTAGACCGCTTATCTTTACGACCCTAAATAAGCACCAAACTAAAAGTGACGAGTTAAACATGTTATAACATGTTTAACTAAGTTTGAAAACAAGTTTGATATCAAAACAAAGGGTTTTGATACCCATAAATAGTTTGGTTTCAAAATACGCATAAACACGCATTTTGACCGAAACTATGACTCGTCACTACACCTAAATAACGTGGTAATCAGTAGGTATAGTCACAAAAGACTATGACCATCGTGATTACGCTCACGTTGCAAAGTTCAAACGAACTTCGTGTTGACCATTGACCGGTCAAAGCAGAAAGTAAAACACTGTTTGACTTTCAAGCTTGAAAAACAATAACAAGCACGAAAGAAACTTACAAAAGATCCAAGCGATGGAGATTTTGATCTAGAATGCTCAGGTATGAAGCTAATGCTCCAACTTAGAACATAAATCAGATCAAATGTGGGTTTGGAATGAAATTAGGTTGGGTATTTATAGATTTCGGAGAACCGTTAGGATCGTTTCTTGAAATCCGAGCTTCAATCTTGGCCCTCCATGTGTGCCCATGGTTTTGCAATACAAGGGGCATCCAAAACCAGTCCATAGATTCAAAGAAACCATGTGCAAAACAATGGGAGCAGCTGGGTTTTATAAAAATGAAGTCTGCTGATCTGGGAGTGGCTTACGGACCGTAACCATACCCATACGATCCGTATGGCTTTGGTTTGCTGGCAGAATGTTTCACAAATTGGCAGAACAGGCCCGTGTGACTCCGAACTTGATTTTTGATGCGTTTTGGCACTTCTAACACCCGTCAAACCTATTTTTAAGATCCATAAGGACGCTAAAACATAGGGAACTGGAAATATGCTCAGAAATGTCACGGATGTCGGTTCGTTTGGCTGTACGGTTAATTACGACGGAAGTCGTAACGGACGCGAAAAACGATCCAAATTATGCGACGAATGGAATTTTAGCATGACAATAACTAAAATAAAATATTTTAATGATTACATAAATTTTTGGATGTCCGGATATATTCAGAACGTAAGATATGCGCGAAAATGCAAACTTATGCACTCTTTGACGCTTTTAGTCCCTGTTTGATCCAAAAGTTTATTTTAGCACACCGAACCCTTCAAAGCCTATTTCTAAGCTACGTAAAGGATATTTAGGGTATGTTTAACTTATGATCATGTTCCGGATTGTCCGTTAAGTACGAATCAGCATACTTTCACAGTTTGTCGATATTAGTCCCTATAAGCGAATAAACTTGATTTTGCCATACCAAAGCCTTCAAAACTTATTTCTAAGTTATGTAAAGGTTATTTAAGGTATGTTAAGCATAAATTGATGTTCCGGAGTGTTTGTCGCGTTAAACTGATTACGTTTACGCATCGGTTTGTGTATAACTCTCCAGAAAGTGATATAGAGTTTGAAATTGAACAAAAATCAAAACACGAAAAATTTCAAACATAAACAAACAAATACTGGGGTCAAGTAACATTGTTCTATTGATAACTGAATTGTTCAAGGTTTATACAATGATTCCAAGCACAAATGTCACACTTTGAGTATTGATAATTACTAATGATGTTTGTCGAGTATGAAACGAGAATGCAGGTACATCATTAAGGACCTTGTGAAGGTTTAAGGAATTGGAATGCATGATTATACATGGAAGCCAATTTGAAAAGATGAGTGTGAGAAGAAGGAATACGGAGTGCTTATTTGATTGCGTATGTTTTATTTAAGAATAACGTCACCAAATCTTAATGATGCGTATGTATGTGGTGAATGCAGGTTGTGTGGGCTTAACATCATTATGAAGAATAGAAGGATCGAAGATCGAGTCAAGAACAAGGATTGTACGGGAAGAGTGGTCACTCAATTGGAGCTTTTATATATATTTTAAATTAATGTGATTAATAAAGAATGAATGTTGTAAATCTTTTTAGTAAAGTGTTAATTATTCTAGTAATAAACCTTCAAGTATGTTACATGGCTAATAAAGAAAGAAATAGTTATTACATGTTAGGACGTTTCAAGTTGGTATCAGTGCCCTGGTTTGAGAGAACTCAAGTATGAGGAGGTAAATACTTGAACTCAAACCTGCGTGCTCTTGTGACAAGGAACCCATACAATCCAAGGCTCAACCAAGATCTAAAGGTATAAGCGAATGTAAGTATGTATTAAAGTGTGTATTTGAAGAAAACTAATAGTATGTTATGTGTAAGGTAAGCATAGTTGTTTGGAGAGGATGATCCGCGAATGCGGTCTAGGACCGACACCAAGGCATGTAATAAGACAAATTGACCCCAGGTACGTAAATTTAATATGTGGTTGCATGTAATGGTAAAACCTATCAAGTGAAGGGAGATTTTAAATGAAAGATAATAATGGAATGGTAATGAAGTTTTGAAGATGTTACACGTGCTAAAACCTAATTCTTCGGACATAAGGTGACAATTACACGAAGATACGAAACTAGTATGTGGATTGTGTACCTGGCCAGTACACAAGAAACATATGACATTCGTGAGACCGTGATAATTGTTACAGGTATGTCCGTTAGAATCAGGTAGTAGGTGGACGTGAGGGTGAACATAAATGTAAGACTCTCAAGGAATCGAAAGTACCAAATACAAAAGAGAAGTAAGAATGATATGTTTGAATCCGCGAGACGGATTCAAAACATAGAAGTAATGGAAAGTGTGAATGATATGTTCGAATCTTTGAGACGGATTCGAAACATAGAAGGAATGAAGGATGTGAATGATATGTTTGAATCCGTGAGACCGATTCAAAACATAGAAGTAATGGAAAGTGTGAATGATATGTTTGAATTCGCGAGACGGATTCGAAACATAGAAGGAATGAAGGATGTGAATGATATGTTAGAAACCGCGAGACGGATTCGAAACATAGAAGGGAATGAATGATATAATGAAAAGTTTGAATTCGTAAGTAGGTACGAATCAAATAAGTAAGAATGGATGATAAGAATGAAAGGTTCAAATTTGTAAGTAACTACAGACCAAACAGGTAAATATTCTTTAAAAAGCGGATATTATCCAAGTTATGTTTTAAACTTATATATATAGATATATAGAGGAAGGTTAACGTACATTACGGCTTAACGTACATTACGTACGACAGGTAATTACGCACGTTCATTTTAAAATCACGCACGTTATAACTCAAAAATCCAAAATCACGCATGTTGAAACACTATAATCACGCATATAGAAAACATTAATCACGCATGTTATAGAACAAATCACGCACGTTGTCGTACGTGAAGTACGTTAAGCCGTAATGTACGATATACTTTTCCTCTATATATATATATATATATACATGTGAATATATTTATGCTAATGTGTTGTATGCAAGAATGGTTGAAAGGGCAAAAGAGTTATGCGGGTCAAATGGTGATTGCCATTTGAACTCGGTATTTAATTTTTGAAATGGTTAAGTCATATATTTGTAGGTGAGCATAGTGAATGGTCATGTAATGTCACAAACGGGAAGGAAATAGTTAACGCAAGGCATGGATAACGAGTCAATGGATTTAACTTACGCCAGGTATGTATAAAGGTTATGCTTTTAATAGGAGCTTATAACTCGACTAGAGAGGGATGTGTCAGAACTGGGTAATTGGTAAACATAGGTCAGAATGTATTTACAATGGACTTTCGAAAAGTCAAACAAAGTAAGTTGATGATTATTAAGCAAGTAACTGTAAAATAGCATGAAGTATTTGATTCACTAAGTAGGTAAGACCGATGAAAACTATTGTAGTTGCAAGACACCTTAGTCGAAAGAAATAAGCTTTGAAATAAGTTACGTGTTAGACATAACATTGATTGACTCTTGGGAGTCGGAATGAATGAGGACTACGACCTAGACAAATGATTTAAGTAGGGACGAGAACGGGTAAAAAAATTCTTGCAATTAATATTAAAATGATGAAATAAAGTCTTTGCAAGTATGCAAGAATGGAAAGGAATTTTGAATGTGTAATTTGATACGTCAATGATAAGTAAGAAGTACCGGTTTGACTTTGAAAAGTCAAATTGCAAAAGTTGACAAATGAGTTAAAAATCTGCGGAAGAATGGTTATGTATTGACCCATCAGGAACGGGTCAAACAACGAAAGTGATATGTTAGGAAATGGTCATGTATTGATCCGTTATGAACGGGTCAAACACACTAATGTTTTAAAAAGAATCAAGAAAGGGTTAATATGTAAAGAAGGTAATGTAGTAAACGACACGTCTGAATGAAATTTAATAAAATGTGTAAACCCCTAATCTTATAATGAGGGTGGCAGAAATCATGATGTGATAAACCTATCGAGGTCGTCAAAAGATGCTCTTGGGCGGAAGCTCATCACACGGATGAATGAGGTCAATCCGGAGATGGTATGAAATGTAATGTAATGAGGAGGGCCGATCCGCTTTTGCGGGTTTTATTACTGCACCAAGTAATAAGGTTAGTGAATGTAACTATAAAGTTATGAATTTATTAAGTACTTTCGTACGAACTAATGGTAGCATAAGCGGTGATATGATAAGGAAGGCTTGACTTTAGAAGTTGATTAAGAATGAGTTATAGTTTAGAGTTATGTAGTAAGCAGTGCGTGTATGAGTAAAAAGGTAGAAATAAAACTTCAGGTATAAGTGAAACTATTAGGACTAATACTAACGGTGCAGTGTGTTAGTAAGTTGATATGAACTTCAAATTGTTGTAATGTAAATCATGGTATTAGACCCTTTAGGATGCTACTAGTTTGCACACTTTAGTTTAAGTACGATAATGTGATGAGTTAAAAATTTAAGAAGAAATTGATAAAGAATGGAAGTGTAAAGTATGTGTAGTTGACCGGTTACGATCGGGTCGATGTGATGTAGAAAGCATAATAAAGAAATTGTATAAGTAGTGACTCGTTGTAATGGGTCGCAAGGGATGAAATTAGGATAATGATGAAAAAGGTATGTATTAACCCGTCATGGATGGGTCAATTAAGACAAGCATGATGGGCTAGGATATTGGTCAAAACTTTGACCCATTATGAACGGGTCAGATGGATTATACGCTTAATGTTAAAGAAACGTTACGTACAAATATGGGCAGGCTGAGTTGTTGAAGGAATGGAAAAAGGATTTACTAGAAATGATGATCTTAAAGTTATGACTTTACTAATAGTTAAACCGATATTGATGAAGTAGGTTTCGGGGGTGAAACCTTCTTTAAGGGGGTAGATTTGTAACACCCAAAAACTCGAATTATTAAATTCGTTAGTAGGTTACCTTGTGTAATTAAATGGAATACAATAACTAAGTTATTAAACTTAGTTAAATGCCTAATAAATAAGTAAAGGAATGAAATTTGTGGCAACTATGATGGTGTGATAAACTTGAGGGGCTTAGATTGCCAAAATGGAAACTGAAATTAATAAAAAGAAAAATAAAAACACACACACTGTGCGTGTGTGTGTCTGGTCGATCGAACAAGGCAGGTGAAAATGGGGTAAACCCTAATTCACAAGAAATCACCAAATTGAAAAGGAAATTGAAGATTTTTAGGATGCATGTATCAAGATTTTTGATCTCCTAAGTGTTCTTCACAATCAAGTAAGTTAATTTTATGATTTGGTGATGTTGGGTGAAGTGGGTTTCGATGAGTTCGTGAATCTAAGTGAAGTTAGGATGGATATGTGATAGAATTACCTTATGAAACTTGAATTATGCTTAGATTTCTGATTGTTATGTATATTTATGAAAAACCCACTTGTAGTGGCTCTTATATAGGATGATGATGTTGTACTTTATGTCAATTTGGTGATGCTTGATATATATGACAATGGATATTATAGGTTATTGATTTTGAATCTAAAATGAAGTGAAAGTTATGTGAAAAATTGATGAATATGATGATCTTGAAAAGATTTGATGAAAACTAAATCTGTCCAGAAAGTTACAGTCGAATGTAATTGGCTGTAACTGGGTTAAATCTTGTCAACAACTAATGTTTATTGATTTTGTGATGAACTCCCAGGAAAAACCTTTCAAACCCAACTGGAATTTCATTTTTTCGACAAAAAATGAACGTTCTATGAATTTTTCCGTCTCGAAGGTACAGGCTGCGTTTTCTGGCAGAATTTGCAGCCCATTACAAATGTCATAACTCAATTTAGGAATTGAGTTATGATCTCAAACTTTTACTGTAGGAAGCTTCAGGTGATTACAAAAATCTTCAACTGGAATTTCGTCAATTGGATAAACAAGGAATTTTAAATGAAATTTTTCCGTAAGCTTCAGTCAGAAGTGACGAATCTGATTGCATCTTAGTAAATGAATTTTTATAAATTTTTGGTAGAGAGTTAGACTCTAAAAATTTAACACAAGGATAACCCCTCCGAGTGGCAAGTCACATAGAAAGATTGTAATTTTTACAAGCTCGTAAGTATAGTAAACGGACGTTCCAAAACAGCCTATTATGATTTCATGAGTATATGAGATTAAGTCGAAAGTTAAAATGATAAATCGTTGACTTTGAAAGTCAACTACGCATAAGGAACATGGCTAGACTTGTTGTTGTGATTATAAGATTATAAATAATCGTATGGTACATGGTATATAAATATGTGATAAATGGAATGACATGATGGATTATATGGGTTTGAGAGGATGTGAAATCAGGTACATGTCGTATGCTTGTTAGGAATGATTAATGCAAATTGAATATGAAATTATGCAAATGTATGCTCGTTATCAAGTACAATGATGTATGCTAACAAGAATGTGTTGATGATAACCTGAAAGCGTAGGAGCCATGTCAACATGGACACGAGCATGGAAGGGCAATTGGTCAGAGGTAAATACGGAAGCTATGCACGAACTCGGACGCACGAGGTAAGTGACTTCCGACTCACTTATTAGTATATGTAGGGAATTATTTAATAATTACGAATGTGAGGAAATCTTGTATGATTAAGTAATAATTGGAATTACTAAAGTAGGAATGATTGTTGGGGCTGAAAGTAGTTAGTTATGTCGGAACTAAAAAGGTGAAATTAAACGGGTCAAATAATGGCATGAAGGATCTATAAGTATTTTCTTATAATTCAGCTTTTGATGTCAGTTAGGATGGTAAACGGATCCGTAATTAAATTACGGACGTGTAGAAACAAGAATTACTCAAAACAAACGTCTGGATCAAAAGTTATATAAGTTTTAAGTTGAGATTTGGTTAGAGAATACATAGCTGGGCAAAAAGTGCAGCAACAAAAGGAATGATTCTGTCAAAAAAGGGCAGTCGCGCTACGCGATAGCAAACCAGTTTCACAGTCGCGCAACGCGACCACTGTCGCGCCCCGCGACCGCCCAGGGTTGTATCTGTCGCACCCCGCGAGAGCCAGATAGCTGGCAAAACTTGTTTTCTAGTTCGTTTCATTATCCAGATTCGATTTTAAATGCTTACATGTTGCGTGTGATTATCTTATTTCATGGTTTATGATGTTGGTTTTGTTTATAAATGAATGTTATGATTCTCCGCATAGTAAAAGTACGGAATTACCCTCGTGTACAAGAAGGAAACATATAAGTAAATGAACCTAGAAACAAGTAAGTGTGTAGGTCGATATGTATAATGCCTATATTATGTAAAGATACAAATTTTGATATGTTAGCATAAGTGTATGTAAGTAAAAGTAGTAAGTAAGAGCTCGTAACCGTATATGTACGAATATAGGTAAATAAGATTGTATGTTCATATATAGTAATGTATGTATGTACGAAGGTGGGTTGCTATGAATATACGTAGAAATGGTTTCAATACTTTGAGTATTGATAATTACTAATGATGTTTCTCGAGTATGAAACGAGAATGCAGGTACACCATTAAGGACCTTGTGAAGGTTTAAGGAAATGGAATGCATGATTATACATGGAAGCCAATTTGAAAAGATGAGCGTGAGAAGAAGGAATACGAAGTGCTTATTTGATTACGTTGGTTTAATTTAAGAATAACGTCACCAAATCTTAATGATGCGTATGTATTTGGTGAATGCAGGTTGTGTGGGCTTAACATCATTATGAAGAATAGAAGGATCGAAGATCGAGTCAAGAACAAGGATTGTACGGGAAGAGTGGTCACTCAATTGGAGCTTTTATATATTGTAAATTAATGTGATTAATAAAGAATGATTGTTGTAAATCTTTTTAGTAAAGTGTTAACTATTCTAGTAATAAACCTTCAAGTATGTTACATGGCTAATAAAGAAAGAAATTTTTGGGCTCATATTTCCGTTGCGTCGTTTTCAAGTTATTACATGCTAGGACGTTTCACTGTTTCAGCCTTACGCTGGATAGAAAAGACCGAAGCAGTCTTAAAAATTAGTAAATGTGCTGATGAGGATAAGATCATGTATGCTTCTAATCTTTTCAAAGATGAAGCATTAGAATGGTGGAATACCATTCTACAATTAAGAGGAAGTGTCATGGTCTATAACATGGAATGGAATAACTTTAAGTAAATAGTTAAGAGGAAATTCTGTCCTCCTCACGAAAAGGAGCAGATTGCCAATAAATTCCTAAATCATAGTATGATTGGGGTAGATTGTAGGGAATTTACTACCAAATTCTTTGAGTATGCTAGGATAGTACCAACATTGGCCTCTCCAGAGCCAGTATTAATCTCCCATTATATCTGGGGATTAATCAGTGAAATCATAGATATAGTCAAAGCAGCTAGACAACAAACCATTGAAGAAACAGTGGAGCTTGCTAACACTCTGACCGACGGACTGATACGCACTCAAGAAGAAAACCAGAAGAAGAATCTAGCCCAGAGGATTACCCAGGAACTACGTTCTGGTAATTCGTACTGTGGAAAAGGAGTAGGTTCATCCTCTTCTTCACCTTTCAACAATTCCTGTAAAAAGAAACATACAAGAAAATGTCCTGTATTCTGCAACTTCTGCAAGATACCAAGACATAAGGAAGAAGAATGTAGGTAGAAACTTAATGCCAAAATATGCTACAACTGAGGAGAGGCATGTCATATACGACAAAATTTCCCAAAACTAGCTACATCAACTGACAACAAAGCAAAGGCAACAGAAGGACCCAAAAAAAATGCCAGAGCATTCGTACTGACATCTAAGGAAGCCGAGTTGATTCCTGATGTAATTGTCGGTACGTTTCTAGTTAATGATGTCTATGCTAAAGTATTATTTGACTCTGGTGCAAACCAAAGTTTTATAAATACTTCTTTCTGCTAATTACTTGATCAACCACTAACTAAACTTCACCAAGCTTGTACGGTGGAAATGGAAAATGGAAGTTTTATCAACATAAGCGATATTCTTCAGAAAGGAAGGATAGAATTTTTAGGTCATCGGTTTACTGCTAACCTTTTACCAATGAACCTAGCTGGATTCGATGTCGTATTAGGAATGGGTTGGTTGGTAGCCAATCATGCACTAATTTTGTGTGATCAAAATCATGTAGAAATTCATACACCAACTGGCGAAAGGATCACAATTCAGGGAGACAAGCGAAAAACATCTACAAAGTTCATCTTGGTAATGAAAGCTGCAAGTTATGCACGAAAAGGAGGAATGGTGTATATGATTTCGGCAATCATTAGCATGAAAAGAAAAGAGTTAATAGATATTTCCGTAGTATCTGATTTCTCAGACATTTTCCCAGAAGAATTACCTGGACTACCGCCAGATCGCGAGGTTGAATTTAGAATTCACCTAATACCAGGAACTGCACCGTTTGCCAAAGCACCCTATCGCCTAGCGCCGACGGAGATGCAGGAACTAAAAAAACAATTAGACGATTAAAGAAAGGTTTTATACAACCTTGCTCATCGCCTTGGGGAGAACCTGTGCTATTCGTCAAGAAGAAAGAGGGATCAATGTGTATGTATATTGATTACAGAGAATTGAATAAGATTGCGATTAAAAACAGGTATCCACTACCGAGAATCGATGATCTATTTAATCAACTCCAAGGAGCTCGATTTTTCTCAAAGATCGATTTATGCTCAGGATATCATCAACTGAAGGTACAGGAAGAGGACCTTCCTAAAACTGCTTTCAGAACAAGTTATGACCATTATGAATTTACGGTTATGCCATTCGGTTTAACAAATGCCCCAGCAACATCTATGGACATGATGAACATGATGAACATGATATGTAAACCATACTTGGATAAATTCATAATTGTCTTCATAAATGATATACTAGTTTACTCCAAAAGTAAGGAAGAGCATGCGAAGCACTTACAAATACTTCTATCACTGTTGAAAAAGGAAAAGCTTTATGCTAAATTCTCAAAATGTGAATTCTGGTTGTAAGAGGTACACTTTCTTGGACATTTAGTTAATCATGAAGGAATTCACGTAGATCCTACGAAAATCAAAGCTATTACCAAATGGAAAGTCCCTGATTCACCAACAGAAGTAAGGAGTTTTCTTGGATTGGCAGGATATTATAGGTTTTTCGTTCAAGATTTTTGGAATAGTCATTCCAGTAACCAAACTATCATGTAAGTCAATTAAGTTTGAATGGGGACCAAAACAGGAGGAAGCTTTCAAGATTCTGAAGCAAAGATTAACGAACGCACCAATACTTGATTTACCCAAAGGAATTGAAGACTTCATAGTCTATTGTGATACATCTAAGTTAGGATTTGGATGTGTGTTAATGCAACGACAAAAGGTAATTGCTTATGCCTCTAGACAACTTAAGAAGCATGAAGAAAATTATACAACGCATGATCTAGAACTAGGAGCAATAATTTTTTCCCTCAAGATTTGGAGATACTATCTTTACGTTAATAAGTTCATTGTCTTCACAGATCATAAAAGTTTAAGGTATGTTTTTGGAAAAAAAGAATTAAACATGAGGTAAAGACGTTGGATGGAAATCCTTAGCGATTATGATTGTGATATCCAATACCACGCAAGAAAAGCTAACGTAGTAGCTGATGCTTTAAGCCGAAAGTATCATGAGAAGCCAAAAAAGGGTACGTGCTCTCAGATTAAACCTGCAAATAGATTTAAATGTATAATTGAAAAAGGTACAGGAAACAACAATCAAGGATGATGCCGAAGGATTGAAATGAATCATTAAAGAATTAGCAAAAGGAGCAGATGGAATTTGGAGATTCCATAAGAAAAGAATTTGGGTACCCATCCAAGGGAACCTACGAAACCAAATTGTAGAAGAAGCTCATAAATCCAAGTATGCGATGCATCCTGTAAGCGACAAGATGTATAAGGAAAAACTTTTGGTGGATAGGAATGAAAAAGGACATAGCAAATTATGTTGCTAAATGTTTAAGTTGCTCATAGGTGAAAGCTGAACATTAGAAACCTTCAGGATTACTACAACAATTGGAAATGCCAATTTAGAAATAGGAATTGATAACAATGGACTTTGTTACCAAATTACCCAAGACACGAAAAGATAACGACACAATCTGGGTGATAGTAGATAGATTGACAAAATCTGCACATTTTTACCAATGAAAGAAACTTTCAGTATGGAACACTTAGCCAAGCTGTATGTGGATGAAATAGTCTCACTACATGGAATCCCTTTATCAATTGTGTTCGACAGAGATAGTCGTTTTACTTCCCATTTCTGGAAAACTTTTCAAAAAGCAATGGGAACCAGATTAAATCTAAGTACAACTTATCATCCTCAAACAGACGAACAGAGCGAAAGGACGATTCAGACTATGGAAGATATGCTCAAAGCCTGTGTGATAGAATTTGGAGGAAGTTGGGACGAACACTTACTTTTAATAGAATTTTCTTACAACAATAGCTATCATACAAGCATCAATGCTGCACCATTTGAAGCACTCTATGGACGGAGATGCCGAACACCTGTGTGTTGGGCTGAAATTGGAGAAAAGCAATTGTCAGGACCTGAAATTGTACAAGAAACAACTGACAAAATCATTTGAGTCAAGGAAATACTGAAAACAACACAAGACCGTCAAAAGAGTTATGAAGATAATAGGCGTAAGTCTTTAAAGTTTCAAGTCGGAAACAAAGTACTATTAGAAGTCTCACCATGGAAAGGAGTTGTCAGATTTGGTAAGAGAGGAAAGTTATGCCCAAGGAATGTTGGACCTTTTGAAATTATCAAACGAATTGGACCAGTAGCTTATCAGCTATAGTTACCTGAAGAAATGGCAGGTGTACATGATGTATTTTATGTATGTAACCTAAAGAAATGTTTAGCTGACGAATCATTGGTAGTACTGCTTCAAGACATAGAGGTAAATGAAAAGCTTAAGTTTGTGGAAAAGCCAATACAAATCGAATATAGAAAGATCAAGAATCTCAAGCACAAAAGATTAGTACTGGTCAAAGTCAAATGGGATTTGAGAAGAGGACCAGAATATAAATGAGAACTAGAGTCTGAAATAAAAAGAAAGTATCCTTACTTGTTCCAGTAAAATCTCGAGGATGATATTTAAAACAAGGTAGGGAGGATGTAACAACACACAAAAACACTACAAAGAACCGTAACTGAGATTCCAAACACGTACAACGAGACCCAACACAAGAAACAAGGAAAATCAGATTTTTACCTCGTCGCGCTACACGACGACTTTAGCATATCCCAGTCGCATAACGCGACGCCCTTAGATTCGACAGAGACACTTGGCAGCCACGTGGCATGTCTACAGTAGTGACTAAGGCCACCTAAGCGCTAGCTAGTGCCTTCGCGCTACGCGAAGGTGATGAGGTAATCTGGTCACGTAACATGACGGGCTTGAATTTCAGCTATAAATTTAGCGTTCACGAGACATTTCAAACCGTTCAAAACGTTCTTTCTTTCTCTCTCAAACTTTCTGCTCAAGTTATTATACCCCAAAATACTACGAAGCCTTGCCCCGTTGTAAGTATGCTAACCCCTAATCACTAATTCGATACCCTGTCCGATCGATCCTAAACCCAGCAACGGATGTCAAGGTGCTGCCTGGATAAGGCTACACTTTGCTAACTACGTTGGGGGTTTTGATCTCGTGATGTATCGATAATGTTTAATTGGGTTATTATGCTAACACGTATGCATTGTATATTTTATTAGGAACACAGGAAAATTCACCAGGAAATATTACCAGGAAGCTTATAGTTAAACCCTAAGTTTACAATTTGAGTCATTCTCTTTTTCTCACAGTTTGTGAGTCATTCTCCTTCTTCTCACATTATTGTGAGACATTATTTAAAATGCTTTACAAAACCCTAAATATTTTCAGTTATACTTATAGTGATTAAGTCTTTGTATTTTATAATTATTGCCAATAGTTGGGGTTTTGTATCTAGTCCATAGTCACCAAGGGAGTGACAGGAACCGTTACTATTGGGTAACAAGACCCAAAGTAATATGACCACGAGCACAGTGGATTTTCCTCAGTCGCATACTGTGTTGAATAATTGATAGATATAAACATTGTAATTCCCCTTGATACTGTGAAGTTATAACAATGTGTCTTTTTATAAAATGGAATGAATTCGCCAGTATTTCTTGCTGATAAAATATTTTTAAAACGCGGTTCAGGTAACCTGTTGTAAAGGCGATAAAAGCCAGCTATGGAGCACTGAAGTCTTAAATAAGTGGCTATGATTACCTGAATAAAAGATGAATTTATGTTTATCAGTAATTAGGGTTTATCCCTATAAATACATTTGAAATGGAATATGGGTTTAGCACATTTGTTTAATATTAAAAGTTTGGTGTTTTACAAACTCTAAATTAGGGTTTATCCCTAACTACGATCCTGATGACTTAATTCCGCTGCAAATTTAATAAACACCGATACCACCGTCAGGCTCGCAAGCACCCGCTCCCAGGGTGTGGTCGGGGGCTGCGACATGAAAGCCGTTATCCTTCGAGGTAGAAGACAAAGTCTTGTTAAAGGTCTCGCCTTGGAAGGGTGTAGCCAGATTTGGAATGTGTGGAAAGTTAAATCCATGATATATTGGGCCATTTGAGATCTTGGAAAAGATCGGTACTGTTGCCTATAAGTTGAAGCTACCAGATGAACTGAATGGTGTACATGACACATTCCATGTGTCGAACCTCAAAAAGAGTCCAAAACAAGAGACGGTTATCATCCCTACGGATGAGATACATATCGACGACAAACTCCGATTCACTAAAGAACTTGCTAAGGTTACAGACTGTAAGGTCCATAAACAAAGGAGAAGTCGCATCAAGTTAGTCAAAGTCCGTTGGAACTCTCGACATGGACCTGAGTATACTTGGAACACGAGGATCAATTCAAAGCCAAATACCCCCACCTGTTCAAGGAAACTCCTGCAACAGATAACTCAGCTTGAATTTTGGGACGAAATTCTTTTTAACGGGGGGAGTATGTGACAAATGGCACAAATTCGGTAACTTCCGTACCCTTTAGTAATTAATTGTTGTCTGCAATTATGTGTTTTAAACGTCAACATTTTATGTTTGCATGTTTGTCATACATTTAAATCATGCATGTTATACATTTCATTCATCGCATTGTGAAACAATTAAGCGTTGCATAAAAACAATTAGTAAACTCACGGGTTAGATAGGCTATGTCAGCACGGCCACAGTACTCAGCTAAATGGTAGATTTAGGACTTAGATGTAGGTCCGGCATCAAAATATATCAAATCCTAATCGGGAAAACAAGTATAATAGTTAACACTTTCTGGAAAAATTTAACGAACTTAAAAGTGTCCATTTTAGACCATAAATGACAATTTTTCACAGGATTCAGAAACCGACAAATTGTACTAGTCCAGAAATATGTTTAAACATCAAAAACAACTTAAAAAGTATTGGGAATACTTTTAAAACAAAAAAAATATATAATACCTTATAAATTACATAACTTAACCTTTTAGCAAACCGACAACGAAACAAACACCAAACAATTATCCGAACATTATCAAAACAGCAAATAGGGCTAGTAATATTGCTGTAATGTTGTAACACTAATAATGGCCATATGTTACTTAGTTATACATAAAAACACTTAAAATCCCTGAACCCCTAGATTAACCCCCCCCCTTTCACAAGCAAGTCCCTCAACTATTGAATTTTTGACACAAAACCCCCCCACTAGCATGTTGACAACACCAATGGGGGGCCCCACAAGCCCCCTACATGTCTCAAGTTGTTGGAAAATGTATGTTGGATACTTGGGTGCATAATGGAAAAGATGGATGCAAGATATTATAACTAAAGATCTAACCTCCAACTCATTTTCTCTCTTCTCCCCCTCCATACTTTCGGCCAAGAGCACCAAGAATCGCCTTCACTTTCCTTTCATCATCAAGCCATTCCAAGTGTACTCTAAGGTGTAAGAAGGTTAGCTAAGAAGGTTGCAAGTGCTGGAAGTTCAAGGACCACTCAAGGGAGCTATTAACCACCATCTTCATCTTCTCACATTCTTCTTGTTCATTTTGCCACTTCCCTAGCCACTAGAGCTAGTTGTGAGTCTTCTAAACCCTTGTTTTGATGTTCCTTAGTAGTGTAATGATAATGTACAAATTAAACCATCAAGAACACTAAACTTTAAAACATGAACAGGTAAAGAAATAAGAAGATCTAACATGAACAAGTAATTTTTAGTGTTGTATGAAGATTGTGATGAAGTTGTTGTTGTTTGTTTTGTGATTTTGATATGATCCATCACATACATGCTTGTTAGAAGCATAGATCTAACAAGTATACACTTGGATCTTGAAAGATCCATGATGAGTGTAGGATCATCGTGCGACCTTAACGAGTCGTTCAGAAGAGTTTTTCCTCAATACGAGAGGCGGAAACATACGTATCGAGTTAATTCAGCTTGCAATTCACTTTAAACTGTCATTTGATTGATATAACAAAGTTTTACAGCGAGTAGACACTTCGGCAGCAGTTCGACTCTGAAACCGGAAAGTTACAAATGAAATCAAGGCATCAGTATTTATAGGCAAGCCTATTTCGCATGGAATGGTTCATGCGAAATCAACTTCACACGAAATGGCTATTTCGTGCGAAATACCCAGTTGATTTCGTGCGAAATGACCGTTTGTCATTTCGTGCGAAATAGCTTTAAACACAGATTTCTCGTATTTCATGCCCTGATCTATCTAGTACAATACAAGACTCGATACAAGATGAAGTCGACAGACATATGCACCAACAGACTCCCCCTTGGATGTTGACGAAGTCTTCAGTGTCAAGTCTTCAATCTTCAGTCTTTATCATTCTTTTCGTTCTCTCCCGAAGTATCTAACAGTGTAAAACATCCTCAATCCTCTCTTTTCTCTATCATCTAATCTCCCTTTTGATGTCTTCAGACTCCCCCTTTTGATAAGCTAGGATCACAGTCTGATTCAAACTCTTTTCACAGGTTCAGGACCAATTCCTGGCTCTTCTCTGCAATCAGGATCGTAATCTGGCTCTCTATGTCACCAGAATCAGGAACCTTGCTAACCTGCACAATCTCTACCACACAATAAATTTCACAAATTTAAAATTTGACAAATTTATATTTCACTTGCAGGTATTACTCAATCAATAAATGATTTTACAATGTTAATCTCTGATGAACCACTTGTAGAAATACCATTATTCTTTTTTAAACAAATTTTTTATCTCAAAAATCTCAAACAAACTCTCCCAAACCTTTTGTCGTCATGTTTAGCACTTGGAATTTTGAAAATCAGCTTTTCAACATCAGTTGTCGAAAATAAAATGAAATAAAATCTTTTTGTCTGTTTCAAAATTTTATTCTAAAACACACGGAAAATCTTTTTGGATTTTGATTATAATGAAAATGCAGTAAAGAAATATTTGCAAACAATATTTTTGTGAGTTTGTGTAAGAGGATCATATCAGTTTACGAGACAAATCACCAACACCGTTAAGCTTTAAACATTTTTAGCTCTAAACAATTCACTTAGATTGTCAGTATACCGATCCACTTAAATTTTCACACAAAGTTCAACTGTTTCAAGATATGGATTTAGTGTTTTAAGAGACTTAAACTTATTCGTGTGAACCACCTCAGAATATACTCCTGTATCCAGATCCCAATATTCAGTCTTACAGGTGAGTATACCTAGATGATATCTGTAAAGGGTTAAATGCGAGGGCCATGAGAGGTCAGGCTATTGCTTCCGCAAAATCAGAGAGATGATTGCTTCGACTTTAGGTGTGTTCCCTTTAGAGAATCTTATCTTCAACAGCACATGATTAGCATTTTGCAATGTTTCATCATTTTTTATGCTGAGGGTGGTGCTATATTTCAAGCAAGCGAAAAGTATTATACGGGGACTAGGCCATTGCTTCCGCAAAATCAGAAGTCCCGGGATAATACCCCAGATATCACTGAGTATAAAGACCTAGTATCTCAGAAAAAGGGACCTTTCAAACAAGATTTCGGGGGTTACCCATATATCCGAGAGATGTTCCCCATGAGATAAGAAAGTTTGAAATTTAGGATTATATCTCGACACAATCTACTAAATGTGCAAAAACCTACTGGCACATCATCAGTGAGACCGTTTATCACATTTGACTTTCCAATTCTTTAGCATGCTGTGATAGTCCACTGATGTACTATCATTTCCTCTTTTTTACAACAAAACTCTTTTTCATTTTCTCATGTTTTTGACATTTTTTTTAATTTTCTAATGTTTTGGATTTTCTGAAAATTCTTACTCCCCCTAAAATTCAAAACCATGTAACGAAAATTTGAAAACAAACTTTACAAATAAAGTGACAACTGTTATTGAATTGCTTCAATTCGCCATTCACTTTGGCATAAACAATCAAAACTCCCCCTTTTAACAAACTATTTTCCCATTATGATTTCAAAACACTTAAGTTTGTTTTAATCAAAATGGTTTTTCCAGAAAATAAGTTTTGCTGATCTCATAAAACCACTTGTAGGTTAGGGGATCAATTCATCACCTTGTTCTTTCATTTTCAACCTTTTGAAAAATATAACAGTTTTAAGTTCAATCATCAAATATCACTTGTAGGAAATCAAGTACAACTTAATGTCCCTGATTAACCACTTGTAAGACGAAATATCACAAATGTGAATTTCTCAAGAAACATGCTGATTCCTGCTCCACTCTTACCAACCTGGGAGCTCCGGCAAGTCAGTATTTTTAGTTAAAGAAATTCTCCCAAGCCTGACATTCCTTGGGAGATTCCGAGTTATTAACACTCGATTTCTTTCCTTTCATTTCATTTTCTTCTCATAAAATTCTTTCACCCCTTTGACCTTCCCATCAATCATTTTACCAAAGATATGTTTCACCTTGGGGTTAAACATTTTTTCAACATCAAAATCTTTCTTTTCAGAGAAAAATTGATTTGAAATCTCAACTTTTCCAATTTTCTGTTTAAAATTTTCAGCCCGTAATGGTGGAAAGTTTACATCATCCATTGGCGGCACTGATTTTCCAACTTTTGATTCAACCTGTGGCTCCTCTGTCTTTATGGAATCAGATTCATTGCCATAAAATAGCTCCTCTGATTTTGACGAATAAGAATCATTGCTAGAACTATCATCAGATTTCTTAATAACCCACTTTTGGTTGTCAAGATTTGCTTTTCTTTTGTAAAAGCCTTTTGAACATTCACCAACCTCAAATTTCGAGTTTTTGAAAATTGTAAAAGGTTTGGTTGGTGGTTCATTTTCAACCATCTATTTTGTTTGAATTGCCTTTTGACAATTCCTGGCAATATGACCAACTATTTTGCATTGAAAACAGGCTCTAGTCTCCATTTTCTTCTGAGCTGCTTCATTCTTTATTTCCTCTTGCTTCTTCGCAAGAAATTCTTTGTTTGTTTGCTTTCTGAAGAATTCCTGAAACAAATACAGTTTTTGGTTTATAAGTTTTTTCATTTTTATGATTTTTCGGTGGAATAAAACCAAGACCTTTCCTTTTAAAATTACCGTTATGGTTTGGTTTCTTTTGAAAACCAGAACCAGAACTGTAACCTTTTTTCTTGTTTAAACGTTGTTGAACTCTTGAGGTGTAAAATTTAGTTTTTTCAGAAAGATTTACATCTTTTATTTCAGAAATATTAATTTCTGTTAGTTTGAAAACCTTTCTGATCATTTCAGTTTTGACACCTCTTATTGGAAATTCTTTATCAAAATATAATTTGTCAGAATCATTCAAAGTGTAAGCCACTTTGAATGTTTCCTCATTCAAATTATTTTTTGATAACAGAAATTCTTTATTATAAACCCGTCTGTCCTTTTTGACTGTTGGACTTGATATTTCAGACTTTTCCTCTGAATTTGACTCCAACTTTGACTCCTCAGTTTCATCTTTATCCAACACCTGATCAACCATTTTCTTTATTAACTCAGACTCATGATCAGTGTCAGACGATGTAAAAGTAACATCAATGTTGTCTGGCAGATTTTCTGAAGACTCAGACTCCCACTGTAAGTTGGTTGCCTTTTTGACTCTTTCCGAATTTGGATTTCGTGGAGAATATCCATTTTCGAGCGGAGGCGGACACTTTGTATAACTGGCACTAGGTTTCTTACCAGAATGCTTTTCTTCAGTATTCTCTTCTTCAAACGCCTTCATGCCTTCCACTGTTGGATAAATCCTGTCAATAACATAAGAAGTACATGAGTAACTTTTTAACAACCTATTTATCCTTTATGTTTCTATCCTCTGAGTTTCCAGTTTCTGTTCCAACACAGCACATTTCTCAATGTAATTATTGACGACTTTCTGCTTTGTCATGAAAGCTCCTTGAAGTGTCTTCATTGCTGTTGCTTATTCACTGCTTGATTGATTATGTTGATTCATTGTTTTGTTTAGAACATCATATGATTCCTTCAATCTGTTCATGTTATGGATCAAAGTACTATTTTGCTTCTTCACTGCTTCAGAGTTTTCACATTTCACAGGAATCTTTTGTGCATCAACTTCTGCTTCAACTTTGAAAGCTGGAACTTCTTTTACCTTTTTCTTTATTACAGGAACTTCTTCATCATCACTGCTAACATGTTTTTTAACTTTTTTCTTTTTCTTTCGAACTTTTCCATCTTCACTATCACTCTCCTCTAACATTCTTAAATGATCTTTCATTCTGTTTGCATAATAGTCATTATCATTATCACTGTCTTCAGCAACTCTAGCAACAAAAGCTTTAGCCAAGAATTCTCTATCTGGACAATAATTGTCCCAGCTAAAACCTTCTGGTAATCTTTCATCATCTTGATCAATCAATTTGCTCATCAAATATGCTTTCTTTGATTCTTCAATCTCCTTTTTAGCATGAGCAGTTTGTGGTTGTTGTTGATGTGGTTGTTGAGCAACTTGATGATATATTGCTTTCCTATAATAATCATTGTTGTTGAACGGATTATGAGCTCCACTTGCTTCGCGATTTGTGCATTCTCTCTTGAAATGTCCTTTTTCCCTGCAACGAAAACAAGTAACTTTAGATTTATCAAAACCTAAAGTAGAAACATTTGCATCGCGGAAATCATCTCTTCCTGTGATCTGTTTGAATTTCTCAGCTCTTCTCAACACACTTGCCATACACCACTTTATGTCCATTAATTCCATTTCTTCAGCATCAATCTGATAGTAATCTTCTTTTGTCAACATTGGATTTCCGATCCTTCCTGCTACTAAACTCCCATACGATTCTAACACAGTCACTAACAAAGACATGTGACTTTTTGCAACTTCTTCCGAGTAGTTTTGATCATTTTCATGATTTAGAGCAATTATGCATTGTAGAACTTTGCCATTCTTTGTCGTTGAAAAATTTGGATCAAATGATGGATATGAAGAAAAACTCATTTTGCTGTTTGATCGTTTAGATGATCCTCCAGATGAACTTTTAGCATTGAATGCAGTTTCGATCTTTGGCGACATATTAGTTTTATCACTCAATCCTCCTTTGTAATATAAACCAATATCTTGTTCACCATCAAAATCTTTCATTCTAGAGATCTTCCTTTGTTCCATTTCTTGAGCTTCAAGTTTTTCAATGAACTTTCCCAGTGTTAGATTCCCAAAATCTTTCTTATTTCTTAACATCATAAGATATGTGCCCCAAGTTTCATGTGGCAACACATCAGCCAACTTCTTAATCAATTCTTCATTATCTTTTGTAATGCTCACCCTCTTCATGTTAACTAATAGATTGCAATATCTTTCGATGATCTGCTTAGTGCTTTCAGTTCTCAAACCACGAAATAAATTAAACTCTTTTCAAAAGTGATTTTTTATTCTGGATCATCTCTTTGCTTCCAACAAACTTTGATTTTAATGCTTTCCAGATTGAATATGCAGTTCCATTGTGTTGTAATAAAACCAAGATATCTTCTTTCACAGCTTGATGCAATAGACTTGTCATCATTTTTTCATCTTTGTATTTCTTTTTCTCTTCAGCACTTAGATCTTTAATTGCAATAACCTCTTTATCATCATTCACCGGTCTAACATATTTTGTTTCAACACATTCCCAAGCATCCAAGTAATTTGCTTGTACCCAATTTTCGAATCTCTCCTCCCATCCTTTATACTCCTCGATATTCATGAGCTTTGGCGGTTTTTGCATGGTACCTGTTTCGTTTTCTAACATTGTGTGTTGTGCAATGGTAATCAGAGTAGCAAAGGCGTTGTAAAATTCTTCTTCCATGATTCGGTTTCAAAATCTCACAAACTTAATCTTTCAAACGAAATAGCACAATTCAAACGAAATGAACTTTGGTGCGAAATACACTTCTTCACACGAAATGACCTTGTTCAAACGAAATAACTTCTCAAACGAAATGCCTTTTGAAGCGAAATGACACTCTCAAGCGAAATCAACTTTCGTGCGAAATAAGATGCAGATTTCGTGCGAAATGGTAAGCTGATTTCGTACGAAATGAAATTTTGGTGTGAAGTTTCAAACGAAATACCCTTTTTGTGTGAAATGAGTTTGGTATTTCATGCGAAATAGATGAAACAGATACTATTCCGTGTGAAATGCTGCTGATGTCATCAATTCGGCCATGTTTTTGTCAAATTGAACAGGTTTAAGGCCGATTTTAGGTCTGAAACTTTCAAGGGTTTGTTAAAACACTGTGACGCACACTATATGTGAAAATTAAGCCATTTTATCCGTGAAAACTCAATTAATTTTGAAAAGAAGGTGTAGAAATCAGAATTTTAAGCTGAAATGGAAGGAACTCTTCCTCCTGTGCTCTGATACCACTTGTAGAATCGTCGTGCGACCTTAACGAGTCGTTCAGAAGAGTTTTTCTTCAATACGAGAGGCGGAAACAAACGTATCGAGTTAATTCAGCTTGCAATTCACTTTAAACTGTCATTTGATTGATATAACAAAGTTTTACAGCGAGTAGACACTTCGGCAGCAGTTCGACTCTGAAACCGGAAAGTTACAAATGAAATCAAGGCATCAGTATTTATAGGCAAGCCTATTTCGCACGGAATGGTTCATGCGAAATCAACTTCACACGAAATGGCTATTTCGTGCGAAATACCCAGTTGATTTCGTGCGAAATGACCGTTTGTCATTTCGTGCGAAATAGCTCTAAACACAGATTTCTCATATTTCATGCCCTGATCTATCTAGTACAATACAAGACTCGATACAAGACGAAGTCGACAGACATATGCACCAACAATGAGCATCTTAGTAAACTTGAAGATCTTGAAAATGAACTTGTAAGTTTGTTAAAAATGAAATGATCATGTTCATAAACCTACTAACAAAGTGGATGAACAAGTTTTCAAAATAAAGTTTCAACAAAGTTTATAAGAATTAAGAAGTAAGCTTTGTTTTAAGTAGATCTACATGTTTAAAGTATAGATCTAAATTACTACAAGTTTATGTGAAACTTCAAGTATGTTATAACATGAAAAGTATGGATGATTTTGATGATTGTTACTTGCAAAGTTTGTTGTTGTATGAGTTTTGAGATTAAAAAGAAAATAAACACATGTTTTTAAACATGGGAAAACCTCTATTTTTAGTGGAAACTATGGCAAAATTTTTGTAGAATTTAAACACTTAGAAAAATATATTTTCAAGACTTTTTACAAGAAATATGTTCAAAGTGTTTAGCCATAAAGTTTCCCAAATTTTTATGCAAAATATAGGTTAAGAAAATAGTGTTTTTCATAAA
Organism: Helianthus tuberosus; assembly: GCA_030545235.1. Classification (NCBI taxonomy): domain Eukaryota; kingdom Viridiplantae; phylum Streptophyta; class Magnoliopsida; order Asterales; family Asteraceae; genus Helianthus; species Helianthus tuberosus. The sequence goes on along the minus strand of CM060408.1, from coordinate 55,945,861 downwards.
GAATAAAATTGATATAAATATATATAATTAGGGCAAGTTATATATATTTAGATGTCACCCAAAAATTTGTGTGTTTATTTGTATATTATGTGTAATATTTACTAGTATACAATTAGGGCCAAAAATTACAAAATAATCACAAAGGAAGCACATATAAAATACACCCAAAAATACCATAAAATTTAACTAAGTATAAAAATACTTATACTTGCCCAAGTGGGTGTCTGGACAAAAATACAAAATATATACCTACATATATTTCCTTACCAAGAATTGTGGACATATGGACTTTGGACTTTTTGGACAATTATATATATGAAGGAACAAAATATATATATTTAAAAAGTGTGATACAAATATATATATTAAAAAAACCTTAAAAATATATTATTTTTAAGAAATATAATTCCGAAAATTATAAAAACCATAAGAAATGATTTTTGACATTAAACACAAAATACATAAGTGTTTACACCTAAATACATGTATACTTGTCTAAGTATACATTTGGTAAAATTACAAATATATTTATACCAAAATGATAGTGAAAACATTATTTATTAAGGGTATTAATCGACGTTGACTTGGTCAAACTAATACAAATACATGTATACTTGCCTAAGTAAACATTTGGTAAAATTACAAATATATTTATACTAAAATAATATTGAAAGTATTATTTATTAAAAGTGTAAATCAATGTTGACTTGGTCAAACCAATACAAAGACAAGTATACACAAATAATACAAGAATACATATACAAAGATAAGTTAAAAATATATTATTTATTTTTTTATACATATCGTTTACAAGAATTCAATGTATATATTTATTCTATTTGAGAATAAACATATATATTTACAAGTAGAAAATACAATTTAAATTAACAATAACGCGACGAACGGGTGAAACCCGACTACAATGAGCGCGGCCCACACATGTCTCGGACATGCACATCTTACTCGTGCGAGGCACAAAGCCGCAAGAAGAGCTAGATCCGTTAACACAACTCACAAGTATACAAAAATATATATATATATTTTGTAAAATATATATTAACAACTCAAGAACATATACATCTAAGACAAAACAAATACATAAACAAGATGGATAACTTGTACATAGTAAATCACAAGTTTAGGTGATTAACATATTTAGAACACTTATAGGTTACGTCGTGAACCATGAAGAGTACCAGTGAAGTAGTACGCATCAAGACGCAAAACAGTGAGTTCATGTCCCTTCTTTTAAACGTTTTCTAGTTTTCTAAACTTTTGGGGAAAACACATGTACAAATGGTATGTTAGACTAAGGAATGATACATTAGATCATGTGCGAATAGGGGATACGTAAGCACCATTAATCTAAGTTTAGACCAAGGAACGAAAAGGGTAGATCTATTGGGTATTGGCAGCCCCACTCTTGGTCCACGTTGACCCACACGGAAGAGTGCTTTTGTATCCCAATTGAAGGGTAATCGACACATAAATCGCCTAGGTTTGGATGCTTCCTATGTCGTCACCCATATTAATGTCATTGCAAAACATTAATGATCTCGATTTCCTAATACGTTATATACCACTTTTCATACAAATACATCTTACATTTTACAAGTGCACAACTTATTACAAAATAACTACATGAATTCACACCAACTTTGTTAATGTTTTTCAAACTTACATGTGTTTCAGGAAATTAGTGGAAAGCCTTGCATTGATTACCGAGAATTGAACAAGAAGATGATTAAGAATCGGTACCCACTACCGAGAATCGATGATCTGTTTGATCAACTTCAAGGAGCTCGATTCTCTTCGAAGATCGATTTACGCGCAGGATATCATCAACTGAAAGTACAGGAAGAGGACATTCCTAAAACTGCTTTCAGAACAAGGTACGGTCATTATGAATTTACCGTCATGCCATTTGATTTAACCAATACCCTAGCCACATTCATGGACATGATGAATAGGATATGTAAACCATACCTGGATAAATTCATAACTGTTTTTATAGATGATATTCTAATTTACTCTAAGAGTAAAGAAGAACATGCAGCGCATCTGCATACACTTCTGACCTTATCGAGAAAAGAAAAGCTTTATGCTAAATTCTCAAAATGTGAATTTTGGTTACAAGAAGTGCAATTCCTTGGACATTTGGTTAATCATGAAGGAATTCATGTGGATCCCACAAAGATCGAGGTGATTACTAAGTGGAAAGTCCCTGAGTCGCCAACAGAAGTAAGAAGTTTTCTTGGATTGGCAGGATATTATAGACGGTTTATCCGAGATTTCTCTAGAATAGCCATTCCATTAACCAAACTGACCTGCAAATCAGTTAAGTTTGAATGGGGACCAAAACAGGAAGAAGCCTTTAGAATTCTTAAGCAAATGTTAACCAACGCACCCATACTCACATTACCAGAAGGAACTAAAGACTTTATAGTCTATTGTGATGTGTCTAAGTTAGGATATGGATATGTGTTGATGCAACATCAAAAGGTTACAGCTTATGCCTCTAGACAACTTAAGAAACATGAAGAGAATTACACAACCCATGATCTAGAGTTAGGAGCCATAGTTTTTGCCCTTAAGATTTGGTGACACTGTTTATATGGAAATAAATTTGTTGTCTTCACAGATCATAAGAGTTTAAGGTATATTTTTGGGCAAAAAGAATTAAATATGAGACAGAGACGCTTGATGGAAGTTCTTAGTGATTATGATTGTGATATTCAGTATCATGCTGGGAAAGCTAATGTAGTAGTTGATGCTTTAAGTCGAAAGTATCATGAAAAGCTAAAATGAGTACGTTCCCTCAAATTAAATCTACAAGTAGATTTAAATGATCAAATTAGAGAGGTAAAAGAAATAACATTCAAGGACGATGCTAAAGGATTAAAAGGAATGATTAAAGAATTAGAACAAGGAACATATGGTTGAATTTGGAAATTCCATAAGACAAGGATGTGGATACCTAAACAAGGGAACCTACGCCACAGAATTCTAGAAGAAGCTCATAAGTCTAAATATACAATACATCCCGGAAGTGATAAGATGTATCAAGATCTAAGAAAGAATTTCTGGTGGATAGGAATGAAAAAGGATATAGCAACCTACGTTGCTAAATGTCTAACCTGTTCACAAGTTAAAGCTGAGCATCAGAAACCCTTAGGATTATTAGAACAGTTAGAGATGCCAATATGGAAATGAGAATTGATAACAATGGACTTTGTTACCAAATTACCCAAGACAAGAAAATGTAATGATACAATCTAGGTGATTGTTGACAGATTGACCAAATCTGCTCATTTCTTACCGACGAAGGAAACTTTCAGTATGGAACAATTAGCCAAGCTATATGTAAATGAAATAGTTTCATTACATGGAATTCCTTTATCTATTGTATCTGATAGAGATAGCCGTTTTACTTCTCATTTTTGGACAAGTTTCCAAAAAGCAATGAGAACCAAGTTAAATCTAAGCATAGCTTATCATCCTCAAATAGACGGACAAAGCGAAAGGACAATACAAACCATGGAAGATATGCTTAGAGCCTGTGTAATTGATTTTGGAGGAAATTGGGACAACCAATTCACCATTAAAAGAATTTTCCTACAATTACAGCTATCATACTAGCATTAATGTTGCACCATTTGAAGCACTTTATGGACGAAAGTGCCGAACTCCGGTCTGTTGGGCAGAAATTAGAGAAAAGCAACTATCTGGACCATAGATTGTGCAATAAACAACAGATAAGATAATTCAAGTCAAGGAAAGACTAAAAGCAGCACGAGATCATAAAAAGAATTATGCGGATAACAGACGAAAACCTTTAGAATTTCAAGTAGGAGATAAGGTATTGTTAAAAGTTTCTCCATGGAAAGGAGTAGTCATATTCGTTAAAAGAGGAAAGCTAAGCCCCAGGTATGCTGGACCATTTGAGATTATTAGAAGAATAGGACCCGTAGCTTATCAGCTACAACTTCCAGAGGAAATGGCAGGAATACATGATGTGTTTCATGTTTGCAATCTCAAAAAGTGTTTAGCAGACGAATCATTAGTGATACCTCTTAAAGACTTAGAGGTAAATGAGAAACTTAAGTTTGCAGAGAAACCCATTCAGATTGAAGATAGAAAAATCAAGAACCTCAAACACAAGAGACTAGTTCTGGTCAAAGTGAAATGGGATTCCAAGAGAGGACCAGAATACACTTGGGAGCTCGAGTCAGAAACGCAAAGAAAATACCCACATGTTCCAGTAGACCTCGAGGACGAGATCTAAAACAAGATGGGGAGGATATAACAACCCTCCTAGAACCATTAATGTGACCCTAAATGTCCTAAATTATGCCTCGAATGCGAGAAACGGACCCAGAAGACCCTTATATTTATAGAAATCAAGAAAAACAAGATTTGGGAGTTGCTTGCGGGGCCAACTGTGACAACTCGAATTTTCAAGGTCTTTATTCGATGTAATTTAGTACCTAATTACAAAGTGTGGTTCTTTTAAGAATAATTGTTGTGCATTATAATTGTGAATAAGTGTTATATATTTTGTATTGATGATATGATGTGTGTGATTATTAAACAAATGGATTCCTTTACACCCTACCCCTACCCACGAAAACAACCCACTCATGAAAACACTTTATGTGTTTTCGTCCAACATGGACTTAACGAAATCAGAATGGGCCTTAGGCCCAGTACAGTACAATCAGTTTTATATTCTGATTCAATCATTACGTAAACCATAGCTTGCAAACCCTAGAGTCTTTGTTTTTGTGTGACGGCAACTACAAGGCTTCAACCTCTCCCTTCAATCGATCTTGTGATCTATCATCTTGGTTAGTGCACTGTTGTTCGAATTAAACATGATTCTATGTCCGTACATACTTATATGTTTGATTGAATGAGATTATGTTATGTCAGTCCAGGAATGATCCGATGATTTTATGATGATCTTGTTTTCACAATGAGTTGGTGATTTATATGATTTCATGTGTTAACTGTTACGTATTTTGGATGATTAAGATCGATTGTGTGTGCCTGTTAAAGTATGATCTGCTGATTTATATGTGATCTAGGTCTCTCAATGTTTTGGTAGTTCAGATGTTTACATATCAACGATTTGACTGAATGAATGTCTCGATGACTGATCATGAATCTGTTAGTAAAGATTAGGGTTAGTGTTACTGTGTGTGTAACTGTTGTTGATGATGATGCTGATACAGCCGACGAAAACACTTCCACCTCACAAAATCCACATCAACGAAATCACCTAAGGTGATTTTGGCCAAAGGTGATTTCGGCATCCATGTGTATTCGGCCCAGAGGGTTTTCGGCCCAAGCTTAGATTTCGGCCCAATGATTAATTTTCGGCCCAACTGTTGATCTCTTAGGTTGTTAGACCTGTTACAATGTTAACCTTGTTAAGCTACGTATATATATATAACACTGTTAAGTATGTTATTTCCTGTTATGGATAATTCTGTTATGCATGTGAGCTATGCAAAGTGTAATGATCCAGTTAAATGCAATAACCTCCTTAAACCCATTTAACACCATTAGTCAAGTATGAATAAACTATGAATGACAAGTATGTGAAACATGAGTTGCATGAACTTGATTAACTGTTTACAAGATACAAGATGCTAACTGCCAAGCACACTCTGTGATATTACTGTGATACTAGTTACATGTGAAGCATTTCGAACATGAACTGATTTAGTATACGTGCACTATAGGACGTGATTGATTTCTTGTGAGCAATTAACTTAGCATACCGAGTAAACCAAGGTGAGTTCACACAGCCAAGGCATGGGGTTCCCAGGGTGGGAATGGGTTTGGATTATTTACTTCTACTTACCTAGCTTATGGAACTTAGTTATATGGTCCTCGGGTGAGGAAGGGTTATTGATAAGATACGACTAGACTAGTGATACTAATAGAACTGATCTTCGCACACACGCCGGGGTTGGCTGCGATAATATGACTGATCTTCGCACACACGCCAGGGTTGGCTGCGATAATATGACTAATCTTCGCACACATGCCTAGGAAGGCTGCGAACTATACACTAAACTTCGCACACATGCCGGGTGGCTGCGATACAAATATACCTAGTCTAGAATACTCGGGAAGTTTTTCCCTAATCTTCGCATACATGCCTAAAGGGCCGCGATACGAACTAATACGATACATGACTTAATGAACGAACACAAGGCTTACTGTACTATTACAATTACTGAACTTTTAACTGTGGACTCGCTCAACTAGTTGTTGACTCTCTGCTGCATGCCTTGCAGGACCTTAGGTACATATGGAGCTTGCACAGGGAGGAGCAGGTCGTTGTGGGACATGGATCGAGGATGCCATGTGAAATATTTGAACATTTGAACTTATGATTTACATTGGGTTTACATACTTATGCTTCCGCTAAACATTGATACTATACTTTGGTTTTTGGAACACCTTTCATATTGTTTGGTTGAATTACACTTACTATTTACGTTGTTCAATATGATTGGTGGCTTGATCCTGGTCAGTCACGCCTCCAAGCGGTGATACTCCGCGTGTGGATTTTGGGGGTGTGACAGATTGGTATCAGAGCCATTGGTTATAGAGAACTCGGTTTTAATAGGGGAAAACGTTTTTATTAAAACCAGACTATAACCTGAACAGTGCTCTACGATCCACAACGACGCTTCGCTCCACGTGCAAGACTCAACACTCTAGGTAATATGGTACATGTTTTATTGCCTACTTGCTAGAATTGCATAGAACTTTGCTCAGGGTATGCTTAGATTAACGTAACACTATTGCATGAGAACACTTGTGTGCTTACTCTCTTCTGTCATCGCACTACTCGCGAACCTCTCTCACCTATGTTATATTTGCTATGAAGATCATGGCTGGACGTATCAACATGACACAAGCCCAGTTGACGGCTCTCATTAACGAACAAGTTGCTGCGGCACTGGCAGCTGCACAAGCAGGAGGTATACCCTACAGTTGTAACTCACACTAGGATCTTTAGATCCTACATTCCTAAACCAACTCTCGTGTTTAATCTTGTTCTGATTCTTATACACAACAGGTCAACCACCTGTTTGCACCTTCAAAACTTTCATGGACTGTCGTCCTACTACTTTTAGTGGCACGGAGGGAGCAGTTGGACTCCACCACTGGTTTGAAAAGCTTGAGTCAGTATTCGAAATGTGTGAATGCCCTGAGGCACACAGGGTGAAGTATGCTACCGGTACTCTCGAGGGTTTAGCCCTCACATGGTGGAAAGCTCAGGTCCAAATGCTGGGGTTGGTTGCTGCTAACGCCACCCCATGGAACAATTTTAAAGAGATGATCAAGGAGGAATACTGCAGTCGTGACGACATTCATAAGCTGGAGGTCAAGTTCTTCAACCTCAAGATAACGGGGTCAGAAATTGAGGCGTTTACAAAGAGATCAAATGAGCTTGCATTACTGTGTCCTACTATGGTGGACCCTCCAGTTAAGCGTATCGAACTTTATCTTAAGGGTCTAGTGTCGGAGATCCAAAGTCATGTGACTTCAGCAAACCTTGCCACCTACCAGCAGGTTGTTCAGTTGGCTCACCGTCTCACTGATCAGGCGGTGGAGCAGAACAGGTTGCCTAAACGTATCAGCACTACTACTACCGCTACCACTTCAGCTACTCCTGCTACTCCCAGTGACAACAAGCGGAAATGGGAGGGGGATTCCAGCAGGGGTTCAGCTACTGTTCAATCTCAAGCTCAGCAACGCAAGACTACTGATTACCAGAGTCCGAGTCAGCAATTTTCTGGTGGTCAGGGGCAAGGTTATTATCGGGGAATTCACCCACTATGTAATAGGTGCAACAGACATCACAGTGGACGGTGTCGCAAGGAACGTTGTCAGAGATGTCTCAAGTTAGGGCATGAAGCTAAAGACTGCAGGAGTGCGCGACCTGCAAATCAGAATCAGCAACTCCCACTACCAGCTCCACAGAATCAGCAACAGCAGCCACAGCGAGGAAACCGGGGGTGTTTCCAGTGTGGGGCTGAAGGTCATTTCAAACGTGATTGCCCCCAGTTAAACCAGAATCAGAATAACAACAACAATAATCAGGGCAATGGGAACAATAATGGGGGAAACAACAACAACAATGGTGCTAGGGGTCGTGCATTTGTGATCGGTCAGGGTGATGCAAGGAATGATCCTAATGTGGTTATGGGTAAGTTTCTTCTCGACGACTTTTATGTTACTGTATTATTTGATTCGGGTGCGGATACCAGTTATATGTCTCTGAAAGTTAGTCAAATGCTTAAACGCGCACCAACACTTTTGAACACCAAACATGTCGTAGAGTTAGCTAACGGTAAAAGTCTAGAGGCAACACACATAGTTCAAGGTTGTAATCTTATCCTCGCTGGTCAGACTTTCTCTATCGATCTCATTCCTATAACTCTGGGTAGTTTCGATATAGTCATTGGTATGGATTGGTTATCCCAACAGCAAGCAGAGATCCTATGCAAGGAGAAGATCATTCGTATTCCCCGTTCTGGCAAAGAACCTCTCGAAGTTCAAGGCGACAAGAGTGGTGTCGTGAGTGGCATCATCTCCTTCTTGAAGGCACAGAAGTGTTTGCGAAAGGGCCACACTACCATACTAGCACTCGTTACTGATACATCGAAGAAAGAGAAAAAGATTGAGGATATCCCAGTAGTACGCGACTTTCCTCAAGTGTTTCCTGAAGAGTTACCTGGGTTACCGCCACATCGCCAGGTCGAATTTCAAATCGAGCTAGCTCCAGGAGCAGCACCCATAGCTCGAGCACCTTATCGCTTAGCTCCAACCGAACTAGAAGAACTATCTAAGCAGTTGCAAGAACTTTTGGAAAAAGGGTTTCATACGTCCTAGCTCTTCGCCCTGGGGAGCTCCAGTGTTATTCGTAAAGAAGAAGGACGGCACCTTCCGCATGTGTATAGACTACCGCGAACTGAACAAGGTGACTGTGAAGAATCGCTATCCTCTTCCACGCATCGACGACTTATTCGACCAGTTGCAAGGGTCGAGCTATTACTCGAAGATTGATCTGAGGTCAGGCTATCACCAACTGAGAGTCCGGGATGAGGACGTCTCCAAAACAACGTTCAGAACACGCTACGGTCACTACGAATTTCTGGTCATGCCATTCGGGTTAACGAACGCGCCTGCGGTTTTCATGGACCTTATGAACAGGGTGTGCAAACCTTATCTTGACAAGTTTGTTATTGTTTTCATTGATGACATCCTGATCTATTCGAAGAGTCAGGAGGAACACGAGCATCACTTAAGACTTATTTTGGAACTTCTTCGAACGGAACAGCTATACGCTAAGTTTTCAAAATGTGACTTCTGGCTTCGTGAAGTCCACTTCCTAGGCCACGTGGTGAACAAGGATGGGATTCATGTTGATCCATCCAAGGTAGATTCGATCAAGAACTGGCTTGCACCTCGCACACCAACCGAAATACGCCAATTCTTGGGTTTGGCGGGTTATTATAGAAGGTTCATCAAAGACTTCTCAAAGATTGCACAGCCGCTCACATTACTGACACAGAAAGGTGTTGTTTATCGTTGTGGTAATACACAGGAAACCGCGTTTCAGCACTTAAAGGATAGACTTTGTAGCGCACCTATCCTCTCATTGCCTGAAGGCACGGACGATTTTGTAGTCTACTGCGACGCATCTATCCAGGGTCTTGGATGTGTGTTGATGCAACGGCATAAAGTCATTGCTTATGCTTCGCGCCAACTTAAGATTCATGAACGGAATTACACTACACATGATTTAGAGCTGGGAGCTGTCGTTTTTGCACTCAAGATATGGCGACACTACCTATACGGTACCAAGTGCACCATCTATACCGACCACAGGAGTCTCGAGCACATTTTCAAACAGAAAAAGTTGAACATGCGACAACGTCGATGGGTCGAGCTACTGAACGATTACGAATGTGCTATAAAGTACCATCCGGGCAAAGCCAATGTTGTGGCCGACGCCCTCAGTCGAAAGGATACTACACCTAGGCGTGTACGAGCGTTGCAACTCACTATTCAGTCTAGTCTTCCTGCACAGATACGAGATGCTCAGGTAGAAGCATTGAAACCAGAAAACGTCAGGGCTGAAGCTCTGCGCGGCTCAAGGCAACGGTTAGAACAAAAGGCAGACGGCGCCTACTATGTAACAGGACGCATCTGGGTCCCACTCTACGGCAACTTACGCGAGCTTGTAATGGATGAAGCTCATAAGTCTCGCTACTCGGTACATCCTGGTTCGGATAAGATGTACCACGACTTGAAAACTACATATTGGTGGCCTAGCATGAAGGCTCACATAGCCACTTACGTTAGCAAGTGCTTGACTTGTGCGAGAGTTAAAGCGGAATATTAGAAACCATCAGGCCCACTCCAACAACCTGAGATACCACAATGGAAATGGGATCAAATTTCCATGGATTTTGTTACTGGCCTACCTAGATCTCAGCGTGGAAATGACACTATTTGGGTGATCATAGATAGACTCACAAAGTCTGCACACTTCCTGGCTATTAAGGAAACAGATAAGTTCTCTACATTAGCAGACATCTACTTAAAAGAAGTGGTTTCGAGGCACGGGGTGCCCACCTCTATTATCTCTGATCGTGACGCACGTTTTACTTCAGAACTGTGGCAAGCAATGCACAAATCCTTCGGCTCACGATTAGACATGAGCACAGCTTATCATCCTCAGACGGATGGGCAGTCTGAGCGTACTATTCAAACTCTAGAAGACATGCTTCGTGCATGTGTAATCGATTTCGGCAACGGCTGGGAAAAACATCTCCCGTTAGTGGAGTTCTCGTACAACAACAGCTATCACACCAGCATTAAAGCCGCTCCATTCGAGGCATTGTACGGACGTAAATGCCGGTCACCTCTTTGTTGGGCAGAGGTGGGTGATAGTCAAATCACAGGTCCAGAAATGGTAGTTGATACTACTGAAAAGATTGCTCAGATACGACAACGCATGGCGGCAGCACGTGACTGTCAGAAAGCATACGCCGATAAAGACAGGAAATCACTCGAGTTCCAGGTTGGGGATCGAGCACTACTCAAAGTTTCACCCAGGAAGGGTGTTGTTCGTTTTGGCAAACGAGGCAAGCTCAATCCACGATACGTTGGACCATTCGAAGTCATAGAGAAAATAGGCAAAGTGGCCTACAGATTGAACTTACCAGCTGAACTCAGTGCAGTTCACAACGTCTTTCACGTGTCGAATCTGAAGAAGTGTCTGGCAGATGAGACCCACATAGTTCCTTTGAAGGAACTCACTATTGACGAACAGTTACGATTCATCGAGGAACCTGTTGAAATCATGGACCGGGATGTCAAGGTCCTCAAGAACACCAGAATACCTCTTGTTCGAGTTCGTTGGAACTCCCGTCGTGGCCCAGAGTTCAACTGGGAACGAGAAGATCAAATGAAACTCAAGTATCCCCAGTTATTCGGAAACAGTGCAACCACTACTGAGGCTGAAGCTACTACAGAATTTCGGGACGAAATTCTAAATCAACAGGGGGATGATGTGACACCCCAGGAAAACCAGTAAACGATTACAACTTACCTAGCTTCCTCAGTAACCGCATGCTAAATTTCGGGACGAAATTTCTTTCAAGTTGGGGATAATGTGACAACTCGAATTTTCAAGGTCTTTATTCGATGTAATTTAGTACCTAATTACAAAGTGTGGTTCTTTTAAGAATAATTGTTGTGCATTATAATTGTGAATAAGTGTTATATATTTTGTATTGATGATATGATGTGTGTGATTATTAAACAAATGGATTCCTTTACACCCTACCCCTACCCACGAAAACAACCCACTCATGAAAACACTTTATGTGTTTTCGTCCAACATGGACTTAACGAAATCGGAATGGGCCTTAGGCCCAGTACAGTACAATCAGTTTTATATTCTGATTCAATCATTACGTAAACCATAGCTTGCAAACCCTAGAGTCTTTGTTTTTGTGTGACGGCAACTACAAGGCTTCAACCTCTCCCTTCAATCGATCTTGTGATCTATCATCTTGGTTAGTGCACTGTTGTTCGAATTAAACATGATTCTATGTCCGTACATACTTATATGTTTGATTGAATGAGATTATGTTATGTCAGTCCAGGAATGATCCGATGATTTTATGATGATCTTGTTTTCACAATGAGTTGGTGATTTATATGATTTCATGTGTTAACTGTTACGTATTTTGGATGATTAAGATCGATTGTGTGTGCCTGTTAAAGTATGATCTGCTGATTTATATGTGATCTGGGTCTCGCAATGTTTTGGTAGTTCAGATGTTTACATATCAATGATTTGACTGAATGAATGTCTCGATGACTGATCATGAATCTGTTAGTAAAGATTTGGGTTAGTGTTACTGTGTGTGTAACTGTTGTTGATGATGATGATGATACAGCCGAAGAAAACACTTCCACCTCACGAAATCCACATCAACGAAATCACCTAAGGTGATTTCGGCCAAAGGTGATTTCGGCATCCATGTGTATTCGGCCCAGAGGGTTTTCGGCCCAAGCTTAGATTTCGGCCCAATGATTAATTTTCGGCCCAACTGTTGATCTCTTAGGTTGTTAGACCTGTTACAATGTTAACCTTGTTAAGCTACGTATATATATATAACACTGTTAAGTATGTTATTTCCTGTTATGGATAATTCTGTTATGCATGTGAGCTATGCAAAGTGTAATGATCCAGTTAAATGCAATAACCTCCTTAAACCCATTTAACACCATTAGTCAAGTATGAATAAACTGTGAATGACAAGTATGTGAAACATGAGTTGCATGAACTTGATTAACTGTTTACAAGATACAAGATGCTAACTGCCAAGCACACTCTGTGATATTACTGTGATACTAGTTACATGTGAAGCATTTCGAACATGAACTGATTTAGTATACGTGCACTATAGGACGTGATTGATTTCTTGTGAGCAATTAACTTAGCATACCGAGCAAACCAAGGTGAGTTCACACAGCCAAGGTATGGGGTTCCCAGGGTGGGAATGAGTTTGGATTATTTACTTGTACTTACCTAGCTTATGGAACTTAGTTATATGGTCCTCGGGTGAGGAAGGGTTATTGATAAGATACGACTAGACTAGTGATACTAATAGAACTGATCTTCACACACACGCCGGGGTTGGCTGCGATAATATGACTGATCTTCGCACACACGCCAGGGTTGGCTGCGATAATATGACTAATCTTCGCACACATGCCTAGGAAGGCTGCGAACTATACACTAAACTTCGCACACATGCCGGGTGGCTGCGATACAAATATACCTAGTCTAGAATACTCGGGAAGTTTTTTCCCTAATCTTCGCATACATGCCTAGAGGGCCGCGATACGAACTAATACGATACATGACTTAATGAACGAACACAAGGCTTACTGTACTATTACAATTACTGAACTTTTAACTGTGGACTCGCTCAACTAGTTGTTGACTCTCTGCTGCATGCCTTGCAGGACCTTAGGTACATATGGAGCTTGCACAGGGAGGAGCAGGTCGTTGTGGGACATGGATCGAGGATGCCATGTGAAATATTTGAACATTTGAACTTATGATTTACATTGGGTTTACATACTTATGCTTCCGCTAAACATTGATACTATACTTTGGTTTTTGGAACACCTTTCATATTGTTTGGTTGAATTACACTTACTATTTACGTTGTTCAATATGATTGGTGGCTTGATCCTGGTCAGTCACGCCTCCAAGCGGTGATACTCCGCGTGTGGATTTTGGGGGTGTGACACCAACCCCCTTAACCTGATGCTTCATGGGCCGCGACTGGCTTGGAGTGCCGGTCAAGGCATACCGCAACGTTTCCAGTGACTCGGCGACCCTACACGCTGACTCAACAAACTTTAAACGACACGCAGTCTCTCGCGGGCTGCGAGAGAGTTAGTGTTATGCTTCACGGGCAGCGAGCCGCCTTTGATCAGGCCTATAAATAGAGGTCGATGAGTTCATTTGTTCAATCGTTCACAATCGGATTCTCTCTCAAACTTTCTGTAGGCAATTATTATACTCGGGTATTATACCCCTATAAAGCGAAGCTCTGCCTCGTTGTAAATATTATAACCATGTTGTTACCCTACACGATTAATTTAGGGCTCCATAACGCATGTCAAGGCTCTACCTGACTTAGACGTTGGAGTTCTCTCTCTTGTTACACCCGATTGATCTAGGACTCCGTAATGCATGTCAAGGCTTGCCTGACTCAGTCATTGGAGTTCTGTCTCGAGTTGTACGGTTAATGTGATTTGGGTTATTTTACTAACACGTGTGCATTGTTTAATTTTAATAGATAACAACCAGGAGATTCACCAAGAAGCTATAGTAGTATCCCCTAAGTCAACAATGTGAGTACATTCTTCTTTTATAAACACTTTTTATGAGTCAAAATGTTTTACCAAAACCTCAAATGTTTTCAAATACAATTACAGTGATTAAGTCTTTGTAATTCTACAGTTGATGCCAGTATTATGGAGCTTGTATACAGTACTTGATAACCTTCACAATTGGGCACGGGTATCCAATGTGTGATATGAACATAGTCACAGATCCATCGAGTGACACGTACTGAACGAGTAATTGTGTAGATATAAACATTGTAATCGCCCTTAATACTGTAATGTGTAACACTGATGCTTTACAAAATGGAATGTATTTGCCAGTATTTCTTGTTGATAAAATGTTTTAAAACGCGTTTCAGGTAACAAAATGTAAAAGCCAATAGAAGCCAGCTAGAGAGCACTGAAGGCTTGGAAAAGTGGCTATAAAAGTTACCTAAATACAAAGGAGTTTTTGTTTTCAATAATTAGGGTTTATCCCTACAAATGTATTGTCAAATGAACTTGGGTTTTATCCCAATGATTTATTATTATAAATTTTTTTGGTGTTTAACTCTGATAAAAATATTTCCTAACTACGGTCCTGATGTATTCCGCTGCCAAATTAATAAACACCGATACCACCCGCTCTGCGCGCTGGCCGCGGCACCCGCCTCGCGGGGCAGGTGGTCGGGGGATACGACAATGTTAATGTTTTCAACATCTTTTAAGTTATTCTGAGCATTCTGGCATTGTTTTTGATTATAGCATAAGCTGACAAATGCTGATTTTTGCTGAATTTCGCTGAATTTTACTGTTTAGTGCTAGTTTCGGCCAGTTTCTAGTGTTTACTTGTCACTCGGAACGCAGTTTCACAAACTCTTGTTTTCTCACATAAAGTTCTAGCATATCATGGTTTCTGGGACTCATTCTGTGTCCTAAACATACTGTCTGCCTGAGTACTGAACTCCTGTCAGTACTACTAGTTTATTTGACAAGTGTGCTAGTTATGTCTGTGCACTGTTTAAATTGTTTCGAGTCACAGTCAATAATAGTAAGTAGCATACGTCATGAAATGTTTTTGTGAGTTATTTGAAAGTAAAACATGAAATCATACATATCATAAGTTCGAAATGCACAACCATATAAAACAAATTACTGTTCACAATGTACGGAATTACACGAAAAGTGGCAATTGTCACATTCTCCTCCCGTTAAATGAATTTCGTCCCGAAATTCAAGCTGCGTTGTCGGTTGCAGGGGAGTTGTGAAATAAATACAGGTACTTAGACTTGATCTGGTCTTCACGTTCCCACGTAAACTCAGGGCCGCGACGCGAGTTCCAACGAACTTTGACGAGTTTTATATGACTTCTCCATGTTTTGTGGATCTTCCAATCCGTAACCTAAACAGGTTCTTCAATGAATTGGAGTTTGTCGTTGACCTGAATCTCCTCGGCTGGAATGACTACCGTTTCCTGAGTAGGACTTTTATTGAGATTAGACACGTGAAACATGTGGTGTACACTGCTAAGTTCTTCTGGAAGCTTTAGCTTGTATGCAACAGTTCCGATCCTTTCCAGAATTTCAAAGGGTCCAATGTAAAGCGGGTTCAACTTTCCACGTTTTCCAAACCGCACTACGCCTTTCCAAGGCGAGACTTTCAACAAAACCATGTCTCCAACCTCAAATTCCAATGGTTTGCATCGTCTGTCGGCGTAGCTCTTCTGCCTATCACGAGCTGACTTGATACGATCATGTATCTGAACAATCTTATCTGTGGTTTCCTGAACTAACTCTGGACCGATGAGCTGTTTATCTTCGGTCTCCGCCCAACACAACGGGGACCGACACTTTTGTCCATATAAAGCTTCAAGCAGGGAGGCCTGGATGCTGATGTGATAGCTATTATTGTAGGAAAATGCCACTAAAGGCAAGTGAGTATCCCAACTTCCACCAAAGTCCATCACACAAGCACGTAGCATGTCTTCCAGAGTTTATATCGTTCGTTCACTTTAGTCATCCCTCTGAGGGTGAAAGGCCGTGCTAAGATTCAACTGAGATCCAAAAGCCTTCTGAAATGTTTACCAAATCCTTGACACCAAATGACCATCCCGGTCGGATATGACAGAAATAGGCACTCGATGACGTACAACAATCTCCTTGAGATATATTTCCGCCAACTTCTTGGTGCTATCTTTCTCGCTGATCGGTAGGAAATGCGCGAACTTTGTGAGTCGATCAACAATTACCCAAATCATATCGTGGCCTCTTTGTGTTCTTGGTAGCTTGGTAATGAAATCCATCGATATCTGTTCCCACTTCCACACGGGAATCTCAGGTTGTTGCAGCAGCCCTGATGGTTTCTGGTATTCCGCCTTAACTTTGGCACAAGTAAGACAGTTACCCACATATGTAGCAATATAGGCTTTCATTTTAGGCCACCAATAACAATCCTTCAAGTCTTGGTACATTTTATCTGATCCGGGATGTATAGAGTACCTTGACTTATGAGCTTCATCCAAAATAAGCGTGCGTAGATTGCCGAAGAATGGAACCCAAATTCGCTCCATGAAGTACAACGTTCCGTCTTCTTTTGGCAACAATTGCGCTTCCATTCCACGCAATGATTCGGCTCGCAGATTCTATGGTTTAAGCGCTTCTTGTTGAGCTTCACGAATCCGAGTAGTGAGATCAGTTTGTATGGTCATCTCTAAGGCTCGCACCCTTATAGGCTTTGCACGCTCCTTGTGGCTCAAGGCGTCCGCTACAACATTCGCCTTGCCTAGGTTATTTTATCTCATAATCGTAATCATTCAACAACTCGACCCATCTTCGCTGTCTCATCTTTAAATCCTTCTGGTCGAAAATGTGTTGCAAACTCTTATGGTCTTTAAAGATCGTGCAACGAGTACTATACAAGTAATGACGCCAAATCTTCAACGCGAATATCACCGCACCAAGCTCAAGGTCGTGCGTGGTATAGTTCTTCTCGTGCATCTTTAACTGACGACATTCGTACGCAATGACTTTGTCCCGTTGCATCAACAAGCAACCAAGACCTTGTCGAGACACATCACAGTAAACCACAAAACCATCGGTACCGTCAGGTAAGGACAAGATAGGTGCGTCGCAGAGTTTATCTTTCAACATTTGGAAAGTCGTTTCTTGCTCTTCACCCCAATCTAATCTATTATCCTTCTGGGTTAGGGTTGTTAATGGTTGAGCAATCTTCGAAAAATTCTCAATAAATCGTCTGTAGTAGCCCGCTAATTCTAGAAATTGTCGTATCTCGGTTGGGGTTCTAGGTGCTTCCCAGTTTTTGATCGCCTCAATCTTGGTAGGGTCAACATGAATTCCATTTTCATTCACCACATGACCTAGGAATTGCACCTCGCGAATCCAAAATTCGCACTTTGAAAGCTTCACGTATAGTTGTTCCTTCTTTAGGAGTTCCAAGATAGCTCGCAGATGTTGCTCGTGTTCCTCCTTGGTTCGCGAGTATATAAGGATGTCATCAATAAACACAATCACGAACTTATCCAGATACGGCTTACACAAGGAACTCGTAATGTCCATTGTAATACCCAAAAATTTAAAACTATTATTATTATTAATTATTTTAGTAAAAAGGAAACCCTAATTAAGACACCCAAGTGATTCCGTACAAACCCTAGAAATTTCAGAATTTTCAGAATCAGGATTAGGGCCCCTAAAACTCAGGGGGGTATTACCTACGTGACGATTATCCTAATTACGTGCTGCCCAAGTAGAATTAATAAAATTCATCAACTCAGCAGGCCTAGTCCCACACGTGGCAACCGTATGGTGATTTTCTGTACCTTACGGACCGTAAGGTTATTAAGGTTACGGTCCGTAAGCTAATCCAAAATCGTGTATAAATAGCAGAGGTTGGCACTTGCTTCTGAGCACTTGAACGACGAAGAAAATCCAAAATTTCGTCGAGTTATCATCTGAATACTTCAATTAACACACACGAAACACAAATTAAGAGTAGCGGGGTGCTGCAGAACAGGGTAATAACTCGATCGCTATTACGATTCATTGTCCGATCGATCAATATATCCAATGGATGTTTAAGTGCTACCCACATTAGGGTTATACTTTGTCGTTCGTCGTTAATTCGATGGATGAGTTGAAGTATCGTACTTTGTCGTCCGTCGTTAATTCGATGGATGAGTTGAAGTATCGTACTTTGTCGTTCGTCGTTAATTCGATGGATGAGTTGAAGTATCGTACTTTGTCGTCCGTCGTTAATTCGATGGATGAGTTTAAGTATCGCACTTTGTCATTCGTTGTGAGAATTTGATCTCGTGAGTTATCGTAAAGGCTGTATTAAGTTACTAACCTAGTTGTGTGCATGTTATTCAAATTAGGTTAAAAGACTAATCAGTAGTCTAAACTCTGCCCGTATAAATCTGAAATATTATCACAAGTTAGCATCACTTTGGAATTGTTAAGGTACGGATCCTTACCCCACTTCTTATTGCTTCATATTCAAATTGTTATAAAACCCATTAAATTCATACACTCTTTACGTCTTTGATTATCGATTCATTTGACAGTCCGTTCGAATTCTATTCTAATCATTTGATTTAAGCTTTCATGTCGTGCGATAGTATTATGTTAATTATACTCATTATCGCATGTTCCAATATATGTTTCGTTCTGTTCTGAAAATAAGTTTTATAAGTTATGTGAATAAGATCAATTGTACTCTGATACCCTGAGTATCGCTTCTCGTGGAGTGTCCCACGAGCATGTTGTTGCGGCATCAACATCATGTGCTCCATCTGTGACGGAGAGATTAGTTCACGGCGTCCCTAGGTACAAGTGTGGTACAAAGCTACTAGGAGGCGTATGGATCGATCCTAGAATTTAAGTTAATGAGATGGATAACAGGTATGCCAACTGGCCATCTCGTTTGATAAGTATGCAGGAGTAGCTACCTGTGTATTGTCACGTTTTCAGTTTGCTCATGGGTACATCCGTAAGATATGATTATGAAATTATGTTCTTGCATTGTATAAGTTTTGCATAAAGCGTTATTTGTTCTTTGAGCCTATAATTCCGTACTGAGCATTCGGCTCATTCCGTATAAATTTTGTATTTACAGGTCAGCAGGTTATCTTGGGCGGGGAAAAGAGAGAAGAATAAAGCTTAGGAATAAATCTGAAGATGTTAGTTAATAAAGTTGAATGTGTCTGCTTGTATATTAAACTTAAGTTTAGTATCGTGTGGTTGTATCCTTGTCAAATAAATAAATGGAATTATGACTTTTGTTTATGATACTGTTATTGTGACACGTCAGCCCTTCCGGGTTGGGGTGTTACAGCTATGGTATCAGAGCAAAGGCTCTTTCCTGTAGAAAACTTGAAGATAGTAATTAAAACCTGTGAGGAATGGGTAGATATCTGTGATAGGATTCAACTTGATCTCTTATTTGGTTTAACTCCTATGTCTATTCTTATAGATGCCTCCTCGTCGTCCGCTACGTAGGAGTACTCGTACTAACCCTGTACGTAACAACACTTCTTCGAATGAGACTCCAGTTGATCCAAGCGTAATTAATGCTATCAACCAGGCTGTTGCCGGGTTGCTTCCAAACCTGGTTGCTCAAACAGCTGAGGCCGTTATTCAACAAACTCGTCATCCAGAACGTAATAACACGAATCCAATCTCTGGTGAAGAAATTCGGGAGAATACCACGAACCATACTACCTATAGTATAGACATATGGATCGCTAAATTCCAAAAACAAAAGCCAAAATCCTTTAGTCACGCTACTAATCCCGTCGAAGCAAGAAACTGGATAGCTCATATTGAAAAGATCTTCGGAGTTCTTGGAGTTCCGGAGCAATATAAAGTTAGATTGGCTACCTACAAAGTTGAAGATGACGCACAAACTTGGTGGGAAGGATATAAGCATGTCAAAGGAGGGGATGATTTTGACGCTAATCTTTCATGGGTCGACTTTCGTAACATCTTTTACGACAAGTATTTTTCGACCGCTGATAAAGAAGCTTATATCAGGGAGTATGCAATAATTCGACAGGGAAGTGATGAACCAGCTTCTGAGTTCATTACTTGATTTTCAAGGTTGGCTAGTATTGTAGGAGACGTTGCAGGATCAGCGGAAGTCCAGGCAGAAAAATGCAAGTGGGCAGTCAATGATCGAATTCGGAAGTCGATCATGTACATGAAATTTAAGGATATCACCGAAGTTGCTGATGCAATCAAAACTTTTGAATTCGAAAGGAAAGAATTCTTATCTCGAACTGGGGATAATAAGAAGAGAAATAGGGAAGGACAAATTAAGCAGGAAATTGGCCAATCATTCATTACACCACAGCATCAAGATCGCAAAGTGCAAGGAAATCAAAACTCTGGAAATCAGGCACGTCCATGGCAACCTAGATTGCAAAACCCGAGGCCTACTCAGAACCAGATTCAGTTGTATGCAGAACCTATTAGAGCTCAACCACTGAATCAGCATGTAAACCCGAATCAGATTACATATCCTTTATGTAATACTTGTGGTAAGAGACATCAGGGCGTATGTCACCGAAGTACAGGAGCATGCTTTAGATGTGGCCAAACTGGACACATGATCAAGGAGTGTAACAAGAAAGACACTAGGAAGAATAACCGACCAAACGTTGCACCACCCAATGTTGGAGGAAGAGTTTTCGCACTTTCTGCTACTGATGCTGCTAATGTCCCAGGTACTGTATCAGGAACCCTTCAGCTTGGTAAACATAGTATCTATGTGTTATTCGATACAGGAGCGACTCATTCTTTAGTATCCCATTCGTTTACTAAGTACCTTCCGATAAAACCAACTCTCTTAAATCATACCTTAATCATTTCTACTCCCATGGAAAATTCATCCGCAATCACTTACGTATATAAAGATTGTCCGATCAGTATTGAATCTATGGTGTGTAAGGCAAACCTATTTCCAATACATATGTGTGACTTTGATGTTATTCTAGGAATAGATTGGTTGTCTAGACATCACGTAACTATAGATTGTCATCCTGATATTATATATCAGGGAACTCAAGCTCATAAATCTCTTAAAATTATTTCTGCGCTCAAGGCTCGAAAATTCTTATCAAACGGTTGTGATGGATTCCTAGCATCGATTAAGGATACTTCTGCTAGTGTTAAGAGTATTGATAACCACTCCGTTGTTCGTGAATATCCTGATGTATTTCCGGATGAACTACCGGGATTACCACCTGACCGTCAGGTAGAATTCACCATCGACTTGATTCCTGGTGCCGAACCTATTTCTAAAGCTCCATACCGTATGGCCCCGATGGAACTGAAGGAGTTGAAGGAACAATTGCAAGAATTGTTAGATCTAGGATTCATAAGACCCAGTGTTTCACCTTGGGGTGCTCCGGTCTTATTTGTGAAGAAGAAAGACGGTAGTATGCGTTTATGTATTGACTACCGAGAGCTGAACAAGATTACTATTCGTAATCAGTATCCTCTGCCTCGCATTGATGATCTCTTTGATCAACTTCAGGGGGCTCAGTTCTTTTCAAAAATCGACCTGAGGTCAGGGTATCATCAGCTAAAGATCAAGAATGATGATGTTCCCAAGACCACCTTTCGTACTCGATATGGTCATTACGAATTTTTGGTTATGCCCTTTGGGCTAACTAATGCACCCGCAGTCTTCATGGATTTGATGAATCGCGTATTTCACAAATTCCTAGACCAATTCGTAATTGTTTTTATCGATGACATTCTGGTATATTCCAAGAGTCGTGAAGAGCATGAAGCACATCTACATGCGATACTTGGAACCTTGCGGCATGAGAAGCTGTACGCGAAGTTTTCCAAATGTGACTTTTGGCTTAGCCAAGTAGCATTTCTAGGTCATGTCATATCAGCAGAGGGAATTATGGTAGACCCAACAAAGGTTGAAGCTATTACAAAATGGCCAAGACCCACTTCTGTTACCGAAATACGAAGTTTCTTGGGTCTTGCTGGCTATTACCGAAGATTTGTTGAAGGATTCTCGGTAATTGCTTTACCACTCACAAAACTCCTAAGGAAAGGAGTGAAGTACTCATGGAATGAAGAACAAGAGAAAAGTTTTGAAGAATTGAAGAAACGACTCGTATCTTCTCCGATACTCGCTCTCCCTTCTGGATCAGGAGGTTACCAAGTCTACAGTGATGCCTCAAAGAAAGGATTAGGTTGTGTGCTAATGCAACATGGGAAGGTTATCGCTTATGCCTCCCGTCAGTTGAAGCCTTATGAAGTTAACTACCCTACACATGATTTAGAATTAGCCGCAGTCGTCTTTGCACTTAAGATTTGGCGACACTATTTGTATGGTGAGAGTTGTGACATCTTTACCGACCACAAGAGCCTCAAGTACATATTTACCCAGAAAGAGCTAAATATGAGGAAAAGAAGGTGGTTAGAACTTTTAAAAGATTACGACGCAAATATTCAATACCATCCAGGCAAAGCCAATGTTGTAGCTGACGCGTTGAGCCGAAAGAATTCCGGGACTATATCTTGCATACAAATTCAGCCTCGTATTAGGAGGGATCTCGAAAGAATGAACATTTGGCTTCAGGTTAGTAAATCTGATGGATATCTAGCTAGAATGCAGATTGAATCTGATCTCATATCACGGATTAAAGATGCACAAAAGCAAGATGGAGAACTTTGGGCAATTGTCCAAAATCTTGAGGTGGGTAAGCAATCTGAATTTCGTATAGACCATCATGGGGTGATTTGGTGCGGCAAAAGACTTTGTGTACCCGATGACTCCAGTCTTCGTGAGTCATTGTTAGCCGAAGCTCACAGCTCACCATTTTCAATTCACCCAGGATCTACTAAGATGTATAGAGATTTAAGACAGAACTTCTGGTGGAATGGCATGAAGGAAGACGTTGCTCAATACGTAAGTAAATGCCTCACTTGCCAACAAGTGAAAATTGAACACAAACGAGCAAGCGGTCTGTTGCAGCCATTGGATATTCCCATATGGAAATGGGATGAGATCACAATGGATTTTGTTACCGGTTTGCCTAAGACTTTCAAAAAGAATGATGTTGTATGGGTTGTTGTCGATAGATTGTCAAAGTCAGCACATTTTCTACCAATTCAGCAAGGATTTTCGGTTAATAAGTTATCCGAAATATTTCTTCAAGAAATTATTCGACTCCATGGTACACCATCCTCCATTGTTTCCGATAGAGACCCACGTTTCACCTCACGATTTTGGAAAGGTTTTCAGGCAGCTTGGGGTACACAACTGAAGTTTAGTACGGCTTTCCATCCACAAACAGATGGGCAGTCGGAACGCACGATTCAGACCTTGGAAGACATGCTCCGAGCATGTGCACTTGAATGGTCTGGAAACTGGGATGAATATTTATGTCTTGTTGAGTTCGCTTACAACAATAGTTAGCAAGCAAGTATTGGCATGGCACCTTTTGAGCTTTATGGCACGAGAAAAACTGAAAGAAGCTCAGAGCAGACAAAAGAGCTATGCAGATCAAGATAGACGACCACTCGAATTTAAAATTAGCGACCAGGTTTTCTTAAAGGTATCACCTTGGCGTGGCGTTCGTAGATTTGGAATTAAAGGAAAGATTAGTCCTCGTTTCATTGGTCCATTTGAAATCCTTGAAAGAGTTGGAGAAGTATCATATCGACTGGCTTTACCGCCTCAACTCTCTCACGTTCATAACGTTTTTCATGTCTCCTCGTTAAGAGGATATAATTATCATCCACTCCATGTCATTAGTTATCCGTTACTTACAATTCACGAAGATTTGTCCTACGAAGAGGAACCAGAAGCCATCTTAGGCCGACAAGAAAAGATTTTGCGTAGGAAAGTAATTCCGTTTGTTAAAATCCTCTGGAAAAATTACTCTGAACACGAAGCAACATGGGAATCTGAAGAATCAATTCGATCTCTATACCCTAATCTATTCTCGCAATAGAATTTTAGTCGGAGTTACGGTAAATCTTGCTGTTTGATATATGTTCATATGTTTCTGTTTACGGTCATATATGCTTTACTTTATGTGAGTATATCTTAGCTATGATTAAACATATCTATGTAGGAAATATCAGTACCAATAGTCACTCTAGTATCTGTAAGTCTCCATTGACTTTTCGTACGATTAAATATGTTATTAAGATACGTAGAGAAAGGGACTATTAGGATATGTTAATAAGGTAATCGACAATTATGATCATAAACGTAATTATAAATTTCAGATACACATGTGTGTTTAGGAGATTCTTGTTAGTAACTCTGCTATGAAAATTCCGTTACTTATACGATATGTTCGAAAAATTTCGAGGACGAAATTTCTTTTAAGGGGGTAATAGTTGTAATACCCAAAAATTTAAAACTATTATTATTATTAATTATTTTAGTAAAAAGGAAACCCTAATTAAGACACCCAAGTGATTCCGTACAAACCCTAGAAATTTCAGAATTTTCAGAATCAGGATTAGGGCCCCTAAAACTCAGGGGGGGTATTACCTACGTGACGATTATCCTAATTACGTGCTGCCCAAGTAGAATTAATAAAATTCATCAACTCAGCAGGCCTAGTCCCACACGTGGCAACCGTATGGTGATTTTCTGTACCTTACGGACCGTAAGGTTATTAAGGTTACGGTCCGTAAGCTAATCCAAAATCGTGTATAAATAGCAGAGGTTGGCACTTGCTTCTGAGCACTTGAACGACGAAGAAAATCCAAAATTTCGTCGAGTTATCATCTGAATACTTCAATTAACACACACGAAACACAAATTAAGAGTAGCGGGGTGCTGCAGAACAGGGTAATAACTCGATCGCTATTACGATTCATTGTCCGATCGATCAATATATCCAATGGATGTTTAAGTGCTACCCACATTAGGGTTATACTTTGTCGTTCGTCGTTAATTCGATGGATGAGTTGAAGTATCGTACTTTGTCGTCCGTCGTTAATTCGATGGATGAGTTGAAGTATCGTACTTTGTCGTTCGTCGTTAATTCGATGGATGAGTTGAAGTATCGTACTTTGTCGTCCGTCGTTAATTCGATGGATGAGTTTAAGTATCGCACTTTGTCATTCGTTGTGAGAATTTGATCTCGTGAGTTATCGTAAAGGCTGTATTAAGTTACTAACCTAGTTGTGTGCATGTTATTCAAATTAGGTTAAAAGACTAATCAGTAGTCTAAACTCTGCCCGTATAAATCTGAAATATTATCACAAGTTAGCATCACTTTGGAATTGTTAAGGTACGGATCCTTACCCCACTTCTTATTGCTTCATATTCAAATTGTTATAAAACCCATTAAATTCATACACTCTTTACGTCTTTGATTATCGATTCATTTGACAGTCCGTTCGAATTCTATTCTAATCATTTGATTTAAGCTTTCATGTCGTGCGATAGTATTATGTTAATTATACTCATTATCGCATGTTCCAATATATGTTCCGTTCTGTTCTGAAAATAAGTTTTATAAGTTATGTGAATAAGATCAATTGTACTCTGATACCCTGAGTATCGCTTCTCGTGGAGTGTCCCACGAGCATGTTGTTGCGGCATCAACATCATGTGCTCCATCTGTGACGGAGAGATTAGTTCACGGCGTCCCTAGGTACAAGTGTGGTACAAAGCTACTAGGAGGCGTATGGATCGATCCTAGAATTTAAGTTAATGAGATGGATAACAGGTATGCCAACTGGCCATCTCGTTTGATAAGTATGCAGGAGTAGCTACCTGTGTATTGTCACGTTTTCAGTTTGCTCATGGGTACATCCGTAAGATATGATTATGAAATTATGTTCTTGCATTGTATAAGTTTTGCATAAAGCGTTATTTGTTCTTTGAGCCTATAATTCCGTACTGAGCATTCGGCTCATTCCGTATAAATTTTGTATTTACAGGTCAGCAGGTTATCTTGGGCGGGGAAAAGAGAGAAGAATAAAGCTTAGGAATAAATCTGAAGATGTTAGTTAATAAAGTTGAATGTGTCTGCTTGTATATTAAACTTAAGTTTAGTATCGTGTGGTTGTATCCTTGTCAAATAAATAAATGGAATTATGACTTTTGTTTATGATACTGTTATTGTGACACGTCAGCCCTTCCGGGTTGGGGTGTTACATCCATAGCGAGTCCTAAAGGCATGACAAGGAACCCGTAATGTCCATAGCGAGTCCTAAAGGCTGTTTTAGGGATGCTTTCTTCATGTATTCTCAGTTGATGATATCCCGATCTCAAGTCGATCTTGGAGTAGTAGCTAGAACCTTGTAGTTGATCGAATAGGTTATCAATCCTTGGCAAGGGATACCGATTCATTGATGGTTAGTTTGTTTAAATCCCTGTATTCTATGCACATACGAAGACTATCGTCCTTCTTCTTAACAAACAACACTGGAGCTCCCCAAGGCGAGAAGCTTGGCCAGATAAATCCCTTGTCTAGCAACTCTTGCAGTTGCGTCGAAAGCTCCAGCATCTCTGATGGAGCTAGCCAGTATGTCGCCTTTGCCACTGGTGCCGCTCCTGGCACTAGATCTATCCGAAACTCCACTTGTCGTTGCAGAGGTAACCCAGGAAAGTCTTCGGGAAAGACTTCTGGAAATTCTAGCACAACGGGGATGTCTTCTAACTTTGTCTCCTTGGTCTCCTTGTCAATGACGTGTGCGAGGAAAGCTACACAGCCTTTTCAGAGACACTTCTACGCCTTCATACAATTTATGACTCGTAGGGGTGTCTCACGTTTCTCCCCGTGGACTATGAGTGTTTCTCCATTCGGCAACGGGATGTGAATGGTCTTCTCATGACAAACCACTTCCACTCAGTTGTTTACAACCAATCCATTCGGACAACCACGTCAAAGCTACCTAAACCAACTGGTAGAAGGTCGATAGAGAATTCCCCTTCCCCAAGTGCAAGTGTACAACCTTTAATAACTTCATCCACTTAGAATAATTTCCCATTTGCTAACTCTATATAATATGGTGTGTCTAGCTTACTTGCTTCTATACCAAGTATGTCCTTAAATTCTATAGATATATAGCTAAAGTTGGCGCTAGTATCAATCAAAATGGATGCATAGTGTTGGTTAATAGGGAACGTACCTGTAACAACATTCGGGTCTTGGCGCGCTTCACGTGCTCCAATCGTGAAGACTCTTCCACGTGCTTGATTTTCCTTAGGGCAATCCTTCCTAAAGTGCCCCATGTCTCCACAGTTAGAACAACCTTGGCCTCGACCATTACCATTTCCTCCCTGGTTTTTATTGTTGTTATTGTTGTTGTTGTTGTTCCCTCCCTGATTGTTGGTGTGGTTTCCGCCCTGATTGTTGTTACTACCTTGGTGGTAGTTACCATTTCCTCCTCGGTTGGCATTTCTTACTCCTGTTCCTGTCCAACAAGTTTCTTTGTTGTGCCCCTCCTTATAACAATTATGCATCTTTAGACACATGATCATGCATATATATTTATTCAACACCTTTGCCAATTTTACCCTTTAGTTCATTTTACCCAATCCATACGAACGGGATTTAATTCATAATATGTTGACCCATTCCCGGGTTCCTTATCTTATCTTGCGCTCCCATTACCGGGTTTGCGCTTTTCGTATTTGACCCGTTAGTGATCTAAGTATCTAAACTTGATCACTTATAAAGTATACCTTGCGATTATGCACATCCCTTTTTACCCAATCCCGGGTTCGTCAAATTTTTCTCTTACGTTTACACTTCCATTACCGGCTTGCGTATTCAATAATTCATTTCCCGCATTCACGGGTTTATTTTCTACGGATTAGTGCTCCCGTCAACCCGGTTTGCACATAACTCCTCATTTAACCCGTTTGGTTCACTCCCGTTAAATCCTTGCTTTGGGGTAAACCAAACAATACCAAATCTCAAGTTCTAAAACACAAATTTATATCTAACATCGGGATGTCAAAACTAGTATTAATTAAGCGCTAAAACGCGTACCTTAGTGCTTTTCTTTTTGTCGATTATCAACTCCGGCTTCGTCTCTGGGCTTATCCTTCGAGTCGCCTATATTGCACAGCCCGTTTATCATTAATGCCTCTTATTCACATACTCAAAATATGTACGATTGTGCATATTTTATTCATAATTTCGCATCAACGTTACTTGGTGAAATGTTAGAATCAACATTTCACTTAAGCATTTTGTCAAACACTTTATGTGCATAATTTACAATTAGCCATGTCCTTCAAGTTGTTGAAGTCTCTAACCACTAGAACTCCCACTTAACAAGTAGACATGTTTGCTATAACCATTTTATATCAAATTTTTTGATTATTATATGTTCAACATCTTTATTAATCTACCAAATTTCATGAGTTCGATTTACACATAAAAACCCATTTGTTCATACTTGTGCATTCAACTCAATACCTAGTCATAACATTTGTTCTACTTATATTCATCAAAATTTTACTTAGAATCATGTAGATTTCAACATCATTCTTTCTTACAATTTTCCACATACAAAATCTCATTTAGGCATTTTATCATACATCTAGTGTACAAGATTTTCCAATCTTTTCTTTTAACTAGGTTTATGCATAATCTATGCCCAAATTATAACATTGTACACAATTTATTACTAGAATTCAACAATGCACATTACTATATCCTTCAACTTCGTTGTATGATACTA
The DNA here is from genome assembly GCA_030545235.1 of Helianthus tuberosus. Taxonomy (NCBI): domain Eukaryota; kingdom Viridiplantae; phylum Streptophyta; class Magnoliopsida; order Asterales; family Asteraceae; genus Helianthus; species Helianthus tuberosus. The sequence continues at coordinate 55,916,699 of CM060408.1, read as the reverse complement.
ATTCGTATACAAATTTGGGGTTTTTCCCTTCTTAGAATCAAAACCCATTCCATTCATGATATGAACAAACACTAATTTCTAATATTCCGAAATTACTTCATATAATCAGTGATTTTCACTCAACAATAACACTTATATTGTTATAATATCACCAAATTCACAATTTCATCTACAATCTCATATCTCTATGGATTTCCACAACACTAGAATTCATACAATTCATAAAATTTCAACATACCTTTTGACTAGATGATGTAGTAGACTCTAATCTAGCGACATGCAATCAGAATCGTTTTGATTTAGGGCTGAATTTGATGGATTTGGTTGTGAAGAACATGAACTAGGGTTTGGTCTTGTTCTTCCCTTTCTGGTCGCACACAATCATACGCACACATCAGTGTGTGTATTTTTGTTTACCTAATTTTTATTAAATCAAGTTTCATCCTTTACATATTCAGCACCTATAGTTTCTTTATTAGTCTATTGTAAAATAAACTAATACCTATTCACTTATATTCAAGTGTATGGTATTTTAATTATTAATTATTTTTGGGGTGCTACAAGTCCACCCCCTTAAAGAGGGTTTCGTCCCTGAAACCATCGCATGCATATAAAATCATAAACACATATACATACTAAAAGTGAAGGGTAGAGTCATCTCATTTCCTCTTTAGACTCCCAAGTGGTGTCTGATCCTTTTCGGTGCTCCCATTTGACTTTTCTTGGTCAATTTCTTTGTTCCTTAAACCCTTAACCTTACGGTCGAGGATTGCAAGAGGCTTTGCTATGTAGTTAAGTTTGTTATCGATTTCTATATCATCATGGGAAAAATAAACCGTATCATCCGCTAGACACTTTCGTAGTTGTGAAACATGGAACGTGTTATGCATTCCGCTCAGCTCTTCTGGTAATTCTAGTCAGTAAGTCACCTTACCCGCCCGACCTATGATTTTAAATGGCCCTATAACTCGCGGGCTCAACTTTTCTTGTTTTTCTAAACCGGATAATTCCCTTCCACGGGGACACCTTATCACCAATCTGGAATTCAATTAGCCTTCGTCACTTATCCGCATATGATTTTTGTCGATCTTGAGCTGCCTTCAAATGGGCTCGGATCATGTCAATTTTCTCGTTTGTAACTCAAATTACATCCTTGTGAGCAAGCCTTCAAGGGCCTACTTCATCCCAGCATATCGATGTTCGACATTTTCTACCACAAAGCATTTCATATGGGGCCCTACCAATACATGAATGGTAGCTATTGTCATATGAAAATTTGACTAACGGTAGATGCGCATTCCAGCTGCTGCCGAAATCTATTATACATGCCCGAAGCATATCTTCTAATGTCGTTATCGTTCGCTCGCCTTGCCCGTCGGTTTGCGGGTGATAAGCGGTACTAATCAACAGTTTGGTACCCATCTGTTCTTGAAAGTCACACCAGAAATTCGATGTAAACCTGGTACCTCTATAGGACACGATAGTTGCTGGCACTCGTGGCATGCTATGATCTCATTTACGTATACCTCCGACATCTTCTTAGAGGTATAGGTCTAGCGAATAGGAATAAAATGAGCGCTCTCGATTAGTCTTTCTACGACTACCCAAATGGCATGAAATCCCAAGTCGTCCTTGGTAGTTTTTTTTTTTTTTTTTTTTTTTTTTTTTTGTCAGCAGGTCCATGGTAACATGTTCCCATTCCAAACTAGGATATCCATTGGTCAGAGCTTGCCATAAGGCTTTTGATGCTCCGCTTTGACTTGTAAACAAGTTATGTACTTCTCCATATATTTAACCACATCCCTTTTTATTCCTGGCCTCCAAAAGTTTCGCTTCAATTCCTATACATTTTGGTCGCCGCAGGATGAATCGAATAGCGAGACTTATGAGCCTCGTCAATTAAAAGATCCTTAACACCACATGTGTTTGGGACCCAAATCATGCCCGACCGGTATTTCATCCTATTACTTCCTTTAATGCTCTGATCTGGGCTTCTCGAATTCGTTCGAGCAAGCCTGAAGTTACTACCAATTGCATGGACCGTACCCGAATGGGGGTGTATTCTTCCTTTCGACTAAGGGCATCCGCCACTACGTTAGTCTTTCCAGGGTGTTAGTGGATTTTGCAGTCATAGTCCTTCACAACCTCCAACCAGTGCCTCTATCTCGTATTTGACTCCTTCTGATCGAAGAAGTATTTTAAACTTTTATGGTCGGTGAAAATAATGCATTTCACACCATACAAGTAATGCCTCTAGATCCTTACGGCGAACACTACCGCTGCTAGCTCGAGATCATGAGTCAGGTATTTTGTCTCGTGCGGCTTTAATTGTCTCGAGGCATACGCGATTACCATTCCTGTTTGCATAAGCACGCACCCAAGACCTAAGCGCGATGCATCTGAATATACTATTATGTCATCCGTGTCATCCGGTAAAGTTAACACCGTGCTCAGGTTAACTTTTCCTTTAATGTTTCAAATGCCTATATCGATGTGTCTTCTTATTTACGAATAATACCAGCGCTCCCCACGGAGAAACGCTTGGCTATATTAACCCTTTGTCGAAAAAGTCTTGCAATCTGAAAACAATTCTTATAGTTCCGATGACGCTAATCAATACGGAGCTTTGGCCACCGTCTTCATGCCCGGAACTAATTCAATGCCAAATTCCACCTCGTCTATGGGTGGTATTTTCGTTAGATGTTTCTGGAAAACATCTTCAACTCACGTACAATGGTTGCGTCTTAAATTTCTAGAGATTTTTAGTCAAATCGTGTATGTAAGTCAGTTTCGCCTTACATCCATGCTAAATAATCTTATAAGCTTCAATAAATAAGCAGATTAGGGGACTACAACTTTTCTCCCTATAATAATAACATGTTTCCGCTCGGAAACATTAATTATATTTTCTTATGATTACATATTAATTTTTGCGTGATATCGAATTAGCCTATATATATACCGATTATCACTTGGATTTCTCCCATTAACATGGGAATTAAATCAACGAAGTAATCTTCATCGTTAATTCTCAATTTACAGTTTCAACACATATTGTAACCAACAAAACTTTTTATTATTACCTATTTCTACTTCTTACTGCATAGGTAATTTTGTTAATGTGAATGAAGGGTGTTTAATAAATCGATGTAAAACAAAAGTTTTATTTGCACCCGTAGCAATTAAAATTCGTGCTGAAATTGAATTTACAAGAATATACCTGAGACAACATCAGGTTCATCTTTAACCTCTGTGGCTATCATGTGGAACGACCTTGCCCTAGATTTCTGGGCATCAGACCTTGTATCAGTTATTCCTTTAGTTCCAAGCCGCTCTGGACATTTAGACTTCTTATGTCCCGGCTTATAGCATTTACCCTTGTGGATTTTTCCACATGTTCTACACTTATGTAATCTTCTTTTTGTAATTTCTTTCTTGGGAGCTTCATTAGACTTTAATTTCCTTACGGGACTTGGATTCACATCCAAACCCTCCTTTCTTCTCTTTTTTTGTAAGATACTGTCTTTCAGTTCAGTCATCATATCGTCCACCACCGGCACGATTTTGGTTTGTAATCCATCGATAAACTGTGATAGACTATTTTCTAAAGCCTTTCCGACTTCCTCGGAAATCTTATCTTTCAATTTGTCGGTCGTGAGGGATACGATATTGTCACTAGCACCTCCTGACATCTCCTTACTGAAATGTTGAAGGTAAATTGATAAATAATTCATTCAATCATTCTCACACTTTTTCATGAGAATTTATACTCACTATTCGGCCAAGTATACAACTTTACCTTAATCGTTTATGCTAAGTGTACTTCCCGGGTTCGAGTATATTATTATACTCCTCCCATACCCTTTAAATAACTATTCTTTCTAGTCTTTCTATTTAGGATTTACTTCAAATAAATTCTTACCGGATGTTTGATCAAGCCTTGAACCGAACACATTTGTCTTTAACCTTAGCTCTGAATACCAACTTGTAACACTCATTCTAAAATATAACACTTATAACAAAATAGAACTACTTTCCATGGTATTAAACAAAAACATTATCATCAATGTTTAATGTAGTAGTTACTAGTTAACAAACATTCAAAACATCATTAGGATACATAAGTATTCCCTTGACTACACAAGCTTTACTAACTACATGTAAGAACAAAAGTTGTGGAATAAGATCTTGAATGTGTTTGGTTCGGTAGCAATAGCTTGATCATCATCCACGTGCTTGCAAACATCCTAAAAGCTGAAAATTGTAATAATTATTAGTATTAGGATTCTTAGAAATTAGCAGAATCAAAAACAATGCTCGGAAACAGATTTAATTGGCTATAATAAGAAAAACTCAACATAAATGGTTGGGCACTACCGTAGCTTACGGTAGCCACCGTAAGCTACGGTAGCCTCTGGGCAATATGGAACTGCCGTGAGGCAGTAAAGAACTAGTGTAGCAAACTCACTCAGCACCGTAAGCTACGGTAGTCACCGTAGCTTACAGTAGCTCCCTCGCGCCCTGCGTAAGACCAGGGCTTATCTGTCGCGGCCCGCCAGGGACTCAATCTGTAGCAAAGACTTTGTTGTTTTGCCGTTTTGATCCGTTTGTTCCATTTCGTATTTTTCAAACATCGAAACACGATAGGGGACATTCTAAAATCACTAATAAAAACCTATATTTTCTATTTTCAAACTATTAACATTTTCGTAACAAAACTTATAACAATTATGCATCTTTAGACACATGATCATGCATATATATTTATTCAACACCTTTGCCAATTTTACCCTTTAGTTCATTTTACCCAATCCATACGAACGGGATTTAATTCACAATATGTTGACCCATTCCCGGGTTCCTTATCTTACTTATCTCGCGCTCCCATTACCGGGTTTGCGCTTTTCGTATTTGACCCGTTAGTGATCTAAGTATCTAAACTTGATCACTTATAAAGTATACCTTGGGATTATGCACATCCCTTTTTACCCAATCCGGGGTTCGTCAAATTTTTCTCTTACGTTTACGCTTCCATTACCGGCTTGCGTATTCAATAATTCATTTCCCGCATTCACGGGTTTATTTTCTACGGATTAGTGCTCCCGTCAACCCAGTTTGCACATAACTCCTCATTTAACCTGTTTGGTTCACTCCCATTAAATCCTTGCTTTGGGGTAAACCAAACAATACCAAATCTCAAGTTCTAAAACACAAATTTATATCTAACATCGGCATGTCAAAACTAGTATTAATTAAGCGTTAAAACGCGTACCTTAGTGCTTTTCTTTTTGTCTATTATCAACTCCGGCTTGGTCTCCGGGCTTATCCTTCGAGTCGCCTATATTGCACAACCCGTTTATCATTAATGCCTCTTATTCACATACTCAAAATATGTACGATTGTGCATATTTTATTCATAATTTCGCATCAACGTTACTTGGTGAAATGTTAGAATCAACATTTCACTTAAGCATTTTGTCAAACACTTTATGTGCATAATTTACAATTAGCCATGTCCTTCAAGTTTGTAGGATCGTTTTGTGACCCAAACGAGTCGTTCAGAAGAGATTTTATCAGTTTCAGATGCGGAAAATAAGAAACTGACGATGAAACAGCTTGTTTATCACTTTAATCCTCTTTGTGTATTGATATAACAGAGTTTACAGTCGAATGGAAAACCGGCAGCACCTCGGTATCTCTTTCTGGAAAACCTTACAAATGAAATGACTAACTCACCTATTTATAGGGAACATGGATTCGCTTGAAACTACCTAACAACATCTCAAGCGAAACCCTTAAAGACCATTCAAACGAAAACTACTGAAATGACATTTACAAGCGAAACCCACACATTTCATTGAATCTGTTTTGTCTTTTTGTGAGGTGATGCCATTGATGATGTCATCATGACATCATGCTTAAACAAAACTGCAACGAACTCGAGACTCGATATAAGACGAAGTCGACATATGACTGCACCAACAGACTCCCCCTCAAATGTTGACGAGTCTTAAGTGTCGAGTCTTTGCATCTTCAGTCTTTATCAGTCTGAACGCTCTCTGACATATCTCACAGTGTAAGCATCCTTAAACTTTATCTCCATCTCCTCTTCAGCATCAACAAACTCCTCACGAAACAATCTCTACTCGGATGTCTTCAGACTCCCCCTTTCGATATGCTGGGATCGCAGTCTGGCATGTTGAAATCACATAGACCTCAGGTATCGGAACCTGGCACTCTATCTTCAGGTTCAAGATCAAAACCTGGCTACACCTGCACATTCTTAACCCAGAAATAAATTTTCTGATAACCACTTGTAGAGCATATTTTAAAATGATTCAACATTTATAGTCTCTGATGAACCACTTGCAGAAATATCATTTTCATTTCAAAGAACTTCAAACAAATACTTTCCCAAACCTGTTCGTCATGTCTAGCACTCGGAATTTTGAAAATTAGCTCTTCAACACCAGTTGTCGAAAATCTTTTTGAATTTTTCAAAATTTATGCTAAAACACACTAAAATCTTTTTGGATTTTTTAATAGAATGAAATGCAGTAAAGAAATATTTACAGACAATATTTTTGTGAGTTCGTGCAAGAGGATCATATCAGTTTTTGACAAGTCACAAGTACCATTGAGCTTAGTTACACATTAAGAATTAAACAATTCACTTAGATTGCCGATATACTGATCCACTTAAATTCTCACACAAATTTCAACTGATTCAGAATATGAGTTAGATGTTTTAAGAACTTAAACTCATTCATGTGTCCCACCTCTTGAATATACTCCCGTATCCAGATCCCAATATTCAGTCTTACAGGTGAGTATACCACATATGATATCTGTAAGGGAATAAATTATAGTACGAAACCGTGAGAGCTCAGGTCAGAACTTCCGTTCAGCAGAGAGATGACGGCTCGACTTTTGGTGTGTCCCCTTTAGAGGATCTTTTGTATTACAACAGCAATGACTATCAATTGTATTGTTTCATCAATTTGCTGAGGGCGGCACTATTTTTCAAGCATGCGGAAAGTATTCTCCGGGGACTAGGTCAGAATTTCCATTCAGCAGAAGTCCCGGGATAATACCCCAGATATCACTGAGTATAAAGACCTAGTATCTCAGAAAGAGGGACCTTTCAAACGAGATTTCAGGGGTTACCTATATATCCAAGTAGTGTTCCCCACGAAATAAGTAAGTTTGAATTTAAGTTTATATCCCGAAAAAGCTTACTAAATGTGTAAAAACCTATCGGCATATCATCAGTGAGACCGTTTAACACTATTTAAACAATACAATTCTTTAGCATACTGTAACTGTCTACTGATGTACTATCATTTCCTCTTCTTTGACACAAAAACTCATTTTTGAATTTTATCATGTTTTTTACTTTTTCAAATTTTCTAATGTTTTTGGATTTTTACTCCCCCTAAAATCAAAATATGTTTCAATTTTGATTTTCTGGGAAAATTTGAAAACAAACTGTACAAGAAACGTGACAACATGATGAGAATCACTTCAATTCTCCATTTACTTGGCTTGAACAATCAGAACTTCCCCTAACAACAAAACATTTTCCCAAAGTGATTTCAAAACACTTAAGTTTGTTTTAATCAAAATGGTTTTTCCGGAAAATTTGTTTTGTGAGTCATTTCTCAAACATGGGGATCATATTCATCACCTTGTTTTCTTTAACCACTTGTAAGATTTAACATTTATCGATTTTAACAACACAATCACATGTAGAAAATCAAGTACAACTTAATGTCCCTGATTTACCACTTGTAAGTCGAAATATCACATTTGTGAATTTCTCAAGAAATGAGCCGATTCCTGCTCCACTCTTACCAACCTGGAAGCTCCGGCAAGTCAGGTTTTTCATTTAAACAGATTCACCCAAGCCTAGCGGTCCTTGGGTGCTTTTGAAATCCCATTTGACAATGATGGAAAATTTTCATCATTCATTGTCAAACCGGAATCACCACTTTTTTCCTCAACACATGGCTCCTCTGGCTTTACCATACCAGAATCATTGTCTGAGCTTGGCTTGTCTGACTTTAACGAGTCAGATTCATCGCCAACAACTGGCTCCTTTGTTTCCGGAGAAACAAATTCATCACCAGCAACTTTCTTTTTCATCTTTCTCTCTTTCGTCCTCAGATTTGTATCTGATGAATGCGTTTTGCTTGATTTGTTGTTCTTTGGTGAGCAAGACGATTTATCAGAACTTTTATCTGTTTTACCAGTTGTATCCGAGGACAAAATCCTTTTGAGATACTCTCTCGCCTTCTTCCTCTTCTTCCTCAGTCTGTCTTTTTGCCCCTGCGAAAGCTTCACTTTTGGTTTTAGAACTTTCTGTTCTTGAACTTTAGGTTCTTGAACTTTCTGTTCCTTGGGCTTTGCTTTGACATTGACTGGTTTCTTTGCCATTTTCTGAGATTCAGCCCTCGATCTTCCCTTTGATCTCATTGGGCAATCTTTGGCAATGTGTCCTCTGATTTGGCAGTTATAGCATCTTCTCGTCTCATAACTCCAATTCTAGCAGTTAACAGCAATGTATCCTCTAACACCATAAGAGTAACACACTTTGTTATCGTACCATTCACCACTTTCACACCAAACACTCAGATCATAGCATTGTCTTGCTTTGTGGTAATTATCACTCCTCCTGAAAGCTGGATTTGGCTTTGAAGCACTGTGGTCAAACCTGCACCACTTTTCACCAACTATTTTTGAGTTTTGTTTTTCAGATTTTTGTGATTTTTTATAGCGATTGGATGATTGAACTGATGAGCTTTTATTCTTGCTTTGACCATTTTCTGAATTTTTAACTTTTTGTTTCTGTTCCACTTTCTTCTTCAAAGGTTTTTGCGTAGAGCATTCACCCTTTTCAGTCGATTGCAGAACAGTTTCTTGAAATTTTTATTTTAATTTCAAAAATATTTTCTTTTTCTCTTTTTCAGCATCAGACTCTGACTCAGACTCGTCTGCTGAATAAAACTCCTCATTTTCATCATCAGTTTTCTCATCACAATCTTCAACTTTGACTTTGTCAAAGTTTGTGACATTGTCACTTATTGGAACAGAATTGATCGGTTTTGGACAGGGGAACACAGATGAAGTCACAAAACCTTTCAATTTCTTTTCAAGCTCATCAATTTTGTTCCTTGAATTTTCAGCTTCATTTTCAAGCTGAGATATTCGTTCAAGATGAGACTTGATTGATTTTTCGTTTTCAATTTTAATGTTTTCAAGAACAGATTTTTCATTTTCCAAAACTTTTAACTGTTCTTGAAATTTTGTTTCATTTGCTTTTAAATTCTTGTTCTCTAACTTTATCCAGAAATCTTCATCTTCTGAAGATTTCTTTTTGCTTTCAAAAACCTTTTCTTTCTCTTTCAAAATCTTGTTTTCTAATGTCAAACTATTTAAATCATTTAACAGTTTGTCATTTTCAGATTTCAACCTCTCACAATTTTCCTGCAAATCAAAAATCTGTTTCTTATCAGCTTTCTTCTCGTCTTTCAAAACTGAAATCTCTTCAGTCTGTTCCTCTCCCACTTGGACACCTTTACGCTTGCTCTTCTTTAATATTGATTTTCCACTTTGACTTTTCTTCTTCTCAGCATTTCTCTCCATCTGTTCTTTAAGTTTCTCAATGAATTGACAAATTGTCAATCTAGAGTATTCTCTAGTTCTTTTTAAATCCAAAAGATATGTACCCCACTCTTGTTGAGGTATGGCATTGGCCAGTCTTTCAACCCATTCATTTGGATTTTTCTGAATACCCTTCTCAGACATTGAGCGAACAAGATGGCTATATCTCTCAATGATACTCTTTGTACTTTCTCCTGGACAACCTGAAAACGAGTCAAACTCTTTCATTAATACATTTATTCTATAAATTGTTTCACTATCCATATTAAAGAAATTAGTATCCATGATTAAGAAACCCGTTTTTCAAAATATTCTCTTTAAAAGAAATACCAAGTTCAAATTAGATCACTTTTCAAACAAATTTGAAGCTTATAATATGATTGGGCCGAAAACCTTGAATCCCACAACACAATTCTATTGAATCTCAAACTGAATAGTGGGCAACATTAAACAGTGATTGTGATCAAAATCTGAATACACCGAGAAACTTTAAGACAACTAAACTGATTGAGCCGATCAATCCACTAATCCGACAAACAAACAATGAGCTGTACTAAATTAAAATTGATCGATAATAGTGATTGGGCCTGTAGTGGGCTTCACTTCTTGTTCATATGGCAAAACTGACAACAACTTCTTTTTAATCACATCAAAATTTAATATATTCGATTAAAACTGGCCGACATGATCACATGATATTCGCATGCAATTGTTTTGATTTTTAAACTTAGCCTACAACACTTAAAACCAAAATAATTCCATTGGACCAAAACAAAATTCACGTGAATTGTCTTCTATATCTCGTGGCCGACAAAGTCTAGAAACATCAACATTCACATGCAATCACACAGTGGCGAAGCTTGAAAAAAATGTTCGGGGGGGTGGAAGGTACCGGACCTAAAAAAAATTCTATGTTTGGGTCGGATGTCGGTGATTCGATTCGGGTCGGATCGGGTCAAATATTAATATCAAATAAAATACGTTCTCAAACATTAAAACGTAAACATTCTTTAACAAACAATTGAACAAAGACACGAAAACATTAAAAAGAAGAGGAAGGTGGGTACCCGGTGGCCGGTTCTCCTGGATGAAGAATTATAGTTCTGCTCGTCTTCCTTTAAGATTTTTGAATTCGTCAATTATGGACTCCGAATCAAAGCTCTCAGCAATCTCCTTTTCTATGTAAATCACCATACTGTTTGCTAGATACTGATCTGACATCTTATTGCGAAGTCGATTCTTAAATATTTTCATCGCTGAAAATCCTCTCTCCGTTGTTGCAGTCGAAACTGGAAGCGTCAAGATTAGCCGACACACTCTTTCAACCAATTTGTACGTGTTATTTTTCTGACATTGCACAAGAGTTTTGCAAAGATCAGAAAGAGTTGATACCTCACTTAGCTTGGGATTATTTGCTTCATTAACCGGTTCATTATTCGCTTCATTAACCGGTTCATTATTCGCTTCATTAACTGGTTTGCTTGTTGAAGCTTTTTGCCGTTTAATCTCATTGTTTCCATCAACTTGTTCTTCATTCTTTCTTTTAAAAAAAGAAGTTATGATTTTGTTTTTCCCCATAGCGTAATCTAACAAGAAACAAGTCAACAACACAAGTTAAATCCCTAATTTCAACAAGTTACATCCTGTCAGCCTAATTAACCATCAACAAGGCATTTTCTTTTTCTAATATCTAGCATGGTTACAGCCTAATTTCACCCCTAAATCCCTAATTTCAACAAGTTTATGGCAAAAAATCGGTCCAATTTCATCCCTAATTTAAACCTAAATCACATAAATTAAGCCCTAATTTAAACCTAAAGATAAAAAAAAACACATACCTTGAAGAGTTGAAGACAGCCGCACCTGCACCTAAATCCCGAACGAAGAAGACAGCCCTAAATCCCGAACGAAGAAGACAGCCGGCCGCACCTCACCTGCGTTTTTTTCTTCTGTTCTCGGTCTCCAGTTAGCAGCAACAAGGAAGCAGTTTGTTTTTTTTTTTTTGACCGGTTGCAGCAATAAATATACTAATGGGTTATGGGCTATTCAAGTTATATTGGGTTTTTTTGGGCTTATCATTAATGGGCTAAGTAGTAAGTAATAAACATACAATCCAAGTTATAATTATAATGGGCTATTTAAATAATTTTATTTAGGCTATATAAATATTTTTTTTATAAAACCGGAGGGGTCTTAAACGTATATACCAAAAAAAAAAATTAAACCGGGGGGTCCAAAAAAATATATACCTAATTTTTTTTTTTTAAACCGGGGGGGTGAAGACATATAAACCTAAAAATTTCTATACGAAAAATAGATACGTAACACTACTTCGCAAAAAGTTCGGGGGGTCGGGCGCCCCCCCCCCCCGGCCCCTCATATCCTGCGCCCCTGCAATCACATGTAATCTTTTTTCACAATTAATGATTCAATATTCAAAAATACTCAATGTTCGACAAGTTTTATCAATCCAAGCACGAGACCCGAAATGATAATATCACATGCACTTACACCCTCGTTTAATGTTTCACACACTCGATGCACTTTCAATCGGTTCACACTACTCAATGCACTTTTCAAGCAATATGTCGTTTTCAAGTGATCAGACCTTAGTGTAGGTACAAGCGAAAGATCAATGTGTTTTCAAGCGAGAGGCCAGATTCAAGCGGAAGCCGGTGTTTCGCTTCAAACACCACCAAATTTCAAGCGAGACTCACACGTATTCAAGCGAAAGGTCGATGTAGTTTCAAGCGAAAGATGATGACATCAGCAAAAATCGAACAAATTTCAAGCGAAAGTTCAATTTTAACCAATTTTAAGCCGATTTTAACGCTGAAACTTTCCAGGATTTGTTAATACATGATTACGCACAATATGTGAAAGTTTGAGCCGTTTTTAACCGTGAAAACATTTTAAATTTGAAAAGAATGGTGTAGAAATCAGAAAAAGTGACAAAAACAAGCTGTTTTGGCAAGATCTCTTCCTCCTGAGCTCTGATACCACTTGTAGGATCGGTTTGTGACCCAAACGAGTCGTTCAGAAGAGATTTTATCAGTTTCAGATGCGGAAACTAAGAAACTGAAGTCAAAACAGCTTGAATATCACTTTAAACACTGATTATATTGATATAATAGCGATTACAATCAGTCTTCACACCGGCAGCACCTCGGTATGGAATTCAAAAACTGTTACAAATGAAATGCATGAACCACCTATATATAGTGCTCTATGTTTCGCTTGAAGACACACAAGTCAACTCAAGCGAAACCTCCTAAAACTAATTCAAGCGAAACCCACATGCATTGTTTCAGGCAAACCTTCAATACTTTTGTCTTCAAGCGAAACTAATCTGATTTCATATATGAATGTTGTTTTCACGTGATATTGTAATATGTGATGTCATCAATATGATGTCATCATCATATATGATGACATCATGCTTGATCAATTCTGCAACGAACCCGAGACTCGACATAAGTTGTTGAAGTCTCTAACCACTAGAACTCCCACTTAAAAAGTAGACATGTTTACTATAACCATTTTATATCAAATTTTCTGATTATTATATGTTCAACATCTTTATTAATCTACCAAATTTCATGAGTTCGATTTACACATAAAAACCCATTTGTTCATACTTGTGCATTCAACTCAATACCTAGTCATAACATTTGTTCTATTTATATTCTTCAAAATTTTACTTAGAATCATGTAGATTTCAACATCATTCTTTCTTACAATTTTCCACATACAAAATCTCATTTAGGCATTTTATCATACATCTAGTGTGCAAGATTTTCTAATCCTTTCTTTTAACTAGGTTTATGCATAATCTATGACCAAATTATAACATTGTACACAATTTATTACTAGAATTCAACAATGCACATTACTATATCCTTCAACTTCGTTGTATGAAACTAATTCGCATACAAATTTAGGGTTTTTCCCTTCTTAGAATCAAAACCCATTCCATTCATGATATGAACAAACACTAATTTCTAATATTCCGAAATTACTTCATATAATCAGTGATTTTCACTCAACAATAACACTTATATTGTTATAATATCACCAAATTCACAATTTCATCTACAATCTCATATCTCTATGGATTTCCACAACACTAGAATTCATACAATTCATAAAATTTCAACATACCTTTTGACTAGATGATGTAGTAGACTCTAATCTAGCAACATGCAATCAGAATCGTTTTGATTTAGGGATGAATTTGATGGATTTGGTGGTGAAGAACATGAACTAGGGTTTGGTCTTGTTCTTCCCTTTCTGGTCGCACACAATCATACGCACACATCAGTGTGTGTATTTTTGTTTATCTAATTTTTATTAAATCAAGTTTCATCCTTTACATATTCAGCCCCTATAGTTTCTTTATTAGTCAATTGTAAAATAAACTAATACCTATTCACTTATATTCAAGTGTATGGTATTTTAATTATTAATTATTTTTGGGGTGTTACAAGTATGGAGGAAACAATCGGGGTGACTGATGACATGGATCAGACTCGAGTGGAGAAAAGTAGGGTGCAGTCATGAAATCAACAGGTGCTCGAGTGTCGAAGTCCGGAGGCTGTTGGGACGTACCCTCCCCAGGATGAGGTGTGGGTATCTCATGAGAAAAGATCGTGGGTAGATCAACATGGTGGGGATCAGCTGTGGGTGGTGTAAGTGGACATCCTGGAATAGGAGTGACAGGAGTAGTGTTTGGAGTCTGTGCATCAAGTGCTGCAACTGGGAGTGTATCAACAGGAGCTGAAAGGGGAACATGTGTGTGATCGGGTGGCGGGTAGCAATAGGGATGGTATCAAAACTACTATCGGTCGCATCCGCGTGTACCCTGGCTCGGCGGATGTCAGTGGAAGACGCGTCGTCGCTAACGTCTGAAGAAGAAATGTCGATGACTGGGACAACGGGTGAAGACACATCTAGAATAGCTATGTCCAGAACCTCTCCGTCATCGATCTCATCATCAGGATGCTCAACATGAATGACAGGAATGTCGACCTCATCATCGGAGACGACAATGTCTCCAGGAACAGCGGCTAATGGAACGACATCTAGTGGTATGTAATCGATGATATGAGCTTCGTCGGGGTGGCCGATAATGACGAACTTGTTTAGCTGGGGTCCCGCAGCTAGAACGTCATCCACTAAAGGCTTTCCATCATGAACATGGTCGGGCAGTGCGAAAGGCTGGAAGTCATCTAGATCCTCGTCATCGGATGAGACTATCTCTATGATGGGCTTGTCATCGGAAAATATATCCATGTGGGCATGGTCATTGTACACTCCACAACTAGCTGAGGAGGCCATGGCAATCCTGTCAAAATAATTCATACACATATATGCATATATATCGATGAATAATACTATTACTTAGTATATACAGGCAAGTAAAGGCAACATATCACATGCATTCACATTGTTCCTACGTTGGTCAGTTCTAGTTCGGCAAGTCTACCCCATATAGACTATACCATCAACTTATGTCCTTGCTCGTTTTTCTTTTGAAAAAGGTTTGGTTCATGGATCTTGGCATTTTTGTAAATGCAATGTAAAACATTTTGTTTGTTGTAGAAATGTTTTCGTGAGAGAATCCTACTGATTGTAGTCTAGACTCGAGAAGGAATCCTAGTTCACTACAATCGAAACTCTGATACCAACCTGTCACACCCTGTCTTTTGTGGAAGTGTATGTGTGTGACTTAATCATTTTTCATTGCATTCGATCATAACAAACAACTACATGCATTAAATTAGGTGATGTTCATCCATACACGAGTTTAAGCATCACAAACACAAGTTGTTTAAGTTTCCAACCAACACAAGTATTAAGTTAAATTACAAACCAACACAAATTTTAAAGTTCCATCAAGGACTTGTTTTTAACAAAAGATAAGTTTCATAAGGCTTTGCATTCTATATCCCATCTAAGATGAGATATATGAACCAAACCCTCTAAAATGCGGATAACATCAAGACTTGAAACCCAAAAACTTGTAGACAACGCTGCACCAAGATCCATTTATCTTCCTGAAATACATGTAAGTTGAAAAATCAACAAAAGTTGAGCAAGTTCATGTGTTTTATGTGTATGCGCATCAAATAAATCTCAAAAACATTTGAAAGTTCAATTTGTAAGTAGGTATGTAAAGCGTCTATGAACATGTTGATCATTAGTGTTTTGCAAGGACATTAATATATGTGACGACATAGGAAGTACTCAACCTGAGTAGACGATTTTTAGTGTCGATTCACCTCGACTGGGACACAACAGCACTCTAAGTGGTCACCCATGGACCGTGAGTGGGGCTCGCCCTTACCCATTAGATCTAACCTTTGTTTTGTGGTCCTTAAAAGGATTAATGGCACTTCAGTTAAAGCATATGCTCACATGATCTAATAGTTCATTCCTTAGCTAAATCATACCCAAGTTGACATGTATTTATAACACCCCTCCTAAAATAATTCCGACACTCCTAAATTTATTAGAACGCCCTGATACGCCCTAAAATACACCCCGTATATGAGAAACGGCCCCGAAATACCTTAAAATTAACAAAAATCAAATAAAAATAATAAAATACGTCCGTCGCTGGGCGCGACAGACTTCACTTAATCTGTCGCGGGGCGCGACCTAGTGCCACCAGGCTCAACCCGGTAACGACACGTGGTCTATGACTCGACCTGGCTAGGGTTTTGACTCAGCCAAGCTACGCCCTAGACCCCTAGCTCGCGGGCCGCGTAAGAATAGCCCTTGGCTTTCGCAGGGCGCGACAAATGGCGGATCAGGCCCTATATATTTGGAGTCCGGGCTTCAGTTTCATTCGTTCATTTCCCTCGATCTCTCTCTCAATGTTTCTACATAGCAATTATAATTTAGGGCATTATAACCCCTAATTAGCGAAACTCTGCCTCGTTGTAAGTATTATAACCCCCGATTACGTATTAGATACGCTGCCCGATTGATCTAGTGCTCCGTAACGGCTGTCGAGGTTCTGCCCGACGTAGCCGTTGGAGTTCTGTCTCGGGGAGGGTATAACTAATGTAAAAATTGGGTTATTAATACTAACGCGTGTGCATTGTTTAATTAATAGATTATAACCAGGAAGTCACAAAGGAAAAACCTAAAATAGCAATGTGAGTAATCTCCTTTTTGTAAACCTTTTTGCAAACTGTTTTTACAAAACCTCAATGTTTTAAATTATATTTCACAGTGATTAAGTATATGTAATCTACAATTATCGTCGGTATGTTGGGGTTTTGTATAAAAATTTTGTTACTACACTGTGAGTAGTAACATGACCACAGGTCGGGTTGATAGTACCGTGGGTGGTAATTAAAGTAGAAATATAAACAAATGTAATTGCTGGATTGCCCTCAATATTGTACAATGATAAAACTTGTTTTGATTAAATTGGGATTCACTCACTAGTATTTCCCACTGACAAATGTTTTTAAACGCGTTTCAGGTAACAAAATGTGAAAGCCAAAATAGAAGCCAGCTGGAGAGCACTAAAGGCTTGGAAAAGTGGCTATAAAAGTTACCTAAATAAAGAATATGTTTTAATTAAATAAATTAGGGTTTATTCCTATAAACATGTTTGTAATGGAAACTTGGGAATTTCCCATGTGTTTATTATTATTATAAAAATGCAGTATTTTATTCTGATTAAATATTTCCTAACTATGGTCTTTATGTAAATTCCGCTGCCAAACTGATAAACACTGATACCACTGAATCTGAGCTCGCAGCCGCCCGTTCCCAGGAGATTAGGGGGCGGGGGTTGCGACAGAGAGTGGTATCAGAGCTACAACCACTTATTTCAGCCATAGAAGTGGTCTGCTGAAATTGAAATTGTCAATTTTGTTAGGAAATAATCAATGAGACTATGTGCATACGTGTAGATTATTATTTTGTGTTATTTGACAATTTGTTAGTTTACAGTATGAGTGATCAAGGACCATCGGACGCTTATCGTCAACAATCCAGTTCTAATAGAAATGAAGAAACTTCTTCCTAGCCTACCCCCTCGGGATATTCAGCTGACACAGAGGAAGGGATTTTCATATTCAAAGCGCAATCCGAAGAGCCATTCCCTACCAAAAAGAGAGGATGGTTCAGTCGGGGAGCTCACGAGCGTAGGAAAAGAATGAGAAAGTTACAGCAACAACGAGCTTTAGCAGCTGCGAATAGGGAGATGAACTCTCAAACTCAAGATATACTCAATAGGAGACTAGCCAACTTTCACATCTTAGCTACCACTGCTGCAGACCCAAATTTAGAACAAATCATAGCACCACAGCCACTACCCTTGTTTCCAACACAACCCATGGAAATAGAACTGAACCCAGGAGACCAGATTCCCTTACCTGCCTTCGACCCAACCAAAATCCCTAGAGTTCAAGCACCCCATCCTCCAGATTATGACCCATGGTTTGACGACCATAGAGATTACCAGGAACTCTACCCATTAGAGGAGCCCATGCAAATCCCAGTAGCACCTTACCCTAACCTTGACCCGCTGGATCCCTATTGGGATAATGACCAGTATATCCGGGAGATCCTAGAGAACCCATACCCACATGAGGAACCGATGCCACAGTACCCTAACCCGATACCTGCACCCACACCACCCATGAATACCGAGAACATACAGGAACTCCGCACTTTTGGCGAGGAGTTGTTAGATGAAGTGAAAGGATAAGACAAATAGGGGAGAGGCTCATGTGGAAGTACGACGAGCGTAATATGCAATATTGGATAGATCCCCACTAGTAGTAATAATAATAATAATAATAATATAAATATATATATATATATATATGTGTGTGTGTGTGTGTGACTTGAAAAAAAATCAACAAAAATAGATAATCTTATAGCTACTGATGCATACTAGTATTATATTTTAAATTCCAGTTGTGGTTTGTATTAGATGCATATATATAAAATAGAGTAAATGTCGCAATGTACGACGATTTTGACCAACCTGTTTGTGTTTGTGAGAATGTTTGCATTAAATATTGTTTTGCGATATTAATACTTGGTAAATGTTTATAATCCAGATGGACAACGCAGCAAATCAGGAAAACCAGAATAATCATAATCAATTAAATAACAGTGCAATTCGACACATAGTAAACCTAGGAATTAGAGATACTATGCCATATATCATCCAAAATGTTAAAGAAGCGGAAAATAATAACAGTAATGGTGGAAGTAAGCGAACACATACTGAACCTAGTCACAGCGTGAACAATGGACCATTACTTCAATTGTCTATTCCAAAAAGAAGAAGAACCATGTCTTATGGTTGTTCTTACAAAGAATTCTGGTCCTACAAACCAATAGAATTCTCAGGCAATGAAGGAGCAATTGCAGCTCTACGCTGGATAGAAAAGACAGAGGCAGTCTTAAAAATAAGCAAGTGTGCAGAGGAAGACAAAATTATGTTTGCTTCCAATCTGTTTAAGAATGCAGCGTTAGAATGGTGGAACACTATTCTCCAGTCTAGGGGAAGTGACAGAGTCTATACTATGGAATGGACTGAGTTTAAGAATATGGTTGAAAGAAAGTTCTGTCCTCCCAATGAAAAAGAACAGATAGCTAATAAGTTCTTAAACCTTAGAATGACTGGAGTAGATTGTAAGGGTTACACTACTGTATTCTTCGAATATGCTAGAATAGTGCCAACCCTAGCTTCACCAGCCAGTATTAATCTCCCGTTACATCTGGGGATTAATCAGTGAAATTAGACACGTAGTCAAGGCAGCTAGATCACCAACCATAGAAGAAGCCGTAGAACTAGCAAATACCTTGACTGATGAATTAGTACGTACACAAGAAGAAAACCAGAGAAAGAACCTAGTCCAGAAACTTACCCAGGAATTTCGTTATGGTAATTCCAACCGTGGGAGAAATGTAGGTTCTACTTCTGCACCTTATTGTAAGGCTTGCAAGAAGAAGCATTCAGGAAGATGCTCCACCTACTGCAACTTCTGCAAGATACCAGGACATAAGGAAGAAGATTGTAGGAAGAAACCCAGTAATGGAGTGTGCTTCAACTGTGGAGAAAAAGGGCATATCAAACCGAATTGTCCGAAACTAGCTCTAGCCATGAACAACAAGACTACTAAGAATGCTAGGGCATTTGTTCTGATAGCCGAAGAAGCAAAGATGATTCCGGACATGATTGTCGGTACGTTTTTAGTTAATGATGTATTTGCTAAAGTTGTTGGGATTGAACCCTATCAAAGGAACAGATAATTAAAGCAAAAACTGGATCAGAGCAGTGGATCCAGAATAAGCAGATGTTATATATTCAAGTCTCTCCCCTTGAAAGTGGTTTCAACATCTGCTGACCTCCTATCTACTGATCGGTACAACTACTGACCTACAACTGCTGATCAACATCTGAAGACTAAAGCCCTGCTGTTCAATCTGCTGCTTTGGGTCAAGCACTGCTGGAAGTATCAAGTGCTGATGGGTTCACATCAGTGGAAGGATTCAGCAGTAGTTTAGTTTGTCTTTATGTAATGAATTGTAATAACAGTTGTTAGCATAGCAGTACTTGTATAGATCAGAGGTTAGAGTTTGTTAGGAGGTTAGATGTCACTTTCATGGTGACGTCAGCAAAGATGCCACAGTGGTTTGTCCATGCCTATAAATAGAACAGTACCCTGTACTGTTCTATTAGCTCTTCAACATCTTCTTCCTGCATGAATAAATTACTGTGAGCTCATGCTGAGGGGGAGTTTGTTACATACATGCAAGTGTAATCGTTGAATGAAATAAATTCAATCATCCAATTCATTGTTGAAAATGTGTGTTGAAAGCAATTCTCCTATTTGATTGTGAAAAGTTTGTTTCCATTATTTTCCGCTGCACTACTCATTCATTGTTCATCTTAATCCAAATGTAAAACACAATCAAAACCAAACTCAGATCCTAACAATTGGTATCAGAGCTGGGACAGTCAAATTTGATTTAACAATCATTTTGACATAAATAGTTCAGCTCATAATCGTTGATACTGATAGTTTGTTCATTTTGTTGAAAAACAGAGCAAGGTTTAATCACCATCAAAGTTGATTAATCAGTGCCTGTAAAACAACCAGGATGACGTCACAATCACAAGATGATAAGAATAACATTGGCTCTCTTTTTAAACCACCCATGCTTAAACGTAATGAATACAACATCTGGGAGAGAAGGATGGGTCACATCCTTGCTCAACAGAACACTGGATGTTGGAGATCTGTTGTTTTTGGACCCCATGTTCCTATGGTGCCAAGTGCTGAGGATACAAAGAAGTTCGAACCTAAAAAACCTGAAAACTATACTAAAACTGATTTCTAAAAGTTCGAACTCGATGCCAAAGCATTTAGCATCATAGCATCTGCATTACCCAATGAGAGCTATGCTGGACTGTTACATTGTAACAGTGCCAAAGAGCTATGGGATGCACTGAAGGAACAGTTTGGGGGAATGGAAGAAGTTATTGAAAATAATAGGGAAATTCTGAATCAGCAGTATGAAAGCTTTTGTCACATCAAGGGTGAATCATTGACCCAACAGTTTGAGAGATTTAGCTGTCTCATTAGTGAGCTAAGACTTGTTAAAGTTACATTTCCTAATTCAACACAAAATAGTAGGTTTCTTAGATCACTACCTGAAAAATGGGACACAATTGCTTTTGTAACTAGAAATTCAGCTGAGTTCAAAGATCTGACCCTGACCCAACTACATGGTAGACTCCTGACCTATGAAAGGGAGTTAAACCAGAAATAGAAGTTGCAAGAGTCTGGCAAAGTTGCTGATGATTATTCATTTGGCAGCACAGCTCTTTTTGGTCAGGAAGAATCTGGTAGCAGTAGTAAGGATCAGGGTTATGATCACTTTATTGATATAACTGCTGGTGGAAATTTCAACAACCCTGATTCTCACTCTGCAAATTATGCTTTTACTGCAAATTGTGAAAACCAGATATCAGATAACTTATGTTTTGAACTCAATGATTTGCAACACTTTGATCCCACTGACTTAGAAGTGATGGACATTTTGCATCAATTGGCTTTGCTTAGTGTAAGAACAAGCAAATTCTATAAAAGAACAGGGAGAAAATTCCCAGGGTTACATGGGAACTTAAAAGTGGGGTTGGATAAGTCAAAAATTAAGTGCTATAAGTGTAATAGGCTAGGTCATTTTGCTAGGGAATGCAGGAGTCAAACTACTGGTCCAATAATAACTCATTCCAGCTCAAACCCTAGACCACAACATCAAAGCTCTGTGTACTATACCCAATATACCTCTGCAGCCCATGTTAACACTCCTCACTATGCTGCAACCCCTGTGCCTGTGCATTATGTTCAAACCACTGTTCCACAAATTCAGTATGTTCAAACCCATGTCCCTCAGGCACAAGTGCAACCTGTTGCACCTCAACAAGCTGCTCCAACAGTGGTACAACCAGATCAGCAAAGCTTTTTCACTCAAGGCTTTGTTGACTGGAGCAGCATGCCTGATGAGCTTGGTGATGAAAATTTTGCACTCTATGCTTTTAATGATCCTTCTAATGATGAATTTTGTTTGATGGCATTAGAGTTAATACCAGAAGGGGTAGAAACTGAAGGTGAACAGCTAAGTGCTGAAACAGTGGATAAAGTGGCTGAAGCAGTGGTTACTGCAGTTGCTGGTGAACTACTGCTGGGAGAAAATTCAGAAACCCTGATTGAACCACTGTCTGACCCCTAGTCCAAAGAAGAAAAAGAAGAAAAGGAAAAGAAACAAGCAGGTGAGAAAGAAGTTAGAGCTGATGAAGAAGGTGATCATCAATGTGATTGTGCCATGATGGCTGCTGCCAAGGTATCACCTCAAGTTCTTGAAAAATTGTGTTCAGACAAATGCATTATTGCATTTGCTAACATCAAAGAGGTAAATGAAAACCTTAGGGATAAAGTCTTAACTGATGAAGTCAAATTTGAAAAGTTATTAAAAGAACTTAGAAACAAATTGGCTGAAAAGGACAAAGAAATCAGTAGTCTCAAAGAAGAGCATAGCATAACCAAGACTCAACTCCAAACTATGGTAGAAAAATACCAAGTTTGTAAAAAGGAGTTGGAGTCCACCCAGATCACTTGTGAAAGATGGGTGGAATCCTGCAAAGGGTATGAGGTTATGCTTGAGAAACAGCTTGAAAGCAATGTCAAGTTTGGTGTAGGATATAGAAAATATGATGAACTTGTAAACACTGCTGCAAAACAAGCTGGTTCATCTGAAATTAAACCAACCAACAAGAATGGCCAAGAGGTTAAAATAACCGACAAACTTGGTAACAAAATCACTTTGGAAAGATCTGTGGGGTCCTCAACTTTTGAGGAAATTGAGAAATACCAATTTAAACCCACATGGTCTGATGAGTGTGACATTCTTGAAAATTTCAA
The DNA here is from genome assembly GCA_030545235.1 of Helianthus tuberosus. Taxonomy (NCBI): domain Eukaryota; kingdom Viridiplantae; phylum Streptophyta; class Magnoliopsida; order Asterales; family Asteraceae; genus Helianthus; species Helianthus tuberosus. The sequence goes on along the minus strand of CM060408.1, from coordinate 55,893,570 downwards.
GCCCATACATTTCACAACCACTGATGGTGTCACAGCTCCAAAAGCAAAGGTCATTCCTATCAAAGATATCCCAACAGTGGTTCAAAACTCTGTTGCTAAGGAGTCTGAGAAAAGGAAGAAAAGAGAAAAGATCAAAAACCTGTTTTGTGATTTTTGTGAAAAGAGAAATCATCTAACAAAAGACTATTTTCATCTAAAAGCATATGATCTAAACAAAACAAGTGTCATTGTACCTGCTGAAAGCTGCACCATCTGTGGTAAGTCAAACCACAAAACTCAAGCATGTGTGTATCTCAAAAACTTAGATGTAAAAAAGAATGAGTACACTGCTAAAACATCCTTGAGTCCATCAACATCATCTGTCAAATTCACCAAAAATCAACCACTGTTTGTGCCAGTCCAAACAGCTGTTACAAAATAGCTGAATCAGACATCTGCCCAAAGAGATGTTCAAGTGACTGATGCACCCCCTGCCAACCAATTCAGAAGAGGCAAGGGACAATCATCTTACCAAAGGATTCCACATGTTTATGAGACCTACAAAAGGCCCTCTAAACCAAGAGTGAACAGGCATCCTTTTGGTTATCAACAGGTGATTGGTCAAGACCCACAACAGTGGTTAGAAAGAAACAGTCCTAAAACTGTCCAAACCCCTAACCTAACCACTGCCCATCCATCTGAACTCATCCCAGACACTGTTGAGACCCCTTCCAAAGCCTTATTGGCTTTGGAGACCCTAATGAACTAATCCTTTTACTTCATGTGCAGGGAGCTTCTGCATGCTTAGATAGCCTTTGGTATGTAGATAGTGGAGGCTTCAGCCACATGACAGGATGTAAAGCCCTTCTCAAAGATTTCAAAATCCATGGAGGGGGTGATATATCCTTTGGTAATAATAGTAAAGGGAAAGTTCTGGGGTCTGGTACAGTACAGTCTGGTAATGTAAAATTTGAAAATGTCAATCTGATAGACAAACTAAAATTCAACCTCCTGAGTGTTTCACAAATGAGTGATAAGGGGTATGGATCATTCTTCACAAAGGAGTGTTGTAGGATTGTTGGACCAGAAATGGTTGAAAAGATTAAAGCAATAATAAAAACTGGAAAAACCAAACTTGTTGCTCAAAGAAGTGGCAATGTTTATGTGGTGGATATGTCAAAAGAGAGCCCCAGAACTGATGCCTGTCTGTTCTCAGCTGCATCAAACAAAGAGACAGAATTATGGCACAGGAGATTGGGGTACACAAATCTCAAGATAATCACTGCCATTTCAAAACAGGGGTTAGTAAGAGGTTTACCTCAAAAACTGTTCACCTGTCCTGAGCATTGTGTTTCCTGCCTAAAAGGAAAACAACATAAAAGCTCCTACAAATCCATTGATGAGTCCAAAACAACCAAATGTTTGCAAATGCTTCATATGGATTTGTTTGGCCCAGTAAAAGTCATGAGTCTTAAGAAAAAGAGGTATTGTTTGGTTATTGTTGATGACTTTTCTAGGTTTACATGGACTTACTTTTTACATTCAAAAGATGAGACTGCAGGCATTCTGCAAGAATTTGTGAAACAGGTTGAAAAGCAGTTTGACCTTCCAGTAAAAATCTTCAGAAGTGACAATGGCACAGAGTTCAGAAACAAGGAGTTGGATGATTTCTGTGTGTCAAAAGGAATTGTGAGGCAATACAGCATTCCAAGAACACCAGAACAAAATGGGGTTGTTGAAAGAAAGAACAGAACTTTGATTGAGGCTGCCAGAACCATAATTGCTGATTCAGGTTTGCCATTAACTTTTTGGGCAGAGGCAGTAAACACTGCTTGCTATGTCCAAAACAGAGTTTTAATCAACCCCAGGCATCAAAAGACTACCTATGAACTGCTGTATAAAATAAAGCCATTGATCTCATATTTCAAAGTTTTTGGCTGCCCATGCTTCATTTTAAACTTAAAAGATTCTATCTAAAAGTTTGCAGCAAAAATTGATTGTGGTTATCATCTGAGATACTTAACCACTGCTAAGGCCTACAAAGTGTTTAACACAAGGACCAAAACAGTGGAGGAGACTTTGAATGTAAAGTTCAATGAACTTTCATCAATGAAAATCCCAGTAAACCCTGCAGATTTGTTTGATCTTGATAAATTCACTTTTGAAAATACTGTTGTCAAGACTAACAGTGCAATTCAATCAGAGGATTCGTCACCAGACTATGGGTATGAAATCATCATTCCTCAACAAAAGTCTGTCCAAATGGGAAGAGCAGCAGATGTTCAAATCAGCTGTCAAAGCTCAACCACTGCTACCTCAACAGTTGTTGAACAAAGTAGCCCATTAACCCATGCTTCCACATCATCAAACACTGTTGACAAAAGTCCTCAAACAGTGGATCAAAGTCAGCATGTGACCACACCATTACCTCCTATTCCACCACCTTTTGAAGCCATTGTTGGATCATCAAAGTCACCAGCAGTGGTTAGCTCAGATGATTCACTTCTGCAGCCCTCCCCACTCAATGCCATTGTTCCATACCAAGGAGATCTTATCTTCTTGAAATCTCATCCACCAGACCAAATTATTGGCAACATCAATGAAGGGGTACTCACAAGAAGTCAATCCCAAAACATTTGTCTTTTTGCTGGCTTTCTATCTCTCCATCAGCCAGTCAAGTACCAAGAGGCACTAAAAGACAACAGCTGGGTAGAGGCCATGCAAGAGGAGCTCCAACAGTTTAGAAGACAACAAGTTTGGGAGCTTGTACCATTGCCAGAGGGTGTAAGTCCTATTGGCACAAAATGGGTCTTCAAAAATAAAACTAATGAAAGGGGTATTGTTGTCAAAAATAAAGCCAGGCTTGTGGTTCAAGGTTTTAGATAAGAAGAGGGCATTGACTATGATGAAACGTTTGCCCCTGTAGCAAGACTTGAAGCTATCAGATTATTTCTTGCCTTTGCTGTCAACCACAACATCAAGGTGTACCAAATGGATATCAAATGTGCATTCGTCTATGGTAAGATTCAAGAGGAGGTTTATGTTTGTCAACCTCCGGGCTTTGAGGATCCATTTAATCCAAATCATGTCTACAAGCTGAATAAAGCTTTGTATGGCCTGAAACAAGCACCAAGGGCCTGGTATGAAAATCTTTCCACCTTTCTAATTTCCATTGGTTTCACAAGAGGTGAGATAGACAAAACATTGTTTCTAAAATGGAGAGGAAAGGATTTGATGATTGTCCAGATTTATGTGGATGACATCATCTTTGGAAGCACAAGTAATAAAATGTGTGAAGAGTTTAGACAACTCATGACAGCTGAGTTTGAAATGAGTTCAATGGGTGAACTCCAGTGCTTTCTTGGTCTCCAAGTAAGGCAACTGCAAAATGGCACTTTTATCCATCAAGGCAAATATGCCAAAGAACTTTTAAAGAAATTTGAGATGGATGATTGTAAGCCATGTAGTACACCCATTGCAACCAATAAAGTAGTCATATCTGATGAGAAGGATGAATTGGTTGATCAAACTTTGTATAGAAGCATGATTGGGTCTTTATTGTACCTAACTGCATCCAGGCCAGGCATCATGTTTGTAACATGTGTTTGTGCAAGATCCCAATCAGCCCCTAGAAAGTCAAACCTTATTGATGTAAAAAGGATATTCAGATACCTAAAAGGTGCTCCCACACTTGGTATCTAGTATCCAGCTGATGGTAAAATTGAGCTTTTAGGTTTCTTAGATAGTGACTTTGCTGGATGTGACAAGACAAGGAAGTCCACTTCAGGAGGGTGCCAATTCCTAGGCAGTTGTTTAGTGTCTTGGCAAAGCAAAAAGTAAAAAGCAAAAAGCAAAAAGCAAGCAGCTGTTTCCACATCCACTGCTGAGGCAGAGTATATAGCTACTGCAAGCTGTACAGCCCAACTGCTTTGGCTTCAAAATCAGTTGCTGGATTTTGGTATCATTGCCTTAAAGACACCACTCATGTTGGACAGCCAGGCAGTAGAAAATATCATTAAAAATCCAGTTTCCCATTCAACCACCAAGCACATTGACATCAGACATCACTTTGTGAGGGATTGCTATGAAAAAGGTTTGATTTCTCTGCATCGTGTTCCAACTAAGGATCAGCTGGCAGATGTGCTAACCAAAGCATTAGACACATCCACCTTTGAAAGCTTGATCTCTAGGATTGGCATGCTAAACATGGAATAACAGGCAAAATCCTATTTTTCTATGAGTAAAAGCATTAAAATGTTTTCGGAAAATCCTTAAAAGTCTGCCATAACCACTGCTTTGTTCAAAAGTCTGCTCTACTTAAAAATTTGTCCACTGCTGAAAGTCAACCCCTGCTTTCTCATTTCCTTGATAAGCACTGTTGTTCAAAATCAGTGTTTTATCCACTGATAGTTAAAATCACCCACTGCTCTCATTGTTATTGATACAACCACTGATCCTTGTTCCATCAGTGGTCTTCATAAAAAGAGTTGTCCTTTCCTTCATCAGGGGTTGGCACGTGGACAGTACATTGTGGTCAGACCTTTTGTAACCGCTGCCACGTCAGCATTCACTTTTTCTCTATAAAACCCCCATTCAAAACCCCAAACAGGGTTTTTTACTGTCGAATTGAATTCTTAAAATATTCCTTTCTCAAAGCAGTTTTCATCTCATTTCCTCAAATTTCTTCACATTCTTCTTCGATCGTCTTCTCCAAAATGACAAAATCGAAATCATCCCCCAAACCCACTTCAAAATCTTCTCGTAAAAAGGCTGCTCAAACGGCTACTCCCATTGAAATCCCATACAGATCACCACACAATTACCTGGGTCTTCTTACAAAACCAGGCACTACCGATGCTTTCGATTCCATCATTGACATCATGTCTGCATCAAAGTACAAAACTTTGTTAACAGCAGATGCTCCAATTTACTTGGACACCCAAAGAGAGTTTTGGAAGAATATTACCCTTGACAAACAAGGCGAGGATGTCATAGCTATTAACTCTTCTCTAATGGGTAAGCCTGTCAAAATCACACCACAATCCATCTCAGAAGTCTTTGAACTCAATGATCAGCAAGGTAAAACTTCTTTTCCCAAAAATGAGTTAAAAACTGATTTCCATGAAAGGGGTTATGCAGAGCAAATAAAAAAGGATACCTTACAAAAAGGTAATTTTCCACCTGCAACAATATTTTTGTTTCATACTCTGCTTATGTGTGTTTCAAACAAAACCACCTCTTTTAATGAAATACCATTAAATATTCAAAATCTGGGATTTGCTATTCATCGAGATGAAAATTTAAATTACTCCCAGGAAATCTTTAATGATTTGGTTAAAAATGTTGATAAAAAGCCATTCTTACTTTTTCCAAGATTTCTAAGTTACTATTTTGAAAAGAAATTTGGTAAGAATGATGCTTCTGCAATAAAACAAGGTGCATCTTTTCAAATAAACAGCTTAACTGCTGAAACTTTTACAAGAATGTCAACACCTTGCAAAACACAAGCAGAGGTGCCTGAGCAGACTTTAGCAGCTACCACTGCTCCTCAGGTATCTGCTGCTGAGCCCACTGCTCAAGGTGATCAAAGTAGTAAAACAACTGCTTTGAAACCCACACCTACAATTACCAAAAAACCAAAGCAAAAGAAAACTCAAACCCCCCCCCCAAACCTATCAAAAAGGCAACTCTGGAGGATGAGATACCAGAGCAACTGCCAGTGACAGCACAAAAGTCACAAGAAGCCACTGCTTGCTACTTCCTCACAGCAGTTGGTACAAATATCTCAACCCATGGCTGAAACTCCTCCTGCTTCTTCTCAAAAAGAACAGGTTGTACAAATAGGGACACCACAATATGATGCTCTGGAATCACTTGCTTCCATCATCCACAGCCCAATGCCCGGGGCCAATTCTCTTTCTACACCCAACCTCACCTCCACAATTCCCCCACCAACTAAATTATTGTTGGATGCTATTGATCTGAAACAGGCACAAACCAGTCCTTCTCACTCACCTATCATTGAGAATATACTTCAACAAACGACTGGGTCTGATGTATCAATCATAGCTAATGCACCAACAAGACCTGAGGAGGTCACACCCCTTGAGTTACAAGTAACTCTTGGTGGTAATCCAAGTGAAGCAGCCACTACAAGTGCTGAACCCACTGGTTTGCATTTGGACAGTGGTTACATCAATAAGACTTCCTTGGAGGCAATTCCTTCTATAGCACCTCTGATAACCACTAGTGAGTTTGTTTTGACCACTGGTACCATCAAAAGGTTACCAAGTGTTGAGGGAAGAAGTCCCCAGTACCAAGAAAAAGGGGCATCAGTGGATGACTATTGGAATACATTTCCTAAATCAACCAATGTTCAAACCACTGTTAGTGGGAAATCAGATGATCCCATTAAGTTGGGTGATGGTTTAAAGTACCAAGAATTGACGAATAGAATTGACAAACTGGATACCTCTGTTGCAGAAATCAAAACAATGCTGCAACAGTTGTTGAAAGTACAAAAAGTGCAACCCACTGCTGTTCCAGCTCAAGCATCTGCTCCACCACAAGCACCTACTGAAAATGAGTTATGGAATCTATTTCAACCCCTGCTCCAACAACAAAGACTAATAGCTGATCAGCAGCATGAAAAACATGTTCAAATGCTGAGAAATATGATGGAGTCAAGGTTCAAAGATACCCAAGCTGACATCAAGGCTATCAAGGCCCACATACTTAACACCACTGGCACTGCTCCTCCCACTGTTCTCTTCATTGATAACCCCCCTCCAGATAACGCCAAAAAGGGGGAGAAAATCAAGTAGTGGAAGAAGAAGGGAATTGAAGATGGGCTTTACATTGCACCAGAAAAAGAAAATATGACTAAAAACATTCCTTTGCCAGATGGTAGCAAGAAGGTGGATGTCACCACAAATGCACTTGCTGAAGCAGAAGCAAGTGTAAAAAGTGATAGACAGGCTAAGGACAAAGCCAGGTGGGAACAGGAGAAGAAAGCTTTCATGGAGCTGAATGCACAGGGTACTTCTGAACCTATGAATGATGAAAATTCTAAGGATGAAAAGAAGAAGCCCACTAGACAAGTGAGGTAACCCAAACACATACCATCCAGACCTACAAAGCATGCCTCCAAACCACCTACTAAAGGCTCCAAACCTCAAACTGCAACAACAGCTGTTGTAACTCCTGCTGTATCAACAACTGCTGATACTTCAGTAGTTTCAACAACTGCCAGCCAAACACCTGCATCTCTTCAACACACACCACAACCACTGCCTTACCATCATCACCACCAAAAATCACTTCACCACCAAAAACAACCTCATCACCATCACCTCCTGCCAAAAAGCAGAAGACATCAGATGTTATAACATCTGTTGTAATGACAACAGTGGTTGAAACACCAGTTGTTTCAACAACTGTTAGTCAGTCACCTTCTACCACTCAAATCACCACCACTGATCCACCCAAGACATCATCAGCCTCTCCTACAAAAAAAAGGAGAAGGATTTTCATACCTGATGATGATTCTCCATCACCACCACCTACATGTTCACAATCCCTTGGACTTATTCCAAACCCTATTCCTCTCTCATCAGCTCAAGTACAACAACCAATCCATATCATCACTCCTGCAGGTTTCCAATATCCTCTTGAACTCATTGCAGTCAGAGAAGAGATCAAATCCTTCTACTTTGAGGATGATCCTGCTAAAAGGAAGTTGCCATCAGTTGAAGGATATCCTAGGCCTAACAACATTGAAGAATACTTGAAAATTAAGGCTCAACAGGCAGAGGATATTTGCAAAAGAAGCTCTCAAGGGAAAACTGACAAAGAAATTCAAAGGCATTATCAATTTCTATTCACTCAAGTCAGGTCCTTAGAGCAGTTTGCAAAAAATGTTTGTCAGCAAATCTCAGAGAGAGCAGATGAAACTTTGAGAAAAGACTACATTGAAAGCATCATGGCTTCTAAGAAGTATAAGGGAGAAAAGCATATGTACAAGGAGTGGACCATTCCTGAGCTTGAAAAAGAAGTAGCTAGGATTCAAGAAATGATAAAGAATAAGGTCAAACACACTCCTCCAGATTGGTCAAAGTACAAAAAGAATGTGCCTGAAAAGACATTAGAGCTGAAGAGAATGAAAGAGGAATTAGTTGCTGCTGACTATGGGTCTAAAAATCAAGTGGCAAGATGGAAAGAAGACAAAGTCATGACCACCTACAAAAGGTTGGAGGAATTAAGGAAGAAAGATCCTAAAGTTCCACAAAAACCTGACTACCCTGAAGCAGAGGTTTCAACAAGACCACCAAAGCTGCAAATCAGGAAAACCACTGCTCCAGCTGGTGCTGCCATCTATAAAAGAAGACAACAGTTGGGTACTGAAACAGTGGCAGAATTAATGGCTGGAGATGACCTTGTAAAAGAGGGGATTAAAAGAATGATAGTTGAAACTCTTGGCCTAAATCAACCTGCAAGCACTGCTCAAACAGTCATCACAAGGCCTGCATCACCAAACTCCTCATCTAATAAAAATCTCCCAAGAAACCCACCAGACTCAAAAGTACTAAAGTGGAAAACTGACAAACAGACCCATGTACTGACATTGATCAAGTTTAGTGGAGAAGTGAAGAAAATAACAAGGGAACAAGCACTTGGCCTAAGTCTTGAAGATTTGCAGGATCTCCTTGATCTTCCACTATGCAGGGATGAAGATGACACAGATGCCATAGCCTTTGAGTTACAACTCAAAGGGAAAATAAGGGAACTGTTGATGATGTGACAACCGTCACTTTTCCGTACATTCCGTACACTAGATGAACAGTAATTTGTGCTTTAATGACTGTACATGATCTAGTTTACCAGAAAAATAAATTTCTGAATTCCATACAAGTGAATTCATGCATGATATATGCTACAAAAATTACGTTATGATAGCGTTGCGTCAAAAATATTAGTAAACTCACCGGTAAGACACACTGTGTCAACTGAACTGCAGAAAGCAGTCAGACATTAGAATTGAGGCCTAGGTGTAGGTCCGACGACAAAAGTACATTAAAACCCAAGAGTACATATAAGGGTTTAATTTATAGATATTGCGAAAGCAAAATTAAGCACTAAAAAGCACCCGAAACGCACTTTAAGTGCAGAATTATGTATAATTCAGCAATAAATCAGCATTTAAACATAAGAATATTATGCAGAAATTTCGTTTTATTATCCAGAATACTTCCCCAAGTGTTGGGAATTAAAAGGGATACAAAAAGGTACTTAAAGGGTACTAAAAAGTGTAATTTAGCACTTTAACGAATCGGTATCTAACCGAACAACCGGACTTTACCCGGAATGCCAAAATATTGCTAGAAGCAATGTTTTTATTTTTCTAAGTTAGTTAGGGTCCCCGAACACCTAACACCCACTAAAATATATTGAAACCATCTTAACTAAACTATATGTTGGAATTAAACTAGCATCTAACCACATGGTTAGTATTTACATTTAGACCCCCCCCCCCCATATGCTAGTATTCGATCTCCCCCACATGCCAATTACAAGATTTGGTGAGTTGTTTAAATGATTGTGTCTTGCACTTTGGGGACATAATATCCAAGAGATAATGAGGAAAGATGGTTATAAAACAAATCCTATGGTTCTAATCTTTCATTCAACAACACACACCACACTTTCACCCTCTCTCTTCCTCCCTCTAACACCCTCGGCCGAGAACCACCAAGGCACCACCACCACCTTCAATCCAAGCTCATCCATTCCAAGTCCACTTGAAGGTGTAAGAAGGTGATTCACGAGGCTCGGTGTGTTCGGAAGTTGAAGGACCTTCGTCGATTGCTTTTATCCACGCATTTTTCGACTAGTTTCTTCCCTAGCCTCGAGCTAGTAGTAAGTGACTTCAAACACACTCTTGATCTATTCTAAAGTGGTTAATATGAACTTTGTCGGGTGAAAATCATGAACATACTAAATCACATACTAAAAGGTTGCAAGAATGAGAAATAAGTTGGATAAAAACTATAATGTTGTGTAAAACTTGTAAGACTTGTTTTGTGGTGATTATTTAGTGCCGATCTATGTTGTGGTAGCTCGGATCATCATCTAACCCGGATTAGTCATGTTCAAGAATCATGGCATAGAGTTTGTTAAAGTATGAAAAGGGGTTAAATGATGAAACACTACTACACATTAAACATGAACTTGTGTAAAAACAATTTATCTTATGAAATGGAGTTCTAAACTAGTAGATCTAAAGATCTACAAGTGGTATTTTCGAAAGACCAACTGTAAGACAAAACCATGTTTTAAAACCGGATCTTTCATGAAGTAGAGGTGTTTTTATGAACAAACAAGTGTGTGGACACTTGTGTAACAAAAGTTTTAACAAAGAAATAATTTTCGTAAAAACCGACTAGAAGTTGTGAAACTTCATATTCTTTAAAAATAAAGTTTTTAAGAAATTAAACTTATTTTTAAGGATAACAAGACTTACTAAATGTGCTAGTAAATTACTACGCATTTTTGTAAATATTCAAGTTCATGAAATGGAGAATTAGTGATTGTTGTTGATGATTATTGTTGATAATTGTTGTTGATGATTGTTGACGATTTAAAAGAAAATAAACACATGTTTTGAAAACATGGGAAACCTCCATTTTTAGGGGAAACTCTGCCAAAATTTTTATAAATTTCGACACTTAGAAAAATGTAAGTTTTTGAGAAACTTATTCCCTAAAAATGTATTTAAGAGTATTACCAAGGTTTCCCTAATTTTTGGTGATAAGAAATAAGGATTTCTTCAAAAAAATAAAAATGGATATTAAGTATATAAATATGTATATTTTTGAGAGAAAAATATATATTATTTTATCACCAACTTTTGTGCTAAGTGTATATAGTATGTGTTATACGTGCTAGTGTATTAAGACTTAAAAATACACTAAATACTCATGAGAAGTATAAACATAAAAATACACATACAACATACAAAATACATAATTCGGGTGCAAAGTGCAAAACACGAGATACTTATATTAATTTTAGAGAAAATAATATAAGTAAAATACGTAGTTAAAAATATAAAATATTTTTAACACAAGAATATATACACAAAAGAGAGTGACTGTACTTGTGCGACGCAAGTCTAGTGACTAACGTTAAGAAAACGCGTATAGGTTACGACGTTAATTAAGCAAATCCGGTGAAGTTTACGACGCAAGGAACGCAAAGTTGTGAGTTCATGCTCCCCCTTTTCTTTAATTGTTTTTGGTTTTATAACTCTCGGGGGTGAAATACATGTTACAAATATTATAATTTTTACAAAGGGTAAAAATATAAGAAGCACTCTTGGTGAGAACGAGAACCGAGTGCAATATGATTTGAGAATACGAGAAGCACTCGTGGTGAGTGCAATATGATGAGCTTTAAGAAAAGCCTAGAAAATACTAGATCATGTGAGCTTAAACTAGATATTGAGATGCCATTAATACTTAATTAGGGACGAGGGTTAGATCTAACGGGTACGGCCGAGCCCCACTCATGGTCCTTATGTGACCACTTGAGTGCTTCGGTGTCCCAGTCGAGGGAAATCGACACAGTCGAGGTCAATCGACACAGTCGAGGGAAATCAACACAGTCAAGGGAAATTGACGCAGTCGAGGTTAATCGACACAGTCAAGGGTAATCGACACAGTTAAAGGAGAAAATACTAATGCTCCTATGTCCTCACATGCCTTGAAGGAGAATATACTAATGCTCCTATGTCCTCACATGCCTTGAAGGAGAATATACTAATGCTCCCTATGTCCTCACGTGCCTTAATGTCCTTGTATAAACAATCATTTAAAACGTGGGGTACACAAGAAAACTTGAATGATACTTGAGTACGTGGGGTACTCAAGAAAACGGGAATTATACTTGAGTACGTGGGGTACTCAAGAAAGACTTGAATTATACATGACACATACTATGTTTTCATACAAAGTATAAAAATCGTGAAATACAAAAACGCATGAACTCGCTCAACTTTATGTTGATGTTTTCCAAAATTACATGTATTTCAGGTGACAGGATGGATCTTGGGCGTAAGTGTCGTAACTAGAAGTAGACTACAAGTTTAGATGTCATCCACTTTTGTTGAATTATAACCTTGTCAAAGGTCGTGTTTTGAAAACTTAAATAACAAGTGTTTGTAATACTCAAATTTTTATGAATGGATGAACATCGTTTTGATCATGTAGTTGTTTATTACGATTGAATGCAATGATAACAAGCTAGTCACACATCATACGCTTCCGCAAAAGACAGGGTGTGACAGTTTGGTATCAGAGCTTCGATTGTAGTGAACTAGGATTCTTTCTCGAGTCTAGACTACAATCACTAGAGTTCTCTCACAAAAACATTTTACAAAAAGGTTTTCATTGCATTCACGAAAGCGCCAAGATCCACAAGTCAGACACTTTTCAAAAAGTGACAAGGCAAGGACATTAGTGAGGAATACCTTTAAAATATGGTGCCAAACAAAGCATAGTCTACACGAGTTAGACTTGCCAAAAACAAAATGACCCCCCAAAAACGAGAGTTATACGTGATATAATGCATTAAAATGCTTGATTATGCTAAGTAGCATATATGTTATTGATATACATACATACAAATAAGTGTACGGAATGATATTTGACGTGAATAAGATACTTTCGACTCCGACTCCTATTACTGTACGTGACTCGCACGATGAAGCTACCGACCTCGCGTCCTTTGCAAAGCTCATGGCTAGGAGTGACTACCAAACAAGATGCTGAGCTTGCTTTCGTAGGAGATGGCTGCTCTTCCCTCTCGATCGTGAAGATGCCTAACTACGGTGATGATGACGAGGCAGAGGCGGCAACCTTGAACGAATCCTCAATCAACGGGACGAGATCCCAGCGGCTTTTGTGAAGCGAGATTGACGACATACTTGACCAGAAAAGGAAGATGAAGTATTCATCTCGAAGGTGCCCCTCCAACAACTAGGAATTCTCTCTATTCCTATTTCATCTAATGATCGTGCCTATACACGCGTAACGATAACGAATGTTGGCGCGTGGACCATCGCAAAGGTCCTTTCCATGACTAGAGGTATAAGGACAGTAGTGTCCCCTCCTTGATTGATCATCTGCTTGGACGAGAGAAAATTGGGGCAACTGTGCAAGACAATTTATTATTACGGGGGCCCACGTAATAGCGACTTGTAGTGCACAGAAATCCTGGTGGACTCTGCGGGTCAAGCTAATGAAAACCATACAAAATTAATCTATAGGTGTCCTCACCTTCATCTGGTAGAACAACACATAGATCAGTGCTTTAGCACGTTAGAAAGTAGGAAGCCTGTCTTAGCCTACTTCGTGACTGACACTTCTACCTGCATACGAGACGTTTGTGAAGACGATGTTTAAGCAAGAGAGGTGGAATGACATTCAGGAAGAATCAGTGACGATACACTTCCTATCACCTATACCCAAACAACCCCATCAAAGGGGAAATATGCGCACCAGTAAAGCTAAAGACCTAAGAAAGCCAATGTAGCAGGAAATAACTGAAACTTGAATGACCAAGGCGATGTAGCCTCGAGTTCATTTCAAACAATAAGCCAAGTTGGCAAGCCTATGTGAAGGCTCAATAACTATTTCCTCGCTTATACACTGATTATATATACGTGTGAAATTGGGTGATTACATAATGGCTTATGGTGCTATGTATCTCATAGACAATTGAAATGTTGTCTAACCTACTTCATACCATTTTGGCAGAAGAGGATGCCGCCCAGGCGAGACACAAACACCAGTACGTTGCCAAGGACAGAAGCCGAGCTGCAAGAATGCATCTCACAGGCAATTGCGCGACATGAAGCCCTCCGCTCTAAGCACAGCGATGGCACTACCGAAAATAACCCTCCAACTAGCTGCACCTTTAAGCAGTTCCTAGACTGCAAACCATTAACCTTTGACGGAACAGGAGGCGCCGTTGCATTTGTTCGTTGGACAGAAAAGACTGACTCAGTTCTAAAAATGAGTAACTGTTCACCCCAACAGAGTGTTACCTATATCTCCGGGTTATTCCTAGATGGCGCACTCTCCTGGTGGAACCTTCAGGTTCAGACCCTTGGTGCAGATGCTGCTTATGCACTGAGCTGGGACGAGCTCAAGGAAATGATGGAAAAGAATTACTGTTCTAGGGCTGAAATCCAGAAGCTTGAGGTGGAGTTCTGGAACTTGAAAATGGACGGACCGAAGATTTCTGAATACGTCCAACGGTTTCACGACTTGTCTAGGGTCGTCCCCTACTTAGTCAAACCGGAATTCAAAAGGGTTGAACGATTCATTTGGGGACTTGCACCTCAGATCAGGAGCATGGTTACTACCTCAAAGCCCTCAACCATTGCAGAGGCTATCGATATGAGTGTCACCTTTACTGAAGAAGCTCTACGTGCGGGAAAATTTTCAGAATCTGAGGATAACAAGAAAGAGACTCATGTGGAGTCACCCGGCAATAAGAAGAGGAAGTATTCGAATCTAAAGATGAGCACCCAAGTCAACTATGGAAGCTCTAAAGCAAACAAAAGAAAGAAAGTGAACCCGCCGCCTGGAAGGAAAACTATTGGAGCCACCAATAAGGCTGGTGGTAAAATATACTCGGGGACTAAGCCGAGATGCGGGGAATGCACTTTTCACCATGAAGGTCGATGTCTAAGGCCTACGTGCGGAAAGTGTGGAAAAGAAGGGCACAGCAAGGATGCCTGTTGGGCGAAGGACCCAGATGGAAGAAATAAGAGAATACCAGGTTGCTACAAATGTGATGAAGCAGGGCACTTTAGGAAAGATTGCCCTAGGAAGAAACAAGCAAGGAAGGGTTTTCACGATCGAAACTCGTGAAGCACGCCAGGATCCAGATGCGGTTACGGGTACGTTCCCTATTAACCAACCTAATGCATCTACTTTTAATTAATACTGGCACCAACTTAAACCTTACATGCTTAGAACTTAAGAAACTGCTTGGCCTAGTTTCAAGTAAAATAGACGTCCTATATTCTTAAGAAATGGGCATATAGAAGGCTAGTTTAAACAGACGAAGCAAGTAAGGAATTATATTCTAGGAACTCAGAAGGTCGGAACCTTCTGTTACCATTGACTCGCGGAGTCAGAATATGTTAGTCAGCATGGATCAGAAATCCAAGTATAGAGCCGAAGTCGTTTGATATAAAAATCAGACGCTTCTCGCTTGCGAATGATGAAACCCAAATTTCCTGCGATAGGTGCAAGGATGCTAGACCCCACAAGGTGGCAGATCTACGACATCCCTCATTGGTCGAAGAGGTATAGAAACGCCTCCGAGTAGACTACAGAGCCGGAGAACATCTCCGTGACGGAAGAGGTTCCAGGAGCCTTTTCTGAAGATCTGTCAGGAATACCTCCACAACGGCAAGAGAAGTTTAGGATAAATCGCGTGCCGGGAGCAGCACCAGTGACGAATGACGCCATACCGACTAGCTTCATCAGCGAAGCATGAACCTCTGATATAGCTGCAAGAGCTGCTAGACAGAGGAAATTAAGGACATAACATCCTTAGTTAAGGAGACAAGGAGAAAGTTGGTAGTATCCACTTTACATAAGCTTCAGAAAATTGGGAATCAGAATCCTTTGCCAAGGACTGATGACACAAATGAGCCAATCATAAGGTTCCAGTTACCACTCAAAGATCAACTTGAGGACAAGAGGTCCTCCACTGTGAATACAAGAGGAAATATCCCTAAAACGACCCTTAGGACTTGCTTCGAGCATTACGAGATCCTTGTCGTATCATTTGGCTTGACACATGCATCGACAATATTCATGGACCTCATGAATCGAACGTGTGAGCCATACCTGGATAAGTCATATACTTATTGACTACATTCTTATATGGCCAACGACCAAGGAAGGTCGTGGGCAACAGCCGCAATTTACCTTGCAACTCTTAGAGAAAGCACAGTTATGTGCAATGATGACGAAAAGCGGATTTCGAGTTCGCGAAGGGAGAGCTTTAAGATACATGGTGGATAAGAACGAAATTCACGCCAACCCTGCAACCAAGAGCTAAGGAGCTAGAGTTGCAATTATGTGACGTCTCTCGACAAGTCTCGATTGTACGTCGATGCAACGAGACCACGACATTGAACACGCGGCACATTGATTAAGGAATCATAAGAAGAGGTCTTGAGATAGATACAGTGATTGCGCGCCGCAACTGGACGTCATTACCTGAAAGAAAACGTTGCACGATCTTTATTGATCACAAGGGTTGCAACACACCGATGATCGTAAGAACTTGAATATGAACTGAGCTGCTGAACAATGCAGACTGTATGAACACAATACGTTCTTGTGTGATAAACTTTGATGAAAAGTCAGAACACTCACTTGCCCTTAGTGGAGTTTTCCTACAATGGTATCTATCACACCGTCGTCTAAACCGCTTCGTGTAAAGCTTTAGACGGAACATAATGAGTAAATTCCCGTCATGTTGAACGGAGACGAGAAATAAACAATCAACTGGCCCGAGATGGCCCAGGAAAAACTAGAGGCAGGATCCTTCAGATATGTGATCATATCAGGACAGCCAGCAGAATACAGAAAGATAGCGTCGATGAGCGGCATAAGTCGAAAGAATTTGAGACAAGAAGTATGGCTTTGATGAGAGCCTCGCCTAGAGAAGACGTAGTGTGAGTTGGAAAACGAAAAGGTTGAATCCCCGGTGTAGGGATCCGAACCATTGCTCACAAGATGAAGCTCCCAGAAAAAGATCAGTAGTGATCGCGACACATTCATGTGTCTAGTCTGTAGAGGAGTCTGACTTAAGGAACAGTCGTTGTTCCCACAAATAAAATTCACGTCAATGACAAACGACAAGAATTACTATAGAAACCTGTTGAGGTTTTGGACCAAGAGTCCGTGATACTATAGAAACCTGTTGAGGTTTTGGACCAAGAGTCCGTGATACTATAGAAACCTGTTGAGGTTTTGGACCAAGAGTCCGTGATACTATAGAAACCTGTTGAGGTTTTGGACCAAGAGTCCGTGATACTATAGAAACCTGTTGAGGTTTTGGACCAAGAGTCCGTGATACTATAGAAACCTGTTGAGGTTTTGGACCAAGAGTCCGTGATACTATAGAAACCTGTTGAGGTTTTGGACCAAGAGTCCGTGATACTATAGAAAACCTGTTGAGGTTTTGGACCAAGAGTCCGTGATACTATAGAAACCTGTTGAGGTTATGGACCAAGAGTCCACAAGATACAGTAAAGTCGTGATCGACTTACTTGAGTATGATAGAATTCATGACATGACCCAGAGATTTCATGGGAACATGAAGACAAATCATGAATCTAAGTGACCATATTGGTTTCACGACTCCCCTGCGACCGATGGCATCGCTTGAATTTCGGGACGAAATTCTTTTAACGGGGGGAGACTGTGACAACCGTCACTTTTCCGTACATTCCGTACACTAGATGAACAGTAATTTGTGCTTTAATGACTGTACATGATCTAGTTTACCAGAAAAATAAATTTCTTAATTCCATACAAGTGAATTCATGCATGATATATGCTACAAGAATTACGTTATGATAGCGTTGCGTCAAAAATATTAGTAAACTCACCGGTAAGACACACTGTGTCAACTGAACTGCAGAAAGCAGTCAGACATTAGAATTGAGGCCTAGGTGTAGGTCCGACGACAAAAGTACATTAAAACCCAAGAGTACATATAAGGGTTTAATTTATAGAGATTGCGAAAGCAAAATTAAGCACTAAAAAGCACCCGAAACGCACTTTAAGTGCAGAATTATGTATAATTCAGCAATAAATCAGCATTTAAACATAAGAATATTATGCAGAAATTTCGTTTTATTATCCAGAATACTTCCCCAAGTGTTGGGAATTAAAAGGGATACAAAAAGGTACTTAAAGGGTACTAAAAAGTGTAATTTAGCACTTTAACGAATCGGTATCTAACCGGACTTTACCCGGAACGCCAAAATATTGCTAGAAGCAATGTTTTTATTTTTCTAAGTTAGTTAGGGTCCCCGAACACCTAACACCCACTAAAATATATTGAAACCATCTTAACTAAACTATATGTTGGAATTAAACTAGCATCTAACCACATGGTTAGTATTTACATTTAGACCCCCCCCCCATATGCTAGTATTCGATCTCCCCCACATGCCAATTACAAGATTTGGTGAGTTGTTTAAATGATTGTGTCTTGCACTTTGGGGACATAATATCCAAGAGATAATGAGGAAAGATGGTTATAAAACAAATCCTATGGTTCTAATCTTTCATTCAACAACACACACCACACTTTCACCCTCTCTCTTCCTCCCTCTAACACCCTCGGCCGAGAACCACCAAGGCACCACCACCACCTTCAATCCAAGCTCATCCATTCCAAGTCCACTTGAAGGTGTAAGAAGGTGATTCACGAGGCTCGGTGTGTTCGGAAGTTGAAGGACCTTCGTCGATTGCTTTTATCCACGCATTTTTCGACTAGTTTCTTCCCTAGCCTCGAGCTAGTAGTAAGTGACTTCAAACACACTCTTGATCTATTCTAAAGTGGTTAATATGAACTTTGTCGGGTGAAAATCATGAACATACTAAATCACATACTAAAAGGTTGCAAGAATGAGAAATAAGTTGGATAAAAACTATAATGTTGTGTAAAACTTGTAAGACTTGTTTTGTGGTGATTATTTAGTGCCGATCTATGTTGTGGTAGCTCGGATCATCATCTAACCCGGATTAGTCATGTTCAAGAATCATGGCATAGAGTTTGTTAAAGTATGAAAAGGGGTTAAATGATGAAACACTACTACACATTAAACATGAACTTGTGTAAAAACAATTTATCTTATGAAATGGAGTTCTAAACTAGTAGATCTAAAGATCTACAAGTGGTATTTTCGAAAGACCAACTGTAAGACAAAACCATGTTTTAAAACCGGATCTTTCATGAAGTAGAGGTGTTTTTATGAACAAACAAGTGTGTGGACACTTGTGTAACAAAAGTTTTAACAAAGAAATAATTTTCGTAAAAACCGACTAGAAGTTGTGAAACTTCATATTCTTTAAAAATAAAGTTTTTAAGAAATTAAACTTATTTTTAAGGATAACAAGACTTACTAAATGTGCTAGTAAATTACTACGCATTTTTGTAAATATTCAAGTTCATGAAATGGAGAATTAGTGATTGTTGTTGATGATTATTGTTGATAATTGTTGTTGATGATTGTTGACGATTTAAAAGAAAATAAACACATGTTTTGAAAACATGGGAAACCTCCATTTTTAGGGGAAACTCTGCCAAAATTTTTATAAATTTCGACACTTAGAAAAATGTAAGTTTTTGAGAAACTTATTCCCTAAAAATGTATTTAAGAGTATTACCAAGGTTTCCCTAATTTTTGGTGATAAGAAATAAGGATTTCTTCAAAAAAATAAAAATGGATATTAAGTATATAAATATGTATATTTTTGAGAGAAAAATATATATTATTTTATCACCAACTTTTGTGCTAAGTGTATATAGTATGTGTTATACGTGCTAGTGTATTAAGACTTAAAAATACACTAAATACTCATGAGAAGTATAAACATAAAAATACACATACAACATACAAAATACATAATTCGGGTGCAAAGTGCAAAACACGAGATACTTATATTAATTTTAGAGAAAATAATATAAGTAAAATACGTAGTTAAAAATATAAAATATTTTTAACACAAGAATATATACACAAAAGAGAGTGACTGTACTTGTGCGACGCAAGTCTAGTGACTAACGTTAAGAAAACGCGTATAGGTTACGACGTTAATTAAGCAAATCCGGTGAAGTTTACGACGCAAGGAACGCAAAGTTGTGAGTTCATGCTCCCCCTTTTCTTTAATTGTTTTTGGTTTTATAACTCTCGGGGGTGAAATACATGTTACAAATATTATAATTTTTACAAAGGGTAAAAATATAAGAAGCACTCTTGGTGAGAACGAGAACCGAGTGCAATATGATTTGAGAATACGAGAAGCACTCGTGGTGAGTGCAATATGATGAGCTTTAAGAAAAGCCTAGAAAATACTAGATCATGTGAGCTTAAACTAGATATTGAGATGCCATTAATACTTAATTAGGGACGAGGGTTAGATCTAACGGGTACGGCCGAGCCCCACTCATGGTCCTTATGTGACCACTTGAGTGCTTCGGTGTCCCAGTCGAGGGAAATCGACACAGTAGAGGTCAATCGACACAGTCGAGGGAAATCAACACAGTCAAGGGAAATTGACGCAGTCGAGGTTAATCGACACAGTCAAGGGTAATCGACACAGTTAAAGGAGAAAATACTAATGCTCCTATGTCCTCACATGCCTTGAAGGAGAATATACTAATGCTCCTATGTCCTCACATGCCTTGAAGGAGAATATACTAATGCTCCCTATGTCCTCACGTGCCTTAATGTCCTTGTATAAACAATCATTTAAAACGTGGGGTACACAAGAAAACTTGAATGATACTTGAGTACGTGGGGTACTCAAGAAAACGGGAATTATACTTGAGTACGTGGGGTACTCAAGAAAGACTTGAATTATACATGACACATACTATGTTTTCATACAAAGTATAAAAATCGTGAAATACAAAAACGCATGAACTCGCTCAACTTTATGTTGATGTTTTCCAAAATTACATGTATTTCAGGTGACAGGATGGATCTTGGGCGCAAGTGTCGTAACTAGAAGTAGACTACAAGTTTAGATGTCATCCACTTTTGTTGAATTGTAACCTTGTCAAAGGTCGTGTTTTGAAAACTTAAATAACAAGTGTTTGTAATACTCAAATTTTTATGAATGGATGAACATCGTTTTGATCATGTAGTTGTTTATTACGATTGAATGCAATGATAACAAGCTAGTCACACATCATACGCTTCCGCAAAAGACAGGGTGTGACAGATGAGACAATAAAGATCTACCAATAATGAAGAGTTTTGGCATTATCTGTTCCAGGGGGAGATTATTGGGATTGAACCCTATCAAAGGAACAGATAATTAAAGCCAAAACTGGATCAGAGCAGTGGATCCAGAATAAGCAGATGTTATGTATTCAAGTCTCTCCCCTTGAAAGTGGTTTCAACATCTGCTGACCTCCTATCTACTGATCGGTACAACTACTGACCTACAACTGCTGATCAACATCTGAAGACTAAAGCCCTGCTGTTCAATCTGCCACTTTGGGTCAAGCACTGCTAGAAGTATCAAGTGCTGCTGGGTTCACATCAATGGAAGGATTAAGCAGTAGTTTAGTTTATCTTTATGTAATGAATTGTAATAACAGTTGTTAGCATAGCGGTACTTGTATAGATCAGAGGTTAGAGTTTGTTAGAAGGTTAGATGTCACTTTCATGGTGACGTCAGCAAAGATGCCACAGTGGTTTGTCCGTGCCTATAAATAGAACAGTACCCTGTACTGTTCTATTAGCTCTTCACAATCTTCTTCCTGCACGAACAAATTACTGTGAGCTCAGGCTGAGGGGGAGTTTGTTACATACATGCAAGTGTAATCGTTGAATGAAATAAATTCAATCTTCAGATTCATTGTTGAAAATGTGTGTTGAAAGCAATTCTCCTGTTTGATTGTGAAAAGTTTGTTTCCACTATTGTAGGATCGTTTTCTGACCCGAATGAGTCGATTAGAAGAGTTTTTCTCAATACGAAAGGCGGAAACAAACGTATCAAGTTCAATTCAGCTAGAAATACACTTTAAACTGTCTTTTGATTGATTTGACAAAGATTTACAGTGAGTAGACACTTCGGCAGCACTTCGGCTCTCAAACCGGAATCTAATTTCGTGCCAAATGACACAACACTATCTAGTATTTATAGGCATAGTAATTTCGCTTGAACCAGCCCAAGTGAAATCACTTTCAAGCGAAATCAGTGATTTCGTTTGAACTGACTTGATGATTTCGTGTGGAATTACAATTTGTAATTTCGTGCGAAATTACCTCCCGACCTATTTTTGACATATTTCTCGTATTGCGTGCCCTGATCTATCTATATATATACAAGACTCGATACAAGACGAAGTCGACAGACGTATGCACCAACAGACTCCCCCTCGGATGTTGACAAGTCTTAAGTGTCGAGTCTTCAACGTCTTCAGTCTTTATCAGTCTTTTATGCTCTCTTCTGAAGTATCTAACAATGTAAATTATTCTCAGTCTTCTCTTTCTCTTCAAGATCTCCACCTGACTCTTATCTCACTATCATCCCAAGATCTGTAGCTGGCTCTTACACACTCTTGATCAGATCTTTTGATTCCTTAAGTTCATCAGCATCATCAGCTTGCATGAACTTCAGGTCCAGATTCAGAACTTGGCTCTCTACAACTTCAGACTCCCCCTTAAATTGTGCTTGGGATCGCAGTCTTTCTTTTACAAGTTCAAGATCGTGACCTGGCTCACATCCTGCTTAAGATCAAAAACCTGGCTAACCTGCACAATCTTAACCCAGAAATAAATTTCACAAATTTAAAATTTGACAAATTTATTCTCTGCTTACCACTTGTAAACACAAATACACCATCATTTGCAAGATTTGAACAAAATGATTTATCATTTTTAAACTCTGATGAATCACTTGTATGAATAACATTTTCATTTTCAAACACTTTTCATCTCAAACATATTTTCCCAAACCTTTTGTCCATCATGTTTAGCACTTGGAATTTTGAAAATCAGTTCTTCAATATCAGTTGTCGAAAATCTTTTTGAATTTTTCAAAATTTATACTAAAACACACTAACAATCTTTTTGGATTTTTGAACTAGAATGAAAATGCAATAAAGAAATATTTACAAACAATATTTTTGAAAGTTTGTGTAAGAGGATCATATCAGTTTTTGAGACAAATCACCAACACCGTTAAGCTTTAAACATTTTCAGTTCTAAACGATTCACTTAGATTGTCAGTATACTGATCCACTTAAATTCTCACACAAAGTTCAACTGTTTCGAGATACAAGATTAGTGTTTTAGATACTTAAACTTAATCATGTGTACCACCTCAGAATATACTCCCCTATCCAGATTCCAATATTCAGTCTTACAGGTGAGTATACCTAGATGATATCTGTAAAGGATTAAAATGCGAGGGCCGTGAGAGCTCAGGCTATTGCTTCCGCAAAATCAGAGAGATGACAGCTTCGACTTTTGGTGTGTTCCCTTTAGAGAATCTTTTCTTCAACAGCACATGATTAGCATTTTTCAATGTTTCATCATTTTTTGTACTGAGGGTGATGCTATATTTCAAGCAAGCGTAAAGTATTATACGGGGACTAGGCCATTGCTTCTGCAAAATCAGAAGTCCCGGGATAATACCCCAGATATCACTGAGTATAAAGACCTAGTATCTCAGAAAGAGGGACCTTTCAAACAAGATTTCGGGGGTTACCCATATATCCGAGAGATGTTCCCCACGATATAAGTAAGTTTGAAATTTAGGTTTATATCTCGACACAATCTACTAAATGTGTAAAAACCTACTGGCACATCATCAGTGAGACCGTTTATCACATTTGTCGTTCTAATTCTTTAGCATGCCGTGATCGTCCACTGATGTACTATCATTTCCTCTTATATACAATAAAACTCTTTTTTCATTTTATCATGTTTTTGCCTTTTTCAAAATTTCAATTGTTTTTGGATTTTCTGAAATTTCTTACTCCCCCTAAAATGCAAAAGCATTTAAAAAAAATTGAAACCAAACTGTACAAGTAAAGTGACAACTGATTTCGAATCACTTCAATTCGCCATCCACTTAGCATAAACAATCAGAACTCCCCCTCACAACAAACTATTTTCCCATTATGATTTCAAAACACTTAAGTTTGTTTTAATCAAATGGTTTTTCGGAAAATAAGTTTTGTTGATTTCATAAAACCACTTGTAGGTTAGGGGTTTAATTCATCACTTTGTTCTTTCATCATCAAGCTTTTGAAAAATATAACAGTTTTAAAATCAATCAACCAATACCACTTGTAGGATACCACATGTAGGAAATCAAGTACAACTTAATGTCCCTGATTTACCACTTGTAAGTCGAAATCACTTTCGTGAATTTCTCAAGAAAGATGCCGATTCCTGCTTCACTCTTACCAACCTGGAAGCTCCGGCAAGTCCTGGTTTTTCAATCATCATAATAGGTTCCATCCCAGTCACAAACCTGGGATGGCCCATCTTTACCTGGTTTCTTCATTTTCTTCTTATAAAACTCCTTCACCCCTTTGACTTTCCTGTCAACCATTTTACCAAAAATATGTTGCACTTTGGGGTTAAAAGCTTTTTCAATATCAAATTCTTTCTTTTCATAGAAACATTGATTCGAAATCTCAATTTTACCAACTTTTTGCTTAAAATTTTCAGCCCTCAATGGTGGAAAATTGACATCATCCATTGGCGGTACTGATGTTCCCAATTTTAACTCAACACGTGACTCCTCTGACTTTGTGGAATCAGATTCATCGCCTGAAAATAGCTCCTCTGATTTTGATGAATCAGAATCATTGCTAGAACTATTATCAGATTTCTTAACAACCCACTTGTGGTTGTCAAGATTTGCTTTTCTCTTGTAAAACCTTTTTGAACATTCACCAACTTCAAACTTTGAATTTTTGAAAACTATAAAAGGTTTGGTTGATGGTTCATTCTCAACCATCTTTTCTTTCTGTTTAAGAGAAACTCCCTGTTTTGTTTGGATTGCCTTTGGACAGTTCCTGGCAATATGACCAACAATTTTGCATTGAAAACAGGTTCTCGTCTCTTTCCTCTGAGAAACTTCCATCATCATTTCTTCTTGCTTCTTAGCAAGGAATTCTTTATTTGTTTGATTCCTGAACAATTTCTCCTTTTCTTCTTCAGTTGATGTTCCTGAAACAAACACAGTTTTTGGTTTATAAGTTTTTTCATTTTTATGATTTTTCAGTGGAATAAAACCAAGTCCTTTTCTTTTGAAATTACCGTTATGGTTTGGTTTCTTTTGAAAACCCGAACCAGGACTGTAACCTTTTTTCTTGTTTAACCTTTGTTGAACTCTTGAGGTGTACTTTTTAGGTTTTTCAAAAAGATTTACATCTTCTATTTCAGAAATATTAATTTCTGTTAATTTGAAAACCTTTTTTATCATTTCTGGTTTAACACCTCTTATTGGAAATTCTTCATCAGAATATAATTTGTCAGAATCATTCAAAGTATAAGCTACTTTGACCGGTTCGTCATTCAAATTAGATTTTGATAACAAAAACTCTTTATTGTAAACCCGTTTGTCCTTTTTGACTGTTGACTTTGACTGGTTGGACTCAGACTTTGACTCTGATTTGGACTCCAACTTAGACTCCTCGATTTCATCTTTATTCAACACCTGATCGGCCACTCTATTTATTAACTCGGACTCATGATCAGTATCAGACGACGTAAAAGTGACATCAATGTTGTCGGGTAAATTATCTGATGGTTCAGATTCCCATACTAAGTTGGTTGCCTTTTTGACTGTTTTTGAATTTGGATTTCGTGGAGAATATCCATTTTCAAGCGGGGGTGGACACTTGTTGTAACTGGCATCTTGTTTCTTACTAGAAATCTTCACTTCAGTATCCTTCTTCTTATCAGAACTCTTGTCTTTAGATATATCATCTTCATCAAATGCCTTCATGCCTTCAACGGTTGGATAAATCCTGTCAATAACATAAGAAGTACATGAGTAACTTTTTAACAATCTATTAACTCTTTCTGTTTCAATCCTTTGGGTTTCCAATTTCTGTTCCAACACAGCACACTTCTCAATGTAGTTGTTTACAACTTTCTGCTTTGTCATGAAAGCTCCTTGAAGTGTTTTCATAGCTATTGCCTGTTCTTCACTTGTTTGATTGTATTGATTCATAGCTTTGTTCAGAACATCATAAGATTCTTTCAATCTATTCATGTTGTAAATCAATGTACTGTTTTGATTCTTGTAACAACCCTCGGTAAAACCGACACCCTCATAATAATTCTAACACTCTAGTATATTGTAAAATATCCCAATATGTCTTATATTACACCCCGTATGTGAAAACCGAGCCCGAAATACATTATATCATTTAAAAATAAATTAAAAATATGAAATAAAGGTTGAGGCGGGCCGCGTGAGACCCCCCTTTAGTTCACGCGGGCCGCGAGTGGCCTGAATGGTGGCGCAGCCCTGGGCCGCCACGTGCCCCAACACCCAGCTAAGCTAGTTGTCGAATCAGCTAAGCTAGTCCGTTGACCAGGGTTGACGCGGGCCGCGTAACCCTTGTCCTTTCTTTACGCGGGTCGCGTGGAGACCAGATTTCAACACTATATAAAGGAGGCCTCGGGTTTCACTTTCCGTCGTTCATTTTCATTTCTCAATCTCGAATTTCTGAAGTTATAAGCATTATAGTCCGGTATTATACCCCTAATTAGCGAGGTTCTGCTCCGTTGTAAGTATTATAACCCCAGTTTCATAGTAGAAACGCTGCCCGATTGATTTAGAGTTCCGTAACAACTATCGTGGTTCTGCCCGACGTAGTTGTTGGAATGTCGTCTCGGGGAAGGTATCATTAATATTTTCAAAGGGTTATGATACTAACCAATGTACATTTGTATAAATTATAGATTATATCCAGGAAACCCTTACGCGAAGTCTAAGATAGCAATGTGAGTTTATCCTCTTTTTGTTAACCTTTTTGGAATGTTTTACAAAACCTTAATTGTTTACAATGTGATTAAGCGGTGATTGAGTCTTTGTAGTTCTTCAATTACTGCCGGTATTATGGGGTTTTGTATACAAAATTTATTACTGCGAGTAGTAGTAGTAAGTCGGAATGACAGTACGTTACCATTGGACGACGAGTTAGCCAATGGGTAATTTGACCATAGCCACAGATCCGGTCGAGTGGCAAATACTGAATGAGTAATTGTGTAGAAATAAACAATGTGATCGCTCTCAATACTGTTTTAATTGATAAAATATTTCTTGATTAAACTGGGATTCACTCACCAGTATTTTCGACTGACAAATGTTTTTAAAACGCGTTTCAGGTAACAAAATGTGACAGCCAATTAGTAAAAAGCCAGCTGGAGAGCACTGAAGGTTTGGGAAAAATGTGGCTATAAAAGTTACCTAATAAACGATGTTTTAAATTCAATAAAATAGGGTTTGTCCCTATAAATGTATTGTAATAAGAAACTTGGGTTTTGCCCATGTGTTTTTTAATATCAATTATGGTGGTTTTACTCTGATAAACATTTCCTAACTACGGTCCTGATGTAAATTCCGCTGCCAAATTAAATTAATGCAAAACTGATACCACCGAAAATCTGAGCTCGCGTCCGCCCATTCCCGGGACAGATAAGGGATCGGGGGTTGCGACAGAAGGTGGTATCAGAGCCTAGCCACTGGTCTGAGCCAAAGAAGTGTTCTGTTGACACTTAAATTCTAAATTTTGTGTTAGGAAATAAATTATGAAAATACGTGCATAACTGTATTTATTTGTTATGTGTTATTTGACTATTTGTTAGCTTACAGTATGAGTGATCAAGGACCCTCAGACATGAGTCGTCAATTGTCTGATTCACCTAAGAGTGAAGGTACCTCTTCACAGCCTGCCCTTTCAGGGTATTCTTCTGATCAGGAAGAAGGAATGTTTGCTTTTAAAGCTCAGTCAGAAGAGCCATTCCCTCATAAGAAACGAGGATGGTTCAGTAAGGAAGCCTTTGCTCGTAGGAAGAGAATGCGAAAGTTGCAACAGCAAAGAGTTTTAGCAGCTGCTAAGCGAAAAACAGATGCCCATACACAGGATATGCTTAATAGAAGCCTAGCCAATTTCCATATCCTAGCTACAACTGCTGCTGACCCAAGTCTGGAACAATTAGTAGCACCCCAACCACAACTACCAATCCCAGATCAACCCATGGAGATAGAAAACCCTAAAAACCAAGTGGAGATGCATGACTTCAACTCAGAAGAAATCCCTGGGGTACCTGCACCAAACCCCCTAGATCCAAATTACGACCCCTGGTGGGACGATAATAGGGACTTTGTGCAACGTTACCCTATCCATGAAGACACACCCATACAGAACATAGGAGCCTACCCAGGTATGGACCCTTTAGATCCCTATTACCACGATGATTATATTAGGGAGATCTTAGAAGATCCTTACCGATTTCAGGCACTTTCACCCCCATATCAGGAACCCACACCCCATATTCCAAACCCAGTCCTAGAACCTGCACCCCCAATGAGTGCAGAAAACGTCCAAGAGCTTAGGACTTTTGGGGAGGAAATTTTAGAAAGCAGTGAGAGAGTGCGTCAGGTGGGAGAGCGTCTCGTATGGAAATATGATGAGCGCAATATGGATTTTTGGATAAATCAATATCCGTGAATGTGAGAATGGAGGAAATGGTAGTAATAATAATAAATAATATAAGATAATAAAATAAAATAAAATAAAATATGTGTGTACAGATGCATATTACTATTAGTGTGATTCTATTTTTGTTGGTATTGTAATTTTTATTTCAGTACTAGTGTGTAATAGACGCATAGTATATGAAAAGAGTATAGTCGCAATGATCGACGCTTTTGGCAAAAATGCGTGTCATGTGATTAACTATATTAAGATATTATTTGTGATATTAATATGGGGTAATTGTTTAAAATTCAGATGGCCGACGAAGGAAATCAAGGAAATCTGAATAACGATAACCAGAGTAACATTAACGTGGTTAATGAAAATCCGAGCATCAATAACAATGAAAATCAAGTGGATAATAGTGTTATCCAACACATAGTAGCACAGGGAATTATAGATGCAATGCCATTTATTCTTCAAACTGTTAAGGATGCTAATAATAAAAGTAAGCATAGCAGTAAGCGACCAATTGAACCAGAACACAACGTAAACAATGGACCAATACTTCAATTTCCCATTCCCAAAAGAAGAAGAACCGTGCCTTACGGTTGTTCATATAAAGAATTCTGGTCTTGTAAACCAATGGAATTCTCGGGCAACGAAGGGGCCATTGCAACCTTACGCTGGATAGAGAAGACTGAGGCAGTCTTAAGGATAAGCAAGTGTGCTGAAGAAGATAAAATACTGTTTGCTTCTAATATGTTTAAGAATGCAGCACTAGAATGGTGGAACACTATCCTCCAAACAAAAGGAAGTGATAGAACCTACAATATGGAATGGGAAGAATTTAAGGACAAGGTAGAAATGAAATTCTGCCCACCTAATGAGAAGGAACAGATAGCAAACAAATTCTTAAATCTTAGGATGACTGGTGTGGATAGTAAGGGATACACTAAAATATTCTTCGAATATGCTAGAATAGTGTCAACCCTTGCTTCACCAGAACCAGTACTAATCTCCCGTTATATATGGGGATTAATTGGAGAAATAAGACACGTAGTCAAGGCAGCTAGACCTCACACTATAGAAGAAGCTGTAGAACTAGCAAATACCTTGACAGATGAATTAGTCCGTACCCGAGAAGAGGATCAAAGAAGGAACCTAACCCAAAAGCTCACACAAGAATTTCGTTCTGGAAATTCTAACCGTGGGAAAAATATAGGTTCTACCTCTGCACCCTACTGTAGGTATTGCAAAAGAAAGCATTCCGGAAGATGCTCCATATACTGTAACTTTTGCAAAATATCGGGACACAAGGAAGAAAACTGCAGGAAGAAAGGTAACACCCGGGTATGTTACAATTGCGGAGAACAAGGTCATATCAAGCTAAATTGTCCAAAATTAGCTCCAGCTCCAGACAACAAGAATACTAAAAATGCTAGAGCATTTGTTCTGACTGCAGATGAAGCCAAGATGATTCCAGATGTCATAGCTGGTATGTTTTTAGTTAATGATGTTTTTGCTAAAGTATTATTTGACTCTGGTGCAAACCAAAGTTTTATTAATACATCATTTTGCAAATTTCTAAATCAGTCATTAACTAAACTACCATAAGAGTACTTAGTAGAGACAGCCAATGGAGAAACCATAAGGATTTCTGAAATCTTGCAGGGAGCAAGCATAGAAATCTTAAACCAAAAATTTAGGGCAAATCTTTATCCCATGAATCTGGCAGGATTCGATGTTGTTTTAGGAATGGATTGGTTAATAGCCAATAAAGCCAGTATTTTATGTGATCAAAAGTTAATTCAAGTAGATTCACCAAAAGGTAATACGATCACAATTAAAGGAGATAAACCCTCTAGGTCCACTAAATTTATCTCTGTGATGAAAACTGCAAGTTATATAAGAAAAGGTTCTATAGTGTATTTGATTTCTATAATCACTAACACTAAAGGAAAGGATTTAAAAGATATTCCAGTAGTATCTCAGTTTTCAGATGTATTTCCATAAGAATTGCCAGGGCAACCTCCGGATAGAGAAGTTGAATTCAGAATCCATTTAATACCAGGAACAACACCGATTGCCAAAGCACCTTACCGTTTGGCACCTGCAGAAATGCAAGAATTAAAGAAACAATTAGATGAATTGTTGGAGAAAGGATTCATACAACCAAGTTCGTCGCCATGGGGAGCGCCGATATTGTTTGTTAAAAAGAAGGACGGATCAATGCGTATGTCCATTGACTACCGTGAATTAAACAAAGTCACGATTAAGAATCGGTATCCATTACCAAGAATCGATGATCTGTTTGATCAACTGCAAGGAGTTCGATTTTTCTCAAAAATCGATTTAAGATCAGGATATCATCAATTAAAGGTACAGGAAGAGGACATTCTTAAGACCGCATTTAGAACAAGGTATGGTCATTATGAATTTACTGTCATGCCATTTGGTTTAACCAATGCCCCAGCTGCATTTATGGACATGATGAACCGAATATGTAAGCCATATTTTGATAAATTCATAATCGTCTTCATAGATGATATTCTAATTTATTATAAGAATAAAGAGGATCATGCAAAGCATTTGCATGCACTTTTAAGTTTATTAAGAAATGAAAAGCTTTATGCTAAATTCTCTAAGTGCGAATTTTGGTTAGAACAGGTACAGTTTCTCGGACATTTAGTTAATCATGAAGGAATTCATGTGGATCCAACAAAGATTGAGGCGATTACTAAAAGGAAAACCCCTGAGTCACCAACTGAGGTTAGAAGTTTCTTAGGATTGGTCGGTTATTATAGAAGATTTATTCAAGATTTCTCTAGAATAGCCATTCCCTTAACTAAGCTAACCTGTAAATCAGTTAAGTTTGAATGGGGATTAAAACAAGAAGAAGCCTTTAGAATTCTTAAGCAAAGATTAACCCATACACCCATACTAGCGTTACTAGAAGGAGCTGAAGACTTTGTAGTCTATTGTGATGCTTCTAAATTAGGTTATGGATGTGTATTGATGCAACGCCAAAAGGTTATAGCTTACGCATCTAGACAACTTAAGAATCATGAAGAGAATTATTTAACCCATGATTTAGAATTAAGAGCAATAATTTTTGCTCTTAAGATTTGGAGACATTACCTTTATGGTAGTAAGTTTACCATATTCACTGATCATAAGAGTTTAAGGTATATTTTCAAACAAAAGGAATTGAATATGAGACAAAGACGCTGGATGGAGATGCTTAGTGACTATGATTGTGATATCCAGTATCATGAAGGAAAAGCAAATGTAGTGGCAGATGCTTTAAGCCGAAAGTATCATGAAAAACCAAAAAGGGTACGTTCTCTTAAATTAAATCTGCAAGTAGATTTAAATGATCAGATAAGAAAAGCACAAGAATCAGTAATCAAGGATGATTCTGAAAAATTAAAAGGTATGCTCAAAGAATTAGAACAATGAATAGATGGAATTTGGAGGTTCTATAAAAAGAGAATGTGGATACCTAAATTAGGAAACATACGTCATCGTATATTAGAAGAAGCCCATAAGTCTAAGTATACATGCATCCAGGAAATGATAAAATGTACCAGGATTTAAGGAAAAATTTTTGGTGGATAGGAATGAAAAAGGACATAGCAGCCTATGTTTCTAAATATTTAACCTGTTCACAAGTTAAAGCTGAACACCAGAAACCCTCAGGTTTGTTACAGCAATTAGAAATGCCGGTGTGGAAATGGGAATTGATAACAATGGATTTTGTTACTAAATTACCCAAAACAAGGAAAGGTAATGATACAATCTGGGTGATTGTAGATAGACTAACCAAGTCAGCTCATTTCCTACCAATGAAGGAAACTTTCAGTATGGAACAATTAGCTAAACTATATGTAAATGAAATTGTTTCTTTACATGGAATTCCTTTATCAATTGTTTCTGATAGAGATAGTCGATTTACCTCTCATTTTTGGTCAAGTTTCCAAAAGGCAATGGGAACCAAGTTAAAGCTAAGTACGGCTTATCATCCACAAACGGATGGACAAAGTGAAAGGACAATTCAGACAATGGAGGACATGCTTAGAGCTAGTGTAATTGATTTTGGAGGTAATTGGGACGATCACTTACCTTTAATAGAATTTTCTTATAATAATAGTTATCACACAAGTATCAATGCTGCACCATTCGAAGCACTTTATGGACGAAAGTGCCGAACCCCAGTCTGTTGGGCAGAAATTGGGGAAAAGCAACTATCTGGACCTGAGATAGTACAAGAAACAACCGACAAGATCATTCAAGTCAAGGAACGACTGAAATCAGCACGGGATCGACAGAAGAGTTATGCTGATAACCGACGCAAACCCTTGGAGTTTCAAGTAGGAGATAAAGTATTATTAAAAGTCTCTCCTTGGAAAGGAATAGTAAGATTCATCAAACGGGGAAAGCTAAGTCCCAGGTATGTTGGACCTTTTAAGATTATTAGAAGAATAGGACCTGTAGCCTATCAGCTACAACTTCCAGAGGAGATGGCAGGAATACATGATGTGTTTCATGTATCTAATCTCAAAAAGTGTTTAGCTGATGAATCACTGATAGTACCTCTTAAGGATATAGAGGTAAATGAACAACTCAAGTTTGTAGAAAGGCCTCTACAGATTGAAGACAGGAAAATCAAGAATCTCGAACATAAGAGACTAGTTCTGGTCAAAGTAAAGTGGGACTCCAAAAGAGGACCTGAGTACACATGGGAGCTTGAATCTGAAATGCAAAGGAAATATCCGCACTTATTTCAGTAGATCTCGAGGACGAGCTCTAAAATAAAGGTGGGGAGGATGTAACAACCCTCGGTAAAACCGACACCCTCATAATAATTCTAACACTCTAGTATATTGTAAAATATCCCAATATGT
This sequence comes from Helianthus tuberosus, assembly GCA_030545235.1. Taxonomy (NCBI): domain Eukaryota; kingdom Viridiplantae; phylum Streptophyta; class Magnoliopsida; order Asterales; family Asteraceae; genus Helianthus; species Helianthus tuberosus. The sequence goes on along the minus strand of CM060408.1, from coordinate 55,860,175 downwards.
CTTATATTACACCCCGTATGTGAAAACCGAGCCCGAAATACATTATATCATTTAAAAATAAATTAAAAATATGAAATAAAGGTTGAGGCGGGCCGCGTGAGACCCCCTTTAGTTCACGCGGGCCGCGAGTGGCCTGAATGGTGGCGCAGCCCTAGGCCGCCACGTGGCCCAACACCCGGCTAAGCTAGTTGTCGAATCAGCTAAGCTAGTCCGTTGACCAGGGTTGACGCGGGCCGCGTAACCCTTGTCCTTTCTTTACGCGGGTCGCGTGGAGACCAGATTTCAACACTATATAAAGGAGGCCTCGGGTTTCACTTTCCGTCGTTCATTTTCATTTCTCAATCTCGAATTTCTGAAGTTATAAGCATTATAGTCCGGTATTATACCCCTAATTAGCGAGGTTCTGCTCCGTTGTAAGTATTATAACCCCAGTTTCATAGTAGAAACGATGCCCGATTGATTTAGAGTTCCGTAACAACTATCGTGGTTCTGCCCGACGTAGTTGTTGGAATGCCGTCTCGGGGAAGGTATCATTAATATTTTCAAAGGGTTATGATACTAACCAATGTACATTTGTATAAATTATAGATTATATCCAGGAAACCCTTACGCGAAGTCTAAGATAGCAATGTGAGTTTATCCTCTTTTTGTTAACCTTTTTGGAATGTTTTACAAAACCTTAATTGTTTACAATGTGATTAAGCGGTGATTGAGTTTTTGTAGTTCTTCAATTACTGCCGGTATTATGGGGTTTTGTATACAAAATTTATTACTGCGAGTAGTAGTAGTAGTAAGTCGGAATGACAGTACGTTACCATTGGACGACGAGTTAGCCAATGGGTAATTTGACCATAGCCACAGATCCGGTCGAGTGGCAAATACTGAATGAGTAATTGTGTAGAAATAAACAATGTGATCGCTCTCAATACTGTTTTAATTGATAAAATATTTCTTGATTAAACTGGGATTCACTCACCAGTATTTCCGACTGACAAATGTTTTTAAAACGCATTTCAGGTAACAAAATGTGACAGCCAATTAGTAAAAAGACAGCTGGAGAGCACTGAAGGCTTGGAAAAAATGTGGCTATAAAAGTTACCTAATAAACGATGTTTTAAATTCAATAAAATAGGGTTTGTCCCTATAAATGTACTGTAATAAGAAACTTGGGTTTTGCCCATGTGTTTATTAATATCAATTATGGTGGTTTTACTCTGATAAACATTTCCTAACTACGGTCCTGATGTAAATTCCGCTGCCAAATTAAATTAATGCAAAACTGATACCACCGAAAATCTGAGCTCGCGTCCGCCCGTTCCCGGGACAGATAAGGGATCGGGGGTTGCGACACTTCTTCACTGCTTCACAATTTTCACATATCACCGGAACCTTTTGTGCATCACCTTCAGCTTCAACCTTAAAAGCTGGAATGTCTTTGACCTGTTTCCTTATTACACGAACTTCTTCATTGTCACTACTGACTGGCTTTTTAACTTTCTTCTTTTTCTTTTTAGCTTTTTCATCATCACTATCACTTTCTTCCATCATTTTCAAGTGCTTTTCCATTCTCCTTGCATAATAATCATCATCATTATCACTATCTTCCCAACTGAATCCTTTCGATAATTTGTTATCTTCTTGATTCACCATACAAGCTCTTTTTTATGACTCCTCAATTGTCTTCCTGGCATGTTCAGTTTGTGGTTCTTGATGTTGTTGTTGAGCAACTTGATGATAAATTGCTTTCCGATAGTAATCATTGTTGTTGAACGGATTTTGAGCTCCACTTGCTTCGCGATTTGTGCACTCTCTCTTGAAGTGTCCTTTTTCCCTGCAACGAAAACAAGTAACTTTAGATTTATCAAAACCTAAAGTAGAAACATTTGCATCTTGGAAATCATCTCTTCCTGTAATTTGTTTAAACTTTTCAGCTCTCCTCAACACACTCGCCAAACACCACTTTATATCCATCAATTCCATCTCCTCAGCATCAATCTGATCATAATCCTCTTTTGTCAGCATTGGATTCCCGATCTTTCCTGCGACTAAACTTCCATATGATTCCAGCACAGTTCCTAACAAAGACATGTGATTTTTTGCAACCTCTTTCGAGAAATTCTGATCATTCTCAAGGTTTAAAACAATGTTGCACTGTAACTTCTTGCCATTCTTGGTTGTTGAAAAGTTTGGATCATATGATGGATATGAAGAAAATTCAGTTTTTCTGTTTGATCCTTTAGATGACCCTCCTGACGAACTCTTAGCAATAAATGCAGTCTCAACCTTTGGTGACATGTTTGTTTTATCACTAATACTTCCTTTGTAATAAAGACTGATATCTTGTTCACCATCAAAATCCTTCATTCTTGAGATTTTTCTTTGTTCCATCTCTTGAGCTTCAAGCTTTTCGATGAACTTATTTAGTGTTAGATTGCTAAAATCTTTCTTGTTCCTCAACATCATGAGATACGTGCCCCAAGTTTCATGTGGCAAAGCATCAGCTAACTTCTCATTCAATTCTTCATTATCTTTTGTAATGCTCACTCTCTTCATTTGGACTAACAGATTGCAGTATCTTTCAATAATCTGTTTGGTGCTCTCAGTTCTCAAACCACGAAATAAATCGAATTCTTTCTTCAAAAGTGATTTTTTTTAATCATCTCTTTACTACCGACAAACTTTGATTTAAAAGTTCTCCAGATTGAATATGCACTTCCATTGTGTTGCAATAAAACCAAAATATCTTCCTTCACAGCTTGATGTAATAGACTAATCATCATTTTTTTCATTTTTGTATTTCTTTCTATCATCAACACTTAAATCTTTAATAGCAATCTCCTCTTCATCATCATTCGTCGGTCTAACATACCTTGTTTCAACACACTCCCAAGCATCCAAATAATTTGCTTGCACCCAATTTTCGAATCGTTCCTCCCATCCTTTATACTCTTCAATGTTCATAAGCTTTGGCAGTTTTTGCATAGTGCCCGTTTCATTTTCCATGGTCAAGTTCTGAGTAACACTATCCGGAGTAGTCGGGGTAGTAGCAAATGCGTTATAAAATTCCTCTTCCATGTTTCGGTAACAAGTTTCACAAAACTCTGACACTTTCAAGCGAAATCAAATCTTTCACACGAAATAACACTCTCAAACGAAATACCTCTTCACACGGAATTACCTGCTCAAACGAAATACCAGCTTCACACAGAATTACCTGATTTCGTGTGAAATAACACTCTTTTAAACGAAATAGCTGATTTCGTGTGAAATACCCAAATGAAATACCAATCTGATGCGAAATTAGTGATTTCACGCGAAATCACTCAAGCGAAATAACAATTTGGTGCGAAATAGCTGATTTCACGCGAAATCAAGATGCTATTTCAAGCGAAATACTGCTGATGTCATCATTCTCGAGCTGTTTTTGCCAAAATTGATTAGGTTTTTGACCGATTTTAAGTCTGAAACTTTCAAGGGTTTGTTAAAACACTGTTTTACACAATATGTGACAAAATTAGCCAATTTTAACCGTGAAAAGTTGTTTAATTTTGAAAGAAGGTGTAGAAATCAGAATTTGCAGCTGAATTGGTAAGAACTCTTCCTCCTGAGCTCTGATACCACTTGTAGGATCGTTTTCTGACCCGAATGAGTCGATCAGAAGAGTTTTTCTCAATACGAAAGGCGGAAACAAACGTATCAAGTTCAATTCAGCTAGAAATACACTTTAAACTGTCTTTTGATTGATTTGACAAAGATTTACAGCGAGTAGACACTTCGGCAACACTTCGACTCTCAAACTGGAATCTAATTTCGTGCCAAATGACACAACACTATCTAGTATTTATAGGCATAGTAATTTCGCTTGAACCAGCCCAAGCGAAATCACTTTCAAGCGAAATCAGTGATTTCATTTGAACTGACTTGATGATTTCGTGCGGAATTACAATTTGTAATTTCGTGCGAAATTACCTCCCGACCTATTTTTGACATATTTCTCGTATTGCGTGCCCTGATCTATCTATATATATACAAGACTCGATACAAGACGAAGTCGACAGACGTATGCACCAACAACTATTTTCCGCTGCACTACTCATTAATTGTTCATCTTAATCCAAACGTAAAACACAATCAAAACCAAACTCAGATCCTAAAAAAGTATTATTTGACTCTGGTGCGAACCAAAGTTTTATTAATACTTAATTTTGCAAACTTCTCAATCAACCATTAACTAAACTCCAACAAGAATGTTTAGTAGAGACAGCAAATGGATAAACCATTAAGATTACGGAAATCTTGCAGGGAGCAAGAATAGAAATTTTAAACCAAAAGTTTATTGAAAATCTTTACCCAATGAATCTGACTGGATTTGATATTGTATTAGGAATGGATTGGTTAGTAGCCAATAAAGCCAGTATTCTATGTGATCAAAAGTCAATCCAAGTAAATTCACCAAAGGGTGAAAAGATCACAATTAAAGGAAATAAGCCATCTCGATCCACGAAATTCATCTCTGTGATGAAAACAACAAGTTATGCAAGAAAAGGGTCACTAGTATATATGATTTCCATAATCATTAACACTAACGGAAAAGAATTGAAAGATATTCCCATAGTATCTCAATTCTCAGATGTTTTTCCAGAAGAGTTACCAGGACTACCGCCAGACAGAGAAGTTGAATTCAAAATTCATATGCTACCAGGAACAGCACCAATTGCCAAGGCACCTTACCGTTTGGCACCAGCAGAGATGCAAGAACTAAAGAAACAACTGGATGAGCTTTTGGAGAAAGGGTTCATACAGCCAAGTTCATCGCCATGGGGAGCACCGATCTTGTTTGTCAAAAAGAAAGACGGATCAATGCGTACGTGCATTGATTACCGAGAGTTGAACAAGGTCACGATTAAAAACCGGTACCCATTACCGAGAATTAATGATCGGTTTGATCAATTGCAAGGAGCTCGATTCTTTTCTAAGATCGATTTACGCTCAGGATATCATCAATTAAAGGTACAGGAAGAGAATATTCCTAAGACCGCTTTTAGGACAAGGTATGGTCATTATGAATTTACTGTCATGCCATTTGGTCTAACCAATGCCCCAGCCGCATTTATGGACATGATGAACCGAATATGTAAGCCATATTTGGATAAATTCATAATTGTCTTTATAGATGATATTCTCATTTACTCTAAGAGTAAAGAGGAACATGCAGCGCATCTGCATGCACTCCTAAATTTGCTGAGAAAACAAAAGCTTTACGCTAAATTTTCAAAATGCGAATTTTGGTTAGAAGAAGTGCAATTTCTTGGACATTTAGTTAATCATGAAGGAATTCATGTGGATCCCACAAAGATTGAGGCGATTACTAAATGGAAAGTCCCTGAGTCACCAACGGAGATTAGAAGTTTCCTAGGACTGGCAGGTTATTATAGAAGATTTATCCGAGATTTTTCTAGAATACCCATTCCCTTAACAAAACTGACCTGTAAATCTGTTAAGTTTGAATGGGGACCAAAGCAGGAAGAAGCCTTTAGAATTCTTAAGCAAAGATTAACCAACGCACCCATACTAGCGTTACCAGAAGGAACTGAAGACTTTGTATTGTGATGCTTCTAAGTTAGGTTATGGATGTGTGTTGATGCAACGTCAAAAGGTTATAGCCTATGCGTCTAGACAACTTAAGAATCATGAAGAAAATTATTCAACCAATGATTTAGAATTAGGAGCCATAATTTCTGCCCTGAAAATTTGGAGACATTACCTTTACGGTAGTAAGTTTACCATTTTCACCGATCATAAGAGTTTAAGATATGTTTTTGGGCAAAAAGAGTTAAATATGAGACAAAGACGTTGGATGGAAATTCTTAGCGATTATGATTGTAGTATCCAGTATCATGCAGGAAAGGCTAGTGTAGTAGCCGATGCTTTAAGTCGAAAGTACCACGAAAAGCCAAAAAGAGTGCGTTCTCTTAAATTAAATCTACAAATAGATTTAAACGAGCAAATTAGAGAAGTACAAGAATCAGTAATCAAGGATGATACTGAAAAATTAAAAGCAATGATTAAGGAATTAGAACAAGGAACAGATGGAATTTGGAGATTCCATAAGAAAAAGATTTGGATACCTAAACTAGGAAACCTACGCCACCGAATATTAGAAGAAGCCCATAAGTCTAAGTATACGATACATCCTGGAAGATAAGATGTATCAAGACTTAAGAAAGAATTTCTGGTGGATAGGAATGAAAAAGGATATAGCAGCTTATGTTGCCAAGTGTCTAACATGTTCATAGGTTAAAGCTGAACATAAGAAACCCTCAGGTCTATTGCAGCAATTGGAAATACCTTTATGGAAATGGGAATTGATAACAATGGACTTTGTTACCAAATTACCCAAAACACGGAAAGGTAATGATACAATCTAGGTGATTGTAGATAGATTAACTAAGTCTGCTCATTTCTTACCAATGAAGGAAACTTTCAGTATGGAACAATTAGCCAAGTTGTATGTAAATGAAATAGTTTCATTACATGGAATTCCTTTATCTATTGTGTCTGATAGAGATAGTCGTTTTACTTCTCATTTTTGGACAAGTTTCCAAAAAGCAATGGGAACCAAGCTAAATCTAAGCACAGCTTATCATCCTCAAACGGATGGACAAAGTGAAAGGACAGTTCAGACAAGGGAAGATATGCTTAGAGCTTGTGTAATTGATTTCAGAGGAAATTAGGACGATCATTTACCATTAATAGAGTTTTCCTACAATAACAGCTACCATACCAGTATCAGTGCTGCACCATTCGATGCACTTTATAGACGAAAGTGCCGAACTCCTATCTATTGGGTAGAAATTGGAGAAAAGCAATTGTCTGGACCCGAGATAGTACAAGAAACAATGGATAAGATTGTTCAAGTCAAAGAAAGACTAAAAGCAGCACGCGATCGACAAAAGAGTTATACTGATAACAGGCAAAAGCCATTAGAATTTCAAGTAGGAGACAAGGTATTATTAAAAGTTTCTCCTTGGAAAGGAGTGGTAAGATTCATCAAAAGAGGAAAGCTAAGCCCCATGTATGTTGGACCTTTTGAGATTATTAGATGAATAGGACCAGTAGCTTATCAGCTACAACTGCCAGAGGAAATGGCAGGAATACTTGATGTATTTCATGTATGTAATCTCAAAAAGTGCTTAGCCGATGAATCACTAGTAGTGCCTCTTAAGGATATAGAGGTAAATGAGAAGCTTAAGTTCGTAGAAAAGCCTCTTCGGATTGAAGACAAAAAAGTCAAGAATCTTAAACACAAGAGATTAGTTCTAGTAAAAGTAAAATGGGATTCTAAGAGAGGACCAGGATACACTTAGGAGCTCGAATCAGAGATGCAAAGGAAACACCCACACCGGTTCCAGTAGACCTCAAGGACGAGTTCTAAAACAAGGTGGGGAGGATATAACAACCCTCCTAAAATAATTCCGACACTCCTAAATTTATTAAAACGCCCCGATACGCCCTAAAATACACCCCGTATACGAGAAACGACCCCGAAATACCTTAAAATTAACAAAAATCAAATAAAAATAATAAAATACGTCTGTCGCGGGGCGTGATAGACTTCACTTAATCTGTCGCGAGGCGCGACCTAGTGCCACCAGGCTCAACCCGGTTACGACACGTGGCCTATGACTCGACCTGGCTAGGGTTTTGACTCAGCCAAGCTATGCCCTAGACCCCCTAGCTCGCGGGCCGCGTAAGAGCAGCCCTTGGCTTTCATGGGGCGCGACAAATGGCCGATCAGGCCCTATATATTTGGAGTTCAAGCTTCAGTTTCATTCGTTCATTTCCCTCGATCTCTCTCTCAATATTTCTACATAGCAATTATAATTTCGGGCATTATACCCCCTAATTATCGAAATGCTGCCTCGTTGTAAGTATTATAACCCCTGATTACGTATTAGATACGCTGCCCGATTGATCTAGTGCTCTGTAACGGCTGTCGAGGTTCTGCCTGACGTAGTCGTTGGAGTTCTGTCTCGGGGAGGGTATAACTAATGTAAAAATTGGGTTATTATACTAACGCGTGTGCATTGTTTAATTAATAGATTATTACCTGGAAGTCACAAAGGAAAAACCTAAAATAGCAATGTGAGTAATCACCTTTTTGTAAACCTTTTTGCAAACTGTTTTTACAAAACCTCAATGTTTTAAATTATATTTCACAGTGATTGAGTATTTGTAATTCTACAATTATTGTCGGTATGTTGGGGTTTTGTATACAAAAATTGTTACTACACTGTGAGTAGTAACATGACCACAAGTCGGGTTGACAGTACCGTAGGTGGTAATTAAAGTAGAAATATAAACAAATGTAATTGTTGGATTGCCCTCAATACTGTACAATGATAAAACCTGTTTTGATTAAATTGAGATTAACTCACCAGTATTTCCCACTAACAAATGTTTTTAAACGCATTTCAGGTAACAAAATGTGAAAGCCAAAATAGTAGCCAGCTGGAGAGCACTAAAGGCTTGGAAAAGTAGCTATAAAAGTTACCTAAATAAAGATGATGTTTTAATTAATTAAATTAGGGTTTATCCCTATAAAATGTTTGTAATGGAAACTTGGGAATTTCCCATGTGTTTATTATTATAAAAATGTGGTATTTTACTCTGATAAAATATTTCTTAACTACGGTCCTGATGTAAATTCCGCTGCCAAACTGATAAACATTGATACCACTGAATCTGAGCTCGCAGCCGCCCGTTCCCAGGAGATTAGGGGCCGGGGGTTGCGACAGTATTTCCGCCCAAAAGTTGTAAACCAAAAACGTTAAAAGAAAAAGGGGGACATGAACTTACAGGTTTGCGTCCGTAGTCGTGTACACTCAAAGATGATGTCCGCGAGTCGTGCCACTACCTACACATGTGTTATGTTTTATTAGACACCTTTGTCGTGCAACGACTCTTAGTCTTGATTATTTATTAGGACTTGTTTTGAAATTTTGTATACTTTGAGTTACACTTTCGGTGTATGATGTATATATAATTTTTATAATTATATATAATTTTAAATGTAGTACATTAGTTAAAATAATTATATTTTAACTTATGTTATTTTCATGCAAATATTTGGGGGTTTCGTTAAAAATAATGTATTTTTAACTCGTTTTGTCATATGGTTCTCATATACGTATGGTTGTAGTTTTCAAAGCCAACATACCGTTTATTGAGTATTACACATTTATACATATTTACAAGTATAGATATAGTTGTATTATGAACATGTTAAGTTTGTCACTTTGTATTCTCATACTTATGTATGATACTTGTATGAGGGTATTTTCCCAAGTGTCGGTAGCGTAAAACAACAAACCGCGTCGGAAACGTCGGGGAGTATCGTAACAGAATCATTGTTTCACAACACATGGTGATTTAAGATTAGTTTTATTTCATTAATGAACTCAATGTCTTATTACAAACCAGATAAATTCAAATAATTGTCTTTCAAGCTTTAGAGTCACTAAGGCACGGGTCCAATCCTATGTGTAGCATGCATCAACAATCATCACATAGTAGTACCTGAAACATATGTGAAAATAAAACGTCAGCATAAAAATGCCTGTGAGTAACATAGGTTTTGTTGTTTTAGATTCATGGCTTTGGTTAACATAGAAAAGGTTTTATGTTTTACAAAAAAAATAGCCATGAATCCTTGTAAAAGTTTTGTTTCTAAAATGCATTGTTTTGATAAAAAGGTATGTAGTATATACGAAAATATACTTTGATTTGAAATAGTTTAACTGATAGTATATCGAAATATACTTTGGTTACTGAAATAGTGGTTTAAGAATGAAAACATCGGTAGTATATCAAATTATACTTTGGTTTGAAAATAGCATATCAACTAGGCTTCGGTAGTATATCAAAATATACTTTAGTTTATGAAATAACAAAGTCGGTAGTATATCAAACTATACTTTAGTAAAACAGTATCATGTTTGTAGTATATAGAAATATACCGAAATCATGATTTGGTAGTATATCAAACTATACCTTAGTAAACAATAGCATATCAAGCTATGCTTTAGCAAAACAGTATCACGTTGGTAGTATATCGAAATATACCATATATCACGATTTGGTTATACATTCAAACCTTAGTGCATCAAACTACAATTTAGAGACTATAGAAATACCACAAAGGCATATTCCATTTGGTTAAAATTTGATTTCTGACATTCCCTACAACAGGAATGGGGTATCTAGTCCTATAGCGCTATATCGTACTACCAATCGGCTTGATCATTGTTAATGAATGTATAAATAACAGTATAAATGAACAAATAGTTCTAACAAGTTTTGGAAAACAATGTTTAAGCCATGGATAATAGTTCAAGTTTGTCATAGTATAAGTACTAAGCATGTGTAAACATATAGTTGGAAATCATGAAAATAATGCATAGGCACATATGTATCACCCCAAAGTATTTGAAAGCGGTAAAAGAGGGGACTATGTATTCACTTGAGATTGCAAGTATCCTTGATTAAGTGTCCTAACGAAGCTCAGGAAATCAAAAAATCAAGTGGCACTTGGTGTTCAAAGGCTAGAAGGATGATCTTATAACTCATGTAGGTGGTTCCTTTACAGGGATTCCTACACTTAGAGTTCCAAAATTGAAATGAGCAAGCAAATGAGGAAGAAGTTGAGGGTATTATAGTTGTGGTGAGGCTCTAGGATCATTACAAGTGGTTTGTGTGGCCACCAAGCAAGAAATCCTAGCTATACATGTGTAAATGACAGCTATACATTGTTTGGAGAGGTGTTAACTTGGCTACCACACAAAGAAATTGCAAGAATGATCCCTGAATTAACAAACTGTTGCTGAAACTGATGTTTCTGTCCAGATGTGGTGGTGGCGTGGTGCCACAGCACAGCCTCTAGGCTGTGGCGCGACGCGAGGGTGATGCAAGAAGTTTCAGAAAATGACAGAAATGGTCCCTGCACGTATTTGAACTTGTTTTCGACGTTTTTAACATCCGTTAAGCCATTTTCAAGGCTCTACAAGGTCTTCAAAGTGTTGGGGACCTGAAATATGCCCGTAAATATCTCAGATGTCGGCTCGTTTGTTGGTACGGTTACGTTGTTCGGTTAATCACGACGAAACTCGAACGGACGCGAAAACGATCCAAATCAAGCAACGAATGGTATTTTTGCATGCCGATAACTAAAACAAAAATATTTTAGTGTCTACAAAAATTTTGGATGTCCAGATGTGGTCAGAACGAAAGATATGCGCGTAAATGCAAACTTACGCCGTTTTTTACGCTTTTAGTCCCTCTTGATCAAATAAGCGTATTTTCGCATACCGAACCCCTCAAAGCCTATTTCTAATCTATGTAAAGGATATATAGGGTATGTTTAGCTTATGATCAAGTTTCAGAATGTTCGCTACTATACAAACCGGCATAGTATCACAGTTTGACGCAAATAGTCCTTGCGATCGAATAAACTTGTTTTTGCCATACCAAACCCTTTAAAACTTATTTCTAAGTTATGTAAAGGTTATTTAAGGTATGTTAAGCTTAGGTTGCCATTCCGGAGTGTTTGTTGCGTTAAACTGATTACGTTTACGCATCAGTTTGCGTATAACTTTCCAGAAAGCGATTTAAAGCTCGAAATCGAACAAGAATTGATATGTGCAAATGATACACATAATTATATAAATCCCAAGTACGAAACACAATATTCATTGGTTTGGTATTTGTTTGATGGTTGTAGTGACACAAGTGTCACAGTCTCCCCTACTTTAGGAAATTTCGTCCCGAAAATTTAATTTTAGAGGAAACCTGTGAAGACAACTGTGATTGTTTCGCTTCGAATGAATCCTTCATGCCCTAAGTAAAACTCTAGGCTACGTTTGGATTTTTAGCGAATTTGTTCATTGTTAAAGTGTTTTCGTTGTTGTAACAAAAGCATGGAGCTTTGAACAACGGATAGGAGAATGTTTCCTATGAAGACTATTATAGGAAACTTGTGTGTGCTCGAAATCAGAGTCGGAGAGTGCAAGATAAAATAACACTGGTCAAGGTCCAGGACTTCTAGTAACTCAAATAACGCTACGTTCTCAATGTAATAAGGAACACTTATATACAGGAAGTACCAGCGGCGTATCCACCATGCCCTTTTTACATTGTTCCTGTTTCGTTATTCCTATCACTATAGGTCTTAACACATGACAAAACTTGATGTGGTTTCTGTGCACTGAATTCCATAATTATGTATGCATCCATAATTAGTAATCCCTTGCATAGTTCGCACAGTTTATTTTATAATGTGTAGGGGAAAAATCAATCGGACAAACATGTAATGACTTGACGAGACCACTAAAGGATCTTTTTAACTAGATCAACAAACAATCTTTTTAACTAGATCAACACATGATCTCTTTAACTAGACCGTCATACGATCTCTTTAAATAGACCACTAAAGGATTTTTGCAACTTTGAATCAAATAATCGTTTTGAAACAGCACATTGGAATCCAAGGGTCTGACTATTTGCATAGAAAGCTCCTTAAGGATTCAAGATAGTACTTTGAGTATCCTTCGGAGAATCTAACATATGAAAATACAGAAGAATCTACCAGGACTTAGATAGCGAGCTTCAGAAATTACACATAAACACAAATCACAAAATTGTGCATTCGTTAATTTAGTTATTAGCTCATTCGTTAATTTGAATTAATGCATTTAAAGTACACCCGAAATCCAATCATGGACTTCAATTAGTACTTAAAACATCCTCAAGAATCTAACTATGAAGATAGGAAGATCTTATAAGGATTTGGAATTTGTGTGGTGAAAATGTTTTGAAATCCACATACTAGGCATGTTAAGGCAACACACCAAGCAAAAATGTACTTGATAATCGTGTACATAGTCACAGAACATGGGTCCAGTTAAGGACTTATGAAAGTACCTTTAGATATCAAATCAAGGATTTGAAATGGTACTTCAAATATTCGTTTAAGAATTTGTAACTTGTACCTTGTACTTTGTTTCTTTAAAAGAAACGAGTACTTAGGATTTTCGGGGAGATCACAAGTGATCATAAAATGAAAGAACCACATGAGTAGTTTGTTTTATAAGGAACACAGTTCCTTGGTGTCGGCATCGAAGAGGTATGTCAAACAGACACACAATCGTATCAGTTTCGTAAAATAAAATTGGAACAAAAATTTTATTTATATAACAGCTGAATTGTTTCAAATGTCAAAAGACAACAAAATAAGGAAATACAAAAGTCTAATTGTTCACTGCTGCATTGTCATTTGCATTTGCCTCGTTTATGTTGAATGCTCGCCCACGTACTGGATTCGCATTAACAAGTTTTGGGCAATTGTTTCGATGGTGAGTGAGATCACCACAGTTGTAGCACGATCCAGGTGGATATGGTGCTTGAACAGCAGCAGGATTTGCAGCATTTTGGTTTTGGGCAGCATGGTGGCATGTATTGACCAAATGTTCCAATCGTCCACAGTGGGTACATTTGTGACACGGTGTCTGATTCACATGATGATGGTTGCATTTGTTGCACAAAGGTGAAGTACCAATATAGTTTTTCCTAGCACGAGGTTGTGCTGGCTGGTTTGGTGCAGCCTGATCATTCTAAGCAACTACTGCGAAGTTTTGTGAAGCCTTACGCTTCTTCGACTTCTTAGAGGACTCGGTCTGTTTATCCTTTGGTTTTTCTTGTGCAGACTTGTCAGATGGTTTCTGGTCGCCTTTTCAAAAAAGCTTACCCTTCCTGATTTGAGATTCAATCAGGGTAGCAGACAGTTCGATGTCTTGTCTGACGGTAGTAGGGTTGCTAGCAGTAACAATGTCCTGAACTGGGTCAGGGAGGCCATCGATGTACTTTTCAATCGCCTTTTCCAAGGGCGTAACCATGGTAGGACATAGCAGATTTAAATCCTCATAACGATCAGTGTAGGCTCGATGTTCACCGCTGTCTTGTTTAAGATCGTCAAATTCCCGTTCCAAAGCCCTGAGCTCATGACGAGGACAGAATTCCTTCATCATTAGAGCCCGAAGCTCTTCCCAGGTTTGCGCCATTGCCACATCGGCACCCCTATCCCTCATTACGCCGTTCCACCATGTGAGTGCTCTTTTCTGAAATACACTCGACGCAAACTCAACTTTTCGCTCGTTTGGGCATTGCACATGACAAAACGTGCTTTCGAGACTCTCAAACCACTGTAGGAGCCCAGTGGCCCCTTCAGACCCAGTAAATGTGAGTGGCTTAGCTGAGTTGAATGTCTTATAGTTGCACTGAACATTGTTATTGTTATTGTTCGTTTGATTTATCTGGGTAATAAGGTTCGAGAGTACAGCAACGATTTGCTGAGTGATTAAGGCTGCCATGGCGGCATCCTGAGTTTGATCACGTCGAGGAGGCATTCTAGAAGAGCAAGGAAATATAAGGGAAAACGAGTGAGATGATATCGGATAGTAAGAATTGAATGCTGAAAGGGATATCGACAAAGCATAAAGATTGTGATCATTTGTTCGTTACTTAAAACAAACAAAAGACACTGTGACTAATCAAAGTAAATGGGTCATATTAATGTATCGCGAAGACATGCTTTAGCCTATAAGTGGATACTCACCCCAAGAGTTCCCAGGTAAAAGTAACTGGTCCGATACTGCGGATTTGTACGAACACTCTAGCCTTAGACAGAAAACTCGAGGTACAGGCATCCACCCTTCCAGATTGCACGTGTTCACATTATTTAGACCCAAACTTTGACGAGATTATGAAAACACCAAAGGCTTAAAAGCCTAAATCAAATCATCTAAGGATATATGACTTCCTGTGTTGTTTTGAAAAATTTTGACTCGGGAGAAAGAATTGTGTTTTGTTTTTGTTAATCACCTAAGGATAGGTGATGTGTATTGTTTTAATATCTAAACACAAGATAGCTTGTGTTAGGGTCCTAGGAAGGTTATAGTCTAGGTCAAAGCATTACTAATAACCTAATTCCCTATAACCATGAGCTCTGATACCAGCTTTTCTGTCACACCCCGACCGCGTAAAACAACAAACCGCGGCGGAAACGTCGGGGAGTGTCGTAACAGAATCATTGTTTCACAGCACATGGTGATTTAAGATTAGTTTTATTTCATTAATGAACTCAATGTCTTATTACAAACTAGATAAATTCAAATAATTGTCTTTCAAGCTTTAAAGTCACTAAGGCACGGGTCCAATCCTATGTGTAGCATGCATCAATAATCATCACATAGTAGTACCTGAAACATATGTGAAAATAAAACGTCAGCATAAAAATGCCTGTGAGTAACATAGGTTTTGTTGTTTTAGATTCATGGCTTTGGTTAACATAGAAAAGGTTTTATGTTTTACAAAAAAAATAGCCATGAATCCTTGTAAAAGTTTTGTTTCTAAAATGCATTGTTTTGATAAAAAGGTATGTAGTATATACGAAAATATACTTTGATTTGAAATAGTTTAACAGATAGCATATCGAAATATACTTTGGTTACTGAAATAGTGGTTTAAGAATGAAAACATCGGTAGTATATCAAATTATACTTTGGTTTGAAAATAGCATATCAACTAGGCTTTGGTAGTATATCAAAATATACTTTAGTTTATGAAATAACAAAGTCGGTAGTAAATCAAACTATACTTTAGTAAAACAGTATCATGTTTGTAGTATATCAAAATATACCAAAATCATGATTTGGTAGTATATCAAACTATACCTTAGTAAACAATAGCATATCAAACTATGCTTTAGCAAAACAGTATCACGTTGGTAGTATATCGAAATATACCATATATCACGATTTGGTTATACATTCAAACCTTAGTGCATCAAACTACACTTTAGAGACAATAGAAATACCACAAAGGCATATTCCATTTGGTTAAAATTTGGTTTCTGACATTCCCTACAACAGGAATGGGGTGTCTAGTCCTATAGCGCTATATCGTACTACCAATCGGCTTGATCATTGTTAACGAATGTATAAATAACAGTATAAATGAACAAATAGTTCTAACAAGTTTTGGAAAACAATGTTTAAGCCATGGATAATAGTTCAAGTTTGTCATAGTATAAGTACTAAGCATGTGTAAACATATAGTTGGAAATCATGAAAATAATGCATAGGCACATATGTATCACCCCAAAGTATTTGAAAGCGGTAAAAGAGGGGACTATGTACTCACTTGAGATTGCAAGTATCCTTGATTAAGTGTCCTAACGAAGCTCGGGAAATCAAGGAATCAAGTGGCACTTGGTGTTCAAATGCTAGAAGGATGATCTTAGAACTCAGGTAGGTGGTTCCTTTGCAGGGATTCCTCCACTTAGAGTTCCAAAATTGAAATGAGCAAGCAAATGAGGAAGAAGTGGAGGGTATTTATAGTTGTGGTGAGGCTCTAGGATCATTATAAGTGGTTTGTTTGGCCACCAAGCAAGAAATCCTAGCCATACATGTGTAAATGACAGCTATACATTGCTTGGAGAGGTGTTAACTTGGCTACCACACAAAGAAATTGCAAGAATGATCCCTGAATTAACAAACTGTTGCTGAAACTGATCTTTCTATCCAGATGTGGTGGTGGCATGGCGCCACAGTACAGCCTCTAGGTTGTGGCGCGACGCGAGGGTGATGCCAGAAGTTTCAGAAAATGACAGAAATGGTCCCTGCACGTATTTGAACTTGTTTTCGACGTTTTTAACATCCGTTAAGCCATTTTCAAGGCTCTACAAGGTCATCAAAGTGTTGGGGACCTGAAATATGCTCGTAAATATCTTGGATGTCGGCTCGTTTGTTCGTACGGTCACGTTGTTCGGTTAATTACGACGAAACTCGAACGGACGCGAAAACGATCCAAATCAAGCGACGAATGGTATTTTTGCATGCCGATCACTAAAACAAAAATATTTTAGTGTCTACAAAAATTTTGGATGTCTAGATGTGGTCAGAACGTAAGATATGCGCGTAAATGCAAACTTATGCCGTTTTTTGACGCTTTTAGTCCCTCTTGATCAAATAAGCGTATTTTCGCATACCGAACCCCTCAAATCCTATTTCTAAGCTATGTAAAGGATATTTAGGGTATGTTTAGCTTATGATAAAGTTCCGGAATGTTCGCTACTATACAAATCGGCATAGTTTCGCAGTTTGACGCAAATAGTCCCTGCGATCGAATAAACTTGTTTTTGCCATACCAAACCCTTTAAAACTTATTT
Source organism: Helianthus tuberosus (assembly GCA_030545235.1). Lineage (NCBI taxonomy): Eukaryota > Viridiplantae > Streptophyta > Magnoliopsida > Asterales > Asteraceae > Helianthus > Helianthus tuberosus. Next base: position 55,842,894 of record CM060408.1, on the reverse strand, counting down.
CTAAGTTATGTAAAGGTTATTTAAGGTATGTTAAGATTATGTTGCCATTCCGGAGTGTTTGCCGCATTAAACTGATTACGTTTACGCATCAGTTTGCGTATAACTTTCCAGAAAGCGATTTAAAGCTCGAAATCGAATAAGAATTGATATGTGCAAATGATACACATAATTATATAAATCCCAAGTACGAAATACAATATTTCATTGGTTTGGTATTTGTTCGATGGTCGTAGTGACACAGGTGTCACAGTATTTGTACGTATAGGAATACGTATTTTCTTGTATTTATTAAGTATATTTCATAATTAGTATATATATATAATTTTTCTGGAATATTGTTTCCACTAAAAATCAACATTCTTGTATTCTTAAAATATATATTTTAAGAAAAATTTTATAGGAAAATATCTGTATTTTGGCCTTGGTAAAATAGGTATATATATTCTTATGCATCTTAAAAATAATTTATTTTTAAGATCAAGTTAGAAAAATATAATTTTAGTTTCCACTAAAATAATATATTTTTAAAGTGTTTATGAAAATATATATCTTCTTGTACTCAAAATAATATATTTTCAAGTTGACAAAATATGATGTATTTTTATGATAATTGTAAAAATACATATCTTTTCGTTTGTTCGGTTTTGAAAATAACGTTTACCAAGTTTGTCATAATGCGAATTAAATTTCTGGAATAGTTATATAGTTTGTCCATTGTGTCCAATGTTCGAATTGTCAAATATTTGTGTACAAGTTATGTATTTATTTTCTTGTAAATATTGTAATTCCTCAAATTACAATTTTTGGTATTCATTTGGTGTGGTATAGTATTTTCCAAGTTCCTAATTTTAGTATCACTAATACAAATAATATACACATAGCACATAATTTGTTTGATTTCTAAATATATGTTTTCCTAAATATATAATTAGTCACTTTTATTTTTGAAAATCAACCTCCATTATTTGTAAATTTTTATACCAAAAATTATGGCAATTTTTATACTTAAAACCATGTTTCAAGATTACTTGAAATCACTTGTTAAAACATTTTTTTCTAAGTGTTTAATTTCTACAAAAATTTTGCCATAGTTTCCTTTGAAAAATGGAGGTTTCCATGCTTTAAGCATATCATTTTCTTTTTAAAAAATCATCAACATCATCAACAACTTACCATATGCCATAAAACACATCTCTTCATGAAGTCATGAGCTTGAAGTTTTATAAAAACTTGTAGTATTTTAACATGGTGCTTAACATGATCCATTAACACTAAAAAACATGATTTTTATTCCATAAAAACCATTTTTATAGAAATCCCATCTTTACAACTTATAACTCATTTTTGCAAAAATTCATCTTCTTGAATTTTTCATGTCTTAAACACTTCAAGGGTTTCATTTTCACTCACAAAACAAGTTCAAGTTCTTTCAAAAACCAAATCATGCTAAACTTGAAGTAAACTTTGTTTTCTTGAAACTTTGATTTTCCAAAATCTTCACTTTTAAGATCTACAACTTGTAGGAACCATTTTTATCACAAAAACAAGTTTACTCTAAAAGTTCATCCTTCACATAATGTAAGCTCTACATGGATCTTTCAAGATCTAACATCATACTTGCTAGATCATGTTTTAAATCATCATCCAGTAAGCTCTTATGTGGTGTTTAACACCATACACACAAGAAATCAACAAACAAGTTCAACACATAACACAAACAACTTGTATTCTTATGAGTTTTAGTTTGGTTCTTATGTTCATCATCTTGGTTTAGTGAGATCTTGAGATTTTTAGTTCTACATAACCTTTAACTACTAATACAAGATGTAAAATGGGTTCAAGATACACTTACAACTAGCACAAGGCTAGGGTAGAAAACTAGAAGAGGATAATGAAGAAAATTGATGGTTAAAAGCTCCTATGAGTGGTCCTTCAAGATCCAAAGCTTGCAACCTTCTGGAATCACCTTTGTGCACCTTAGATGAAGCTTGGAATGGTTAAAATTGAATGAAGGTGATGGATGGGGTGGGGGTGGTTCTCGGCCGAAACAAAGAAAGAAGAGAGGAGAGTGAGTTGCGGTGTTGAGATATTATGATGATAATGATGATGATTTAAGTTGTTGATAAGGTTCTTAACCCCTTGGATAATACTTCCCTCTATAACATAATCCATAGGACAACAATGAAGCATCTTTGACTACATAGATATTTGTCAACCATTAGAGGGGGGTGGGGTCCATAGTGGACGGTCAACATGGGGGGGGGGTTATGATTTGTTAAAATTTTGTTTAAGTTTATAAGATGTGAAGTAAGTGTAATATGTTAGGAGGTTTAGGTGTTTAATGGTTCTTGATGTAAAACATAATGTTTTAGACCATAACTAGCTTCAATGTTGTAAAAATATAGTTAACTAGTTTGTAGGATGCTTCTAGTTATGTTCGGATGTCCGTTTGGTTATCGGATAGTTTAAAAAGTTAACATTGGTAACTTTTATGTTATATTGTGTAACTATGCCATGTTAATGTTTTGAACATCTTTTAAGTCATTCTGAGCATTCTAGCATTGTTTCTGATTATAGCATAAGCTGACAAATGCTGATTTTTGCTGAATTTTACTGTTTAGTGCTAGTTTCGGCTAGTTTCTAGTGTTTACTTGTCACTCGGAACGCAGTTTCACAAACTCTTGTTTTCTCACATAAAGTTCTAGCATATCATGGTTTCTGGGACTCATTCTGTGTCCTAAACATACTGTCTGCCTGAGTACTGAACTCCTGTCAGTACTACTAGTTTATCTGACAAGTGTGCTAATTATGTCTGTGCACTGTTTAAACTGTTTCGAGTCGCAGTCAATAATAGTAAGTAGCATACGTCATGAAATGTTTTTGTGAGTTCTTTGAAAGTAAAACATGAAATCATACATATCATAAGTTCGGAATGCACAACCATATAAAACAAATTACTGTTCACAATGTACGGAATTACACGAAAAGTGGCAGTTGTCACAGCGTGTGTGTGTGTGTGTGTTTTTTTAACGGCAAAAGTTACACAACACTACTTCTAAATTGCACCAAGTTTTACCCAATGCCAGGAATTGAACCCTTATCTCTCCCCAAGAGGCACAAAGCCTCTACCACCCCACCAAAGTGGTGATAGTGTGTATTCATACAAAATCAAAGTTGCAAACCAACATATTGTTTTTCATTATAAACAATTTACCACTTCATTTATTTATATACACTACAAAAACGATGAGGGGGGATAGTGTCAGGCAGCTGTCTGGCACGCCCTCATTGGTGGATTCTTTTTGTGTTTAACTTTCAAACCTTCAATTTTGCTAATATACGTGTTTAGTCCCTCTGTTTTAAAATAATATTTTTTTTCTTTTTATTTGTTAACTTTGTTTATATGTGTGTTTAGTCTCTCTGCTTTAACTTTGGTTGTGTACATGTTTAGTCCATCTACTTTTATTCTTTTACGTAATTGATTTTCGCTTTTTTGAATTTTACTTTTAAACCTTCGACTTCGCTAATATACGTATTTGACCCTTCTGTTTTTAGAAAAAAAGCTTTCTTTTTATTAGTTAACTTTGTTTATATGCGTGTTTAGTCTATCTACTTTACTTTGGCAATGTACATGTTTAGTCCTTCTACTTTTATTCCTTTTAATATTTCATCTTTTAGCTTTTCCACTTGCTGCCGCTACTACTTTTGGACTTTAATAAAGTTACTTTATAATTTTTTAAACTTTATTAAAACAAAAATTATTTGACACTTGTTTTTTATCTATGTCTCAATGTAATTTTTATTGAGATCATGTTATGAATAGTATATACAAATAACCGAAACACAGACTTACATGTTATTAAATTGAGAAATATTTCATTTACCGCTCCGCCACATGGGCGGGGCATAAAGAGTTGTCTTTATTCAAAAGATACTATCGTTCCGTGGATACTACATGTGTTGGCAAACGTTGCAACTTACATCAACTTTTGTTTCATTATATTTTTATTAAATAAAATGATATGCTTATATGAATTGTTACATCTCAATTTTGAATTATTTATCACAACCAGAGCATATATATATATATATATATATATATGACTTATATTGGCATATATACAATTAGCAACTTAGCATTGCTTTTAACGCCTTCTTCCCTTCCGTCTCTAATAGCCATTTCACATTTACTGCTTCCGGCCAACCATCACATCACTTCATCAACAAGAAAGTCAATAATTCATTCAGTAACCACTATGCTTAAACATTATCAAATATCACACTTTACTATCAACCATCACAAAAACCTTAATGCAGCATTCGTATTTCCTTCGAACAAGCACGTACAACAACATTAACCGTGATACACATAATCACTCGCATGTCATAAAAAACTAAACTGTACTAAATGTTTAATTTTAACCTCTTCAAATTAAGATAATAGTAATAACAATAGATAAAAAGAATATTAGAAAATAAAGTTGGTAAACACAACTCGTTATTGATGATTTAGTTTAAATATTATTGGTTACTTATTTAATGGCTTTCATAATCAACATCCCGTCGCAACCTGCAAGATAACGTCAACTCGTTTGACACATATAGCAAACCATAACCTGTATTTATACACTTTTAACGTTAACAATGCGACTAACAAGGTAGATACATAACTTTCAATAATGAATGTATGTCTATCTATGTGCACCAATGCACACTTTATTTCATACATCATAATAATAAATATTAGACAATTATGTATAAAGTTGTTGCAATAAGCCTAAGATCAAGATGAACAGGGTTCATCCTGTACTGATGAATAGGGGTGTTCAAAACCGGGTATCCAAAAATTCGGATATTCGAAATTTTCGAATACCTGATTTCACTATCCGAATTTTTGAAATTTCGGATATACGATCGGATAGTGAATTGGATATCCGAATATCCATTAGTTTAATTTTTATTTTTTTTAATATTCCAAACCGGATATTCCAGATAGTTTGGATATCCGAATATAAATTTACGAATTTTTTTTGTATAGTTTAGGATAATTTTCAGATATTTCGGATATTTTAGAATATTCGGATATCCAATAAAAAATAAAAATTAAATTTTCGGATATTTCAGATATCCGAAATACCCGAAAATTTTCAAAATCACTACCCGAATTTTCGGATATTTCGGATTCGGATATCGGATAGTTCGGATCGGGTTTTCAGATATGGGTATATTTGAACACCCCTACTGATGAATAGGTCATTATTTAACTGTTTTTAACATAGAGAGAGCATCTTCCTTGGCCTTCAACTAGGCCTTGGCCTCCACAGCCACTTTTTCCCAATGCTTCACCTCGGCTCTGAGGTTGGCCATTGTCACCATTCGTTTTTGAATATTCTCCTCTGTCTTCTCCAGTACCTTCTTATACTCATCTCCATCCACAAGCCGCTTGTTCTCATACTTGAACAAGTCCGACTTTAACTTATCCCTGGCTTCTTCAGACTCTCTCACGCGATGCTTCATCAGATAATTCTCATCCTTTAATTTTCTGGTATCCTTGGTCATCTCAGCTAGTTGATGAACGACCTTCGTCCACCTATCATGCATCTCTCGAATACCAGCAAACGTGCCTGACAAGTTGGTACTTACAAACTCGGATAGTTCTTTATTGCTTTGTTGAGCATAGTGCCTATAACAACCCTCGAAAACGCCCTAAAATACCCCGTACTTGCAAAACAGAACCCACGTAACATGTATTTTAATTAAAAAAGTTAAAAATAAGATTTTATTACCTGTTGCGGTTGAGGGTAACCGGTCGTGGGGCGCGACGGTCCCTTGACTTGCCGAAGACCCCTGGTGCCACATGGCGTGACATGTGTTGGACCTACTCGATGACTGGTCAAACCTAGCTGTAGCTAGGTGACCCTGGCGGGGCGCGACAGACTGGCCCTGGGCCGGTCGCGGGGCGCGAGAGAACCCCGAAAATCCTATAAATTGAGCAGTCAGTTGCATTTCCAAACTCGCTCACAACTTTCTTTCTCTCTCAACATATAATCCAAAAATCTAAGTTAAAATACCCCCTAATTCACGAAGCTCTGCCCCGTTGTAAGTATTTTAATCCCCGATCACTAATTTGATACCTTGTCCGATTGATCTGGAACCCAGAAACTGATGCCAACGCGCTGCCTGTTTAGGGCTATGCTTTGTAAACTAAGTTGGGGTTCTGTCTCGTGACGTATTGATAAGTTGAATTTGGGTTATTATACTAATGTGCATGCATTTTATGTTTTTAATAGGAACTCAAGGAAACAATTAGAAAATATTTCCAGGAAGCCCGTAGAAAAACATAAGTTTACAATATGAGTCATTCTCTTTTTCTCACAGTTTGTGAGCCATTATTTAAAATGCTTTACAAAACCCTAAATGTTTATCCGTTATAAATTACAGTGATTAAGTTTTTTTATTCTACAATTACTATCGGTATGTGGGGTTTTGTATACATTACTTGACACTCCTTAATATTGGACAAAGGGTTAACCAATATTAGCATGACCACAAGCATGGGGGAAAATGGTGCCCCAGTAGTAATATTGTGTTGAGAAATTGGTAGATATAAACAAATGTAAAAACTCTTGATGCTGTAAAATATAACAATGTGTCATTTTATAAAATGGAATGTACTCGCCAGTATTTCTTGCTAATAAAATCTTTTTAAAACGCGTTTCATGTAACTTAATGTGAAAGCTATTAGAAGCCAGATATGGAGCACTGAAGGCTTAAAGAAAGTGGCTATAAAGTTACCTAAATAAACAAATAAATTATGTTTTCATCAACTAGGGTTTATCCCTATAGTTACATTATAAATGGAATATGGGTTTTATCCCATTTTTTTAATATAAAAGTTTGGTGTTTTAAAACTCTGAAATTTATTTCCTAACTACGGTCCTGATGTCTCATTTTCACTGCCAAATTAATAAACACCGATACCACCGACTCGTGCGCGCGGCTCCCGTTCCCGGGATAGGGTCGGGGGTTGTAACAGAAGGTGGTATCGGAGCCACTGGTTTAAGCCATTTAGGTGTTCTTTTAAATACCTACATTTTAAACATTTGTGTTAGGAAATATACATAACTTATGTGTTATTCTATGTAAGTATATATATTATGATTTTGTGTATTTTGATGATTTTTTTTATTCACACTATGAATGATCAGAATACCTCCGACGCTTATCGTCACCTATCCCACTCTCCAATGGATGAAGGACCATCCGAGTTAGCCTCAGGATATGTAGCAGAATCTGAAGATACCTTTGGTTTTAGAGCTAAATCCAAGGAAGCATTCCCACCTAAGAAGAGGGGATGGTTTAGCAAAGAAAAGAGGAAAATGAGAAAAAGAATAAGGCAAATCCAAAAACAGAAACAAGCCATAAGACTAGCTGAGGGAAATGCCCAGATTCCAGTCACTAGACCTTTATGGGAAGAACTAGATAGAAGACTAGCAAATCTGGATATGTTTAGGAATGAAGGAAATGCACCTGATCTTAACCTTGTAGCAGCCCCAGAACCACAACTACTACTACCATTATATCCTGACCAACTCATGAACCTAGAAGAAAACCAGGAAAACCCACTTCCAATCCTAGCCTTTGATCCAAACGAATACCTAGACTACCGGCACCAAATCCCTTAGAATATTGGGAGACCAACGATTGGACATTCCAGGAATTAATGAATGATCCCTACCGATACATGCCTTATAAAGAACCAGAACCAGTTTACCCTGAACGTATACCAGCTCAAATGCCACCCATGAGCCACGAGAATGTAGAAGAACTTCGCCAATATGGTGAAGATTTGATCCAAGAAGGAAATATGATCCGCCGTATCGGGGAAAATCTCGTCTGGAAGTACGACGAGAGGGAATTGTGTTTTTAGAAAACCACCGCTTAATATATTATATATATATATACATATTTTCTTTTAATTTGATAAAATAATTAATAATATAATATATATGCATATAATATACTATATATCACTTATATATATATATATATATATATATATGTATGTATTGATGCATAACAACTAATGTTTAAATTTCAGTTCTAGTTTGTAATAATGCATATATATATATATGAAAAAGAGTAAATGTCGCAATGCTCGATGGTTTTGGTTTAATATGCTTGAGTGTTTATTTGTTTAATTTATTATGTGATATTAATATATGATAAATGTTTACAATTCAGATGGAAAACGAAGTAAATCAGGAAGTCCAGAATAATAATGATAATGGAAACCAAGTGGACAAAAATGCTATAGAACACATAGTAGCCCAAGGAATCATAGATGCTATGCCATCTATTATCGACACTCTTAATAAAAAGGCAGAAAATAATAATTCCGTAATAGGCAGTAAACGTACGCCCATTGAGCCAAGTCACAGCGTGAATGGAAATCACGGACTATTTATCCAAGCTCCAATTCCCAAAAGAAAAAGGACCATCCCATATGGTTGTTCTTATAAAGAATTCTTATCCTGTAAACTGATAGAATTCTCAGTCAATGAAGGAGCCATTGCAACCTTACGCTGGATAGAAAAGACAGAAGCAATTTTAAAAATAAGTAGTGTGCAGATGAGGATATGATCATGTATGTTTCTAATCTCTTTAAGAATGCAGCATTAGAGTCGTGGAATACCATTCTTCAGTCTAGAGGAAGGGACAGGGTTTACAACATGGAATGGAACAACTTTAAGGAAATAGTTGAAAGGAAATTATGTCCTCCTCATGAAAAGGAACAGAATGCTAATAAATTCCTAAATCATAGAATGATTGGGGTAGATTACAGGGAATATACTACCACATTCTTTGAATATGCAAGGATAGTCCCAACTCTAGCCTCACCAGAACCAGTATTAATGTCCCATTACATCTGGGGAATAATCAGTGAAATCATAAATATAGTCAAGGCAGTGAGACCACAAACGATAGAAGAAGTAGTGGAACTTGCTAACACTCTGACAGATGAATTGGTACATATGCAAGAGGAAAACCAGAAGAAGAATCTAGCTCAAAGGATTACTCAAGAACTACGTGGGAAAGGAACAGGTTCATCTTCTTCACCTTTCTGTAAGTTGTGTAAGAAGAAGCATTCAGAAAAATGCACAAGATATTGTAATTTCTGCAAGAAACCCGGGCATAGGGAAAAAGAATGTAGAATGAAAGCTAACGCCCGAGTATGCTACAACTGTGGAGAAGCTGGTCATATTAAACCGAACTGTCCGAAACTAGCTCTAGCGGCAAACAACAAAGTAAAGGCAACAGAAGGACCCAAGAAGAATGCCAGAGCATTCGTTCTGACAGCCAAAGAAGCTAAGATGATCCCATATGTGATTGTAGGTACGTTTTTAGTTAATGATGTTTATGCTAAAGTATTATTTGACTCTGGTGCAAACCAAAGTTTTATAAATACTTCTTTCTGCAAACTTCTCAATCAACCATTAACTAAACTTCACCAAGACTGTCTGGTGGAGACGGCAAATGGAAATTCTATCAAAATAAGTGAAATCCTTCAGGAAGGAAAGATAGAAATTTTAAGTCGTAACTTTACTGCTAACCCCTCACCAATGGATCTAGCTGGATTTGATGTCGTGTTAGGAATGGATTAGTTGGTAGCCAATCATGCACGTATTTTATGTGACCAAAAGTCAGTATAAGTATGTACACCAACTGGTGCAAGGATCATAATTAAGGGAGACAAATCGACAAGGTCAACGAAATTCATCTCGGTGGTGAAAACTGCAAGTTATGCACGAAAGGGAGGAATGGTGTATATTATTTCCATAATCATTAACACTAAAGAAAAAAAATTAAAAGATATTCCCGTAGTATCTAAATTCTCAGATGTTTACCCAGAAGAGTTACCTGGATTACCGCCAGATCGAGAGGTTGAATTTAGAATTTACCTGATACCAGGAACGACACCGATTGCCAAAGCACCCTATCGACTAGCACCAACGGAGATGTAGGAATTGAAGAAACAGTTAGACGAGTTACTCGAAAAATGTTTCATACGACCTAGTTCATCATCATGGGGAGCACCCGTGTTATTTGTTAAGAAGAAAGATGGATCGATGCGTATGTGCATTGATTACCGAGAATTGAATAAGGTTACGATTAAAAACCGGTACCCACTACCAAGAATCGATGATCTATTCGATCAACTTCAAGAAGCCCGATTCTTTTCTAAGATCGACTTACACTCAGGATATCATCAATTGAAAGTACAGGAAGAGAACATTCCTAAAACTGCTTTCAGAATGAGGTACGGTCATTATGAATTTACAGTCATGTCATTTGGTCTAACCAATGCCCCAGCCGCATTTATGGACATGATGAACAGGATATGTAAACCATACCTGGATTAATTTATAATTGTCTTTATAGATGATATTCTAATTTACTCTAAGAGTAAGGAAGAACATGCGGAGCATTTGCGTATACTTCTGACATTGTTGAGAAAGGGAAAGCTTTATGCTAAATTCTCAAAATGTAAATTCTGGTTATAAGAAGTGCAATTTCTTGGATACTTGGTTAATCATGAAGAAATTCATGTGGATCCCACAAAGATCAAAGCGATTACCAAATGGAAGGTCCCTGAGTCACCAATGGAAGTAAGAAGTTTTCTTGGACTGGCAGGATACTATAGACGTTTTATTCAAAAATTTTCTAGAATAGTCATTCCATTATCCAAACTAACTTGCAATTCAGTTAAATTTGAATGGGGACCAAAACAAGAGGAAGCATTCAAGATTTTGAAGCACAGGTTAACCAACGCCCCAATACTTGCGTTGCCAGAAGGAATTGAAGACTTTGTAGTCTATTATGATGCATCCAAATTAGGATTTGGATGTGTATTAATGCAACGTCAAAAGGTAATTTCTTATGCCTCTAGACAGCTTAAGAAGCATGAAGATAATTATTCAACCCATGATCTAGAGTTAGGAGCCATAATTTTTTCCCTTAAGATTTGGAGACACTGTCTATATGGTAGTAAGTTCGCTGTCTTCACAGATCATAAGAGTTTAAGATATGTCTTCGGACAAAAGGAATTAAGCACGAGGCAAAGACGTTGGATGGAAATCCTTAGTGATTATGATTGTGATATCCACTATCATGCAGGGAAAACTAATGTAGTAGTTGATGCTTTAAGTAGAAAGTACCATGAGAAGTCAAAAAGAGTACGTGCTCTCAGACTAAACCTGCATGTAGATTTAAATGAACATTTGGAAAAGATACATGAAACAGCAATCAAGGACGATGCTGAAGGTTGACGTGCTGTCGTAGGTACACGCAAATTTAATCCCAATAACAACTATAGATAGCGGTAATAGGGTATCGAACTCAGGGAGTATGTGGAAAGTGTGTTGATTTTATAGCTTTGCAATTAACTACAATTAACCTAATTTGCAGAAAAATAAAGATCAATGAGTTGGATTGTTGTTTTAGAAAACTAAATTAATAACTAATTGCGAATCAAAATTGGTTGTTAAGCAGATTAAGAGAAAGCGATCATCCTAAACTTCCGGTTTGCTTTTGACAATTGTGTTAAATTCACTAGAAAGAATCACATAGACATGATTCATGTATGATTGTTTGTTGTGATAAAAGGGAACTAAGTACTCGGATTATGAAAATGCGAGGTTGTTACCCGATAACCAATTGATTAATATCCAACCCTAATCCCTCCCGTGATATCTCGATTGTTAACAACACCAAGAACGTACGATTTAGGATATGATTATAACATCAATCAACAATTTACAAACAAACATTCACACACCATAATAAACAAATGCATTGCAAGTCTATTATTCTAGAAATACGAATCCAAACACAAAAGTCATAGACAAACCTTCAATTCAGGATGATCACCATAAGTTTAGCCGGACATAACTTGGTGAATCATCATAACAACAAGTTTAGTGTTCATATGAATCGAAAACATAAACCAAATGTTAGAAATTGTTTGCAACCAAGTACCAACAGCCAAAATCGCCCCTAGGATCACCAATAACCGACCAATGATCAGATAAGCTGAAAAGACACCATAAAAACTGACTTAATGTGGCAGTTACGATTTGTCCGTCGCCTCCACCGTAAATTACGGTATCACCGTAATTTACGGTGACCTTCAATGTTGTACAGTGAGAGTTGTCTGTTTTACGGTGGGAATCAGGTCAACATTAGGTCCACCGTAAATTACGGTGAGACCGTAATTTACGGTGATGACTTGAATTTTCTTCTTTGTTTCATCTTTTGTTCCACATGTGACCTGTTTATCTTTAATCCTTCCAAAGCTGCATTTTCTCCTCTTTAAGCTCCCGAACCGCACCTGAAACATATGCAACCGTAGTTATCTAATTCAAGATAATTACACAATTAAGTAAAGGATTAATTCGTCTTTTAACATGATTAAGGGTTGTCCTATGGACTACCCGTCACATCCCCACACTTACCCGTTGCTTGTCCCAAGCAACCGATTCAAAAACTATTTCAAAAACACAAGCGATCAACATGCAAACCAAGCTAAAATGTATCGTCCTTTTACTAACTTTCAATCATACCACAAGACACATCCCTCACAAAAACTCTCGGTGACAAGAATTATTAGCATAATGCTAAACCACTCAATGCGTGTGTGTGTGTGCGACAATAAGCTTGTATACAAATCAAGTTTCCTCCTAATAAATATCTAACATGCTTAAAAACCAAAGGGACTTGCGGGTTGCAACAGGGCTAGGTGTAAAGGTAGGAAAATTGTGGAATACATATGAAAGAGCTAATTGATTTGACCCGGTTTTTATTTCTACCACTAAACAAAGCAACCATCAAATATATACACAACTTCTTCAACATTCTCAACTACTATTGCAACTAAATACAATTTTTTTTTCTTTTTTTTTTTTCTCTTTCTTTTTTTTCTTTTTTTTTTCTTTTTTTTTTTTCATTTCATTTTTTTTTCATAACACATCAAACTCAACAATATATACAAGAACATCAATACTACATACTAAATCTCCTAAACCGGGTCATCTCAAAAGGTAAAATTTTTGTAGGAAGTAGGCTCGGGTCACAATCGAATGGTCTAAGGCTCAACATGGCTTTCTAAGGACCAAACCCCCACCCCTCACAATACCAAGCTCATATATGTAACGTATGAGGTCCAACCCACCAATCCCGCACTCTCACACATCTAGACGAGGCTTCCTAAAAGTCCCCCTATCATTTTCAAAAGCATGCTAATTCTAGGATTTAACAAGTATTCACACACAAGTTCTATTAACACACAACACACACCGCCACTCAAACAATGAAATATCAATAACAATCATGTGTGGCTCAAATCCTCACCAAGAAAAAACTAGGAATGGGTGTCGGTGTGTCAAATGGTACAATATCAAGCTTTCAAATTTTAACAATTTTCGCTCGGATTTACAAAAAAAAAATTTTAAACTCCCAAAAATTCCCCCCATCCCCACACTTGGGATACATTGACCTCAATGTATGGTTTTAGGAGGCTTTGATCACTAAGATTCATTCAACATCAACAAAAAAGCTTCTCCACTCAAACCACAAATTTCTTTTTGTACTTTTCATTTTATATTTTTTCTTTTTTTTTTTTTTTTAAAACATGACACCACCAAACAAACTAACTACCAATATTTCAAAGCTAAAGAACACAACAAGACTAAGGAAAGAGTACATCGACCTGGTGAAGTTTGCCACAACAGATGTTGTAGATAATCCGACTTCCTATCACCACCTTCACCCAAATATCCGTACATCTTCCCCACACTTGAATGTCGCCATGGCCCTGAAACATAGAAAGATAAAAACAACAAGATCAATATAAAACCCCGGGTTGCCTCCCGAGCAGCGCTAAGTTTTGAGTCTTCAGCCAGACCGAGCCACCCCCATTTATGGTGGCTCAAAGAATCGGTTCCTGCCATCTCCATCACTTCCTTGTGTCATTGAACAAAATACATCTATCTTGTTTTGACTCGGTGGGTAATCAAATACACTCTTGCTCGCACCCATATATGTTTCTTCATGGTCCGGTGGGTGCTTTTTTCTCATTCGTGGTAACACATTTTTCATACAATCACTAGACTCACCACCCTTCCTCTCAATGGACTCATAACTAATCCTTCTAGTTTGAACATCAAAGTACAACCTACGGTTCTTTTCGGTCATGGTAATAATCTCGTCTCTACAATTAATTTGAGCATTTGCAGTATATAGAAACGGTCGACCTAAAATTACCCTTTGTTGTGATGCCATGTTGGTAGAAGCATAGTCCAAAACTAGAAAATCCACCGGGTATTCAAACTCTCCCAACTGAATCTTAACATTCCTAACCATTCCCCGTGGACGCCTCCAACTTCCATCCGCCAAGCTCACCATGGTTTCTATACCTTCAAGTGGACCAAAGTCGTACATATCGTATAGATCGCTTGGTAGCACACTCATGCTTGCCCCATAGTCCAACAATGCGTGAGGGATTTTTAATTTTCCCACACGGATAGACACGATTGGCACTCCATACTCTTTATCATTCTCGACTTCGGCATCTTTTTCCAAACCTGCATTCACTTGACACGAAGAAGTTAGACATTTTTCATTAAATTCGGTACTAGGAACGGTGCTTACCACATTGATGTTAACACTTTTTATGTTCTTGGGATTTGGCACCGTATCACTCGGTAGCTGGCCTTTTGCTTTCTTTAATATCGCCACGTCACTTGCAAGTTGACCCATTTGAGTGGTCAACGATTGGATGCTTTTGTCACGAACCTCGTCCTTTTGCATCCGAACCTCATCACGTTGGTTCATTCGTTGCATTTCACTTTGCATCGCCTTCAACATCTCCATCATCTCATTTCCACCCGAAGAGCTTTGACCCGTTTGATATTGCCTTTGAAATCCTTGGTTTCCTTGGAAATTTGGGTTAGCTTGATTAGAAGGGTTCCCATACCGAAAATTTGGGTGGTTCCTCAACCCGGGGTGGTAGGTATTAGAATTCATGTTGTTGTAATTTCTACCACCCCCTCCTTGACCTTGACCTTGAACCGCATGAACTTCTTCATAGTGCCCTTCCACCATTCCTTGGCAATTTTCAGCCGCATGACCTATTTCATTACACAAAGCACACACATCATAAATTTGGTTAGTAGTTTGAACATTACCATCATCTATTGCGTGCACTTGAGGTCGGGAAATGGCCGGTCGCGCTCTCCTCGATGCTTGAGCCTTTCTCTTTGATGTAGTTGCCATATTCTCCAAAAACTCCCAATCGTCATTCTCATAGTTTGTGCCAAAAGTCCCACCGGTAATGGACATTAAATCTCGAGCATCCTCGGCACTCAATCCCTCGTGGAAGGCATTCATCAACTCCCAAAGTTCAATCCCATGGTGAGGGCAATTTTTAATCATCATATTAAAACGTTCAAATGCCTCATGGAACATCTCACCATGTTGTTGTTGGAAACTCCTCAACCCTTTTCTAGCATCGTTGGTCTTTTGGGCGGTGTAAAATTCATCTAAGAAAATTTGTTGCATCTCTGCCCAAGTATATATAGATGCTGAAGGCAAAGTGTAGAACGACTTCTTTGCCTTGTCCTCCAACAAAAATTGAAATAAGACCAACTTGATATCATCAGCCGAAAAACCTTGACTCCCAAGAGTATTGCAAATCGAGTCATAGGCCTCTAAGTGGAAATACGGTTCCTCCGTTGCTAGCCCCTTGTATTTCGGCAAACTTTGCAAAGAATTTGTTCTTACATCAAAGGTTCTCCCTTGATTATTGTGAGGGATAACTACCGGTGAGGGATTTTGAGTGATTACCGGCCTAAAATGCGCTTCAATTCCTCTCGCATTTTCTCTAAGATGCCTTCTTGGGACACCCAACCGACCCCTAGGACGAATAGGACCCATTGGTCTTGGTATATGCCCTTGTGGTGCTAATGGTTGAAATTGTTGGTGTGGCATCGGTTGGTGTTGAATCGGCCTTTGGAATTATGGTTGCACATTTTGCGGTCGGATTTGTTGCAATGGTGTAGGGCGTTGCACTTGTAGCCCTTGTGGTCTTGGCCGAATATGTTGTGGTATGAGTTGTTGTTGTTGTGGTACTCCACCTACGCTTGCCATCCCTTGCGATTGACTTTGAACATAACCAAACTCTCCTTGATCGCCATAACCCCCATAAGCATACCCGTCTTCATCATAAAAGCCCTCAAAATCTTCATATCCTTCTTCATATCCATCTCCCTCTATACCCGAAGTTTGCCCAAATGGAAGAGTAGAGTATTGAAAACCCGACTGGTTTGATGGTCTAAACGTAGAGGTAGTATGGACAACAGTTGAACCTTGTGGTACTATATAAGTTGAGGATGATTGCCCTGAAACTGGGAAGAAATGAGTGAGTGGTGGAATAGTGGATGATGGGCTAAAGGTAAGACTGGGTTTGACTTGAGTTGTGATTGGTTGTGTTGTATTGGTTGGTGTAGTATCGTGAAGTGGAGTAGGCATTGTGGTGATGTTTGGAATAGTGGTGTTTGGTGATGGTTGTGTGGATGTAGGTATAAAAGATGAGGTCGTTTGACCCGTTGTGGGTGGTACTTGTGTTTCGTCCATGATGTTTCTTGGTGTAATGGGTGAAGTGGGTGAACCAATGATTCTGTTTTCGCGTAGTAAAACTCGGTTTTGCCTTAGTGTTCTTTCGATTTCCGGATTAAATGACAATGGTGAAGCTTTGTGAGAGCCTCTAGTATGCATGCACCTGTAGAACCTGCACACTAAACACACCAGTGTAAACCCGAAAATAACAAAGCAAAACTAACAAACTGACACACGTTGCGCACTACTCCCCGGCAGCGGCGCCAAAATTTGACGTGTTGTCGTAGGTACACGCAAATTTAATCCCAATAACAACTATAGATAGCGGTAATAGGGTATCGAACTCAGGGAGTATGTGGAAAGTGTGTTGATTTTATAGCTTTGCAAGTAACTACAATTAACCTAATTTGCAGAAAAATAAAGATCAATGAGTTGGATTGTTGTTTTAGAAAACTAAATTAATAACTAATTGCGAATCAAAATTGGTTGTTAAGCAGATTAAGAGAAAGCGATCATCCTAAACTTCCGGTTTGCTTTTGACAATTGTGTTAAATTCACTAGAAAGAATCACATAGACATGATTCATGTATGATTGTTTGTTGTGATAAAAGGGAACTAAGTACTCGGATTATGAAAATGCGAGGTTGTTACCCGATAACCAATTGATTAATATCCAACCCTAATCCCTCCCGTGATATCTCGATTGTTAACAACACCAAGAACGTACGATTTAGGATATGATTATAACATCAATCAACAATTTACAAACAAACATTCACACACCATAATAAACAAATGCATTGCAAGTCTATTATTCTAGAAATACGAATCCAAACACAAAAGTCATAGACAAACCTTCAATTCAGGATGATCACCATAAGTTTAGCCGGACATAACTTGGTGAATCATCATAACAACAAGTTTAGTGTTCATATGAATCGAAAACATAAACCAAATGTTAGAAATTGTTTGCAACCAAGTACCAACAGCCAAAATCGCCCCTAGGATCACCAATAACCGACCAATGATCAGATAAGCTGAAAAGACACCATAAAAACTGACTTAATGTGGCAGTTACGATTTGTCTGTCGCCTCCACCGTAAATTACGGTATCACCGTAATTTACGGTGACCTTCAATGTTGTACGGTGAGAGTTGTCTGTTTTACGGTGGGAATCAGGTCAACATTAGGTCCACCGTAAATTACGGTGAGACCGTAATTTACGGTGATGACTTGAATTTTCTTCTTTGTTTCATCTTTTGTTCCACATGTGACCTGTTTATCTTTAATCCTTCCAAAGCTGCATTTTCTCCTCTTTAAGCTCCCGAACCGCACCTGAAACATATGCAACCGTAGTTATCTAATTCAAGATAATTACACAATTAAGTAAAGGATTAATTCGTCTTTTAACATGATTAAGGGTTGTCCTATGGACTACCCATCAAAGGTTTAAAAGGAATGATTAAAGAATTAGAAAAAGGAACAGATGGAATTTGGAGATTCCATAAGAAAAGGATTTGGATACCTATTCAAGGAAACCTACAAAGCCAAATTTTAGAAGAAGCTCATAAGTCTAAGTACACGATGCATCCTGGAAGTGATAAGATGTATCAAGACTTAAGGAAAAACTTCTGGTGGATAGGAATAAAGAAAGATATAGCAATTTATGTTGCTAAATGTTTAACCTACTCACAGCTTAAATATGAACATCAGAAACCTTCAGGATTACTACAGCAATTAGAAATGCCAATTTAGAAATGGGAGTTGATAACAATGGACTTTGTTACCAAACTACCCAAGACACGAAAAGGTAATGATACAATCTGGGTGATTGTAGACATATTAACTAAATCTGCTCATTTCCTACCAATGAAAGAAACTTTCAGTATGGAACAATTAGCTAAGTTGTATGTGAATGAAATAGTTTCATTACATGGGATTCCTTTATCTATTGTGTCTGATAGAGACAGTCGTTTCACTTCTCATTTTTGGACAAGTTTTCAAAAAGCAATGGGAACTAGATTAAATCTAAGTACAGCCTATCATCCTCAAACGGACGGATAAAGTGAAAGAACAATTCAGACAATGAAAGATATGCTTAGAGCCTGTGTAATTGATTTTGGAGGAAATTGGGATGACCACTTACCTTTAATAGAATTTTCTTACAACAATAGCTATCATGCCAGCATCAATGCTGCACCATTTGAAGAACTCTATGGACGGAAGTGCCGGACACCAGTATGCTGGGCAGAAATTGGAGAAAAGCAATTTTCAGGCACTGAAATTGTGCAAGAAACAACCGACAAAATTATTCAAGTCAAGGAAAGACTGAAAGCAGCAAAAGATCGTCAGAAGAGTTATGCTGATAACAGACGTAAACCGTTAGACTTTCAAGTTGGAGATAAGGTATTGTTAAAAGTTTCACCTTGGAAAGGAGTCGTAAGATTCAATAAGAAAGGAAAGGAAAGGAAAGCTAAGCCCAAGGTATCTTGGACCTTTTGAAATTATCAAAAGAATAGGACCAGTAGCCTATCAGCTACAATTACTAGAAGATATGGCAGGAGTACATGATGTATTTCATGTATGTAGCCTCAAGAAATGCCTAGCTGATGAATCATTGATGATACCTCTTCAAGATATAGAGGTAAATGAAAAGCTTAAGTTTATAGAAAAGCCAATTCAGATTGAAGATAGGAAGATCAAGAATCTCAAGCACAAGAGATTAATTCCGGTCAAAGTAAAATGGGATTCAAAAAGAGGACCCGAATACACTTGGGAGCTAGAATCTAAAACGCAAAGGAAGAATCCACACCTATTCCAGTGAATCTTGAGGATGAGATTTAAAGCAATATGGGGAGGATATAACAACCCTCGAAAACGCCCTAAAATACCCCGTACTTGCAAAACCGAACCCGCGTAACATTTATTTTAGGTAAAAATTTTAAAAATCAGATTTTATTACCTGTTGCTGGCCGCGACAGGCTTGAGGGTAACCGGTCGCAGGGCGCGACGGCCCTTGACTTGCCAAACACCCCTGGTGCCACGTGACGTGACATGTGTTAGACCTACTCGATGACTGGTCAAACCAAGCCATAGCTAGGTGACCCTTACGGGGTGCGATAGACTGGCCTTGGGCCGGTCGCGGGGTGCCAGAGAACCCTAAAAATCCTATAAATTGAGCAGTCAGTTGCACTTCCAAACTCGCTCACAACTTTCTTTCTCTCTCAACATATAATCCAAAAATCTAAGTTAAAATACCCCCCTAAATCACAAAGCTCTTCCCCGTTGTAAGTATTTTAACCCCTGATCATTAATTCGATACCCTGTCCGATTGATCTGGAACCCAGAAACTGATGCCAACGCGATGCCTTTTTAGGGCTATGCTTTGTAAACTAAGTTGGGGTTCTGTCTCTGATGTATTGATAAGTTGAATTTGGGTTATTATACTAATACGCATACATTGTATGTTTTTAATAAGAACTCAAGAAAATAATCAGAAAATATTTCGAGGAAGCCCGTAGAAAAATATAAGTTTACAATGTGAGTCATTATTTAAAATGCTTTACAAAACCCTAAATAAATCCATTATAAATTACTATGATTAAGTTTTTGTATTCTACAATTACTATCGGTATGTGGGGTTTTGTATACATTACTTGACACTCGTTAATATTGGACAAAGGGTTAGCCAATATTAGCATGACCATAAGCACGGGGGGAAATGGTGCCCCAGTAGCAATACTGTGTGGAGAAATTGGTAGATATAAACAAATGTAAAAACTCTTGATGCTGTAAAATATAACAATGTGTGTTTTTATAAAATGGAATGTACTCGCCAGTATTTCTTGCTGATAAAATCGTTTTAAAACACGTTTCATGTAACTTAATCTGAAAGCTATTAGAAGCCAGCTATGGAGCACTGAAGGCTTAAAGAAAGTGGCTATAAAGTTACCTAAATAAACAAATAAATTATGGTTTCATCAACTAGGGTTTATCCCTATAGTTACATTATAAATGGAACATGAGTTTTATCCCATTTGTTTAATATAAAAGTTTGGTGTTTTGAAACTCTGAAATTTATTTCCTAACTACGGTCCTGATGTCTCATTTTTGCTGCCAGATTAATAAACACCGATACCACCGGCTCATACGCGCGGCTCCCGCTCCCTGGATGGGTTCGGGGATTGCGACAGTGTCCCTCCTGATCATAATCTGTATCATCTGTTTTCCTCTTGCCACCCGTAACATGGCATCAGCAGAAGTATCACTACAAGAAATTGGAGCACTAGGGGCGACGACAATAGCCGCGACATGGAGCAATAGGGGCGGCATCAACTCGGGTCGCCCCTATTGCTCCATGTCGCCCCTATTGTCGTCACCCCTAAAGACCTGATTCGTGTGCTTTTGCCAGACCTCATCCTGACCATTGAAAATAGAATGATCCAAGGGTCTTCTTTGTCTCCTTCTCAAACAAACACATATCCCCATCTTATATTCTCAAACACCACCATCAACCTTCCAACTTCAAAAACACCTCTAACTTCGATCACCTTCAACCACCATTATCATCATCGTCAACTATCACCGTCATCATCCTCTTCACCATCACCGTCAACCACCACCTACAACTTCATCCGCCACCGTCTCCATCATCGTTGCAATCACCGACAACCACCACAACCATTGTCAAGCTTCATCGGATCACCACCACCGTCAAGCTGCTCCGGACCACAACCACCGTCAAGCTGCACTGAACCACCACCACCGTCAAGCTTTACCGGACCACCACCACCGTTAAGCTCCACTGGACCACCACAACTGTGAAGCTGCACCACGACTAGCTAGAAATCATGTAGTGTTTATCTTGCCAATCATGTAGTGTTTATCTTATAATTCATGTTATGTAAATATAATTTTAATGAGAAGTTACGTAGTTTTTTGCTTCATTTTCGAGTTCAAACAAGTTTATTAATAAATTGATGGTGTTTTGTTGGTTTGAAAGTTGATAAAGCTGTCTCCGGTGAATTTTCAGGGGAAACTCCGGCCAAAGAATTAGCAGCGGCATCTCTTGCCGCTATTGAGTCAACCCTTTAGCGGCGACAGGTACCAATAGCGGCGGCATATGGGGAAATACCGGCCAACCTTTAGCTGCGACATAAGGGGTCTCTAACGACGACATATGTCGCCCCTATTGCCCCGTTTTCTTGTAGTGCATCAGCAGCAGTAGCAGCAGGATGATCCGCTGCCATAGTATTTTATCTTCTGCGATGTATTTAGGATTTAGTTATACTATATTTTTTGTTATACTATATTTTTTGTTATCTATGTACAAACTAATGTTGTGTGTGTGTGTATATATATATATATATATATCAAACTTAGACAAATATATCATATTCAGTCGTATTGGAACAGTATAGTATTTTAATTTAAACGATATAGTATGGAAACGATGTAATATATTCAAATCGTACCCGGGTATTTCAAAATAATTAACGCTATAAAAATTTAAAGCTGCTATAATATTTTAATTTAAACGGTATAGTATGGAAACACGGTAGAATATATTTGAACCGTACTCGAGTAATTTAATAAAATTAAACGGTATAATATTCGAATCGCACCGAGACTTGGTATAATAATTTAATTTAAACGGAATAGTATTGAAACGGTATAATATATTCGAACCATACCCGGATATTTCAAAATATTTAACGGTTTTAATTTAAACGATATAGTATTCAAACGGTATAATATATTCGAACTGTACACGAGTATTTAAAAATAATTAACGGTATGATATTTAAACGTTTATAGCATTCGAACCGCACTAGACGTGGTATAATAATTTAATTTAAACAATGACAATATAATATATTCAAACCGTATATACGTTTTTCAAAAAAAATTAACGCTATATAATATTAATGGTATAACATTAACGGTTATACATTTTAAGCGATTTAACGTTGGAACCAGATGAGAATTTATACCATAAAATACATCAAAATAACCAAACACAATTCTGATGGGTTATATACGTTGCATATAGCTCTATACGTAGCGTACATAAACCCTAGTTGTTTGTGCCTATGATTGTTGGGCAGGCTCTGAATTATATGCAACATATACGCAGCGTATGTAAACCCTTTTTAATGGCAAATTTGGATCACTAACAAACCACTGGAGTATCATCGTGCCATCAACGGAACCATCCGACCATATCCATCTGCACTAGGCATAATGCTTATACACCAATTCAAGAGAAAACTCAATAAATATGGGAAAACCCTACTTGTGGGAATCGAACCCAGGACCTATTAGTCCCAAAGTCTTGTCTCACTCCCAAAATGCCACTAGGCTATAAAGCCATGGACGCAGCGTATATAAACCCTAAATGTGCAAATAGGCAGCACTAGTGTGCGAATAGTTTGTGCCTTCTGTAACATACACACATAATAATAATAATAATAATAATAATAATAATAATAATAATAATAATAATAATTTAAAAGCAAACGATAAACACTATAAGAAATGAACCCTGTAGGGACGACATGTCGTCTTTATAGGCCTTTTTCACCTATAGACTTTTTTTTTCAAATCAAATTTGGAATGGTGAAAATTTTTGCCGCCTAAATGAAAATTATTTTTGACAAGTCAAACTTTTTAGAGACGACATGTCGTCTCTATAAGTTAAACTTTATTTTTTAGTTTTTTTTTTTTATTTTCGCATATATATTGATCATTACTAAATCAAAATTAAAAGAAAAATATTTAAAGTTGTATGGACAACATGTCATCTCTATAAGTTAAAATGTTTTTTTTAGAGTTTCTAATTCAACAAACTAGAGAATAAAAAAAAGGAAAAAAATTATTTTCACCATTATAGAGAGGATTTGTCGTCCCTATAAGGTAACGTGTCTTAAAAAAGCACGAAAATCCTATAAAACGACATGTCGTCTCTATAGGATGATCTATAGAGAGGATCTGTATTATCCCTATAGGGGTTTTTTCTTGTAGTGAAAATCCTTGAATAGAATTTATTACTATAGGACTTGGAGAGTTGGAGTTGAACAATTAATTTGTTAAATTTTATAAACTAAAAATATTGCTCGTGATTACCTAATTATTTACAACCAGGTAATTAGTTTGTGTAAATTACAATAAAAGATGATTATCACAATATAGAATAATCACTTATTTATCTATTTTTCTATTTTCTAAACCCAGAACAGAAGAATTTACTCTTATCTAGATTTTGTTTTTAAGGAAATAGCAAAATAATAATATTTTGGTGTATGATATAAATAGAGTAAACTGCCATTTTGGTCCCTGTGGTTTGGACAATTTTGCCATTTTAGTCCAAATCTCAAACTTTTTAAATCTGGGTCCCTGTGGTTTCACTTTTATTGTCATTTTAGTCCAAAATTCAAAAACCCTTTTTTTTACTGTTGTAACCTGCCTATTTTGTCTTTTGTTCAGGGGCATTTTTGTCCATCTGATTTCAATATAACATATTAATAATTAATAAACTAAATTAAATATATTTAATTCCTTTATACCCTTATTTAACCATCATCTTCCCCATTTAATCATCCTCTTCCAAAAAAAAAAAACAGGCAAATCTTCATTCATTATGTGCTTCTTCGCTCAACAAACCCCTAAATCTTCATTCATTATTCATCGTTCTGCAAATCAAACAGGCAATTCAGGGTAGGGATGAGCATATGCCACCGAATACCGATCCCATACCGATCCCGTACCGATCCCGATCCCGATCGGTATCCACTTTTTGGCGTTTTCGGTATCGGTACGGTACGGTATCGGTATTATACCGATACCGACCCTCAAAATACGGTATAATACCGATACCGTACCGTACCGATACCTAACCGACATGTTTCGGTATCGGTATCGGTACCTAGTTTGGGTGAAATTCGGGATCGGTATTAGGCGGTATCGGTATCGGTTCGGTATCGGATACCGATATGCTCATCCCTAATTCAGGGACCAAATTATCCGAACAATTACTCTGATACTAACTAACGCAACAATTCCGTATCATCAACATCTAGGTCTATTATCATCCATCCTCTATAGAATCTCAAATTGACCCTTAAAACTGAACATACATACCCAATACCTAAATTGCAAAATCAGACACAGATCTCACATCCACAAACCCTAAAACCCAAATCCATCAAAACCCCATTAAAATTGGTTCAAGAAAGCTTACATGAGATCTTAAAACAGATTCCCGACCTTAACAGGCAACCCGACATTCTGATAAACCCTAATCTCACCACCCAACCCTGCAGTCACGATCACCAAACCCCATGTCGTTGATTGGATATTGTTGTTGGGGGTTGTAGCAGCGGCACCTATGCCTAACAGCAACGAACCATCATCGGACTCATGACCGGAGAGAGTGAGTTGCCGGAGGGAGAACCTCCAGATTACACCTTTTGAAGTGGGTCCGTTTTAGGGCTCTGAAGAGGTGGTGCTTGTGGGGGTGGTTGTGGTGTGGGGTGGTTGTTGATGGTGGCGGTTGTCACACCCTGGCTTTTGCGGAAGCGTGGGTTTATTTGGTGTGACTTCTTAATACCATAGCAACAATCACAACAATGCAATATGATAAAAATACGAGATGTTCATCCATTAATAAAAGTGAAAAAATACCTCCATAACATTGTTTAGAAACATCGACACTTGAAATAAGTTACAAACCATAAATTATTTAAAACGTGTTCATAAGACACACAAAAGACTTTAGATAAGACGAGGTTTAGAGACATGTAACTCGTCCAGGAATAGGTTACACCTGTCAAACTTCACAACTCTGGATGACATCTATTATCCAACGCAGCTAGACACATGCATACCCTGCCAGATCCTGCTAGTTCCCTGAAATACATGTAGTTTGAAAAATCAACAAAAAGGTTGAGCGAGTTCATGTGTAAGTCTGTGTGTATAAGCCTTTAAAATATGTCTTGTATGTATAAATGTCCCTGGTATGTAGCAATTAAGGAAAAAGAGAGAGATCACCAATGGTTTCCAAGGCCATTGATATGTGTGAAGTGATGCAGGAAGACTCAAACCTAGCAAATTTGCACCGGGCTTCTGGCTGGAAGACATAGTCACCTCTATGGGCCGCCCCGGCCTCATGGGTGTGGGCTCGCTAATCCCAAATAGATCTATCACTCATGTCCCTCGGTCCTATAACGAGGATTAATGGCCTTAAGTGTTGTGCCCACCCTTCACACTCTAGTAGTAAACCTTCCTTAAGCTAACCATACCATGTATAAAAATGTCTGTAATAGTTGTAACATGTATTGCACCCCCGAAGTATAAAACTGAAAACAGTTAAGAGAAAAGGGGGGACATGAACTCACCTTATTTTGCAAGCGATTCCGAATACGCAAGTCAAGATTAAGGTGTCTGATGATAAGGAAACTCAAAGTTGTCCTAATGAATCGTACATGAACAAGAATACTGTATCAATATTGAGGTCGTATAGTGTTGACGGGATTTGTTGAGCATTTATTGTATTTGATAGTGTTTAGATTAACAGAAGGATCTTGTGAATTATATGTTTAGAGGGCTCGGAAAATGAACATGATATCAAGGAATTATTTATGAAAAATATTTACTTATCATAAATAATAAAATTGCAAAAATGTACAATTGATTTAATATAAACATTTGTAATAATAAATCAAATATATTTAACTAGTATCATAATTAAATATAATGATTATTGGCAAAATATTGTACAAGTGATTTAATTAATTTATATCAGAATAATTAAAAATAACATTTTTAATTATTGAACTTGAATATTACTGATTTAATTATATAAATATCGAAATTATATAAAATATCAGTAAAAATATTATTTTTGTGAAGATCAGTATTTAAAATAATAAATCTGAAAATTTCAGTATTTATTCCTAAAAAATCGATTTATTATTAATTATCCAATAATAAACTGTTTTAATATTGTAAAAATTAGTTTTATAAATAAATTGACTAATTTCATATTTTTAATAAAAGTAACAGTGTCTGATAATGTTATAAAAATTACTGAAATGATAAAAATGTTAAAAATAAAAGAATTAAAAAGAGTTGTTTGTGCCTGGGTTCGAACCCGGGTCACTTGGTTTGCAACAAACACATAGAACCACTGGGCTATGCCTGGTGGTTGGTTATAAATTGAATTTAATTAAATATATTCTGAAATGAAAATGGTCATCTTCCCCAATCAATCGATCAGAGTCAAACCGAAAGTCAAACATCAAAATTAATCGGGGAAATCTATGTTTTGTTCAAATTAACTTGAAGGAAACATTATATAAGGATGAATGAACTATTTGGGCCATTAAAAACTAACCGGTATCGATGAGGTCGGCGGTTCGGCTAAATTCCGGCGACTGTAACTCCGGCGAGAGTTGCAGAACTTCGACAGGAGAATGATTAAGTGTTTTGGGTGTTTTGAAAGGTGCAGGAGGTTCGTATGGAGTTAATGAACTTATATAGCACATCAATTTGATCTCAGATTCGACAAACTATAGTGTTCTTGATCCACTTTTAATTTTTAAATAAAAAGTTCGATTTTACAGCGATTGGGCACTGATGTGTGTCGAATTAATGCGAAAACGAGTTGGTAATGGGGTGGGGAATTATTGGTGATGTTATCGGATCAATTAAACAAAGATTGGTGGGGTTTGATCTAAGTCCGACAACTGGTTTGTGCGATTTGAAATATATTATTTAAATTCAAAAGTGTTAATAAATATAATACAATTTGATAATATAACCGGATGAGGGCTTAGCCCGACCGGTCACGTAGTTGTTTGTTGAGTGGGGTGTCGCAGGTTCGATCCTCCCCTGGTGACCGGTTCAAAAGGATTTATTCCTTTTTGTTTTAGAATTTATTTTAAATAAAATATTAAATTCCTAATTTGTGTATAAATGAATCAATGTTCTGTATTCTAACAGCTCCTAGTAGGAGGATAAACTGGTTAAGGCGTTGCGGTTGTAACCGAGAGGTCACGAGTTCGAAACCCGGAAAGGGCCGGTCCGATACAGAAGGACCCCCCTTTTATGCGAATTTTTGGATATTTACACTTTGGTCCCTGAAGTTTCATTGTTTTTACAAAAACACTCCCTCGAGTTTCAGTAAATGACGCAAACAGTCCCTGATATACTCAGTTAGTCAGACTAACTGGGTTAGTGTTTCAAAAAGGATTCCTTTAATAGGAGTTAACTTAGTTAGAGTATTTCAGATAAAATAAGTTTCAAAAATGACAATTTAGCCCATGGACTTGTACTTTCAAATAATTACGGTTTTAGTCCTTGAACTTAAAAAGTAATAGATTTCAAGCAGGTTTTAAAGAATGTCAAATAGGTCCCTCAACATATTGTTTGTTTATGTGCTGGCATTGTCAGCATGTTTCTGAGTTATCCGTTCACTGTGCTAACTGTGTTTTGTGCATCAAGTTTATCACTAAAGTTTGTGTGTAATAAATGGAGTGACAGTATGAATGTGATGCATATGTATGTATGATGCAGAACTCATAAAACAGTTTAATTCGTGAGTTGTAATTCTAGCACAGTCATTAAGCACAAAGTTAATATTAATTAATTGTACGGATACCTGTAATTGTGAGCGTTGTCACAGCGGTGGTGAGAAGGGGGAGGAGGTGGCGGTGGTGGTGTTGCTTGTGGCGTCAGAGAGGAGAGAGGGAGAGAGAGATAGGGGTGGTGTAGTGGTGGTGCGATGGGGATGGTGGTGGTGTAGTGGTGGTGTTAATGGAGGGGGGAGGAGGTGGCAGTGGTGAGAAGAGGGGGGAGAGTGGCAGTGGTGGTGATGGGGAAGATGATGTGCTTTTATAGGGTGATTTATTTAGTTTTATTATTTTTAATTAATAATCAGTTATAATAAAACGAAAATGACAAAATTACCCAGAGGAAAAAGACAAAACATGAGGGTTTAATTTGGGGAATCTGGCCTGATTTCACTTTTGGACCAAAATGGCAGCAAAATTGAAACCACAGGGACCCAGATGCAAAAGGTATGAGATTTGGACTAAAGTGGCAAAACTGCCCAAACCTCAAGGACTAAAATGGCAGTTTACTCGATATAAATATATAAAAGTTTTATAAGGTAATGACCAAAATGACAAAGGCCAAAAGTTTTTTTTTAATCTTTTACCAAGCTAAATGTTTCACCCAAGGCCAAAAGTTACACGACTAAGGTAGTGTTTGGTATGCAGGAATGAGAGGTGGAATGGAATGAATGATTACGAGGGAATGAAGAAGGTTGGTCAATGGAATGGAATCACCCATTTCAAAAGACATTCCATTCCCTCAAAATCATTCCATCCACCACCCATGTTTTTTTTCCATTCAATCCCTCTTGCACCATTCATCAACAACACCACAACCCACCACCTTCGCCACAACCCACCACCACCGACGCCATCGCCGCCACTCGCCACCAACTCACCCCGACAGCCACTGCCGCCGCCACCCACTCGCCACCGTTATCACCCACAGCTGCGACCAACCGCCACTCGCCGTCGCCGCCCACCATCATCGTCGACGCCACCACCACCGCCACCGCCACCACCAACCGCCGCCGCCACCAACGGCCACCTCTGTTGCCACCCACCACCAACGGCCACCTTGCCGCCACCACCACTCGTCATCATCGCCGCACCGCCACTCGCTGCCACCACCACCACCCATCGTCGCCGCTGACACCCACCACTGCCATCTATAACCACCCATAATCACTACTACCGACCACCACCACCACTCACCGTTGATTTTATTACTCCGATTTTATTGCCTACCGAACAATACACAATAATAATTCATTCCATTCACATATGGTAACCAAACAAGACATGGAATGGTAATGATCTATTGCATTCCCTCGTCCATTTCATTACCTCGTCCATTCCATTCATTCGTCCATTCCATTACCCCATACCAAACAGACCCTAAAAGTGTTTTGTATATACTTAGGGGTGTTAAAAAATCTGAATCCCAAACCGAATCCTAATTATCTGAAATTCTGAATCCAAATTATCTCGGATATCCGAAATTCGGATTCGGATAGTGATATGAGAAATTTTCGGATATCTGATATATGAAATATTAACTATATTTTTAAAATAATAAATATAAATATAACCATATATTTCTAGAAACCCTACCTTCCTGGCTTCCATTCAGCCTCTTTTCTTTATTGAGAGTCCAACCCATTCTTCAAACTTCATCTTTCAATCTAGAACTCGCCGGTTCGTTTCTTCCACATAGTTCCGGTCGCCAGCCTTCCTCATACGATGAGTTCAATCCACAGTCAACTTACACTTTCTTTGACGAGTTCAATCTACACTTTTCCATGCCTTTCCATCGTTGAATCGGATTTTTAAGAAAGATGTTGTATTTTTACAATTCGATTTGTAAGTATTTAACGATTTCTACTAACTGGTTGGTCTAAACTTCATTGAATCTTCTTTAATCCCCTTTACACGATTTATGTAAGCTCATGAGTAACTTTTTGATGAATTGTCAATTTATTAACTAGATTCCTATCTGTTAATACTCTAAAAAATTAGATAAAATATTTACTTCCTTGTATTTGTATATGTTCGTTGTTTGTAGATTGATATAATTGGATCAGAGAATGATAAATCATGGCTGACTAATTTAGGTGACGACGAGATGAGGTTTATCTTTAATGAATGTTGGAAATAGATTTTTTAATTTTTATTCAAGAATAAGAATATGGATATCCGATTCAAATATCCGAATCCGTATCCAAAATTCGGATATCCAAAATTTCGGATACGGATATTAAAACACCGGATATTAGAATTTGAACACTGATGTTTGTAAAATGTAACATATAAATTACCTCAAATGAGGCATAAAACTAACCATTTTTAGTACTAATGTTGGAAAAGTGTGTTTTTGTCTTCCTTTTGAATTTACAGGACCAAATGAGCTTAAACGAGCAAAAGGAACAAATATACAGCTAAAACCAACATAAATACAAAGAAAAGGAATAAACGCGGCATGCCCGACCCCTCAGCAGCATCCCCAAAAGCAAAAACTAGAAACAGAAGACTGACCACGGTGCCGTGCCCACTGGACACGGGGGGTGGTCAGCTACCTGCAGAAAAGACAAAGTTGTGGAAGCTTCTACGCCCACCACGGGGGGCGTGCCCAGCTCAGCACGGGGCATGGTCAACACTAAGATACGCAGAATCTTGTAAAATCTTGGTAGTACAGATACGCTTCTGCCCACGGTCCGTGCCCGCTGAACACGGGCCGTGTGGAGCCCTCTGCTGACACATGCATTTAATGAAGGAAGAGAAAAGGCTGGCCATGGGGGCGTGCGCGCTGGACACAGGGTCGTGGCAAGGGCTCTGTTCAGGCTATAAATAAGGGTGCTTGGCTCACTTCAAAGGCATATTTTGGCAAACCACCACTCTCCCACTTTGCCACCATTCCACCACTACTACAACACCCACATCCACCACCATCATCCATCATCCACCTTAGAGTGTGTGTAGTAGTCTCGGAATCCAAGATTGATAGTAAGAGTTCTTACCAATCAAAGGCCATATTTGGTTAAGCCTCTTACATCACTTGGTAAAGGCAAGTCTTTTATGTATTACTTTTGATTTTTAATCTTTCAGCACTTTTTATTTGGTTTTGTATTTATGACTTTAATAACTAGTTTCTTATGTTGAAGGTGAATTTTCTTTATCATGTCTCCATGGTGTCTTGACATTACTTTACTGTCTATATAAAGTAAAAGATTTACAGCGTTCAAATCTCTACGGTCTATATAGAGGTATGTCGGCTACCTGGTCGGGGGTTAAGGGAATGGTTTAGTAAGGTTCTTGCCTTGTTCAGGGTATAGATCCTGCAAGGACCTGGGTCAAACTTACTAGGACATCCTTCAATACCCATTGGTATTGGATGGCGGGGGTGCGAATAACTTGATCCTCTCATATGTAAACTACTATTAATACATTAAACCGGCTACTTGGGATTGTATCCCTACCGACTCAAACCACTTAGCCGAGGGTAACGTCACCTTCAAAAGAGGGGCCTACCACTTTTCGCATTAATAACTTAATTAATTATCTTTCAATACTCTGACCCTTTGGGATTGTATCCTTGCTGACTCAAACCACTGGGTTGAGGGTAACGTCACCTTCAAAAGAGGGGCCTACTACTATAACTAAGATAATCTCTTAAAAATTCCGAAAGTGCAAAAATCATCAAAGGATACATTAAAGGCGAGTCGGATCCAAGTGATTCATCTTGTCTATCTGTTTTTTTTATTTCTGAATTTTTAGTTTATTTTCATGTTAAAAAATCTTCTCTCAAAAAAATTAGATTGATTAGACGTTGAGGATAAACCGGTACTAAAAGCTCTTGTGTCCTTGGATGACCTCGGTATCTTACCAACGCTATACTACGCTCACGATGGGTGCACTTGCCCAAGTGTGTGTTTAGTGTTAGTAGAATATCGTGTGTCACACCCCCAAAATACCACGTGCGGGGACCCACGCGAGGCGTGTGGCGTACCAGGATCTAGCCACCAATCACATTGAACTCATAACAAGATTTTAAATAAAAACTTTCATTCATTAACTCAAAGTATTACAAGATGTTAAATGTATTCCAACATATACAGCGGAAGCATAAATCATTTGTTAAGTGTTTCAAAAACCATATGTACGAAACCATTTGACATGTCTTGCGATTCCATGTATCTCGACCCATGACCACTCCAGCCTCCCAGACAGCAAGTTCCAATGCTATAACCTTATAGACCTGCAAGCATGCAGACAAGTGTGTCAGACGACGCTGGTGAGTTCAAAGTTTGTTAACACGTTTTAGTTACCAGATATGAGTATAATTCAATGATTTGATGTTGTTATTAACTCGATTACCGCAGATGGCTCCAGATTGTTTGCCCAAACCCCAATGCTCTATCATACATTGGTCAAGTGGTTAAGGTAATTAGTTCGTAACCGTCCTCCCCGGTACGGTGTGAGGGTGCCAAACCTAATAGCGCTATCAACTAATAACCCTGTTGCCTCCCCGGAAACTAATCGGTAGATGTAAGGGGACTTAATGATAGAAATGAGTGTAATAACCAACATCCCAAAAATCCGACGTTCCTCCCCGGAACAATTACCAGATGTCCCTCCCCGGGACGCATGCTTGGAAAAAGAGCAGTGAACTCACCTTGGATTTGCTCGGTATGTTACGTTACATTACCCGTTCTGAGTTGGCCAACCAATCCCTACCGTGGTTACCAGAGATGATCAGTTTCGCAAACACATTCACAAGTCACATATTCAACAAGTCATACGTAATACCATTGTCACGTAGCACATAGCAAGTGTTTAGATTTCATACGCATTTACATCACAAGTTCATGTTCTCAACAGTAGTCACTGATGACACCAGTTTCATAATAATCGATTCACGTGTTGTCACAGGTTACATTTGTTTACAACCATAGTATAACACACATCAAGTACTCAGTTTCCAAACAAGTCTACATCCTGTGTTCATGACACATAACAATATTTTACAGACAAGTTGGCTACCCACAACAGTTAGGTCAAGACTCTCATTTCCGGCTATCATTATCATCATACAACAAACTAAGTTTCACAAACACTAGTGTTCAACATCATAAACTACCTATCTGTTCAGCTCAGTTACTTACACGAATGAAACACCCCATGTTTCGTCTAGGTGAGGGGTGACGAAACACTTAGTGTTTCGTCGAGAATATGGGTGACGAAAGACCCATGATTCGTCAACAGAGGTTTCGTCGATACGAATGTTTCATCGAGCAGGGAGTTTCACCACATACATAACAATTACGCTATTTCCCTAATGCACAGAGTTTCAGTCATCGCCTAATCATTAACCCTAATCATAATCTCAATCAATCGGTTCCATTTATCCACTATATACACATTATTTTAGAGCGGCATTACGATTAACATAACAATTATCATTATCATGCAATTGAATTTGTTTATAGAACATCAATACCATTTAAGAATTATGCAACTGAATTCATTTATCCATATTCTAAATTCATCAATTGGCATTTTCCACAAACTTCCCAGATCATAACCAAACATTATAAGCAATTTCCCTTTTTAATATAATCAGTTTATTATCATAATCACTCTCTCAAAACCCTTAATATCGAACCATACCAATTGGTTAATCATGCATCAATCAGTTGTCTAGATCCAATATAGTTTACAAACAATCCTAGGATCATGCAAATCTATGATTACACCTACAAGACATTAACTAGTTGCACACATATTAGGCTAAACAATCACATGTCCACTGACAATTCTCATGCAAACATGAACAAAATGGCCGACAACATGAAGTGATCATTATCCAAATTGGTTGCACTTTCAAGACACATCACATGTACTAATGTTATAGAATATTGGGCCAACAGAAACAAAGTAAATAATGATATTACTAACCGAAAGGTGAAGAGAGATATTCGAGCACAAGAAACTTCAAAGGAGGGGGGGTCGTCTGCCGTCGCAAATCAAGTGAGAGGAGTAGGGTTTGTTATTTTTTGATTGAGAGATATACAGGGAGGTTAGATACAAGTCTAAATATAGTGCCAATTACCTAAACAAGTGGGCCGATTTTAATGCTTCTTTAGGCTACACGAACTTGGGACAAATTGATCAAAATATACGAAGTGTGAGTTGGGCTCGGGTGATCAATTTGGGCCGATACAGAGTGTAGTTTTAAAGTATGAATATGTTGCCCAATACATGCGTGGCCCAAACAAATGCCAACATGTTATTTAATCAAGTTATCATACGTTTAAGTTTAACGGAGTTATAACTGAATAGAACGTTTTAACACATAGGAGAGGGATAACGAGAAGCTAAGATCGCAAGATAAAACGTTACTAACCTTGGAAGTTCGGGTTGTCACATCATCCCCAACTTGAAAGAAATTTCATCCCGAAATTTGATAAGTAAACCAAAAACAGCGAGGTGATAGATTAGGACCAGGATGCCTGGATTTTCCGTGGGTATCACATCATCCCCAACTTGAAAGGGAATTTCGTCCCGAAATTCGCCAGTGACATCAGGAGTTACTTCAACCATTTGAACAACCGAGGATACTAGAGCTTACTCCGATCATTGCGTTCCTACGTGAACTCCGGTCCACGTTTTGAGTTCCAACGAACTCTCACGATTGGTATTCGACTATGCTAACGAACTTTGACGTCCTGGTCCACTAATAGGGTATCACAAGGGTTCTATCGGACAAACACTTGCCTTAGATTCGAGGCATAAATATCATCGCGAACGTTATCCAATCCGTCAGTTAACTCGAGTTTGTGAGCCATGTCACCGATTCGTTCCAGAAATCCGAATGTCCCTACGCATCGAAAACCAAGCTTGCCACATTTTCAATAGCGTACCGCACCCTCCCAGAGTGAGACTTTCGATTATGACACGTTCGCCTACAGCGAACTCCCAGTGTTTCCTAAGCTTATCAGTTTTTCTGACAATCACGCGTTGCCGCCAAACGATTCCCGATCCAAACAATCTCCCCAAGAGTTTCGAGTACAAGTCCTGGACTCGTATTTAGGCTGTCACTCACCTTAGTCCAACAAGAGAAATCGGCATTATCGTCCATACAATGCCTCAAACAGAGCTGTCTGACTACTATAATGGTAACTGCTGCAGTAGATCTTAACCAAAGGTAAGTATCCTTCCAATTCTCGCTAAAGTAAATCACACACATGCTCGCAGCATGTCCTTGAGTGTCTGGATGGTTCGTTTATTCTGACCATCCGTCCTATGGTGACACGTAATGTTCGTGTCTAGACGTGAGCCAAGGGTGTTGTGTATTGCCTGTCATAAATCAAGCATAGATCAAAATCAGAGGTAACAGGAGTTGGCACCTCGTGCCTATATGCCGCCTCTCTCAGAGGAACATTCACAGCTGTGAAGACTCATCAGTTTCCTTGATTACGAGAAAGTGTGCTGGTAACGTGGGACAATCAACGGTCACCTAGGTGATATTGTTCCCGTTTTGAGTTGTAAGTAGACCGGTGACAGAATCCATGGCAGTTTGTTCTCATTTCCATGTGGGTGTTTCTGGTTGCTGATACTCCACATTGACTTTCCCACAAGTCAAACATCATTCACATATATAGCTGGGTGGGCCTTCATGCCCAATTCACCAGTACAAGATTTATAGATCCTAATATCTCTCATCAGAATCCAGACGACTAGAATATCGAAGCCAGTGTGCTTTGCTCAACACTAGTGTCCCTAAAGTTGTCGTATAATGAGATCCACACTCGTTCCTGGAGGTAGCGAATATTATCCGACCTGCCAAAGGTTGCTTCTCCATGCCCCGCATGGGTTCAACTTGAAAATCCTCTTCCTTCAGTTCTACAGTTTGAACAGAGCGAGTCTGATCAGGTAGGTTAGAGTCAATGGTGAGCTGCAAAGCTCGTGCACATTCAAGTTTCACAGTCGTAATCACCCAAAGGGTCCATCCAGCGATGCCATTAACTGATCTAGCTCTTCCGAAATAAAGGTACACGGGAGTCCCTTGTGATCGGTCTAACTAGTGTATTCGGTACCGTCCAAGTAATGCCTCCAACTTAAGTCCAAAGACCATGGTTTCCACCGCAAATTGTGTGTCGTGTAGTTCCTCTTCGTAACTCTGTTACGTATGTCGTTACTCTCTCGTGTTGCATCGGTGTGTAACTGGGACTCTGATTCGGAGCATCATGGTATACCATTAGATCACCCGTACCCTTAAGTAAAGACGATGCTCAGTGCATTGCAGAGTTGGGATTTGAAAGCTGAAAAGACGTCCTCCTGTTATGTGTCCCACGAACACAGCACCCTGCTGTGCTACAGAGATTTAAGCTACGCAATCTTCGAAAATCCTGTGATGAATCTGCGATAGGAGGGGATTAACGAGAAACTAAGATCGCAAGATAAAACGTTACTAACCTTGGAAGTTCGGGTTGTCACATCGTGTTTTATAAATTTAAAACTTGATTAATGTGTAAAATGGGCTTAAAATATCAATAAAAACATATCACACCTTACACACACCAAGTTTTTGGCGCCGTTGCCGGGGACACAAGGATTTTTAGAAAGCTTAAAATCAACGGACTAATCATTTTTCAAAACTTTTTAAAACTGCGCGCACATTTCTACATTTTTTCTTAAATTTTTGCATTAAAAGTAGTATGGACACGGGGCCGTGCTCACTGAACACGCACCCGTGCTGCAAAAAAATAACAAAACACCCAGATACAGAGTCTGAACACGGGGTCGTGCTCATTGAACACGCCCCCGTGCTGAACCCAACCAGTAATTAATTTAAAACGCCCAGATACAGATCCTGACCACGGGCCATGCTCACTGACCACGGGGCCGTGGTGAGCCTCTGTTTCCGTTTTTATTTTTGTTTTCTGGTCCCGAGACTCTTTTGTGGTCTGCTGAGTGATTCTTATGGATCAATACTCAGGAGGTTGCAATTACCACTATGAAGAGGATGATTATGAAGAAGAGTATTGTACCATTTGCGGTAACCCTCACTCGGTACAATATTGTGATCTCTTCGAACCATCCCCTTCGTACACACACTATGAGGAACCTAGGTACGAACCAACCACTTCATACACGTACTATGAAGAGCCAAGGTATGAACCTCCTCCCTCATATTCATACATTGAAGAACCAAGGTATGAATCATCTCCATCATATACTTACTATGAGGAACAATGGTGTGAACCATCCACCTCATATGAGTATTATGAAGGACCAAGGATCGAACTTCCGAACTCAAGCTTTTGGGATACTTATCCCACTCACTTTGACGAACCGCCAACTATCCTCCCCGTAGCCGAAAGAATAATAGAACACCTTAAAACTATCGAACGATATATAAAAGAATCCAGCGCAAGAGAAGAGGAATCCTGCGCAAGGGAAGAGGTAGTTTGTACTAAAGAGGTAATAGTAGAAGAGGTAAAAATGGAAGAACAAGTAAGTGAAAACCGACGCATGAACCAAACAACGAAAAAGGTAAGTCCGAAAACGCTAATCTTTAAAAAGAGTCTAATTTTCAAGAAATTAATCTCTTAACACATTCTTTCGAAAACCATTCTTTGGTACCTACTCATGCTAAGTTTTTAAAAGAGTTAAACATTAACACTAAAATTAACGAAATGGTAAGCATTAAGTTAACAAATAATCAAACAACGCTAATAAAAGATGATCCATTTGAAGTTAACATTACACCAGTTCCATGTTTCTTTCAAAACTCCTTTATTAGTAATATTACAATCGATAAAGATCTTTGTGTGAATATAATGCCAAACTACATTTTTTGAAAAAATTAAGTATTAGTGATTTTTCTCCACTTCAAATACCCATTTTTCTTTCTAATCGGAAAATAATAAAATCAATGGGAGTAGTTGAAGATGTGTTAGTGGAAACAAATCAAATGGTAGTCCCAACCGACTTCGTCATTCTTGATGATGCTCCACTTGTGTTGGGACAACCTTTTGTAAAAACCCATCAAGCCTTGATCAATCGGAAGCAAAAACAACCTACCCATTCAATTAGGGGACTATAAAAGGTATGTCGATCTTGAACAATCAATGAAATATCCAATTGGCAATGATGACCCCCTAATTGAAGATGAGCCAGAACCACCCGATAAGGTGGGTCTAGCCAAGGACCCTTATAAACGTGGCGCACCATGCAGGCATTACGCGAAACTATCCTTGGTTTTAGATTAGTTTAACTTTTATGTTTTCTAGTTTAGTCTTACTTTTCAGGAATAAATCACACTCGAAAAGGTGGATATTGCCAAAGAGACGTTAAAACAACACCCCATGCATGAAAACAGAGCCTTCCATCAACTTTTCCATCATTTCAACATGTGCAGCACTGGGCCGTGGCCACCCAACACGCCCCCGTGCCCGGGGTTCTGCTAGAAAAAATTTCTAAAAGGTAACTGACCACGGGCCGTGTCCACTGGGCAAGCCCCGTGGTCAACCTTCTGTAACTTTTTGTTACTGGTAGTCTGACCACGGGATCGTGCTCGGCCCATCACACCCCGTGTTCAGCTACCCAGTAACATAAAATCTTGTTTTTAACCCACTTTTACACATTTTAATCAATCGAAAAACTTATTTTT
The DNA here is from genome assembly GCA_030545235.1 of Helianthus tuberosus. NCBI lineage: Eukaryota > Viridiplantae > Streptophyta > Magnoliopsida > Asterales > Asteraceae > Helianthus > Helianthus tuberosus. The sequence continues at coordinate 55,803,933 of CM060408.1, read as the reverse complement.
AAAACACATTGAGGACAATGTGTAATTTAAGTGTGAGGGGGATGCTAAAAACTTGAATCTTACAAGTCCTAATAGCAAGCCTTACACAAAACTCTATTGGAACCGCTAATCACCCAATTTTTTTTTCAAAAATTTTCATTTTTTTTACTTGTCTTGGTTTAATTCGGGAATATCAAGTTCTAAAAAGGTTATATTTTTACAAATTTACAACCGATAGCGTCATGATAAAAAGCACCAAATAAGAAAATTATGAAAAGACATGACAAATCTAATTAAAATTTGATTATATATACTTGATCACGTTATAAACCATTTCCCACAACAAGTGAGTTTTGAGCTTTTATTGAGCATACAAGCATATATCTTTAAACTAAATGCTCATTTTTCGTTTCTTGTGTGAATATCCGCTTGGTTCTTACGACTCTTGAACTTGCCACGACGATACATTCCCGGTCCTTACCAACTTAAACCCAAGTAAGTAAATGATGGAGGCATTAGGACTAACCCATTTTTCATTCAACACCATTATTTTTCATTTTTTTATCACCTACCCAAAATCCCCATAGTTAAACCCTTTTGAGCCTAAACATTTTCATTTCAAAACCCACAAAACAAACACCATTTACCCACCAAAACCCCTTTTTCTTTTCAACCCCTTTGTTTTACTAAAAAGCTCTGTTATCTTGTGACATTTCTTATAAAAAAATGAAAGTCTTGGAATAAACAAACAAGTTACTCAAAGAAACTTTGTTTGAATATGCTTAGTTTTAATAAAAGTCACAAAAACAAAAAGTTTTACGACGACCGATGCTTTTTACGCTTTTAGCCATTTTTACTAACCACTAACCAAAACTACCTACCCTTAGCCCAAGTCTAACCCTTTCCCAAAGTCCTTTTGATATTTACGAAGGTTCATAGTTAAAAGGGAGAATGTTTGATTTCTTGGCAAACATACGGTAGAAGTAAGTTCCATGCCGGTCTCGAGTGTTTCAAAAAAAAAAAAAAAAATCGTCGGCCGAGTGTTGAATGATCTCCCGTGAGGTATGTGAACTTGTATATAAATATAATTTTAAAAAGGCATGTTATGCCCAAATAAGTAATTTTTCTTATAAAGTGTTATAAATAAATCATAACGAATAGGATTTTAAATAAATAAAATAAAACCCAATAAAGATCTTGGATTCCCGACACTCAAGACAAGACCAAAACTTCTCTTCTACCCATTCCATTTGGGTGTGTAAAGCCACATATTAAAGAGTTTTGCTTGATGACAAGAAAAGATTCAAGTGTGGGGGTATTTGATGTGTGTAAAATGTAACATATACATCAAATGAGGCATAAAACTAACCCTTTTTAGTACTAATGTTGGAAAAAGTGTGTTTTTGTCTTCCTTTTGAATTTACAGGACCAAACGAGCTTAAACGAGCAAAAGGAACAAATATACAGCCAAAACCAACAGAAATACTAAGAAAAGGAATAAATGTGGCATGCCCGACCCCTCGGCAGCATCCCCAAAAGCAAAAACAAGAAACAGAAGACTGACCACGGGGCCGTGCCCACTGGACATGGGGGCGTGGTCAGCTACCTGCATAAAAGACAAAGCTGTGGAAGCTTCTACTCCTACCACGGGGGCGTGCCCAGCTCAGCACGGGGCGTGGTCAACGCTAAGATACGCAGAATCTTGCAAAATCCTGGTAGTACAGATACGTTTCTGCCCACGTGGTCGTGCCCGCTGAACACGGGCCGTGTAGAGCCCTCTGCTGACACATGCATTTAAGGAAGGAAGAGAAAAGGCTGGCCATAGGGGCGTGCCCGCTGGACACGGGGCCGTGGCCAGGGCTCTGTTCAGGCTATAAATAGGGATGCTTGGCTCACTTCTCAAAGGCATCCATTGGCAAACCACCACTCTCCCACTTTGCCACCACTCTACCACCACTACAACACCCACATCCACCACCATCATCCATCATCCACCTTAGAGTGTGTGTAGTAGTCTCGGGATCCAAGATTGATAGTAAGAGTTCTACCAATCAAAGGCTATGTCTGGTTAAGCCTCTTACATCACTTGGTGAAGACAAGTTTTTTATGTATTACTTTTGATTTTTAATCTTTCGACACTTTTTATTTGGTTTTGTATTAATGACTTTAATAACTAGTTTCTTATGTTAAAGGTGAATTTTCTTTATCATTTGTCCGTGGTGTCTTGGCATTAATTTACTGTCTATATAAAGTAAAAGATTTACACCATTCATATCTCTACGGTCTATATAGAGGTATGTTGGCTACCTGGTCGGGGGTTAATGGAATGGTTTAGTAAGGTTCTTGTCTTGTTCAGTGTATAGATCCTGCAAGGATCTGGGTTAAGCTTACTAGGACCTCCTTCAATATCCACTGGTGTTGGATGGCGTGGGTGCGAATAGCTTGATACCCTCATATGTAAACTACTATTAATAAATTTAAACCGGCTACCTGGGATTGTATTCCTGCTGACTCAAACCACTTAGCCGAGGGTAACGTCACCTTCAAAAGAGGGGCCTACTACTTTTCGCATTAATAACTTAATTAATTATCTTTCAATATTCCGACCCTTTGGGATTGTATCCTTGCTGACTCAAACCACTGGGTTGAGGGTAATGTCACCTTCAAAAGAGAGGTCTATCACTATAACTAAGATAATCTCTTAAAAAGTCCGAAAGTGAACAAATCATCAAAGGATACATTAAAGGCGAGTCGGATCCAAGTGATTCATCTTGTTCTGTTTTTTTATTTTTATTTCTGAATTTTTAGTTTTATTTTAATGTTAAAAAATATTTTCTCAAAAAAATTAGATTGATTAGACGTTGAGGATAAACCGGTACTAAAAGCTATTGTGTCCTTGAACGACCTCGGTATCTTACCAACACTATATTACGCTCACGATGGGTGCACTTGACCAAGTGTGTGTTTAATATTATTAGAATATCATGTTTTATAAATTTAAAACTTGATTAATGTGTAAAATGGGCTTAAAATATCAACAAAAACATATCACACCTTACACACACCAAACACCCCTAGTAATACGTTTCATCCATGTAAAGTATATACCTGAGTCATACATCACTAAGTGTTTTGTATATACTAATACGTTTCATCCATGCACAGTATATGCCTGAGTCATACATCACTAAAGTGTTTCTAAACGTATTGTGTCACTTTTAGGTATATAACACAATAATCACGCACACTTGATATATAGTAAAATTTGAACTTAATATATTCTAAGTTATATTTGATAGTTATACATTAAAATTTTAACTTAATATTCTAAGTTATATTTGATAGTTACACATATATTTGTTATCTTATTAGATAATGTAATACCCATGTACATATTCTTAAAATTTAAAAATTTCATTTTCTTATTCTAAGTGTTCTTTTGACCGTTCACGAAGTTAACGCTTGACCTAACAGTCGACTAGTGGCGTAACGGAAATTTACAGTCACTGGGACAGTCGTAATTCAGAAATGTGCTTTCCATCTTCTCGAACCAACGAAGTAAGGCAGTAGCAGCCTTGGTACCCTCATAAGTGGGAGGGTCACATGACTTTCAAATGTTTGAAGGAACACTTAGAAGGATTTGCACCACCAGGGTTTACTTGAGTAGTAGGCCCTTGATTGGTAATGGCTTGTTGAACTTGAACCACTATGTTAGGGATGACGGCGACCATTTCTTTTGCGATTTGGATAGCCACTCGGTGACCAGAGTTTCCAGCGTGGATTCTGGTGCAGTGACGTCTAGCCGACATCAATAGGGATCAACGCAAAAAGTTTGTGAATTTTTGATAAAAATTGATTGTTAAATTATAAACTGATATTTAAAAAAAATGAAATATTAAAAATTCCTAAGTTTGGCACATCATAGAGTTTGGTATGCCTGTCATTTTCGTAATCACGTAGGCCCTCGCAATTACCGAGCTTTCGCCTAGTTCACATATGTTTATCTATTGATTAACCCGAAGAAAATCGTGAAATATTGATTAACTCTAACCAGGGGGTTACACCCGCGCTTCGCGGCGTGGCAACCCGATTTTTGATTCGATATAGCAATCGAAAGAGAACTTACAAAATAAAGTCGGCGTACAAAAGTATGTCGACACGTGTTTTACATTGATGGAAAACAATAGTAAAAAATACCAGTAATGGTTCTAATAGGACCGATACTGATATAATTTTTTATACACGTATTTAGTTTTTATAAAAAGAACTAATGAACGAACGTTATAAGAGAAATTTTTTTTTCCTAACCCTTTTGGCCCCTAACGTCTTTTTTTCTAACCCTTTTGGCCCCAAAAAGTAAATGAACGGGGTTAGTGTTAGGGGCCAAAAAGGTTAGGAAAAAAAACGTTGTGGGATCAGATGTTAAAAGATTCCTTTTTGGGCTAAAAGGGTAAAAGTCATATAACCATAGGGGCGAAAATCGTAATTTACTCTATTATTTATAGTATAAAAGTCAACTTGAATATTGAAAAAGTAAAAAAAAAAAAGTCACTGTAGCAGTTAAAGAACTAATGAACAAACGTTATAAGAGGAAAAAAAAATTTCCTAACACTTTTGGCCCCCAACGTCTTTTTTCTAACCCTTTTGGCCACTAAAAGTAAATGGACGGGGTTAGTGTTAGGGGCCAAAAGGGTTAGGAAAAAAGACGTTGGGAGCTCAGATGTTAAAAGATTTCTTTTTGGTCTAAAAGGATAAAAGTCATATAACCAGAGGGGCGAAAATCGTAATTTACTCTATTATTTATAATATAAAAGTCAACTTGAATATTGAAAAAGTAAAAAAAAAAGGTACTGTAGCACTATTCATCCCAATGTTTGAAATTAATACATACTAGTAATAAATGCCCGCGAGCGTTGCGACGCAGGTACATCGTAAACATCGAATGAATTAGTCCAAGCGTTATGTGCTGCGTTAACCACACGAAAACGTGTGTTTCGACGTATCCGATTGAACTTAATGTAACCTACATAAGCATTGCGATTGGATCCAAGCATTATGTGTTGCGTTAACTACACGAAATCGAATTTAGACAATACAATTATAATGTATTCTACGTGACCCGACACATTTTTTTGATTTTTTTAGTTGTAATTTTTATATATCAATATGGTACTCAAATTGAAAATAAAAAATATATTCGATTTATAATGTAATTTTTTATTTTTAAAGAAAAATCTTTATCTATACTATATAATAATATGTTAAGCAACACTAAGGGGCTGTTTGTAACCTCTTAATGACCATTCAGATGCTACCTCTTAATGGTTTAAAACCTCTGAATGAATAAGAGGTAACCTCAAGTCTGAATGGTTAAGAGGTAACCTATGAATGGTAAATCATCACATGTCACATTCTTCTACCTTCTCATTAGTAAAATTCTTAATGGTTCCATTAAGAGGTAGCCTCTTAATGACCATTCAGAGGCTACCAAACAGCCCCTAATATATGTGTCTTTTCGGTATTAGATGGTTTCACTTTACTCACAAAAATTCATTTTTGAAATTTTTTTTTTGAAAGGTGAACTTCTTGTTTTTAAGGTTATTCACATCCCCAAATCGGGGACCCTAACCAAGATCTGCCCAGACTTACGTTGTCTTAACTGGACCCGCGCTGGGTAGTCAGGCTTGGCTACGGCTTTCGCCCGGAAACCGTGCCGCCTCCACACGAGTGACCTCGCTGGAGTAACGGCCGGATGAAAACCGGGGCCGGCTTAGGCTCGAACTTGCGCAACTAATGGCTAACAAGTTCTTACCATCATTTTTGAACTTATATATCCTTTTATGCATATGGTACAAGTTTATACAGTTGACTGGCGCATACTTTTGTTATATATTAGGCCATGCGTAGTCATAACGCCCCTTTGTGGGCGTTATGCGACACGTGGCGCGCCACGTGTGCGGGTGGGCGTTATGGGGCGTTATGCATTTAAGCCCGTAGTCATAAAGCCCCCGTCTAATCATTACTCAATTATTAATTTCTAATTTTTTATAAAAACAGAAAATAAATAAAAAAAACTGCAAATAAATAAAAACAGAAAATTAATTAAGAAAACTGATAATAAATAAAAACAGAAAACAATTAAAAACAGAATATATAAATTGAAAAATAAATAAAAACAGAAAATAAATAAAAAAAACTGCAAAAAACAGAAAAAAACAACGAAAAAAACAGATTTTTAATTTTCTCAATAAAACCAGCCCAAAGCCCATCAAAAACATCACATAAATAACCAGCCCAAAGCCCATAAAAATAAAACCCTAAAATCCTTCTTCCTTGTCTTCCTTCTTCTTCATATACCTGCAACACAAAAGCAACACAAAAACAGAGCATTAAATATATGTATGTATATATGTTTGTGAGTGAGGGGAAAATCAGAAAAATAAAAAAATTCAAACAAACACACACAATAATGCCGCTATATATCTCGCGCCTCCCCCCCAAATTGCATTCATACCGCCCCTCGTGGCGGTGTTCACCGGCGCTATGCGGCGCTATGGGGCATACCACCCTCACATGCCGCCCCATTAAACACTGTCTTAAAAGATAACTTACCGCTATAGTACCCACAATTTTTTTAAATTAATTACAAACATGCCATCCAGCTTGTTGTAATTGATCAATGAGATTTATTGTGGATCAAAGGGTAAAAATGTCAAAGCGCTAAATAATTGGAGGGTTTTTTTTTTTTTTGTAAGTTGAGATCAGAAATTGTTACTATAATTTTGTATTTAAGAATGGTTTTAAATAATAGAAGAAAAGAGAAGGTGCATTAATTTATTCATTGATTATTTGCAAGTGTTATTTTGAAAAATATCACATTTTAAGTAATGGAATTACATGTTACTTCACACTTTCACAAAACCAGCTTTATTTTTTTTCACAAAACAGTCAACTTCTCATAAGAAATTTTATTGAATTAAATGCTTAGTATAAAACCATTAATATTCTCTGTATAGAAAACCATAAGATCACATCCCCATTAGAAAAATCACTTAAGCACCTTTCTCTCTCTCTCTACAACCTCAAGCACTACCACTACAACCACCAACTAACCACCGTTGTCTTCATCTGTCTCTCGCCGGCATCTCCCTCTCCCCTATCAATCAAAAACTGTCGGAAGGAAGGAGGTGACTGGAGTGCAAAAACGCCGGCGACGGCGAGGCGTTTGGCGGAGGCGCAGGAGCGTAGCCGCCACAGGAAGCCTGAACCCTAGACACCGACGTTGGTGTGGTCGGTATCAGAATCCGTTAGTGGTGGTGCGACGTTAGAGGGTGTGCCTAACCATCATCGGCTTCTTCTCACCATAACCCTAGCCACCATTGTTTTTTTTTTTCCGGTGTTGGTGCGATGTTAACCGGCGAAGTGAGGAGACCAACCGGAGACCATGGTTGGGTTCTCTTCCATCACTCTACTCTACTCTCTCTAGAAATCTCCATGTCTCTCTATTTTGTAGGTAATGAAAGTATAATGTAAAATGTAAAAACTTGGGGGCAAATGTAAAAAGTTGGGTTGGTCAGTGGCTTTTACCGAGTTTCTCTTTTTAAGATATAGTAGAATATATGATTGAGGTTTCGCCTACTTCGCATATGTTTATACATCCAAATTATATCTATAATCTATAATATATTAAAAAGGAAAAGTGATGGACAAGATAGTAATTTTATTTGCGTATAAATTTTGAAGCATTATGTACAATAAAAAGAAGCCATTTTAAAGGGGCTAAAGTTGCACCTTTTTCAAAATTTTAAGACACCTTAAGGGTGTTTTAGGGATTTCATCCATAGAAAATAACCCTACAATTAACTCTCAGGGCAATTGAATCGTTTGTTTTCCTCCTCCAATTGAACCATCTAGCCCCAAAACTCAAAACCCTTGATAACAACCGGATCAAAAAAACGTACACCACACACACAATGGCGACTACAGCGGCTGCCGTCCGAACAATTTTCCGGTCATCATCCCTCCGTAGCGCGGCGGCTCGTGCATCCTCTCAAGCCAAAGCCGCTCGCTCTCCTTTTCGTATCGGTAGCCAGAACTCTCTCTCTCTAATCGCATCTTTAGGTAACCACCTTTTGATTGTTTTTTTTTACCCATGTTTAGTGTATATTCGGAAGCAATTCTGTATTTTGATGTTGTTTGTGATTTCAATACAGATGATTACAACTTATATTTGATCTGAATCTGTAGATATTTAATCGAAATTTGTATCTAAATTCGCTAATCGGTGTTCTGATGTTTGAAATCAGTATTTGCGTTTGGTGCTCCGGTGACTGGCGACCACACTTTTAATCAGGTCGGTCATATGTTTAAAATTTTCTCTTAAGTATTATTTATTCTGCATTTTTTGTTGCAGCTAATATAACAAAAGTAGGTAGCTCAGTAAAAAAGTTTATATTCAAATTGATGTTATAATTTATAAAGAATGAGAATTATTTGATTATTTAGTTAGTTTGATCAACCTTGGCTGATTCTTTAGGGATTTTGTAGTTGATGATCAAGTGAAATGTGAAAAATGGATTCGTGATGATGATAACCATTCTGAGGAGTCAAAATCGAGCTGGTGGTTGAACCGACTCATAGGTCGAACCAAGAAGGTGACTTTAGACTGGCCTTACCCTTTCGCAGAAGGGGAACTGTTTGTCTTGACTCTTAATGCAAGACATATTACTTCGTTTCCTTATCGGACTGTGAGTAAACATTTTGATATGTTTTTTTTCTCAATTTCATTTAGAAAAATCTTTAGAAGGGAGGTTGAGGATGATTCTTATTTCCTTCGAATTCTCACCACGTCGTCTCCTGGAATCTCATAAGTTCATAACCGTTGAAGATCAATCATTTCATCACTCCTCGTGTAATAATCTTATCTCATCTTTGTTATTATAATTTTTAAAATTATTGTTTGTTAAACGTTGTTTTCTGAATTTTATTGTGTTGTTGCTTCATTCAGATGCGGAAAGTAAGAAAGGCGAAACGGAATGAACAAAGGTACTCTCTTTGATCGATTTCGAATTGGGTTGTGTTTATTTTGAGGAATTATGAACTGTGGTTTGTTCAATTTTGATTAAAGTGGGCTGTTTTTGCTACGAGATTATTGATATCCGTAATTGATTCATTGTTATGGAAATTTTGAATTGCAGGTGGAGTTTACCACCGCTGCCACCTTCACTCCACCGTCTAAAGCTACCGCAACCACCAGAACCTGCACTCGGTACAATTACGGCAATAAGTGTTCGGTACGAATTGATTTCATTCACTTATTCATGACCCGTAATTTGTTTGATTTAGGGTTTGCTGTAAACGGAACCTAAAGTAAGGGTGAACCAGAACCTGCACTCGGTACGCTGTTGTACTTTGTGATATTCATATTCATCAATATATGTATGATATTTACTATAACACAAGAGTTTTTTGTGCACTTTAGATTTGAAATCAGAAACTTGGATTAAAGTAAGGGTGAACCAAAACCAATTTGATTATGATCTTCCTATAGACCAACCGGTCATCACATGCTCAATCTTGACTTGTAAGATGCTTTCTTGATTTGTGTGTATGAATCTTGAACGATATAGGTTTTCATGTTTTCAGCTTGCACCAGGTGGCACTGTTGTAGGGACAACTTGCAGCAGTGGCTGAGGAAACAAGGTTTGCATTTGTAACAGCTAAAAATATGATTGATGGGCTGGTTACTTTCATTTTCTAACAGATGGGTGGGTCAGAATGGGTTTGGGTCAAACTAGGTTTGGTATGCATATGCAAAATCACCCTCTTTTGGTTAATATTTGTGTTTTTAAAGATGAAATTACCGAATTACCCTCTCGTGTTTTTTTAGGAGACAGGTGAGATGAGAGAATACTGGCTTGTTTCGTTGGTGCAAACGTCGGCTGATTTGTTGAAAGATAGGCTTCCTGAAGTGAGAGAGGCGGCTCGAGGTATGGTGTTGTTGGTTTACAAGGCGGTTATGGAGGATGGGGAGAATGAAGAAGAAGATAAGTGGCAAAACTTTTGCCAGTTGAATTTGCCAGCCATTGATGCGTTGACCATGGTTTATGCAGGTTTTCATCGCTTGTGAATATTAGAGTTGTTGATCAAGTTCTCTAATGAACGGATGTAGGTAGGGGTGTAAACGAGTCGAGCTACTTGCGCTTCGACCATTGAACTTGGTGCGGCTCTATTGAATAAGGAAAGCAGGGAGGTCATGGACCTTAAAGAACAAATCGAGAGGCTAAAGAAACAGTTGGCAGAGAAGGACCCACAAAGTGCGCAACAAGTCAACAACCTTGAACCGAGATCCCCGTTACCACGAGCAAAAGCAGCAGCTCTTATGATAGACAGAACTCCCCGTTACCACCAGGTCTAATTATTATTTATCCATGTAATTGGATTACGATTTTTTATTATCAATTTTTAAAGGATTCATAATATTAAATAGCATTTTTTTTAAAGTTTCATGGTTTTCACACCAGTAAAGATTTGTTGTTTTTCAAAATCATATTAGAACTGAAGTTACATCTATACAAACGCAAACACCCCTTAGTTGTTGAGATTTATGGTGCTTTAGAATTTTAGTATATGTGCTTGCTGAAGCCCATGTTAGCAAGAAATTAACAATGGTAAACCAAGTTGTTTTATTTTAGCTCTTGTTTTTACGTCCATCAAACAAAAGTGTTCAAAATTTATAATTATTTGTAATTATTTAAATTATGCTTTTACTCTGATGTTGTGTTCTATTAGGTTGACTACTTCATCAAAGTTGAACCAACTAGCCATTTTGTACGTCATGGCTACATGGTGAACTCGGTAACCCGGGCAATCAAATGGCTGCCTGTGGTCAACTCGGTAACCCGAGCGATTAACAAGCACCTTTCCTCAAAGTACTACCAATTTTTTTCAAAGTTCGCTATATCCCTTGGTGTAACCGTATTAACTTGTATACCATGTTTTTTTGTAAGTTTTATTATTTTAGAAATGTACAAATACGGTAATCTACCTTACATAGTAAGTGTTGCCGGAAAGTTTATGATATGTTCAAGCCCTCGTACTATCGACTCCGCTGCAACGCGCGGGTCTCCCACTAGTATATTATAAAGGAAAAGTGACGTACACAAACGTAATTTACATGGCGTATAAATTCTAAAGCAGTATGTACAAAGTGCTTAAAGCCATTTGAGAGAGGTATTCTCCAAACTTTTAAGACACTAAGGGGTAATTGGGGGATTTCACATGGAATTCTAAAGAACCCTAATATAATAGCACGTAAATGAAGAGCTTCAGTTAGATCCGTTTCAATTCCTTTAAGACACGCCCTTCCTCACGAATAATCTGACCCTTCGTTCCAGTCTCCACCCTTGAATTGAATCCACACACACATGAGAGAGAGAAGGGATCCAGAGGAGACGATGACAATGATTCAACGGCGGTTGAGGATCAAATAGTGGCGACAATGGTTTCAATGATTCAACAGTTTGAAGTGCGTTTCTGTGAGAAGAAATCTGCTGTATCTGGATATGGTGGGACATCAATACGATTGCTTGATTAACCCTCTCGGGGCCGTCCGATCAACGTTTGAGAAGGCGGTGGCATCTGGTGCAGATCCGACATCATTTGACTGTAAAGATTGGGGCGTATCAAATCTATTTCGAGAATATCTTTTTCAAAACGAAGCCGTCAGTCAGGTGATTCTAGGGTTTATGAATTTCAAAACGATGACCTTCTAGGGTTTATGATTATGACTACTTTTTTAAATCACCCTGCTGTTTTGCGGGTGCAGATTTTATTTTAAATATTGTTGATTGATTTGAGTATTTGATGATAATTTTTTAGGTTCCGATTCTGACTCTTCAACTGTTAAATGGGTTCAAGCGAATTTGTTAGTTCGGTTTCGTGGGATGATACAAGATATGTTAGGAAATGAATGCTATGTTGGTCCTTATAAGGTACGATTCTGAATTAGAACGGGTTCAAAAGAGATGCTAATTAATCAAAGGTCCCACTTTTGAATCTTGTATTAAATTACGATTGTTGTTATTATAATTTATCTTTTGTAGAATGAAGGGACATGGAATAGCAACAAATTCACAGATATTTCTCAATTTCCCATGGGTCATTCCCCGGATACCCGCCTCTGGGATCATCGGCTGCTCTTATGTGTACCTGTGAGTTCATGTTCAAGTTTATATACATATGCATTATCTATAATTTTTCACCGGTTACTTATTGTATAACCTGTGACATTCATTTCCTTCATTTGTAACTTGCATTTGTATATGATGATAGTTTTGATTTCAAGAAAAAGACAAGGGTATTGTAAATTGTATTTAGTGAAATGGGTGTCTGTATATTGACCCTTAGAAGTATCATTCAAAAAATTTTATATTCATTTGCTTCTTGATTTGTTGCAGCCTAAATGGAATGATGCCCTTCTAGAGGCGTTTAGGATCTAATGATCGATTATGTTGGAAAATCTCCGTACATAAACTCTATCCCGAGCCTTTACCATCACAAACTAGGCCCAAGAGATAGATTCTTGATATTATCTTCAGACGGGCTTTATCAGTATTTCACTAATGAGGAGGCTGTTTCTGAAGTCGAGCTCTTTATTCAGTGGTCACAAGAAGGCGATCTAGCTTAGCATTTAATAGAAGAAGTTCTGTTTCGTGCAGCCAAGAAAGCCGATAACAGTTCACCCGAATCACTTTTGTGTTTGTTCGCGTTATTTTAAGCTTGAATCAGTGGGTGTTAAACGGGTCAGTTTCATGAACCTGGTAAGTTTTTATAAATGGGCACCAGCATTTTAATCTTATGCTAAAATAGGTATTTAATTTTTCAGTTTTGCTCTAATTAGAGATGACAATTTCAACTTGTTTACTGGGCCAAACTGGTAAATTAGAAAAATAGCGATGAAGGTAACCGGTCGAAAGTTGCCCAAACTGTGCTTTTAATACATAAAGAACATTATTTGTAGAAAAGAACATTTTTAATCATACTGGGCATACTAATTGCTTATAAAAAAGAACACTAAAAGATTTTGTGTCAACCATACCAAAACTATGTGGTTTGACGCAAATCCACATTGACCCGTTACCTGACACGTTACTTAGAAACATATATCTATGATTATTTAGCGCCTGTTGTTTATGTGTGTTAGTCTCTAACATGAAATTTATAACAAAAGACTTCGTAATCTTTTAATATTAAAAATTGTATTATACCTTTGGTTTACAATTAACATATATTAAAAATTGTATTATAGATTTGGTTTACAATCTAACTAGCCGAGCTTACCTTGCTTCGGGCTTGGCTCGTTTACAAACTAGCCAATTTCGAGCGAGTTTTTCGAACGATCTTAATTTCAATTTAGATGAACTTGAATTGAATGTTTTCTAAATGATTTCAGGGGCATATTCAGATGTTAATGATCATAGCACTTCAAACAACAGTAAGGTATCATCTGTGCCGTCAATATACCGCAGCGAGGGCGAGATATTACAGTCACCCAATTTGAAAAGTTTTAGCTTTTCTGATCTGAAAATGGCCACCAGCAATTTCCGACCCGATAGCGTGTTGGGAGAAGGCGGTTTTGGTACGGTTTTCAAGGGCTGGATAGATGAACAGTCTTTAACTGCTACTAAGCCCGGAACCGGCATTGTTATTGCTGTCAAAAAGCTTCATCAACAAAGTTTTCAAGGTCATAGGGAATGGCTGGTGAGACTCTTTGGTTTTTTTTTTTTTTTTTTTGATAGGTAAAATATGTAAAAAAAAGATATATCGCTTAAAAAAATGGGTCGAATCAATTTTCGGCTTAAAAAATGGGTCTAATTCTTTTTCGCTTAATAAGAAACGGGTTGAATGCTTTATCGCTAAATAAGAAGCAGGTCGAATGCCTTATCGCTCAAAAAGAAGCGGGTCGAATGCCTTTTCACTTAAAAAGAAACGGGTCGAATGCTTTTTCGCTTAAAAAGAAATGGGTGGAAAAGAACTACAAGACCACTTTTTTAACGTTTGATCTTACAGTCTTGAATTTCGTATATTTGATTTTACAGTCTTGAATTTTGATTTTCATATCTTTTGACATCTATGTAGATTTGAGTACCCACAGCCAACGTTTCAGAAATTAATGAAAGAGAACTGCATGGAGCCTTTCTTTGTCTCTCAGGTTCAACATTAAGAAAAATATTTTTAAAATGATAGCTTTAGCATGTGCCTGTGTTATTTGTTTTTCAAATAAGCAGTTATTGTTCTCTTTGATTTGTAGGTCTTCTGTATGAGACTTTGGTGTCTCGATGAAAAAACCAAATGGTAAGTTATTTATTTTGTAACCACTTTTGGTATATTGCTTATCGACTGTAAATAAACGTTCGTGTATTTACATTTATTCAGGATACGGGTGGCGACCTAATAATAACGAAGAAGATCTTGAGAAAGTAGTTCAAGACGACCTTCATTCTTCGTATCCTCCTTTTGTTCCTAGAGAATATCAACCAATGGGCTGGTTGGGTCGATAGGTTTTGTGTGGACTGAAACAGGTGGTTACGTTGATCCAAGACACTTGTTCAACATATTTATCTTTTTAATAAACAATTACTCTTAGACAGCGGCAGAACTAGCCCATTAAATCAGGGGTATCCCAAATTTTTTTTTTACTATGCAATCAACAATATTAAAAAAGTATTATAGAAAAGGCTGCTTCAAAGACATCCACAAGGTGAAATTTACCAGGATGACACGTAAATAGTCTCTACCAAGTTATCTCAACAGCTGGCCTCCTTCCACCTGTCCCTCCATATCATCATCCATCTTGTACGAAACTAGGCTTTCCATTTTTTTATTTTCATAATCATCTATAATTAACTATTTAAATCACCTAGATAGGGATGGAAATAAACAAACACCAAAGGCCAAGAGAAAGTAAACTGAATGTTATATTTGATTGAATGATTGGTACCCTACCTAACACAAAGAGTTTTCAATACATTTTCATTTTAGATGTGCTACTTTGTTACATGGATTGTGACCTTGCAATTCAACATATATAACACACATCATTATTAAATCTAATATTAGTCGGGACACCCGCTGCAACGCGCGGGCATTCCCACTAGTAATAAATATGTACCAAACCTATACGATATGATAAAATTTTAAAAATGTTTTTTGTTTAAAAAATAAAAGAATTCTTTTATTAAACTTTGTTAAAACTATGATTAAATATATACAAAAATTGGTAAAAAAAAAAAAAAAAAAACTAAAGCAATACGACCAGTATAGACCTATACGATGCGTATTGAAAAAGTCAGCCGCCAGACAAGAAATGACACATGCAGATTTGACTTTTGACTTTTGAACCAATACTACCCGTATAGACCTATACGATGCGTATTGAAAAAGTAAGGTGTGTAGATAGACAAAGGGGTGTGCGAATAGATTTCCCCTAACTTTTTGGTATGGTTTAAGAAAACACTGAATTTAATAATCTATTTATTCTAATATAATAAAGTTGTTTTGACTTATGTGTCATGTATACATAAACCACCCCATTTTTTTGACAAGTGGCTTTTTCTTCTTTCTTTATTTATAAACTAGGTTATATACCCGTGAGTTTCACGGGTTATGGGTTGTTTTAAAAAAAATTATATTTGCAAAAGAATTTTTTTATATGATTTCTTATAAGTGGATAACCATTCATGTTTAACAAACATTACGGAAAAAAAAATTGTACAAAAGATTGAATGGATTTGACACGGGATCCGAGTATATGGATTTAAGGCTCAAGCTCGGCTCGGGTTCCATAAAGCTTGCCTCGTTTAGAGCTTTTTCTCGAGCCGATCTCGAGCAGCTTGCGAGCCGCTCAGCTCACTTGCACCTAAGCATCGGTAATCACACATAACATGCTAATTTAAAAAAAAAAAAAAAACTATAGCAATACCAAACTCAACTAAAGAGAATGAAATGCTCGTTTTTATGGTGTAATTCAAAAAAAAAATTAACATACGAAAAAGTGATTGCCATTTAAAAATCGTGAAGGAAGTTGGTTTAAAAGTCAACAATATGTTTTAGAGGATTGTACCATATGTTTTAAAAGTTGTAATTACTTAAAACTCTTAGAATTATGTATAATTACTTTTTTGTCATCCTTATAATACAGTATAGATATAGATATATTAATTAACATTCGGTAATTTTTCTTTGGCTTTAAGGTATTTCAAAATCATACAAAATCTACAATTTCATCAATGTAAAATTAATAAGCTTTGTTCCAAAAAGAAAGCATGAGATAAAATGATCACTAAATGTTAAAGGGATGACATCATGATGTCATGACAATGTCATCAACGTAAACTCGCACCTGTCAATTTGCTCTTTAATTTCAGGATCTATGCCATCTCCTATGTCGCAATCATCAAAATCATCATCAAGTGCAAATCTATCATCTTCTGAATCTTGCAACTTCGAAAGCTCACTGATATTTGGTAAACAACGACCTTTCACCCTATCGTCACGACTTATAGAACTAACACCATTCGATTCCTGAAACACCAGACAAACGTCTCAATAACTAATAAACTTATTTATCTCAACGACGACTTTAGCATTTCAAATTCGCGTTATGAACCTTTGTGCCATTGCTTGGAGACGAAGAGGTGTTTGAATTAGCGCATACAGAAGGAACGTTTTTTTGTTGCTCCTTTCTTCTACGGTTTTTCTTTTGTTCTTTGCTGTTTTTACTTCCTTAGAATCTGCAAAAAAAAAAAAAAAAAAAGAACCAATAATCATGTTAATATGACCTGTATATGTGTATGCGTGTATATTTACGTATACTTGTGTGTGTGATGCATATATCATATAAGTGTATATGTGTGTGGACACTGGAAAAGTACCTCCATTTTCTCCATTAATAAATGACAAGAGTTCATCCACTGAACGATCATCTACATGCTCTGCTTCAACTTCAACGTTCTGAAAATGCAACTACCATCAAATTCAAAAATGACATGTGACAAAATGGGCTAAACAAAAATTACCTTGACCTTCTCTTTTTCTTTTAGTTCTTTCCTCTTTCTTGCGTAAAGTCTATTCAACAATCGTATACGCAGGTCATCTGTTATATTTAAAAAAAAAAACTCTATATTTTTCAAAGGCTCTAACTTTTTTTCCTACAACAATTAAAATATATATTATTACTAAACAGACATAACACATTATATATATATGTATGAGTAAAATACCATTTTTGTCCCTGAGGTTTGGCTCCTATAAAACAACAGCCTATTTGTGCCCATACGGATAAACTTTTCATCAAATGACTTTCGCTCCTATATAATGGTAATTTAAATTCACCCGAATTGCAAATTTTTCTGCTCAAAATTGGTTATTCGTTGTGGCTTCAAATAAGACTATGGCTGCAATAGTGAAACAACAAATATGCAATCTCTTTTGCATCATGACAGCCTCCCAACGACCTAAGTGAATATGGGTTGGCCTGGTAAGAGAATAACATATCTAAGTGAAGATGAAAAAAATGAAAGCCAATTGAAATGGTAGAAATTACTGTTTAAATTTCATAAAAATACTCCAAGTTCATAAAAATTAAAGTATAATGTCAACTTACAAAATTGTTGAAGACCCTACTTCACCTCATGGTCATCATCAATATCTGTACGCAGAAAAACAATGTTATTCATTACATAATCTACATCAACATAATTAAGAATAAGATCCTAAGAATACCACACCTATGGATATTAATCATGCTTATATTTTTAAAAAAGAAAAAGATATATCTAGCAGAGCAAATTACAAATAAACCCAAAAGAATCACAACAGTTGGAATACAATTTCGGTTAATAAAGCCAATAGCAGGTTTCCGCGCTGTTCATTTCAAATAAAACCACACATTAATAAACATCAATCCGGGGTGAGGAAGATTGAAAGGATGACATCCCGTTGTCGATTTTACCTATAATCAGTTATCGAAACTGACCCGAAACCACATACTAAGCCTAACCCGAAGCAACCTGAAAAACTCAGTACACAAAAAACTGAATTTCACGACATACCCAAACCCAATTAAGTGTAAAAAAACTACCAAAACTTGAACCTGATTCTGGTTACTTTCATTTTCCTTTTTTTTCCTTTTAAATATGGCCTAATAATAAATCTCTGCCAAAACCATAGCATGATAACTTTACCTCTATTGGATTAGTCATCCCATCTACCTCGTAGTTTTGCAACAATGGTTGCCATCCATTAAACGAATCTTCATAAGCGTAACTATTGGTTTACATATTTGGTAGATTTGGTCGGAACCGACTCGACTGACTGAGTTGAACTAAAGGGGTCGGGTTGGTAGGTTGACCCGTTTAACCCGATTATATTATATTTTATTTTTTACAATATGATTTATGTCATCAATTATATTGGGTGAGTGTTCTATGCCATAATTATAACATAAAATAAGAAATTGACATTAAACTTTATAATTAAAATGCAATTGTATTATATACATTTGTGTTTTTTAGTAAGACTTTAACTTTCATATGTTATTTTACAAAAAAAAAAAAAAAAAATCGGGTTGACCGGCCCGTGTTCTGGTCAACCCAAGAATATCCGTGTTCAGGTTCATATGCATACACGATTTTCGGGTTCGGGTCATGTTCAGGTTTGTTTAAAATTTTCGAGTCCGGGTTGAACCCGCCAACCCACAAACACGACCTGTTTAGCACACCCTAATATTTAGGGTAGAGGAAGGTTAGCTAACCGACTACATTATTAACTAAAGAACACATAATTTAACTTAAACCCAAAAAAGTCTAATATTGATTTCAGATCAAATAATTAACTTATCTCAGTAAGAATCTATCTGTTTTGTCAAAAGTAAAAGATTTTGATGTTTTATGGATATAAGTTACACTTCAGGCGATTTTCGACTCATTCGACCCGTTTCCTTTTTAGCTAATTATTTCTGTTGTACCCATTAATAAAGCATAACTCAAATTAAACTATTTAACTCTTTGTAATAAATGGGTCAAAGTTGCCACCTCCTTAATGAAGCGACACGTTATATGGAACAACTTACCTTATGATTTTTTTCATGTTGCGTCTCATGAGCATACACCAGCATCTCTGATGCCTTCTCACTTGCAGTCCCCACCATTAGTAATAAGCCTATGCTAATGCCCGCAGCTTCACCTTGCGAGATTTTCATCAGGGGTTCCCACGGTTCTTTCCAAACCCTATTCACTTCTACCCCTTCATACGTTCCTAATCTATCCATATATTCATGTCTAATTTTCACAAGATCTTATAATCTTCTCAATCGCCGTCCTAGAAGTTCCTGATTATTGATTTTTAGTCAAGATACCACAGGTAAATCTTCTTTAGTTTTTGATTTTACATGCTTTTTGAGGTTTAATTTCAAGATCCTATGATCGTTTTGTTGGGTTTTGTTTGAATTTATATGAAACATTCGTTTAGGGTTCGATTTTCATATGATTTAGGGTTCGATTTCATATTAAACATTCGTTTAGGGTTTGATTTTCATATGATTTAGAGGTGGCTGTTCGATTTCATCTTAATCTTAATGATTGATATTGTTTGGAATTGAAGTTTACATCTGTGTCTGTGTGTCCGTTTGTGTATTATTTTGTCATCTTTGATCTTTGGATACTAGCGTTTAGGTGGATTGCTCATGTTTTGTTTGTTTTTTTTACTAAAGATTTTACCATAATGGTGTAAATATATGCAGGAGTTGCTCTTAATTTAATTTAAGCTTTTAGTTTCTATTTTCATTGAAAATTTTGTGATGTCGGCTCCACCCTGGCAATATTCGTATTTCTGGAACTCTGTTAAAAGCTATACCATGCAAACTGTTTAGATCATTACGCTGGTTTCACCTGAAATGAGAATTCACACCCTTTTGAACCTTGGTTTGCTCTTTTTCAGACTTACTCCATATAAGTTTTGAGGATTGAGATCTCTCTTGCATTTAAAACTCCAGATATTGTATTTTGTTTATTTGAAACTTCAACCAGCATCTTAATAATGATGTAAATATCATGTCCTGTCTTTGTGGTGCTTTTCTGTGACATCATAATTGGTTTTAATTTGTCTGTGTTGATGCAATCCAGTTTGTAAGAAATTAAGGTATTGTTTGTGATATTTGTGGTGCTTTTCTGTGATATCTACTGGTATGTCGCCCTGTTTGTGGGCTTAAGGTCCCGGTTTCGATTCTGTTTTCTGTGGTTTTTCTTGTCTTTTTTTTTTTTTTAAAAGTCTATTTTTACAAGTAAAACCCTTATTAGTTATTAGGGTTAAAAGTAAAACAGACGATTCAGTATTCACTCACGCAGTCACAAAGTCCAGCCGCACCTCCAGCCCCTCCAGCATCCGGTAGTCCTAGCGCCGTCCACCTCCAGCCATCCAGGAGTTAATTACTTAATTTGTTGATTTTTTATGCTAATTTTCAATCTTTTGTGTTGTCTCGTGTGTTTAAAAAGATGTGAATATTATTAACTTAAAGGACAAATCCTGAAATCCATGGGTTCATGTATTTGACGTGAAAAAAGAATTTTGTGTATATACGGATTGCATTTGTTTTCTTTA
Organism: Helianthus tuberosus; assembly: GCA_030545235.1. Taxonomy (NCBI): domain Eukaryota; kingdom Viridiplantae; phylum Streptophyta; class Magnoliopsida; order Asterales; family Asteraceae; genus Helianthus; species Helianthus tuberosus. The sequence goes on along the minus strand of CM060408.1, from coordinate 55,783,296 downwards.
ATTTAAGAGTTTGTTGTGGACGATTTTTGTGAATATAAAGCAAATCGTTGATGTTAATTTTTATATCTAGACTCTCCGACTTAGCGACTCTATGATTAGTTTTGCCCCAATTGAGTCATGTTTGAGTGCTTTTATAGTGATAATAAAAAGAAAATAGTGAAAACATAGGAATTGAGAAAGAGAAGAAACAACTATCGGCAAGTGGATCTATGGCAGCAATTTACAGCCTGTACATCATCAACAAATCAGGGGGTCTCATCTTCTACAAGGTAATTCCCAATAATTCCAGATTAGGTTTATTATTAGGAACTTGAATAATAATCAAATCAGAAATTGGAATAGGATTATGGATTGCAAGGAAGAATGGACACGAATGATAGCTTGAGATTGGCCAGTTTGTGGCATTCAATGCACGCAATCTCTCAGCAACTCTCCCCCATTCAGGGATGATCTGGTATCTTGAAGCGGATACATTTGATCTCCATTGCTTTCAGTCTCTTACTGGTATGTTCTTAATTGTTTGGTTTGACAGGTTCAGTATATATTTAAGACAACATAAGTGTCAAGTGTGATTTTTTTATCCATACTTTGCAAAAGGAAAATAATCAAATAAACTGGATCACCCTAAACTCCAAAAGGCCGTTGTTACTACATTTCCCTTTTAAAGCCAAAAAAAAAAAAACTAAAATGGATCATTCCTCAAAAAAAAAAAAAATGAAATCAATTTGTTTGTTGGTAAATTAACTAGCAAGGATAAAATAAAGTCGAATATATATCACTAACCTTTGATGAAATGAGAGGGATCTTAGTTAAAACACTAATATTATACCCTTTTTGGAATTGGTTTGTTTTCTAAACTAAAAACACTAATATTCTACCCTTTTATAGACTCTTATAGATTTTATATATTTTGATTAAACTACCATATGATATTAACTGATTTAATTCACCGAGGATATTTAAAAGCTAAATAATAGGGATAAAGTAACTAAATTATCAGTTTGAATTAAAAAAAAAACAAGATTTTAGGGATCATTGTTTAATCTTCACCCTTTATTAGGTAGGAGAAATCTAGAATGCGTACTTTCACCTCTCCTGCGTACTCCATCAACTCCATCAGTTCAAGCATGTCAACTACCACAAGCAGGGTTTCCTCTAACAAGGACTCCAGGTATTAATACCAATTCGTATGCAAGTTTATCATTTTTTTATGTTTCTTCTTCATATTAAACAGTTTTTATAAACCAATATGTCTTCTTTATATGAAACGATTTGAGATTTTCGTTAAAAGTAAATAAAAGATTTAGGTATATCAGGAACATGTAAGCATGACATATTAACTTTTTCTTGATTTTTTTAGTTTCTTTTTCCAAATCTGAGTAAGTGCATCACATGGGCCACATAATTTAAGATTAAAAGCTGCTATACTTTTAGAATGTTGTCCATGAAAGGTCATTTTTATCTATTATGCTAAGATTAAAGATCTGTATTTAAAGAGTGAGGAAAACAAGAAGATATTTTAGTTAGTTTCGAGTTTTCGCGTTAAAAGTGGTTTTCATTTGAACCATCCCCTTAATATTTCAAAATTCACATAAATACTTCAAGTTTCAAATAGTATAGTTCAAACATAAGCAATTAAACTTAAACATAACAAAAGTACTTAGAAATTCAAAAATTAACATATTGTTCAAATACTTCAAAGATCATCAAGCAAGTCATAATTTACATCATCTTCTTCATATTGGTCAATGATTTGAACACCATCTGACTCGAACTCAACCTCCTCATCTAGTTGCTCCTCATGCTTCGACTCAAATTCTTCATAAATAAGTTCTCTCGTGACACTTGACCTAGCATTTGTACTTGTCCTAGCACTTGTTCGAGTTCGCAACACTTCGCCAATACCTGCGGCTTCACTAACCACTTTCCAAGTTAGTCCTAGTTCAACTTCTTCATCGACAAGCCATTTTTAGCCCCACTACAATCTTCTACCACAAGTACTTCACGATTTCTCAACTTTTCTTGTTTTTCTCCATCAAATTTTTATTAAACTGAACAAAAACAAGATCTTTCATTCTACTCGCCTCTAGTCTAGTTCTTCTTTGTGTATGTACCTAAGAAGTTTAAAATAAACAATAAATTATATAACAAGTTTATAATATATTTATTAAATTGTATTTAAAGTCATTAACCCCTTCAAAAATGCTTCAATTTCTTTCACATCCTGACGAACTAGTAGTCAAAGAAAGTATTCTCATTGCAATCCTTTTCCAATTTAGAGTTGAGTTACCATACGTTTCCCACCAATTTGCTATAACGTTAATGTAAAAATAACTAGTTTGGCATTTATGAAATTTTAAAACAAGAATATTCTTGAATACTAAAATTTGCATTACCTGGATCGAAATAATCGTCGTTGACCTCACATGCTTTAAGTGCGACTGGATGATCAAACTTTCCTTGCTTACGCTTGTACATCGGCAAACTCAACTGACAAGATTTCTTTTTGCATATCAAAATCTTTCGGAAACAAAACACCAATAAAATCCACTACCGCATCATTGGCTTCTAAATCATCTCGGACATCCGGATTATTATAAAAATAATATGGGTTTAAGATGTAGGCCGTCAAATGTAGGAACGTATCAAGCCTTTGGGATGACTTTTTTGAGATAATATCCATAATAGGCCCGCATGCATTTTTATTATCATTCAAAGCATTGATAATTTCGTTTTTTGCCCTTTAAAGCTCACCATATATAAAACCCATTGAAGGCTTCCAATCCGCATCGACCATTCGGAGGACTTTGACCAATGGTTTAAAAATTCTCAAACATATTGTCACACCGGTCCAAAAAGTAGGAGATACAATTGTTGCATAAAAGTAGGAGATACAACCGTTGCATAAGAGGATGTCCCTTTCACCGTTTTAGCTAACTTACAATCTTCCCATTCTTTGCTAGTAAACATATGCCTAAGTTGAACCTTTTTTTTCGACAAACTTTGCATAGTAAGGAATGCGGAAGCAAATCTTGTAACTCCCGGTCTTATAATATTCCTTTTCTTTGTACATTTTCTCATCATAGCCAATGATTTGTGGTGAGAGTAGATAAACACCGTTAGCTTTTTTTGCTTGATCAATAATTCTCTTATACCTTGTTAATCCACCAATAGCTTCAAATAAAAATAAAGTTATAAATATAATTAGACAGCTAACAAAGTAGAAATATATAATATAACACGTTTAAACTTATTACCTTCAAGCATAAGATTAATGGTATGTATCGCACACGATGTTCAAAAGAATGTTGGTCTTTTCTCCTTCAACAATTTTGAGGCACCCATATTGTTAGATGCATTATCGGTCACAACTTGAACGACATTTTCCGGGCCAACTTCTTCAATGCATTTATCCACATACTCAAATATGTTTTCACTTGTGTGCGACTCATCAGAACATTCTTTAGAAGACAACTTTGAATTTACACATAAATTCATGATGCTTTTTCTTTGTATATCGGGCCATGCATTGGTCATAATAGAGCATCATATAAATTTCCATTCTTCTTGGTATTTTTTCAAATAGGTTTTAGTCTTTTCGACCTCCTTTTTTAAATAACTATCTCCTATCTCATACCTAGTAGGAGGCATTGCATTAGCTCCAAATTAACCAATCGCATCCATTAATTTTTTGAAGCTATCTTTTTCAAAGGCGTGAATGGAATCGCACATTCATACGCCCAACTACAAATGTATTCTTTTGCCTTGATTAATTGTTCTTTTCGAACAACATTGTTGAGATTTGTTTGTTTGCTATTTTCTTTGCCGCCTTTAAAACTTGAAGTTGAATATCTATCAAATGCACCAAAAGTATGAGGTTCCTTCAAGTCTCCAAAACAATAATCGAGGTCGATTGTTTCATTATTACCAATGTCCACCTCGGCTCTCAAAGATTCATCATCCTTTTCTTTTGCCTTTTTCTTGTTTTTGACCTTATTAAGAGCATTCTGAACCCCCATTTGATCATCTTTGGTTGATTTTTTACAACATGCAACATTTCCCCCCACGCCCGCAATATGTTGCTTTAGTTTATAAACTCCCCCGGACATAACTTTGCCACATAAATTACATTGAATTTTGTTTAAATTAGTTGCATCCACCAACTTTCCAAATTCCCATCCAATATCATCCGACTTTCGTTTAAGACTTTGACTAGCATTAACGGTTGATTCCATTAATGTAACTTAAGATAAAAAAGAATTTGACATTAATCCTTGTAAATACTCATCCATAAACAATTGTTATTTGATTATAATTTAACAGTTAAATTAAAAAATAAACTAACAAATCATCAGTTATTAAACAATTAGTTAATACCAAAACTAATGAATCATAATCAATTGCCAAATGCTGCACAATTACATTTCTATATAGAGCAATTAAACAACATCTAATAGTCAATTGCAATAACTAAAATTTAACAACATTATAACAGATCTAAAAGCACATAACTTAAACTATACCAACAGTAACCACAAAATAGGAAATTAGTTCAAAATTCAATCTTGATCTGAATTGTAAGATGAATTAGGGAAAAGTTGTGTGAATCTAGATTTGAGATGAGAGAGGTACCTTGGATGAAGGTGGAGCTTGTGGTGGTGGTGTGCGGCGAAGGGGAGGTTGGAGAAGAAGGATGTTGCAGAGCTTTGACGGCCCTAAATATTAGGGTTATAACTTTCCGCAGCACTGTGAGAAGGTGAATAGCCCTTTAAAACCATGGCCCGGGTCTAAAATTTGGGTTTATTGAGAGTTAAACTTGGTAAAATATTGTATATTGATTGTAATATGATTGTGATTAAATAGGAGAAACATATGATCTATATATAGACTAGGGTAACAACATAGGGCCGACTATAACATTCATAGGGCCGGGCTTATACAAGGAATATATATCGTCTAATACTCCCCCTCAAGCTAAGGCCGGGACCAGACGTTTAGCTTGGACTTCAAGAAAAGGTAACGATCTGTTGATAGAGGTTTTGTGAAAACATCAGCTGGTCATGTGTGGAAATAAACTGCACAGATAACTTCTTTTTGGAAACTTTCTAACGAACTAAATGGAAGTCCACTTCTACATGTTTGGTTTTGGCATGGAAGACTAGATTGGCAGAAAGATATGCAGCACCCAAATTATCACACCATCAAATCGAAGGTATCTTCATAGGAACACGGAGTTCAGCCAACAATGTTTCAAGCCAAGTCAATTCAGCAACTGTATTTGCTAAAGCCTTGTATTCTGCTTCAATAGATGATCGAGAGATAGTCTTTTGTTTTCTAGTTGACCATGAGATAAGATTCGTCCTTAAATAGATCGCATACCCCCCCGTGGATCGACAGTCATCTGGACAACCAGCCCAGTCTGCATCAGAAAATGCTTTTAAGTTATAAGCATCAGTATAAGCATGCAGGATAGAAGAGGAAGTGCTGGAGATAAGAAGGCCATGATCAGTCGTCCCATGCAAGTATCGTAAAATTCGTTTAACAGCAGACCGGTGATTTTCAGTGGGAGAGTGCATGAACTGACAGACTTTGTTGACGACATTAGTGATTTCAGGCCGAGATAGAGTAACATATTATAATGCTCCAACCATCTTCTTATACTTAATTGGATCAGTAAACGGGGGGCTATCACCAAGAGAAAGTGCAACACTGGTGGCACATGGTGAAGGAACCAGCTTAGAATGTGATAAGTTCGCATGAGCAAGTAATTCAACAATGTATTTCTTCTGAGAAAGGAGGACATCATACCCGGCGCGTACGACTTCAATCCTCAAAAAAATAAGATAAGGACCACATGTCTTGGATAGCAAAAGATTGACCGAGACCCCTGACAACATGATCAATTACATTGCTGTTGTTATCTGTCAAAATAATGTCATCTACATAGACAAGCATATACAAAAGTGTTCCATTTTGGGAGTATATAAAAAGAGAGGGATCCGTCTTAGAACCCCAGAAGCCCAAAGTAGTCAATGCAGCTGATGAGAGTCTTTCAAACCATGCCCGAGGTGCCTGTTTGAGGCCATAAAGGGACTTGTGTAAAAGGCACACGTGACCAAGTTTTGTAGGATCAACAAATCCATGTGGGCATTTTGAACATCCAGCTGACGTAAAGGCCAACCATGGGTAACTGCCAATGAAAGAACAACCCGTATAGTAGTAGATTTTACCACTGGACCGAATGTATCAGTATAGTCAATGCCCGCCTGCTGATTAAAACCCTTAGCAACCAAACGTGCCTTGTGGTGTGTAACGGCCCCATGTTGATTCTGGTTTAACCTTATACACCAATTTGCAATCAACTATATTTGTATTAGGATAGGAGCACGAGGAACCAATGACTAAGTACCATTTCGAATAACTGCAGTGTATTCATCTACCATAGCCTTACGCCAGTGAGATGCTTTATTGGCAATGGTAAAGGAGGTAGGTTCAGAATCAGGTGATGGGTCGGGTGTAGGAGTGGATGTATGGAAAGAGGTGGGTTTAAAAGGGTTGGTTTGTTTTGGATTTTGGCGGAGGTTTGATGGTCGAGGACGGGGTTGAGGTGGCTGGTTTGTAGTAGCCGCGGATGTGACAATTGAAGCAGGCGTAGGTGGTGCTGCTTTGGTGGTGGTTTGGTAGCGGTCAAAGGCTGGTTAAAGAGTTGTGGGATGAGTTTGGGGTCGACGGGAGTAGGTGGTAGTAGAAGTGGGTTGGGTTTGTGGCTGGTCCGGTATTGTGGGTCGACGGGAGTAGGTGGTAGTAGAATAGGTCTGGGTCAGGACAGGTATTGTGGACCGGAGATGAGGGTGGCGAGGTGAAAGGTTGCTGGTCCGATTGGGGTGTCGGTTGGGCTTGGGGTTGGGCTGGGCTGGGCTGTTTTGGGTTGTGGGAATGGACGAATTAGGGTAAGATGAAACATAGGGGTTGGAAGGTGGGGTAGGGATGTGGGAGTAGTGAAGGGAAAGATGTGTTCATGAAACCAAACATGTAGAGCGATATAAATGCGCTCGGTGAGAGGGTCAAAACAACGGTAACCATGATGAGAGGTACTGTAACCGAGGAAAATACAAGGGGTGGAACGAAAATCCATTTTATGCGGATTGTAGGGTCGAAGATGGGGAAAACATTGACAACCGAAGACACAGGGGAAGGAGAAATCAGGTGGACGTTATGAGAATTGTGGGAGGTTTTCTCAACAGTGGTAAAGGCAACAATCGGATTGGTGGCCATGTGAAAATCGAACATAAGGTTGTAAGTGGACAGGTTGTGTCTGTCGAAAAAAAGGGATGCAACAGATTTGTGTTTGTCAGCACCAGATTGTAATCAGACAGAAGGTAGGGTTGAAAGGGGGGGTGGGGGTGACGGCAGAGGTAGGAAAAACCTAGGCTCTGTTACCAAGTTAAACTTGGTAAAATATTGTATATTGATTGTAATATGATTGTGATTACGTAGGAGAAACATATAATCTATATATAGACTAGGGTAACAACATTAGGGCCGGCTATAACAATCATAGGGCCGGGCCTATACAAGGAATATATATCGTCTAATATTGAGTAAAAAAACCCGGGTCTGATTAGTCCGACTTGACCGACTAGGACCACCTTGCACCGATTTTGACCGACTTTGACGTGGACCGATTTGCTCATTTTTAGGCGATGACCAACCGATTAGAGCCTAGGGGCCGCCTAGACCGCCTTCTGCAACACTGCCTTTTGTAGTTTTGTCATGTTTGCAAAACTAAAAGTTTTAAGGTTTTTTTTTTTTTTTTTTTTTTTTTTTTTTTTTTTTTTTTATGGCCACATACAAGCTCATAATCTGGACTAAGAACTTATATCCTATTCACCCCTTGCTGGTGCAAACGAGACGAGCCGATTTTGATTTTACCCACCCTTTAAACGTATAACATAACCCGGATACATTTCTATGTTAATGGATTGAAACTAAGGATATGTTTTAAATCTTTAAATTCTAGGAATGAGTAAGATTCAAATGAACGAACAAACGTCAAGAAGCCATTTGTGTTCCCTTTGAGGATCACGGGGTGTTGATGCTTTTGGCTTAGGGTGAAATCTGGTTTGATGTTGTAGAGCACAGAGCAACAAGTGCAAGGTGTATTCAACCTTATCGATCTTGCGGGTAGTGAATGTCTATCCAAAAACGGGTTAAATGTGGACCGGTTAAAGGAAACTTAAGCCATGGTCTGTCATCATCGTTAATGGTTTTGGCTAATTAGTTAGATATTTATCTTGGAATATTGTACAATTATGGGAATTTGTATTGTCGAAAATTTTGGGTTTACTCTATTAGATGTTTTATATGATTTGGATATATTTGTGGATAAGTAAAATTTTAAAATTATAGCAGATGTAAAATAAAAAACAGCGAGACAAGGGGAAACAACATTTTGGTTGCAAAACGGTTGCAACAAGACTGAAACAAGCCCAGTCGCAAAACAGTTGTAACATGACCATAACCAAAACCAAAATGTTGTGACCGTTTCCATAGGGCAATTTCCTTGTCAAGTGTTTTTGCAATAGGGCAATTGCAACAAGTGTTTTTCCAATTGCAACAAAGAAAATGCGACCGTTTTGCAACTACAAATGCGGTCGCAAAAACCCATTTTTCTAGTAGTGTGATGAAGATGATGTTGGTCCCACGCCTGGGTAAAAGAGAAAGGTTTAAAACAATGAAATTAAAAAAAAGCCTCGTATTTTCATTTCGATTGAGGCCTTCAAAAAGCTTCAGTCGGCTAAGGGTTGTTTTCATGAAAGAAAATCTTGAAGGGCTGAAGTGTTGTTGCTACGGCATGCAAGTATCAAACTTAGCGACTGATATTAACTACATAAACGAGTGTAGTTGTGGAACTGTAGTAGATTCTCTCTCTCTTACGAGTCCTTACTGGTTCCTTGAATATAAGTATCGTTAATAAATTTTATATTTTCTTCCTTATCCGTTTTTAAGCCATCTCAGATATGCATTGGCTCCTAAGTTATGGTTCTTCAATTATTATTAAGTTTGGATCTTGGAGTTCATACTCTTCGGATTTCCCCTCAGTTAGCACTTGCAAATTAGATTCTTGTTCCTTCAAGAAGGCAAACAGATCTGATCAGGTTTTTTCTTCACATAGTTCTAGGTTTTGATTGCTTTAAAGGTTGACTTTGATGAGTTTTTGTGATATTGTTACTGCATTCTTATCGACTAAAGTTGTGTGTATATAAATATTTATTAACTCACGCTATGTTACATATGGTTTTTCTTTTACATCAGACATTATCAATATTTGTAAACTCTATTTCACTACTATTACTAGTTTTGTCGCTGTATATTGATTTGTATTAGTGTTTAGATGCTACATAAAAAATGCCAAAAAGTTGAAAGCTCCTAGAACTGCTAGCATCACATAGAAGTTATCCAACTTTCCTCGATTTAAGTCGCATTGTAGCCAGTTTCCTTGAGTTGCTATGTTTGTACTTGATACTAGCAAACTACTCAGAAAATAACCCATAGCCTGGGTACTTAGAAATAATCTCGTGCCTATAGATTTCATCCTCTCAGGTGCTTCGGTGATGAAAAACTCTAATTCGCCATAGGAAAAAGCTTCACCGGCACCCACCAAGAGAAGTTGAGGGACTAACCAAAGGGCACTCATTTTAGCACCGTGATGCCAAGCCATTTCTCTTCTTCTGTTTTCACATAAAGCGGCAGCCCCCATACCTACCACCGAGAAGGCAAGCCTAAATCCAGTTTTTTGAAGGCTTGTGAGTTCTTTTCAACCACTTTTTTTTTTTTGGCAATTTGGACATATGCATGTTCATAAAGAGATGTAAACAAGAAATTGGAAAAGTATAAGAAGACAAAAAAGTGAGCTCGTGGGTATAGTCATTATGTGGTGTTTGAAGTTCATCACGGCTGCTTGCTCCATAGTGAAGGTGTCCATTTGATTGCAAACCGTCCAAAACAGAATGCATGTCGACCATATTGGGATAAGCTTTATCATCTCTTTTACGTCTTCTACTTGAGTTGTGATTATATGCATCCAATCATTGATTTTTTCTTTATTTCTAGACTTGCTACCATCGACTATTATCGCCTTGTCAAGACACCTACACGTATTAAGTTATAAGTATTTGTAGTGGTCGCAAGATGTTTGTAGAAAAATTAGAATTGGTTTATATTATTTACCTGAGTTTCTTGTGTCCATTCAGGAAGCTATGATTGTCACACCCCCAAAATCCACGTGCGGAATACCACCGCTTGGAGGCGTGACTGACCAGGATCCAGCCACCAATTATACTGAGTATTGGTCAATAGTAAAGATGTTCACCAACCACAATAGTTAGTAAACATTATAGTTCGAAGTTTTAAAGGTTTAAGTTCAAATAACGTTTTAAGGAAACAGCGGAAGCATAAACCAAACAGTTTCAAAGCAAAGTTCATAGTTCATGATTATTTAGAACCCAACACATGGGCTAGACGACCACTACACATTCCCAAGCTGCAAGCTCCTGAGTCACTGGGTACCTGCAAAGCATGCAGTAGGGTATCAACAAAAAATGTTGGCGAGTCCACGAGTTGTCCAGTTTTAATTACCAAAAACTTGTTTCATTAGTTAATTAATCCGTTTATACATGCGATGGGGAGATACCCCATAGGTAAGCGACTAAACTGTTTTTCCAATACCGAATACTTACTTAACCGTACGTTTTCGTAGTGCCCCGTTTGTCAATGTTCTATCATCATTGACGGTTTGCCAGAGTTCATTAGTTCACTCCCGTTCCCAGTAACAAGGGTCGGTGTGAGGCTGGTTACACCTAAATAGCGCTATTAACTAATAACCCGTTCGCCAGGCCCCGGCGACTAATCGGTATTAATGGTAGGGACTTAAGTGATAGAGTTTCGTTTAGTGTTGCTCGTTGCATTCCGTATAAACCGTAATTAACCAAGAGTTCCCAGTAACAAGGGAAGTAAGTAAGTTTGTTCCCAGTAACAAGGGAAGAAAAGTAAGTTTGTATCCCTTACGCGGGGATAGCGTTGATTAAGTTTCCGTTTCCCAAAACCACCGGGAACGCATGCTTTAATAGTTGTGAACTCACCTTGGGTTGCTCGGCAGTTTAGTTTACTTGGTCAAGCAAGCTGGTCACCACGTCCTAACATGGTTACCAGTTTTGGGTACAAAGAAGTCACGTATATTCTACACGTAGCTAACACATTGCATGCACAACATATAATTATCCAACAAGTCATTGGGCCCGTCTAAAATTCTTTAACAGCAACAGTTAACAGTTTACACGTAGCCCACTTAAACGGTAACAAGCATGTACAGTTAATACACTTGGGCCCAATAACGAAGACTAACAGCTCAGTCGAGACCAGGTGGTCTCGACTCGAGAACAGGTGGTCTCGAGTCGCAACCAGGAGGTCTCGAGTCATAGACTTCTGGTCTCGAGTAGTGCAGGTACGAGTCGCAACCTCAGAGATCTCGAGTCCAGTCTCGAGTCGCAATCAGAAGATCTCGAGTCGAGACCTTGATGGTCTCGAGTCCCTGAAGTCTGTTTTGAGTTGCTTGGACATGGTCTCGAGTCGTAACCGCTATCGTCTCGAGTTGTCACGTGTTGGTCTCGAGTCGCAACCGGGGGTCTCGACTCGCAACCCCGGATACGTGCACATGAAGTTCTTCTAGAACCTCTGATGTACTAACCAATAGAAATGCAATTTCATGTAATTATGTACTATCCAATAGAATTTCTTAAACATGTTTCTTTGTCTAACAATCAACCAAAATGGATCAAACAGTAAGTTTTTCAAATATTCAAAGCACCTTCAACTCATGTTCATGTTGTTCATCATATATACAAACTACCCATCATGCATAATCCTTCAAAACCGACCCGAAACATGTCATCCTAGATCTTATACTTGCAATTCTAAAAGCATTTTCAGCCAAACAATTACCATCATTTATTCCACACGGTTCATTTTACACACATATTCATTTCATGGTCAAGAATCACATTTACTAAATATCAAAAGCCATTCTTTTATCAAGCAACCAAATAGATCAACATGCACTTTACTTAAACAACAATCATAATATCAACTATACAAGAAAAGGCATATTCAACATGCATATACTTTAACAAGCAAACATATGTAACATTTTCATCTCTACATTGCAAGGAACCACTAACCGGTTAGATTTCAAGGTGTGAGAATATGATGAATAAGCTTCCAAATAAGATCCTAAGCTTGAACCGAGAGTCCTTGCTATCACCGGTTTTGATCCGAGAGAGAAAGGAGAGTGGAGGTTGTGTTGTTAGGGTTTTAGTGAGTGGAAGAGTAGGAGAGTGTGGGAGTGAGTGTGAGTGTGAGGGAAAGTTTGGTGCAAATGGTGGTTAATGAGGTTTTATACTCAATCCAAGTTAGTGCACCCTAATGGGTTCGAGTGGGCTTTAGGGCTGCACGGCCCAACCGGCCCAGTCGCTCACTCGAGACCGAGTGGTCTCGAGTCGGGTTCATGGTCTCGGTTTACTTATACGTACATATATATATATATATATTACATACACATAGTTTAATACAAGCATCACATAATACTTCAAGGTAATTCGCAAATCTTCATTTAATAGTATATGTACACATAAAGCTAACAATGAGGTTGCTCGGGAAAACCCGATGTGTCACATTATCCCCAAGTTTTAAGAACTTTCGTCCCGAAAGTTAAGGCAGCCACTGACAAACTAGTGTAAGTGAGAACGTTTCAACGGGGTGTCACATCATCCCCCCGTTAGTTTGGAATTTCGTCCCGAAATTCGGTTGTAGCTTCAGTGCTGGGAGTTTCATTTGGGAACAACTGGGGATACTTGCGCTTCATCTGGTCTTCCCGCTCCCAGGTAAACTCTGGGCCACGTCGCGAGTTCCAACGAACTCGTACGAGAGGTATCTGGCTACGTTTGAGGGTTTTGATCTCTCGATCCGTGATCTCAATCGGTTCCTCAGTAAAGTGTAGCTGTTCGTCAATAGTGAGTTCCTTGAAAGGAATGATGAGTGTTTCATCTGACAGACACTTCTTCAGATTAGACACGTGAAAGACGTTGTGTACAGCACTCAGTTCTTCAGGCAGATTCAATCTGTAAGCGACTTTACCGATCCTTTCGGTAATTTCGAATGGTCCGACATATCGCGGATTAAGCTTGCCCCGTTTTCCGAAACGAACCACACCCTTCCAGGGTGAGACTTTAAGTAGAGCCCGGTCACCAACCTGGAACTCTAGCGGTTTCCTATCCTTATCAGCGTAGCTCTTCTGATGGTCACGAGCTGCCGCCATGCGTTGCCTAATCTGGGCAATCTTTTCCGTAGTGTCTACCACAAGTTCTGGACCTGTGATCTGGCTGTCACCAACCTCCGCCCAGCAGAGCGGCGAACGGCATTTACGACCGTACAACGCCTCAAAGGGTGCTGCCTGAATGCTGGTGTGGTAGCTGTTGTTGTAGGAGAATTCTACTAACGGTAGGTGCCTTTCCCAACCCTTGTCAAAATCGATCACACATGCCCTAAGCATGTCTTCAAGGGTTTGGATGGTGCGTTCAGACTGCCCATCCGTTTGCGGATGATAAGCGGTGCTCATGTCTAAACGTGAGCCAAAAGATTTGTGCATAGCTTGCCACAACTCAGAAGTAAAACGCGCGTCACGATCGGAAATAATAGAGGTTGGCACTCCGTGCTTCGAAACCACTTCCTTTAAGTATACCTCAGCCAAGGTAGAGAACTTGTCTGTTTCTTTAATAGCCAAAAAGTGTGCAGACTTAGTTAATCGGTCCACTATCACCCAGATGGTGTCATTTCCGCGTTGAGACCTAGGCAAGCCAGTTACGAAATCCATGGAAATTTGCTCCCATTTCCATTTCGGGATTTCTGGTTGTTGGAGTAGGCCCGCGGGTTTTTGATACTCAGCCTTGACTCTTGCACAAGTCAAACATTTTCTGACATAGGTTGGTATGTGGGCTTTCATGCCAGGCCACCAATATGTAGTCCTTAAGTCATGGTACATCTTATCCGAACCAGGATGTACCGAGTAACGGGACTTATGGGCTTCATCCATTACAAGCTCGCGTAATTCTCCATAAAGTGGGACCCATATACGCCCGTTTACGTAGTAAGCACCATCTTCTTTTTGTTCTAGCCGTTTCCTTGATCCTCGCAGGGACTCAGCCCTGACGTTCTCGGCTTTCAATGCTTCTGCCTGAGCGTTTCGGATTTGCTTAGGGAGGTTCGAGTGGATGGTGAGCTGTGAGGCACGAACACGCTTAGGTTTGGTCTCCTTTCTGCTGAGGGCATCGGCTACCACATTAGCCTTGCCTAGATGATATCTAATCGCACACTCGTAGTCGTTTAGGAGTTCGACCCATCGGCGTTGCCGCATATTCAACTCCTTTTGTTCCATTATGTGTTGGAGACTCTTGTGATCAGTGTAAATCGTGCACTTGGTACCGTACAAGTAATGTCTCCAAATCTTGAGCGCGAAGACCACAGCTCCGAATTCTAAGTCATGTGTCGTGTAGTTTCGTTCGTGGATCTTGAGTTGTCGCGAAGCGTAAGCAATGACCTTCTCGCGTTGCATCAACACGCAGCCAAGTCCTTGAATAGAAGCGTCGCAGTAAACAACGAAGTCGTCGGTACCTTCAGGTAAGGAGAGAATAGGAACACTACAGAGGTTCTTCTTTAATTCCTGGAAGGCAGATTCCTGGGCATCACTCCATTTGTAAGCAACACCCTTCTGAGTGAGGGTCGTAAGTGGTTGAGCGATCTTAGAAAATCCCTTGATAAATCTTCGATAGTATCCTGCCAATCCCAAGAATTGGCGAACTTCGGTCGGAGTCTTAGGTACAGGCCAATTCTTAATGGATTCGACCTTAGCGGGGTCGACATGAATCCCATTCTGATTGACTATGTGTCCAAGGAAATGGACTTCTCTAAGCCAGAAGTCACATTTCGAGAATTTGGCGTATAGTTGCTCATTGCGAAGGAGTTCGAGAATAAGACGCAGGTGTTGTTCATGCTCCTCTTGACTCTTCGAGTAGATTAGGATGTCGTCGATAAACACAATTACGAACTTGTCGAGGTAGGGTTTGCACACTCGGTTCATGAGATCCATGAAGATCGCAGGTGCGTTGGTCATTCCGAAAGGCATAACAAGGAATTCGTAGTGACCATAGCGGGTTCTGAAAGCAGTCTTAGAGATGTCCTCATCGCGGACTCTCAGCTGGTGATAACCCGATCGCAGATCGATCTTGGAATAATAGCTCGACCCTTGCAGCTGGTCGAACAGGTCGTCGATACGGGGAAGTGGATAACGATTCTTGATGGTAACCTTGTTCAGTTCGCGGTAGTCAATGCACATTCGGAATGTGCCATCCTTCTTTTTAACAAAGAGGACTGGGGCTCCCCAGGGTGATGAGCTAGGACGGATAAAACCTTTGTCCAAAAGTTCTTGTAATTGAGTAGAAAGTTCCTTGAGTTCTGCGGGGGCTAGTCGATAAGGTGCACGAGCTATAGGTGCTGCTCCAGGAGCTAGCTCGATTTGAAATTCGACCTGACGGTGAGGAGGGAGTCTAGGTAGTTCTTCAGGGAATACCTCGGGATAGTCGCGTACAACTGGAAAATCTTCAATCCTATTTTCCTTTTTCTGCGTGTCGGCAACAAGTGCTAAGATAGCGGTGTGCCCCTTTCGTAAACACTTCTGGGCTTTTAAGAATGAAATGATGCCTTTGACTTCTCCGCTTTTGTCGCCTTGAACAATAAGGGGTTTGCCAGGAGGACGGGGAATACGAATAGCTTTCTCTTGGCAGAGGATTTCAGCTCGATGCTTGGATAACCAATCCATACCAATGACGACGTCAAAGCTTCCGAGAATGATGGGGAAAAGATCGATACGGAAGGTCTGACCAGACAATTCTAGTTTGCAGTTACGAATGACGTGTGAGGCCTCGAGGTTTCTACCATTAGCTATTTCAACGATGTGTTTAGAGCTTAGCGGCGTAAGCGTGGACTTAAGCTTCTTACTAATACGTAGGGATACATAACTAGCATATGCTCCGGAATCAAATAATATGGAAACATAACGATCATTAAGTAGGAACTTACCCGCCACCACGTTAGGGTCGTTCCTTGCTTCAGCAGCCCCAATCACGAATGCCCTTGCATTGTTTCCAGCTCCCTGGTTGTTGTCGTTGTTTCCGGCACCTCGATTATTGTTGTTGCGATTCTGGTTTAGTTGAGGGCAATCCTTTCGCATGTGCCCTATTGCCCCACATTTGTAGCATTCACGATTGTTTCCTTGTTGCTGTTGTGGTTGTTGTTGATTCTGCCTAGCTGGAAACTGACTCCGGCAGTCTTTGGCTTCATGCCCCATCTTGTTGCATCGCTGACATTGACCTTTGCCACATGGCCCACTGTGGTGTCGGTTACATTTGTTACACTTGGGGTGGTTTCCTCGATAACCACCCTGTTGCTGAGGGCCTTTGCTGTTTTCAGTCTTCCTTTGTTGAACTGGGGCCTGAGTGGGGTTAGCATCCTTTCCCTGACTTCCATCCCACTTTCATTTGTTATCGCTAGAAGTTCCAGCAGTAGCACTGATCCTCTTGGGCAACTTGCCCTCCTCCACAGCCTGATTGGTGAGTTTGTGAGCAAGACGAACCACAGGCTGTATGGTATTGAGGTTGGCTGAGGTTACATGGCTCCGAATTTCTGGGACCAAGCCTTTGATGTACAATTCGATCCTTCGATACATAGGTCGGGACATATTTGGGCAAAGTGCAGCATAGTCGTTGGACTGCTTGGTGTAGGTCTCAATCTCCGATCCAACCATCTTGAGCTCATAGTACTCGTTCTCGAGTTTGTGGATGTCATCCCTGTGACAGTACTCGTCTTTGATCATGTCCTTGAAATCTTCCCACGCAGTAGCATTAGCAGTTTCCAGACCAAGCATCTGAATCTGTGCTTTCCACCATGAAAGCGCTTTTCCTTCAAGCGTACCAGTCGCGAACTTAACCCAATTAGCAGGGGGACACTCGCAGACAGCAAAGACAGCTTCGGCCTTTTCAATCCAGTGCAGAAGGCCTATGGCACCCTCAGTGCCGTTGAAAGGGAGAGGCTTGCCATCCATGAAGGTTTTGAAAGTACAAACACGTGGCTGCGCAGGCGCAGGCTGACCTGTCGTGAGAAGTGAAGCGAATAGGCTTAGAGGTGAAAAGACGATGTGGGGGTAGGATCTAAACATCCTAAAGTAACGAGTTTACCTCCAGGGTGAGCTGCGAAAGCTGCAGCCACCGTGTTGAGCAAGTTGGTGAACTGAGCCTGAGTCATGTTAACGTTTCCTCTTCCGCGTCCACTCATTGTCTTCATAACCAGAAAACACAGTATGAGTGTGATGTCATAACGTAGCGAGAATGAGATAGAAGAGGGATGCATATCTATCTAATTAGGCACACTAGTATGTATAGTAGAGCAGTCAACATAAGATACACAAGCAAGTAAACACAAGTCCGAGCTATGAGGTCTAATATGTTGAGTCTTGCCCTTGGAGTGTAGTGTCGTCACGAGTCACGGGTTATAGTCTGGTTTTTCTCAAAAAGACTTTCCTTTTTAAAACCAAGTTCACTATAATAATGGCTCTGATACCAATCTGTCACACCCCCAAAATCCACGTGCGGAATACCACCGCTTGGAGGCGTGACTGACCAGGATCCAGCCACCAATTATACTGAGTATTGGTCAATAGTAAAGATGTTCACCAACCATAATAGTTAGTAAACATTATAGTTCGAAGTTTTAAAGGTTTAAGTTCAAATAACGTTTTAAGGAAACAGCGGAAGCATAAACCAAACAGTTTCAAAGCAAAGTTCATAGTTCATGATTATTTAGAACCCAACACATGGGCTAGACGACCACTACACATTCCCAAGCTGCAAGCTCCTGAGTCACTGGGTACCTGCAAAGCATGCAGTAGGGTATCAACAAAAAATGTTGGCGAGTCCACGAGTTGTCCAGTTTTAATTACCAAAAACTTGTTTCATTAGTTAATTAATCCGTTTATTCATGCGATGGGGAGCTACCCCATAGGTAAGCGACTAAACTGTTTTTCCAATACCGAATACTTACTTAACCGTACGTTTCCGTAGTGCCCCGTTTGTCAATGTTCTATCATCATTGACGGTTTGCCAGAGTTCATTAGTTCACTCCCGTTCCCAGTAACAAGGGTCGGTGTGAGGCTGGTTACACCTAAATAGCGCTATTAACTAATAACCCGTTCGCCAGGCCCCGGCGACTAATCGGTATTAATGGTAGGGACTTAAGTGATAGAGTTTCGTTTAGTGTTGCTCGTTGCATTCCGTATAAACCGTAATTAACCAAGAGTTCCCAGTAACAAGGGAAGTAAGTAAGTTTGTTCCCAGTAACAAGGGAAGAAAAGTAAGTTTGTATCCCTTACGCGGGGATAGCGTTGATTAAGTTTCCGTTTCCCAAAACCACCGGGAACGCATGCTTTAATAGTTGTGAACTCACCTTGGGTTGCTCGGCAGTTTAGTTTACTTGGTCAAGCAAGCTGGTCACCACGTCCTAACATGGTTACCAGTTTTGGGTCAGGTTTGGGTACAAAGAAGTCACGTATATTCTACACGTAGCTAACACATTGCATGCACAACATATAATTATCCAACAAGTCATTGGGCCCGTCTAAAATTCTTTAACAGCAACAGTTAACAGTTTACACGTAGCCCACTTAAACGGTAACAATCATGTACAGTTAATACACTTGGGCCCAATAACGAAGACTAACAGCTCAGTCGAGACCAGGTGGTCTCGACTCGAGAACAGGTGGTCTCGAGTCGCAACCAGGAGGTCTCGAGTCATAGACATCTGGTCTCGAGTAGTGCAGGTACGAGTCGCAACCTCAGATATCTCGAGTCCAGTCTCGAGTCGCAATCAGAAGATCTCGAGTCGAGACCTTGATGGTCTCGAGTCCCTGAAGTCTGTTTTGAGTTGCTTGGACATGGTCTCGAGTCGTAACCGCTATCGTCTCGAGTTGTCACGTGTTGGTCTCGAGTCGCAACCGGGGGTCTCGACTCGCAACCCCGGATACGTGCACATGAAGTTCTTCTAGAACCTCTGATGTACTAACCAATAGAATTGCAATTTCATGTAATTATGTACTATCCAATAGAATTTCTTAAACATGTTTCTTTGTCTAACAATCAACCAAAATGGATCAAACAGTAAGTTTTTCAAATATTCAAAGCACCTTCAACTCATGTTCATGTTGTTCATCATATATACAAACTACCCATCATGCATAATCCTTCAAAACCGACCCGAAACATGTCATCCTAGATCTTATACTTGCAATTCTAAAAGCATTTTCAGCCAAACAATTACCATCATTTATTCCACACGGTTCATTTTACACACATATTCTTTTCATGATCAAGAATCACATTTACTAAATATCAAAAGCCATTCTTTTATCAAGCAACCAATAGATCAACATGCACTTTACTTAAACAACAATCATAATATCAACTATACAAGAAAAGGCATATTCAACATGCATATACTTTAACAAGCAAACATATGTAACATTTTCATCTCTACATTGCAAGGAACCACTAACCGGTTAGATTTCAAGGTGTGAGAATATGATGAATAAGCTTCCAAATAAGATCCTAAGCTTGAACCGAGAGTCCTTGCTATCACCGGTTTTGATCCGAGAGAGAAAGGAGAGTGGAGGTTGTGTTGTTAGGGTTTTAGTGAGTGGAAGAGTAGGAGAGTGTGGGAGTGAGTGTGAGGGAAAGTTTGGTGCAAATGGTGGTTAATGAGGTTTTATACTCAATCCAAGTTAGTGCACCCTAATGGGTTCGAGTGGGCTTTAGGGCTGCACGGCCCAACCGGCCCAGTCGCTCACTCGAGACCGAGTGGTCTCGAGTCGGGTTCATGGTCTCGGTTTACTTATACGTACATATATATATATATATATTACATACACATAGTTTAATACAAGCATCACATAATACTTCAAGGTAATTCGCAAATCTTCATTTAATAGTATATGTACACATAAAGCTAACAATGAGGTTGCTCGGGAAAACCCGAAGTGTCACATTATCCCCAAGTTTTAAGAACTTTCGTCCCGAAAGTTAAGGCAGCCACTGACAAGCTAGTGTAAGTGAGAACGTTTCAACGGGGTGTCACAATGATGGTCGGGGTAGGATAGTTTTCTGTTTTTCCATGCCGAGAGCAACACTCTATATATAACCGTTAACGGGCTTCCCCGTGGTTTTCTGTACCGGTAAGATCTTTCCTCACGTAGGAGCAGAACAAGAGCAATTGTCATGACCCCAGTACATATCCCTATCCCGTAAGTATAGTTTATAAGTTGATATTGCACATATTCAAGTACGGTTATTGCAAAAAGAGAACCAACGTCAACACATAGGTAGAACATCTTGAAGAAGCGGGCCATTGCTTTCATTTACCGAGGGTTTGACTTGTTAAATTGGTCAGACCCAAACTCCGATGCATTTGACTTTATTCCAGCAACACCAAATGCTATGATGTAAAGACCTAGGTAGAGTACCCATATTTCTTTACTACCGATGTCATCTCGCTGCCCATAGGTAACTATTTCTAATGATGCAAATGCCATACCCTGATTCCAAAAAGAAGATTGGTTACAGATGGTTAAGGCTCTTTACAAGCAAAGCCTGAGATGCTTATGATTCAAGAGGTGGCAATTTTGGTGCAAAGTAAAAGGAATTAAAGATTGGATAGTGTAAACTTACAAGGGTACATATAAATGCAAATATAACGATGGCCCTGTAACGGCCGTATTTCACATCCCCCAAGAATCCTCCAAAAATTGCAAGAATATTGAGAAAGCCCATGCAATTTGTCATGATGTTTGCAGATTCTGATGATGAAATATGCATAGCTCCACGCATAAATGTGACCAAAATGGTAGATTATCCCAAAACACAAAATCGTTGTGCGAGCTCAACCCCTACAAAGGAAAAATATAGTATGCATCAATCTAATGAATTTCAGACCTGAATAAAAAAGTACTAATCAAACATATATCTGAAACTGTTAAAAAGTGAGCACAATTTAAGTTGTTGCCTACAGTTATAAAATTTATGATGTTTACATGTCATTAGGGCAAACTGGTTATAAACTAAAAGGTTGTTATGAAAGGAGATCTTCAAGTAGCTAAACATGTCGTTTTTATGTCAACCCAACGGGTTTCGCGGGTTGACCTATTTATAGAAGAAGAGGGTATTGCGTTAACACCGTAAAGAGTTGGGTGTTCTAGAATATAAATAAAAGTAAAATGCGAACTCCAGATTGGGCTGACAATCTGGGTTAATTGACAATTTTTTTTTATGTAAGCTGCTTTAGAAGAAGAAATGAATATTAAAAAGCTAAAAAAAAAACCCTTAAATTCTAAATCTTAAATGACTCTGTGGTCTCTTCAGGGTTAAGGGTTGTTAAGGATTAATGGTCGATATCGCTGTGTTAAATTAAGGATTTCACAGAGAGAAGTGTTGCTTCACAAGGAGTTCCGTTCATGATTAAGGATCGATCTATTCGAGAATTTGTTTTATTGTACTTTTGAAAATTTTATGTTAGTGTTTTATTTTAGATATGATTTATATTGATAATAGAGTAGAATATGTTAAAAAGAATGTACTAGATACATAGTTAAAGCGAGATAGTACTTAAAATGAGTGTCGCTGCAGGCCAACCACCTGTTTTGGACTTATCAGCAGGATGGCCTTGGAAATCAAGCGTTTCATGTTCGGAGTAGGTACTATTTTCTTGGAGATATTGTGATAATTCATTTCAGCGTCAAAATACGATGATGTATCAATTTCGCCAATAGGATTTGAAGGCGACGATTCAATCTCGTTGGCGTTAGGATTCCCTTAGAAATCCAAAGAGGCTTCACTCTCAATATCATTTGGATTTCCTTGGAAATCTGGTGGTGAGCCTTCACTCTCGTCATAGTCCGATTCCACTTGGAAACCAAAAAAGTCTTCACTCTCGAAGTCGGCAGGATTCCTTGGAAATCATGTGAGATACCACCACCAAAGGTATGAACCTGAAAATTGTGCATAAAATGTTGTAAATAGAGATGAAGCAGTTAAATCAAGAAAATATATAGATTATAAGCCAAGTGTTAAAGTAGCTTATAGGATGATCTTGTTTTACGTCCCACAAGGGGAAAAAATGTTGTCTGATGCTAGCTCATCGTTTGGCAAGAACTATTCAAATGAAATGGTTTTTTGTAGACCACTAATGATCTGAAGAGGAATTCTGGTGTTCCTCAAATCATTATAATATACCTGATTGTCTACTGAGCCAACCTGCAATTTCCCATGTTTGTGTTAGAATTTCAGACATCTATACATATATGGCTATGCATTGTGGGGCTTGGTTGAGAAAAAAATGTCTATTGTAGGAGGGTTTTTGTCTTGGTTGAAATAAAGGTCTATTATGTCGTTCAAAAAAGTAAACTAAATAAAAAAATACTGGTGTCTGGTTTATTTGTTTAGGTATTTTCTAATATGTGTTTAAAATTTTGTATGCAAAACTTATAATATGTGTTTAAAAATAGGTATTTTATATGCAAAACTTCAAAAGTGTAAAACCGAATGACATATTCTAAATATAATTGCTTAAAAAAAGAAAATTAGAAATTTAAAGTATTGGTCAACCTATATTTTACAAATACACTGGTTTGGTGTAAAATTTCCGAGTTTGTGTCGGGTTCGACTAGCCAACCCACAAACACGACCCCTTTGATGTAATTAAATGAAAACCTTTTATAATCCTATAAAGTAAAGAAAAATTACCTCAATGTGAATGTTAGACCCATGACTGTAATTGACAGATCGTATGTGAATGAATGGTTATAAGGATTAGAGACATGCTAGTGGTAGACTTAAAGAACATGAAGTTGGTTTAGAACATTTAAAGAATATTAATGAATGGTTTGAATTGCGCCAAATGTTGAAATGCAAAGAAACAATTGACAAAGTGGCATATGAGCAATTTAAAAAAGAAAAAGATTATTGGAAACAAGTCATTTTATGGAATGTTGCACTTGTGAAATTTCTTGCAAAATATGGCTTAGCGTTTCGTAGGTCAAATGAGAAGTTGTATAAAAAGGCCATGGAAACTTTTTGGGTTTGGTTGAGATGTTGGGTTTGACCAGATTATGAAAGAACATGTGCATCGTGTTTTGAATGAAGAGTGCCATGTACACTTTCTTAGCCACAATATTCAAAACAAGTTGATACAATTATTAGTGGATAAAGTTAGAACCAAAATCATAAAGAAGGTTAAGCAAGCAAAGTATTACTCCATAATCCTCGATTGCACGTCTGATACAAGTCACCAAGAGCAAATGTCCATAATTGTGAGTTATGTGAATTTTAACTCTAGTGAGTTATCATTTTTAGGTTTTTTGGTTATTGATGATACCATGGGTTTAAGACTTTTTGAAGTTACATGTAAGGAATTAGAGTCTCTTGGTCTTGATATGCGTGGTCAAGTCTGCGATAATGGGGCAAACATGAGAGGAAAAAACAAAGGAGTTCAAATTAGTTTTTTGGAAAAAAAAATCCTAGAGCTTTCTATAGTGTATGTGGTTGTCATAGTCTAAATCTAGCATTGTGTGACATGGCTAACACAATTACTAAGTCTAAAGAATTTTTTGGAACAGTACAACGAATATACTATCTCTGCCCATTCTATTAGTAGGTGGCAAATAAAGAAAATAAAGATAAAAGCAATGATTGGATGCCTATAATCATAACTCAAGTGGAAGACGTAAAAGAGGTGATAAAGCTTATCCTAATATGGTCGACATCCATTATATTTTGGACGGTTTACAATCAAATGGACACCTTAACTATGGAGCAAGAAGCAGTAATGAACTGCAAACACGACACAGTGACTATACCCACGAGCTCACTTTCTCTCTTCTTATACTTTTCCAATTTCTTGTTTACATCTCTTTATGAACATGCATATGTCCATATTGCCAAAAAAAAAGTGGTCGAAAAGAACTCACAAGTCTTCAAAAAACTGGAATTAGGCTTGTCTTCTCGATGGTAGGTATGGGGGCTGCCGCTTTATGTGAAAAGAGAAGAAGAGAAATGGCTTGACATCACGGTGCCAAAATGAGTGCCCTTTGGTTAGTCCCTCAACTTTTCTTGGTGGGTGTCGGTGAAGCTTTTTCCTATGGCCAATTAGAGTTTTTCATCACCGAAGCACCTGAGAGGATGAAATCTATCGGCACGGGATTATTTCTAAGTACCCGGGCTATGGGTTATTTTCTGAGTAGTTTGCTAGTATCAACTACAAACATAGCAACTCAAGGAAACTGGCTACAATACGACTTAAATCGAGGAAAGTTGGATAACTTCTATGTGATGCTAGCAGTTCTGGGAGCTTTCAACTTTTTGGCATTTTTTTTATGTAGCATCTAAACACCAATACAAATCAATACGCAGCGACAAAACTAGTAATAGTAGTGAAATAGAGTTTACAAATATTGATAATGTCTGAGGTAAAAGAAAAACTATATGTAACATTGCGTGAGTAAATTAATATTTATATACATATAGCTTTAGTCATTAAGAATGCAGTAATAATATCACAAAAACCCATCAAAGTCAACCTTTAAAGCAATTAAAACCTAGAACTATGTGAAGAAAAAACCTGATCAGATCTGTTTCCCTTCTTGAAGGAACAAGAATCTAATTTGCATGTGCTAACTGAGGGGAAATCCGAAGAGCATGAACTCCGAGATCCAAAATTACTAATAATTGAAGAACCATAACTTACGAGCCAATGCATTTCTAAGATGGATTAAAATGGATAAGGAAGAAAAGATAAAATTTATTAACGATACTTATATTTAAGGAACCAGTAATGACTCGTAAGAGAGAGAGAGAGAGAGAGAGAGTCTACTACAGTTCCACAACTACACTCGTTAACGTTGTTTATATCCGTCGCTAAGTTTGATAGTTGCATGCCGTAGCAACAACACTTCAGCCCTTCAAGATTTTCTTTCATGAAAACAACCCTTAGCCGACTCAACCTTTTTGAAGGCCTCAATCGAAATGAAAATACGGGGCTTTTTTTTTAATTTCCACAACTACACTCGTTAACGTTGTTTATATCCGTCGCTAAGTTTGATAGTTGAATGCCGTAGCAACAACACTTCTTCCCTTCAAGATTTTCTTTCATGAAAACAACCCTTAGCCGACTCAACCTTTTTGAAGGCCTCAATCGAAATGAAAATACGGGGCTTTTTTTTTAATTTCATTGTTTTAAACCTTTCTCTTTTGCCCAGGCGTGGGACCAACATCATCTTCATCAAATTACCAGAAAAATGGGTTTTTGCGACCGCATTTGTAGTTGCAAAACGGTCGCATTTTCTTTGTTGCAACTGCAAATGAGGTCGGAAAAACACTTGTCGCAATTTCCGTATTGCAAAAACACTTGACAAGGAAATTGCCCTATAGAAACGGTCGCAACATTTTGGTTTTGGTTATGGTCATGTTACAACTGTTTTGCGACCGGGCTGGTTTCGGTCTTGTAACCGTTTTGCAACCAAAATGTTGTTCCCCTTATCTCACTGCTTTTTTATAATACATCTGCTATAATGTTAAAATTTTACATATCTACAAATATATCCAAATCATATAAAACATCTAAATAGAGTGAACCCAAAACTTTCGACAATACAAATTCCCGTAATTGTAAAATCTTCCAAGATAAATATCCAACTAATTAGCCAAAACCATTAATGATGATGACAGACCATGGCTTAAGTTTCCTTTAACCGGTCCCTATTTAACCCGCTTTTGGAAAGACGTTCACTACCTGGCTAGATCGATAAGGTTGAGTACACCTTGCACTTGTGTAACACCTCGTAAATTCGTGTCGAGTTACATAATGGCACGTGTTCATACTCTCAAATGTGTCTATTAATTGGACGAGAAGGACCAATTTTGACAACTTATGAAAGAATGAATGTGGAGAGACTAAAGGTGTCAACATGCTAAATGTATTACCTCTGATTGACCCTTTACGGACCGTAAGCAGTTTATTTTTTTTTTGGTTTTGAATAGCGGATACGGACCGCAAAGCCTTATGGATTACGATCCGTAAGACGACGAAACCTGTGTGCGCTGAAGGAGCTTACAGACCGTAAGCTTAAAGCCCATACGGTCCGTAAGGACTGTATCTGGGCAGATTTTGTTTGGAGGCCAAGGCATTCTACCCTTGTGCCACCTAGCTCGCAATGCTGAGCCTTCTAGCTGCTCATGACATGTCCTAAACCACCTCCTACACCTGTCATGATCCTAGTTCATGCTCTTCAAGTATAAATAGGGGTCTTAGGATCATTCACAACTTGCACCATTTTTTCAATTATCTTCTTTACTCTCCTCTGGAAGTTCCTGGTCATATTGGAGCATCCCACTGAGTTTCAAACATTCTAAGGATCACTTGTAAGTGTTCACTTCCAGTTCTTTTCGTTTTTATAGGCTTTTATAAGCCGAAAGTCTAGCAAATTGACTTTTGCTTTGACTTTCGGTTTAGACCATTATGGTCCAGCCATTGTTCGAATCGAACATGGCTACGTGATCGTAATAAGGTAGATGTTAATCCCTTAAAGGGGTACCTCCTGGAAATCACGTTAAGTTGGTCAAATGACGGGTCAAAGTTAAGTTAATTAAAAACTCAAAAGGCAGATTTTCAGAAACTTTATAAAATGAAGTTGTAAACGTTTTAACTTATGTTTTTGACACTAAATCAGTTGGTAACTTATATTAGAACATGTATGAACATGTTCAGCTCGTCATTTCCAGTTTACATGTCGGTTCTCGCAACCGAAAGTCGAGCAGTTTGACTTCTTCTTTGACTTTCGATTCTGACCAGATTTAGCAACTTTAGCTACTGATTCTAAGTTGCATTATGATCATATTATAGTATAGAATAACCCTCTGTGGTTATACTACTTGATCATAATCTGATTATGAGTTTTTACACAAGTTCTTATAATATGCCTAATTATGACCAAAATGCCCTTTTTGTGCAAAACATGGTTTTAATCAATGATAAACATATGAAACGAATTACCTACTGATATGGTAATATAATTATAGTGTTTTAGTAGAATGAACTTGTTTATAACATATGTTTTTATACAAATTCATGAATTATGCCACATTATGACTAAAATGCCCTTATGGTGCATAAATTGATTTTAAAACCATAACGGTTATATAAGTTGATAACCTACTGATGTTACAACTTAAATAAAATATTTTGGCATATAGAACTTGTTAATGACCATCCGGTAACCCGATAACGCCTATGTGCGTACAATTAAGCTTATGTAACTAGTTTACATAAGTTTACCGAAACGGGTCAATTCTTATCATTCTCATTTCAAATTCCAGAATGTATATTGTTTTCCCATATTATACAAGTCTTAGTACTTGTAGGGATTAAACTACATTGTGGTTCTCCTAGCGTTTTTTGAAGCAAAGCTCTCGATCAACTCCTTGTAATCCATAGTATCTAATATTTCACTTTCAATAGATATTCTCGCCAACCCGTTTAGCCTTTCTTGTGACATTGTAGAATGTAAATCGGTCTTCAACAACTTCAACTTTGAGAAACTTCTTTCTGCCGATGCCACGGTTACCGGAATTGTCAACAACACTTTATATCCATTTATAGCATTAGGATAAGTAGTACTGCGTTGGAAGATATGGTCTAAAACATCAAAAGGGGTGTCAACGTTTCTCGGTAAAAATGTATCAATCAACTTATACTCTGTATACAATTCTTTAACATCAATATCAGACTCTCCTTCATACTTCAATGCATCTTGAAGACGATAACAACACGCCTTAAGCTTGGCTTCATCAAGAGTCTTCCAACTTTTTAGGAAACAAAAACCCATTATTTTTTTCAATTTTTGGTATTGTTCAAATCTTGTATCAAGTGAAACTATAGCTTGATCAACAATACATAAAAAATAATTTACTCTAAATCCTCCTCGGGTGAAAATGTTACTTCTTCTACACTTGACGATTCATCAAATTGTTTTTTCTTATATATCATACGTTTTTGACGAAATTCCGCATTAACACCTATTTCATTTGCAATTTCTCTAGCTTCATCAAGCGCCTTAGAGAACCCCACTTTTCTATAATTCTTAAAGAATTTAATTAATTTGTGCACTACATCAATAGCAACATCAAGAACAACATCTTTTAATTGCAACCGTTTGCTCACCACATTCACCTTTAATAATAATTCGACAAATGATAATTTGTGCCAAAAATTCAGAATCACCAAGTTTATACTCTTCTAATGATTTAGCTTCACTTATGATTTTAGCATCTCTATCCGTCTCCCTAACCTCTCACAAAGCTTTTCTTACGTCTCCAAGTTGAGTTCTTATAGGCTTAATACTATCTATACGACTTTCCTACGAGTTGTAGACAATGATTTAAGAGTTAATCCTTTAACATTGTCTTTCAAAATTTGCCACCTATTAATAGAATGGGCAAAGATAGTATATAACTGTGAACGCGTTGTAGGACCGTATATAACTCCCGAACGATTGCGAAACGACACGTGCGACGTGCGGAATCCGTGCACGTGCATGGACCGAACACAAGAACGTATATAAACTGTGATTCGATTGAATATTTGACAAAGTTTACACCTTGAATCACAACCTTTGCTACTTTCTCTCTCTAGAAGCTCTAAGCTCACCGAATGGTAGAAATGGCAAAAAGTCCCTAAAACTAAACATAAGCTCCTATTTATAGGCCATGGCAATAAGGAAGGTTTCCTTATTTACAATAATGCCATTCCCCTATATTTACAATATAAAACCTTGTTTATGCTCAGTTTTCTGCTACGTTTCGGATTGACGGAGGCGACAGACATTCGTGCACTCACAGACTCCCCCTTGGATATTTATCGCAGTCAATCTCGTAGCGTCTTGTCTTTTCTCTCTCTCTCTCTCTCTCTCTGAGTCTTTATGAAGCTTTAACATCTTCAGCAATCACAGACTCCCTCTTTAAAATAACAGACTCCCCGTGGATCTGTCTTCAGCTTCAGCTGCTCCCCCTGTCGTTTTACTCTTCCTTCAGGCTCCCCCTATCGTTAAGCTTCCGTGCTTTTGGGATCGACACCTGGCTTTCCGATTACAAACTCCCCTTGCGTCGAGCTCGTCTTCGGACTCCCCTTTAGCCTCAGCTATCGGGATCGTAATCTGGCATGACATCTGCAATATCTCAAACATTTGTAAGAAATTTGACTATATAAGGATTAAAACCTAAATCACAACATAGACTGGAGCATTTCAAATATGTGACTGTGAAAGCTTTTTCGGTTTTCCAGGAATAATGACCTGGCTCCACTTCCCTTTTCAACTAGCTTTATAAATTTGACAATTTAAAGTTTCCAAAACCTCACGAACAATCATCCAAGTCCAAATTAATGACCTTGGAGATTTCACAAACTGTTTTTGATTTTTCAAGTTTCAAATTAATGAACTTGTTTGATTTTCAGAAACATGTTAAGCATACTTAGATTTTGAAACTCAGCACGCAGACATCGGTTGTCGAAAATAAAATGGAATCAAAATCTTTTTGTATTTTTCTGAAACATAAAACAGTAAGCAAATATTTACAGACAATATTTTTGTTGAGATTGCGTCAGAGGATCATATCAGTTTATGACAAGTCACTAGCACTGTTGATCTTTTAACACTTTAAGTTCTAAACAATTCACTTAGATTGTCAGTATACTGATCCACTTAAATTTTTCACACAAAGTTCAACTGATTCAAGATACGAGATTAGTGTTTTAAGGACTTAACTTATTTGCGTGTCCTACCTCAGAATATACTCTCGTATAAAAATTCCCTAGATTCAGTCTTACAGGTGAATATACTATAATGATATTTGTTTTCTGGGTTAGTGCGAGACCTTAAGAGCTCAGGTATGAACTACCGTTCAGTCAAAGAGATGAAGGCTCGACTTGAGGTGTGTCCCATTTAGGGATCTTCTTTACAACTGCAATTTATTTATATCTTTTGATATTTTTCAAATTTTTGTGCAATGGGTAAGCTTTTAAAGCGCGTAAAGTATTATACGAGGTCTAGGCCATTGCTTCCGCAATATCAGAAGACCTGGTATAATACCCCAGATATTAAACAGTATAAAGACCTAGTATCTCAGAATTCGGTAATCTCTCAAACAAGATTTCGGGGGTTACCCATATATTCGAGTGATGTTCCCCATGAGATAAGTAAGTATTTGATATTTAGGTTTATATCTCGAAATCAATCTACTAAATGTGTAAAAACCTACTGGCATATCAATAGTGAGACCGTTTATCACATTTGACTTCTCATTTCTTTAACGTACTGTGACTGTCTACTGATGTACTATCATTTCCTCTTTTCACACAAACTCTTTTTAAAATTTTCTATTGTTTTTGGCTTTTTTCAAAATTTTCAAATGTTTTTCGATTTTCTGACAACATTTACTCCCCCTAAAATTCAAAACATTTAAAGAAAATTTGATAACCGATATAGATAGCTTTGTCTCGCCATCAACTTTCTGCATCGCATGCTCTGTATTTGAAGAAAGTACCCCCATGATTTACAACACATTGATATTTGACAGTTTGAAAACCGTTTTTCAATCTTGTGAAATTAATCATGTTTGTTCAGCCGTGAGGGTTTCGGCATATTCAATCAAAACATCTTTTTTTGAAATTTTTGACAGAATAAAAACATATTTTTTTTTAATTCTTAGAGTTTTTGAACTATGGTTTATTTATGTACAGAAATGAACAAACTCCCTGTTTTACTTGCAGGGTTCATCAGCCTCTTCTTCTAGTGTCAGGCTGCTCCTTTCCTCAATCTGACATTCACCCATCTTCAGGAGCACCTGCACATTCACACTACTCAATTACTTGAACAAATTAGCCCAGGTCTGTTTGACCTTAGGCATTTCAACACAAAGAATTTTTGTTTCTTCACACTACTCATTCAACTTCGGAAACTCTTTATCATTTTCTCAAAGAATTTTTCAGTTTTTACTTCATCATTGTTTGTTGAATTAATTTCTGTTTTTCATTTTCAGACACAGTTTGTTTCTTAACAGCCCAAACTTGTCCTTTTGAGACAGTTCTTTTGTAAAAATGTGAATCATTTTGAACATTTTGTTCTGACACATTAACTTTTGGCTTCCGAAATTGATGTCGTTTGATCATATCAACCGATGTTCGCCAACTTTGTGTTGTTCTGAATCTAGGTGTGTGAGAATTCCAGGTTTGTCTTGAATCGAACCTATTTGGGTTTGATTTCCAAGTTTGATTCGAAGCAAACTTGTTTGTGTTGTACCTCCAAGTTTGTTTTGAATCAAACCTGTTGGTGCATGTTTGTGACAACAGCTTAGATTTGGTCTTTGGATATCTTGTAATTAGTTAAAAGATAAATAGTTAGCGGGTTTAGCTTTGTAATAGTTAGTTGTAATGTTTGGGCTAACCAAACCCAACGAATTGGGTGTGTGGGGCAGAATTAGGCTTGTCCAATTCGCAGTCCATGAGGTTTAATCTAGCCCAAGTAGCAAACCTTGTGTTATATAAACAAGGCTATGCTTTAGGGTTTAGGTTAATCAGCCAAAAACAGTGTTTGAGAGATAGAATTTCGTGAGAGACTAGTCTTGGACGAAATTAAGTGTTGGTTAGCGTTTGATTGATTGTAATTCAGTTTGATTGATAATCAATAGAAACCCAGTTTGATAGTGAATTGCTGATTTCTATTCCTACACGTTTTCTGCTATATTATGATCAAGAGGATTCCGCACTCTTGATTAGATTGACAATTCTGTGAAAGATCCATACATCAAGGGGACCTACAATTGGTATCAGAGCATTAGGCTCTTGAAGGCTCGGTTCAGAATTGTGCTTGGCAGATTTAGGTGAAAAATTTCGAAATTGTTGAAACCTGAAATTAGGGTTTCGAATTTTTTGAGTTCTGATAATTTTTCTGCGAATTTGTTTGTGTTTGATCGGTTTGTGTGTTTGATTTTGTTGATTTGCAGGTTTTCAGGACAATTTTGGTTGATTGTTTGAAGGATTTGGCTGGAAAGGCTTGAAGATTCGAAGATTGTTCTTCGTGTTCTTCACGTTCTTCGTTTTGGTTCTTATTGGTTTTTCGCAAATTACTGATTATTTTGCTGTTTCGATTCTGCAGGAAGGTGTTGGTAGAATCTGGAAAATCTCAGAAATTTGAAAAGGATTGAATTTCCATATTCTGGGTGGCGAAATTAACAAATTCGCAGACTGGACCTGCGAATTTAACTGACCTGCGAACTTGTCGGCGAAATTAAATCCAAAGGCGACTTTGGTAACTGTATAATTATCCACAACGAAATTATTACGGTTTTCGGCGAATTTACCGGTCGTCGTAATAGCGAAATAGACCAGGGAATAACCAGCGAATTTAAAATAAGTAGCGAAATTAATCTGTTCAGCGAAATAACCAGCAAATTTGACCTGTTGAGCGAAGTTAATAGCATAATTAAAGTGGTGGAATATTTTCTGGCAAGCGTAAGGAAAAATTCACGTTTTTGAAAATAGAATTTGATCCGTAGCTCGTTTGACAGAACCGTCTGTACCGTTAAATTCCTTGCATTTTTAGGACAAAAAAAAATCCCGAATTCGGTTTTCGACATTAGATATCATTGGATTCGTCTTTTCGAGACGATTCTAATGGTGTAATTTGGTAACCACTGTTTTCGGAGATATTTTGTACGGTTTTACCAGTCTGTTGCGTTAAAATGTCGAACATGACGAATTTGAATGCACCTAAGATGATGAAGGTGGAGAATTATCTTACATGGAAGGACAGCTTCAAATCCTTCATTGAATCTCAGGATGCACGCATGTGGATCTGTATTGTAGATGGGTACACAAATCCAACACACGATTATGAGGGCAGACCACGTAGAACAGACTATGTGAACATGCAAGAGGATGATAAAAGGATGTATGAGGCTGAAAAGAGAGCCTTGGCTGCAATAAAGACATCCTTACCTAATAGCATCAAGCATACCTTCAAGAAGTACACAAATTCAAAGGATATGTAGGATGCATTAGAAAAGAGGTATCAAGGAAATGAAGATGTCAAAAGAAATAAAGCTGCGAGCTCTACACCACGAGAAGGGTCAAATGATTGGAGTGTTCATCTGGAAGATAATAAGCATGCCACTCAGGCATTCATGGCAGAGATAGTGCCAGTTGATGAGGCTGAAACTACTGTGAGTGATGCTGAATCCGAAGTGAAAAATGCTGAAGCAAAAGTGGATGCTGAAGTAGAGAAAGAGAGTGAAGCTGAACAGGTTATTGATGATCAAACTACAGAAGTTCATGAGGAAGAGGTACAATCTAATTTTGTGTGCTTAAAATGTCGTGAACTACATGGTGAAGTTGACAGGTTGACAACACAAAACCAAAGTCTGGTAAGCGAGATGTCTAACATAAAAGAATCAAACTTTTTTGCTAAAAGAAACGAATCTTTATACTTGAAGAAGATAAAAGGTTATGAAGCTGAAATTGAAGCTTTAACCTGCAAACTAAATGAAAAACTTCAAGTAATAGACTTAGCTCATGACATGATGGCTGAGAAAACAAAAGAGATTTCTGAAAAATGCAAAGAGTTGTCAGATGCACAACTCAAAATTGTTGAACTTGAAAAGAAATTGAGTCAATTCAGAGATTCGTCTTTTGTAATGAAACACATGATGGGTGGGTTAAAGAAGAGTAATGACAAGACCAGTGTGGGCTTCCAGGGCTTTAATGAAGTTCCACCTCCTCTTAGTCATGACTATTCATTCCTGCCTGATGAAGATGAGCTAATAGACTTTATGTCAACTGCACCAAGTAGTTTCGCATCAAGTCAAAGTGATGGATCTGAGAGTGATAATGCTAAGAAGAACAATAACAGGGAACCTTTGAAAAGGAAAAATTCACCGCCTAAGAGTAAAAATCAAGCTTTTGTTAAAAAGATTAATTTTGTTCACGGTAGTGACATGAAAAACGAAACCACTGTTATTGAAAACGAATCGAATGTAGAGTTTGCTAAAAATAAAAACAAAGAAATATCTGAATCCAAGCAAACTAAACAAGTTTCATCCAAGGGATCATCACCATCTGATAAGGGATCTACCTCAAAGACTCCAGCTAAGAAGTCTTCGAAAAAGAGATCGTGCTTCAAATGTCACACAAAGGGACATGTAGCTAGCTGCTGTCCTAACAAAAAGAGTGAAGCACAAATTAGTGAGAAACAGAGAGGGAAATCACCTGAGAAGAAAGGTGATAATGAGGAGAAAGTTGCACATTCTCCAAAGAAGTCTGCTGCTAAGCAACCAGAGAATGTTGCTGTTGGTGAAGATAAGGCTGAAAAAGGAACTCCACAAGTTTCTCGTTTTCAAAGAAATCAACAAAGATTTCAGCCTAGATCTCCACCAGGCAGATATGAGAGATCTAGAAGCAGTTCACCAAGAATGAACAATTATAATTCTAATAATTTCAGAAGTCAAGGTCAATATCAAAATCGATACCAAAATGATGGTGGTCGAACTTTTTATAACAATGGCTTTAGAAATTACAACAATAATGCTTCTTGGAATCAAAATTCAAGGTACCAAAATCAAAATTTCCAAAGGTCAAATAGTCCAAACACATATAGGAACCCTCAGGACCATAGACCTAGTGGAAATCAAAATCAAATTCCATCAACAGGTCTGAGATCCAAGACTCCTGTTAGGAGTAATGGATATTGGATGGATGTTCCAGTGGTTGGTGAATTTGGACGACCCAAGACCATTAAGGCTTGGGTCCCCCAATCTAACTAATTTCTTAGTTGGTGTGTGCAGGAGCTGCTAAGGAGGATTATTAACTTATGGTATGTTGATAATGGCTGCTCTAGGCACATGACGGGGGATGTGAGATTGTTGATATATATATATATTGATTGATTTAAATTGAAGTTCAAAGTGCTGAGTCGACACACTAGATAACCTGGCAGATCTTTATACTAAAGCATTTGACAGGGCTCGCTTTGAACATTTAGTCGAACTCAACGGAATGAGGAATCCTGAATAACTGGTTTTTCATAAGAATTTTGTAAATATTTTATTGTTTTCTTAAAAATCAAAAATACAAAAACATTGAAAAATCAAAAACATAAAAAAAAATAGAAAATCAAAAATGAGTTATCACTGTGTGAAAAAGAAGAAATGATAGTACCTCAGCAAGTTAGACTGTCACACTGAAAATGAATTAAATTGCTTAAATGTGATAGCAGCTTCATCATATGATGTACCAGTAGGCAAAAGCATGAAATAATCAACTTACCAATGTGATATAAACTTAAATAAACTGAGTATGAGTAGGGAACACATCAGTGGTGTATGGTTTAATGACCTTAAATCTTGCGTTGATAGATTGCCAAAATCTGAAGTTTTGGGTCTTTATACTGTTATTTCATCTGGGGATATCAGGGTTGTCCTTCTGCTGCATCCAGATACATGCTGACCTAGGCACAACCAGGATATTTTAAAAGAGCTAAAAATGCCAAAACCCTGAAAATGAAGAAGCTCTCCTAGAGAGTTATTCAAAAAGTGCAAAATGCATAAATCGTACCAAAAATGGTATTTGTCATAGCCCTCGTTAGATATTTTGGTCTCTTTGCTGTACGGAAGTACTGACCTGATCACCAATTATCTAAACGTTGAAAAACAAAACGAATGAATTCAGTATACTCACCTACTACGACGAATCTTTGTGCATACCTTGATCGTGGGGGTATATCCTGAAGTGGGACACGCTAGTATTTCAGTATTAAAATTACCTTAACGTATCATACGGTAATGGTACTTGAAATGTTCATGCATTTTGTTTAAGTGGACAAACATACTGGTAATCGTCTTGGACTGCTTTTCACGAAAAATTAAATAAAGAATTATCTAATTGTGTGAAAACAGTTTGATTTTGCTAATATGATCTTCTTACCAGTGATTCTCACAAAAATAGAGTGTTTATTGCTTTTGTTATTTACTTGCTTTCAGAAAATATAAAAAATCCAAAAATAGTGTCTTTTTCTGTTTAAAATTCTTAACGTACGGAAAACTGTTATTCTTGGAGGAATTGTTACTGATAGGGGGAGACGGTGTTAGAAACCATGCGGGTTATAGGGTGTGTGATTAAAAAGTTTTGCGTGTTGGTGATGAAATTGAAATTGCTTAATCTGTAATACGGTTTAACTATCTCTTGAATAATAATAATTTATTTAACTTTGTTGAAAAATTCTTATGGTTTCTCGAGATGTTTGTTTTATAGTATACAGATTGAAGCAGTATGTTGCTAAGAAGTTGCTGAGTTGAGAAGATGAGAGTTTAATTGGATGCATGGTAGAACCTCCTTTCTACAATTGCAGACAAAGTTGAAGAGATTGAAGATTGCTTTACAAATGCTGAACTGGAGTTTACTCAAGTGCTAACGTATTGAAGATTTGGTGATTGGATGCATCAGCTTAGGGGGAGTCTGTTGCTGACAGAAGCTATTAAAGCTGAAGCTATCCAAAGACCAAAGCAGTGCAAGATTACATGAAGAATGCAAGATGACTGAAGACAAAGTTATTTTATGAAGCTATTGTCAAGGGGGAGTTTGTTGGTGCATGTTTGTGACAACAACTTAGATTTGGTCTTTGGATATCTTGTAATTAGTTAAAAGATAAACAGTTAGCGGGTTTAGCTTTGTAATAGTTAGTTGTAATGTTTGGGCTAACCAAACCCAACGAATTGGGTGTGTGGGGGAGAATTGGGCTTTTCCAATTCGCAGTCCATGAGGTTTAATCTAGCCCAAGTAGCAAACCTTGTGTTATATAAACAAGGCTATGCTTTAGGGTTTAGGTTAATCAGCCAAAAACAGTGTTTGAGAGATAGAATTTCGTGAGAGACTAGTCTTGGACGAAATTGAGTGTTGGTTAGGGTTTGATTGATTGTAATTCAGTTTGATTGATAATCAATAGAAACCCAGTTTGATAGTGAATTGCTGATTTCTATTCCTACACGTTTTCTGCTATATTCTGATCAAGAGGATTCCGCACTCTTGATTGGATTGACAATTCTGTGAAAGATCCATACATCAAGGGGACCTACAAAACCTGATTGCCCTTTGTTTCACATCCTTAGAATTCTGTTTCTCAACATCAACAGGCTTTGGGTTTGGACACTTACGTGCAAGATGTCCAGTTTGATCACTTTTAAAACAAGTTCTCTTTGAGACATCTTTGACCTGTTGTTGTTGCTTTTTCTTTTGAGCATAGAACTCTTTATTAGACTGTCGTCTAAATTGGAGTTCTTTCTCTTTCTCAGAACTTGTTTCGTAAACAAAGTTCATCTTTTTCTGATAATTTGGCGTTTCATTTCTTTTCCAATTTTGTTTCTTTTTATAACCCATCCCAGCCTTCATGTTTTTCTTCTCGTAACCAGTTTTGTTATAAAAAGTTTTGTTGTTCTTTCCAGCAAACTTTGAAATTTCATATTTTTTCAATTTCAAACAGCTTGAACACTTTGTCAATCTTTTCTGAAATCACATTCTGAATCGGGACTTCGTTATCTGAGAATAATTTATCCGATCCAATCATGGTATAAACCAATCCTTTTGAATCATCATTCGCATTTTTCTCAGATTTTGAGTTTTTCAGATAACCTTCATGAAAACTACATTTTCATCCTGTGATTCAGATTTACCTGTTTCAACAGACTCTTCTTTCAAAACACTTTCAACGACCTTACCTACCACCCCTGAATCACTAGAATCATTAGATTTGGAATAGGTTATGTCTATATTATCTAGCAATTGATCAACCATGTTGAAAGCTTTTTCCACCTTCTCGTCATCATAGAATGTGAATTTTTCCTCAAACGGTGGCGGAACCTGATGATATGCTGAACCAATTCCTTTCTTGTTTTTCTCAGAATCGTTATCATCCGGTTTTATGTTGAAAATACGTTCAAGAACATATGATGAAGCGTGATAACTGTGTAACGTGTTGTTATCTTGTTCTAAATCAGCTATTTTACGTTTAAGCTTAGCAACATCTTCAATGTAAGAATTTACAACTTGTTGTTTAATTTCATATTGTCGCTTAAGCGTATCAGATGTTTCAGAACAATGTTTCAATCTCGATTGAACAAGTTTCATTTGACTTTTTACTTCTTCATATGATTCTTTTGTAATATGATATCCAAGTTTTATTGAATCATACTCTTTTTTCATTTCTTGAAACGAATTTTCTTTTTGCAAACACTCTTCAGTCATTTTTAAAACCTTTTCTTTCAAACTCTCGTTTTCTTTTTCTAAACTCTTGCATTTTTGTGTCTGCATTTCATCATTATCTTTCAAAACCTTTTCGTTTTCTAACATTTCTTTGCATTTATTTTTGAAAACTTCTTCAATTTTAGTAAATTCAAGATTTCTTGTTCTGAATTTTTCATCTTTTTCAGTACAAGCACTTCACGTTTCCATACATTTCTTGCACCGTTCAACATTTTTTTAAGACTTCAGATTCAGTTGAAGTTTTTACCTCAGTTGTTGGCACCTCGGCTTTTTCTGCCATCTGATTCTGGTCTGCTTCTTTCTCTTGTTGTTCCTCATTAACAGCTCACCATCAGTCACTTCAACCGAACTTTCAAGCTTCTCATCAGCTTCTTCTTTATTCTTCACATCTTCTTCATTCTGTTGTTCTCCTGTTTCTTTACTAGCTGCTTCTTCTTTCACATCCTCCCTCTTCTGTTCACCCTCTTCATTACTCGTTGTCTCTTTCAAATCTTCCACCATCTTCTCAACACTCTACGTCATTCTTTCTTCATCTTTTTTTTTTCAAACTTGTTGTCATTACATCTCTAATTATCTTATCCAGTCTTTTCAGATAATTTTTATCTTTCGCGACATTTGAATAATATTTGCCAGATAGAGGGATTATTGCAAGAACGTCGTTATACACTACCTCTCGTCTATGAACGGCTGGATCTCCATTTCGGTTGATATAACACTCTCTCTTCTTATCGTATCTTCCATAATACTTCGCTTCTTCAAACTCTTCATGCATTTTTTTTCAATTCTGCAATCTGCAAAAAATCTTTCTCTTTCCGTTTTCTCTTTCAGAATTTCTTCTCTCGTTTTCTCCTTTATCTCAGCAACAAAAGCACTCTGTTTCACTTCAGCCACTGATGCAAATCCATAATCTTCTTATGGAAGAAAGTCATTCCAGTTGAAACCTTCATCATCTTGGATCACTGCTAATGCTCTCGACTTCTCTTTCACTTGATTGTTTTCAATTTGTTTCATCTTTGATGGCTCCTCTCTGCTCATGTGATAAATCGCTTTATGATAGTAATCGTCTTGAAATGGATTAGCGGTTTCTTCAACTGCAGAGTTTCTGCATTCTCTTTTAAAATGACCCTTTTGTTTGCATTTGAAGCAGGTCACTTTTGATTTGTCGAATCCCATCTTTGTTGATGGTCCACCGATTGTTTGTCACCTAGTTAATTCCATGAACCGCTGAGCTCTACGAATGCAGCTAGCCAAACACCATCTCAGATCAATGAGTTCCATCTCTTCCGGATCTATCTGGTCATAATCTTCCTTTGTCAGCTCAGAATTTCCAATTTTCCCAGCCACCAGACTTTCGTATTCCAGAATTGATGCTAGAAAACTCATTTGTTGTTTAGCAGCATTAATGCTCATTGCTGGAGAATTTTTCAGCTTTAAAGCAATGTTGCAGAGAATCTCATCGGGTTCTTCAGAGTTTGAAGTAGTTGAAGATGAATGATACCCTGGATCGTGGCTAGATGTGCTTTTCTGAGAATCTTTTGTCTTTTCAACGCTGAATGCAGTCTTTGGCGATTCACTAACTATCATTAAGGGTACACTGCCCTTGTAGTAAAGACCCACATTTTGTTGATGTGACGAGCTGCTCATCTTGCTTTGCTTTTGCAATTCAAGCTCGTGACTCTCGATCTTTTCAATCAAAGCATCCAAAGTAATCGTATGATACAACACATCATTTTTCAAAATGAACACAAACGTTTGCCACTGATTAGCTCGTGGTAACGCTTCAATGATTTTATCAATGACTTCCTCACGTGTTTTAGTTATTCCAAACCTGTTGAGCTCAATTTGTAAATGACAAAACCTCTCGATCATTTGCCTCACAGCTTCACCTTTTAAACTATCAAACAAATCAATTTCCTTTTTAAGTAATGCAGTTTTGTTCTTTTTAATTTGTTTTCCTCCCTTTGCTTTAACTCTCAAAGCTTCCCATACTGACTTCGACGAACCATCATGATTGAGCAATGCAAAAATATCATCCCTGATGGACTGTTGGATTAAAGCAATCATTTTCTGTTCGTAAGAAAATTTTCTTTTATCTTCATTTGATAAGCTATTAAGAGAAATTTCTTCGTTTTTATCATTAACAGGCTGACTATATCCGAACTCCAGACAAAACCAACTTTCGTGTGCGTAAGCTTTTGTCCAGTTCAAAAATCTTTCACTCCACCAAGTGTAATCTTCAATGTTTTCGAGTTTCGGTGGTTTAGAACGTGTTCCGTAAAAGTTATCATGTTTTATGTTATCGTTTCTGTCACCCCCCCAAAACTACTACATACGGAAACCCCGCTAGGCGTGTGACGTACCAGGATCTAGCCACTAATCACACTGAACTCATAACAAGATTTCAAATAAAATTGCTATTTATTAATAAAAGTGTCTCAAACATAAGCTTAATAAAATCCAACAAGTTTAGCATAAGCAATAAGTAAATCATTGTTTAATTGTTTCAAAAACCAATTGTATGAAAA
This sequence comes from Helianthus tuberosus, assembly GCA_030545235.1. Classification (NCBI taxonomy): domain Eukaryota; kingdom Viridiplantae; phylum Streptophyta; class Magnoliopsida; order Asterales; family Asteraceae; genus Helianthus; species Helianthus tuberosus. Next base: position 55,742,212 of record CM060408.1, on the reverse strand, counting down.
TCAGTAAGCCTGTCATGCGTATCCAAGCAATTCGACCCATGACCACTCCAGCAATTCCAGACAGCAAGTTCCATATCCAAGAATCTAACGACCTGCGAGTATGCAACAAGTGTATCAGCAAAAACGCTGGCGAGTTCATAGTTTTGTGAAAAAGTTAATTGCCAAGTGTTTAGTTCAGTTTAATAATAATGTTGATAATAACTCGAGTACCGCAAGATGGCATCAGATTGTTTGCCCTTCCCCAATGCCCCTATCAAAACATTGGTCATGATTTAAGGTCATTAGTTCACGCCCGTCCTCTCAGGTACGGTGTGAGGTTGCCAATCCTAATAGCGCTATCAACTAATACCCCGTTACCTCTCTGGTAACTATTTGGTAGAAGATGGGACTTAAGGTGATAGGAAATGAGTGTATTATCTAACATCCCAGTTTTTACCCAGAAAAGACTTATTCCTCTAAGGAATACCCGTTTGACTGTCCCACCCACCGGGACGCATGCTCAAGAGAAATGAACTCACCTTAGTTTTGCTCTGTATGTTAAGTTACCCGTTCCAAGTTGGTCAACCAAACCCTACCGTGGTTACCAATAAAATCAGTTTCATAATCAATTAAATCACGTATTTTCACATATTGCATTCACCGCAAAGGTCACTGTATAACACATAGCAAGTACTCAATTCTCATACAAGTCCACATCCTACGTGCATGTCACATAACAACACTTAACAGGTGAGTTTACTACTCACACGAGTCAAATCAGGTTCCTCATTCCTAATTCATATTATTAACATGCAACAAACAGAATTTTATAAACATAAACATTCATTATCATATACATCATGAACTGTTTGAAACCTTATGATATGTAGACACATTTGTTGTTTTAACTGTTCTGTTTGTTTGCTCACTTGCAGCATCTTCACGAAGAACCAGTTCTTCGTGGGATGCTCTCATGGCGAAGAACCCTATTGGCGAAGAACCATTCTTCGTCGAGAAATGAGTGTGACGAAGAACCCTAGTTGTTCGTCAAAAGACAGTCAACGAAGAATCAGGTTCTTCGTCAACCTGGGTTCTTCGTCAACCTGGGTTCTTCGTGGGGAGTCTTTCGTCGCTGCATCTCAACAGGTAATCATGATTTCCTTAAATTATGGGAATCAGTTTCAACAATTTTGGTATCAGTTACGAAGTCAATTAATTCAGTAGTTATCACCTTTACACCAATTCGTATGAACCCTAGTTCTGTGCTCGATTATCATGGCATCAATTAGCAATAGTTGAACATCAAAACAACTTTTAAATTGGATCAAACATCTAATGATATCACTTACACACATACCATATTCTAACTAACACATAACCCTAATCGTAGCTTACTCGTGAACTAGTTTTTGACATCATAACCATCGATTCCACTAGATCAAATAACATGGAACTTTATCATCATACAACATTATTCACCATATCATATTCGTGAATCATTGAATGTTCATCAAGGATTCTATCAACACATAATTCTATCATCTCATATCATGCAAGAACACGATAAACACACATCATGCATCGATGATCAACCAGTAACCAGATAGGGTATAATTAGAATGAGGATACTAACCGTAATACAAGAAATATCACGAAAGCTTCGTGAGATGGAAAGAGGCTGCCATCGAGTATGCAAGGGAGAAGGGGAGTGTTTAGGGTTTGATGTTTATTTTAAGTTTTGAGGGTTAAAATAGCAGTCGGGCCCATTTTGGGCTACGAAAGGATCTGGGCCGAGAGCCCTCTTGGCAAAACACCCTCTTGGCGAAGAACCTTCTTCGTCACGATGTGATTGTGACGAAGAACCCTAGTTCTTCGTCGAAAGACAGTCAAAGAAGAATCAGGTTCTTCGTCGACCTGAGTTCTTCGTGACTCGAGTGTGGTGTGCGGCCCAAAGTTAAGAAGCATGAACACGTTATGTCTAAACATTAAACAACCCCTAAGTTTTCATCTAACAACCAAACATAACAATACTTTAATCATTTATATATTGTGCACATGATACAACGTAAAACGAATTGTGAAAACATGATTGTGAAACAAGTGATGCGTAGAGGAAGGACCTTGAGATCTCGGGTTGTCACATCATCCCCAACTTGAAAGAAATTTCTCCCCGAAATTTGATAAGTAACCCAAAGCGGCAAGGTGTTAGATCAGGATGACTGTGGATTTTCCTCGGGTGCCATATCATCCCCTACGTGAAAGGGAATTTCATCCCGAAATTCACCAGTTGCGTCAGGATTAGATTGAGCAGTTGGGAATAGTTGAGGATACTTGAGCTTCATCTGATCCTCGCGTTCCCACGTGAACTCCGGTCCACGTCTTGAATTCCAACGAACTCTCACGATCGGGATTCGACTATGCTTACGGTCCTTGACTTCCCGGTCCATAATTTCGATGGGTTCTTCGACAAACTGCAATTTGTCGTCGATTTTCAGTTCTTGGAATGGTACCACAAGTGTTTCATTGGACAAACACTTCTTTAGTTGCGAGACATGGAAGACATCATGAACGTTACCCAACTCAGCAGGTAACTCGAGCTTGTAGGCCACCTTGCCAATTCGTTCCAGAATTTTGAATGGCCCGACATAACGCGGATTAAGCTTGTCGCGCTTCCCAAAGCGTACCACACCCTTCCAGGGTGAGACTTTCAACATAACGCGATCGCCTACAGCGAACTCCAAAGGTTTCCTACGCTTGTCAGCGTAGCTTTTCTGACGGTCCCGCGCTGTCGCCATACGATTTCTGATCTGGACAATCTTTTCTGAAGTTTCAAGTACAAGTTCCGGACCTGTGATCTGGCTGTCACCCACCTCAGCCCAATAGAGAGGAGAACGGCATTTCCGTCCGTACAATGCTTCGAACGAGGCTGGCTGGATGCTGGAATGGAAACTGTTGTTGTAAGAGAAATATATCAAAGGCAAGTGTTTCTCCCAACCCTTACCAAAATCGATCACACATGCCCACAGCATATCTTCAAGTGTCTGGATGGTTCGTTCACTTTGACCATCCGTTTGTGGGTGATAAGCAGTACTCATGTCGAGACATGAGCCGAATGATTTATGCATCGATTGCCATAAATCGGATATGAAACGCGGGTCACGATCAGAGATAATAGAGGTTGGCACCTCGTGCCTAGAAACCTCATCCTTTAGATAAACGGCAGCAAGTTGTGAGAACTTATCAGTTTCCTTGATTGCTAGGAAGTGCGCTGATTTTGTGAGACTGTCAACGATCACCCAGATGGTATCATTTCCGTTTTGAGTTCTAGGTAGACCGGTGACAAAATCCATGGCAATATGTTCCCATTTCCACATAGGTATTTCTGGTTGTTGAAGCAGACCAGATGGTTTTTGATATTCCACCTTGACTTTCGCGCAAGTCAAACATTTACTCACATACATCGCGATGTGGGCCTTCATCTTCGGCCACCAATATATGACTTTGAGGTCCTGATACATCTTATCAGAACCCGGGTGAACAGAGTATCGAGACTTGTGCGCTTCGTCCATCACGAGCTCTCTAAGATTACCATACAAAGGAACCCATATCCGTTCCATAAAATAATAGATACCGTCAGATCTCTCTACAAGTTGTTTCTCCATGCCCCGCAAATATTCAGCTTCAAGGTTTTCCTCTTTCAACGCTTCAGTTTGAGCAGAACGGATCTGGCCAGGAAGATTAGAATGGATGGTGAGCTGCAGAGCGCGGCTTGGGTTTCATTTCCTTTCGACTGAGGGCATCAGCTACAACGTTAGCTTTACCTGGATGATACTTGATTGCACAATCGTAGTCGTTTAAGAGTTCTACCCAGCGACGCTGTCGCATATTCAATTCCTTCTGATCAAACATATGCTGAAGGCTCTTGTGGTCGGTATAAATAGTGCATTTAGTACCATACAAGTAATGCCTCCAGATTTTTAACGCGAAAACCACGACCCCCAACTCTAAGTCGTGAGTCGTGTAATTCTTCTCATGAACCTTCAACTGTCGAGAAGCGTACGCTATCACCTTCTCGCGTTGCATTAGCACACAACCGAGACCCTGAATAGAAGCATCACAGTACACCACAAAATCCTTGGTACCTTCAAGTAAAGACAAGATTGGTGGGCTGCAAAGTTTTTGTTTTAGAAGCTGGAAGGCGTCTTCCTGTTTCGTTCCCCAAGAGTATATAACCCCTTTTTGTGTCAACGAGGTAAGAGGTTGAGCGATCTTTGAGAAGTCTTTAATAAATCTGCGGTAGTATCCAGCGAGTCCAAGAAATTGTCGCACCTCCGAAGGATTCTTCGGTGCCGCCTAATTTCTGATAGTATCAATCTTAGCAGGATCCACGTGTATTCCCATTTCATTAACTATGTGGCCAAGGAAGTGTACTTCTCGTATCCAGAAGTCACACTTAGAAAACTTCGGGTAGAGTTGCTCTTTTCTCAAGAGTTCCAAGATAAGACGCAGGTGTCACTCGTGGTCCTCCTTGCTTTTGGAATAGATCAAAATGTCATCGATAAACACAATGACGAAGTCGTTGAGATACGGTTTGCACACACAATTCATGAGGTCCATGAAAACCGCTGGTGCGTTTGTCAACCCAAATGGCATAACCAGAAACTCATAATGGCCATACCGCGTTCGAAAAGCTGTTTTAGGAACATCCTCCTCTCGGACTCTCATCTGATGGTAGCCCGATCTTAAGTCGATTTTTGAGTTAAAACTTGACCCTTGCAACTGGTTAAACAGATCGTCAATGCGTGGCAGAGGATAGCGGTTCTTAATTGTCACCTTGTTGAGTTCACGATAATCTATACACATACGAAAAGACCCGTCTTTCTTCTCCACGAATAAAACTGGGGCTCCCCAAGGCGAAGAACTGGGTCAGATAAAGCCTCTATCCAACAGTTCTTGAACTTGATTAGACAGTTCTTGCAACTCTCCTGGTGCAAGACGATAGGGAGCACGAGCAATCGGGGCTGCTCCTGGCGTAAGGTCAATCTGAAATTCCACCTGATGGTGTGGAGGTAAACCAGGAAGTTCTTCAGGGAAAACCTCAGAAAATTCACGGACAACGGGCAGGTCTTCGATCTTCCTCTCTTCAGACTGAGTGTCACTAACGAGTACTAAAATAGCAGGATAGCACTTTCGTAGACACTTCTGGGCTTTCATGGCTGAGATAAGGTTAACCTTTGCTCCGTTTTGGTGACCTTGGACCGACAGGGATTCTCCATTGGGGAGAGGAATACGTACAATTTTCTCCTTATAAAGAATTTCCGCTTGGTGCTTAGACAACTAATCCATACGAACAACTACGTCGAAACTACCGAGAGTAATGGGAAGTAGGTCAATGTCGAACACTTGACCCATAAGATCGAGTTTACACCCAAAAAGAACATGTGAGACTTCAATTGACTTGCCATCAGCTAACTCTACTACGTGTTTGTTTACAAGAGGTGTTTGAGTCAACCCTAGCTAACGACTGAACTCCAAGGACACATAACTCCAATCGGCACCAGAGTAGAATAAAACATAAGCAAAAAGTTCGTTCACGGAAAACGTACCAGTCACAACGTTGTCGCCATTCCTAGCTTCCCTAGCACCAATAGTAAACACTCTCCCACGCACACCATTCCCACCATTGTTTCCGTTGTTGTTCCCAGTGTTGTTGTTGTTATTACCAGCATTCTGATTCAGTTGAGGGAAATCCCACCTAAAATGACCCTCGTCTCCACACTGAAAACATCCCTTACGATTACCCTGTTTCTGTTGAGGCTGCTGACTTTCCTGTTGCTGTGGCTGCTGTTGCTGCGGGGGTTGCTGTTGCTGCTGTTTTGGGAATGGGGCCCTGCAATCCCTTGCCATATGACCCACTTTATTGCACCAGTGACAAATTCGGGTGCACGGTCCACGATGATGGTAGTTGCACTTGCTGCACTTTGGTTGTTTCCCTGCGTAAGAACCCTGATTCGAGTTGCTGCTCTGGTTCTGATTAACAGAAGATGACTGGCTAAAACTGTGGTTGCTACTGTTGTCTGGCTTCTTCTGTGACTGATTCGATTTGGACACCTTGTCCGTATCGTTCCACTTACGGTTGTTATCCATAGCAGGAGTAGTAGCTGTAGTAGTAGCAGCAGTAGCAGAAATACGTGGTGGTAGCGAGCCACACTCCACCTCCTGATCAGTGATCTTGTGAGCTAGACGAATGATTCGGGGCAAGCTGTCAAGATTCGCTGCAGTGACCAAACCCTTGACTTGCGGCGCTAGACCGTTGATGTACAGCTCAATTCTACGTTGCGGTGGTCGAGATAAGTTAGGACACATATTCGCGAGCTCATGAGACCGTTTCGTGTACGCTTCAATCTCGGACCCTGCCATCTTCAAATTGTAGTACTCATTCTCCAACTTTTGGATCTCACCACGAGGGCAATACTCTTCTCGCATCAGTTCCTTGAAATCGTCCCAAGTAGTTGCATTCGCCATTTCGATACCCAGCATTTGGACTTGGGAGTTCCACCAAGTCAAGGCACCGTCTTCTAGTGTTCCTGAAGCAAACTTCACTCTGTCCCTAGTAGGACAATTGCACATGGCAAAGACCGACTCTGCTTTCTCAAACCAACGGAGTAACCCTACTGCTCCATCAGTCCTACTGAACGTCTGCGACTTACAATCCATGAATGTCTTGAACATGCAAATATGCGGGTTATTTTGGTTCTGATTTACGTGTTGACCTAAAGACGAAAGAAAATCACAACACACGAGTAAGAGTCGAGTACGCGACACAAGGATTAAAGAGCGTTTGGCACGTAACATACCAGCTTGCTGAGCTGCTAGAGCTTCAGCCACACGAGTATTGATCAAGTCGGTTAATTCAGCCTGGGACATCACAATGTTACCACGTCCGCCACCGCGGCCTCCTCCACGTCCACCGTTTCGTCCGCTAATGATTCTATATAAGAAGAGTGGAAAAGGTTAAGGGTCGAGATTGGGTAAGAGTCAAACATCACTAGTACTACGCCAATCAACAGAGCAGAACCCCCTTCACGCTCGTTAAGCCTCACTGGGACTCACATGCACCCCACATTGTCATTATGTGTGCACCCATAATAATAATGTGATTTGCATATTTATCTCAGCTCCTCTCAACTTGCGTTAAAAGGTTCCTCAATTTCGAGTAACATGATATAAAACATCACGAAACATGGATCACGAAAATCTAAAGAGTAAATGTCACCCTATCATTTACATAACTTTGGCAAGTAATATGTGTTTTCATATTGTAGTGCTAAGTGTGCAACCAAATGCAATGTGATACGTAAGTGTACACTAGTTATGCTGTGCAATAAGTAAACGAGGGACGAACCTTGCATTCTGGAGCTGAGTGTCATGGTCGATTCCTAAACTGTTCGGTTATAGTCTGGTTTTATAAAGACGTTTTAAAACCTAGTTCACTATAACCAGTGGCTCTGATACCAAACTGTCACACCCCCAAAACTACCACATACGGAAACCCCGCTAGGCGTGTGACGTACCAGGATCTAGCCACTAATCACATTGAACTCATAACAAGATTTCAAATAAAATTGCTATTTATTAATAAAAGTGTCTCAAACATAAGCTTAATAAAATCCAACAAGTTCAGCGGAAGCAATAAGTAAATCATTGTTTAAAATTACAAATACTACTATGCATCACTAACCACGAGGTGGTCTATACTACAACATATATTATTATTACACATATATATATTTTATATATATACTTTTTTTCATACACACATATTATATATATATATATATAATTTTATTATTATTACTATCACCATCACTGATATGGGTTCATCTAGAACTCCATATTACGATCGTCGTACTTCCAGACGAGTCGTTCTCTGATCTGCCTCATTCTGTCACTATTTTCTAAAATCTCTTCTCCGAAAGTTCGGAGCTCTTGCACATTTTCTGCACTCATTGGGGGTGCAGGTGCTGGTACTGGATCTGGGTACTGTGGCATGGGTTCTTCCTGGGGGTATGGATTCTCTAGGATTTCCCTAATGTATTCATCATTATCATAATAGGGATCTAGAGGGTCCAGACCTGGGTAAGCTGCTAGGTTTGGCATGGGTTCGTCTGTTAGGCGGTGGCGTTGTACATAATCCCTGTGATCATCGAACCACGGGTCGTAGTCTGGGTCTAAGGGATTGGGTGCTGGTATCCTAGGCATCTCTTTTGGATTAAAATCATGGATTTGGACTTGGTTTTCTGGGTTGTTTTCAATCTCCATTGGCTGTGTGGGAAACAAGGGTAATGGTTGAGGGGCTATAAGTTGCTCCAGGTTTGGGTCGGCAGCTGTGGTTGCTAAGATATGGAAGTTTGCTAAACCCCTATTGAGCATGTCTTGGGTGTGGGCATCTGTTTCTCTTTTAGCGGCTGCTAGAACTCCCTGTTGTTATAACTTTTTCATTCTCTTCCTACGCTGTAACACCTCGTAAAATCATACCCAATAAAATAAAGGCATGTGTCATGTAATGCAAACGTGTTATGAAAACGGGTCCAGATAAAGATGTACGGTAGGATTTAAAAGTGTCGACATGTTAATTTATACCTCTGAGCGACCTATTAATAAATCCCTAACCATGATATATTTAATCAACATCTCAAATTATGCAAATAAATCTGGTTATCCTAAATAACAAATTGATTATAACCTAAGATATGAATCCAATATGAATTCTTGGTATTTCCGACATTTTAAAACCTCCCACAAAGATCCAAAGTTGTGTAAGTACATGCAAGGCATGCAAGGGTTGAAAACTTGGTCCCCTCTACTGAAAAGAAGCACAAGATTCGGACTTGTAAGAAAAATATGGACAAAGCCTAAAAGTTGCAAAAAATTTTGTCTCTGGTCATCGGTTACGGACCGTAAGAGCTAAGGCTTATGGTCCGCAAGGAGATGCTTACGGACCTCAAAGGATTCGCTTACGGTCCGTAAGGCTGTCGCTGGCAGCAGAAATGGACAGCTGCCTGTTCAGCCAGTTCCACCGCCTTAGTTGAGTGGTTTTCGAAAATCAGGGGTCTTGTAACTGGTTTTTAGCATCATAGGGACACCTGGGAGGATCTCATGACAATGGTAGAGTTGTTTGGCATGATCTTGTGAAATTGGGTTCGCTATATAAGAAGAACAAGTTGCAACATTTTGTCACTCATTTGCAACTCACTTCAAGGGACTTCTCTGGAGCTTCTCTGATCAGCAACCAACTTCTCTTAGGTCCCTAATCATACTTAGGACTCTTGTAAGTTTCCTTAATCCTTTTTAATTCAGTTTAGCTTAGTTAATTAGCTAAAAGTCAAACCGTCATAATAAAGGTTTGACTTTGAGATTAATTAAAATCTGTTCAGTCAAATCTCGAATTAAAAGTACCTATAAGTAGGTAATTATGTGGGTAATAAACCCTTAAAAGGGTACTCTCTGATTCCCACTTTAAGTAGGTCAAATGTCGGGTCAAACCTAAACTTAAAAAGTCAACAGAAAGCTTATTTTCAAATTAGCACATAATTAACAATGTAGAAGCTATGCAACCTGTTTTATCATTAATATAACTTGGTAATTAATGTAAGAACATGTCTAAACATGTTCAACCCGACAATTTTCAATAAAGACCCGGTTTGGAACCGAAAGTCGCATAATTTGACTTTTGCTTTGACTTTCAGTTCTGACCCGTTTAAGCCTAGTTTAGGATTGCCTTAGAGCTTCTTTTGGACCTAGTTACATGTTAGTATAACCCTCTGTGATTATACGGCTCGGTTCATTAGTTGTCCAATTATTATGCAAATTTCCGTTAATGGCCTAAATGTTGACTATTATGCCCTTTCCACCTTAAAATATGATTTTTGAAAAAGTAAAAGAGTAGACACCTTAGTTACTGATTTATAAACTTGTACCTAAAATTTGACATAAGTTTGAGGACTAGATTAGGAGTTATGCTCATTAGCGTAATTAGAAAGCTTTTTGTGAATTAAATGACATAATTAACATATAGCCTATCTAAACCAAATTTTTGATATCAAACTTTATACCTACTGATATAAAATAATATTTTGGGATTTTTGGAGATTTTTATTTATTTTTAGGCTGAGCATAACATAGGGTTAGAGCTTTAATTCGGTAATTGCCGGTTTTGCCCTTTTGGCTTATAAAATGAGTTTTACAAATCCTTTTGACCCCAAATCTTTTGCTACTGATCTAATATGATAAATAAAATATTTTGAGCCTTCTGGATTAATAAAAATATCAGCTTTCCTTTGAAAACCAGGAAATGGCTCCAAATCGCCTTTTTAAGTATTTTTAACACATAGTATGTATTAAAACTATTTCAAACATATAAAGTTTGATGCCTACTAATATATTCAGTAAATTTTTATATATTAACAGTAAGAAAATGTTTTAAACTCAGATTTCTAGTTTCGACCTTTTAGGCTTATGTGAAATTACCAAAATGCCCCTACGGTGCATAGTATGGGTAGAATTAATAAATTTCACATCTATATGATACCCTACTGTTATAACTTATTAAATTAAGTATATTTACTAGATAAATCAGATCTGTAACTCAAATTACCAATTGAACTCTTTTATAACCTTTTAAATGACCAAAATGCCCTTACGGGGCATAGTTTGGGTTTAAAATTATTTTGGGCATAATAGAAGATATCTTACTGATGTCACAACATAATTAATGCATATTAACTTAGGAAACTTGTATATGGTTCATATGGTTACTCGTTACGCACTCTTCGCGTTCGAATCGGCTTATGTGACTAGTTTACATATATTAGCCGAAACGGGTCAAACCATATCATTTTTGTCCCAAAATCCAGAATGTGTTTAAATTACCCATATTAAACAAGCACGCAAGCTTGTTGGGTCAAAACCACATTCTAAACCGGTCCTCGCCTTTCATGCGTTTGGACCGTATCTTCCTTTAAAACTAACCGGTCTAAGTTAAGCTTAATTAAAGACCCGTTAGAAATCTAATAGGTTATTAAAAACCTTCGTTCCAGATATAGGAGCCCAGTAAAAGCTATCTGTACTTGCTGATTTGATTTACGACTGGGATTGAATTTATATTTAGCTCAGGTAAATACTTTTAACTTATTTTCCCTATACGGGCTTGGGGTACGGTATATAAAATACCGTTTGGTCGGGCATTGAATCTTTAATTGTATGAAGGTTAAATCATTGAAATGTCCCATTTGAAAATGTTTTGTTTGCTTAAAGCCTTTGGGGGGGTTAATGACCATGTCCCGGATATCCTTGGCATCATTTTACGAAATGGCCACGACCTAAGCACGGGGTGTAGGCGTACACCCGTCAGTGCCTAAATAAATAATGTGGTGTGTCTATTGATCTTTAACCCGGTAATCAACCCGGGCTACTGAACGCATAAGGAACATGTAATTCTTTTACAAGTATTATATTCAAATAATTATCCCAAGTTATAAAAAGTTTTGTGCCATGTGCATTCAAATCAATTTTAACCCTTTTTAAAATGAGTCAGTTAAATTGTATTTACCAGTGTAAACTGACGTATTTTCCCAAAAAGGTTAAGTGCAGGTACTAATCGTAATAGGCTGGCCTCTCCTTAGCATCAATAGAGTCTCGCAAGCTTGGATGCATTTAAGTCTGTTGAACAAGTTTCCTCTTTATTTTGATCCGCCTGTGGATCTGTTTCAACTGTGTTGTGATACTTAAATATTACACTTTTATTCAGTTGAAATAATATCTATCTTTTGCTTCCGCTGTGCATTTAAATATTGTGTTGTTTGACTATGATGATATCAACTACGTCACGATACTCCCCACCGGGCCCACCGGTAATACGTGGAAATATCGGGGTGTGACAGGTTGGTATCAGAGCCAACACTGAGTGAATTAAACACTAGTCTTTTGTGTTTAATCTCAGTTACACAATTGCACATTCCTCAAATTTTCGAGTCTAGACAAAGAACATAGGACAAATCCTAATTTTGTTTTATTTTGTCTTTTATTTTTCTTTGTTGTTATCTGTGTTTTTGTTGACAGGATTAAATATGCCGCCAAGATTCTTTAGGAGAAAAGGAAAGGCACCTATAACAGGCCACGACCAGGAGGCCGGGCCTTCTCAAAGACGAACCTTACCTATTCCTATTAGCACCAGTCCACAGGGAGACTGGATGGCGCATCTGCAGCCAGCGAGACGGTCTGTCTCGTTAGCTTCGTCACCTTCTTACCTTCACTCTTTTGGACCCCATTCAGAAAATGAACCCGGAAACCCTCAGCCTTCATTTATCCCTCTTCAGAGGTCCAATCCCGTCATTCCTTTGATAACCCATCCCATATCTTCCGAAGCCGGTTCAACCCGGCAAACTACCTCGAAGAACCAGTGGGTGTTAACCCATTGGGACCGGAAGATCACTTTTCTGGAGATCACGCCATGGATATGGATGAGGATACTGACCCTACCGAACCACCGACCGGTACCCCCACACATCCTATTGAAATCTCAGATGGATCATCTTTTCTGGGATCACCCTACCGTGGTCCTGATAGTTACCAAGCAAGGTTAAACCAGTACGAATGGTACTTTACACCCTCTTACCATTCGTCGCCCCACCAGCATCAGTAGCAGCAGCAACAGGATCCTTCAGGGGATTCACGTTTCGTGGCAGTTACCCCGCCACCACCACCACCTTAGCAACAGCCTCCTGAGCCACTGAGGTGAAGGAGAACAAACGCACGGATGTCCGTACAAGGAAGAGGAGTGCATATCAGCTCCCCACAACCATCGAGTGGCAGCCATTACCCGCCGCTCCAAGAAGATCAGCACATGGGGGGACCTTCAAACCCCAACCCGGAAGTGAACTCTGCACCTGTCGTGCCACCACCATTGGGCTTTGACAACCCAATTCCCACGTACACTGGCCCAGCAACATATAATCCCTTTGAGCTGCCGGCTCACACCCACTATAACTATGCTGAGGTCGACCCGTATTTGGTGGCAGCGAACTACAACGCTCTCAACCCCGAAGGGCCCTACGGAGCTCCTTGGGGAGTTGGGTACCCAGCTTATGGGTACCAGCAACCGCCGCCTCTCCGACCTCCGCAACAGCATCAACCATAGTGGCAGCTGCCACAGGTTTCCCCGCCAGAACGAGAAGAAAGTCTTCAAAGATTGGACCACGTTGAGCGTCAGGTTCACAGAGATCGCAGGAAACGACAAGGCTTCTTTAAAGGATTAGCAGGTTTAATAAAAGGAAAGAGCAAGAAGGACCATTGAATCCTTCAATTGTTGGTTGTATTTCCTTGTTTTTAGTTGAGCCCCTTGATGGAGGTTGTGAAATCCGAGTGTTAACGTGCATATTTTGTGTGATTTATTGCCGTTTACGTGATTATACGTTTGGAATATGTGCACTACGAAAGTTTGTGGTTTTGTAGGTCAATCACGTAATTCGGTGAATTTAAAGTGCTTAAAGATGATGTGGAACGGCCGTGGATGATAAACATAGCGAAAGGTGTTAGTCGGAAGATGTTTAGGGGTAGAAAATAGCTTGGAATGGAGATGAAACGAGAAGGAATGAAGCATAGGGACCATTCGGTCATTTATTGAAAGTTGGCACATAGCTATGTATGGAGTTCACATGCACAACGTAAGCTACTATGTAGATCCGTAGGCTACGGATTGGAATGTCTGACACCAACAGAAATCGCGAACCGTAGCATACGGTTTAAAAACGTAAGTTACGGTGTAAAAAGGCAGTGCATATGTTATCATGATCATCACGTGTAGGCTTCAAAGGGATCGATTGGAGGTGAATATTGCCCAATATATTAATTTCCATCATCTACTAGAAGAGGCAACAGAACACGTGGAGGCACCATCTTATTTGAATGATCACACATAATTGATAGCCAACATTATTTTGGGGGGCATCACATGCTGACTTGTGGACTTCTTGGGAGTAGCAACATACACGCAGACAAGGAAAGTCAACAAAGTATCATCCCAAGTGGGCCGCACATGTGAGAAGAATGGGTAGCAGCCCATACGTAGACAATATTGGACCAGATTCACGAAATCAAAGAGGGCATTATCTACATTAATAAGACAATACATATACAAGAATTGGCGGCTGTGCACATGGAGGAGATTATTATTATTTTGATAAAAGAAAAACATAATTCATTGGATGAAGTGGGCTGCTATTATCATATTATGAATTGAAGTGGGCCGCAGATTTGGAGACATCATAATATAGTTGGTTTGGGCTCTTTATCTACATGACGTGAACAAGGCAGGAGAGCCATCATCATCATCATAAATATATCATCATCTTCGACGGCAGGAGAACAACTCTCATACGCAGAAGGGGGGAATGAGAGGATAGAGAAGGCTATGAAGATCAATCAACCGACATGAGCGGCTAAATCTCTTGTGGACACTTCGGGTGAATGATTGTGTAAGACACTATTGATTTGGTTTATTGTTTTATGTATTGAGTTTGGATTGTAACCGTGTGACAGACGGTCTTTACTTGCGTTTTATAATTCGTTCGACAAACGAATCCTGTGTGATAGGCAGAGACATAAATACGTTTAAATCCGATTATACTTTGTTGGTTGAATAATTATTCATTGCATGAATAGTTGATAATTATATCGTTTAACCAATAGTATCCAATATGACAATCAGCTAAGTTATTAGTTAATCACACAATCTGAATCCCGGAGTGATCACCTTTCCTTATCATTGTTTATTACAACTCAATCTTTTTCTCAATTTTATTTGTTAATTTAGATAATTTTTATAATTAATCACACCGTGATGTGTGAGAATCGTGTTGTGATTATATGATTAATTAATTGATTTCGTGACAAGTTTTAAAATGGAATTGCTACTAAACCACACACAATCGGCAAGTGCACCGGTCGCGGTGTAGTGTAGATGGCAAGACCGGATATCAATCCGTGGACACTATATACAAACTTTAGATAATAAACCTCTATCGACTATAAAGTTGAATTTTAAAAGTTTTGATTTAAATTGATTTTTGATTTTTTAAATAATAAATTGAAAACTTAAAGAGGACAGGAAAATGTAAAGTAAAACAAATACACACAAATACAGTGAAATAAATACAGACAAAGTATAACAATCACATAAATAAAGTTTTGCAAATATATAATAATAAACGGACTACCTGGATTTTGAATCCCTAGAATCATGCAATGTTAATTTGACAATAATAACAGTTAAGTATCTTTTTCCCTCGATTAACCCCCCGTTAGAGATGTATTAAACAAAAGATTAAGACGAAATGTGAAGTGCTAGAACGAACCGGCTCGAGATATCGATACCAAATCCCACGAGTATCAGACCTTTGGGACCTCAGAGACTAAGTTGTGAGAAGATCTTAAAAACATGAAGCAGAAGTATTATTGAAACATTGAAATCCTAGGAAATAATAACCTAGCATACCTGGGTCTTATCTAATCACCAAGTAAGTTTGCCTCTTTAATTGGTTTGATTTTAATACTTGATTAACTTGTTGATCGAAAGTTAATGTTTTTATCGAAAAGACAAGGCCCGAACCGATAATCAAAAGATTAATAATTCGGATTGAAATAGTAATATGGTTTAAAGTTACTAATTTCAATAACCAAGTTGTAAACAATTAAAGGACAATTCAAAGTCAAGTTTAATAAGACATCATGTAAATCACACCAAACAACTGAAATTACTTCAAATATACATTACAATTATCTAGTTCATCATAACCCAGGTAGTTTACAAATTTAAGCACACATATTATACAAATACAGAAAGTAAACACAATTACAAACACAAGGTAACATGGTAAAAAGTAAAAGATACGAGAACTTAACGTTTGTCGGACATTTGTCGGAACCGGGGCGTTTTTAACTCGAACCGAGAGCTTCCGAGACCTCCAAAGACCTCCAAAGGTGCTCCAATATCGACTACATTGCTCTAAACCCGAAGGTTTTATGTTGGAGAGGTGTCTTTTCGAGTTTGGAATGAATGGCCTTTTATAGGTGAGATTTTTGGGTTCTGGGACTAGCTTACGGACCTCAAGGTTAACAAGGTTGAGGTCCGTAAGCCCACATATTGCGACAACAGCCAACTGCTCCATTTACCGACGAAAAAGTCGTTGCCGACACTACCTTACGGACCTCAAGCTTGTTAAGGTTGAGGTCCGTAAGCTTCTTTACGGACCTCAACGTTGCTAAGGTTGAGGTCCGTAAGCTTGATGTCAGAATTTTTCCAAAATTGTTTTCTTCATAACTTCTTCGTTTTAGCTCCGTTTTACGCACCGTTTTCGCCCACGTTTTCGTAATTCAACCCTCTATCATGCCATCTTCTAATATCTTCATTTTCAATCCATTAACATTCCCCATATATTGTTTCCTTCGTCGATCCTTTACCGTTTCCTCGTGTAATCCACAGAATATTCACAGTTTCCTATAAATATAACATATAATCAAATAAGTACCAATATCGCGAGTAAATCATATCCAGATAGATTAAAATGTAAGGAATTTGATGTGTAAAATGTGTATAATTTAAGACACATTAAACATCCCCACACTTAACCTTTTGCTTGTCCCTAAGCAAAATCCTAAGCAACATGTTCAACATAAACGATTTACAAAAACGCAATCCTTAACAAATTAAAACGTGAACTACAAAATCAATAAACACAGATGTTTCCCAAGACTTACAACGTTCAAAAGGTTGACAATTCAAGAGAATGAAACGAGAAACCGAGCCTACCTAATCAAACTTTCTTACCTTCAAGTAATCAATTTATGCAATATTAACATCCCTCACGAAATTCACTCATCTCTCGGTTAATATATATGTAATTTCAAGTGAACTCTCAAAAACCGAACTGTGAAGCATGACTATTATAAGCTTGTACGTCAATCAGATCTCCACCTAATTGTTATAAGTCGATACAAATCAAGAGGACTTTTATTGTGGGTAGGTAAGGGTAAAAGGTAGGTTGTTTATTTGGAAGAAAGTGATTTACAATAAACCGGAAAAGCACATAGTAAGGATTTTTTTTTTTTTTTTTTAACCGTAACACAAACCAAGTGACTCTTTTAAGGTCAGATCGTCAAGACCGGTTTTATCCAAGATGTGGAGCACGTCTTCCTCAATCTTGTGGTGAACATTACTTCCAACTCTAATGGACCGTTCGACATCAAGCCTAATAGCCCTCACCCTCATTAGAAGTGTGTATTCATGTTGAGATTCAGTTTGAATTTTTCTACATCTTCCTGTGTGAGACCAGTTTCCACATCCCATGCATTTTTCATATCGTTTTGCTCTTATTTTCATAGCACATTTGGATGTTCCACAAAATGGTTGTGTTTTAAACAAATGAAAAGGAAAAGGCTCAACTTGGTTTTCTATTTGATAACATTTTTGGGTAACAGGTGTTTTTTTTTTTTTTTTTTTTTCAGAAAGGTGATCCTAATGCCTCTATCATACTTGTATCAACGTCTAAACCAAAGGTCTTGAAATGTATCAAAACGTACAAGTTCTAAAGTAATGCAACAAGTTGGTAAACACACATGAAACGAGAATAGTGTATTTGTAAGAAATACTTATAGGCTCAAAACTTACTGTCATGCGGAAAAATAAGGGTCGATATTGATATTGCATAATCAATTAACTTTCCAGCTTGATTCATTATCTTAGGTATCCCGTAAAAATTTTATTTCAAGAAAAACTTGATTTAATCAACCTACTATCCCGCAACTTAAAGAAACATGTATTTTTGTTTTAGTAAGTTCGACATTTAAATCGTTTTGACTGTCGTTTTGAAAAGGTCTTTGTTTTCGATGTGCTAAAAGATCGGGACTAGCGCGAAAAATTTCTTTAAAATTTTTAAATTGTTTATGAAATTCCCGTATCCCCACACTTAAACTCTACATTGCCCTCAATGTAGAATTTAAACTGACTCAAAAATTAAAATAAATAAGAAATAAAAAGACAAAGGATAAATTGGAAAGGACTTAGCTGGTTATATGATGTATAAGTTCCAAACTTTTGTCCAATCCAGCTCGATCGTATAGCATTTTGGTCGCGATCGGCTTTGACTCTGACTAGCACACTTGGTAAATTACTTGAAATTGGCGTACAGCTCCGAAATCACCCGAATGGAGATTAAGTACGGGTGTTGTGATTCAAACCTGCATAAACAAAAACAAGCAACAACCCAAGCAGTACTGACTCGACACAAAATAAACGACTCAAAAACACAAATTTTTACAAAACCTTCCCACACTTGAATTTAATCAGGAGGTTTTTCTTTGATATGGACCCTATCCAACCCGTTCAATTCCATCCGTTCCTTATTATTAATTAAAATTTTAAGGTTGGAATTTATAAACCTTTTAACATTTTCAAACGAGTCAGGCCACCAATATTTAAATTTACCTGGACCAAACCTGATACGAGATATGTAGTGAGGAGGATGGTCGTCTTTGCACTTCAATTTTGCCTTGCGCCTTTGTTTGCACCATCTCTGAATCCTCGCACTATGTCGATCCAAGCGTTTTTGTGCCTTCTCCCGTGATTTTAAATATGATGGCGATACAACATCCAAATCTTTCACGGGCCAGCTGTCAGATTCGTCGGCCACTGTCTCTTCATCTTCTTCGTTTGGTATTTGTTTGATTTCCATAATCGGTTCACCTTCAAGTAATTTCTCTAAATAGGCAAGATCACCGATTGGGTCAAATTCTTCATTTTCAATAGTTGGCAAACCTACCAACTCATCACCAAACTCTTCTTCCCAAGATGGTTCATGGTCTTTTTCATCCTCCATCTTGTCAAGTGGCTCCTTTTCAACTTCTTCAACTGCGGTGTAGTCGGGCACCTCTAACTCTGCCTCTTCTACTACCCCCTCATCATCACTCCAAAAGCCATCATCAATATCCCATGGCGTGGGACACCAATAATTGGAATTAACGACTTGTTGAACCGGAGGTGGGACTTCAACGTCCATTTTCGTCTCCGGTTCATGAGTGTGATCCTCATCTTCTTCATACAAGGGCTCAGAATGTGAAACCTGCATGACATCATCCTCACAAGACAAGGGTAAATCTGATTCATGAGAATTATAATAATTAAGATCAGAATCATAATATTTACCTTGCAGTGGACTTTCAATGCACATTTCTCCTTTCCATCTCTTATATGCAGCCAGCTGCGCATCTATCTCTTCATTACTACACGAGAAATCAATTATGAACTTACCCGTATTCTCTTCTCGTTCTTCCTGCTGAACCGGAGGTGGGATTTCAGTGTCCATTTTTGTCTCCGGTTCTCTATCTGACAATTCTGG
The DNA here is from genome assembly GCA_030545235.1 of Helianthus tuberosus. Lineage (NCBI taxonomy): Eukaryota > Viridiplantae > Streptophyta > Magnoliopsida > Asterales > Asteraceae > Helianthus > Helianthus tuberosus. Next base: position 55,722,782 of record CM060408.1, on the reverse strand, counting down.
ATGACCGGGTAGCTCCTCTTCCATCTCTTCTTTCATTAATCTCCTATATTCAGCCAGCTCCGCATCATCACAGGAAAAATCAATTATGAATTTAACATTTTTCTCTTCCTGTTTTACCTTATTATCTTCACCAATACCCTCAGCATCCTTCAATGTTGTCTCCATATTGGTTAGCTCTGTGGCATCTACCGACTCGTCATTCATGTCTTGATTTAAAGTCAAATCATCCTTGTCGGCCCAATATATCCCCTTTGTATCCGAAGGCATTGCCCATCGAAAAGAGTTCGGACAATCTTTAGACTTGTGCGGTCCAGCGCAGTTCCCACAAAATGGATTTATGATTTGATCGTTGTTTTTAATCTTTTCTAACATTTGCTCTAGTGCTTCGCAGTTTTGCTTCAGTGTCTGAGCGAAGACTTGACATGATTCCACAAATGTCGGAGAATAAGGTGGGTACTTGCTTTCGTTGCATGGTTGATATGGTGAGGAATAATAGTTTTGATATGGTTGTGGTTGTGAATATAAGTTAGAAGAGTAATCTGTGGAATACTCCGATGAATTTGGACAATATTTGGTATAATGAGGTCCTCCACAGATCAAACACATTTTTTTTTAAATACACAAAACAAACAAACAAACAAACTTACAAACTTTAATCTAATAAAAACAAGTAAAACAAAATAACTTAATAGACGACTCGGGTAGTTCTCTAAAGTTTGCCAGTGTCCCCGGCAACGGCGCCAAAAACTTGATGTGTGAGAATCGTGTTGTGATTATATGATTAATTAATTGATTTCGTGACAAGTTTTAAAATGGAATTGCTACTAAACCACACACAATCGGCAAGTGCACCGGTCGCGGTGTAGTGTAGATGGCAAGACCGGATATCAATCCGTGGACACTATATACAAACTTTAGATAATAAACCTCTATCGACTATAAAGTTGAATTTTAAAAGTTTTGATTTAAATTGATTTTTGATTTTTTAAATAATAAATTGAAAACTTAAAGAGGACAGGAAAATGTAAAGTAAAACAAATACACACAAATACAGTGAAATAAATACAGACAAAGTATAACAATCACATAAATAAAGTTTTGCAAATATATAATAATAAACGGACTACCTGGATTTTGAATCCCTAGAATCATGCAATGTTAATTTGACAATAATAACAGTTAAGTATCTTTTTCCCTCGATTAACCCCCCGTTAGAGATGTATTAAACAAAAGATTAAGACGAAATGTGAAGTGCTAGAACGAACCGGCTCGAGATATCGATACCAAATCCCACGAGTATCAGACCTTTGGGACCTCAGAGACTAAGTTGTGAGAAGATCTTAAAAACATGAAGCAGAAGTATTATTGAAACATTGAAATCCTAGGAAATAATAACCTAGCATACCTGGGTCTTATCTAATCACCAAGTAAGTTTGCCTCTTTAATTGGTTTGATTTTAATACTTGATTAACTTGTTGATCGAAAGTTAATGTTTTTATCGAAAAGACAAGGCCCGAACCGATAATCAAAAGATTAATAATTCGGATTGAAATAGTAATATGGTTTAAAGTTACTAATTTCAATAACCAAGTTGTAAACAATTAAAGGACAATTCAAAGTCAAGTTTAATAAGACATCATGTAAATCACACCAAATAACTGAAATTACTTCAAATATACATTACAATTATCTAGTTCATCATAACCCAGGTAGTTTACAAATTTAAGCACACATATTATACAAATACAGAAAGTAAACACAATTACAAACACAAGGTAACATGGTAAAAAGTAAAAGATACGAGAACTTAACGTTTGTCGAACATTTGTCGGAACCGGGGCGTTTTTAACTCGAACCGAGAGCTTCCGAGACCTCCAAAGACCTCCAAAGGTGCTCCAATATCGACTACATTGCTCTAAACCCGAAGGTTTTATGTTGGAGAGGTGTCTTTTCGAGTTTGGAATGAATGGCCTTTTATAGGTGAGATTTTTGGGTTCTGGGACTAGCTTACGGACCTCAAGGTTAACAAGGTTGAGGTCCGTAAGCCCACATATTGCGACAACAGCCAACTGCTCCATTTACCGACGAAAAAGTCGTTGCCGACACTACCTTACGGACCTCAAGCTTGTTAAGGTTGAGGTCCGTAAGCTTCTTTACGGACCTCAACGTTGCTAAGGTTGAGGTCCGTAAGCTTGATGTCAGAATTTTTCCAAAATTGTTTTCTTCATAACTTCTTCGTTTTAGCTCCGTTTTACGCACCGTTTTCGCCCACGTTTTCGTAATTCAACCCTCTATCATGCCATCTTCTAATATCTTCATTTTCAATCCATTAACATTCCCCATATATTGTTTCCTTCGTCGATCCTTTACCGTTTCCTCGTGTAATCCACAGAATATTCACAGTTTCCTATAAATATAACATATAATCAAATAAGTACCAATATCGCGAGTAAATCATATCCAGATAGATTAAAATGTAAGGAATTTGATGTGTAAAATGTGTATAATTTAAGACACATCACACCGATTTTCCAATTCAGTAGTAATTAATTAATACTTTTCATTCGACACTTTCCACAATCCTCCTCTGGTTCGATATCCGACTTACTCTAGCTACCTAGTTTATTTCGATTTTTGCATGTCACTAACGACAGACATCAAAATGGCGCCGTTGCCGGGGAGGCGTGCGCAAAGTGTTTAGTGTTAAGTTTTTAGTAAAATAGATAAAAAAAAATCCAAAAATAGTATGTTATTTGTCACATATTCCACTGTTTGCTTTTACCTTGGGTATACTAGTTTTGTCTGTGCAGATTTATTGCAGATCTTATTATGGAAAGTGCTTACTGGTCATGCCGAGGTTGTGGTAGTCCATGTCACACGCGTGACGATTGTCCTGTGTTCCGAAAAATGTGTGAAGAAGAACAGATGAGAGCAAATGAGTTGGATTTTTATTCTGATGATCATGTTCACCCATACTATTCTTATTCCGATTCGCTGCGAGTTGCATATGATTACCAATCGGATACAAATTATTGTTATGATGAGCAGACATGGTATGAGAGTAGCTATGATCCGGGGATGGTACAAAGCATGAGTTACCTAGAGGAGTATGACCATTGTTATGATGAATACTCCCGAATTTCTTATGAAGACTATCCGGTACACTATCAGGGTGCATATCATACCCAATATACAGTTGATCAGGATGAGTCTGAATGTGCACCCCATTCATCTAGTTACTATCAATCACCCCAATTTAGAAGTCTTATGGAATATATGAGACAACGAGAACTGGCATACATTGAAAGGGAATTGGCGAAACCTGACATGTCAATAGAGGACCAGTTGGAGATGTGGATTACTAAGTATAACCTTTTGATGGCTGAAGTGAAGGATGATGGGCCAAGAATGACTCCAATGGAAAAACGCCAAGCCAGGGATAGATGGGTGTCTCTACAGATGTCTCCTTCTCAAGTAAGGGATGAGGTTGTGGAGGTTAATACTACACCGGTGATTCTCTCAATTGTTGAACAGTCAGATATGGAGAAAATTGTTGAAGTTGATGAGGTGAAAGAAGACATTCCACAAAATAAGTGTGGGGATGCACGTATAGAGAGGAGGAAGGTGACGGTGAAGGACATCGGGCAGATCATCACAAAGTGGTTGTGCAATAATCCAACTTATCTGCTGATATGGAGTACAAAGAAACGCATGTGGAGAGTTAACTATCGAGTGTTTGTTGGAAACTCGATAGGAAAGTGTGGACTGAGGCCGGATTGCAGTGCTTCAGTGGACCTTTTGATAAAAATTAGACCCCGCTGGATCAGTGATGTCAGGTACCGTGCATTCATGGGAAATACAAGGGGTAAATGTGCACTGAGACCACCATAGCGCATATCAGGTACGGTCTGGCTGAAGACCTTTAAACTTAGCGCTCTCGGGAGGCAGCCCGAGGATGTAGAGTATTGTATTTTGGTTTGGTTTCGTTTTGGTGTGTTTGTGTTTTGACAGGTTTCTACGTTCCATCTTCACGGATGCAATGAATCAAGTATGGGGATGTTTGGCAACATCCCCGGTGAGATCTCAAAGAATCTATGAGGGGCGTATGTTCCGGTTAGATCGCAGCAGCTACACCACTACAAACACTCACTTGTTTTCTAATCAGGTGCATGTGTTTATCTATCTTGTGTTTTATTTGTTTTCGTGTATTTGGTGGTGTGAAATTTTTGTGTTGGGATTGGTTTCCTTGTGTTGAGTCGAGTAGGTGTTAGCCGTTCATGGTTTGTGGGTGGTATCTCTCGAGTTTAGATTATAAATTGCACCATACATTGGGGACAATGTATCCCAAGTGTGGGGATGCGGTAACTCGAGAGAGGGTTGGTAAGATTGTGATCTTAAATGCTTGAAGAGTTGAAATTAGGCTAAATTTAAAAAAAATTTGTCTCTCAAAGTATGCTTGAACTACATGAAAACCAACATTTTCAATTGCTAAAGGATTCCTACTTATATTAAACTAACTTAGATCCCTAGTCATGGTTGTCCCTTTAAGTTTCATGAGAGTATTTCTGACAGGTTTTTAGAGAATAGTTGAGAAGAGATGCATAACTAGGGGTAACATGCTTTAGGAATTACACATGCTACGTGTCAGCAACCCATATTCCTTTTGTTCAGTGAGATATTTGAGCCTACTAGATTGATAGTTGATTTGCAATAAATGTTCAATTGATGAGTGTAGGCCATATGTTTCTTTGTGTTAGAACTTGTGTAGTTTGATACGTGCCGAGACTGTGGTTTAGCGTACGCACATAAATGATAAAGGCATTAGGATTCATTCATTGTTCTATTTGTTGATTGTTTATCCACCCACCTTAGTTAACCATATTGAGCCTTATACCCTTTGTTTGTTACGCCTCGTTTGACCCGTTTGACTATCAACCATGAATGACAATTATGTGTTAGATATTTGTTGAAAAAAAAAAGAAAAAAAAATGAAAAAAGAAGAAAAGAAAGAAAAAGAGAAAAAAAATCATTGTTATGTTCGTGTTAAATAAATGGGTTGAAAATCACCCAAAGTGTTAGTACTATTGTGAATAAGTTGTCATGGTTTGGTATGTTCATTTGTGCTCGCCATATAAACATAAAAAACCCAAAAATATATTCCTACCTTTACCTTTAACCCAAAACCCAAAAGTCCTTTTGATATGTGTTTACGTTATTTGATACAGTGGAGGTGTGATTGCTATACAAGCTTATGATTGCAAGGTAGCATATTTGGTTTTGAGTGAATTACATACTAGCACATTACACGCTAGTCTTGATTGAGCCGAGAGGAGTGATCATTGTGAGGGGCGTGTGGCATGTGTGTAGTAATATAAGCATGTTAGTTTTAGTTAGGCAAGTCTTGTATTGTTTTAAATGCGTATCGCTTATTTGTCAGATTGTCAATCTCGATTGTGTCAGTCTATGGAACGAGTATGACTTGGGACCTTAACTTGCTAAGTCGGTAAGGGATTTAATGGTGATTTGTTAATAAGGAGAGTAATGTTTGTGACGGTTGCTTGAGGACAATCAATGGTAAGTGTGGGGATGTGATGGAGGTTGTGAAATCCGAGTGTTAACGTGCATATTTTGTGTTATTTATTGCCGTTTACGTGATTATACGTTTGGAATATGTGCACTACGAAAGTTTGTGGTTTTGTAGGTCAATCGCGTAATTCGGTGAATTTAAAGTGCTTAAAGATGATGTGGAACGGCCGTGGATGATAAACATAGCGAAAGGTGTTAGTCGGAAGATGTTTAGGGGTAGAAAATAGCTTGGAATGGAGATGAAACGAGAAGGAATGAAGCATAGGGACCATTCGGTCATTTATTGAAAGTTGGCACATAGCTATGTATGGAGTTCACATGCACAACGTAAGCTACTATGTAGATCCGTAGGCTACGGATTGGAATGTCTGACACCAACAGAAATCGCGAACCGTAGCATACGGTTTAAAAACGTAAGTTACGGTGTAAAAAGGCAGCGCATATGTTATCATGATCATCACGTGTAGGCTTCAAGGGGATCGATTGGAGGTGAATATTGCCCAATATATTAATTTCCATCATCTACTAGAAGAGGCAACAGAACACGTGGAGGCACCATCTTATTTGAATGATCACACATAATTGATAGCCAACATTATTTTGGGGGGCATCACATGCTGACTTGTGGACTTCTTGGGAGTAGCAACATACACGCAGACAAGGAAAGTCAACAAAGTATCATCCCAAGTGGGCCACACATGTGACAAGAATGGGTAGCAGCCCATACGTAGACAATATTGGACCAGATTCACGAAATCAAAGAGGGCATTATCTACATTAATAAGACAATACATATACAAGAATTGGCGGCTGTGCACATGGAGGATATTATTATTATTTTGATAAAAGAAAAACATAATTCATTGGATGAAGTGGGCTGCTATTATCATATTATGAATTGAAGTGGGCCGCAGATTTGGAGACATCATAATATAGTTGGTTTGGGCTCTTTATCTACATGACGTGAACAAGGCAGGAGAGCCATCATCATCATCATAAATATATCATCATCTTCGACGGCAGGAGAACAACTCTCATACGCAGAAGGGGGGAATGAGAGGATAGAGAAGGCTATGAAGATCAATCAACCGACATGAGCGGCTAAATCTCTTGTGGACACTTCGGGTGAATGATTGTGTAAGACACTATTGATTTGGTTTATTGTTTTATGTATTGAGTTTGGATTGTAACCGTGTGACAGACGGTCTTTACTTGCGTTTTATAATTCGTTCGACAAACGAATCCTGTGTGATAGGCAGAGACATAAATACGTTTAAATCCGATTATACTTTGTTGGTTGAATAATTATTCATTGCATGAATAGTTGATAATTATATCGTTTAACCAATAGTATCCAATATGACAATCAGCTAAGTTATTAGTTAATCACACAATCTGAATCCCGGAGTGATCACCTTTCCTTATCATTGTTTATTACAACTCAATCTTTTTCTCAATTTTATTTGTTAATTTAGATAATTTTTATAATTAATCACACCGATTTTCCAATTCAGTAGTAATTAATTAATACTTTTCATTCGACACTTTCCACAATCCTCCTCTGGTTCGATATCCGACTTACTCTAGCTACCTAGTTTATTTCGATTTTTGCATGTCACTAACGACAGACATCACCCCTGCGTGGGCCTGTCGTTTGTTTAAACCCCTGCGTGGGTATATCTTCTTGTATTCTGCCCCTGCGTGGGCATGTCTTTGTTTGACCCCTGCGTGGGTATGTTGGTTTGTTTAAGCCCCTGCGTGGGCATGATTAATTCTGTAGAAAGTCCCGTTTAGGGCAGACTCGTATTTTAAATTCATGTGGTAAAATGCTTAAATTAAAATTTTTATTTTTATATGCATGAACAAAAATATAAAATGAATAATAACAATATTTTTACAAGATCTATCATTATATTAAAATGATAAAATCTAAAGGGACAAGGCCTAGCCTTTGTGTCACTTTAAGACAGGGCAAAGACGGCAGTTCCCCAATTAGATTCAGATCCTTATCAACATCTCAATTTAAAGATTGTTTTGCGTTAAATGTAAGAATCTTAAAGGTAAAACCTAGCCTATATATCATTGCAGACATGGCCAAGATGGTAAAACCTATTCGAAAGATTCTAATTCTTGTTAACATCTTAAAACATGTTAACACTCTTGGCAAAAAGTGATTCGATAAAATCGCATAAGCCATCCTTAAATTGGATTATCCCAATTCCTTATTATTATTTAAACATCCGATTGTGATGTAATGCCTACGGGCTATAATTATTGTCATATAAGACAAAAGACAATGGTAGCCTACAAATCCCTGTCCAGAAAGGGTAACGAACTTTGATTCAAACCTTGATACCTCGATTCTGTAAAATCCTGGTTTATAAATTAAATCTGTCCACGTGACTAGGCCTTTTGTGCTATTATTAACTTATAATTTAGGATTATAATAAAGATCCTGAATAATTATATATTTAACAAATTAACTAAAATGGCTATTAAAACCATGGTTAATAAGTCGTCAAGAACGATAGTACTGTTTAGGCTTCTAAATAAACCTTGTCCTTACTTTCTTTATGTAGCAATTAAAGCTACATGACTAGGTCAGAAGAGGGAAACAGTCATCCGGTGGAAAACTATGATAACACTAAGATACATGTGACCGGTGCCGAGCTACAAGCATTAGTAGATGATGCTGTTACAAGAGCTATAGAACGGCAATATAATGAATCTAGCGGGACTCGGAGTAGGACCCTATCCACAGCGCACTACAAACCTAAAACTCAATCGGAGGCTCATAGCAAGCCACCCTCTAAGAAAGAGGAAGCAAAGAAAGATAATGATCGACATTCATCTAATCAAAACAGTGTTCCATCAAAAAGGATAGAGTTTGATGATAGACCACGTACCAAGTCCTGTACCTATAAGTACTTTGTTTCCTGCAAACCCCGGGATTTCACTAGGGAGAAATGAGCAATAGATTGTATGACCTGGTTGGATGAGATGGACACGGTAGTTGACATCAGTGGTTGTGCTGAAAGGGATGTAGTGAAGTATGTATCCCAATCGTTCAAGGGAGAGGCACTAGCATGGTGGAGGTCTCTCATTCAAGCTGCCGGAAAGATTCCGCTCAACAACTTGTCATGGGATCAATTCGTTGCTCTCATTAAGGAGAATTATTGCCCGCAGCATGAGGTTGAAAGCATTGAATCAGATTTCTTATCGTTGGTGATGAAGAATTTAGATTGTCAAGCTTACCTCACCAGTTTCAATACCCTGTCTAGGCTGGTTTCGTATCTGGTAACCCCGGAACCCAAATGGATTGCTCGTTTCATTGGGGGTTTAGCCCCAGAAATTAAGGCCAGTGTTAAGGCGTCCAGACCTGCTACTTTCAGATCAGCAGCTGATCTATCTCTGTCTCTTACCTTGGACGCGGTCAGGCTAAGATCGCTAAGAAACACTGATGCTGAGAAAAGGAAGCGTGAGGATGATAACTCACGGCGATCAGATAAGAGACATAGGGGAAATAATGACCACAAGAAGGGTTCTGGAACCAAGAAAGATGGTCATCAGTCGGGTGATAAGCCCAAATGTAAAATCTGCAAGAAACAACATTTCGGGAAGTGCTGATATGAGTTGAAATCCCAGTCACAACCAACGGCATGTGGGATTTGCAAGTCTTCTGAGCACAAGACCTTAGACTGTAATAAAATCAAGGATGCTACGTGCTATAGCTGCAATGAAAATGGGCATATCAAGTCCAACTGCCCAAAACTCGCAAAGAAGACTGAGGATGGGAAAAAGACCAATGCTAGGGTCTTCAGGATGGATGCAAAGGAAGCTGTTCAGGACGACAATGTGATCACAGGTACCTTCCTCGTAAATGATGTCTATGCAAGAGTACTTTTTGATTCAGGAGTTGATAAGTCATTTGTAGATAACAAGTTTTGCAAATTGTTGAATTTACCTATTAAAACCTTAAGTGTGAAATATGAGGTAGAATTAGCTGATGGTACCTTAGAAACCGCGTCAACCGTGTTAGATGGATGCTGCATATCCATTAGGAACCACTCTTTCCCATTGTCCCTACTTCCTTTAAAGTTAGCCGGTTTCGACATCGTTTTAGGCATGGACTGGTTATCTCATAACCAGGCCCAGATCGTTTGCAACAAGAAGCAAGTGGTGATTAAGACTCCGTCTGGTGAGCCACTCACCATTCAAGGAGACACCCAGTATGGGCTGCCTGAGCAAGTGTCTATGCTCAAGGCCTCTAGGTGTTTGAAGAAAGGTTGTGTCATCTACATGGCACAAGTGACCATTGATGAGCCGAAGCCTAAGATAGAGGATATCCCCGTCATTTCTGAATACCCCGAAGTTTTCCCTGAAGAACTACCTGGTTTACCACCAGATAGACAAGTAGAATTCAGAATTGACATCATCCCTGGAGCAGCGCCTGTCGCAAGAGCGCCTTATAGGTTGGCACCAACGGAAATGAAGGAAGTGAGGACACAACTAGATGAATTTCTAGCTAAAGGTTTTATTAGACCTAGTTCGTCTCCTTGGGGAGCGCTAATTCTATTTGTCAAGAAGAAGGACGGATCGATGCGTCTGTTCATCGATTACTGCGAGCTTAATAAGGTTACCATCAAGAATAGGTCTCCTTTGCCCAGGATCGACGATCTGTTCGATCAATTACAAGGGGCAAGTTACTTCTCTAAGATCGATTTGAGGTCAGGCTATCATCAATTGAAGGTTAAAGATGAAGATGTACACAAGACGGCATTAGGACTCGTTATGGTCATTACGAGTTCCTAGTGATGCCTTTTGGGCTCACTAATGCACCTGCCGCATTCATGGATCTCATGAATCGCGTCTGTAAGCCTTACTTGGATAAATTTGTCAACGTTTTCATCGACGACATTCTCATTTACTCGAAAAGCCAAGCTGACCATGAGAAACATCTCCGTTGCATTCTTAAGCTACTTCAACAAGAAAAGCTCTATGCCAAATTTACAAAGTGTGAATTTTGGCTTCGAGAAGTCCAATTCCTTGGACATGTTGTTAGTGAGCGTGGTATCCAAGTGGATCCCGCTAAAATTGAAGCTATTATGAACTGGCAAGAGCCCAAGACACCTACGGAGATTCGCAGTTTTCTAGGACTGGCAGGATACTATAGGCGATTTATTGAAAACTTCTCAAGAATTGCAGCACCCCTGACTCTACTCACCCGCAAGAAAAGCAAGTTTGATTGGGGGCCTAAGCAGCAAGAATCTTTCGACATTTTGAAGCAGAAGTTGAGCAACGCTCCTGTATTGACGTTGCCTGATGGAATTGATGAATTTGTAGTATATTGTGATGCATCGCACACCGGAATGGGCTGTGTGCTTATGCAAAAAGGCAAAGTCATTGCCTATGCTTCACGACAGTTAAAGGTGCATGAAAAGAATTACACCACCCATGACTTGGAGTTGGGTGCCGTTGTATTTGCACTAAAACTGTGGAGACATTACTTGTATGGAACCAAGTGTGTGATCTATTCTGATCACAAGAGCCTTCAACACTTGTTTAATCAGAAGGATTTAAACATGAGGCAGCGACGTTGGATGGAAACCTTAAATGATTATGATTGTGAGATAAGATACCATCCTGGCAAGGCGAATGTAGTTGCTGATGCCTTAAGCAGGAAGGAAAGAGTAAAGCCTATAAGAATCAATGCCAAGAGCATTGAGATAAAGAATAGTTTGAACGAAAGGTTGTTAGCTGCACAGAAGGAGGCTGTGTTGGAAGCTAACTATCCTGATGAAAAGCTAGGAGTAACTGAAGAGCAGTTATCCTATGACAAGGACGGAATCCTAAGGTTAAATGGACGAATATGGGTTCCAGTATATGGAGGACTTCGGGATGTTATCCTCCAGGAAGCCCACAGTTCCAAATATTCTATTCATCCTGGAGCTGATAAGATGTACCAGGATCTAAAGGAAAACTATTGGTGGATAGGCTTGAAAAAGTCTATAGCGGCCTATGTAGCTAAATGTTTGACGTGCGCGCAAGTCAAAGCTGAACACCAAAAGCCGTCAGGTTTGCTACAACAACCTGAACTTCCCACATGGAAGTGGGAAATGGTGACAATGGATTTCATCACCAAGTTGCCAAAGACCAGGAAAGGAAATGATACTATATGGGTAATAGTAGATAGACTGACTAAGTCAGCACATTTCTTACCCATTAAGGAGACTTATAGCTCCGACATGTTAGCCCAATTGTACGTAGACAAGATTTTATCTCTGCATGGCGTTCCAGTGTCAATTATCTCTGACAGAGATACCAGATACACATCACATTTTTGGAAAAGCTTCCAACAGTCTTTGGGCACGCGCTTGAATTTTAGTACAGCTTACCATCCCCAGACGGACGGCCAGAGTGAGCGTACCATCCAAACTTTGGAAGACATGCTTCGTGCATGTGTGATTGATTTAGGTGGTAGTTGGGATAACCACCTGCCATTAATCGAATTCTCCTATAACAATAGCTATCATACAAGCATTAAGGCTGCGCCTTTTGAGGCATTATATGGTAGAAAATGCAGAACGCCAATTTGTTGGGCGGAAGTAGGAGAAGTTCAATTATCAGGACCCGACTTAGTCTTTGAAACGACGGACAAGATTGTCCAGATTTGTGATCGCCTGAAAGCTGACAGAGATAGGCAGAAAAGCTACGAAGATTTAAAGTGTAAACCTCTGAAATTCGAGGTTGGTGATAAAGTTTTACTTAAAGTATCACCCTGGAAGGGAGTGATGCGGTTTGGTAAGAAAGGTAAGTTAAGCCTAAGGTACATAGGACCATTCGAGATCATCGAATGTGTAGGATCAGTGGCTTACAAGTTGAACTTGCCTAAAGAGCTCAGTGGTATTCACAATGTATTCCACATCTGCAATCTGAAGAAATGTCTAGCTGATGAGTCGCTAGTCATACCACATACAGATGTACAAATAGATGAGAGCTTGAAATTTGTGGAAAAACCTTTGTCGATCGAAGATCGACGGGTTAAAAAGCTTCGGAGGAAGCATGTACCTATTGTAAAGGTCAAATGGGATGCCCGAAGAGGTCCCGAGTACACGTGGGAGGTGCAGTCCACCATGAAAGAAAAGTACCCTCAATTGTTTCAGTAAATCTCGGGGTCGAGATTTCTTTTAAGGGGGTGAGGATGTAACACCTCGTAAAATCATACCCAATAAAATAAAGACACGTGTCATGTAATGCAGACGTGTTATGAAAACGGGTCCAGATAAAGATGTACAGTAGGATTTAAAAGTGTCGACATGTTAATTTATACCTCTGAGCGACCTATTAATAAATCCCTAACCATGATATATTTAATCAACATCTCAAATTATGCAAATAAATCTGGTTATCCTAAATAACAAATTGATTATAACCTAAGATATGAATCCAATGTGAATTCTTGGTATTTCCGATATTTTAAAACCTCCCACAAAGATCCAAAGTTGTGTAAGTACATGCAAGGCATGCAAGGGTTGAAAACTTGGTCCCCTCTACTGAAAAGAAGCACAAGATTCGGACTTGTAAGAAAAATATGGACAAAGCCTAAAAGTTGCAAAAAATTTTGTCTCTGGTCATCGGTTACGGACCGTAAGAGCTAAGGCTTACGGTCCGCAAGGGGATGCTTACGGACCGCAAAGGATTCGCTTACGGTCCGTAAGGCTGTCGCTGGCAGCAGAAATGGACAGCTGCCTGTTCAGCCAGTTCCACCGCCTTAGTTGAGTGGTTTTCGAAAATCAAGGGTCTTGTAACTGGTTTTTAGCATCATAGGGACACCTGGGAGGATCTCATGACAATGGTAGAGTTGTTTGGCATGATCTTGTGAAATTGGGTTCACTATATAAGAAGAACAAGTTGCAACATTTTGTCACTCATTTGCAACTCACTTCAAGGGACTTCTCTGGAGCTTCTCTGATCAGCAACCAACTTCTCTTAGGTCCCTAATCATACTTAGGACTCTTGTAAGTGTCCTTAATCCTTTTTAATTCAGTTTAGCTTAGTTAATTAGCTAAAAGTCAAACCGTCGTAATTAAGGTTTGACTTCGAGATTAATTAAAATTTGTTCAGTCAAATCTCGAATTAAAAGTACCTATAAGTAGGTAATTATGTGGGTAATAAACCCTTAAAGGGTACTCTCTGATTCCCACTTTAAGTAGGTCAAATGTCGGGTCAAACCTAAACTTAAAAAGTCAACAGAAAGCTTATTTTCAAATTAGCACATAATTAACAATGTAGAAGCTATGCAACCTGTTTTATCATTAATATAACTTGGTAATTAATGTAAGAACATGTCTAAACACGTTCAACCCGACAATTTTCAATAAAGACCCGATTTGGAACCGAAAGTCGCATAATTTGACTTTTGCTTTGACTTTCAGTTCTGACCCGTTTAAGCCTAGTTTAGGATTGCCTTAGAGCTTCTTTTGGACCTAGTTACATGTTAGTATAACCCTCTGTGATTATAGGGCTCGGTTAATTAGTTGTCCAATTATCATGCAAGTTTCCGTTAATGGCCTAATTGTTGACTATTATGCCCTTTCCACCTTAAAATATGATTTTTGAAAAAGTAAAAGAGTAGACACCTTAGTTACTGATTTATAAACTTGTACCTAAAATTTGACATCAGTTTGAGGTCTAGATTAGGAGTTATGCTCATTAGCGTAATTAGAAAGCTTTTTGTGAATTAAATGACATAATTAGCATATAGCCTATCTAAACCAAATTTTTTGATATCAAACTTTATACCTACTGATATAAAATAATATTTTGGGATTTTTGGAGATTTTTATTTATTTTTAGGCTGAGCATAACATAGGGTTAGAGCTTTAATTCGGTAATTGCCGGTTTTGCCCTTTTGGCCTATAAAATGAGTTTTACAAATCCTTTTGACCGTAAACCTTTTGCTACTGATCTAATATGATAAATAAAATATTTTGAGCCTTCTGGATTAATAAAAATATCAGCTTTCCTTTGAAAACCCGGAAATGGCTCCAAATCGCCTTTTTAAGTATTTTTAACACATAGTACGTATTAAAACTATTTCAAACATATAAAGTTTGATGCCTACTAATATATTCAGTAAATTTTTAAATATTAACAGTAAGCAAATGTTTTAAACTCAGATTTCCAGTTTCAACCTTTTAGGCTTAAGTGAAATTACCAAAATGCCCCTACGGTGCATAGTATGGTTAGAATTAATAAATTTCACATCTATATGATACCCTACTGTTATAACTTATTAAATTAAGTATATTTACTAGATAAATCAGATCTGTAACTCAGATTACCAATTGAACTCTTTTATAACCTTTTAAATGACCAAAATGCCCTTACGGGGCATAGTTTGGGTTTAAAATTATTTTGGGCATAATAGAAGATATCTTACTGATGTCACAACATAATTAATGCATATTAACTTAGGAAACTTGTATATGGCTCATATGGTTACTCGTTACGCACTCTTCGCGTTCGAATCGGCTTATGTGACTAGTTTACATATATTAGCCGAAACGGGTCAAACCATATCATTTTTGTCTCAAAATCCAGAATGTGTTTAAATTACCCATATTAAACAAGCACGCAAGCTTGTCGAGTCAAAACCACATTCTAAACCGGTCCTCGCCTTTCATGCGTTTGGACCGTATCTTCCTTTAAAACTAACCAGTCTAAGTTAAGCTTAATTAAAGACCCGTTAGAAATCTAATAGGTTATTAAAAACCTTCGTTCCAGATATAGGAGCCCAGTAAAAGCTATCTGTACTTGCTGATTTGATTTACGGCTGGGATTGAATTTATATTTAGCTCAGGTAAATACTTTTAACTTATTTTCCCTATACGGGCTTGGGGTACGGTATATAAAATACCGTTTGGTCGGGCATTGAATCTTTAATTGTATGAAGGTTAAATCATTGAAATGTCCCGTTTGAAAATCTTTTGTTTGCTTAAAGCCTTTGGGGGGTTAATGACCATGTCCTGGATATCCTTAGCATCATTTTACGAAATGGCCACGACCTAAGCACGGGGTGTAGGCGTACACCCGTCAGTGCCTAAATAAATAATGTGGTGTGTCTATTGATCTTTAACCCGGTAATCAACCCGGGCTACTGAACGCATAAGGAACATGTAATTCTTTTACAAGTATTATATTCAAATAATTATCCCAAGTTATAAAAAGTTTTGTGCCATGTGCATTCAAATCAATTTTAACCCTTTTTAAAATGAGTCAGTTAAATTGTATTTACCAGTGTAAACTGACGTATTTTCCCAAAAAGGTTAAGTGCAGGTACTACTCGTAATAGGTTGGCCTCTCCTTAGCATCAATAGAGTCTCGCAAGCTTGGATGCATTTAAGTCTGTTGAACAAGTTTCCTCTTTATTTTGATCCGCCTGTGGATCTGTTTCAACTGTGTTGTGATACTTAAATATTACACTTTTATTCAGTTGAAATAATATCTATCTTTTGCTTCCGCTGTGCATTTAAATATTGTGTTGTTTGACTATGATGATATCAACTACGTCACGATACTCCCCACCGGGCCCACCGGTAATACGTAGAAATATCGGGGTGTGACATACGCTCATGTGCTCCCCTACTGAACCATCCTCTCTTTTTAGGCGGGAATGGCTCTTCAGACTGAGCCTTAAACACGAATATCTCATCTTCATTGTCAGCTGAATACCCTGAGAGGGCAGGCTGTGAAGAGGTTCCTTCGCTTCTAGGTGAGCCGGACAACTGACGATAAGCGTCGGAGGGTCCTTGATCGCTCATAGTGTAACTAACAAATAGTCAAATAACACATTACAATAAAATACATATATGCACGTATTTCCGTAATTAATTTCCTTACAATTTGAATAGTATCTTGGTGTCAGCAGAACACTTCTGTGGCTGAATCAGTGGCTTAGCTCTGATACCACCTTCTGTCGCAACCCCCGCCCCCTATCTGTCCCAGGAACGGGCGGCCGTGGCCAGTTTTGGTGGTATCCAGGTATTTATCAATTTGGCAGCGGAAAATACATCAGGACCGTAGTTAGGAAATATTTTATCAGAGTAAATACCACGCTTTTAAACATATTGGGATAAAACCCAAGTTTTCATTACAAATATTTTCATAGGGAAAATCCTTATTTTATTGAATAAAACATCTTCTTTATTTAGGTAACTTTTATAGCCACTTTTTCCAAGCCTTCAGTGCTGTCCAGCTAGCTTCTAGTTGGCTTTCACATTTTGTTACCTGAAACGCGTTTAAAAACATTTTGTCAGTGGGAAATACTGGTGAGTGAATCCCAGTTTAATAAAGAAGAGTTTTATCTCTTAACAGTATTGAGAGCGATTACAATGTTTACATCTACACAATTACTCATTCAGTATTGTCAATCCTTACTAGTGGGTCATATTACTCATTGGCTAACTCTTTGTCCAATGGTAACGTGTTCCACATTTTGTATACAAACCCCCAACATACCGGCAGTAATTGAAGAATTACAAAGACTCAATCACTGCTAATCACATTGTAAAATATTTAAGGTTTTGTAAAAACAATTTACAAAAACGAGATTACTCACAAAAAGGTTTACACAAAAAAAGGATTACTCACATTGCTGTCTTAGGTTTTTGTCTGTTATCTGCATAACTCTTTTGTCGATCACGTGCTGCTTTCAGTCGTTCCTTGACTTGAATGATCTTGTCTATTGTTTCTTGTACTATCTCAGGTCCAGATAGTTGCTTTTCTCCAATTTCTGCCCAACAGACTGGCGTTCGGCACTTTCGTCCATAAAGTGCTTCGAATGGTGCAGCATTGATACTTGTGTGATAACTGTTATTATAAGAAAATTCTATCAATGGTAAATGATCGTCCCAATTACCTCCGAAATCAATTACACAAGCTCTAAGCATGTCCTCCAGTGTCTGAATTGTTCTTTCGCTTTGTCCGTCTGTTTGAGGATGATAAGTTGTGCTTAGATTCAACTTGGTTCCCATTGCTTTTTGGAAACTTGTCCAAAAATGAGAGGTAAAACGACTATCTCTGTCAGAAACAATGATAAAGGAATTCCATGTAATGAAACTATTTCATTTACATATAGCTTAGCTAATTGTTCCATACTGAAAGTCTCCTTCATTGGTAGGAAATGAGCTGACTTGGTTAGCCTATCTACAATCACCCGGATTGTATCATTACCTTTTCTTGTTTTGGGCAATTTGGTAGCAAAGTCCATTGTTATTAGTTCCTATTTCCAAACTGGCATTTCTAACTGCTGCAATAAACCTGAGGGTTTCTGATGTTCAGCTTTGACTTGTGAACAGGTTAAACATTTAGAAACATAAGATGCTATATCCTTCTTCATTCCTATCCACCAGAAATTCTTTCTTAGGTCTTGATACATCTTATCACTTCCAGGATGCATCGTATACTTAGACTTATGGGCTTCTTCTAATATATGATGGCGTAGATTTCCTAATTTGGGTATCCACATTATTTTCTTATGGATTCTCCAAATTCCATCCGTTCCTTGATCTAGTTCCTTTATCATTCCTTTTAATTTTTCAGTATCATCCTTGATTACTGATTCTTGTGCTTTTCTAATATGTTCATTTAAATCTACTTGTAGATTTAATTTAAGAGAACGTACTCTTTTTGGTTTTTCGTGATACTTTCGACTTAAAGCATCAGCTACTACATTTGCCTTTCATGCATGGTACTAGATATTGCAATCATAATCACTAAGTATCTCCATCCAGCGTCTTTGTCTCATATTCAATTCCTTTTGCCCGAAAACATACCTTAAACTCTTATGATTGGTGAAAATGGTGAACTTACTACCGTAAAGGTAATGTCTCCAAATCTTAAGGGCAAAAATTACGGCTCCTAATTCTAAATCATGGGTTGAATAATTCTCTTCATGATTCTTAAGCTGTCTAGATGCATAGGCTATAACTTTCTGATGTTGCATTAACACACATCCATAACCTAACTTAGAAGCGTCACAATAGACTACAAATCTTCAGTTCCTTCTGGTAACGCTAGTATGGGTGCATTGGTTAGTCTTTGCTTAAGAATTCTAAAAGCTTCTTCTTGTTTTGGTCCCCATTCAAACTTAACGGATTTACAGGTTAGCTTAGTTAAAGGAATGCCTATTCTAGAAAAATCTCGAATAAATCTTCTATAATAACCGGTCAATCCTAAGAAACTTCTAACCTCGGTTGGTGACTCAAGGGTTTTCCATTTGGTAATTGCCTCGATCTTTATGGGATCCACATGAATTCCTTCATGATTAACTAGATGTCCAAGAAACTGTACCTGTTCAAACCAAAACTCGCACTTTGAAAATTTAGCATAAAGCTTTTCTTTTCTCAATAAACTTAGTAGTGCATGCAAATGCGCTGCATGTTCCTCTTTACTCTTAGAAAAAATAAGAATATCATCTATAAAGACAATTATGAATTTATCCAAATATGGTTTACATATTCGGTTCATCATGTCCATAAATGCAGCTGGGGCATTGTTAAACCATATGGCATGACAGTAAATTCATAATGGCCATACCTTGTTCTGAAAGCGGTTTTAGGAATGTCCTCTTCCTGTACCTTCAATTGATGATATCCTGACCGTAAATCGATTTTAGAGAAAAATCGAGCTCCTTGCAATTGATCAAACAGGTCATCGATTCTCGGTAATGGATACCGATTCTTAATTGTGACTTTGTTCAATTCACGGTAGTCAATGCACATACGCATTGATCCGTCTTTCTTCTTAACGAATAAGATTGGTGCTCCCCATGGCGATGAGCTGGGCTGAATGAATCCTTTTTCCAACAATTCGTCTAACTGTTTTTTCAATTCCTGCATTTCTGCAGGTACCAAACGGTAAGGTGCTTTGGCAATTGGTGCTGTCCCTGGTATCAAATGGATTCTGAATTCGACTTCTCGGTCTGGTGGTTGCCCTGGTAATTCTTCAGGAAATACATCTGAAAACTGGGATACTACTGGAATATCTTTTAGTTCTTTTCCTTTAGTGTTAGTGATTATAGAAATCAAATACACTAATGATCCTTTTCTTATATAACTTGTTGTTTTCATCACAGAGATGAATTTTGTGGATCCAGACGGCTTATCTCCTTTAATTGTGATTTTTTTACCTTTTGGTGAATTACTTGGATTGACTTTTGATCACCTAAAATACTGTCTTTATTGGTTATTAACCAATCCATTCCTAATACAACATCAAATCCTGCCAGATTCATTGGGTAAAGGTTTGCAATAAACTTTTGATTTAGAAATTCTATTCTTGCTCCCTACAAGATTTCAGAAATCTTAATGGTTTCTCCATTTGCTGTCTCTACTAGACATTCTTGTGGGAGTTTAGTTAATGGTCGATTGAGAAGTTTGCAAAATAAAGTATTAATAAAACTTTGGTTCGCACCAGAGTCAAATAATACTTTAGCAAAAACATCATTAACTA
This sequence comes from Helianthus tuberosus, assembly GCA_030545235.1. Taxonomy (NCBI): domain Eukaryota; kingdom Viridiplantae; phylum Streptophyta; class Magnoliopsida; order Asterales; family Asteraceae; genus Helianthus; species Helianthus tuberosus. Next base: position 55,702,682 of record CM060408.1, on the reverse strand, counting down.
AAAACGTACCGGCGATCACATCCGGGATCATCTTTGCTTCTTCTGTAGTCAGAACAAATGCCCTAGCATTTTTAGTATTCTTGGTGTTCGTGGCTGGAGCTAGTTTTGGACAGTTTGGCTTGATGTGGCCTTGTTCTCCACAGTTGTAGCATATCCTGTTGTTAGGCTTCTTCCTGCAGTCTTCCTCCTTGTGTCCAGATATTTTGCAGAAATTGCAATATATGAAGCATCTTCCAGAATGCTTCCTTTTGCAATACTTGCAATAAGGTGCTACATTTTTCCCACGGTTGGAATTTCCAGAACGAAATTCTTGGGTAAGTTTCTGAGCCAAGGTTCTCCTCTGATCTTCTTCTCATGTACGCAATAATTCATCAGTCAAGGTGTTTGCTAGTTCTACAGCTTCTTCTATGGTTTGAGGTCTCGCTGCCTTGACTACATGTCTAATCTCACTGATTAATCCCCAGATGTAGCGGGAGATTAATACTGGTTCAGGTGATGCAAGGTGTCACACCCCGACCACGTAAAACAACAAAACGTGGCGGAAACGTCGGGGAGTGTTGTAACAGAATCATTGTTTCACAACCATGGATTAAACAGTTTCGTTTTATTAAATTAAATGTATTACATTACATTGGAATTAGAAACAAAACATGAACAAATAGACTTTCATTGTTATTAAGTCACTAAGGTCTCGTCCAATACTATGTGAGCGTACACAAATATCATCATCAAACATCATCAATTATCGTACCTGAAACACACGTGAAAATACGTCAGCATAAAATGTCGGCGAGTACATAGGTTTTATATGAGTGTCAGATTCATGGCTCGTTTTACATGTTGCAATACTTATTTAAAAACCTTATTTTGAAAAGTATAGTATTGCGACATAATTAACCAACTCAAATCAAGTTGGTTATAATTTATAAAATCTCGTAGCCATGATTCTTAACTCCAAAACATTTGTTTTATTAAATCAAATTGTAAAACATCTCGTAAAAACTCGTTAATAAAACTCGTATGGTTTATATTATTAGAAAAACCTCGTAACATAACTTCGTTTTAATAACCTTTGCCCAAGTGATCTAGATAACGCAACGATATATAATGTGTTAAAAGCACTTATATATAGGAAGTACCAGCGGCGTATCCACCATGCTTTTAACACATTACACCCGCCCCGTTACCTAATCACTTTCCTAACCCAACGGTTCAAACAGTTTCACATGGTTCACATAAATCAAACGGTTACAAACAGATCACATAAATCAAACAGTTACAACCGTTCACATAAATCAAACGGTTACAAACGGATCACATAAATCAAACAGTTACAACGGTTCAAAATGTAAAACAATGTGCTAGCATGCTAAGTGAACATACATAGCAAAACATAATGAAATCATGTACTACATATGTACTAATGAACATAGCCAGTATATGATACAAAAGCGCGAAAAACATGAAAGTAACAAGTAGGCACATGTGTTCCACCCCAAAACAGTTTGAAAACAGTAAAAGAGGGGACTATGTACTCACTTAAGGATGCTTAGAAGTCTTGACTAACCACCAAGCAATGCTAGAAAGATCACGGAATCAAACGGCACCTAATATAGGTAACTACGTTAATAAACCGGACCTAAATCGGAGGATCGGATAAAATGTGGTTTCGTAAACCAAATGAGTGTAAGAACTCATGTAATATGGTTTGACAAAGCCTACATTCTAAAACGGAACTTATCCTAAGTGCTTACGACCCATTACGACTTGTTTAGGTAGCTTACACTACTTTAACGTGTCGTCACGTAAAACGCATTTGGACCGCCTAACTAGTCCTATGACAAGTCATATATGCCTTAACATGTCTAATAATGTTTCCTAATCAGTTTAGATGTCAAAATTTATGTTACATATGCTTAAAATGAATTTTGGCGTAAAAAGGGCATTTTGGTAATTTTCCTAAGGCATATAAACTACCTATCATACAACTAATTAAACGTTGTGACCATAAGGTATAACCTCGTAAGGTTATTCCCTATACAACTATGGTCACCTAATGTGTTTGGTCGGATCCTAATGATCGACCAAACTGGTCGGGTTCGAAAGTCTAAGCGGTTGTTTAGACCGCTTATCTTACGACCCTATATAAGCACTAAACCTAAAGTGACAAGCTAAACATGTTAAAACATGTTTAACGAGGTTTGAAAACAAGTTTAATATCAAAACAAAGGGTTTTGATACCCAAGAGTAGTTTGGTTGCAAAATACGCGCTAAAGCGTATTTTGACCGAAACTACAACTCGTCACTACACCTAATCAACGTGGTAATCAGTAGGTATAGTCACAAGGGACTATGACCATCGTGATTACGCTCACGTTGCGAAGTTCAAACGAACTTCGTGTTGACTATAAACTGGTCAAAGCAGAAAGTCAAACAAAGTTTGACTTTCGTGCTAAAAACGCATAAAAGAACGAAAGAGGACTTACAAAAGGTCCAAGAATGGAGGTTTTGATCCGATTATTCTCAGGTATGAAGTGTATGACTTCAACTTAGAGAACCAAATCAGATCAAAGTGTGAGTTTGAAGTGAAATGGAAGGGGTATATATAGATTTCGGAGAACCGTTAGGATCGTTTCTCGCAAATCGTGCTTTGATCTTGACCTTACAAGTGGGCACATGGTTTTCAAAACCATGGTAATACTTAAAACCATCAAATTCCAGCCCATAGAGTGCAAAACCTTGGGTTAAAACCATCAAAACCTCAAAAATGGACCAAGTTCAAGGTATCTACCAGAAATTTCAAAAATGGTCCCTGCACTTGTAAAACTTCATTTTTGGCACTTTTAAGCCCCATTAACCCCATTTCAAGGCTCTAAAATAAAGTTAAAGTATAGGGAACCTGAAATGTGCTCAAAAATATCTCGGATGTCGGTTCGTTTTGGTCGTACGGTTGCGTTGTTCGGTTAGTTACGACGGAAATCGTAACGAACGCAAAAACGATCCAAATTACGCGACTAATGGAATTTTATCATGCCAATCACTAAAATAAAATATTTTAATGATTACATAAATTTTTAGATGTCCGGATATATTCAGAACGTAAGATATGCGCGAAAATGCAAACTTATGCACTTTTTGACGCTTTTAGTCCCTGAATGACCAAAAAGTTTATTTTAGCATATCGAACCCCTCAAAGCCTATTTCTAAGCTATATAAAGGATATTTATGGTATGTTTAACTTATGATCATGTTCCAGAATGTCCGTTACAGTACGAATCGGCATACTTTCGCAGTTTGTCGAAATTAGTCCCTGTAAGCGAATAAACTTGATTTCGCCACACCAAACCCTCCAAAACTTATTTCTAAGTTATGTAAAGGTTATTTAAGGTAGGTTAAGCCTATGTCACTATTTCAGAGTGTTTGTTGCATTAAACTGGTTATATTTACGCATTAGATCGCGTATAACCTTCAAGAAAGCGATTTAAAGCTCGAAATCGAACATGAATTGATATGTGTACACGATACACATATTTTTATAAATCCCAAGTATGAAACACAATATTTCATTAATTTGGTATTTTTTTTGATGGTCGCAGAGGTACAGGTGTCACAGTCTCCCCTACTTTAGGAAATTTCGTCCCGAAATTTATTCGTAGGAGTCTGTCTGTGACGCTGTGTTAAATGATTGTCGTGCATGGAATCTAGGGTGTTTATCTATTTGCGTAGAATAACCCATCAAAGATACACAAGGCATAATCCTGTCATTTCTCTCAATGAACATTCTTCAGAAATGAAGATGGACGGAGTCATTTTCCTTAATGGGTATTCTTCAGAATGGAAATGAAGGAATAATCAAGGATATTCATTTCCCTCGATGGATATTCTTCAGAAATGAAAATGAACGGAAAGAGTCATTTTCCTCAATGGATATTCTTCAGAATGGAAATGAAGGAATAATCAGGGATATTCATTTCACTCGATGGATATTCTTCAGAAACGAAAATGAACGGAAAGTGTCATTTTCCTCAATGGATATTCTTCAGAATGGAAATGAAGGAATAATCAATGGATATTCTTCAGAAACGAAAATGAACGGAAAGAGTCATTTTCCTCAATGGATATTCTTCAGAATGGAAATGAAGGAATAATCAAGGATATTCATTTCCCTCGATGGATATTCTTCAGAAACGAAAATGAACGGAAAGAGTCATTTTCCTCAATGGATATTCTTCAGAATGGAAATGAAGGAATAATAAAGGATATTCATTTCCCTCGATGGATATTCTTCAGAAACAAAAATGAACGGAAAGAATCATTTTCCTCAATGGATATTCTTCAGAATGGAAATGAAGGAATAATCAAGGATATTCATTTCGCTCTTATGCTGTAATTTATAACTATGTGTCATTTTATGCAAAATGAGTGACTCTTCAGCATTTTCCCGCTGATAAAATATTTTTAAAACATGTTTCAGGCGACCTGCTGTGAATCAAAGGAACGTGCTACGGAGCACTAACCAGCTTGAAGAGGTGGCTTAGTTAAAATAAATAAACATGTTTTAATAAATCAGGGAATTTCCTAGTTAAATTCCTCTATTGTAAATTACGGCGTTTATCTCCAATTTATGGAATAAAATAATTGGGCATTTTCGAGTTTTAAAAGATCCTGTTAAAAATCTTCCGCTGTCGCATCAAAGATACCACGGGTTCCTGTCCCGCGGCTCCTGACCGGGTTAAACCGGGGCTGGGGCCGTGACAGAAAAAGGTGGTATCAGAGCCATTGATCGAGCCACTGATTTAAGCCTATTAAATATTTAAAATACTTAATTTTCCTAATTGCCATTTTGTGATTATGTGATTTTATCTTGACTATTTGTTAAATTATAGTATGGGTAAGCAAAGACTTTCGGACATCTATCATAAATTAGATAGTTCACCGAAATATAAGGGAACTACATCCCATTGAAATTCCTCCAGAAACTCGGGAGATACTGGAGAAGGAATATTTGTTCGTAAGGCACATTATGAGAAACCACTTTCCCCTAATAAAAGAAGCTGGATTATTAGAAAAAGTCAAGAGAAAATGAAGAAATTACAAGAAACCCAGGAAATGAACCACAACCCACCATGGGAAGATAAATTAGATGAAAAATGGGCAAATCTTTATATGTTAGCCACTATAGTAGTAAATGCTAACATATAGTTAAAACACCAAATCAGTATCAGCACCTACGACACTTACGAGCCAGAAACTCTAAAATAATAAATAAACCATTAGTATATTTCAAAGTTTAGTTGTACTATAACTAAATATTTTGTTTCAATAAAATGGTTTATTAGATAATTGTAATTAAATTTTGATTCCATTTTGTAATTCTGTGAAAATTTAATTTACAAACTTTTAACCTAAACTTTTGTGTGTTTCTTCATAAATACTAAAACAACATGAATGAATTATCAGAAGCCCTAGAAAATCTCAACCTCTATCCTGTGAAAATAGAAGTTTCAAGAGATTTTACTGGTTACTTAGCTGATGTGGAACAACCTATGGAATTTCAAGCTCCACCTCTGGAAAAAGCAAAACCTAAACCCAAAAAGAGAAGAAGATTTGTGGGCTGGAGGCGTGTACGTAGAAGAAAACCAGCAACTAGGAAAGTTTCCAAGATAGAAAATCCCCTGGATAAAGGAAAAGGGATTGAGATGGAGGAAGCCTCTAAGCAAATAGGAATGGAAATTGGTGAAAGTTCTAGACAAAACCAAGAAATGACACCCTGGGAGGTATTGGATCATAAATTAGCACTTAGTGACCTCATCGGACCTGCCGATAGAAATCTCGAACCTGCTAATGAAAACCTCGTATTTACCGAAGATGATCTTTTTAATTACCCAGCAGAAGCCCAACTTCCAGTTAATCTGGAACCTGCTATTCCAGATCCTATTATCCACACTCAACCTCTACCAGCAGAACTAGATGAATGGTGGACCACCGATTGGCAGTTCCATAATCTCCTAAATAACCCTGATACCTTTTTCCCTCAATTCGACCCAGAACATCCACTACTCCCACCAATGAGCCTTGAAAATTTGACTGAACTTCGTCACTGGGGTGAGGAGCTGATCCATGCGGGAAACCAAATTAGGGATGTGGGAGAACGAATTACCTGGAAATACGACGAGAGGGAGCGTCGTTTTTAATAAACCGAGTGATGTGAGAATATGTGGTTGGAGGAACTTGTGTGTAATAATAATAATAAAATTTGTGTAATACTTAAAAATAAAACTTTTGTAAAATAATCAGTTTGTATGGATACCTAATATATAAAATATTGAACGTTTTGGTTATACATAATTAACGTGATTATGTGCAAATTGTTTTGTTATATTTAGTTATTTGTTATCTATGCTAATTACTTATATAAATTAATTACCAGATGGTAAACGCCGGTAATGAACCAGTTAATGAAGTAAACCAACCTGAGCAAAATCAGGAAGAGCAATTGCTGAATAGGCAAGATATCGAGGATATCGTTGCTCAAGGAATAGCCAATGCTATTCCAGCAATACTTGCTGCTGCTCAAATTCCAGTTGAACCTCAAATTATTCCTAGCAAGCGTGCTTATGAGGACGACTTCAGCAATAGTATAAACGGAGGCGGTAATAATAACAATAACGATAACGATAATGTACTGCAAGCTCCGACTCTCAAAAGAATGAAAACTGCAACGCCTGGTTGCACTTATAAGGAATTTCTTGCCTGTAAACCGGTTGAGTTTGCAGGTAATGAAGGAGCAACTGCTGCACTGCGTTGGTTAGAGAAAACCGAGGCAGTAATTATGATAAGTAAATGTGCTGAGGATGACAAGGTTATGTATGCGTCAAATCTTTTTAAAGAAGGGGCGCTAGAATGGTGGAATACGGTACTTCAAGCCAAAGGAAGGAGTGTGGCCTATGCCATGAATTGGGAAGAATTTAAGAGTCTTGTGGAAAGAAAATTCTGTCCCGAGTATGAAAAGGAACAAATGACAAATAAGTTCCTGACACACCGGATGGTGGATGTAGACTGTCGAGGATATACTTCGACATTCTTTGAGTATGCGAGAGTAGCACCAACTCTGGCTTCGCCAGAACCAGTACTTATTTCCCGCTATATTTGGGGATTGATTGGCGAAATCCGTAATATCGTCAAGGCTGCGAAACCCCGAACGATTGATGATGCGGTGGATTTAGCCAATACTCTGACTGACGAACTAGTACGGACGCGAGACGAAAATAGGAAGAAGGAAGTGGCCCAAAAGATTACCCAGGGATTCCGTATGGGTAACCGTAATAATTTCAAGCAAAGGGGAACAGGGCAATCTTCCACTGGTCCATTTTGCAATTCTTGCAAAAGGAAGCATTTTGGAAGATGCAAGGGATATTGCAATTTCTGCAAAATTCCAGGGCATCAAGAGGAAGACTGCAGAAAGAAGAAATTCACAGTCTGTTACAACTGTGGAGAAGCTGGACATCTTAGGCCAGATTGTCCAAAACTGGTCAGACCAGCTGATAACAAAGCCAAACCTGCAAAAGGAGCCATGAAGAATGTAAGAGCTTTCCAGTTGACTACTCAGGAAGCCGAGCTAATCCCAGATGTGATAGCTGGTACGTTCCTAGTTCACAACGTTTATGCAAAAGTATTATTTGACTCTGGTGCAAACCAAAGTTTTATAAATATTTCATTCTGCCAAGCACTTAATTTACCATTAACCCAACTTAGGCAGATTTTTACAGTTGAAACGACAGACGGAAATTCTGTTAAAATAGATAAGGTTGTGCGAGAAGGAAAGATAGAACTTTTAGGTCATAAATTTTCTGCAACCTTATTACCTATGAATTTAGCCGGATTTAATGTGGTATTAGGAATGGATTGGTTAGTAGCCAACCATGCTCGAATTCTTTGTGATAAGAATTCCATAGAAATTCATACACCCACAGGAGAAATAGTGGTGATTACGGGAGATAAGCCACGAAAGCCACTAAAATTCATTTCAATAATGAAATTGGCTAGTTATTCAAGGAAACAAGAAATGGTGTATATGATTTCAGTAATCATTAACACTAAAGGTAAGGAACTTAAGGAAATTCCAGTAGTATCTGAATACCCAGATATATTCCCAGAAGAACTACCTGGATTACCACCTGATAGGGAAGTTGAATTTAGAATTCATCTAATTCCTGGAACTACACCAATAGCTAAGGCACCCTATCGGTTAGCACCCACTGAAATGTTAGAATTGAAAAAGCAATTAGATGAATTACTAAGCAAAAGATTTATACAACCTAGTTCATCCCCTTGGGGAGCTCCAGTGTTGTTTGTAAAGAAGAAAGACGGTTCAATGCGAATGTGTATCGATTATAGGGAATTGAATAAGGTTACAATTAAGAATCGATACCCATTACCTAGGATTGATGATCTTTTTGATCAACTTCAGGGAGCTAGATATTTTTCTAAGATAGACTTACGCTTCGGATATCATCAATTAAAGGTACAAGAAGAAGACATACCTAAAACTGCTTTCAGGACTAGGTATGGTCATTACGAGTTTACAGTCATGCCCTTTGGATTAACAAATGCTCCTGCAGCATTTATGGACATGATGAATAGAATCTGTAAACCATACTTGGATAAATTTGTAATTGTCTTCATCGACGATATACTTATTTATTCCAAAAGCCAGGATGAACACTGTCAGCACCTGCATGCACTCTTAACTTTGTTAAGAAAAGAAAAGCTTTATGCCAAATTCTCGAAGTGTGAATTTTGGCTACAAGAAGTGCAATTCTTAGGACACATGGTAAATCACGAAGGTATTCACATAGATCCTGCTAAGATAGAAGCGATCACCAAATGGAAGGTTCCGCAATCAGCAATGGAAATTAGAAGTTTTATAGGTTTAGCTGGATATTATAGACGATTTATTAAGGATTTTTCCAAGATAGTTGTACCATTAACTAAGCTAACCTGTAAAGCCGTTAAGTTTGAATGGGGACCTAGACAAGAAGAAGCCTTTAAGATTTTGAAACAGAAATTAACTGATGCTCCAATTCTAGCTTTACCCGAAGGAACATAAGATTTTGAAGTATATTGTGATGCTTCAAAGCTAGGATTAGGATGTGTGCTTATGCAACGCAAGAAGGTAATTGCATATGCATCAAGGCAATTGAAAAAGCACGAAGAAAACTATATGACTCATGATTTAGAATTAGGCGCCATAATTTTTGCCCTTAAGATTTGGAGACATTATCTGTATGGAAGTAAGTTTACTGTTTATATAGATCATAAGAGCTTAAGATACATATTTGGGCAAAAAGAATTAAACATGAGACAAAGGAGATGGATGGAAATACTAAGTGATTACGACTGTGATATTCAATATCACGAAGGAAAAGCAAACGTAGTTGCAGATGCCTTAAGTCGCAAATATCATGAAAAGCAAAAGCAAGTTCGTGCTCTTATATTAAATCTACAATTAGATTTAATGGAACAATTAAGGAATGTTCAGGAAACAGCAATACAATATGTTGTTGAAGGAATGAAAGGACGGATAAAAGAATTAGAGCAAGGAAGTGATGGAATTTGGAGATTCCATAAGAAAAGGATTTGGGTACCGAAGCACGGAGAATTAAGAAATAAGATTCTAGAGGAAGCTCATAAATCTAGGTATACTATACACCCAGGAAATAATAAGATGTACCAAGATTTAAGAAATAATTTCTGATGGATAGGAATGAAAAAGGATATAGCTAGATACGTTTCTAAGTGTCTTACTTGTTCGCAAGTTAAGGCAGAACACCAGAAACCCTCAGGTCTACTACAACAATTAGAAATGCCTGTATGAAAATGAGAACTCATAACAATGGATTTTGTTACTAAGTTACCCAAAACCAGAAAAGGTAATGACGCGATTTGGGTAATTGTGGATCGATTAACCAAATCAGCTCATTTTCTACCCATGAAAGAAACCTTTAGCATGGAAAAATTATCAAAGTTGTATGTAGATGAAATAGTATCCTTACATGGAGTTCCACTCTCCATTGTATCAGATAGAGAGTCGTTTCACTTCCCCCTTCTGGACAAGTTTCCAAGAAGCTATGGGAACTCGACTAAATTTAAGTACTGCATACCATCCTCAAACAGACGGACAAAGTGAAAGGACGATCCAAACCCTGGAGGACATGCTTAGGGCATGTGTGATCGATTTTGGTGGAAATTGGGACAACCATTTACCCTTAATTGAATTCTCCTATAACAATAGTTATCATTCAAGCATTGAAGCTGCCCCGTTCGAAGCACTGTACGGACGTAAGTGTAGAACTCCAGTATGTTGGGCAGAAATAGGAGAAAGTCAATTGTCAGGTCCTGAAATTGTACAAGAGACTACTGAAAAAATCACTCAGATCAAGGAAAGACTAAAGACGGCTCGAGATCGCCAGAAAAGTTATGCCGATAATCGACGCAAGCCGTTAGAATTCCAAATCGGAGACAAGGTTCTATTAAAAGTTTCTCCTTGGAAAGGAGTAGTTCGATTTGGTAAGAAAGGAAAGCTGAGTCCAAGATACGTAGGACCATTTCCAGTAATCCAACGTATAGGACCAGTCGCTTATCGTTTACAACTACCAGAAGAGTTGGCCGGGGTACATGACGTATTTCATGTATCTAACCTCAAGAAATGTTTATCTGATGAATCACTGGTAATACCTCTTCAAGATATAGAGGTAAGCAAAAAGTTAAAATTTATTGAGAAACCTCTTCAGATTGAAGACAGGAAAGTTAAGTTTCTCAAACACAAATGGTTAGTGCTAGTCAAAGTCAAGTGGGATTCAAGAAGAGGACCCGAATACACTTGGGAGCTGGAATCAGAAATGAAGCGAAAGTATCCTCACTTATTCCAGTAAATCTCGAGGACGATATTTTAAATAAGGTGGGAAGGATGTAAGGACTCACAAAAATGTCCTAAACCGAACCACAACTGAAAACCCGAACCCCTAAAACACCACTGTACATGAAAAGCTAAGAAATCAATTTTAGTGGGTTTTAGGCGGGCCGCGTAAGGGTTCGCTTAGCCTTACGCGGGCCGCGTCAACCTTCAGTTTGACCGGATAAGTGTTCCCGAGCAACGTGGCATACACCTGTCGAACCTACTCGTGACCAATCAGACCTACGCATAGACAAGGCGGCAACGCGGGCCGCGTAAGGTTTGGCCGAGGGCTCACGCGGGCCGCGACAACCTTAAATTTCAACTATAAATAGCCTAGCTCAGGGGCTTTCATTCTGTGTCGACGAAAACTTTAAAAAACGAAAGTATATTACTCTGAAGTCGAAAATACACTCTCAATTAGTGGGGTGCTGCTACAATACAGGGTATTAACTCAATCGCTGCTACGATTCAATGTCCGATCGATTGAAACTATCCAATGGATGTTTAAGTGCTGCCCACATTGGGTTTATACTTTGTCATTCGTCGTAAATTCGATGGATGTTTAAGTATCGCGCTTAGTCATTCGTTGTGAAGGTTTAATCTCGTGAGTTATCGTAAATGCTGTATTAGTTACTGACCTAGTTCATGTGCATATTGTTTAAACTAGGGTACAAGGCTAAATCTGTAGGCTAAAACTATGCCCGTTAAATCTGCAATGTGAGTCATTCTCTTTTTATCAACTGTTTTACAATACGTCAAATTATTTTCAAAAGTTATAATTACAGGGAGTAAGTCGTGGATATCTTGAAATCACTGGCTAGTGGGGTATTGTGCACATTACTAATTTTCTCCCGGGTTAGGTTCATTGACCTACCAGGGATAATCATCACTACTTGGGTGACAGGACCCAATAGTGGTATGACCATCGTCACCATTGTGACACGGCGCCAGATAAAAATAAGATAAAAGCCATTGTAATCGCTCTTATGCTGTAATTTATAACTATGTGTCATTTTATGCAAAATGAGTGACTCGCCAGCATTTTCCCGCTGATAAAATATTTTTAAAACATGTTTCAGGCGACCTGCTGTGAATCAAAGGAACGTGCTACGGAGCACTAACCAGCTTGAAGAGGTGGCTTAGTTAAAATAAATAAACATGTTTTAATAAATCAGGGAATTTCCTAGTTAAATTCCTCTATTGTAAATTACGGGGTTTATCTCCAATTTATGGAATAAAATAATTGGGCATTTTCGAGTTTTAAAAGATCCTGTTAAAAATCTTCCGCTGTCGCATCAAAGATACCACGGGTTCCTGTCCCGCGGCTCCTGACCGGGTCAAACCGGGGCTGGGGCCGTGACACCAAGCTCTCCAAATGGAAGAAATGGCAAAAGTGGCAAAAAGTCCCTAAAACTAAACATAAGCCCCTATTTATAGGCCATGGCAATAAGGAAGGTTTCCTTATTTACAATAATGCCATTCCCATATATTTACAATATAAAACCTAGCTTATGCTCAGTTTTCTGCTACGTTTTGGATTGACGGAGGCGATAGACATTCATGCACTCACAATAACCGTTGTATTGTTTCAAAAAATTCTTTAGACTTAATAATTGTGTTAGCCATGTCACACAACGCTAGAATTAGACAATGACAACCACAAGCACTATAGAAAGCTCTAGGATTTTTTTTCCTAAAAATCTAGTTTGAACTCCTTTGTTTTTTCCTCTCATATTTGCCCCATTATCGTAGCCTTAACCACGCATATCACTAATATCAAGACCAAGAGACTCTAATTCCTTACATGTAACTTCAAAAAGTCCTAAACCCATAGTATCATCAACAACCAAGAAACCTAAAAATGATTCCTCAACGGTCACAGAACTAGAGTTAAAATTCACATACCTCACAATTATGGACATTTGCTCTTGGTGACTTGTATCAGGCGTGCAATCGAGGATGATGGAGTAATACTTTGCTTGCTTAACCTTCTTGATGATTTTGGTTCTGACTTTATTCGCTAATAATTGTATCAACTCGATTTGAATATTATGGCCAAGAAAGTGTACATGGCACTCTTCATTCAAAACACGACACACATGTTCTTTCATAATCGGGTCAAACTCTTCCAACATCTCAACCAAACGCAAAAAGTTTCCATTGCCTTTTTGATACAACTTCTCATTTGACCCACGAAACGCTAAGCCATATTTTGCAAGAAATTTCACAAGTGCAACAATCCGTAAAATGACTTGTTTCCAATAATCTTTTTCTTTTTTAAATTGCTCATATGCCACTTTGTCAATTGTTTCTTTGCATTTCAACATTTGGCGCAATTCAAACCGTTCATTCATATTCTTCAAATGTTCTAAACCAACTTCATGTTCTTTAAGTCTACCACTAGCATGTCTCCAATCCTTATAATCTTCATCATCCAACCCACCTTTCAGATGCCCCCTTCTAAAAACTTTACAACAAAAACAATAGAGTTTGTCAAGTTTTTTCGAATACACTAGCCATTCTCTATCACACGTCTCCCTATTTGAGAGAATTCTAGCGTACATGGTATTATAAAAATGTCTTCCAAATTTATCCACATGGCCCTTAACAACATCCATATCTCTTTTTGGACCTTTCTTAACCAACTCTTTAATCATGTCATTACTAAGCCCACCCCAATTTCTAGGATCAAAAATATCAATATCCGGAACCGGATTAACATCATCTTAACACATAGTAGCTTCTTCATCTACAGTAGCATTAACATTATCTTCACCTACGTTCACATTGTCTTCACCTACATTCATATTGTCTTTGCCCAAATTAGCTTCTTCATCTACGTTCACATTGTGTTCACCCACATTATCATCACCCATGTTAGAACTAGAATTTTGAGTTTCTTTTGAAAAGAACTTGTTTATCCGGTTTTGTTTTACTTCGTCCGCCTTTTCTTTCTCAGCCTCTAGCTTCCTCTTCTTACGTTTTTGATGGCCAGATAGGTGTTTGTATTTAGGAACGGGAGGCATAATTTCTAAATATTAAAGAAAAACATTCATTCAATCACTCGAAGTCTAATACTAATACATTTAAAGTATTAAACATCAAATAAAGTTTCAACAAGATTTTTCACTTCCCTAAAGATTCAAAATCAAACCCTTACCACATTAACTAAAGTTACTAAACATTTGCATTTAGTGCCCTAAACTTATGAAATCAGAATCACACAATAATACTAAAGGTTCTTAAATAAAAAAAAAGAATTATAAGAATTTTATACCTCAATCTCAAGATTATCCACCCCACAAAACCCTGGATTCGCTCTTTGAAACACCTCCTGCGTCGATGATGATGATATCCTTGATTTCTCACTCGATTTCTGTCGCAACCCCCGTCCCCTATTTGCCCAGGAACCGGCCACGGACAGTTTCAGTGGTATCGGTGTTTATCAATTTGGCAGCGGAATTTATATCAGGACCGTAGTTAGGAAATATTTTATCAAGGTAAAATACCACGCTTTTATAATATTAAACACATGGGAAATTCCCAAGTGTCCAGTACACACATTTTTATAGGGGTAAACCCTACTTTATTTAAATAAAACATCTCTTTATTTAGGTAACTTTTATAGCCACTTTTCCAAGGCTTTAGTGCTGTCCAGCTGGCTTCTAATTGGATTTCACATTTTGTTACCTGAAACGCGTTTAAAACATTTTGTCAGTGGGAAATACTGGTGAGTGAATCCCAGTTTAATCAAGACTTGTAAAACCATTTTACAGCATTGAGGGCGGTCGCGCAATTACATTTGTTTATTTTTCTACCTTAATTATCACCCACGGTACTGTCAACCCGACTTGTGGTCATGTTACTACTCACAGTGTAATAGCAAATTTTGTATACAAAACCCCAACATACCGACGATAATTGTAGAATACAAATACTCAATCACTGTTTAATATCATGTAAATCATTTGAGGTTTTGTAAAAACAGTTTGCTAAAAAGGAGATTACTCACATTGCTATCTTAGGGTTTTCCTGTGTGATTTCCTGGTGATTATCTATTAATTACACAATGCACACGCGTTAGTATAATAACCCAATATTTACATTAGTAATACCCTCCCCGAGACAGAATTCCAATGACTACCTCGGGCAGAACCACGACAGCCGTTACGGAACCCCAGATCAATCAGGCAGCGTATCTAATACGTAACCGGGGGTTAAAATACTTACAACGAGGCAGAACTTCGTTATATTAGTGGGTATAAAGCCCGAGTATTATAATTCCTACGCAGAAATTTGAGAGAGAAATTGTGTGTGAACGATTTCAAATGAACAGCCGATGGCCTCTATTTATAGGTCTGATCGACCATCTTGTCGCGGCCCGCGAAGGTTTCAGCAAGGGGCTACGCGGCCCGCGAGGCCAGCTAGGGTAGGCCCTAGCTTGGCTGATTCGACCCATAGCTTCCACACACGTTAGGCCATGTGGCATCTCAGGGTGCGGCCCTGGTCCTGAGCTGTCGTGCCCCGCGTAGCCTGAAGGCAAGGCCTTCGCGGCCCGCGAGCGCAACCAGAATTTTGTTTTTATTTAATTTTTATAAAATTAAAGGTATTTAGGGTCAAATTGCGTTATACGGCGTGTATTTAAGACATATAGGGATATTCTAACATATATTAAGGGTGTCGAAAATAAATTTTTGGAGGGTTGTTATAATTTCAACCTATAAATCATCTCCTCTGCTGCGATCCCCAAGTCTTCCGTCGTCTGATGTCTGATGATGATGAACGTGAATGTCGACCGACGTTCTGTTTCTGTAACACCCCGAAAATACAAACTTTATAACAGAATTATAAAGTTTAAAATAAACGAGAGTAAGCTGACTAGGATAAATAACCCAGTTAGTCGCAAACTTAGTTATAACAAAGAAACTTGAGATAAAACATCTAGAGATTTACTTGGTTTTTATTGAGGGACTAAAAATGTTAAAATGGAAACTTATGTTATTAAAACATAATAAAACAAAATCCAAACACATCCTCAGATGTGTCTGGAATCGATCAAGAGCAGAGCAGGGCGACCAACCACCCTCAAAACCCTAACACTCACTAAACTCACAAATTGAAGGCTCAAATCAGGGCAAAATCGAATTCTGAATGTAGATTAGCGATCACCTCATCAAAGGGATCGTAAGGTATGTAAAATCTCGATGTTTTGATTCATCTCAAATTCTTGGTTAATTGTGAAGAACTGAAATTGAGCTTGATTATGTCTTGCATGCGTGAAATTAGAAGTAATATAGTGTTTAGGGATAAACCCTAGATGATTTCTTGACACTATCTTGCATGATACTTGTTGGGTTTCATAATTACCATTGTAGGTGATTGATGAGCTTGAAGAAACTTGATAAATGCTAAAATTATAACTCTTGTTCTAGCACAATCTGAACTTAAGAAGTAATTTCAGACATATTGATGTTAAGATATGTGTAAAGTTGACCAATTGAAGTGAAATTAGATGATAATTACAAGTCATGAACTTGGTAATGATTATGTGAAAATCTGACCCACTAGGTGTTTGTTGAAATGCCTAAGTGGGGATTTAAGTGTTAAAAATAGGATGAAAACGCAGATTTGATTATTGTTTATAATGATGTGTTAATAATCATGTAAAGAGTTCTAAACCAATTGTAAATTGAACTCTCTAGGCAAGGAATCCGGACCGTCAAGCGGACAAGCCGGAGGGAATACGCGTGGGAAAGGTGTGCCCTAAAGGTACGAAATTTACCGTTTCGCTACATTATGTTTAATTGTTAGTCTTATATTGTTATATTGAAATTTGGTAAACAAGATAAACCTATATGTCATGGAAGTGACAAAGTGCTTTAAACAAGTAAAACGGGTCAAAACATGAGTTAGAAATAGAGTTTGGATGTGTCTAGCAATAGGGACATCCATTCGGCATCCAAACGGGTCAAAACAAGTTGTGTTACAAATCTAAAACTAATAGCCATCACTTTGATTTGGTTATGTATCAAGCGTAAGTCATGTAACTGACACGCAAATCCGTTGTAAAAACATGCGCCCTTGTAGAGGGAAATATAGTTCGGAACATTTGTTTGTCAATCGATTCCGAAAAGCATGATTAAATCCTTAGGACTAAGCATGATTGTTATGACATGAGCGCTCTCGAGAGAGAAGCGAAAGTCATAATTGGTAAACATGGAAAACGGATGATGTGGTTTGAAATTAGAGGTGTCAACAATGCAAGTTAAAGAACTTGTATCAAATGAGTTGAATAAACAAGAGATGAAATAAAAGCCAACTGTTCTTGAAATAATATTTTATGCAAAACGTGTTGATAAACGCGTCCGTAATTAAATTACGGTCGCGTAGGAAAAAGAATCGGCTAAAACGGACACCCGAGTCAAAAGTTATGATAATTTAAAGTTCGGAATTTAGAATAAGAGAGCTGGGCTGAGTTTCAGCATCAAACAACAAACATTTTGTCGAAAATGGCCCCTGGCGCCACGCCACGGCTGAACGCACTCGTCGTCGCGCGACGCGACGGTGCTAGCGCCGCGCGACGGGTCCCCCTTCTCTCCCTCGTGTAGCGCGACCGGGTCCCAGCTCGAATTTTGTTCATTTTTGTTATGTTTTGGAGCATAGAACTTGTTATACTTCATTTACAAAGTGTTATAACTAAAGGTTTACATGATTTTGACCGTAGGTGTTGACAAACGAAATTCGGATGGTTATAAAGCATTTGTCAAGAACCGAACGCACTAATCGAAGCTTCCGCACTTGATCTATTTTGCCTTGACATTTTGTAGATACTTGAACTATGTTTTCAAACTTTATCTAGTAGACACTTGAAGTTATGTTTTGTAAGTTTGATGGATAACTTGCTTTTAAACTGGAATATTAGAATCAAATATGGTCTTTTAAGATCATGAAAGTTTTTGTAAACTCAATATTTTGGCATTAAATGTTTATCTTATGTCTTAAATCTTGTTATTTAAGTCGGGTCTTACAAGTTGGTAATCAGAGCTAAGGGTTGTCAATAAAGTGTGTTCGGTTCAAGCTTGATTAAACATCCGATAAGTGTTAATTGTTTTAAATAGACTAGAAAATATAAAAATGAAACATGAATGGATATGCACGAAAAGAGTGTGTAGATTCACTCAAACACGAGAAATGCATGAAACAAGAACGGTCGAATCAAGTTATGAACTTGATTAAACCAAAACAAGTAAATCATATATTATAAATGAAATGTTTAACGGTCAATGTAAACATTTCAGTATTAAAGATGGCTGATAAAGGTAACGATGATACGGTGCCGAGAGTCACCGAGCAAACAAGAGAAGTGATTGCCGAGGAGGTCGGAAAGGCAATTGAAAATAGTTTGTCTGGTTTCATCGATAAAATCCAGAACACGGTACTATCAGTGGTTGAAGAAAGAATCAAGAAATTGGAGGATAATGCTAATCTAGCAAAAGAAAAGCCCGGAGGACGAAAGCCTTGTTCATACAAAGAATTCATGGTGTGTAAACCACCAATATATAATGGGGAGGTTGACCCAATAGTGTGCCAACGATGGCTAAGTGATATTGAAGGGGTATTCGAGAGAACCCATTGTGATGAAGATGACTACGTAGCCTACGGTACGGGTCAATTAAGGGGTCAAGCGAAAGATTGGTGGGATAACAAAAAGAGAGAGATGGGTAGTGAAGCGGTTAAGGTCATGACATGGGAAGAGTTTAATACGCCATTTCTTAAACATCATAGCCCCAAGGCGGTCATTAATAGAATCAAGGAAGAGTTCATGCAACTTAGACACAAGGGCGAAACCATAGACAAGATTACGGCAACGTTTACGGATAAGATGAAGTTTTGCAATGAATTGGTGACGAATGAAGAACAAAAGATATACTACTACTATAACATGTTGAGCACCGAGTATAGGGAGTTTATGACTCCTTCAAAATACGAGACCCTTACCGAGATCATAAATGTTGCTCGGGAACGAGAGATTGAACTGAAAAAGCAGGTTGAACGGGGTGAACGAAGGGCATATAATGTTAATCCAAGCCCTACCAAGAAAGCACGAACAAACGAAGCAGTGAAGAAATCGGATGCAAAAGGCGGGTCGCCAAGTTGCAAAATCTGCGGAAAGGGTCATAAGGGCGAATGTCGCTTCAAGGATAAGCCTTGTCCCATATGTCGAAAGACGGGACATATGGCTACATCATGCCCGGAGAAAGTGACGGTTTGCTACAATTGTTACCGACCGGGTCACAAAAGGTCGGAATGTCCGGAGCTAGTTGGAAAGAAAGATGGGCAAGACCCGAAAGGTGAAGCCCCAAAAGCAAAGGCAAGATCTTTCCAATTGACTGCCGCAGAAGCAAAAGTTGAACCTGATGTGGTCTCAGGTATATTTGCTGTAAACTCGATTCCTGCACGTGTATTATTTGATACGGGTGCGAATAAATCCTTTATTTCATATGGATTTATTCGACATCCTTCATTTGTTCTAACAAAATTACCTATGCCCTTAGAAGTAGAGATAGGTAATAACAAGAGTTTTATTGTTTGTGATGTATGTGAAAATTGTAAATTGAGCATTGATGACGAAGAATACACAATAGATCTGATCCCGATGTCGATGGGAGAATTCCAAGTGATCGTGGGGATGGATTGGTTGTCCCGATTCCAAACAAAGGTGGTTTGTTTCCGAAAGGAAATAAAACCTGCGTCTCCTAGTGGAAAGCACGTTACAATATATGGTGAAAAAGGCAGTAACCCGGTGGTATGCTCAATGCTTGAAGCCCACAAACTTATGAAACATGGATGCAAGGCCAACATGGTATACGCAAGCGAGTCGGAGAAAGAATCCCTCAAAATTGGAGACGTGCCGGTGGTACGTGATTATGAAGACATGTTCCCGGGAGAACTACCAGGAATACCACCAGAACGGGAGGTAGAGTTTGGAATCGAATTGATTCCGGGCGCAAAACCTGTGGCCAAGGCGCCGTATCGGCTCGCGCCGTCAGAGCTACAAGAATTGATGTCTCAAATACAAGAATTGCTCGACAAAGGGTTTATTCGACCGAGTGTATCCCCGTGGCCAGTTTTATTCGTGAAAAAGAAGGACGGCAGTATGCGCATGTGTATCGATTACCGAGAGTTAAACAAACTCACGGTGAAGAATCGATACCCACTTCCAAGAATTGATGACTTGTTTGACCAGCTACAAGGAGCAAGTTGGTTCTCACAGATTGATCTTAGATCGGGTTATCACCAATTGAAAGTCAAGGAGGAGGACGTACCGAAGACGGCCTTTCGTACGCGGTACGGGCATTATGAATTCCTTGTAATGCCCTTTGGGTTGACTAATGCACCCGCGGCTTTCATGGACCTCATGAACCGGGTTTGCAAACCTATGCTGGATAAGTCAGTAATTGTATTTATCGATGACATTTTAGTATATTCGAAGAATGAAGCTGAGCACGTGCATCATTTGCAAGAAGTGTTAGAGACACTCAGACGAGAAAAGCTGTATGCAAAATTCTCAAAGTGCACTTTCTGGCTACGAGAGGTGTAGTTTCTTGGGCATATCATTAGTGCCGACGGGGTACTAGTGGATCCGTCAAAAGTAGAAGCCGTGTCAAAATGGAACACTCCAAGGAATCCCTCGGAAATCCGAAGCTTTTTAGGGCTCGCGGGATATTATAGGAGATTCATACAAGATTTCTCCAAAATTGCTTCACCATTGACCAAATTGACTCGCAAGGAGGAAAATTTTGTATGGGGCATCGAACAGGAGGAAGCCTTCCAAACGCTCAAGGAAAAGTTAACTCACGCTCCGGTGTTAACATTACCGGAAGGAGTTGACGACATGGTGGTTTACTCGGATGCGTCGCATTCGGGGCTCGGATGTGTTTTAATGCAACGAGGCAAGGTTATAGCCTACGCCTCGAGACAACTAAAGATCCATGAAAAGAAATACCCGACCCATGATTTGGAGTTGGCAGCAGTAGTATTCACCTTAAAAATATGGAGACATTATTTGTATGGGGTAAAATGTACAATCTTTACTGACCATAAGAGTTTGAAATATTTCTTTGATCAGAAGGAATTAAACATGAGGCAAAGGCTGTGGTTAGAAACGGTCAAGGATTACGATTGTGAAATACATTACCACCCCGGGAAAGCCAATGTAGTAGCAGATGCATTAAGTCGAAAAATGGATTATACCCCGATACGAGTACAATCAATGCAGCTTATTGTGACCTCGGGCCTACTAGAACGGATCCGAGAAGCACAAGTTGAAGCCGTGAAGGTAGAAAATTGGAAGAAGGAAAGAATCGTCGGTCAATATAAAGATCTTGAAGAAGGCAACCACGGTTTGAGAACACGTTTCAACATAATCTGGGTTCCTAACACATGTGGAGTTAAAAAGCTTCTACTAGATGAAGCTGACAAATCCCGTTATTCCATCCATCCGGGAGCGACCAAGATGTATAATGACTTGAAACAAAACTATTGGTGGCCCGGAATGAAAAGAGATGTAGTGAAATACGTAGAGAGGTGCCTGACATGTCTACAAGTCAAGGCGGAACACCAAAAACCATACGGTAAACTTCAACCGTTGGAAATTCCAGTTTGGAAATGGGAACATATTACAATGGACCTGTTAACCAAACTACCGAGGACGAACCGCGGATTAGATGCTATATGGGTAGTTGTTGATAGATTGACAAAGAGTGCTCACTTTATCCCAATACGTGAGACTTATACGTCAGAAAAGATGTCGGAGGTTTACACTAATGAGATAGTGGCATGCCACGGAGTACCGGTATCCATGTTGTCCGATAGGGATACCCGGTTTACTTCAAATTTCTGGCGAGATTTCCAAGAGCAAAGGGGAACCAAATTGTTCATCAGTACTGCGTACCATCCTCAAACGGATGGACAAAGTGAAAGAACAATACAAACGTTGGAGGACATGTTACAAGCATGTATTATTGACTTCGGAGGTAGTTGGGATGTTTATCTACCGTTGGTCGAATTTTCATATAACAACAGTTACCATACTAGTATCGGGATGGCACCGTATGAAATGCTTCATGGTAGGAAGTGCCGGACCCCGGTGTGTTGGGGTGAAGTGGGTCCACGTGAACTCGCTCACAAAGATATAGTTCAAGCTACTAATGAAAAGATTGAGGTGGTTCGGGCACACTTGAAAGCAGCACAAGATAGACAAAAGTCGTATGCAGACAAAAGACGAAGACCGATCGAGTTTCAGGTTGGCGACAAGGTCATGCTCAAGGTATCCCCATGGAAGGGGGTTATCCGATTTAGAAAGAGAGGAAAATTAAGCCCAAGATTTATTGGGCCGTTTACAATTGTCGAACGAGTAGGGAAGGTAGCATACCGCCTTGAACTACCGGAAGAATTAAACGGAATTCATAGCACCTTTCATGTGTCACATCTTCGGAAATATTTAGCGGATGAAACAACCTATATCCACTACGATGACATCGAGGTGGATGATAGACTTAACTATGTGGTGAAGCCCATTGCAATTTTGGATCGTAAGGTGAAAACCTTAAGGAATAAAGAGATCAATCAAGTAAAGGTTAAATGGGAACACAAGAAGGGTTCGGATACTACATGGGAATCTGAAGAGGAGATGCAACGGCTCTACCCTACATTATTTGGTACGTAATTCGGTTTCGGGGACGAAACCCTTTTAAGGGGGGTGGACTTGTGTAGGATCGTTGTTGGACCCGAACGAGTCAATCAGAAGAGTCTTTTCTCTGTATCAAAGGCGGAATCAAAGATACAGATGCTCAAACTAATTATAATGCTTCTTTGATTGATTTAACAACGTTTACAACCTGAAAGCAATCTGGCAGCACTTCGTTACAATTTCCGGAACCGTTACCAAATGAACAACATGTGCACTATATATAGTGGAGACAGGTTCGCTTATATGGACGTCCATATGAGCGGACCTATTAGCTTATGGTTCGCTTTTATGGACAATGTCCATATAAGCGGACCTACTTGCTAATCCACCAGCTTTCGTTTTTCGAACCTCGTGCACTGGATATCCTATCCTATTCTATTCTATTATATGATACAAGACGAAGTCAATAGACGTAATGCACTAACAGACTCCCCCTCGAATATTGACGAAGTCTTCAGTGACTATTCTTTGTTATGACACCTTCTTCAGTCTTGATCATTCTGCATCTTCACTCAGATTGTAACATTGTAAGCATCCATCACTTCTCTTTATCAACTTCACACTTTGACTCTTACACCAGGATCTCATCACTGGTTCTATCATCAACAACTTTATCATCAGCAGGCTCCCCCTTTCGTCAAGCTTCCGTGCTTTTAGAGATCGACACCTAGCTTTCCTGCTACAAGCTCCTCCTTCTAACTTTCAGCTTGTCTTCAGACTCCCCCTTAGACTCAGCTCTCGGGATCGTAGTCTGGACTTTTCCTGCAATCACTCATACAACTATAAGTAACAACATTTTAAACTTCCAGATATCGTAATCTGACAATTCAATCTCCACAAAATCACTTCTCATGAATTTGGCAGTTTCATCGAATCGTATCGAAAACTAGCTCTATAACAATATAAGCATCCAAATCCCCCACAGTTAATCATCCAAGTCCAAATTAATGACCTTGGAGATATCACAAACTGTTTTTGAATTTTTGATTTTAAAACTTCAAGTTTCAAATTAATGAACTTGTTTTATTTTCAGAAACACGATCAGCTTACTTAGATTTTGAAACTCAGCATTTCAGATATCAGTTGTCGAAAATAAAGCAGAAATCAAAATCTTTTTACATTTTCTGAAAATATAAAGCAGTAAAGAAATATGTACAAACATATTTACAGACAATATTTTTGTTTGAGTATGCGACAGAGGATCATATCAGTTTCTGACAAGTCACAAGTACCGTTGAGCTTAATTACACATTAAGAATTAAACAATTCACTTAGATTGTCGATATACTTGTCCACTTAAATTTTCATACAAACTTCAACTGATTCAGGATACGAATTAGGTGTTTTAAGAACTTAAACTCATTCATGTGTCCCACCTCTTGAATATACTCCCGTATCCAGATCCCAATATTCAGTCTTACAGGTGAGTATAACACAAATGATATCTGTAAGGGGTTAATAAATTATGAAGAATCATGAGAGCTCAGGTCAGAACTACCGTTCAGCAGAGAGATCATGACTCAACTTGTGGGTGTGTCCCCTTTAGAGGATCTTTTTTACAACAGCATTGCTAAGCAATTTTATTGTCTTATCATTTATGCTGAGGGTGATGCTATGTTTCAAGCATTGCGGAAAGTATTATTCGAGGACTAGGTCAGAACTTCCATTCAGCAGAAGTCCCGGAATAATACCCCAGATATCACTGAGTATAAAGACCTAGTATATCAGAAAAAGGAATCTTTCAAACAAGATTTCAGGGGTTACCTATATATCCAAGTAGTGTTCCCCACGAAATAAGCAAGTTTGAATTTAGGTTTATATCCCGAAAAAGTTTACTAAATGTATAAAAATCTACCGACACATCCACGGTGAGATCGTTTAACACATTTAAAATTTCCAATTCTTTAGCATACTGTAACTGTCTACTGATGTACTATCATTTCCTCTTTTTACGCAAAACTCATTTTCATTTTTTTAATGTTTTTGACTTTTTGCCAATAGGTTTTTATCATGTTTTTGTCATTTTCAAATTTTCAAATGTTTTTGGATTTTCTAACAATTTTTCTCCCCCTAAAATGCAAAACCATTTAAAGAAAATTTGACAACCAACACTGATAGCTTTGTCTCGCCATCCATTTTCTGCTTTTCATGCACTAATTTGCAGAAAATATAACGTACCCCCATGATTTACAACACATTGATATTTTACAGTTTGAAAACCGTTTTTCAATCTTGTGAAATTAATCATGTTTGTTCAGCCGTGAGGGTTTCGGCGTATTCAATCAACATACATTCAAAACAATATTAAAGACAACATATTTTTGGTTTTAAATTTTTCAATTTTTAGGATTTTGAAAATATTGTTTATTTATGTACAGAAAACAATTAAACTAAACTCCCTATTCAACCAAACCAGGGTCCAGCAACCTCATCCTGTGCCAGGCTGCCCCAACTACCATTCTCACAATCTTCAGCTTCATTGAGCACCTGCACATTCAAACTATATCAATTATTTGAACAATTTAGCCCAGGTCTGTTGAACCTTAGGCATTTCAACACAATAATGTTCATTTAATTTCGGAAACTCTTTGTCATTTAAAACATTTTCAGCGTTGACTTCAACTTTCTCATCTTTTACCGGCGTCACTTGTTTCTTAGCACTCCACATTTGACCTTTCGGAGTACCTCTTTTGTAAAAATTTGTCTCTTTTTGAACCTTTTGATTTTGAACAACATTTTTAGGTTTCCAAAACTCTTGAAGTTTTGTCATATCAACAGATGTTCTCCAACTTTGTGTTGTTCTCAATCTGGGTGTGTGAGAATTCCAGGTCTGTCTTGAATCGAACCTGTTCGGGTTTGATTTCCAATTTTGATTTGAAGCAGACTTGTTTGTATTGTACCTCCAAGTTTGTTTCGAATCAAATCTGGTTGACCTTGGTTTCACATCCTCATATTTCTGTTTTTCAACATCAACAGGCTTTGGATTTGGACACTTTCGTGCAACATGTCCAATCTGATCACATTTAAAACACACTTTCTTTGAAACGTCCTTGGCCTGTTATTGTTTCTTTTTCATAGCATCAAACTCCTCATTAGATTGTTGTCCAAATCTGAGTTTTTCCTCTTCTTTCAAGCTTTTCCCTTGAACAAAACTCATCTTTTGTTGCAAATTTGGTTTTTTACTTTGATTCCAATTCCGTTTCTTTTTATAACCCAAACCAGCCTTCATGTTTTTCTTCTTAAAACCAGGTTTGTTATAAAAACCTTTATGACCTTTACCAGCAAACTTTGGAATCTCAGACTTCTCAATCTCAACCATTTTAAAAACTTTATCGACCTTTTCTGAAATCACATTCTGAATTGGGAATACAACATCTAAGAATAGTTTGTCCGATCCAATCATGGTATAGACCAATCCCTTTGAATCATCATCCAAATTTTTCTCGGATTTTGTGTTTTTCAGATATCCATCATGAAAATTCCCTTCATCTTCATCCTGTGATTCAGACTTACCTTTTGTAGACTCATCTTTCAAAACGCTTTCAACAACCTTACTTACCACCTCTGAATCATTAGCATCATCAGATTTGGAGTAAGTCACATCGATACTTTCAGGTAACTGGTCAGCTATGTTCAAACCCTTTGCCACCTTTTCCTCATCATAAAAAGTATAATTGTTTCTCAATGGAGGTGGTACCTGATGAAATTCTGAACCAATACCCTTTTTGCAATTTTCAGTATCTTTGTTATCAGGTGTGATGTTGAAAATGCGTTCGAGAATGTACGAAGAGTTATGATAACTTTGAAGTTTGGTTACAACCTTTTCTTTTTCAGCCAAGACTTGTTTAAGATTAGCAATTTCATCAACACATTTGTTCAATTCAATTTGCTTTTCTTTAAACTTTCTTTCATACATTTCTTTAGTGACTAAAGTTTCTGACAATCTTTGATCAAAACTTTTGACTTGGCTCTTCAAAGTATCATACGCTTCTTGTACTCTCTGACTCGACCACTTTAAAGAATCATACTGTTTTTGTAAATCTTGAAATTTAGATTCTTTTTCAACACAATCAACACATTTTGCTGAACACATTTGTCTATACACATCATTATCTTTTTCAAGATCTTGACACTTATGTGTCAGCTTTTCAACTTTTAGTTTCAAAATTTCTTCTTTTTCAATCATTTCTTTACATTTCATTTTGAAAACATTTTCAAGTTTGCTTGTTTCAATATCTTTTATTTTGATTGTTTCATCTTTTTCAATACAGGCTTTGCACATTTCTATGCAATTCCTGCACTTGTTTTCTTTGTTATCAAAGATTTCAACATTCGATAGATCAGAAGATTTTCTAACCTCAGTCTCATTCAGCACCGGTTCTTCTGACTCAACTTTCTGATCTTCCTTCTTTACTTCTTTCTGATCTTCTTCATTCTTCTGTTCTTCTTCAGCTTTCTGGTCTTGTTCAGCAGCAATCTTCACAACATTCTTTACTTCTTCAATCATCTTCTTCAATTCTTCTTCTTTTCTCTTCTTCATTTCTACCACCTTTGGTAGACTTGCTTCACAAACCTCACTAATTTTCTTCTCCAAATCAGGAAAATATGCTTTATCAGATAACCTTCGTGTGTTGAAAGTAGCCTGCCTTGGAAGCAAATTTGTTACAGCTTTGAAATCCACTTTTGATGGGTCAACAACTGGATTACCCCATGGATCCATGTAACATTCCAACTCTTCATTCCATCTTTTTGCTCTCTGGGCTTCTTTGAATGGATCGTTTAATTTTCCGATTTCCCATCTTGCATAATCTGCTTTCCAATATCCATCAGGATCAGCATAAGCCACAAATGCATATCCAACTGCATCTTCTTCAGGGCAAACCTGACTCCAGTCGTAACCTTCATCGTCATATATAACTGCAAGAGCCCTTGATTTTTCTTCAGGCTGTTTCAATCTTGGTGGCTCAGACTTGTTCAAAAACATATTATAATCATTTGTCAGCATACTGTAACTAATTCAAACTTTCTACAAGATGTCAGAATTTCCGGAACCGTTACCAAATGAACAACATGTGCACTATATATAGTGGAGACAGGTTCGCTTATATGGACGTCCATATGAGCAGACCTATTAGCTTATGGTTTGCTTTTATGGACAATGTCCATATAAGCGGACCTACTTGCTAATCCACCAACTTTCGTTTTTCGAACCTCGTGTACTGGATATCCTATCCTATTCTATTCTATTATATGATACAAGACGAAGTCAATAGACGTAATGCACTAACAACTTGTAACACCCCGAAAATACAAACTTTATACTAGAATTATAAAGTTTAAAATAAACGAGAGTAAGCTGACTAGGATAAATAACCCAGTTAGTCGCAAACTTAGTTATAACAAAGAAACTTGAGATAAAACATCTAGAGATTTACTTGGTTTTTATTGAGGGACTAAAAATGTTAAAACGGAAACTTATGTTATTAAAACATAATAAATCAAAATCCAAACACATCCTCATATGTGTCTGGAATCGATCAAGAGCAGAGCAGGGCGACCAACCACCCTCAAAACCCTAACACTCACTAAACTCACAAATTGAAGGCTCAAATCAGGGCAAAATCGAATTCTGAATGTAGATTAGCGATCACCTCGTCGAAGGGATCGTAAGGTATGTAAAATCTCAATGTTTTGATTCATCTCAAATTCTTGGTTAATTGTGAAGAACTGAAATTGAGCTTGATTATGTCTTGCATGGGTGAAATTAGAAGTAATATAGTGTTTAGGGATAAACCCTAGATGATTTCTTGACACTATCTTGCATGATACTTGTTGGGTTTCATAATTACCATTGTAGGTGATTGATGAGCTTGAAGAAACTTGATAAATGCTAAAATTATAACTCTTGTTCTAGCACAATCTGAACTTAAGAAGTAATTTCAGACATATTGATGTTAAGATATGTGTGAAGTTGACCAACTGAAGTGACATTAGATGATAATTACAAGTCATGAACTTGGTAATGATTATGTGAAAATCTGACCCACTAGGTGTTTGTTGAAATGCCTAAGTGGGGATTTAAGTGTTAAAAATAGGATGAAAACGCAGATTTGATTATTGTTTATAACGATGTGTTAATAATCATGTAAAGAGTTCTAAACCAATTGTAAATTGAACTCTCTAGGCAAGGAATCCGGACCGTCAAGCGGATAAGCCGGAGGGAATACGCGTGGGAAAGGTGTGCCCTAAAGGTACGAAATTTACCGTTTCGCTACATTATGTATAATTGTTAGTCTTATATTGTTATATTGAAATTTGGTAAACAAGATAAACCTATATGTCACGGAAGTGACAAAGTGCTTTAAACAAGTAAAACGGGTCAAAACATGAGTTAGAAATAGAGTTTGGATGTGTCTAGCAATAGGGACATCCATTCGGCGTCCAAACGGGTCAAAACAAGTTGTGTTACAAATCTAAAACTAATAGCCATCACTTTGATTTGGTTATGTATCAAGCGTAAGTCATGTAACGGACACACAAATCCGTTGTAAAAACATGCGCCCTTGTAGAGGGAAATATAGTTCGGAACATTTGTTTGTCAATCGATTCTGAAAAGCATGATTAAATCCTTAGGATTAAGCATGATTGTTATGACATGAGCACTCTCGAGAGATAAGCGAAAGTCATAATTGGTAAACATGGAAAACGGATGATGTGGTTTGAAATTAGAGGTGTCAACAATGCAAGTTAGGGAACTTGTATCAAAAAATATTTTATGCAAAACGTGTTGATAAACGCGTCCGTAATTAAATTACGGTCGCGTAGGAAAAAGAATCGGCTAAAACGGACGCCCGAGTCAAAAGTTATGATAATTTAAAGTTCGGAATTTAGAATAAGAGAGCTGGGCTGAGTTTCAGCATCAAACAACAAACATTCTGTCGAAAATGGCCCTTGGCGCCGCGCCACGGCTGAACGCACTCATCGTCGCGCGACGCGACAGTGCTGGCGCCGCGCGACGGGTCCCCCTTCTCTCCCTCGCGTAGCACGACCGGGTCCCAGCTCGGATTTTGTTCATTTTTGTTATGTTTTGGAGCATAGAACTTGTTATGCTTCATTTACAAAGTGTTATAACTAAAGGTTTTCATGATTTTGACCGTAGGTGTTGACAAACGAAATTCGGATGGTGATCAAGCATTTGTCAAGAACCGAACGCACTAATCGAAGCTTCCGCACTTGATCTATTTTGCCTTGACATTTTGTAGATAATTGAACTATGTTTTCAAACTTTATCTAGTAGACACTTGAAGTTATGTTTTGTAAGTTTGATGGATAACTTGCTTTTAAACTGGAATATTAGAATCAAATATGGTCTTTTAAGATCATGAAAGTTTTTGTAAACTCAATATTTTGGCATTAAATGTTTATCTTATGTCTTAAATCTTGTTATTTAAGTCGGGTCTTACAGTTTCCCACAATTGCCAATTGGGTTATAATTTTTGAAAAACTTTTGTTTATTAGTCACTTGGGCTTGTTAATTGAGTTTATAAAACTGTGGGTCTTTTAAGTAGACACTTATTTATAAAACTTTTAATTGAGTTTTAAAATTGGGTTATAAAACTTTTAAGTAGGCCCTTTTTTATAAAACTTTTAAGCAGACCCTTATTTATAAAAACATCAAGATTTTTTTAAATATATATATATATATATATAT
Source organism: Helianthus tuberosus (assembly GCA_030545235.1). NCBI lineage: Eukaryota > Viridiplantae > Streptophyta > Magnoliopsida > Asterales > Asteraceae > Helianthus > Helianthus tuberosus. Next base: position 55,672,262 of record CM060408.1, on the reverse strand, counting down.
ATATATATATATATATATATATATATAGGCCGGTTAACGTACAATACCTCTTATCCTACATTATGTACGCGATGCCCTCAGCCGTACGATCTTCAATCGATCAAATGCGGGCGAAACTAATTTAAATGATTAAATTAATCATTTTAATATATCTAAATCATACCAGGAAGGTTAAAAACGTCATTGCGAGGTCATAAATCTCTGTAATTGACTGATGATAGTTCAAAATCAAACCCTAAATCAAATTCAAAAACCTGAAATTCTTCTTCCCCAACCTCCCTTCGTTCCTTTTGGTGCGATATCGATAATAAGAACTACTAATTTGGGAGTTGTAAGGGTCAAACGGAAGAAGACTGACAATGATCGACCAACAATCGAAGAAGATGAACAGTAACACACACAGAGATTATACACATGCGATTTCATCAAATTACCACATGCGAAATTGTTACAAAAAAACAACATGCTATTTCATCAAAATTATCACATGCGAAATTGGTACAAAAAAACAACATGCGAATTCATCAAAAATTATCACATGCGAAATTGTTATAAAAAAACAGCATGCTATTTCATCAAAATTATCACATGCGAAATTGGTACAAAAAAACAGCATGCGAATTCATCAAAAATTATCACATGCGAAATTGTTATAAAAAAACAACATGCGATTTTAAAATGCGGGAAGATGATCTGACGGCTGAGATTGTAGCGTACGTAATGTACGATAAGCAATATTGTACATTTCTCTTTACCTATATATATATATATATATATATTTCAAGCTCTGTATTGATTTGGGCCCTGAGCACAGGTCCACCCTGCATTTGCTTGTAGCCGGCCCTGAATTAAATGTTACTTTGTACACCTTATCTTCACCTGTGAAACAAAAAATAAAGAAGAATAAGAGTAAAAGATGAGCAAGTTACCGATTAAGAGATTAACTAGTAATATTGCCCGCGCGCGTTGCGGCGCGGGTACATTGCACATTTCGAATATCGTAAACATCGAATGAATTAGTTCAAATGTTATGTGTTGCGTGAACCACACAAAAACGTGTGTTTCGACGTATCCGATTAAACTTAATGTAACCCACATAAGCATTGCGATTGGATAAAAATGTAAAGTCAAGTAAAATAAATCGAATGTATACCGTACAATTATAACGTATTATAGGTGACTCGACTCATACATAGAAAACATAGCGGGTATAGAGGAAAAACATATACGTGTAACAAAAAGATATTAATTAGAGCTTTTAAAAAAGGAAAAAACCACAATTAAATTTCACTCGATTAAGAACAAAATTTACGAAGCAATTAACAATCATAAAATAAGTATAAAAACATATTATATTTTACGTGACTTGTTTTCCAAAAAATTTACGCCGAAATGTAGAATAACTCGAATTTAGACCGACAGGAACGTAAAAATACGCACGTAAAATGATTTTTTTAACGGAAAGGTATTATATTTAACCCCACTCGATTTTTATTAAAAATGTTTACGTCGAAACGTAGAAAACTCAAATTTATACCAAGATGTACGTTAAAATAGTTTTTTTACCGTAAAGGAACGATACGTAATATAGTTTAAAGAAAGTAGTTTAACATAAAAATTTATAATGAAATTCAAAAAGAAAAAAAAAATATTTGCAAACAACATGGATCGAACATAGATCCTTCCAACACTCAACCAAAGCAGACAACCAACTATTATAAATGTAAACTATATTACTTAGTGGTGGGCGGTGGGAAAAAAAGAAAAAAGAAAATTATTTGCAAACAACATGGATCGAACATACGTCATTCCAACACTCAACCAAAGCACACAACCAACTATTATAGGAATACATTTGAGTGTGTAACAGAAATGTAAATTATATAACTTAGTAGTGGTCGGTGGCTTTTGCCACCGACTTTCTATTTTAAGAGAGTACAAGGCAAGCGGGACCACTAACTACAGATAAAACATGAAAAATCCTGTGTTAAAATGCACCACAAAGAAGTACTCATCAACTCCTACAGTACAGCATGTTTCTCCAAATCTGATAATGTTGACACTAAATAACTTGAAAACCTTAATCGTAATCATAAGCAGTCATCATGTTTTTGTTATCTATGCTCCTCTAACTCAAAAATTCCCTAATAAACCAAACCATTGAACCCATAGAAAACCACATTATACCAAGAAACAAAAACCAGAAGTTACAATTCCCTATTTGTGTGAAAAGATCCAATCTTTTCCTTCTCCAAAAACCAAAACTAATTCTGCAAAAAGATAAAAATCTTTTTTTTTTCTCCAAAGTCACCAAAACAATGCATATTCAAATAATGAATTTCATGCATAAACTTTCATCCAGTTTGCAATAAACAAAAAACTTCAATTCTAAAAACACCATAACCACCTTAAGCAGAGGAATATGAATTTCACCCAACGTATTATTCGGCGTAACTAACGCAGTCTCAAGCTCTTCAACCGAAAACTCAGCTTTAATATTCAACAAAGGCCTAAATACCTGCACCACAAAACACCACATTATCATTTTAACAACAAACACATTTCCAAAAAATAACATTTTTCAACTTAAACCTCAAACACTCACATTCAAAAAGTTCAAAATAGAAGCCAACTCCCACATAGACCTAATATTCCACCGTGGCAACTGCGAGGGTTCCGGTTCACCAACCAACGGCGTCACAACGCCGCTGTACGGGTTCGGCGGAGACGGCGGCGGCTCCTCCTCTTCCTCCTCCTCCTCCACTTCCCGGCGAGCCCTCCGCCGTGGCTTGTGCCTCCGTACAACCGCCGCTTCCGCTACCGCAGCTTCGTAGATTCGAGCGGCGGATCGTGCAGTACACGCTCGTGACGGCCGTTCTCTCCTCGCCACCACGTTGCCGCCGTTCGCGTTGTTGTTGTCTCCGGCGAGTTGGATCGGATTATTATCGTGTTCGTCGGACATGATTGGGGGATCTTGAAGTAGGTAGGTTGAAGAGTGTTGTTATGTACACATTAACGATCAATTGTTTGTTTCTGATGCTGATTTGTGATGTGATTTTGAGTGTGGGAACATTAGGGTTTTGAAAATGGGGAAATTGATTGAAATTAGTTGAAATTTAGGTGATTTTGGGTGTCGAATTTGTGTTTAAGAGAGAGAAAGTGACGAGATTGAAGTGAATCGGAGTGAGAAATTGGGGGAATTTGTTTGAAATTCGAGGGTTTGATGAAGATTAGGGCAAAAGAGTGAGTACTGGGAACAAATTGAACAGAGAAACGACGACGTTGTAATGAGTTGAGGCTTGTTTACCTCGGAATTATAGGACAAAATGGTAATTTCGAGTGCTTTGTCGGTGGCCGTAGACCGACTTTGTACTTTAAGACTATAGGTAAATACGTCATATATAACTATACTATATTATAATGAATAATAGGAGGGCAATATGGTCATTTCCTCCAAATTTCAACACGTACAAGTATTTCAAACACATGGTACAAACATTTAAAGCATAAATGTTTTGAAAGCATCTTAAATTTTGTTCTGGCTTCAAACAAAAACCCTAAACATATTTGTCTTTCCTCAGTCTCTAGAGAAACCATACCTTAACTCTGCCACCACCTCCTTCACTCTCGGCGGCAACCAGGGCCGGCCCTGAGCATGGGCCGGGTGGGCACCGGCTCAGGGCCAAACTAAACCCAAAACTAACACAAATTGGGCCCTGCAGTCCTTAAGAGCATTGTGCTAGAGGTATGTTTACTCACTTATGGGGTATTTTTTTTGTTTAAATTGAGTTACTAATGATATCATATTACAATTATAAGTCAGTCCCATATGGTTGAAAGCTATAGTTGTTTTTCTTTTATATTTTATGTTCTCTAGAAACTAATAGCGATTATTTGGGTTTAGTAGTTCGTTTCATATTTTGTAAATATATAGATTGGTTCTTTATTTTACAACAAAATGTTTTCGATTATAAACAACTTATGCTAAAAGTGGATGTGTATAATCAGCTAATTCTCACAGATAATTTTCCTGATACAACGAAGATTCTGAAGCTTATAGGGCTGCTAATCCTATAGGAGTAAAAATTAATGCTGTCGCATTTGTAGGCTGAGTTAGAGTCCTGAAGCTTATAGGGCTGCTAATCCTATATTATTTTTCTTTTACCAGCCTAATTATTGATATTGTACAACCCTTACACATAATTAGTTTTATTATTATTTTTATTCAAGACATTGTTTCATTCCACACGAAAAAGGGCAATTACAAAGCAATGGCAGGTAGTCGGGCAACAAGTTGCGCTGCCACCCCCTTTTGAATAGAAAAACCAATTCTACTAAATACAAAGTTTGAAACTTTTAGCGACAAAGAATTACTATTAACGACTTTTTGAACCCGATTCAAAAGTCGCACAGCGTCAGGAGCGAGACCACCAAAGGTATCAAACGCAAACGGGACAAACACATGTTGATTCTCCAGGCAGGCTTTCTCATGTTTTGCCACTTTGCTCGCCTCTGCCTTGAGCACCGCTTGCCCTACGACAAAGCCCTTGTCCTTGAGCCCGACAAGGGGGGAGACTCCAGTTAGGTCTACACAAGCGTGTTTCCCCCCTTCCCATCCAAACACAAGGATGTCCGCCGGGCGTAAAGTGGACCTCCCCTCTAAGGGGTCAGTCAGGAAATTTACTGGAGCCTCCTTTTTGGCAGAGATCCTGGCCCGCTTAAGAACATTACATAACACATCTCTCACCCAATCATGCCGATATTTAAACCCTGGTATCTCTTTACAGTGGATCGCGTGCTCGCCGAAAGAATCCAAACACGCTTTGCGGCATACCGGACATGGCTCGTCAACTGGGAACAAAGGAATCATCAGTCGGTATCTAAGGACAGCACGGTATTCCACAGCCGACATGTGTTGCCCCAAGCCTTCAATAGGTGCGACAGACAGAAAATCCTGAGCATGTGGGGCACGTAGACATTCAAACACAGCTCTTTGCCGAGGGGATAAAACAAACTTCTCTTCAAACCTCTTAACAATTTCGCCATATAAGGCATTCGCCAGAATTTTCTGGGATTTAGGAGGGGCGGTGTCTTTAATGTAGAAACCGCCAATATCAAGGTCGGGAAGAGAACTATGCAAAAGGTCCAACGCACTCCTGTAATCGGAGTCTAAAACATCCCCACCACATTCTCGGAGTATGTGGTCTTGTAAACCCCAAGATTGGGCCCTTGAAGCCACGAAAGCATATGAAGAGGCATCCTCGGCCGTACAAATCCCTAAGCCTCCGAACCGGGTCGGGAGAGAAGCCAACCTCCACTGGAGATCTCCAAAAAAGGCACCCCCACAAACAACAATATCCTCTAAAGCTCCCCGGAGGCCTTCATAAAAAACAGAGACAGCTCCCCCGACCAAAGAAGGTTGACACGTTCGAAGACCAAACAGTAATTTAGCAACACTCATACAAGAACGAAGCAAGAGGAGCTCGCTCTGAGGGTCCCGTAGGCGTTTAAGGCACATCATCAGCTCGACTGCACAGTTCGCTCTTTTAAGAGCCATACCACTAATAAACTCTGCATCACAACTAACGGCACCCCCAGGAGTTTCACACCCAGCACCGGCCTCCCAATCCTCCGAGGGAATAAGCCCTCCTGAACCTTTACACCATTGCAGGTTAGCCAGAAAACTTCAGTTTTCTTTATATTAAGTTGAAGCCCTAAGGAAGGACCCTCAGCTCTGAAGATATCTAAAGCATTAGCCACTTGGGTGGTGATGCGTGTGAAGTGTTATATATATTAGGTGTATATTTTAAGCCCCTTTAACACTTTTTAGTCAAGTTTTAAATTTATAAAACACGATATTTACTAACACTAAACACACATATGGGCAAGTGCACCCATCGTGAGCGTAGTATAGTGTTGGTAAGATACCGAGGTCGTCCAAGGACACAAGAGCTTTTAGTACCGGTTTATCCTCAACGTCTAATCAAATCAAAAAGTTTAGAAAAAAGTTTTAAGCTAAGAAAAATAAAAACTAACTAAAATGCTGAAAAATAAAAATAAAAGAAAAACAGATAGATAAGATGAATCACTTGGTTCCGACTCGTGTATAGTGTAACCTTTGATTATTTCCGCACTTTTGCACTTGTTTAAGAGATTATCTTAGTTATTGTAGTAGGCCCCTCTTTTGAAGGTGACGTTACCCTCAACCCAGTAGTTTGAGTCAGCAATGATACAATCCTAAAGGGTCGGATTATTGAAAGATAATTAATTAAGTTATTAATGCAAATTATGGTAGGCCCCTCTTTTGGAGGTGACGTTACCCTCGACTAAGTAGTCTGAGTCAGCAGGGATACAGTCCTAAATAGCCGGGTTATAGTATTAATAGTAGTTAACTTATGAGGGGGTCAAAGAGTTTGGACCCCCGCCATCCAATACCGTTAAGTATTGAAGGAGGTCCTACTAAATTTGACCCAGGTCCATTGCAGGACCTCTAAACGCTGAACAATGGCAAGACTCTTACCAAACCGTTCCCTTAACCCCCGACTAGGTAGCCAACATACCTCCATATAGACCGTGGAGATATGAATGGTGAAAATCTTTTATTTTATATAGACAGTAAAATAATGTCAAGACACCACGGACAAACGATAAGGAAGAATCACCTTCAACATAAGAAACTAGTTATTAAAGTCATTAATACAAAACCAAATAAAAAGTGCGAAAAGATTAGAAATAAAAAGTATTACACTAGACACTTGTCTTCACCAAGTGATGTAAGAGACTTAGGCAAACATGGCCTTGATTGTCAAGAACTCTTACGATCAATCTTGGATCCCGAGACGACTCACACACTCTATGATGGACAATGGATGATGGTGGTGGATGATGGTGTTATGGTGGTGGTGGGTGGTGGGTGAAGGGTGAGAGAGGTGGTGTGCCAAGGGATGGTTTGAGCTTGAGCCAAGCACTCCTATTTATAGGCTGAACAGAAGCTCGGGCACGGCCCCGTGTCCACATCCTTCTCTTTCTTCATTTAATGCAGTTTGTCTTATTAGTTGACCACGCCCCAGTGTCCGCTGAGCACGACCCCGTGTGCAGAAGAATCTTTGTACTATGAAGATTTGCCTGGATTGTGCGAATCTTATAGTTGACCACGGCCCCGTGTCCGCTGAGCACGGCCCCGTGGTGGGCAATAGAAGCTTCTACCACTTTGTCTTTTCTACTGACACTTGGGCACGCCCCCGTGCTGGCTGAGCACGGGGCGTGTTCAGTCTTCTGTCTTCTTGTTTTGCTTGGGAAGATGCTGTCGTGGGGTCGGGCATGTCACGTTTGTTCCTTTTTCTTGTATTTATGTTAGATTTTGATGTCTTTTTTGCTTCTTTTGTTAATTTGAGCTCATTTAATCCTGAAAATACAAAAGGTAGACAAAAGCACACTTTTTCCAACATTAGTACTAAAAAAAGGTTAGTTTTATGCCACAATTGATGAAATTTATATGTTGCATTTTGCACACATCAGTGGCATCTCCAATAAGTGTTCCGTCATCTAGGTACCAGGCGTGAAATAGAAGTTTGCAGCGATCCCTTATTCGGTGAACAAGGGGGTGTAGAACAAGGGCAAAAAGGAGGGGCCCCAAGGGGTCCCCATGCTGAACGCCAGTAGTAGACCAAATATACTCATCCCCCACATATAATCTAGCTGGGTGACCATATAAAAAATCGACCCACGTAGAAATAGAAGGACACCTTTTCCTTACATCGTACAGTAGGGCTGTCCTATCAACCAAATTAAAAGCGTTCGAAAAATCAACAGTAAGCATAGCAAGAGACCCATCTTGGTGGTACTCATTAAGGAACCTGTTCGCGCTATGAAGAACGGCCTCTGCCCCACACGGAATCCCTACCCCAAACTGAAAATCGCCAAGGTATTTGGCCATCTCCTTCCCAACACCTTTCATGGCCACCTTGGAGATCACCCTCCTCCAAATCGACCCAACAGCGATAGGCCTAATCCCATTATCCGGTTTGAGAAGAGGTGTAAGAGGAGCAGAAGCAACAAACTCCGCCAGACTCCTCGGGCACCTCCCCCCCCCCCCCCAAGCACAAATTAACAATAGCTGAAGTAGCCCTAAGCAAGCTATCAGCAATCACAGACCCCTCCCCACAAAAAGCATCTAAAAGATGTTGGGCCCTTAAGCCGTCTCTCCCGCACGACGTACCTTTGGGGAAAGATTTAATACACCCGAGCACACAATCGGACTCCACCACAAGAGGAGACTCAGAAGGCAAGGAGGCAGGCATGGAAGGAGGGGGCATACATGGGTGCTTAGCCACTAAAGCCTCCAGAGTATTCTTATTGAGAGGGGCGACCCCCGAGGAGCATAAAACCTTAACCGCTGCAGTGAAATGACCATCGGCAACCTTACGTAAACATTGTTTCACATTGGTCCCCCCACACTCATTATCATCCTCAGTGCCCTTTTTTATTCCATCCGCAGCCCCCCTCGTGGGTTGATCAAACAACGATTGGAAGCAAATATGTCTTAGGGTTACTTGTTATCGAGATAATAGTAAAGTTATCTACGTATTTCTTAGGGTTACTTGTTATCGAGATAATAGTAAAGTTATCTACGTATTTCTAGCTTTAATCATTTAAATATTTGATTTTGATTATAGTTTGTAAGCTGCAATACTTACTTTGAAACGAAATGCCCTTTTTAACCTTCTTTAATTAATGATATTTGGAACCAGAGCGATAGAAGTATTGAAAAAAAAAAAAAGACTTAAAAGTAAAAACTGAACCGGTCACCCTTTAAGAGTTATCTTGATTTGCCACCTATATCCATAGTCCATAGAGTGACGTTAATATAAAATAAAAAAATAAAAACCATCTCAAGCAACATGACTAAACATATATTATCCATGGCTTTATAGCCTAGTGGCATCTTGAGGGTGGAATAAGACTCTGGGACCTGGGTTCGATTCCCACAAGCGGGTTTTTCTTATATTTATTGGGTTTCCTCCTAAATTGGCGTATAGACATTATGCCTAGTGGAGATGGATATGATCGGGTGGTTCCGCTGGTGACACGATAATACTCCAGTAGTCCGTCAGTGATCCAAATTTGTCGTTCAAAAAAAATTACATATTCCATATATAGTATTAATCCATAACATATGGAGAAAAAAATGAACATATAAATAGATTCTACACAACAGTGGCGGATCCAGGAACTTTTGCCAAGGGGTTCACTTTTTTAAGCGTTTCAAAATCATATGTCCGAACATAAAAAAAATACCGGTCGGTTCGACGGTTCGGGTTGGGTAAGGTTCATCACATAATTAAAATACGATACAATAATGAAAAAAAACATCGTCATGATAAATTTAAAAAAACATGTAACATAAATAAGATGGTCTTTACGGATTAAAAAAAATATACCTACAATTGTTCCCTTCAAGGTTTCATCTTTTGAAAATGTTGCATTACATTGATCGAAACTTGTTGTAAGAACTCTCTTTTAACATAGCAAATGCATCAAATTAAATTTCATTATAAACTTACATCAAATTAAACTTCATTACAAACTACATCAAACTTGATGGGTTAATTAATCAATCACAATAATTATTAATTATATAAGGTACAACAGATTAAGTGGTTAAACCCTAGATCTAATTTGTTTTTTGAATTAAAAAAAACTGCACAAAATCATGGAAAACGGAGTAGAGCATACTTGAACTCATGACCTCAGGTTTAACAAGCACACAGACTTACCAGTGGACCAGCTAAATCATTTATTTATAAGGTTCCCCTACAAAATATTAAGGGATTCCTTCAGAATTTTGTTTGTTACTTAACACTGTAAATTACGAACCGAACGGGTTCCTGGGAACCCCCTAACTGAGAGTAAATCTGCCCCTGCTACACAAGGTCTATTAGATTTCTTATCTTACTTTTTTTACCCTTTTGTCAACAATGGGAGCTTGAGTGTAATGAGGATTTTTTACCCTCAAGTTTGTCAACAATTGAAGCTTGAGTGTAACGAGGAATGGTAAACTTTAGGTGATGTCTACACATGGTCCATTAAGTTTTTATGAAACTTTTAAAACTAAACATATATATTTTTTATTATATACATGGTAAATAATAGTATTTATTTTCTCATGATTTACACCTTGATACAGAATTTGTTAGTCATATATATTAGTAAAATTACTGATCCATAAGAACGGTTTAATCATCAACCCAAGCATGCCTCAATCGAGAATATTTGTTTTTATGGTTTTCTCGACGTATCACAATAGAGTATTTTTTTCGTAAAGTAATCTATAGCCAAAGCTATACCAATCACCGAAATCATGCTGATAGTGTAACGAACCGAACCGATACCAACTGAAAACTCGCAACGGAGCGCGGGGACTTCTGCTAGTTACATATTTTTACATTACATATTATTATTGTTATTGTTATTAATCTCTATTAATAGATCAATGAAAATAGATCAATGAAAATGAATAGTAATTTTTATCGTGGTTTGTTCTGATTTACCTATTTGGGCGGTCATCCCCCTTTGAGACACGTATCTTCACTTTTCAACTCTTTTTTAAACCTCATAAGAGAAGAGAGAGAAAGGAAGAAAAGGGAGAGAGAAGGGCGGAGACCGGAGGGTCACCACCGTCACACCACCACGACGGACACCGTCCGGTGTCTCTGTTTTGTGGGTTTCTTGGAACCTGCCGGAAAGATTGTACGGTGGGATGGTTCATATCCTGGCTGTTGGACAGAAGACATGTCTCTTCTTTGTCTCTTTGCCGACAACCAACCACCCACTACCGGAGAACCGCCGCCACTCAACCGTCTGGTTCGTTCACGTTCACTTTCTTCTATCTGTATTCAAGTGAGAAAATCACAAAATCTGCTATTTTGGGGTTTCTTGATCTTGCAAACTAGAAATCGGGTTTGTTGGGATTTTCTTTTTTTGTAAGTGAAATCTTTGGGTTTGTTTTGCATTGGCACTGAATTTTAAATTTGGGGGTAATTTTTTTACCACCATTATTGAAAATTCTAGGGTTCTTGACACAGAGACTAGAGACTATATACATAAATGATCTTCAGTTAAATTATATATACTGGGTTCGTGACATAGAGACTAGAGACTGTTTAGATATAAAATGATGTTCAGTAATATTTTATATACTATACTACTCAATTAATAGAGCAATGGAAATGAATAGTGGTTTTGGTCTTGGTTTGTTTCGATTGAACTATTTGGGCGGTCATCCCCCTTAATACGCCTGTCTTTGGCTTTAAATCTTACCCTTTTTTACGAAGAGAGAGGGGTAGTAACCAGAGGTTCACCACCGGTGGATTCCGGCCCTCTTGGCGGCGATGAGTTTAAACATAAAATCTTTGTTGATGCTTTAGGCGACGACAACTGGGATTCTTGCGAGGTTTCGGCCTTTTGCCTACCCGACGATGATGGGGGCTTGCTACTTGGTATGGCAACTCCGGTTGCAACCATAGCGCCACTGAGCGGGTTAAACAATGATGATAATCTTTTCGGATCTGAGCTGTGATGAATTCATATAATGACTGTAAATTGGATGTTGATGTTGTCTTGGCGTGGGCGCGTGACAGGTATGAGTTTTGTTTTATGTGGGTTTTTGTTGCTAGCTGTACTTTGAGAACATGAGGAACATGAACATTGTACCAGAGAAAGAAAATTAAATAGGCCGTGATGATGTAAAAAAATTCGACTATCTTTGTTGTTTTGGCTTGGCAATTTGATGATTTGCAACCACAATGAGGTAGTGTATTTGAGCCTATGAAACACATCTAACCAAATCAGATGTGTTCATATTTGAATTTTACTATTGATGATGTTGCTTTCGGTGCTACTCTTTAATAGATTGATTTGGGTTTGTTTGTTTCTATCAATTTTGTTGCTTTATGTTATAGGGAATTTTGGAGTTTTTTTATGGGTTATATTGAAATAAACAATTCAACATGTTTTAGTTAGCGTCTGTAGTTATCGACTTTTTTGGTGCAAATTGTAACATAGAGAATATTTAATGGGCGGTGATGATATAAGAAAATCCTCTATTTTCGTTGTTGTTTTGGCGTGGCAATCTGATGATTTGCAGCCACAATGAGGTAGTATATCTGAGCCTTCGAATACACGTTTAGGCAAACTAGACGTACTCATATTGAAAGTTTACTTTTGATGATACTGTTGGTGCTTCTCTTTAAGAGATTGATTTGGCGTGGATGCTAAATCACGACTTTAATATGAATGCCCATGTTGGTCGACTGCCGTCACCATATCACGGTTACCATCACCACCTGCGCCGCACTATCACCACCGTCATACGGCCTATTACAGTATGTCTTTCATGCTTCAATAACTGAACAAGTGTGTTACATTTACACTTAGTTATTTCAATTTTAACATAAATTATATTGTTTGCAGCTAATTTTAGAGTTGTGGATCCTATGAGAAAATCCAAAGGCACGTATAATCATAAATCATGTATCAGATTCAAACGAAGTCATTACCTAAATATCTTTAATTATAATATTTGTGGGATCCCTATTTTGGCCAAAAGAAGAAGTCGAGGAATAAATCGACAAGGAATTGATTATATTCAATATTGTGTTGAATTGATTATGCTACTGTTGTTTGGGTTTGATCAAGGCTCAATTTAGTTACCTGAGTATAAGTTATACAATGGTTGAGTATAAGTTAGTATATTAATTTGAATGCCATGGCAACAGGGTTGTCCCTATGGGGATATCCTGTTAAGTGGTGTGTTATACAACTTAAAGGTTGGATGATTACATACGTCGAATCTGTATCATTTAGGTTTTACGTATTGTATGATGGAAATTGGAGTGAGTAGATGGAGCGTATTGGCTATTGAGATTTGTTTAGGTGATGCTGATGAACTGTGTGTTTACCGAACCGGTCGGAATGGTACACCGTACCGAATTGTACGAGATCGTACCGAAAAGAACCTACCCCCCTCCGAACCGAATTCGTCCCAACTAGCGAATTTCGAACCCAAACCGCGTACCCGAACCGAAGCGTACCGCCAGTTAAGTGACTATGTTCTGATTTCTAAAGGATGTAGCGACGCCGCGACAGTAAGGTTTGACCACTTATGTAACTATGATTGGTTATTTTTTTTTTTTATAGATTATTGCTTTTCTTAGAGGGTCGGATGTCAATGGCTTTCAGCAAGGCGATTATGGTTTCGGCTAGGGATTACAGTTCTGCTAAGGGGACATGCATCTTGATCCAGTTGTGATTTTCATGGAGTTGGTAAGTTCCAACCTTCTGATGTCTGCTTTCTTTCGGTTACATGTAGAGTTCCCGACGAAGCTCCGAGAACCCTTCTTATCTGCTAGAGTTTGAATAACCAACTCTTTGCTCTGTTCTCAGTGTTAACATATATAATTAGTGTTCAATGTGGCAGATGTTGAAGATGTACAGGTGGGTCTTTTAAGATGTTTCCAAGCTTTAACTTAGGATGTCTACGGTATTTAGGTTGTTAAATATTAAAACTTATTAGAAAACATGGAACTACACATACAACATAAAGCATATATATTAAAAATATAACTGTGGTACATACCTTCCAACAGTAACGGTTTCTGTCACACCCTTGGTGATTGTGGACTAGTAATGTATACAAAACCCCAACTACTGGCAATAATTATAGATTACAAAGACTTAATCCCTGTAAGTATAACTGAAAAACATTTGAGATTTTGTAAAGTAATTTGATAAAAAGAGAGAATGACTCACATTGTAAACTTAGGTAATTCTATTTGCTTCCTGGAAATATTTTCTCCTAATATTCTTGAATTTCTTTTAAAAACATACAATGCACGTGTGTTAGTATAATAACCTAATTCAACTTAATCAATACGTCACAAGACAGAATCCCAACTTAGTTTACAAAGCATAGCCCTAAACAGACAGCTTTTTGTAAAGTAATTTGGTAAAAAAAAAAAAAAAAAGAGAACGACTCACATTGTAAAGTAATTTGGTAAAAAGAGATAATGACTCACATTGTAAACTTAGGTAATTCTATTTGCTTCTTGGAAATATTTTCTGCTAATATTCTTGAATTTCTATTAAAAACATACAATGCACACGTGTTAGTATAATAACCTAATTCAACTTAATCAATACGTTACGAGACAAAATCCCAACTTAGTTTACAAAGTATAGCCCTAAACAGGCAGCGCTTTGGCATCAGTGGTTGGGTTCCAGACCAATCGGACAGGGTATCGAATTAGTGATCAGGGGTTAAAACACTTACAACAGGGCAGAGCTTCGTGATTTAGGGGGTATTTTGGCTATTATTTTCAGATTATATAGACTGTGAGAGAAAAAGAAACTTGAATGAATTTAAATGGCCAACTGAAGCTCAATTTATAGGTTCTCCGGGACTCCGTCGTGCCACGCGACCGCCCCCTCCCTTTTCTGTCGCGCCTCGCGAGGGCACCCTAGCTACAGCTAAGGTTGCCGAGTCACCACTATAGGTGTGCCACGTGTGTAACACTTGGCGTCGAGAGTGTCCAGCAAGCAATGGGCCGTCGCGCCCCGCGATCGACCTCCACAAATCCTGTAGGTATTAAAATTTTGATTTTTCATTTTTTAATTAAATTAATGTTACGCGGGTTCGGTTTTTCGATTACGGAGCATTATAGGGTGTTTTTAAGGGATGTTATATTAGTCATCTCAAATCAAACACATAACGTTATAAACCAATATTATACCAGTAACCACAATGTCTTCCGAATCTTTAGGTCTTAGGGTTGTAACTTCTAAAATTTTGATATGTAATTTCTTTTAAATAACTCTTTATCATGACTAAACAAATATTTCTTTTAAATAACTCTTTATTAATAAAAACCAAAGAGAAATTGAGATAAAACTGAACTCTTCATTATTCAACATTACAATATATAGATAAACATAGCTATAAACCCTAAAGCCCATAAGTAATGGGTTGGGCCTAAAATGTCTGGTTTATAACACTCCCCCTCAGACATTTAGAATTATACACAGTTTAACAACATACTTCAGGATGATGTTAAATAGGTACTTCAGGACCTGAATAAATTGATACTACTGGATCAGCTATGCTGCCTCATTAAAAACCTTACTAAGAAAACCTAGTGGGACAAAACTTAGTTAAGGGAAAAGAGTACAGCGTGTATAATTCTCCCCATGAATTCAACAAACATCTTTCAATCTATGAAGACCGATCTTGTGTGATAACTGCTCGAAACTGCTTCTAGGTAAAGATTTCGTGAATAGGTCCCTTATAGGTCTTGTATAGGCCTATCGACGTATACGGGCGTTGTATCATATCCTATAGTATCGTATCGTATTGTATTGTATCGTATAGTGTAGCATAAGTCTCGTATAGACCTATATGGGACCTATACGAGACTTATACTATACAATATACGATACAATACGATACCATACTATACGATACAATACGATACTATCGTATCATATAGTGTAGTATAGGTCCCTTATAGGTCTTGTATAGGCCTATCGACGTATACGGGTGTTGTATCATATCCTATAGTTTCGTATCGTATCGTATAGTGTATAGTATAAGTCTAGTATAGGTCCCCTATAGGTCTTGTATAAGCCTATAGGCCTAAACGGGACCTAAACCACACGTATACGGGTGTTGTATCATATCCTATAGTTTCGTATCGTATCGTATAGTGTAGTATAAGTCTCGTATAGGTCTTGTATAAGCCTATCGTGTTGTATCGTATCGTATCGTATAGTATAGTATAAGTCTCGTATAGGTCTCGTATAGGCATCGTATAATTAATATTAGTGTTATTATAATTAATATGAGTTTTTTATAATTAATATTAGTGTTATTGATATTAATATGAGTTTTTTATAGTTAATATTAGTGTTATTGATATTTAAAAAGAGAAAACAAAAAAAATAGACGCCTAGTATAGGGCTATACTGGGCGTCTATGTAGACCAAAAGACCATTAAACCCCTGAATTAGGCCTATACTGGGGGCAAAACAGGGATATAATGGTCTTTTTGACCCCTCGTATACGCCCAGTATAGCCCTATACTGGGCGTCTATTTTTATTTTTTTTTTGTTTTCTTTTTTTAATATCTAAAAAGAGAAAACAAAAAAAATAAAAATAGACGCCCAGTATAGGGCTATACTGGGGCTATACGAGGGGTCCAAAAGACCATTATATCCCTGTTTTGCCCCCAGTATAGGCCTAATTCAGGGGTTTAATGGTCTTTTGGTCCACATAGACGCCCAGTATAGCCCTATACTAGGCGTCTATTTTTATTTTTTTTTGTTTTCTCTTTTTAAATATCAATAACACTAATATTAACTATAAAAAACTCATATTAATATCAATAACACTAATATTAATTATAAAAAACTCATATTAATTATAATAACACTAATATTAATTATACGATGCCTATACGAGACCTATACGAGACTTATACTATACGATACGATACAACACGATAGGCTTATACAAGACCTATACGAGACTTATACTACACTATACGATACGATACGATACGAAACTATAGGATATGATACAACACCCGTATACGTGTGGTTTAGGTCCCGTTTAGGCCTATAGGCTTATACAAGACCTATAGGGGACCTATACTAGACTTATACTATATACGATACGATACGAAACTATAGGATATGATACAACACCCGTATATGTCGATAGGCCTATACAAGACCTATAAGGGACCTATACTACACTATATGATACGATAGTATCGTATCGTATAGTATGGTATCGTATATTGTATAGTATAAGTCTCGTATAGGTCCCATATAGGTCTATACGAGACCTATACGAGACTTATACTACACTATACGATACAATACAATACGATACGATACTATAGGATATGATACAACGCCCGTATACGTCGATAGGCCTATACAAGACCTATAAGGGACCTATACGAGACCTATACTACACTATATGTTAAAAACAATGTAATATTTCTACGATCGAATATTTTTAAAGGCCGATCTTGAAAACGGTAAAATATTTTTATAAAAAAAATAAAAGTTTTCTTAAAAAACAACTCAAATTACCCCACCAAAACACCCATTTTTTTACTCAAAAAAACATCACCCTCAAAAAACAATTAAATTACCCTACCAAAACATCCATTTTTCAACTCAAAAAAACACCAACGAGGGGTCCTAATATTAATTATTTAAAATAAAAAACTTGTTTTTGTATAAAAGTTTGCTAAAACGATTAATATTGTATAAAATGTTTGTTAAAAAAAAACCCTTAAATACGCCTAGTATAGGCCTATACTAGGCATATAAGAGAGGCAAAAAAGACCAATTTACCCCAGTATAGGCCTAAATCAGGGGTTAAATGGTCTTTTTTCGCCTAGACGCCCAGTATAGGCCTATACGAGGCATATACGAGGTAAATAAGACAAAATATGACATAATCAAAGATTCTCTTGGAAATTGAAAAAGGTAATACGCCTCGTATAGGTCTATACGAGGCGTCTTGAAGGGTGTGGAAATAGGGAGTTGGGTGTGTGAATATGTAGACCCTTATCATATTCAAGTTAATTTTACTTGCTACAATTCATTCATTACAGAAAAAGACAAAAAAGAAAGCAAAATAAGTTGTTGTGTATATAAAACCTCATTCAAACGAAATACAGTTTACTTACTGTGTGTATGAAAAGTAATCTAAACGGTGCAATTACTTGCATTGCTGCGTTGCTACAGGATTTGATGAGCTCGTTACCAACCGGTACCGAAAATACTGTTACCGAAATCCCCAAAAGTGGGTACCGGTACCGAATATACCTAGTATGGCACGGTTCGGTACCGGTCGGTACTGGTACGGCACCGGTATTTGAGGGTAAAAACCGGTGAATACTTGTGCAGAACCGGTACCAAAAATACACCGCTTTGGTAAATTTGAGACCGGTACCTATACCCGATACCATTTGCTCATCTCTTAATCATGTTACTATTCATTCCAATCTAATTTTAAATAATTATTATAGTCTAATTCTAATTTTAATTTAATAATAAATTACTGTTCATTCTGTTTCTTTTTTATCATATATAGATAGATTCTACAAACTAAAGATGGTTTTAAATCCAGATAGGATTCAATTAAAAAATTTAAAAACCTTCAATCATACATTTACATATTTAAAGATCAAGTATTTGGGCTTATTTTTCTAGAGTTAATTACATAGTTAGTCTTGTGGTTTGCACAAACTAACATACTTAGGTACTACTAGTTTAACAAACAATTAACGTTAATACCTCTAAACATTACAAAATGAAAAGTTAATACCCTAGAAGGTGATTTTAAACAATTAATAACTAAGTATGTTATTTTGTACAAATACAGAGACTAACTATGTAATTAACTCTATTTTTCTATTAGTATTTTGGCCTTGTATGGTCTTAGATTTATTTTATTGGTCTTATATGGCTTGTGCTTTTGTTTTGTGATTTGGGTTGTCTTAGATTTTATATGATAAATGTAACCTCTTTTGGGCCAATTAGTTTCTACGTCGAAGTTAAATTTTTATTTTGTATTTTATATTCTTTATTATAAAAGTTTGCTGATGTTCCGCCCTCCTTTTCTAAAAAAAAAAAGATGAAATTTGTTAAATCCCATAATAATTTTTTGATCGACTTACGAACTATAATTGTAGCTTATCATTTTTAAGTATTGTATGTAATACGTAATATCAAATTAGAAATTCATTTTTCAGTATTATATGTAATGGGTCAGGATTTAGAGAAAACGCCAAAAAATGTGAGAACGGAGAGAACGCTTATGGATCGTCACATCAAAACAATCTATGGACTAGATGATGCGGTGACGTTTTCGTAAATAAAATCACTTTTATTAATATGGTGCGCTTCAATAAGGGTAAAAATGTCTTTTGACTTCTCTACACAAAACGCCAAACTCACGCTATTAAAATCCCACCTTAACACACGTAGCACACTTCATCATAATATAAACGCCATTAGATATAAAACGGCAAACTTTGTTTTTAACCGATAAAGCTGAACAAATAGTACTGAAACTACGGAACTTAATTACTAGCATTTACTGTAATAAAAATCGCGCCTAAAATACGCGCCAAAAACTTCCTATATAAACAAACTCTCAGAACTACTAAAATCCACACCAAAACCCAAGAACCTATATTTTCCTCTATACCATTCATCTTAGAAACGCCAAAAAAACCCAAATATCAACGATTCCAATCCATGTTTCTTTGATATACACTATTTTCTCAATTAACTTCCGCTCTATGTAATGAGCAAGTTCCTCAATATAAACGCCAAAACATACAAAAACCACAAAACTTCAAAAACGCCATTTCATGGAGATTCAGTTTTTGTTCTTAATAAAGTTTAGCTGAACGGGATGGATAACATTGTTAGACATCTTTCTTGACTAAGGATTAACAATGTTATCCATCTCGTTCAGTAAAACATTATTGAGTTTAGCATGACCAAAATTAGAAGTTTATGGTAGTTTTATTTAGTGGGGTTATTGTTTTTTTTTTTTTGCGTTTGATTTCCTTGTCCGATCTTATATTGTTTGTTATGTAACTTCGAAGTAGCATGTTATGAACAAATAGGTAGAAAAAAAATGGAAAAAAAATGATGTGTAAAAATGATGTAAAACGCCAAACTGAGATCTGTCTGTGTTCTATAGGATTGAAATATACAAAACGCCAAACTACTCTACACTGGCTCTTAAAGACCATCTGTGTGTGTTCTGTAAGAATGAAAAATACAAAACGCCAAACTACTCTTCACTGGCTCTCGAACACCTTGTCGGTCTTCTTTTAATTACGGCTTGTTTGCATGTCGATGCGTAGTGTCCATAGCCTTTGCAGTTCTGACCCTGTCTTTCTTTGGCCCCGGGTTTCGACTTTGATTTCTTTTTGTCGATTGCTATCTCCTGTTTAGATTTCAGGCGCTTCCGAGAACCAGAACCTTTGGATTTATACCCAACAGGGACTCTTATCGGATTCTTTTCGTTTTTATATTGACCGGTTATCTCGGCAAATCTATCCCTAGTACTAGCGGGAGGAGCAACAATCTGCATATCTTAAACTTTCTTCATATAAGATTGAACATGATCCTTGTATAAGGATAGCTCCTCTTTATTACCAGATAAACGGTTCAAAGTATATTCCGTTGAAAAAATAATATCTCGCATCATACTTTGCACATCAGGATCAAGCTCGGTCATATATTCAGGACTAATTGAGTATTCAGGAGAGCAGTTTGGGGAAGCCTCTTTGCGCCATCTATTCAGAATGTATTGTTTTGGAAATTCCCTAATGTCCATAATTCTCAAAACATAGAATATATGTCTACATAGCAAACCAAACTGTTTAAAACGCCTGCATGTGCAATCAGACTTACGGAACATTACCTGAAAAACGCCAAAAACAATATCTCTATAACGCGATGTATAGAATGTTTGTCCAAAAAAATAAAAATAAAAAACACATTGCATATGATAAAACGCCGTTAACAGAAAACGCCATAAAAACCAAAACGCCATTATTTACCTCGAATAAATATGTACAAGGCTGTTGAAAGTCATTTATGTAAAACTTAACAAACCCATCAGGCTTATCTTCGTAACGTTGATTTATGCAATCCGCAACTCCAATAAGCTCAGCTTGAACGTCACAAACCCATCAGGCTTATCTTCGTATATGTCAACAGCTTGCCCTTCCAACAATTGGTAACTACTCTTCAACTGGGGTCTTTTGTATCGATATTTATGATCATTTTTCCGGTGTGTGTGACGATGTGCTTCTATTGCAGTCTCGTAATGCGTCATGAACTCAACAAGAGTAGCTTTCGAATTGCACACTTGATCAAAAAAATGATTCTCACTCTCCGACCTCGATGTCGTTCGCATAAGACCAGACATCTCCTCCATTCTATAGTATGCAGGGATCCAAGATTCCCTAAGTGCAAAAATATCAGATAGCCAGTCATTATCTGCTAAATTGAACTCTGCGATAACCACTTCTCATTCTGATTCAGACTCTTCAGGTGTGAGAATATCCGTCCACACAACACCGCAAATAGGTTCTTTAAAATTGGTAGAATTGCATAGCCTAACACCAACCTATGTATAACACGAAAACACCATGCATAAAAAAAACACAAAGACAAAACTTAATTAAAAAAACACTAACAAGGTAAAGAACGCCATGTATTTTAAAACGCAGTGTATCCTAAAACGCCAAAGGTAAAAAAGCATAATAACCTTCAGAGAAAGTTTATGCATCACATGCCACATGCATAACCGATGCCTCGTGTCAACAAATACAACAGAAATAGCCTTCTTCATTGCTGGATCTTGGTCAGTGACAACAACTTTTGGTTGAGAACCAACAGCTTTTAGAAAAACTCTCAACAACCAAATATACGTATCAGCAGTTTCCGACGCCAATAATGCTGCACCAAATGTAACATTGCAGCAGGGGCGGAGCTACCTTATGCCGGGGGGCAACGCCCGCTACGGCTTGGCGCGGAAAAATTTGGAAAAATTAGTGTAAATTTTGGAAAAATTTGAGGTTTTTTCGATTTCGTTACGGCTTATTTATAAAACGTTACGGCTTGGCGGATTTTCTAGATCCGCCACTGCATTGCAGTGATGATTGTCTATACCAGTGAAAGGTACAAACACCATAGAGTATCTGCATATGAAAATGCCATGAGAACTGAAACAATAATAAAACGCCATTGCATGTAAACTAATAAAACGCCATTGCATGTAAATTAATAAAACGCCATTGCATGTAAACTAATAAAACGCCATTGCATGTAAACTAATAAAACGCCAAAAACAGAAGAAGTTGAATTATAAAATATTACTTGTTGGAACGATACGTGGCGTCAAACGAAATCACATCTCCAAACACAAGGTAATTACGTTTGGCTTGATCGTCACACCAAAAAAGTCCCTTCAAACAATTCTCTTCGTCTGTGAAGTAATCAAATGAGAAATTAGGCTAGGAATGTTTTTTTTCATTCAAATGTCTCACAACCATATCGGCATCATATTCCCCTATAAACAAGTTAATTTGCCTCTTAGAGTTCTTAAATTCAACTTTACTTGCACCCACGTCTTCAAAACCACCAAAACAAGTCTTCATAACATTAAACGCCTTGACGGGACCCAAATTTAGCTTAGACATGCTGTGTATAACATGCTTCTGGAGCTGAGTGAGGTGTCGTTCAGTTGGAAGAAAATGCTTATCAGGATGTTCAACAAGATCATGATTGTGCTCCTCGACAAACTTATACACCTTCCATGATTCAGCCTCAAAAAGTACACATAACAGTGCACCACAATCAGTCCTCTTTGAAAAGTTGGATCGCACTACTCGCTCCTTTTGATTGGGGTCCAACGTATCAACCTTCTTGTCCTTGTATAACCCAGATCTCGTACACAAGTAATACTTAATATGTAAGACACCTTTAGAGTTTGTCTTTGTAGTCCCTTTCCTGACTGAAAACCCACACTCCTTGGTATACTTAACATACATTGAATAACAATCATCGAGGCTTGAGAATACCATGTCCATTGTGGGCTTTATTTCTTCACTGACGTCAGGAATGATAAATGGTAATCCAGTTTTGGGGTAAAGACTTTGACTCGAGGAAGAAACTTCGTCTGAGAAAACACAGTGAGGAACAGAAAAATCAGAAAACACAGTGATGTCTCGTAATAATATTATATATTAAAACACCGTTAATTGAATAATAAACAAGACATAATTAAGACATAATTTAAAAACGACATGATAAAAAAGCCATGAGATGAATAATTAAAAACACTTAACAACATAAATAATTAACAAAATATAACATCATAATGAAAACGCCATAATTAACAAAACTGATGTTTACACAAATTAACAAAATAGTAATAACTGATGTTCACAAATAGTACTAAATAAAATTCAAAACTAATCAAATAGATGTAAAACGTCAATGATCGTAAAAACATAAGAAATATACTAGAACGTAAACGACAATTAAAATTAATATTGAAAACTCCAATTGCTAGTTCTTAATAAATGTTTAAATACCAATTAAAACGTGATTAAATTGCATAATTGAATAACGCTATTGAAAATCATACAACACATTATAAAAATACTAATACAAAAAAAAAAAAAAAAAACAATGAAACAATGATAAAAGAACAAAACGCCATATCTGTTGCATGATTTGCTGGAACAAAAATAGAAAACGCCAACGAATTTTACTTTGTCGAACGGAATCCACGTTAAACACCATAGATCTGAGAAAGCTTGCAAAGGAGGTAACAGCTAACAATAAATCTTTGGAGTTTTAATTTGAAAGAGATTTATAACGCGAATAAGGAGGGAACGTATAAAAGGACAATCATACCCCCGCATAACAATTAGCGCCCCCTGCCACGTGTTGGGCTAGGATTCGTTCTCACCGTTCTCACAGTTTTCACCGTTCTCTCCTGAACCCGTTTCTATATGTAATAAGTATTTTCAAATTAGAAATTTATTAATTATATCGTTTCTATTATTAACCCGTGTAATACACGGGATTCTAACCTGATGTTTATATATACAAACGCTTTCAGGGTAAAAAACTTAAGCTTTCGGGCAATTTGTAAACATGCTTGTGTTCTCCACTTTATTTTAAACAAATTTTCTTTAGGGCAATTTGTAAACATGCTTGTGTTCTCCACTTTATTTTAAACAAATTTTCTAAAAAGTAATTATTTGTATATTAAACAATTTTTTAATTTATCTGAAATAAATTAAACAACTTTTTTAAATGGTTGTAGATTGCTGAAAAATTAGTTTTTAATAATTTGTATAAACACAACCTTTTTATTTAACAATGGATAAATACATAACAATATCAGTTTAAATTAGATTTAAAGAGAATGCATTTGATTAATCAAATATTTATTTTAAATTAAAATTATGAAACACTAAAATTATTTGTGTTTAAAAAGTTAATAAAATTAGATGTTTAAAAAGTTAATAGAATTAGATAAATTTAAAGAGAATACACTTGATTAATCATATTTTTTTAAATTAAAAATATAAAACACTAAAAATTATTTGTGTATAAAAAGTTAATAGAATTAGATAAAAAGTAACAATAGTGGTTTTTTCATATTATCCCTTCCTCAATTAGATAAAAAGTAAGAATAGTGGTTTTTTTCATATTATCCCTTCCCTGCATTTGAATCGGTCAAATTATATTTACTTGTCATTAGGGGTGTTCAAAATTATCTGTATCCGAAATCCGATCCGAATTATCCGATATCCGAAATATCCAAAAATTGGATATCCGAAATTTCGGATAGGGGTTTTCTAATGGCACACCCCCTGTCTATCCGCATACTTTTTCAATTCAATACGCATCGTATAGGCCTATACGATGCGTATTGAAATAAAGTAAAAGACATGGTAGACTGACAGGTGCAGGTTATGTCTGGCGGCGGGCTTGATACACATCCTATAGGCCTATACGATGCGTATCAAGACACTGATTTTTTTGAAGTTTATTTTTTGGTGTCTTGTGTCGAAGAAACGGAATGGATTTCGAGCAGTTGGTCGATGGCATGATAGATAAAGATATTGACATGATCATATCCATTTTCAAGTATTAGACTAGATAGTCCAAGATGAAATATATGAAAACCATTCAAGCCCACCCGTCTAAAATGTGAGATTAAGCTGCATGTTAAAACGGAACATAATCCCAGATTGTCTAAAGAAGCGCTTTTATCATGTGTCATATGGTAATAACTACCAAGGGAATATTCAGATCTCTATTCGGTCATCTTTCCGAGCTTTTACACACGAATATGTGGTTCTCAATTTTTAAAATATTATGTCAGTGGGAATAATGTTTTAAATATCAGATGCAACTTTACGACACACTTACCTTAATCACATCTTCCATGGAGTCACAGATCCGACAATAGGGCCCACAGATCTCCAAGCCCACCAGTCTACATTGTGTTATGGTGAGATTCTTCAAGTTTGCACAGCGGGAGAAAAGACCAGCACCCTTGTCGTTCCGTATTTTCTCATTTTCTAATTCTCGAAGAATCTCGTAACGTATTCTCTGTTTCTCTAAATCCTCTATAAAATTATGTTTCTCTAATATGACACAAGATAAAAGCGCTTCTCTAGATAATCTGGGATTATGTTCTGTTTTTCGACACATGATAAAAGCGCTTCTCTAGAAAACAGGTGCAACTTTACAGCACGCTTACCTTAATCACATTTTCCATGGAGTCACAGATCTGACAATAGGGCCCACGGATCTTATGCCCACCCGAGACCGACCTCTGGATCACACGTGAGAGAAAAGACCAGCACCCTTTTCGTTCCGTATTTTCTCCTTTTCTAATTATCGAAGAATCTCGTAGCGTATTCTCTGTTTCTCTAAATCGTCAGTAAAATTATGTTTTTCAAATATGACACATCATAAAAGCGTTTCTCTAGATAATCTGGGATTGTGTTCCGTTTTATGACACATGATAAAAGCGCTTCTTTAGACAACATGTGCAACTTTACGGCACCCTTACCTTAATCACATTTTCCATGGAGTCATAGATCCGAAAATAGGGCCCACGGATCTTATGCCCATCCGAGACCGACCTCTGGATCACGCGTGGGAGAAAAGACCAGCACCCTTGTCGTTCCGTATTTTCTCCTTTTCTAATTCTCGAAGAATCTCGTAATGTATTCTCTGTTTCTCTAAATCGTCTGTAAATTATAAAAAAGAAAAACTATGCGGGCTTTCCATCCATATATTCTGTCCAAGATATGACACATGATAAAAGCGCTTCTCTAGACAATCTGGGATTATGTTCCGTTTTATTACAGTCGTGAGGTGGTCAAACTTTTCTAAACATGTTGAATGATCGAGAGAAACTTCTTCGAACTAACTGTCGATATCTCATCCTTCTTATCTTGCTATTAAACGAGGTATAATAATAGCTAATAAAATATGTCTTTTGAAGTCTGTATATTCTCTAACTTTTGAAGGTTCTTTATATGCTTCTTTCCTGATTCATGTCTGTGTCGAACAGTTTCTCCGTCGCTAATTTCTCCACTCACCATGAAATCGAACAATTTCTTCATAGATTTCGTCTGGTTTCAAAGCTGGTTGAGGATTACGAGTGTTCTAGACTCGTTCCAGGCATGCTTGTTTGTGCGATTTACAGAAATAAGGATGCATTCCACGGTAAACGATGCAGCTGATGAAACCGAAGCAGTTATTACGGTTGTTCAGTACTTCCTAGATGATTCAACTGAGTCCTATGAAGCAAGTGTCTGTCTATTCAATTGAGAGGAATCATTGCATTACATCCCCGTTGAAAACAAGTGGTTGTAATGATGGGACCCTTGATTTGAAACACATTTTTGAGAAATTCATAGTTTAATACGCATCGTATAGGCCTATACGATGCATATTAATCGAGGAAATTACTGAAATACCACTGTTTTTCTGATAAATTCAGGGGTATTTTTGAGAAAATTCAAAGTTTAATACGCATCGTATAGGTCTATACGATGCGTATTAAGCCGATATACGATACAACATATGCCTATACGATCGTATATGACATAATTTCAAATTTAGTTTTATCGTGTTTCCCTCGGTTCGATGCATATACGTGTCGTTTTTTGCCGAACTTTCGCATATTTTGTCGTTTTATGACGTATTCCTTCAACATACGTCGTTTCTGTGCCATTCGGTTGCGTGCGAATATCGTATTCTATGATTACGTACAGTTTTGTTTGAAATTCACTTGTACTGCATAGTGTCGTGTTATATGTATACGTTGTGTGGAAATATCATTAGTCACGTATCTTGACGTATTTTTGCCTATTTTGACGTATTCTAACATATTGTTGCTTTTTTATAGTATTTTTGACGTATTTGAGCGTATTCTAACGTATTTTAGCTTATTTTAACCTATTTTTGGGTATTTTTGCGTATTTCGGCGTATTTTAACGTACTTTCATGTATTTTATCGTAATATGACGTATATTAACATATTGCAGCGCATTTTAGCATATTTTCATGTATTTTATTAGGGGTGCTTAACAGGTCGGGTTCGCGGGTTGGTGGTTCAACCCGACCCGAACCCGAAAAAAAATACACGAACCCCAACACGACCCGAACCCGAAAAATCTGCTAGACATACGAACCCGAACACGACTCGATTTTTCACGGGTTAACCCGAACACGACCCACTTGACCCGAAAATTTAATTAAATGACCTATGTTTCCAATAAATTTTTAAGCGATCTATTGTTTCCAATAAATTTTTAATTACCAATCAATGACCAATCAAGTTTCCAATAAATTTATGCGATCTTATGTTTCCAATAAATTTTTAATTACCAATCAATATATGCGATCTTATGTTTCCAATAAAATTTTAATGAAAAGCAAATCCTAAACTATTTATATTGGCAGAACCAACCCTATATATATATATATATATATATATATATATATATATATATATATATAATAAATGGGTTAACCCGCGAACCCGTCGGGTTTGACCCGAACCTGGCCCGAACCCATTTAGGGTAAACCCAAACCCAAAAAAGTCGTGTTAGGTTTGTGTCGGGTTTTCGTGTCGTGTCGAAAATTCACGCCCCTATATTTTATCGTATTTTAGCGTATTTTAGGGTATTTTTGCATATTTTAGAGTTTTGTTTCGTATTTTAGAGTTTTGTTTCGTATTTTAGAGTTTTTTTTTCATATTTTAGCGTATGTTGAAGGATAACGCAAACAAGTTCTCCACAGTTTGTTATTCAGATCTCTATTCGGTCATCTTTCCAAACTACAACACATGATAAGTTTAAACTTTATAGTGTGTGATTTGACCAGGAAAGGATTGGAGGTGATTTATACTTTTAATAAGTTATCACAGTTGTTAAATTCATTGCGTGCATTCATATTGTTTAGACAACAACAGATAATGAACGAATTGTTGGACTTCTTGTTCCAAATGCAGCTGTAGGATCCGTACTTAAAGGTCTCTCTAAAATATGCAACCGAGACCGCCTTGTTAATTTTAATGAAGCAATGAAGATTGAATGTGCAAACCGCAACCGTTTTTTACTACGAAAACGGTGGCTATGCGAAATACAAACCGCGATCGTTTGTGATTATGGGAAACACTAGCAAAAGAAACAAATATTTTTAGAGAAACATTGGGATTCATGGGTTTAATTAGAAAATAATCCTAGATTGTCTAAAGAAGCGCTTTTATCATGTTTCGTATGAATGTAATTAAACGGAAGCTATCAATTGAGACCGCATTGTTAATTTCAATGAAGCAATGAAGATTGAATGCACGCCTCAATTCATCTTTTTTACTATTTTCTTCAATTTCAACAAATCTTTTCAATAATCAGTACGCAACAAATCTTTGTGTAGTTATTCGGAATGTTTCGAATCATCATAGAAGACGAAACTTCAGCAACCATTTTTCCTTTTCCTTCAATTTCGAGGGAACATTCGCCGTAACATGAGAAACGAAAGGGATTTCGAGCAGTTGGTCGATCACATGATAGATAAACATCTTGACACGATATAATTGCAAGACTATTTGTCGGGCTTCCAATGCTCACACAGGGTGATAAACAACGCTGATATGAACACATACCAATTGATTCAGATTTAAACAATGCACGCCTCGATTCATCTTTTTTAATCTTTTCTTCGATTTCAACAAATCTTTTCAATAATCAGTACGCAACAAATCTTTGTGTAGTTATTCGGAATGTTTAGAATCATCATAGAAGACGAAACTTCAGCAACCATTTTTCCTTTTCCTTCAATTTCGAGAACATTCTCCGTAACATGAGAAACTAAAGGGATTTCGAGCAGTTGGTCGATGACATGATAAATAAAGATCTTGGCACAATCATATCCATTTTCAAGTATTAGACTAGATAGTCCAAGATGAAATATATTAAAACCATTCAAGCCCACCAGTCTACAATGTGTTATGGTGAGATTTTTTAAGTGTTAGACTAGATAGAAGGTGTCGGGTTCTTCTGCTAGTGGTTTCTGTAACCAATTAGGAACCACATATTTGCTTCAAGATTTATATGTCTGAATCAGGTTCTCAAACAAACACTACTAAAGATGAGTTGGTATTGAACCAAGAATATGAAGATCATGGTGCAGACACGTGGGAAGAAAGTCATTGGACTGCTGCAGATGAAGTCAAATGTAATCAAACTTGGACATCAGATGTAAATCTTGAAGCAAATATGTGGTTCCCAATTTGCGGAACATAATCCCAGATTGTCTAGAGAAGCGCTTTTATCGTGTGTCATATGGTAACAAGAGTATGCTGTTCCAAGATCAATTCCAATTGCAGTTTTTTCAACTCTCCTGGCCATTTTCAAACAAGTGGTTGTAATGATGGGACCCTTGATTTGAAA
This sequence comes from Helianthus tuberosus, assembly GCA_030545235.1. NCBI lineage: Eukaryota > Viridiplantae > Streptophyta > Magnoliopsida > Asterales > Asteraceae > Helianthus > Helianthus tuberosus. The sequence continues at coordinate 55,642,662 of CM060408.1, read as the reverse complement.
CACATAATGGGACCCTTGGTTGTAATTATGGGACCCTGACCATCTTCGTTATCCTTTGCTTTCTGCAATTCAAGCAGGCACGGATGCTAAACGTACTGTGATTACATCCGAGACGATTCAAGTGAGTCCTATGAAGCAAGTGTCTGTCTATTCAATTGAGAGGAGTCATTGCATAATCCCCGTTTAAAAACATAATCGATAAATTTAGGGAAAATGGGGTTGAAAGATGATAACCCAACAGCGGAGGATCTCATTCTACAGCGATAAATTCAGGGGTATTCTCATCAAATAATGCTTCCTAGATGTTTGAAGACCAACAAATGTCCAAAGTGCTGCTTCTGCGTTCGCGTGACGGAAAGCTACCGCGTGACAGGAAGCTACCTTGCAAAATTAAAAAGTTAAATCGACACCTTCAATACGCATCATATAGGCCTATACGATGTGTATTACTTTTTGATAAGGGGACATTATCAGCCTTTGACTGGCATAGAAGTTTGAACCCACCTTAATACGCATTGTATAGGCCTATACGATGTGTATTAAGGGTATCGATTTAATCCCACAAGGTGTGCCAATAATACGACCCTTTCGGATATCTGAATTTTTGGGTTCGGATTCGGATAGTGATTTTAAAAATTTTCAGATATTTCGGATATCCGAAATATCCGAAAATTTAATTTTTATTTTTTTGGATATCCAAATATCCGAAAATATGCGAAATATCCGAAAACTTATATTCGGATATCCATCCGGTTCCTAATATCAAAAAATAAAAAAAATTTAAATAAAAGGTTGGATATTCAGATATCCGATTCACTATCCGATCGGATATCCAAATTCGGATAGTGAAATATGGTATCCGAAAATTCCGGATATCCGATATTCGGATCCAGTTTTGAATATCCTTACTTGTCATCATAATTATATGGTCTGTATTGATTAAAGGTTTTCATAAATGGAGGGGATAATTTGATGCTTCAAAAATATAGAGTTAATTACTGTTTTCGTCCCTGTGGTTTTTCAAAAATCACTATTTCAGTCCATTAGTTTAAAAATTACGATTTCAGTCCCTGTGGTTTTACTTTCGTAACCATTTCAGTCCCTGTGGTTTCACTTTCATAACCATTTCAATCCATTTATTCTGTAAGTACAGGGACTGAAATGGTTATGAGGTGGACTGAAATGGTTACGAAAGTGAAACCACAGGGACTGAAATCGCAATTTTTAAACTAATGGACTGAAATAGTGATTTTTGACAAAACACAGGGATGAAAACAGTAATTAACTCAAAAATATATATTTTTGTATTTTTCTCATACAATTATTTAACTACCTTAAAAAAATTTCAATACTGCTAATGAAACATGATTCCTTGTACCGTATCGCATATATGATTTCTTAAATATTTAATTATAATCTCTAAGGCTCATGATACACCAATGCTACGGATAAAAAAACTAATGAAAGTACTATACAATATAACACGAGAGAATTAATAAACTAATAGAAAACGAGTACCACGTCGTAAATTGTAACTGCTGACGCATTGTGCGAGTTTCCTACTAATGTTTTGGTATAAAAAACGTATACAAAAACACTCCTAGAATGGCATGTCATAAAACAAGCTAAACTACAATTACTAAGGAATCAAGGTAAATAGTAATCATACCTTAGAGGCATCACTCTCCGATACAAGCATCGATGACTCAATACGACAAAGGTCAATGCTCCATATAGGTTGTGTAGGCTCTTCATACTGCAACACAATCTAAACATGAAAACAATCAATACAAATTGTTTTTCAAAAATTTTATCTTATATAGAAGAGTCAGATATCACTTGTAACAAGAATCAAGTTACCTGTTGAGTATTCACATCCCATACACTAAGCTTTGATCGGGAAGGTGTGATTCTCGAGGGTTCATTAACAATCTGAAGAAAAAAACAAGAAGTTATAATACATGATTAGCTTAAATAAAAGGTTGGATATTCAGATATCCGATTCACTATCCGATCGGATATCCAAATTCGGATAATGAAATATGGTATCCGAAAATTCCGGATATCCGAAATTCGGATCTAGTTTTAAATATCCCTACTTGTCATCATAATCATATGATCTGATCTGTATTGATTAAAGGTTTTCATAAATATAAGGGATAATTTGATGCTTCAAAAATATATATTTTTGTATTTTTCTCATACAATTATTTAATTACCTTAAAAAATTTCAATACTGCTAATGAAACATGATTCCTTGTACCATATCGCATATATGATTTCTTAAATTTTTAATTATGATCTCTAAGGCTCATGATACACCAATGCTATGGATAAAAAACTAATGAAAGTACTATACAATATAACACGATAGAATTGATAAACTAATAGAAAACAAGTACCACGTCGTAAATTGTAACTGCCGACACACATCGATGGCTCAATACGACAAAAGTCAACGCTCCATATAGGTTGTGTAGGCTCTTCATACTGCAACACAATCTAAACATGAAAACAATCAATACAAATTGTTTTTCAAAACTTTTATCTTATATAGAAGAGTCGGATATCACTTGTAACAAGAATCAAGTTACCTGTTGAGTATTCACATCCCATACACTAAGCTTTGATCGGGCAGGTGTGATTGTCGAGGGTTCATTAACAATCTGAAGAAAAAAACAAGAAGTTATAATACACGATTAGCTTAAATAAAAGGTTGGATATTCAGATATCCGACTCACTATCTGATTGGATATCCAAATTCGGATAGTGAAATATGGTATCTGAAAATTCCGGATAACCGAAATTCGGATCCAGTTTTAAATATCCCTACTTGTCATCATAATTATATGATCTGTATTAATTAAAGGTTTTCATAAATATAAGGGATAATTTGATGCTTCAAAAATATATATTTTTGTATTTTTCTCATACAATTATTTAATTACCTTAAAAAAATTTCAATATTGCTAATGAAACCTGATTCCTTGTACCGTATCACATATATGATTTCTTAAATTTTTTATTATGATATCTAAGGCTCATGATACACCAATGCTACGGATAAAAAACTAACGAAAGTACTATACAATATAACACGAGAGAATTGATAAACTAATAGAAAACGAGTACCACGTCGTAAATTGTAACTGCCGACGCATTGTGCGAGTTGTCACACCCCAACCGATGACGGAAACATCGGGGCATGGCACTGAACGAAACAGATTGTCCAAGAGAAATTCCATAACAACTACTTTACCGAATAGTTAATATTATGTCCCATAGCATAGCCTGTTAAGCAATTTAGTTATTACAGACGACGATATCTCAAAGATGAATAACATGTTCCGACAACTCAGATTTAAATAAAAATAAATTGTTTGTTTGTTTCTAGACTCTCTCCTACTTGATTCCACAAAAGCAAGAGCACAACATCCTAAGCATTTCAAACACCTGCCACATACGTTAAAATAGAGGTCAATACACATAGTGTAAAGGTGAGCATATAAGTTTGATAGTAATAATAGGTTCGAAATCATTTAAGCATAACCAGCATGTAACATGTATAATGCGAAACTAGTAGGTTATCGACAATGAAATATGCACAGACTAGACTGCGAGCTGTAGAATGCGCAACACATATCACCACCGTGACATGTGAGAGGTAACCTTAACAACCCCCGTCCATGACAGGTGCTGAGTCCAAACAAATAGTACTATCGTTGCTAAGGCGTCAGGCAACAATCACTGTGTTAACATAACATACAAGCATTCATCGAGTAACACATAACATGCAATAACGGTCAGCATATAAATAGTGTTTGCGTCGTGTGTCGATGTGATTTAGAATAAGTAACGTATGTAACACCCAAAAGTGCATAAAGCAAAAAGGGATCGAGTATACTCACAGCAATGGGAATGGATTGAAGGGAGCGCTAGAGTTATTAGCCTGAACAGTTAACGATAGCATAAGCGAAGAGCGGTGCGTAAAACGGTGAGAAGTGACCAAGTGTCGAATGGCAATCTGATCGGATGGTCACTCGATCGAATGTCAATTCGTTCGGATGTTGATCCGATCGGATGGCCATTCGATTGGATTGAAATTCGTTTGGTAAGGATGTGTTTGTGTATGATGGCTTTGAAGTTTTCGTTGTAGCATTTTGAAAATAGAGAAGTATCTCTACCCATCAGGTCGATCGATCGAATGGCCGTTCAATCGGATAGCGATCTGATTGGCAAGACACTTAGTGAGAACAAGTTCACAGCAGGATGGTTACTCGATCGGATGGCAATCCGATCGGATAGCAATCCGTTGGATACTGTTGTTCCTTGAAAGTTGAAAATGTTTTAGTGCTGAACCTCAAGTGCAATCCGATCGAACGACAATCCGTCCCAACGCATCCAATCGTTTTGAACTTGATTATTTTGAAATTTTGCGGTTTGTTCGAGACGGTTTGACAACTTACTAAACAACAGAACCTCGTCAAGTCCCAAGTTGTTCGATCGGGCAGGAATCACCCAAATCCGATCAGTTCACTGGTTCGTGACGGTCGTTCTTGTTTAACCGGAAATTGGTTATCTCCTTGATAGTAACCAGGTCTTGAACCAACTCAACACTAAGAAAGAGTAGAAGATCAGAACGAGCTCCGGTTCTACCGGTTTTGAGTGCATTGAGTGTAAAAGAGTTGAAAAAAAGTTGGAAAACCATCTTTCAATCCTTTCCACTTTGAGAATGTTTAGATTTATGCAAAATCATTGTTTATTCATGTGGAAATCCTTCAGATCCAAGTTGTTCTTGGTGGAATGAAGCCAAATCTTGAAGTTCATAAGAACTCCATGATGACATCACCCTAGAACACCCAAATCCGTTGATTTCATGGTTAAAAGGTAAGATTCAAAGGTGAAAATGATGAAGAAGTACGTGTAGATCATAGAAGTACAAGATTTGAGTTGAAAACTTACAAGAATCGTGAGAAATCGAGAGAAAAGAGGGCTGGAGCGAGCTGGTCGAGTGAGGGAGCTGTCACATCACTAATGATGTGACAGGAGGGTATTTATAGGGTTTCTAAAAGAGGAAAGTGCTCAAGTGTCGGATTGGTCACCGATCGGATGGCAATCCGATCGGATGGCCACTCGATCGGTTGGCCACTCGATCCAGGTGTCCGGCACGTTGAGTTTTGTCGTTTCGATTCGAGTGTTGAGCGTTGTGATGCGATTCAAGTGAGCGATGCGATAGTATTACCCATTAGTTACACAAATAATTTAACTACTATAACTAACATACAATCAATATAAATGACTTGCGTTTAGCGCTTGCGATTAGATTGCGATGCGATAGAAATGCGATTGCGATTAAACACCTAAACATAAAAATAACAAGCACAAATAACACAAAATAGCACACACACGTAAAACAATATCCAGAACACATAATTCGAGTTGTGATGCGATAGTGATAAGTCGATTAGCGATTAAACATGCGATTAATTAGAGATTAAACCTCGATTATTAATAGATACTCCACATAATACAGCTGATGCAATTAAATAAAAAGATTCGATTACAAGTCATTGACGTACAATCAATAGTTAAGCAAGGAGTGACAGATCACAATTAGCAATCTTTTCTTCCTTTGACTTTGACTCTGACTTGTACTTTGAATTTCCAAAAAGCGGGTTGTTACACGAGTTTCCTACTAATGTTTTGGTATAAAAAACGTATACAAAAACACTCCTAGAATGGCATGTCATAAAACAAGCTAAACTACAATTACTAAGTAATCAAGGTAAATAGTAATCATCCCTTAAAGGCATCACTCTCCGATTCAAGCATCGATGGCTCAATACGACAAAAGTCAACGCTCCATATAGGTTGTGTAGGCTCTTCATACTGCAACACAATCTAAACATGAAAACAATCAATACAAATTGTTTTTCAAAACTTTTATCTTATATAGAAGAGTCGGATATCACTTGTAACAAGAATCAAGTTACCTGTTGAGTATTCACATCCCATACACTAAGCTATGATCGGGCAGGTGTGATTGTTGTGGGTTCATTAACAATCTGAAGAAAAAAACAAGAAGTTATAATACATGATTAGCTTAAATAAAAGGTTGGATATTCAGATATCCGATTCACTATCCGATCGGATATCCAAATTCGGATAGTGAAATATGGTATCCGAAAATTCCGGATATCCGAAACTCGGATCCAGTTTTGAATATCCCTACTTGTCATCATAATCATATGATCTGTATTGATTAAAGGTTTTCAAAAATAGAACGGATAATTTGATGCTTCAAAAATATATATTTTTGTATTTTTCTCATACAATTATTTAATTACCTTAAAAAAGTTTCAATACTGCTAATGAAACCTGATTCCTTGTACCGTATCGCATATATGATTTCTTAAATATTTAATTATGATCTCTAAGGCTCATGATACACCAATGCTATGGATAAAAAAACTAATGAAAGTACTATACAATATAACATGAGAGAATTGATAAACTAATAGAAAACGAGTACCACGTCGTAAATTGTAACTGCTGACGCATTGTGCGAGTTTCCAACTAATGTTTTGGTATAAAAATCGTATACAAAAACACACCTAGAATGGCATGTCATAAAACAAGCTAAACTACAATTACTAAGGAATCAAGGTAAATAGTAATAATACCTTAGAGGCATCAATCTCCGATACAAGCATCGATGGCTCAATACGACAAAGGTCAACGCTCCATATAGGTTGTGTAGGCTCTTCATACTACAACACAATCTAAACATGAAAACAATCAATACAAATTGTTTTTCAAAACTTTTATCTTATATAGAAGAGTCGGATATCACTTGTAACAAGAATCAAGTTACCTGTTGAGTATTCACATCCCATACACTAAGCTTTGATCGAGAAGGTGTGATTCTCGAGGGTTCATTAACAATCTGAAGAAAAAAACAAGAAGTAATAATACATGATTAGCTTAAATAAAAGGTTGGATATTCAGATATCCGATTCACTATCCGATCGGATATCCAAATTCGGATAATGAAATATGGTATCCGAAAATTCCGGATATCCGAAATTCGGATCCAGTTTAAATATCCCTACTTGTCATCATAATCATATGACCTGTATTGATTAAAGGTTTTCATAAATATAAGGGATAATTTGATGCTTCAAAAATATATATTTTTGTATTTTTCTCATACAATTATTTAATTACCCTAAAAAAATTTCAATACTGCAAATGAAACCTGACTCCTTGTACCGTATCGCATATATGATTTCTTAAATTTTTAATTATGATCTCTAAGGCTCATGATACACCAATGCTACGGATAAAAAACTAATGAAAGTACTATACAATATAACACGAGAGAATTGATAAACTAATAGAAAACGAGTACCACGTCGTAAATTGTAAGAGCCGACGCATTGTGCGAGTTTCCTACTAATGTTTTGGTATAAAAAACGTATACAAAAACACTCCTAGAATGGCATGTCATAAAACAAGCTAAACTACAATTACTAAGTAATCAAGATAAATAGTAATCATACCTTAGAGGCATCACTCTCCGATACAAGCATCGATGGCTCAATACAACAAAAGTCAACGCTCCATATAGGTTGTGTAGGCTCTTCATACTGCAACACAATCTAAACATGAAAACAATCAATACAAATTATTTTTCAAAACTTTTATCTTATATAGAAGAGCCGGATATCACTTGTAACAAGAATCAAGTTACCTGTTGAGTATTCACATCCCATACACTCAGCTTTGATCGGGCAGGTGTGATTGTCGAGGGTTCATTAACAATCTGTAGAAAAAAACAAGAAGTTATAATACATGATTAGCTTAAATAAAAGGTTGGATATTCAGATATCCGATTCAATATCCGACCGGATATCCAAATTCGGATAGTGAAATATGGTATCCGAAAATTCCGGATATCCGAAATTCGGATTCAGTTTTGAATATCCATACTTGTCATCATAATCATATGATCTATATTGATTAAAGGTTTTCATAAATAGAATGGATAATTTGATGCTTCAAAAATATATATTTTTTGTATTTTTCACATACAATTATTTAATTACCTTAAAAAAAATTCAATACTGCTAATGAAACTTGATTCCTTGTACCGTATCGCATATATGATTTCTTAAATATTTAATTATGATCTCTAAGACTTATGATACACCAATGCTACGGATAAAAAAAACTAATGAAACTACTATAGAAAATGGCTACCACGTCGTAAATTGTAACTGCCGACGCATTGTGCGAGTTTCCTACTAATGTTTTGGTATAAAAAACGTATACAAAAACACTCCTAGAACGACATGTCATAAAACAAGCTAAACTACAATTACTAAGGAATTAAGGTAAATAGTAATAATACCTTAGAGGCATCACTCTCCAATACAAGCATCAATGGCTCAATACGACAAAGGTCAACGCTCCATATAGGTTGTGTAGGTTCTTCATACTGAAACACAATCTAAACATGAAAACAATCAATACAAATTGTTTTTCAAAACTTTTATCTTATATAGAAGAGTCGGATATCACTTGTAACAATAATCAAGTTACCTGTTGAGTATTCACATCCCATTCACTAAGCTTTGATCGGGCAGGTGTGATTCTCGAGGGTTCATTAACAATCTGAAGAAAAAAACAAGAAGTTATAATACATGATTAGCTTAAATAAAAGGTTGGATATTCAGATATCCGATTCACTATCCGATCGGATATCCAAATTCGGATAGTGAAATATGGTACCCGAAAATTCCGGATATCCGAAATTCGGATCCAGTTTTGAATATCCCTACTTGTCATCATAATCGTATGATTTGTATTGATTAAATGTTTTCATAAATAGAAGGGATAATTTGATGCTTCAGAAATACAGATTTTTGTATTTTTCTCATACAATTATTTAATTACCTTAAAAAATTTCAATACTGCTAATGAAAGTTGATTCCTTGTACAATATCGCATATATGATTTCTTAAATATTTAATTATGATCTCTAAGGCTCATGATACACCAATGCTATGGATAAAAAAACTAATGAAAGTACTATACAATATAACACGAGAGAATTGATAAACTAATAGAAAACGAGTACCACGTCGTAAATTGTAACTGCTGATGCATTGTGCGAGTTTCCAACTAACGTTTTGGTATAAAAATCGTATACAAAAACACTCCTAGAATGGCATGTCATAAAACAAGCTAAACTACAAATACTAATGAATCAAGGTAAATAGTAATCATACCTTAGAGGCATCACTCTCCGATACAAGCATCGATGGCTCAATACGACAAAGGTCATTGCTCCATATAGGTTGTGTAGGCTCTTCATACTGCAACACAATCTAAACATAAAAACAATCAACACAAATTGTTTTTCAAAACTTTTATCTTATATAGAAGAGTCGGATATCATTTGTAACAAGAATCAAGTTACCTGTTGAGTATTCACATCCCATACACTAAGCTTTGATCGGAAAGGTGTGATTCTCGAGGGTTGATTAACAATCTGAAAAAAAAACAAGAAGTTATAATACATGATTAGCTTAAATAAAAGGTTGGATATTCAGATATCCGATTCACTATCCGATCTGATATCCAAATTCGGATAATGAAATATGGTATCTGAAAATTTTGGATATCCGAAATTCGGATCCAGTTTTAAATATCCCTACTTGTCATCATAATCATATGATCTGTATTGATTAAAGGTTTTCATAAATATACGGGATAATTTGATGCATCAAAAATATATATTTTTATATTTTTCTCATACAATTATTTAATTACCTTAAAAAAATTTCAATACAGCTAATGAAACCTGATTCCTTGTACCGTATCGCATATATGATTTCTTAAATTTTTAATAATGATCTCTAAGGCTCATGATACACCAATGCTACGGATAAAAAAGTAATGAAAGTATTATACAATATAACACGAGAGAATTGATAAACTAATTGAAAACGAGTACCACGTCATAAATTGTAACTGCCGACGCATTGTGCGAGTTTCCTACTAATGTTTTGGTATAAAAGACGTATACAAAAACACTCCTAGAATGGCATGTCATAAAACAAGCTAAACTACAATTACTAAGTAATGAAGGTAAATAGTAATCATACCTTAGAGGCATCACTCTCCGATACAAGCATCGATGGCTCAATACGACAAAAGTCAACGCTCCATATAGGTTGTGTAGGCTCTTCATACTGCAACACAATCTAAACATGAAAACAATCAATACAAATTGTTTTTCAAAACTTTTATCTTATATAGAAGAGCCGGATATCACTTGTAACAAGAATCAAGTTACCTGTTGAGTATTCACATCCCATACACTAAGCTTTGATCGGGCAGGTGTGATTGTCGAGGGTTCATTAACAATCTGAAGAAAAAAACAAGAAGTTATGATACATGATTAGCTTTAATAAAAGGTTGGATATTCAGATATCCGATTCAAGATTCAATATCCGATCGGATATCCAAATTCGGATAGTGAAATATGGTATCCGAAAATTACGGATATACGAAATTCGGATTCAATTTGAATATACATACTTGTCATCATAATCATATGATCTGTATTGATTAAAGGTTTTCATAAATAGAATGGATAATTTGATGCTTCAAAAATATATATTTTTGTATTTTTCACATACAATTCTTTAATTACCTTAAAAAAATTTCAATACTGCTAATGAAACCTGATTCCTTGTACCGTCTCGCATATATGATTTCTTAAATATTTAATTATGATCTCTAAGACTTATGATACACCAATGCTACGGATAAAAAAAAACTAATGAAACTACTATAGAATATATCACGAGTGAATTGATAAATTAATAGAAAACGGCTACCACGTCGTAAATTGTAACTGCCGACGCATTGTGCGAGTTTCCTACTAATGTTTTGGTATAAAAAACGTATACAAAAACACTCCTAGAACGACATGTCATAAAACAAGCTAAACTACAATTACTAAGGAATCAAGGTAAATAGTAATAATACCTTAGAGGCATCACTCTCCGATACAAGCATCGATGGCTCAATACGACAAAGGTCAACGCTCCATATAGGTTGTGTAGGTTCTTCATACTGAAACACAATCTAAACATGAAAACAATCAATACAAATTGTTTTTCAAAACTTTTATCTTATATAGAAGAGTCGGATATCACTTGTAACAAGAATCAAGTTACCTGTTGAGTATTCACATCCCATTCACTAAGCTTTGATCGGGCAGGTGTGATTCTCGAGGGTTCATTAAAAATCTGAAGAAAAAAACTAGAAGTTATAATACATGATTAGCTTAAATAAAAGGTTGGATATTCAGATATCCGATTCACTATCCGATCGGATATCCAAAATTCGGATCCAGTTTTGAATATCCCTACTTGTCATCACAATCATATGATTTTTATTGATTAAAGGTTTTCATAAATAGAAGGGATAATTTGATGCTTCAAATATATAGATTTTTGTATTTTTCTCATACAATTATTTAATTACCTTAAAAAATTTCAATACTGCTAATGAAAGTTGATTCCTTGTACAATATCGCGTATATGATTTCTTAAATATTTAATTATGATCTCTAGGGCTCATGATACACCAATGCCACAAATAAAAAAACTAATGAAAGTACTATACAATATATCACGTGAGAATTGATAAACTAATAGAAAACGAGTACCACATCGTAAACTGTAATTGCCGACGCATTGTGCGAGTTTCCTACTAATGTTTTGGTATAAAAAACGTATACAAAAACACTCCTAGAATGGCATGTCATAAAACAAGCTAAACTACAATTACTAAGGAATCAAGGTAAATAGTAATAATACCTTAGAGGCTTCAGTCTCCGATACAAGCATCGATTGCTCAATACGACAAAAGTCAACGCTCCATATCGGTTGTGTAGGCTCTACATACTGCTACACAATCTAAATATGAAACAACCAATACAAATTGATTTTCAAATCTTTTATCTTATATAGAAGAGTCGGATATCAATTGTAACAAGAGTCAAGTTACCTGTTGAGTATTCACATCCCATACACTAAGCTTTGATCGGGCAGGTGTGATTCTCGAGGGTTCATTAACAATCTGAAGAAAAAAACAAGAAGTTATAATACATGATTAGCTAAAATAAAAGGTTAGATATTCAGATATCCGATTCACTATCCGATCGGATATCCAAATTCGGATAGTGAAATATGGTATCCGAAAATTCTGAATATCCGAAATTCGGATCCAGTTTTGAATATCCCTACTTGTCATCATAATCATATGATCTGTATTGATTAAAGGTTTTCATAAATAGAAGGGATAATTTGATGCTTCAAAAATATATATTTTTGTATTTTTCTCATACAATTATTTAATTACCTTAATAAAATTTCAATACTGCTAATGAAACCTGATTCCTTGTACCGTATCGCATATATGATTTATTAAATAATTAATTATGATCTCTAAGGCTCATCATACACCAATGCTACGGATAAAAAAACTAATGAAAGTACTATACAATATTTCACGAGAGAATTGATAAACTAATAGAAAACGAGTACCACGTCGTAAATTGTAACTGCCGACGCATTGTGCGAGTTTCCTACTAATGTTTTGGTTTAAAAAAACGTATACAAAAACAATCCTAGAATGGCATGTCATAAAACAAGCTAAACTACAATTACTATGGAATCAAGGTAAATAGTAATAATACCTTAGAGGCATCACTCTTCGATAGAAGCATCGATGGCTCAATACGACAAAAGTCAACGCTCCATAGGTTGTGTAGGCTCTTCATACTGTAACACAATCTAAACATGAAAACAATCAATAAAATTGTTTTTCAAAACTTTTATCTTATCTAGAAGAGTCGAATATCACTTGTAACAAGAATCAAGTTACCTGTTGAGTATTCACATCCCATACACTAACCTTTGATCGGGCATGTGTGATTCTCGAGGGTTCATTAACAATTTGAAGAAAAAAACAAGAATTTATAATACATGATTAGCTTAAATAAAAGGTTGGATATTCAAATATCAGATTCACTATCCGATCGGATATCCAAATTCGGATAGTGAAATATTGTGACAACCCGAGATTTCAAGACGTCTCTTTTTGCGCGTTACTTGTTTACAATATTGTTTTTGTAATTTGTTTTGTTTTGTAACTTGTTCATAAATAGTTGAAGTATTTTATGTGTGGATATTAATTGATTAACTTAGGTTAGTTCATGTTCTGCAACTAAGGTTAACCCTCAACACGACGGAGTCTAGCACGACGAAATATACATTTTTCGTCACTATCACCTCCGACGAAATATACATTTTTCGTCAATGGTCGCTGTGTGGGCTTCCGGCCCATGTGAGGCCCAATTCATTACGTTATATTCACAATTAGTCAAACCCTAAAATCCTCTCACCATTTCTTGAAGTCGACGGCAGCCTCTCTACCCGGAGCTTCATCATCTTTTGACCGATTACTCACCTTCGAATCCCACATCTCGGTTAGTAATATCATTATTTGTTTTGTTTCTGTTGGCCCAATACCCTATAACATTACATGTGAGATGTCTTGAAAGTGCAGCCAATTTGGATAATGATCACTTCATGTTGTCGGCCATTGTGTTCATATTTGCATGTGAATTGTCAGTGAACATGTGATTGTTTATATGTGTGCAACTTGTTAATGTCTCGCATGTATAATTAGATTGGATATAATCTGCTAAGTGCTCTCGTTAATCGAGGATTAGGGTTGTATAATATTGAAGATTGGAGTGCTACTGTATTGATGATTACATTTCCTGACCCGATTGAACATAAATCTTACTGGTCTGATTGCTAGCCGATGATTAGGGTTATGTCAAGTTGAATATGTAACTGAATTGATCTTTGGTAACTGTTATAGAATGATTAGGGATTACATGCAAATGATTGAAACCATTACATTATTGAACTGTTTTAGATGAATCTCAATCTGTAACCGTTAAGAGTTCGACGAAGGAATAGTTTCTGGTGACTGATACTCGACGAAACTTAGTATTTCATCATACACATTAAACCGGCGAAACTCAGTGTTTCGTCAAGGCATGTGTCGACGAAACATGGTGTTTCGTCATACACTTTAATCCGACGAAACCTAGTATTTCGTCAAGAGCATGCTCGACGAAAGATAGGCTGTTGTCATTGGAGTATTTCGTCGAGTAGGCAGACGGGAGAACAGTGGGTAGTGATGATGTTTATGTTAATAAGTGTTGGTGTTTACAATGTACTGTTATTGCATGATAATTTGAATAAGAAGGTTGGTTTAATTAGCATGGATAACAAACTCACCTGTTATGTTATGGGTCACTTTATGACATTCACATGAGATGTGAACTAGGGTTAGAGATGTGTAATTGCTACATGCTGTACTGTGTTCTTGTAACAGAATGAAACTGTATGATGTGTATAATGTTGAACGAAACTGTGTGAATTGAGTAGTTGGGTTATAAAAGCCTATCGGTGGCATGGTAACAATGTTAGTCATATGAGAACTTTGACTTAACCTGTATGAATAAACAGTACATCTGTGAATGCTGATATATGTCTTGAACATGGGATGTAGACTTGTATGAGAACAAAACACTTGTTATGTGACCTTACGACAAACGTTATAGATCAATGGATTGCATGATTAACAGTTACGACTTGTATAAACACGTGTGTCTTATTTGTATGCTACTCGCGTAACGTGTGTGTTGGATACATGATATATGTGAACAACGTGAATGTAAACTGATTATGTGTACATGAATATCATAGGCTTTGACTGATTAAGTGTGAACAAGTAACTAGTCATACCGAGCAAACCAAGGTGAGTTCACTTCTCTCAAAACAAGCATGCGTCCGGTGGGGACAATCAAACTGACAAAACTTGTAAACGGATTTTCATAAACCCATATCCTTGTAGGGGATATGAGGCGGTTTTCAATTACCCACATCCTTGTAGGGGATGTGAGGCGGATTTCACAAACGCTATCCTTACAGGGGATATGCATAGGTTTTCAGTAAATGTTGATGTTGGATAATACACTCACTTCTATCACTTAAGTCCCATCATACTATCGGGTTGTTGCTTGTAGGGCAACGGGGTTATTAGTTGATAGCGCTATTAGGTTTGGCACCCTCACGACGTACCTGGATAGGACGGGCGTGAACTAATAACTTTAAATCATGACCAATGTTTGATAGAGCATTGGGGAAGGGCAAAAAGGGTCGTCTGCGGTATCGAGTTATTATCAACATAACACAGCATAACATAGCATGAATCAGTAATCGGTAACGAACGGTTTAACAAATCTGTGAATTCACCAGCGTTGTCTGATACACGTTTTTCTGCATGCTTGCAGGCCTTTAGGTACCTGTCGATGGAACTTGTTGTCTGGGATGCTGGAGTGGTCATGGGTCAAGTTGCAAGGATTCACAAGACAAGTCTGATGGTTTTTATACACCTGCTTTATGAAACTCATAACAAAATGTAATAAGTTTCCGCTGGATAATAGATCTTGTATTGTAACACTTATTTTAATAAATGAAAGTTTTGTTTGAAATATCTTTATAAGTTCAATGTGATTGGTGGCTAGATCCTGGTACGTCACACGCCTCGCGGGGGGTTTCCGCATGTGGTATTTTGGGGGTGTGACAAATATGGTATCCGAAAATTCCGGATATGCGAAATTCGGATCTAGTTTTGAATATCCCTACTTGTCATCATAATCATATGATCTGTATTGATTAAAGGTTTTCATAAATAGAAGGGACAATTTGATCCTTCAAAAATATATATTTTTGTATTTTTCTCGTACAGTTATTTAATTACCTTAAAAAATTTCAATACTGCTAATGAAACCTGATTCCTTGAACCGTATCGCATATATGATTTCTTAAATATTTAATTATGATCTCTAAGGCTCATGATACACCAATGCTACGGATAAAAAAACTAATGAAAGTACGATCCAATATATCACGAGAGAATTGATAAACTAATAGAAAACGGGTACCACGTCGTAAATTGTAACTGCCGACGCATTGTGCGAGTTTCCTACTAATGTTTGGTATAAAAAAACGTATACGAAAACACTCCTAGAATGGCATGTCATAAAACAAGCTAAACTACAATTACTAAGGAATCAAGGTAAATAGTAATAATACCTTAGAGGCATCACTCTCCGATACTAGCATCGATGGCTCAATACGACAAAAGTTAATGCTCCATATAGGTTATGTAGGCTCTTCATACTGCAACACAATCTAAACATGAAAACAATCAATACAAATTGTTTTTCAAAACTTTTATCTTATATAGAAGAGTCGGATATCACTTGTAACAAGAATCAAGTTACCTGTTGAGTATTCACATCCCATACAGTAAGCTTTGATCGGGCAGGTGTGATTCTCGAGGGTTCATTAACAATCTGAAGAAAAAAGCAAGAAGTTATAATACATGATTAGCTTAAATAAAAGGTTGGATATTCAGATATCCGATTCACTGTCCGATCTGATATCCAAATTCGGATAGTGAAATATGGTATCCGAAAATTTCGGATATCCAGAATTCGGATCCAGTTTTGAATATCCCTACTTGTCATCATAATCATATGATCTGTATTGATTAAAGGTTTTCATAAATAGAAGGGATAATTTGATGCTTCAAAAATATATAATTTTGTATTCTTCTCATACAATTATTTAATTACCTTAAAAAAATTTCAATACTGCTAATGAAACCTGATTCCTTGTACCGTATCGCATATATGATTTCTTAAATATTTAATTATGATCTCTAAGGCTCATGATACACCAATGCTACGGATAAAAAAAACTAATGAAAGTACTATACAATATATCACGCGAGAATTGATAAATTAATTGAAAACGAGTACTACGTAAATTGTAACTGCCGAAGCATTGTGCGAGTTTCCTGCTAATGTTTTGGTATAAAAAACGTATACAAAAACACTCCTAGAATGGCATGTCATAAAACAAGCTAAACTACAATTACTAAGGAATCAAGGTAAATAGTAATAATACCTTAGAGGCATCACTCTCCGATACAAGCATCGATGGCTCAATACGACGAAAGTGTTGATATACGTTGTGTAGGCTCTTCATACTTCAACACAATCTAAACATGAAAACAATCAATACAAATTGTTTTTCAAAGCTTTTATCTTATATAGAAGAGTCGGATATCACTTGTAACAAGAATCAAGTTACCTGTTGAGTATTCACATCCCATACACTAAGCTTTGATCGGGCATGTGTGATTCTCGAGGGTTCATTAACAATCTGAAGAAAAAAACAAGAAGTTATAATACATGATTAGCAATAGCCTTGAAGAAAAATTATCAACTACTTGTGTTAAGAAATTAGAAACCTGAATACGCCATGAAATGTCCGTCGTATCAAACATATCTTCACCGCGGTCAAACTCCATGTTGTGGTAAAGCACAAATGCAAAATTTAAACTGGTCTGATATAAACAAAGAACAAATAGATGACATATGACTTCAATCATACCTGGATACACTGCTAGAGGAACGTAAAAGGTCATCATTCGTAACTTTTGCAACCAACCTTAGTCGCCTGATTGAGAAATAGAAGTACAAAAGATATAAACATCAGTGATGGTTTAAATATGGTGCTCAAAAATAGAAATATTCGCAGATACCTGTATGGTGTAAATGTAGACACCACAGACTGGAAATCATATAGGGCTAACCCATTCGAAGGTAGCAGTGTTGCAGGTGAATAAATTGCAGAAATATAACCACCAGAAATTTATAAGCATTAATAATCTTGAAACAAGAAAAGCATAAATTTAACAAAATTACAAATCCACATTACACGTTTCATCCACAAGACATACTATCATCTTACCATTTTAGGATACACAACATAAATTATCGACTAAGACAGACCTATAATTGTAACTAAATTCAGTTGTAGATTTAGGATTTTTTATCTAAGAACGAAAAAATGGACAACTCAAAATGGCTCAAAAGTTACATTAAACCATAACAGAAAAGGAAGAACAAATACCTACTCTATGTCAAGTTCCAATTTAAGTTTAGCGAACCCGGATTAGGATTTCTAAAGGTGGTTGAGCAATGAAGAATACGCTTTAGCACGCGTTTGGGTTGACGTTTGTGAGGATTTGATGAAGGTTAATTCTTTGGAAATTAGTAAAATTCCCCCACACGTTGCGATGAAAATTTGATCAGTGTCGATTTAATTCGGTTCTGTACCAACATTTAGTATAGCAATCGAAAGATATAAAACTAATATATTATTAAAATAAGAAAAAGTAAAACAAAAGAACAAAAGTAGTTAAAAAATAGTCTAGCCACTATTCATTCGGCAACCTAAATAATATACCGTTATTATAGTTATAGTTAATGTTATTATTAATTTATTTTTAGACATGTTTACTAATTTTTTTTTCTAAATAAGAAATAGTGAAACGTCTAAATATTTTTTTTGGGGTCAAGTTTATGACAAGTTTCACATGAAAATGGGATGAAATGAATATCTCGCAACGTAGATAAAATATCGAGCAAATGGACCACAATGAATACTTAAATCAATCACCTTAATTGTATTCACAATCTGCTTACTGATAAGCATATGAGGGGAAGTGGTTCAAACGCCGTTGACGTCTTATTCAAGGCTCATCCACAATACATAATCCAATACGACATCCCATTTTTCTTTTGAAAAAACTTGGGACATTTTGAGAAAATCTTCAAAGTGGCATCTAGTCACGACGATGGGTGTTCACATATAAATTCTAACGAAACCATCAACGAGTTTGATGAACTGGGAGCACCCATTCGTCCGATGGAGAAAGATATAGCCAAGGCAAAAGCAAACTAACATCTTCAAGAACTACTACATTGTCTTTAATCAACCTCAAGGTCAAAGCGTATATCGAAAGTTTTGTAACTCCCTGATTTTTAGTTGGGCTGTTCAAAACCGGATATTCGAAAATTCAGACATCCGAATTTCGGATATCCTAAATTTTCGGATACCAGATTTCACTATCCGAATTCGTATCCGAAATTTCGGATATCGTATAGTGAATCGGATATCCGAATATCCATTTTTTATTTAATTTTTACTTTTTTTATTATTTTTTAATATTCGGAACCGGATATTTCATATAGTTTCGAATATCCGAATATAAATTTTTGGATATTTATCGAATATTTCGGATATTTTTCGGGTATTTTTTGATATTTTCCGATATCCGAAAAAAATAAAAATTAAATTTTCAGACATTTCGGATATCTGAAATATCCAAAAATTTTTATAATCACTATCCGAATTCGTATCGGATTTTCGAATACGAATAGTTTTGAACACCCCTAATTTTTAGATCCAATTTTTCCGCCTTTAATTTTAGGGTTATTGGATTTTATCACCCCTCACTATTGGCTATTGACCGCAGCTACCCCCATCTATCACTTTGACGCCCGTTACCCCTAACTTAACACTTAGTGTGTTCTGTCACCATGTCATTAAATGATCACTAAGTTTTGATCCTGTTACTATACTTTTGGGGGTGTTGTAAGATCTCTAAAACCTTCCTAAGATCCCTATGACACCCCCAATGTATAGTAACAGGATCAAAATGTTGATCAGTTCTGTTTAGACATAATAGAAAACATGAAAACATACCTTTGATTGCATCAGCACAGGCCAGCAGAGAATCCAGATGGAGACGCAGCAACAGTGTTTGACATGATTGTCAGCTTGATCTGGTTCCTCCTTAGGGTGCAATCTAATGATGGTGATGAAGAAACCGAATAGGGTGTTCGGTTGAGGAGAGAGAGAGGTCGATTGATGTTATGAACTAATAAGGTTGTCTAATTGTCTAACCTTGAAACCTCTATATTAGTCTCCTTATATATGCACCCAAGAGGAAACCCTAATTAGTTAATAAGGGTAATTAGGTCCATCAACAATTGCCAACTAATTATTTAATAGGTTGTTATATATTTTGATCTATATAATGTAAATGGTTATAATGGCTACTAGATTAAATATAAAATAATATATATTTAATCTTACATTCTCCCACTTAGCCGAGTAATCATTTACTATGAGTATTAGATAAGCCTGATCAGGAGTTAACACTCATTTTAGCCTTAAACAAGTACTATAGCAGAGAAATACAGCCGTTGAATCATTATGCGACTCAGGACCCCCATTAGTCATACTATAGCCTTAATTTAAAACCTAATCGTTATAATCAAAATACGTATAAGCCCTTTGTTTGATTTGTAACTTTATTTGTCTATATGCAATTATGCCGGCTTGACATATTCTTAGAGACATACAAAATCAAACTGATGAGGAAAATTAACTAATACTTAGTCATTCATAGTACGATATGCAATTGCGCACGATCGTTAATTAATACCCGTCTATGAGCTCTCTTAATAAGACTTATGGGTAATAGCCCTTCAGTTATAGGATCCTTAAGCATATCATGAATGTATTCGATACAAAACTTAGTTTCCTCAATTCGTTCATAAACGAATAATTAATTGCGTATCGAAATTTAATGCAGCACCTCTTGAACTGTTACTGTTCAAGGAGTCATGGTAGCTGACTTTATCACACTAAGTCTTCAACACATTAATTATATGGAGTTAATAAACTTATGAGTCCACTGATTAATTTCCAACAACATTTAGTGACTATATTATGTCGTTATAACTTAGGTTGTTATTATCAGTTTATTATGACTCCTCCATGAGATAGGTTTTGTCTGCTGACATAAAGATATACCCGAAATAACATTTTGTCATCTTTGAATATCACAAAGTTAAAGTAATAAACCGGTTTTAATTCTCACTTCTTCTTCAAATCATAGCCTCTCGTTTCTTTTAAAGATATTGTAATACTCTATTAAATGTTTCACGTTAATCTAGACATATCTAGTGTGTTGCAATGTGAGTAATATCTAAACGAGTATAGACTTGAACTTACATAAGGCTTCTAATTGATGAATCGTAAGGAAATAATCTCATTTATCCTATTATCCTCTAAAGGAAGAGCAGTATTGTTTGTTACATGTGTAAGGACCCATTTAAGGCTAAACCTATGGAACGAAACTAATGTCCCATTGGGTCTATCTCGGTATTTTATGATATCTATCACGTAAGAGATATCTCTGAGATCTATTATATTAAAGTTTGTGTTAACAATGCTTTGACTTATGTAACATATACTTGTCAAAAGAATGTCATCTATATAGACAAGTTTAATTTAGTTGCTCCCACTCATTTTGAGGTAGGTAGATTAATCCACTTGATTCTTGATGAAAAATAATTACGTTAAGATTTCATCACATTATGATGTTTGCATTAACCCATACATGGATTTTATTGGCTTACAAATAAAGTGTTCTTTAACCTTCAGTTTGGAACTTTCAGGTTGTTTTATGAACATGTAAATATGTCAGCCATTTGTTAGGGAACATTATTTTTAATGTTCATCTAATGTAGCTTTAAATTGTTTTAAGCTACTAGAACACTGATGATCCTCAAAGAAATCTTTGATAATTTATATCTTCCTAAGTATAACCTTTGACAATCAATCATGCCTCTTCATGTCTTAACGTTTATATCAGGATTTGGTTTAGTTATGAACACTCTTAGGTAATTCAATCAAATCCCAAACGTTATATGAATACATAAAATCAGTTTTACTAGAAAACAGTTTTATTCCATTCAGAGGATTGATTGACACTAATGGCTTAATTTGAAGAGATAGGACCAGTAAACTTTTCCAAAATCCATTTCAACTTCAGTTAGGGGTAATCATCAAAGTTAGTAGGCTTTTAAACCTAGATGACCTCCTGAGTTGATTATTGGGTTTGTTAGAAGTTTCAGTTTTATGGATTAGCTCTTGGTTAGGTTGCTATCATTTTCAGAATTCTAAGTTTGTAAGAGTTGGTGCAGTATGGTGTACAAGAGGTGTAATCGGAGTTAAATTTGGAGTGAAATTTAATGACACTCTCCCCCCCCCCGCCTCTTGTATTCCTTGCAAGTCATAATAAGGACTTTGACTGCTCCCACTGAACTTAGAAATCTTTAGGAACTTAGCATGCTTAGGGTCAATATTTAACGACCAACAAATTCTAATAGAGAAAACAAATTAATGACGTTAGTCGTTGTGATTTCTCTTGTTGAGGCTTGTGTTTGTTTATGTAAGAAATCTAAGTGTGCCCACAATTAAGCAACAATGAAACTTTTGTAAGAGTAGCATTTTAGATTTAAGGAGAAAAGTTTTGATATAACAGTGTTGTGATGGAGCGGTGTCTTGTACAAGAGGTGCAAATTAAGGTAATGTGAAATTTTCACTCCCCCACCTCTTGCAACTATTGCAAGTTATTCTTAAGACACTTAATGCTCCAACTGATCTGTGATATCTCAAAATGCTACAAGAGAAGTTTCAAGGAGGTACGTGATGTGGGAACCTATCATATATACGTTAGATTTTATTTGATTTCTTTAATGTCCAGATATCATAAGAAACTTTAGGGACATATTTAATAGAAATCGCATTAAGTATATATATGAATAGATTTCTTCTAAGACCGTGGGCCATATGCGATAAAATTTAGATACAAGTTGATAGTCTTTTAAATGATAAATGAATTATGTCTGAATATTCCATTTGGAATAAGTTCCACGAATGTCAATGACTTATGATGGACCCATACTTATTCCTTAAGCCAAGTAATATTTAGGGCTTTAACGTCATGATTTAAAATCACTTAGAATGAGATTAGATAAAAAATCATCCTCATTAACCATGTCATGATTTCTCATGAATTTCGGTTATAATGGATGAAATTTATAAGTCAAATTCTCATTTACATGATGACAAAAGTTGTGAAAATGTAAGGTATCATCTAGTTTCATCTTAGTAATGTTTCTATCCAGATATTTAGAACAAATAAAATAAGAGTTTAAGATAAGTGTGACTTTATGTTGGTTATGCAAACCTCACAACCTTCATAACATTGCTTAATTATGACACTATATTCTGATTAATCTTCAGAATATATAAGGTATCGAAAGGCGTTGTTAAAAGACTGCTTATTATGGTTCTTATAGCCTTAACCTTTAATTTTGTCACTAACTCTCATGTTAGTTATTTGTTGACTTCTGGTAAGGAAACGTTTAGAACTAGAGTCAACTAATCATGTGTTAATAGGAATATTAAAATTAGCAGATCTAAATATTATTAGTAAATGACTACCTAATTAACTTATCCAACTGTTCTTTAGAGTAATGGATAGTCTCGTTGCTTATGCCTAGTCTAATGGCATAATTATGCAGTGAGATTTTCCCTTGAAGAACCTTAGAGTTGGGATTTTGTACTTGTATTTTGTCTATTGACCTTAGAACAATCCTCTTTTCAAGTTTAAGTGGTTGTAAGGTGAGTAACAACTTATTTTCCAGCTTCAAACATTTATTTCTTTGTACATATGTTGCTTATCAACACACTCATTATACTTTGGTACTTTTGAGTGTTATAGTTGATTTATAAGGCATCAAATTGTACAAGTGAAAATCTTAGTATGTAATGTACTGGAATAATGTACTTATTTCCATGCGTAAGCCCTTAACTTTATGGGTCATGGTATTGTACATTATTATGTATTCACATATACCACTTAGCTTTATAGTTTAGAATTTTAAATAAAGGATGCATCTTAGGAATTCTTGTGATTATTCCACAATTATAGATTAGTCTTAGGAAAGACTTGATCTGGAATAACTTTTTAGTGACAACACTTATATTAGAGAGTTCTTGATTATCATAAGAGCCATCATGTTCGATTTATCCTAATCATCATGCTCTATTTTTTTTCTGTAGTGCTTTATCAAAAGAGAGCAATAGGATTATCGTGTCTTAAGAGATAATCAAGGATTTAATTTAAGAGCTAATTCTTATAGAAATTTAAAGTAAAGCAAAACATATTAGATTTAGGAATTAGAGTGGATGAGATATAGATTTATAGAAGAAAATTACAGTGAGTAAAATTATGGGTACTAAAAATATGGCAGACGAAATGATCATAAAATTAATGAAGGATCATTGATATAAGGATCATTATGTGAAGAGGTTGTGATATGTCTATTACTAACATCAAAATAATAGACTTATTTAAAGTTCTACTTAAACGAAGACAAATCAGCTTTGGCCAGAAGTGTAATCATTTAAGCATGTGTGCAAAGTAATCGTGACAAATCAGCTTTGGCCAGAAATGAGACAATCACTTTAGTTATGCACTTGTTAAGTATGCTATACATGAAAGAATTAAATCAGCTTTGGCCAGATATTAAGACATTCACGTTTGTAATGCACACTTAACATAGCTTTCGTAATACTTGAACGATAAGTAGATGTATCAAATCAGATTTGGCCAGAAATGATACATCAGAAGCTCATTCAAGTAAAGCCATTTTGGTTTTGTAAAACATTATTTGATCCTGATTAATTAACTAAGTATTTACAAAACCAATCATTTAATTATCACATTAAACAGCCTAAAGTAATGAGGTTGAGATTTCGAGTTAGTCTTAGGCCTCGAGTGAGATCTCGACTCAGTTATGAGATCTAGAGTGAGGTCTCGAGTCCAGTCTCGACTCATCTTGTAACATTATGAGGTCTCGACTCATTAAGGTCTAGAGTCGCAACCTCAGTGTCTCGAGTCGTAATCATGGTCTCGACTACTGTGTTTTATGAGATCTCGAATACATAATGAGGTCTCGAGTCGCAACCATGGTCTCGAGTTGTAAAGATTTAAGCCCTTAGTCGAAACCTCAGTGGTCTCGAGTCGAAATCGTTGTCTCGAGTTGTAAGGATTTGAGAACACTTATGATTTCGAGTCGATACCTTGTGGTCTCGAGTCGAGATCTTGGTCTCGGGTCATTAAAAGGTGATCTCGAAACTCCTGTTAACAGCTGATTGTGTGATAAGTTTGAAATTCGAATTTTAAGCGATTTGGTATATCTTGTTTCCTGTTTTAAAAGATATTTTATATTTATCCAATGATTTCAAAAATTATATCTAATAACATTAACAGATTTTTCGAAATTTTAAGGGATAAAAATTAATCAAATACAGGAAAAACACCTTCTAATCCTTAATTCATTCCAAAATAAGGGAATTTATTCGAATTTCACTAAGAACGTGAAGAACCCTAATGTAAATAAAATCAAAATTCTAGAATCCAAATATGAATTTCATAGTTTTTTAAACAGATTCCAAAACATTAAGGTTACCTTATTTGAAAGTGTAACGTGAAGAGCATCTTTGAATTAAAACATTGTGGGTTCTGTTAAATCGATTTTATAAATAAATTAAACCTTTGAATATTCAAAGATGAGAGGCATACATAAGACGAACAAAGAATATATAATATCCCATTCTTTTACCCATTATGGTTTCGAGATTTCGGGACAACCACTCGAAATCAGGCTTTAAATTAAATTTTCAAAATTCTGTTTTCCAGATTTCAATCCCAGAATTAATGAATTAATGGATACAGAAACATAACTGATTAATCAACATACGCTCTGATACCACATGTTGATCAGTTCTGTTTAGACATAATAGAAAATATGAAAACATACCTTTGCTTGCATCAGTACAGGCCAACAGAGAATCCAGATGGAGACGCAGCAACAGTGTTTGACATGATTGTCAGCTTGATCAGGTTCCTCCTTAGGGTGCAATCTAATGATGGTGATGAAGAAACCGAATAGGGTGTTCGGTTGAGGAGAGAGAGGTCGATTGATGTTATGAACTAATAAGGTTGTCTAATTGTCTAACCTTGAAACCTCTACATTAGTCTCCTTATATATGCACCTAAGAGGAAACCCTAATTAGTTAATAAGGGTAATTAGGCCCATCAACAATTACCAACTAATTATTTAATAGGTTGTTATATATTTTGATCTATATAATGTAAATGATTATAATGGCTACTAGATTAAATATAAAATAATATATATTTAATCTTACACAAAAGTTAGTGATCAGTTAACGATGTGGTGGTAGAACACACCAAGTGTTAAGTTGGGGGTGACGGGCATCAAAATGATAGTTGGGGGTGGCTATACCGTAATGAAAGGATCTTTAAATGGATTTTCACTCCGGATGGGAAAATAATAGAAGACATAAAGGAAAGCACGTACCTTTGGCTAAAACAAAGGGCATGTATGGTGAATCTAAAGCTAGAAGAATGAAGCAATATGTGCTTTAATGTAATAGAGTAGCCGGAGAAAAAGTTTGTATTATTTTGTATCTGTGTACTCATCCTTTGACTCTAGCTCCTAGCTAGTTTTGATTAATAAAATTGACTCTCTTTATGTTAAAAAGGTATAAAAATAAGGAGAATTAAAAGCTGAACAAAACCAGCTGCAAATAGGAAGTTGTAAGATTCTTGGCACCTTTGAGTTTTCTGGCTACTGTTAGATAATCAACCCCAATAAGTGTGCATTTGTATGGAAGTTTAAGAGAAACTTCTTTTTAAAGAGAGAATGTGAGGTTTAGGGTTAGAAAATATTGTAGTTTTGTGGACGTGGGTGTTACTCTGTGTGGAGAAAGTGGGAGTGAATGTTAGAGACATATTTTATATGTATTAGAGGTTTTTAGTCGTAATAGGTTTTTAATCGTAATTTCTTTCTTGTGTGGAGAAAGTGGGAGTGAATGTTAGAGACGTATTTTATATGTATAAGAGCTTTTTAATGGTAATTTCTTTCTTGTGTGGAGAAAGTGGGAGCGAATGAGGTTTTTAATGGTAATTTCTTTCTTGTGTGGAGAAAGTGGGAGTGAATGAGGTTTTTAATCGTAATTTCTTTCTTACACTTGAATAAGAGTTACTAAATATAATATTTTGAAGAAGAAATAGATAAATTGGATAAATTATAACGATTTGTCTTTTTCAAATAATATGTCAAATAAAGCTTCAATATTATTATCGCTGATAATTAAAGCTTTCCCCTTTAGTAAACGATAAAATTTTATGCCGTTATATATATATACTGCTATTCATGAGTCGAGCTGAGCCAGGGAAAGCTCGGGTTCGACTTGATTATAAACGAAGCTGGCTTTGCTCGACTCGAATTTGATATCGAGCTGAAAATCTAAGCTCAGGCTCGGCTTGGTTTCAGTATATAACTCTCAAAATTTAATAGTCTAAAATATTATTTAATAGTTCAAAAGAAAATATCCGAAATAAACGGTCGCAAAAACCTTATTGCGTCCATTTTCCGACCGGAAACACGATCGGAAAAACACCCGTCACAATTTCTCTATTGCTATTGAGTTGCGACTGTTGCTACCTTTTGCGACCAGGTTTTGCGACTAAAAGAGTGGTTGCAAATATTGCGAGCGTTTCTGGTTTTGTGTGGCTTTGGTTGCGACAGTCTTGTTGCAACGTTTTTGCGACCGCGTACCTTTTACAAACTGCGACTCTTTTGCGACCGCTTGTCTTTTAAAACTTTGCGACCCTCTTTGCTGTCGCAAAATGTTTTTATTTATTTTTATCTAATTTTAACCATTTTCTATTTTAACTTGTGTATAATGTCATATTTTTTAAATTTTTTGGCGCTTTTCCTTATAAATAGTTGTAGAAGCATTTTTTATAAAAAAAAAAACAAAAACAAAAATATAAAAAAATAGTTAAAAAAGGCTTAAATTTTTTTTACAAGAATGATTTTTATTGGAATAGTTTCTACCTATTTTTATAAGAAAAAACGCTGAAAAAAAATTGATTTTTAACATGTTAAGTTAATTTTATAAGATGTATTTTTTTAACTGTTTCTTAAACATTTTTTTTGTATTTTTATTTTTTTATTATTTTTATTAAAAATGTTTCTACATGTATTTATAAGGAAAAGCACTGAAAAATATTTAGAAAACGTGAATTTTTAACATGTTAAGTTGAATTTTAAAGATTGTTCCACGGTTCCCAATTTTTTTGTGTTCTCCAATGAACCTTCTCCTATATAGTGTGTGTGTGTGGGTATATATCCGCGTAGACATTCAACTCAATTCCTGAACAGAGCCACAAATGATAGAACCATAGACGTTCTGATCATTATACCACTCGTCGGTAAAGAAAATGCCGCTCCAGCGACGAAGTCAGGTGACGGAGCCGGAGTCTGAGCGGAAACAGTAACGGCGGAGATCGCTAGGGCAACGATTGCGAGTACTGGAGTCTTCTTCACAATGCTAACTTGCGCCATTTCTTTTAGATTAAACGTTAACGAGATTCCAACAGAAAGATGAAACTAATTGTTGTTATAAGTTAGGGTTTGTGAAGTCTGTGATGAAGAAAGATGAATGTAAAACAGGTGTATCTGTAGAAGAAATATATTAAAGATACAGTGTGATTTTTGGTAAAAAGAAAAGGCGAAAGGCTGATCCTTTGAGATGGACCGTTCAGATCGGTGGTGAGCTGTAATGTGATCTGACAACGTGTCTTCTAGCCGACATTTGATTTTCAAAGCATTCAATATTAGGTTCCATTTAACACAACCCTATATTTTTTCATCAAAATTAACATACAGAAAAAGCATTCAATGTTTAAAACGCATACTGAGGTTTAAAGAGCTGAATCAGTAAAGAGTAAGCACAAAAGCATGCATGCAATATTGGAATCACATTACCATTAATGAATGTATACACTAACAAATATGGCAGTGTAGATTGCTGAAAGCCTGGAATTAAGGTATAAAAATAAGCACAAAAGCATGCATGCAATATTGCAATCACAGTACCATTAATGAATGTATACACTAACAAATATGGTAGTGTAGATTGCTGAAGACCTCAATTCGGCTAACACACAAACACCAGAGTATATATTTAAGTGGTGTGGGTGGGCAATACCGAAGGCAAACGTTTTTGCTTGGAGGTGCGAAACCCAACGAAAACTGAACTGAGCAAGAGAGCCATTCAGACGGGCAATACAATGTGTTCAAGACGCGGGTATCTACCAGAAACTGTGGACCACCTACTCGTTTCCTGCTCGATGACCAGACCACTTTGGTGGACAATTTGGGGATGGTTAAAAATCGATGGAATGCACAGATGCAACATGGTCAGAGAAATTCTTGAAATGGCCAAAGCCGTGACAGAAAAGAAGAGGAAAAAAGCGGCCAGAAGTGTAATCTTGGTGACCATCTGGAAGGTGTGGCTATACCGAAATGAAAGGATCTCAAAATGGATTTTCACTCCGGATAGGAAAATAATAGAAGACATAATGGAGAGCACGTACCTTTGGCTAAAACAAAGGGCAAGTATGGTGAATCTAAAGTGTAACGCCTTGCTTTTTAGAACTTTCCATATTTATAATGCTTGCTACTCGCATTCCTTTGTAATCATATTCCGTTGCCAATCAGTTTAAACTGACATTATCTTCGTAAGGTCATTATACTTAAATTATTCATTTATTATACATACTCGCTTTATCTTCAAGTTACACGCATATTCGATATACATTTATCTCACGCACAAATACGTACTTATCTTACAAGCAAACTATCGAAAATACGTGATTTTATAAGCTCCATTCATGCCAATACTTAACTTTACATTTACCATACTCAACCTATACTTTTAATCATGTTTTACACTTAGTTAAGTGTTCTATAATCAAGTTATATATTAAAACACACCATAGAACAAACGGCAAGGACCAAATGTGTGTAAAACAAAACTTTGCCCAGAGACTCAACCTCGCGACACGCGGCATGATTGGTGTCCCCGTTCGCGACGTGCGGCTCGGGTCGATCTGCAGCCAAACGTGAATAGCTCATGGATTGGTCCATTTCATGCACTTAACCACCACCTAACTCTCTTTAATTCACTCCTAACTCCTAACTCTAATCCCCCACTATAAATACACCCATTCTAACACTCATTTCCACTTTCCAAACCCCTCAAACACTCATAAATCCTCTCATTTCATCCAAATTTTCAAGTTTTGGCAAATTATACCTTTGCTCAAAACAGTGAGTTTTGAGCACCATTCTTCTACTTTTCTTCATGAGTTCTTGTACCAATCTACTTGGATGACCTTCAAGTATGTTACCCAAGATTCACCAAGGTGTAATCAGGTGGTACATCACTTACATAAGGCTCCAAAGTCAGATTTACTTTCTGATTTATAAAAACCTATGCAAACTCATCTTCTTTCATTGTTTGTCTTGTGAATCTTGTGCCAAACTTGTCCTCAATCGAACTCAAGGTTGTGGGACTTGTGTATGGATGATTCTTATGAGTTTAGAGGTGCAAACACCCTCTAAACTTGCTGTTTTGTATAATGTTCATGTGACTTTTATTTCTTTTCTAAAACTTGGTGAAATCTTGTACCCACCAAGCTCACAACTTAGTCTATAGTTGTGGGTTTGTGTTGAGGTGATTTCCATTAAGTTATGAGTTCAAAACTCTTTACTTTAAAGGTTCATACATGTTATAATCCAAGTGTTGAAAAACAATCACCATTCATCATCTTCCATATGTTGAACTTGTGACTTGTAAAAGTGTGAACCATAGGAGCTTTGGCTTTCCAATCTAGTTCCACTACCTCACTTGTGAACCTTGTGTATAAGCACTCAAGTAGTTTCCTAGTAGTATCAAAGTAACATAACCTAGCCTAGCCTCCGACACTTAGTTAACTCTTTCCATGTCGTGGTGGTTCACCCGGTTTAAGATTTACTTGGCTACTTGAGAATGTATTAGTTAGTTTTATTTATTGTTATTCATGACCCTCCGAATCATCCTTGTGATGATTTGTGTAGTGGTGAATCATATAACGAGGTTAATCCTCCATGCTTGACTTATATGACAATCTATGATGGACTTAGTTTTAGGTTAATATTATAACTATATATATATATATATAAATATATATATATATATAAATATATATATATATATATATATAAACATGGCTGAATTTATGATGATAATTGAGTCATGGTTATTCGTTATAAACTTAGGCTACTTTATTTACGAATCTAAGTCTTTCGTTGATGTTTCTAATGGGCAAACTAGGACCCATGAAATTACATACTACTTAGTGTAAAAAACGAGTACTTGGACTAGATATACTTTTATGCATAGCATACTTTTGTACTCAATTTCTAAATCCCAAATCTAATTACTTCATAAACATCGTATAACCTTACCTTCGATTCCTTAATCACAAACAACTCGTCACTCACGAATAATCGGAAAACTTTTGCAATATTGTGAGTATACTCGAACATCCTTTTTCATTTTTACACTTTTGGGTGCAATATGTTTACTTATTCAACTTACACAATCACTTATACTTTTATGCAATCACACAAACAATCCAATACATGCATACTAACACACTATACTTGATTCGTGTTTCTAGGTGATGCTTATGTGATAAACTTGTCATTAACTTCGTACGAGCCTCCCCTTAACATGTATAGAGCTATATGAGTAACGCACCGCCCGTGAACGTGAGGTCATGTTAAGTTATTCATTCATTATACTTGCGATAATCAGAGGTTTGACTTGTTAATCGCATGCCTGTTTTACATTAATCTTGATAACTAGGTGTGCCATGTGGATTTGTTTTAATCATTTTTATAGTTATACTATGTATCAAACTTGTATACTCGCCAATACTTTGATTTGAACTATGCTTTTAAACATGTTGCAGGTTGTTGATGTTAATGCATATGAAATCTAGTAGGACATACTTAGAAACACACTTAGACTATTAATGATGTCATTGTATTTTGATCCTTTAAAATTGTTGTATTTCGTTCATCAAATGTTGTACTTCGAATTTTCCATGTATTGTATTAGACAACTAATATCAATGAAATGAAACGTGTTTATTAAATACGTGTCACAATTAGTGTTATGAAGTCTCGAGCAATCTCGTTCGTCTCACTCTAATGTTTCCGTCATCGGTTGAGGTGTGACATAAAGCTAGAAGAATGGAGCAATATGGGCATTAATGTAATAGAGTAGCCGGAGAAAAAGTTTGTGTTATTTTGTATCTGTTTACTCATCCTTTGACTCTAGCTCCTGGCTAGTGTTGATTAATAAAATTGGCCCCCTTTATGTTAAAAAAGGTATAAAAATAAGGAGAATTAAAAGCTGAACGAAACCTGTTGCAAATAGTAAGTTGTAAGATTCTTGGCACCTTTGAGTTTTTTTGGCGACTGAAAGATAATCAACCCCGATAAGTGTGCATTTGTATGGAAGTTTTAGAGAAACTTCCTTTTAGAGAGAGAATGTGAGGATTAGGGTTTGAAAATATTGTAGTTTTGTGGACGTGGGTGTTACTCTGTGTGGAGAAAGTGGGAGTGAATGTTAGAGACATATTTTATAGAGTAAAATGCACGGATAGTCCCTGTGGTTTTGTAAAATAACACCTATAGTCCCCAACTTTTGGAAATTACACCGGTGCTGCCTGTGGTTTGACAGTTTGTTACTCGGATAGTCCCTGGAGTAGATGTCTGTTAGTTTTCTCCGTTAAATCTATGTGGAATGACAAAATTACCCCTTGCTTTTATTAAAATGGGTCCTGCAAATGATGCCTAATCATCTTCTTCAAACTAAATCACAGTCTTCATCTACTAAAACCCACACATCCCTGTAAATCCAAATGCCCCTGTTCTCTGTTCACCACCCATCATCATCTTAAACCGCCATCGGCAATTGAACAACCTCTCCATTGTTCATGCTCCATTGCCCTTGTTTTTCCCCAAATAGTGATTTGTCTGAGCATAGCACCCTTGTTTCCCCCAATTTTGACAGCGACTTTACGATTCCAAACACGTAACACCGAACTAGCGAAACATGGAGTATAGTCGGCGACAACATCATCCCTACCGTCTCCAAACAGGTAACGCCGATCGGACCAATCGCCGCTGTTAAATCTCCACTGGTCCACCAGCGGAACGAGATACAGTGATGGTTTGTGAAGGTATGTTATGGTTGGGTTCGGGTCTTTGTCTACTGAAAAACGGGTTATGGTGGTGGTTTGTGAAAGCGGTGGTTGTGGTGGTGGTGGTGGTGTGTAAAGGTGGAGGTGGTGGTGGTGGTTGCAAGGTTGAAGGTGGCGGTTGAGGTGGTGGTGGTGGGTTGAAGGTGAAAGTGGTGGTGGTGGTGGGTTTAAAGAGAGAGAGAGAGGATGAGGAAAAAGATGAGGGGGTGGAGCATGAACAATGGAGAGGAAGAAGAAGGTGAGGGGGTGGAGAGAGAGATAGACTGTGATTTAGTTTGAAGATGGTTAGGCATTATTCGCGGGACCCATTTTAATAAAAGCAATGGGTAATTTTGTCATTTTACATAGATTTAACGGAGAAAACTAACGGACATCCACACCAGGGACTATTCGAGTAACAAACTGTCAAACCACGGGGAGCACCGATGTAATTTTCAAAAGTTGGGGACTATAGGTGTTATTTTACAAAACCACAGGGACTATCCATGCATTTTACTCTATTTTATATGTATTAGAGGTTTTTAATCATAATTTCTTTCTTGTGTGGAGAAAGTGGGAGTGAATGAGGGTTTTAATCGCAATTTCTTTCTTACATTTGAATAAGAGTTACTAAATATAATATTTTGAAGAAGAAATAGGTAAATTGGATAAATTATAATGATTCGTCTTTTTCAAATAATATGTCAAATAAAGCTTCAATATTATTATCTTTGATAATTAAAGCTTTCCTCTTTAGTAAATGATAAAATTTAATGCCGTTATATATACGTTATATATACTGCTATTCATGAGTCGAGCTGAGCCAGGGGAAGCTCAGGTTCGACTCGATTATAAACTGAGCTGGCTTTGCTCGGCTCAAATTTGAAATCGAGCTGAAAATTTAAGCACAGGCTTCGCTTGGTTTCAATACATAGCTCTCAAAATTCAATAGTCTAAAATATTATTTAATAGTTCAAAAGAAAATATCCAAAATAAACTGTCGCAAAAACCCTATTGCGTCCATTTTCCCACCGGAAACGCGATCGGAAAAACACCCGTTGCAATTTCTCTGTTGCGATTGAGTTGCGACCGTTGCTACCTTTTGTGCCCCGTGTTTTGCGACTATAAGAGTGGTCGCAAATATTGCGAGCGTTTCTGGTTTTGGGGGGCTTTGGTTGCGACAATCTTGTTGCGACGTTTTTGCGATCGCATACGTTTTACAAACTGCGACTCTTTTGCGACCGCTTGCCTTTTAAAACTGCGACCCTCTTTGCTGTCACAAAATGTTTTTATTTATTTTTATCTAATTTTTAGCCATTTTCTATTTTAACCTATGTATATTGTCATATTTTTTAAATTTAAGAATTATCGAATTTTCAAAATTATATATAACATTCCCCTTAATACATCAGTTACCAAAGTTATCATAACAAAAATTACATATTCAAAACAAAGCTTTTTAACCTGACTCAATGATTAGACGTTTGAAAACCTAAATTTTAGCGTCGCTTCAGTGTTTGTCATCCTTTCGTTCATAGCCTATTTCTCCGCCTTATCTTTCTCTTTATCCACCACAAATCCCGCAATAATTTTTACAACCTTTCCTTCTCTTTTCTTTTTTTCTTCCACTATCTCTTGGATAATCCCATAACCATTGGATCTAATAAAACTAATGCAGAGTGAAATGTTTTTATAAGTGTGAACCCAATTAACCAAAATACATAGGAAAAAACACCAAATATAGCATGTACAAATTGCAGGGTAGGAGAATCAAGTACCAAACACAAATCTAGCCGGTTCCCAAGACAGTCCACTAGCAGTTACCGTCCGTAGTTATTATTAAGGTCAAATGCTAAACCTGGAGCAGATTACCCATTTTTTTAAACGGCAAATTTGAATCACTGACGGAACACTAGAGTATCATCGTGTCACTAGCGGAACCACCCGATTATATCCATCTCCACTAGGCATAATGCCTATACACCAACGACAAATTTGGATCATTAACGGACCACTGGAGTATCATCATGCTACCAGCGGAACCACCCGATCATATCCATCTCCACTAGGCATAATGCCTATACACCAATTCAGAGGAAGCCCAATAAATATGAGAAAAACCCCCTTTTTTGGGAATCGAACTTAGAACCTTTTTTGGTCATAAAGCTTTATCCCACCGCCACTAGGGTATAAAGCCATGGTTGGAGCAGATTATCTAAATGATCTAATTCAGCATCTAATTTCATTATGGATTCCAACCCACCACTATTCATGTATATAGTCTTTCGGGAATTTCTCGAAAATTTTCATTGACATATAAAACTAGAAAAGTAGAAAACCATGGTGTTGATTTTTGAAACTAATTAGATGCTTATATCGTAATAGAATAAAGAGTAACCAGGTGTTGGTTTGACTTTTGTGGTCAAATTCACCAACTTTCTACTCCAAAATTTAGGCTAATTTTAATTTTACTCTGCTCTCAATAAAGACTTCATGATTACACTACATCATACGAATACAACATGTTTGTATTAGATTATAAAATCACATGAATATTGGCATCTTGAGGGTGTGATAAGGATTTGAGACTAATAGGTTCTGGGTTCGATTCCCACGAACGGGGTTTCTCATATTTATTGGGTTTCCTTCTGAATTGGTGTATAGGCATTCTGCCTAGTGGAAATGGATATGATCGGGTGGTTCCGCTGGTGGCACGATGATACTCCAGTGGTCCGTCAGTGATCCAAAATTTGCCGTTCAAAAAAAAAAAAAAATCACATGAACAAGCTTAAATTGGCAGAGGATATAGGTTTCATCTCTAAGAGCATTCACATCCCTGAAATCTTTTTTACCCTATAATTTTACTAAAAACAACTACATTTTCTCTCTTTTTTTAATTAAATAATATTTTTTGTATACTTTGTCATGACTTTTTTTTATCTCCCCCACTCACAACCACTTTCAAAATATATTAAAAAATTATAGATGGTGAACAGTGTCCTCTCAAATTTACAGATGAAGAATAATATTTTCTCTCTCCTCTACTCACAACCACTTCCAACTACCTACAATTACTTTTCATAATATAAAAAGTTCTCTCACAAAATGGACGGATTGTAAATGCTCTAAGCCCTTTGGGTATACTTTAACCTAACTTAACTCCACCTAAGTGACACATCAATTTTTTTTACTCATTTCACTTTGTCCCAATTTAAGGAAATTGTTTAACATGTTAACACATAACTCATTTAATGCACTTTAACATTGGGTTTTTGTTTAAAAAAGAAAATAATAATTAATTTAATCTCTTAACATTGGGTTAACATGTCAACACATAACTCATTTAATGCACTTTAACACAAAGAGGGAGTGGTTTGCAATGTTAGTTAACATGCCATGTCATTGTTAACACTCTAGATGTTAGAGTATACCCCATGGCCTAAGCCTAAAGAACCCTATCACCTATCTTGACTTCAGAATTGCCATATATCCTCAATTTATACTATCTTAGAAAGAATGGTCGGTGCTACAGTGCACGACTGAAGGGGTATGGTCCCAGATCTCGCGTTAGCATGACCGCGAATGACCATTACCCTCATCAAAAACCTCCAACAGCAATAAACTCACCCGTGTCCGCGTGGGCACACGCGAACACAGCGGTCCAATCTGTCCAGTGATGAGAAGACTTACCTTAAGGACGGAAACTAATGTTACGCATAGCGATGCGGCCCCGCACCGCATCCTATGAACATTTTCGTCACGACAAGGGATCTGGACAACAGTAACAGTCACTCAGCAGGCAATGCGGCATAACACCGCATCCCGCGTAAATCATGGATGGAACAACCAACGCGGGAACAACATCAATGACCGCAAGCAGCGATGCGGCTTGGCACCGCATCCTGCCTACAAGGCAAGTGGGTCTGACACCACAGTGCAAGTGGCACTGGGAACAGTCGCCTACCGGCCCACGTGTACACAACAGTCTGACACCACAGCAGGACGTGGCATCACCACAGTAACTAACAGGTCTGACACACCTGCAAATAGCTGTGCGATGTCAGGCTAGCTACTCAATTACCCTCCTCCACTCCTCGGCTATAAATACTGACCCCAAACCAGGTTTGAGGTATCACTTCTCAACTCTCTCAATACTACTACTATCACACTTTGCTTCCCAAGCAAACTACTGATTCTCACGCCGGAGAGTGGTAACAAGGAGCATCCCCCACCCCATCATCCTTGTTGCGAGTCACGGCTTGTTTCCTTGTGCAGGAAACCCACCACCAGACGATCCAGCCGGCGATCCTCGGAAAGAAGGGATTAACCCTCTTGACGAGACCAGTGAGTTAACCCACCTGGTTAACCATTGTTTCATCATTGGCGCCCACCGCTACTCTTAGCACTTTTTTCCGACCATCCCTTTCTCTCCAAAGATCATGTCTGATCGTCAAAACAACACCACCGGGGATAACCTAAACCCCGCCAACCAAGGGCCTGCGGGAACCATTCCCCTAGCCCCAAATGCTGAACACATTGGCACATCAACGCAAGGGGGCGCATCCCTTACGTTTGGACACGATTTATCACAGTACGCTCCTGTGATACCTACAGGCATGAACCTTCATACCTGGTACGACCAACAAGCAGCTATGCTGGCTGCAACATACAACAGAGCTTGCGCAGAAGCGCAAGTATCTATGGGACCCACCCCAGCACCACACACCCCTGCAGGTCGTACTTTACAGTACGAAGGCAGGGCCCCAACACATCCGGCCTCCAGAAGCAGGCACGAAGATCGCGGTTCCTCTTACTGCGACGTCCGCACACTTGATGAGGACGACTCCACATATGGGTCCCGCCGCAGGAGCCATATACAGAGTCGCCTAGGCCCACATGGCGAAACTAGGCGACAGTCTACAGCCCACCACGGCCTAGGCATTCACAGCCGACTGGGACCCCAGTCCCACCGTGAAGGGCAAGGCTATACCGATCCGGACGATGGTACATACCGTGCGGAATCCCATGCCACCAGCAGCAGACCGGGAGGACGCAACTACGTTCCTCCCACTCACCCCCGCACTACGTACCTCCGCGCGGCAAAGCATCACCGCGGCCAACCCTACAGGCCGAAATCTGTGGCCGAAAACTCCAAGTTCGTCCCAGAAATCGCCCACGCCGATGTCACCACCACAAAATTCCCATTAAACATTGGGAAATACAACGGTTCAACCGACCCAGATGATCACAACAACATCTTCGTCGGCGCCGGGTGCAACGGTAGATGGGATGAACCCACCTGGTGCCATTTTTTTCCCACAGACCCTAACAGGTCTGGCCAGGGCATGGTTCGATTCTTTACCACCAGGGTCACTGACCTCATTCGAGGACTTACAAGAAAAGTTCCTCGCGCACTTTAGCCAGCAACGACGCCATGAACGTGATTCCATGGACGTCATGAACATCTGGCGCAGGGATAATGAATCGCTTGAAGCGTTCGTTGTCCGTTACAATAAAGAATGCCTAGAGATAGGCGATGTCGCCGACCAAATGGCACGTAACCATTTCATTGTTGCCGTTAAAGACGAGCAAATGGTTATGAATATCTCTGGCAAAGATGGTTTGCCTAAGAAGTGGGAGGATGTCATGGCTGCGGTCAAGACATACGCCCAGACTCAGCGGTCCCTAAGACCGCACATGTCAAAGGCACAACCCCAGGCGGAAGGCCAGTC
Organism: Helianthus tuberosus; assembly: GCA_030545235.1. Classification (NCBI taxonomy): domain Eukaryota; kingdom Viridiplantae; phylum Streptophyta; class Magnoliopsida; order Asterales; family Asteraceae; genus Helianthus; species Helianthus tuberosus. The sequence goes on along the minus strand of CM060408.1, from coordinate 55,603,807 downwards.
TTCCCGCCAAGAGCCCAAGCGCAGCAATAAGCGCAACCGGGACACATGGAATCGCGGCAGTGATTCCAGACCATATGTCCCACGAAGCAACCAGCCCGACGCAAGGGCTACAATCAACGCCCAGCGTGAAAATCGGGCGTCAAAAAAGGAGTCTCGGGACCGCAGCTGGACCGAGATTAACCAGTCGCCAAGCGACGTCCTTCTCACGGACGCACAATTCCTGCGACCGGCCCAACCGATGAAGTCCAAAAAGAACCAGGATCTCGCACTCTACTGCGAGTATCACAAGGACAATGGCCACACAACAAACAGCTGCATCAGTCTCCGACTGGAGATTGAGCGAGCCCTAAAAAAGGGGAAACTGCAACATCTGTTGACAGGCGCACAAAAAGCTACCAAGCGCATCACTCCCCACAACGAGGGCACCTCCACGGGTAAGAGGACCATGTACGTGGCCTCTACCCACATGATCAATGGAGGAAGAGGAAGGCCGCGCAAGGCGGCAAGAAGACCGGAAAATGACTGGAAAGACGAGCAAGTCGTCTTTCCAAAAGTCCGAGGCGGCCCGCGCGATAGACGCGCCGTGGTTATCACAGGCCACCTGGCTCACTACTGCACCGAGCGATTGTTCATCGACCCGGGCAGTACATCCGATATTATATACGAGCAATGCTTCAACCAGTTCGATCAAGAAGACAAAGATCGACTGCAGCCAGCGGACTACCCGTTGGCCGGGTTTGTAGGGGAAACCGTATTTCCCCTGGGCCAGATTACCTTTCCTGTGCGCCTCACCAACGGGAGGCACACAAGAACGGAGGATGTAAACTTCATGGTTTTACCGCACACCTCCAAGTACGACGTACTTCTCGGGAGAGAGTCCCAGGGCGACTTCAACATGATCACATCCCTCCCTCACTCTGCCATTGGTTTCCCAACCGAGACAGGGGTCGCGGTAATATACGCCCGAAGAGAAGTTATGTCTACGGACGACCTGCGTCCAGCCAAGGTAGCAAGGCCCACCCCCAACACGCAACCAGAAAAATGGGTGCTTAACGCAAGACACCCAGAGCAAACGGTCACGTTGGGCCACGCCTTGACACCTACCATCAGAGCGCGCCTGAAGCAACTCCTCTTCAGGAACCAAGATATTTTTGCATGGACACCCGCAGACATGACAGGGGTGCCACGAGAAATCGCGCCACATTTTTTGAATACCATGCCAGGTATCAAGCCAGTGATCCAAGGCCAACGCCACCTTGGATCAGCAAAAAACGCGGCAATGGAAGAGCAGGTACAGGAACTGCTCTCCGCAGGCATCCTGCGGGAAGTCAAATACCAGACTTGGCTGTCCAACCTAGTCATGGTAGAAAAACCAAGCGGGGGCTGGCGCATGTGTGTCGATTACAAAGACCTCAATAAGGCCTGCCCCAAGGATTGTTACGCACTTCCAGAGATCGACGAGAAGGACGATAACCTCGCACCATTTCGATGGAAGTGCTTCCTCGATTGTTACAAAGGCTACCACCAGGTACAGATGGCAATCGAAGATGAAGACAAAACGACATTCCGCACTCCTACCGGGAACTACTGCTACACCAAAATGTCGTTCGGGTTGCGCAACGCGGGCGCAACCTATCAAAAGTTGATGAACGACACTTTTCGCGGTCAAATCAGCAAAAGTGTCGAAATCTATATGGACGACCTGGTCGTCATGAGCATGGAGGAAGACACCATGCTCAACGATATTGAAAGAACATTCCAAACTCTGCGAAGCGTCAATATGAAGCTTAATCCAGGGAAATGCTCGTTTGGAATGGAAGAAGGCAAATTCCTCGGATTCATCGTAACCAAAGATGGATTCAAGGTAAACCCGGAAAAGGTTCAGGCGATCGAACGCATGCCATCGCCCTCTACGATGAAAGAAATGCAACGACTAGCCGGCAGGCTAGCCGCACTAAACAGATTCTTAGCCAACCACGCAGCTAAATCATACCCTTTCATCAAGACCCTGCGGAGCTGCCTAAAAAAGGAACAATTCCAATGGACCGCAGAGGCCGAAAAAGCTTTCTGAGAGATGAAAGAGTGTTTGATCCAGCTCCCAACTTTAACCGCACCACGAAAAGATTAGCCACTTATTCTATACCTGTCTGCCGCGGACAACGCGGTAGGCGCGGTACTCATAGTGGAGCGGGAAGGAGTCCAAACACCCATCTACTACATCAGCAAAATGCTCAACGACCCAGTGACAAGGTACTCCATCATGGAGAAATTGGTACTGGCACTAGTGCACGCATCAAGACGCTTACGACGTTACTTCGCAAACCACGTCATCACAGTGTTAACCAACTACAGGATTGGCCCGATCCTATCCAAACCCGACATCTCTGGGAGGTTAGCAAAATGGGCAATTGAGCTGGGCGCACTTTCACTGAACTATAAGCCGCGCCCCGCAATCAAAGGCCAGGTCTTGGCTGATTTCGTTGCTGAAGTACTAGCAAACCGCATTCAAGAATGCGAAGAAGAACAAAACCCTGCATCACCACCATCCTCCGCAGAAACCTGGGCACTATATACAGATGGTGCATCCAACGAAGATGGTGCTGGCGCAGGTCTGCGACTTGTCAGCCCCGATGGCCAAGAGCTAACCTACGCAATCCGCCTCGATTTCAAAGCACGAATAACGAAGCGGAGTATGAGGCTCTACTGGCAGGGCTGCGTTTGGCAGTTAAACTCGACGTCAAACATTTGGAAGCACATGTCGACTCACTACTGGTTGCAGGGCAGATACGCGGTGACTATGCCGCAAAAGGGGATATCATGATCCTCTACCTCGAACAAGCCTTGCAACTAAAATCAAGGTTCACCTCCTTCAATATTCGCCATATCAACAGGAGTGATAACAAACCTGCGGATGCACTATCAAAACTTGCATCCACCAGCTTCCAACACCTGGCAAAAGAGGTACGCATCGAGATTCTGCAAAATCCTTCAGTACCCCTGCGCCAAGTCAATGTCATCCAGTACGGTACAACATCCTGGATGACACCGATAATTGCATACTTACAATCAGGTGTTACTCCCGAAAGTAAGGCAGAAGCACGCAAGCTACAATACAAAGCGTGTCATTACCAAATGGGAGACGGTATCTTATACCGTAAATCATACCCGGGGCCACTCCTACGATGCGTCAACCCCCAAGATGCCATATACCTTATTAAAGAAATTCACGAGGGAATATGTGGCATATACGCAGGCCCACGCATGGTCGTAGCCAAAATCATGAACGACGGGTACTATTGGCCCGGCATGCACCTGGACGCAGCCAAAGTCTTACGCAAGTGTTTCAATTGTCAGCGACATGCTCCCAAGACCTTGCGTCCCAAAAACAACCTGATCCCCGTCACAACCGCATGGCAATTCCAAAAATGGGCAATCGATGTGGTGGGACCATTTCCAGACGCACCCGGTGCAGTGAAATTTATCATAGTGGCTGTTGATTACTTTACAAAATGGGTAGAGGCAAAGCCACTTGCATCAACCACCGCTATGAAAACAAGGAAATTCGTGTGGAAACATATCATCTGCCGTTTCGGTCTACCAATGGTAATCGTCATCGATAACGGTACCAACTTTGCCGCCGATGACTTTCAAAAATGGCTAAAAGAGCTAAACATTGAACACATATTCTCCTCAGTGGCGCATCCGCAAGGGAACGGCCAAGTCGAGAGTATCAATAAAAGCTTAGTGGAAGGCATCAAAGTACGGTTGGGAACAGCCAGACGCGGCTGGGTTGATGAACTCCCAAGTATTTTATGGGCTCACAGGACTAGCCCAAAAACAAGCAACGGTGAGACACCCTTCAGCCTGGTCTATGGCACTGAAGCGATGATCCCCGCGGAAGTAGGCCTCCCCTCACCTAGAATGTTGGCTATCAACAAGATAGAAAACAATGAGGAACGCAGGGTTGACTTGGACCTCTTGGAAGAAAGGCGCGAAAATGCTGCCATCAACGAGGCCAAATACAAAACCAAACTTGAAAAGTACTACAATGCACGCGTTCGCATTTGTACTTTCAACCCGGGAGACTACGTCCTTCGTGACAATGAAGCATCTAACGCGGAACGCCCAGGGAAACTTGCCCCCAAGTGGGAAGGACCCTACCTCATCCAAGAGGTCGTGGGCAAAGGCGCGTATAAACTTCAAACATTAGAAGGCGAAACTATCGCACGCACATGGAATGCACAACAGCTTCGACGCTGTTATATGTAAGCCATGTTTTTTACATGCACCATGTAACCTATCAGGCCACGGGCCATTTGCAAATAAATAAATAGACGATTCAATGCAATATTGTTTATTTATTTCTATTACAAATGCGTGTTCCACTCTGAGGTATACACAAAAACAGATTAGCAAAATCTTCATTCGTGATACCCACACAGAGTGGTAACCACACGCAACTATTATAATAGGCCAGCAATGACAACACTGTTGTCCGACCAGACACAGTTCTTCATACTTGCTTATCACCTAGATATGCAAAAGGCATTACAGATTTAGTGCTACTCACAGTAACATTAAACTCGTACAAATTCAAACATGCAAGTAGTAAAAACACTTGTATAAATTGAACAAAACAATTCTTTATATCCAAAAAATTCCTACACCTACGCGGTGCACAGGGAATTTACATAAAGTCTTTTAACATTTACATGAGGAAACAAAAAAGGCACGCAGGTCAGCCTAGTCTTTCTTTGTGCCGCTGGAACCCTCACCATCCTTGCCCACCACAGTAGGTTTTTCCTCATCTTCTTCATCAGTGTATAACACTCGCAAGCGGTCCACATAGTCCTCCGTTTCTAGACACTTTTCAAGATCTTCAAGACCGGAAAGGGTTGTGTCGTTATACGCCGCAACCGCAGCATCAAGCAGCGCTTCAGTATCCACACCGTGGAACCCGGATCGCTCATCAGTATATCCGCCCTGGGCTACAACATTCAGATGGCCAATACAGCGATTATAGCCAGCTTTAAAACCAGCATCCCGGGAACGCTCCTTAATCTCATTAACACCTGATACAGTCTCAGGTGCGTCAAGGATGGCAGTAACAATCTGCGAAACAAGAATACAAAGGTTATCAAAGGCAAACCTATAACAAAAATAACAAAGGCAACGGATACTTACATGCCTGATCCCGCGCATACGCATACGCATCCATTCCCGGTCAGCCTTGAGCAGCTCAAGTGACGAAGCAAGGCTATCTCTAGCCTCCTCAGCCTCTCTTGCCCGCGCTTCAACCTCATCAACACGGGCAGAGACCTCCTCAATAGTGGCCCCCCGGGTCCGCACTTCAGCCTGTTAACAAAACAAAAACAAGTATACAAAAAAAATCAACATACTTGTGAGATGAACAAATTCAGAAACAAGAAACTTATACCTGGAGGCCCAAGATAGTTTTCGTTAAGTTAGTGTGGTCAACATTCGCCCCTTCAAGAGCCTTTGCAGCGCGGGCCTCCGCCTCCTTGGTCTCTTCAAGAGCCTTTGCAGCGCGGGCCTCCGCCTCCTTGGCCTCTTCAAGAGCCTTGGCGAGGCGAGCTTCCGCTTCCTTGGCCTCTTGGGCAGCCGCAACAGCCGCAGTTTTCTCTTTCGCCAACGTAGAGATCGCTGCTTTGGCATTAGTAAGCTCCTGGCGAACATGAAAGAGAGTTTCATTATGTTTGGCCCAAGAT